>JADAXU010000059.1:4800000-6177500 GCA_018340775.1 Taxus wallichiana var. yunnanensis | reverse complement strand
CTATAGTATGCTCATCATACTACAAAGAAGAATAATAACCCATCCCCCTAAATGTGCCATCACTTACAGATCTCTCCTAATCCCTAACCCATAACATCCTTCATTCTATTTCTATAGGGATTCACCTCCCTTTTCTCTCCTTCACCCTCTATATCTTTCTTCTCTTGATCGCTTGTATTTATAACCTTAGAACCCACCACCATACCTTCCAAAAGTTAGATATTAGTTGCCAAGTGTCGAAGTGGTCCTCCATGGGGGCATTCCTTCACAAATCCGAGATCTCCACTCTCTATGATGATGATCTTCTACAACCTTCCATCACATGCCCAAAATATTCCCTTTTGATCTCACGATCAAGGGTGGCACCTTATGCAAAAGGGTCATACTTTTGTCGTGTGTTGTCTCGAGTGCTGAATATAGCTATATATAAAAACTCTCTTTCTTTGTGCGCACATGCTTTGTATGTTTTATAACCTACTTCTGGAACCCTTCCTATGTACCTTCAACCTGAGCACCCTTTTCCAACTAGGTCATGTGTGCCCACATGCCTTCCCATCCTTAGCCAATATTATAGGGCCTAACATTACCCCACACTATACCTTTTATTTGTCCTCATAAACACTCTTCAAAGAATAAAGAAAGGCGGATCCTTACAAATGGTTGGAATGGAAGAATAAAGGAATGAAGAAATGGGGAAAAATTGAAAGAATGAGGAAATTTTGTTTATTTTAGGAGGAAGAGAGGGAAATCCTTCCTAATTTTGCTTCTAACTTTCCTCAAGCGTCGACCTATTTTTTTAAGCTTGCTAATAGAGGTCACCTACCAGGGCACTCACTTTTTCAAAACTCAGCTCCTCTCCTTTAGCACTCATTGTCTCCATAATATCCTCCAGTAGTTTCCCCATATCCTCAAGCCCATCCATCCTCTGAGTTATTTGGGCATAGAATTCCTTTCGTTGGTTATTGATTGAGCCCCGCAAGGTCTTAATGGTGTATAATTTATTTTCCACTTCGGCTAAGATTTTGTCTCACTCATCCCTTTTCCCCTTGTTATTTTATTAGAAATCCTTTAGTTCCGCTTCATGGGTGACAACCAAGATACTTTCCACTCTATCCCTATCCGCGTGATTATCATAGGTAGCCTTAGCAACTTACATGGTGAATTTTACATCGGTGAGGATCTTGTTATATTGAACAATAATTTCCACAACCTTCATCTTATTCTCTTTTTATTGTACGCGAACACCTCTTCTATAGATTCTAAGGCAAGTGGCTGCCTCTCCATAGTGATTATTCAGGTCAAGCCCTCTAGGAAGTTCAAGTTTGATCCATATTTTTTCACAGGTGGTGTTAAGTATGGATGCTTCAAGACAATGGAATCTGTGATCATCTCTATTTTCTAGTATGTCTCACACACTCTTGCCTTCTCATCATTTAACTCATTCCTTAACTAAGAACTAATTAGTTTCTCCTACTTCAGCTCCTTTCTTTTCTCAAGGATCTCTTCCACCTTTTTCTTGAGCTCTACCTCTAGGAACTTTACCCTATCATTTCTTTCAAATATCTTGACTTTAAACTCAACTAAAAATTTGTTGAGCGCCTTGCATATTTTATCATCTGATAATTGTTGGGTGTTTACCAAGGAATTTGTTTCGGAACCTTCAACAATTCTCCTTGGCTTATTTAAAATTTAGTCTCATCAATGTGGAACTCAATTTTCGATTATAACATTTTCCTTTTCGAGGGTATGCACCTTCCTCATCGAATGAAGCCATAGCTAATAGTTGTTCCATTGGCACAGTGCTCTAGAAGCGTGTGTGCAACACCTTGTTTGGATCATTAATGTAGCCAATTATTTAACCTTTCACTACTTCTTAGCTATTCCCGCCTATGTGTGCGGCCCTTGGAAATCTTACAATACCCAAACTCGGGATCTCCCCCATGTTACCATATTCCTTTTCTACATTTTCCTCCTCAACTTCCTTTAGCACCTTGTCTGTGCTGCATTCAACCTCTTGTTCCACCAAGTCCTTGATGATTTTTTCCAATTCTCTCTCTGTGGCCTCATTTACCTATTCCTTCACAAGGCTTGGGTTCCTTTGATCATTTGTATTTCCTTCCCCACTCACCCCCGGCCTTCAACCTCAACTTCTTCTTTTTCATTATTCTCCTCATTCTCTTCGTTATACTCCTCATCTCCTTCTTCCTCAGAATCATGTACCTCATAGACTTGATGGTCTTCACCTCCTTCTGGATCATCCTCATCATCCTTTTCACCGATGTAGGCATCTAGAATCTCCTTCTCTTCTGAATCTGCCTCATGAATCACCTTTCGCTTCTTCCTTACTAGGGATTCCAATATAAGAGATTCTTCTTTTTCTTTCTCTTTCACAGGTGATGTCTTCCTTGGTGATTCCTCATGGGTGAGGGATATTAATGCTCTGGCACCTCTTCTTCTCGGCGTATGCACCTTTATAGGATACTTCTTTCTCCTTGCATAAGTACTCAATTTTTGCTTGTCTCCAGCGTAGTTTAAACACTTGGTGCCTTTTGTACCTCTTCTCTTTCTCTCTTTATAGAACAACCTCCTTCCTTCTTGTAGGATCTTCAATGATGGAGACATCATTTTCCAAGTAAGCTCCCTTTACAAATTTTGGCCTTATGTGTAGATACACCCTTGCTGCGGTGCTCCCTACAATCGGTAGCGTTAAAGGCTTCATCATTTATATTTCATGGGAGACATATCTCTCCATGTATGCACATTTATTTGGGTAGACGAGCTTCCAACATAGATTGTGGTGGTCTATATATACCTCAATAAGGTCAAAATTTAATCTCTTGGCCTCCTTGAACTGATTAACTCCAGCTTGGAAGTATTGCACGGTGAAGGAGAAGGGTAGCTTGCACCATGGAATCATATTTCCATATGTCAATGTAAATATGTCAATGTAGAAGTGTCGATATCTGCAAAATCTACCTCTACATTCACAAGTTTAGGAAACTACTCTCGAATCCTCCAATCTTCCCCATATGCATCATGCATTCACTTATACCATTTCTCCATGCATGCCTTGTGAGAGGCCATCATGGTTTCACAAGTGTACTTGGAAAATATTTTTCGAGTGAGGGGTCCTCTTCTAGATACTCCCAAACAAACATTTTTGGCCCATTAGGCACTCTAATCTCTTAAAATACAATGGTGAGGAGGAAGTTACCGAAGATTATCTTCTCTCCCTCTTGTTCGCTGCTTATAATCTCGTCTACGATAAAATCAGACAAGTTGTAGATGGTTCCTTCTGATATCTTTCGAGATACATTCAGTTATGCCTTGTTCACTTGTGTCCATCATTCCTAATCATTGAGCTTGGTGACCAGGCATGCATCCATCCTCATAACTGGGTCTCAAATTTTGGTGATTTCAAAGTATCGTGACCCCTTATTATAGTCATACATGGCTACAATCTCCTTAATAGTGTCCTTGTCACTCAGATCAGCATCAATGTTATCTCCTTCACAAATGAGGCCTATGAAATTGGATATCAGTTGAGGTGTGATGCGCATCTTGCACCCCACAAAATAAAATTGATCCTCATGCACGCGTGACATCAACCATTGATAAAGGCACTCAAGCTTGCCAAATTATGGCAACTCATATAGTTGCAATAATCCTACCTTATCTAATTTGACCATCACCTTGTCATTGTAAATGGGCATTCTGTCAGCGTCCTCTTGTTAGCTAGGTGAACCGACTCTAATGCCATTTCTTTCTCGGTTTTCTTGTGTAATGATTGTAATCGCTTACGACCATCTTTCGTAAGTGTGACTCCCACTCTTTTCCTAGCAATATCCCATCTAGGTACTACATTTTTCACATACCATTCTTCATTAGTGCTTGCGATGAAATTTGTCTCGCTTTCCCTTGCCCTTTCCCTTTTTGTTCGGTGAAATGGTTAGTTTCTTTGGTACCATTCTTCTAGTCGGACTAAACTTAAAAATAGTTCCTCTTACTCTGCTCTGTTACTCTCCTCAATCCCAAAACTCACTCTAAACCTTTAACTCCTGAAATGAATCCTCATTTCTTCATGCCCTAACTACCAAACCCTAACCAAGAAAAACTTTCATAAGACAAAACTCTACACATAACCTTTTCTTATGCTTGTGTACCCCTCCCTTCCGGTTTACGAGATCTACTCTAGATACACACTCAAATTTCTAGTATTCTCCTTTCTTCACACAAATTTGTCTCTAGATGCCCTAGTTTGCAAGAGATTATTTTACTTCATAATCATAAGGTAACAAATGACTTTCCCAACCTTGTATTTATAGTTTTTACTTCCCTCCAACATTAAATGATATACCACCTACCATTGTACTTAACACTAAATGTAGATTTTTCCCTAAAGTCTCTCCTCAAGCACTTTAACCCACGCACCTAATCCTAGACGCAAACTTTTCTACCTTCCGGGGCTTAGAAATCCAATCTAAATGAATACTATTACGCACATGTCCATAGTGCCAAAGGCACTTCTTCTATCCTTTACCCAATTTTTTCCCTTGCCTACCTCATGTTGTTCCTACGCTCTTCATCCTTCGTACATGGTCTCAATCCAACCAATAATCTTACACACACGTCCATAGCACTGAAGGCACTTCTTCTATCCTTTACCCTATTTATTCCCACGCCTACCTCATGTTGTTCATGTGCTCTTCATCCTTTGTACGTGGTCTCTGTTACAACATTTTTGACACCATAATCCAATATCCACCATTTCCTCATGCGCTTTATCCACCTTACATGCTTCCTTTTACTAGGCCACTCAACTTTTATTACAAACTTATACTTTGCATTACTCCACCCCACATTAAAACAGATGCATGATCCTCTGCGCACACAACCTTGGAAAAATAATGTGGTTACCGCACATAAGGTGCAAAGTAAAACATAAAGAAAGGAACAAGTAACGAAAGGAAACACAAGAAAATAAAATCATAAAGGGAAATTCTAAGCTAATTGGCAATATTGTCTTATTACAAACACCAAGAAGACTTATTTATAGTAGGGTTTCAGCCTACTCCCATTGAAGTGACCTAGTAACCTCATCCCATCTAGTGCTTATAACTAGCAAGCGCCTGAATCAAGAATGTACAAGATGATGTAAGGTCCCAACCAATGGAATTTCAACTTCCCAAGATGGTGTAGATACTTGGAATCATACAACAATACCATCTGCCCAACCTAAAAATTCTTTTTCTTGATATGACGATCATGCCATGCCTTTTGTCTTGTTTTTTCTATAT
This sequence comes from Taxus wallichiana var. yunnanensis, assembly GCA_018340775.1. Lineage (NCBI taxonomy): Eukaryota > Viridiplantae > Streptophyta > Pinopsida > Cupressales > Taxaceae > Taxus > Taxus wallichiana. Next base: position 6,172,203 of record JADAXU010000059.1, on the reverse strand, counting down.
TTTGAATCCATCTAACAAGTGATCACCTTTCTTGTAACTGCATCAACTTATCAATTCTTTCTTCCAGCTTTCTCATCAGCTAACCCTCTTGCATGCTCTACGTAGTGATGGTAACATGAATTCAACTGGTAAAACAGCCTCTACACCAAACACCAATTGAAATGGTGTGGCCTTGTTCAACCTCTTGTAGGTTAACTTGTATGCCCATAGAACGAATGAGACCTTATCATCCCAATCCTATCTTCCAACATCAGAAAATCTTAGTTAAAGTGTGACTTAGTATCTTACTAAATACCTCAATAGTTCCATTTTCTTGAGGGTGATAAGGGGTAGTCTTGTGATGGGCCACCATAAATTCTGCTAACATAATATTTACTATTTCATTGAGAAAGTGTGTACCTCTATCACTTATTAAACTTAATGGAAAACCATACCAGTTGATTATGTTCTCCCATAAAAATATAGTAGTTGTCACTACGGTGCAATCCTTTGTAGGCACTGCCTCTACCCACCATGTCAAGTAATCAATGTAAGTGATGATATAATGTGAACTAGTCCTTTATGCGGGTCAAGCGAAATTGGCACTAAAAATTTGATTACCCATTTTTCAAATTGTTATAATGTTGGGTATAGGTCGTAAAGGCATTTCATCTCTCTTCTAGGTTTTCCAGGTGTTGGTAATGGTCACAAGCCTTGTAAAACTTAATATAATCCTTGTAGATGGTTTCCCATAAAAGCCCCGCTAATTAAATCTTTTGTATGGTAGCATTCCTGCATAGTGTCCTCTTGCAATCCCACCATGTGTTTCCTCCATAAGTTCCATGCTCTCATGCTTCAATACGCATCAATTTAGAACCTCATCACAACCTAACTTATACAAGTCTCCATTAATCAACATATAGGGTACGAAACATATTGCTAACTAATTTTTCCCCGGAGCCTTCATCCCTTTTGGTGCCACACTTGTTTTTAAGAATAATGCGATACCTTCCAAGTCTGAGGGTGCATGCCATAACCTAAATAGTTACACATCTGGCATGGTATCCTCAATAATTTGTGTGTCCTATCCTAAGTCAATCCTTGATAAGTGGTCAGGCCCTAAATTGCTCTTTCATGGTTTTATGACCACTGTGAACTCAAAATCTTGAAATAATAGGACTCAAAAGCATATGCGTTCTTGCATAATGGGCTTGTTAACTAAGTACTTCAATGCCATGTGGTCCATGTAGAATATAAATGGTGTTGCTAACAAATACTACCTAAATTTATGCAACATGTAGATCATAGAAAATGCTTCATGCTCAGTAGTTGTGTAATTTGGTTCTGTTGGTGTCAAATTTTTACTTGCAAAGCACAAGGGATGATCAACAATTCCCTCACCAGGTTGTGCTAGCATTGCTCCCATAGCTATCCCTAAGGCATCAACATGCACATGTAAAGGCTTATCCCAAGAAGGAAAACATAATATGGCCATCGTGAGAAGCCTATCCTTCAAAGTGTCAAATTCCTTCAGTTGTGCCTCCCCCAATGAAAGACACTTTTGTGTTTTAAAAATTCCTCCAAGGGCACAACAATCTTGGCATATCCCTTGATGAATTTTCTATAATACTCCATATGTCCAAGGAATCCATGCACTTTGCTTTGACTACTATTCTTCTCTAATCCCACAATAATCGCAACTTTGGTGGGATCCACTAGTAACCCTTACTTGCATATAATGTGTCCTAACAGATTCCAAATAGAGTAGCAAAGACACATTTCTTAATGTTGAGGGATATACTCAATTTCTAACATCTCTCAAACATCAGCATTATGTTGTCACAATGGTCTTTCACCAATCCATACACAATCCAATTATCTAGGTAAACTTGAAGAAAAGTATGGATGAAATCATGGAATGCTTGTACACGGCAGCACATTCTTCAATCCAAAAGGCATAACCGTGTAGGAAAATCTTCCCCATTCAATTGTGAAAGTTGTATTTCTCTAGTCTCCTTTACAATCCCGACTTGGTGGTACCCTAAGAAGCCATCCATGGAAGAGTAGACTTCACGCGCCCTACTCCTCTATAATTTCTTTAGTAAAGGGGGTTGGGAAAGGATCAATGATAGACACTACATTCAAATCCCTATAGTCAACGTAGATTCTTATCCTATCATCCTTCTTGATATTGATAACCATTAGGTTTATCCATTCTAATTCTTCCACGGCCTCAATAATATCGATGATGTCATTTTTTTATTTCTTCCTTGACCCATATGCACAAATTTGGATTCATCTGATAAGGCCTCTTTCAAATCAAGCATGCACCTTCCTTCAACTTGATCTTCATCTCCCCCAAGGAATGGTGGATTCCTTTGAGTTCATGGTACCCACGAGGGAACAAATATTGGAACTCATGTAACAGATCAATGATCTTTGAAACTTCTTTTTCCAACCAATAGTCCCCAATGATAGCTTCCTTAGGTTCTATCTCCATTCCAATGTTAACCTTATTTATTTTCAAGGGCTCATGGTAGGCATGTGCTCACTCATCATTTTTATCTATAACTTCACACATACCTTCCAAATGGTTAACATACAAAGTTTCCATTTCTTCACCATCTATTACATAGACCATTTTTCCTTTTTATTTTTCCATGCACATGCGCTCAAGTTGTACTTCCTCTAATTCTTCTTCATTGAGGCACATCTCTAAATAAGGTTCACTTAGCAACTCTAGTAGCCTATCCTCTTCCATAGCACTATCTCCCATCGTAAGGTTCTTGATCACTTGTAACACCTTATCCAATGATGGCTTTGTACTCCTATACTCGAAGGCTTGAATGAGATCAGCCACCAACTCTTACCAATTACCTGTTTGATGACGCATCTCCGAATGAATATACCATGCACACCCACAACCTTGTAAGGTGGAATACAAATTATGTACCCATAGCGAAGGTAGCAATGCTTCTACGCTTCCCATCTAGGCCTCCTCACATACTTGGATATGAAATAAATTGGTCTCTTTACCATGGTATTCTTGTATGATCGTGGGAGCGTTGCTTCTAGAGAACCTTACAAAAATTTGATTCTTACCTCATGCCACTCTACAAGGTTCTCGTGATTTGTAGGCAACTAACACACTACAATTCCGAGTAGGTTGTAACTAAGCATTCCTCTTCTCTCATCCCCATTTTTCCACTAAGCTTCCATTTCCCATGAAGAAAATTTTAGGGTATGCCCCTCCAGAGTAACTTGGAAACTTCTTCCCTCCTAGGCACTTGACCGAGCGCACCTTTTTCACCCTTGTTACAGATCCTCTTAATCATCTCCCTATTAAATCATAAGTCCCATACGCCCAATTATCACATGCCACACTAGTTGTATCACTTAAGGAATGAGCATCTTCAAACCGGATAACTCCTTCGTGGGTTGAATCATCTCGGGATTTCGATGAAGTGAACATAGATTCTATCAAGGACTTCTTCTCCTAAGGGCTCAATATAGGGCATTAACTTCCCATCTGTCAAAGGGATTATCACCCTTACTTCCTTGTTCTCAAAGCTGATATACCCTTTTTTAAACTTGAGGTCGGCATTTTTCTTGTAACACCATGGGTGCCAAAGCAATGCTAGAAAGTTATCTACCTCAAAGAGTGCCAAGACTTCAAAGTCTCCAATGAACTTGGCCCCTTGAATGTTGATAATTGCATACTTTAAGGCTCTAATGGTAATTGCCTTAGTCTTATTCACCATATATAGCACATTTGAAGATGGCTACAACATGGGTCATCCCATCGATGCTAGAAATATAAGGTAATAAAATTGACCTTTGCTCCGTGTCTATGAGGATATTACTCGAATCCATCCATCAAAAACTGCATTCAAAGTAATCTCCTTATCCTAGTGGAGGCTATGAGGAGGAAGGTTTGCATGTAAAACCTACCTTTCACACTCTTCTCAAGCATGTGGTACCTTTTATTTCAGCCATTCTCCTAGTAAGGGGATAATATTCTCTTGCCTTAACATCCTACACACTTCCTTGGCCTCATCCAAGTCATCCTTTGGAACCTCAACATTCTTCCTTTTCTCTAATTACCTCAATTGCTCCTTCAGACATTGTATCTCCCCTTGTAAACTCTGAATCACATCCATAGTCTCTTAATACACCTATTTCTGATGAGCAGTGTTTGGATACTTTCCATGCACCACTTCCTCTCTTGAAACTAGTTTCCTTTGTCTCAAGATTTCCCGGCACGTGTGGCCTCTGCTTGTGTCATCACCAATATAGGTTCTATCTCTAACTCACGTGCCACCGTTGGCATCCAATGTGAATTGTCCTTCTTGATGCTCACCATCCTAGCACCCTTTTCTTTCTGGTGTTGTTGGTTCATATGATCATAAAGTTCTAGACACTCTTCATACTTGTGTTTCTTTCCGCACCATGAGCATTGTAACATATCAAGACACTTGTGTTTGTAATGCTTTGTAGATCCACAATTATAACAGTTCCTTGTGGCAATTCACTTTGTCCTCCACCATGGTTACTGTGACCCTAAAATACTCCATGAAAAATGCTTCCACGTACCCCTCCATCTACGCACCCTTCATGACAATGGTCATCATCCTTAGAACTTCTTGCAAGGCTATTCTGGCACACACCCAAATCAATAACATCATGGATCTAATCAATTAGTCTATAATCCTTGGTATCATGGGTTGTAGAGGTATAAATCTTGCAATAGAAAGAAACATTATTGCAGATTACATAATATAGTAGATGGCACATACTTGCATCATGATCCCATGGCATATCTCATAAGGAATGTACCGACTTCGAGGGAAACTATCCTTTTCATGTCCCTCCACTTCACAGTCTATACACTAAATCCCACTACGAACCTCATGAGATGAGTTTTCTAGACATCTTCTCCAACTACTTGGCCATTGCAACAATTTGAGCCTCCAAAAAGGACTAACACTAGTATCAATGCTCTAATAGCTTCAACAAGCGGGTAGCTTCCAATGCCTCACCCGGGTCTCAGAAATTCTTGTGCAACAAATCCCTTCTAAATGGTGTTATCAATCCTCTGAAAAACCATTGAGCATGTTGAGAAGGATGAATGTCATAGGATAGCTTCAAAAGAGAGTCTTGAAATGCATGTCATACTCCCACACACTCTCTTCCATTCCCTGTTGGATCTCTTTCAGAGCATTGATGCTTTTCTACTCAAAATCTAGGATATGTAAGTCAATTAGGAAGGCGTTCTTCAACACGATTTAGTATACCACTGCCTCGATGGGGGTCATACTTCCTTTACCAACTATGTGTGCTCCCTTGTAACATTATTAAAAACTGGCTTGCCTTCCACTCCAGGGTAGTGATATCCTTTGCATGCCATAGTAACTCACACTTGTGCACATGTTCTGTAGAATTTTCAATACCCCTATAGTATGGTAAGTATAAAGACATCTCAAAAAAAACTTGGGGAGGTGTTTGAGTCCCTTGTTCTCCCAATCTAGAGCCTTGGTTCCCTCTAGTGTTTCCTCCTCCACTGGATCCATGAGGTTTTATTCCTCATGATCCACTAGATCGACCTCCTATAATATGCAAGGGGCCTGACGTGGTCATTTCAAGGGTTCCCAACGTACCACTGAACTATGTGCCGATGGTCTATGATATTGTCCCACTACCAGTTATGTGTCTCATGCCATTCCCAGATGCGATACCCAAAGCTTGTGTACTTGCACCTTGTCTAAATATTACTCCAAATACATAAATGGATTATGTAGCCATTGGTTTTCCAAACAAGAAATTATATCTCCTAGGCACATAGATGGTTACTCCCACTAATACTAACTGGGTTAACAATACTTCTCCCTTGATCTAGAAAACCAAGTGCCGGGGTTTGGTTTCAGGTGCTTCCATATGCACACCGATAGATCTTCTTTCTCCATGAGAAAAATATCATTAGAAGTTGAAGGTGTTTCTCTCTAGTGCTTGTGAAGATGGGGTAGCAAAGCGCTCAAGTTCCACGTCCACTACATGAACCTCAAATCCTTCCTATAATGTTTGTCTCCATAGATCCATCACACTTGTAACCTCACATTTTATAGTCCTCTCCCTTTCATGAGATTTTCTATACTTGATTTGTCTCTCTTCCCTTTCCTTTTCATTATGTAGTGTCTACCATCTTCCTCCACCCTATCTTCCTCTCCCAACATTCATAGAAGTTTATACGGCCATGGGAAATGCTTATAAACTTAAAGTAATGACCAACATCTTCATAGCCAAAGCAATAACATGCAAAAATGATCCTTTAGGCTCCCTTAGAAATTTGAACTCAGCAACTTCGGGAAAGAATACGTAGAAATGGAATATTCTAAATTATAAATGGTCAACACCCTCTTCCACCAAAGTGATCAACAACACGTGTCTAAGTAAAATCCGCATCTTGTGGCCTCGATAGTCATCTTGGGTCCACATGCACAATCTATAGTACCAGCTCAATCTAGATGCATATGATGAAAGCCATTCATATAGCTCTACTGGTAAGTAGTAAAATAATGTCTCATACAACTCATGGTATAGATTCTCTTCTACCCATCTACATGTATAAAACTCGGGTCTAGTTCTAAATATTTGAGAAAACTCATCCTTTTCTCTCTTGAACCATGTTTCAACACTTTCCAAGGTTAGACGTTATGTCATCATGCATCACAGGGAAAAATATGCATGTCATTTCTCACAACAACTTTGAAAAGAGGTCTAAGCAACGGAACCAAAATGTAGTCATATTTTATACCCTTAGACCAATAGTCTAATCCCATGCACATTGGCCTATCACCCAGTGGGCATTGGGTGCTCACCCGAGGCATGCACGGGTGTCGAGTCTCTCCTTTATGTGATTTTTGTGAGAATGCATCATCTTAGGATAGATAATCAAATGTAGGATAGAAAAGCACTATACAACATTATTAATAACTTAGAACAATTTATCATCTCATTATATGTAGAAAAGATAAATAAAAATCAGCATATGGAGATCGTTCATACAAAAAGGAAATGCATAAGTATTATACTCCTAAACACATATTTGATTTATAACATAGCATTATATTCATATTAACATATTCACTAACTCACATTACACCCTTAAGGTAATAACAATTCCTCATATAACTATGCAGAGCCAATTCATGCATCAGAGCTATATTATGCTCATCATACTACAAAGAAGAATGAGAACCCATCCCCATAAATGTGTCATCACTTACAAAGCTCTCATAATCCCTAATGTAATATCCTTCATTCTATTTCTACAGGATTTTCCTCCTTTTTCTCTCCTTCACCCTATATATTTCTTCTATCGGGAACTTGTATTTATAACCTTAGCACCCACCGTCATGCCTTCTAGAAGTTACAGTTTGGTCGCCAAGTGTCGAATTGGTCCTCCATGGGAGAATGCCCTCACATATCCAAGGTCTCCACTCAGTATGATGATACTCTTTTGGAACCTTCCATTGCATTCTGAAATATTCCCTTTTGATCCCGAGTCACCAAGTGGCACCTTATCCAAAAGGGTCATGATTTTCTCATGTGTTGCCTAGGTGTTGAATATGGCTAAGTATAAAAACTTTTCTTTCCTTTTCCATGCTCGTCGTATTTTTACAACCTCTGTTGGAACCCTTCCCTACGCACCTTCAACTGCGTGCCCTTTTCTCACTAGGTCCTACATGCCCATGCACCTTCCCATCCTTAGCCAATATTGTGGGGCCCAACACACACACATATATCATGTATGATGAGAACTACATAGGGCTTGATTACACTTGATGGTATGTAGCCCAAAGACTTGGCTCTACCACGAACAGATTCAAATAGTATAATTCAATTATTAAAAATTAAAAGACAACAACTATTGTTTGTAATATAATGGGATTATGCGGATTATAAACAATCTTACACAAGAAATATTCTCTATCTATAAAGGTTGTGTGAATGTAAAACTTTCCATTCTAAAACATAGTAATTTTTGTTTATATGATAAAGACTTTTTCCCATTATAAATATTCTTACACAAGTAATATTCTCTATCTATAAAGGTTGTGAGAATGCACAACTAACCATTCTAAAATAAGGTAAGGGTTTCAGAAGACACAACTTCCCATTCTAAAACATGAAAAGTTAAAGTTTACTTTTTTTATTATGGGTGGTTGTCCACATTAAAAGGGAAATAAAACTAGATGGTATTCTTCATATATTATTCCTTTATGATTCATATAGGAGAACATGTGTCCACACATTCAATATAAGATTAAACATTATCATTTTAATACCTCTATAAAGTATATAAGAATGGGAAATTTCCATTCTAAAAATGTCAACCACATAATGCTTGAGTCCTCTCGAGGGTATGTAGTGTAGCACTTGGCTCATTCAAGGATATTCCAATCAATATAAGATAATTACGAATAATTGCAGATAATTACATAAGGAAAAATTTGTAAGTTTTGAAGAGTGCTAGACCTAGATAAAAGTATTTATATGCCAAGTAAAAGGTATTATTTTAAGTCTTAGATAATTATAACCTTGGTGATAGATTGCAAGTGATTTAGGCTCCGCATCAAACATTTAGATTATGTAACATCTCTCTCATAAAAACCAAATTTATCTTGAATGGGAAAATGTTAGTTCTTATGTAACATCTATTCTTCTTCTATGATTCTTAAATGAGAAAATGTAGTACAATGATTAAGTTTGTGAGAATGGGAACTTCATTTTATTTAATTGACAATGGACAACTATCCATTCTTTACAATTTTTACTTTACATTATGATTATTTATGTTTATTAGCGAATTGTTGAGCCCTTAAAAATACTTATGAGTGGAGAAAAAGTGAAATCCATGATGTTAATACATTAGAGCAAGATATTATTCATGAAAAAATCATGAGGTCATCCATCCAAGAAGAAGTGGCCTAATAAAACATGCAACCGATGGTGATTAATACATAAGCTACATTAAACCCTTCACCATCAATTATGACAGTTGGCTCACGAATAGGTATCAAGTAATATTTAAAAATTAAGAATAAAATTTATTTTTCAATATTAGTTGGAATAAATTTGATAAATATATCCTAATTACAAATTTAATGTGCAGATAGAGCTGGAGAAATTATACAACCAACAAATATATGTAAATAAATAGGTAAAAATATTTTGTGAAATATTATTATCGTATTTGAAATATATACAATTTTTTTACTATTGGTAAATGGTTTTGAAGGGACCATACCCTGTAGTAGAAAAAGGCTCAATATCCAAATAATACAATAACAACAAAGTTATTTTTTATACATGGGGGCCACACCCCAACCAAAAGCCTAGGAGCTAGATAAACAGGAAAAAAATTAAGGCATGGGCCAACTACCAACAAGGATCCCGACTAACAACACCAAACAACACAACAAAAGTGTCAAAACAACAACATAATAGAAATAAAACAACAAAAAGGTATAAGACAAATATTTTTAAAAATTTGAGTGCAATCTTCAATGCTATGTAGATGTTGACAAATGTTTGCATTTTTGGGTCTTGGCTACTCTCGATGATTGTATTATTTTTTATTTTTCCATTCTTTCAGGTTGGGTAAGGGATACAACAAGCCTCGAAAACCTTATTTACATTAGTTTTGATATAATCCAAAACCTTCTTGTGAATAACCAACTTAGTGGACGGTATGTCTTCCACATGTAGAATCCTTTCCTCTAAATCACTGAGCTGAGTGGAAAGGCTATTCATCTTCTCTTCCACGTTAGTGATAGTAAAGGGGAAATTGTTTTTTTAGGACTTTTTGATGAGTATATCTACATTCTCTTCAATATTATTAAGGGCCTCAGTTTTCTATTTAATTTTAGCAGACACACACAAGAGCTAGAGGATGGAACGACTTGACTAATTAAAAGTAGATTCTCAGCTCTAACAACATCCTTTCCTTTTGAACTACAAAAAATTCTCTTGGCAAGGGGGAGTATCAGACAAGGAAGCATAGATATTTAGATATTTGGTATGAATCCTAAACTGCTAAGGATGAGGGGAGGTAATCAAAGGACCAAAGGGGGCGGGGTCATTTGTCGCCACATCAAGAAAGAAGTGATGAAGGAGGAAGATCACTCCTTGGTGCAAAGGGAGTACCCTTGTGTGGTCTTGAACCTCTTTAATATATTTCTCAAGAGAATGCAAAATGTAGTGAGGGAAACTAACTTTAACAGCATGCCTAAAGTGATTTAAAAGGACAAGATGATGCAAATGCAGGGTTGAAAATCGACCTTCTAGAGTGATATAACGAATAACAAAAGAAAATTTTCTTGTTCTTGAATAAGAGGGATTGTTAGTTCAAAATAATACTCATAAAAAGGAAAATATCTTTCAATTTAACAATAAGCACATTTAACCACAAATGTTTATTTCCTGATTTCTAACTTTTGTATCTGGAGAGTTTCATCGAATAACATTTTGGTCTACATTGGATATAGATGCCAATGTAGAAAAACTAGCAACAAAATTATTACACACAAAGAAAGTAGACGTGCATCCTTTGTTTTATTGGGGTATGGAACATTGCAAAATAAGGGAGACAAATTTATTTTAAAAATTGGAAACAATTTGAAAAAAACCAGAATCTCCATACAAATATGAAACTACAATTATAGTTAATGTAATCAACAAAGGATTTCCTGAAGATAATTTTTCGGTGTCTCCAAATGTTTCTGACAAAGAATTTAAAAATAATAAGTGTCTTATGTCAACATTGTTTACTGAATTAGCCTTGATAGTTGTAAATGATGTAAGAGATGTCTTAAAGGAATTTTCTCTATTTCAAGCAATAGTTGAATGAATCAATATATAAAATTATGTTTATTAAAGTTTTCTAGTTCTTTTTCCCATTTTCCATATGGTGTGATTATTATATATTGATTAATAATATGTTATTGATAGTTATTACTTGTTTAATGCTCAAAATGTATTTATTATGATTTTGTAGTTATTTTTCATATTTCATCCATACTATGTGGTTATTATCTAATGCTTATGATTTTATTTATAGTTATTACTATTTAATGCTCAAAACTAGCCTTGATAGGTTTTGACAAAAAAATTATATCAATAAAATCATATACTATAAACTATGATTTAATTTATTAAAAAATAATTTTGTTATTGGTTGGTTTTTCAGATCTCGTTCCACATGGAAAGTAAGTTATTGGTTTTGGGGTAGAATAATTTCTCTTTGGAGTTCCAGGGCTTACTGAATTTAGATCACTGACCATACAACCATATTTTACATATGCATGCTACCAGATATACTTGTCATACATTTAGCCCTGAATTTTTACGGATAACACAACAACATTTTGATATTGGATTGTGGTTTACATACCTACATTCGAGAGAACATTATTCCTTCATTCAAAATTCCATTAGATAAGAAATATCAAGTTCATTTTTTCTACGACATAATGCGGTGTGAAATTAGCGATAAATTTGTAAGATCAAAGAAGGGGAATAATTTTTGATTTTATATTAAAAAAATATGAAAAAGGTTCTCGAAAATTACATTAAAATATATGGAGAAAAAAAATATTGTTCATAAGTGAAATAACATATTTTTCTTATGACAGAAATGAGGCTCTTGTATTTGGATTTCCATCAAGGTAGAAATTTGATGGCACAATGCATTTTGATAAAAAATAATTATTCACACACTTATGTACATGGTTAAATCATGTTGGGCCACACCCAAATTTACGCTCTTTTGAAACATTTAAAAGAACAATTACTGAGATTGATTGAGTTCACTTGATAATATTACGTTGATTAATAAATATAAATAAATATGTTTATATTTGTATTCTATCTCATAAAAAATCATTAATGTTGGTTTATTTATGTAGTATAATCTCATAACCATTCATTTATTACCATCATTTTATGCAAAAAGAATTGTAACTTGTATTTATCTCATAACAATACATTTCCTACCTTCATTTTATGCAAATAAAATCCATGTTATAATTAAACATTTGTCAATTTTTATTGATATCATAAATTAGATGCAATATTACACACAAGATCCAAATATGTAAAATATACCGCATCTAAATGCGTAAAACCCCATAGTTAAAATAAATCACATTCAAAATTCATGCACAATTATATGATTCAATTTAGGTTAACAATGAAATTAATATAGGGTCTTAGAAGTAATCACAATTTTTTTACTATTGGGTCAATGATATCATCATAATACATTTTAATTAATAGAGAAAAAACATGTATATTATGCCTTGTCTCGAATGAATATATTCCCTTTCTCAAACATTAAATATAAATTTGGAAGAGAATGAACATATTCTCATTCTCAAAACAAGTAAATATAAAGTTAAAAGAGAATGAATGTATGCCCGATCTCAAAACATTATATATAAAGTTGAAAGAGAATTAACATATGCATGTTCCCAAACAATAAATATAAATTTATAATGGGTTATACATTAATTATTTACTATGCATTAAAAATTTATAAATGTAAAATATACAATATTAAGTATTTCCTAATCTTACTAAAATTTTTGAAGAGAATGAACATATGCCCATTCTCAAACAATAAATATAAAGTTATAAGGGGTTCTAATTTATTTATTTACTATACATTACAAAGTTATAATGTAAATTAATACAATATTAAGTATTTCCTAATCTTACTAAAAATTTAAACACCTAAAATTAAAATCCAACATTTATGATATATAATTCCAAAAAAATCCTTTTTGGATTCCAATAATGGAAGAAAAAAATTCCAATATTTGATATAAGTAATACCAACATAGTGGATTTCATTATTTAATCTAGATTAAAATGTCCAAATTTAACGAAATTATGGTTATTTCAATATAGTGGAAGACTCGCACCCATGATATATTGGAAGGCTCTTGGTTCTTGGGAAATATGGGTCTATTATTAAAGAGGTGGTTTCCATGTTTTGATCCGAAAAAGAGAACATAAATGTCATTCCCCTATGGGTTAAAATTTTGGGATTTCCTCTTGAGTTACGGGCTAGAGAATTTTTGACAAGTTTAACGAAGTCTATAGGTTCCCAATGGCATTCTTTGATGGAACAACCAAATCCATAACAAGACTAGCCTATGCTAGGATTTATGTGAATGTAGACTAGGAAAGAGATCTACCCGATATCATCATTGTCACTCTAAGATGGGTAACTTGAAGTAAACACTTGAGTATGAGACATCTATCGTTAGATGAAAAAGTGCAATGAACAGGGCCACAATGTTAAAGATTTCCCAAAAACATAAATTTTAGAAGCTCAAGAGATTCCAAAATAAAAATGGAATGGCATTTTATAACATCCGAGGAAAAAGCACGAAATAAATAAACAAGCAAAGACAATGACATAGGAACCAACAAAAACCTTAAAAATATCAGGTTCGTGGACAAGGAAAACCCTTTTGTGTGTCTTGAAATCCAAGAAAAGATTCCACAAAGGAAGGGGGATTCTTTAAAAACCGAGTTAAGTGAAATCCTTATACCATATATAGAACTAGAGGAAAAGGAGATCAAAGTGGAGAAAATACAAGAAGAATCTAATAATTACAAAGAAAAAGAAGAAGAAATCCAAGAGGAAAGAGAATAATCAAATGAAAAACCTAAGAATACTCAAAGGCATTGAAATATCATACTTAAGAACGAATATCACAGGGAAGGAGAGGATACAAGAGAGATAGGCACAAATGAAACCATAGAACAAGAAGTAGAAAGACTGCCAAGGATTAAGTATGGAATAATTCCTAGCATGGAGTAGTTCAAATTCATTGTGTCTCCCATTAAAGGGAAGGATAAGACTTAGGAAGATTCATCATCTAATTCAAGAGAATATGAAGTAGGGGGTGAACAACTAGAGGAAAATTGTCCAACAAAGAGGAGAAAAGGAGAGAAACAAAAGGAAAGTGCAACAGTGGAATTAAAAACATTGGATCTTAAGGGGTCTGAAAAATCCAAAAACTTAAATGAAAGTCATCACTTAGAATGTAAGAGGTTTGAATATTGTAATAAAACAAAGGATACTTTGAAATATTTTATCAAGAATCGCAAACCAACCATCTTAGTGCTTTAATAAACTGAAATGGATGTAGATAATTTTAAAATTATGGGCAGTAAAGTATAGAGAAATGCATAAATAAGTTTTGTTAATTCAAATGGCGCCTTAGGGGGAATTACAGTACTTTGAGACAACAATATGGTAAAATGGGGGACCATTTTTTATTCCCCCAATCATTTGGATATCCTCTTCACGTCCCAGCAAAGAAAGAAATCATGGATCCAATCAAGTATTTATGCCCTAGTTTCCACTAAAGGGAGAAAACAACTCTCAATGGAGGTAAGTAATTTTAGAAATAATTGTAGTGATTTTGATTGCATAGTTTTAGGATATTTTAATACTCCTCTTTCCTCAGCTGAAAAGAAAGGGGAAAACTAAGAGTTTACTGCTAGTATGGAAGATTTTTCTTATTTCATCACTCATAACTCTCTAATGGACATTGAACTAAGAAGAATCAAATTCACTTGAAGCAATAGAGGAATAGGGAAAATATCATTATCGTAAAATTAGATAGAGTCATTATCTTAGCTGATTGAATAATTATAAAGACTTTTCCTTTAAGATCTTTCCAAAGTAGGCTCTCACCACAATCCTCTAGTTTTGAGCCTTGAAAGAAAAGGAAAAACCCACCTTCTCCTTTACAATTTGAGAAAATATAGACAAAGTATCATGATTTATATAATAGGGTTCGGAATGGCGGAAAACAAACAAAAAGTGATCCTAATTCATAAGATTAATAATGTTAAAATAAATGCCAAAGTTTGCAACAAAGCAATTTTTGGAAATACTTTTTAAAAATAGAAAACACTTACCAATGAGCTAGAAATTCTGGAACACAAGGTGTAGAATTCAGGGATGGATGTGAATTTTTAATACAAGGAAAAGTAATAACTTAGTGAATTGCATAACCTCTTGAATTTCAAAGATATTCATTGGAGATGAAAATCAAGATCTGTCTGGGTAAATGAAGAGGATAGAAACACAAAAAAAAAATTCATATGACCACCTTGAAACATAGAAGCCACAATAAAATTAATGCTATCATAAACAAATTTGGATAGGAAATCAAAGATATGGAAACTAAAAAATTGAGGCAATAGAGTTCTATAAAAATCTCATGTCTAAATAGGAACAAGATAATGAAATCAACACTAACTTCCTATTGGACTTCATCCCTCATTTCATGAATATGCAAGAGGATATGAACAAGTCTCTCTCACTAGTGGATATTGAAGAATTTAAAAAATTGTCTTTTCTTTTGAAGAAGAAAAATCCTCAAAATCTATTAGGAAATATGTAAAAATGATCTAGTTAATGCAACCAATGAATTCTTCTGTACTAGAAAATTTATAAAGGAGGTGAACAATAACTTCATATTGTTGATTCCTAAAAACATTGGTGTAAAGGACTTCAAGGAATTCCGACCAATCAATATTTCAAATGCTATTTACAAAATTTTCACAAAGACTATTACATGTCAAGAATTTAACCTTTTCAAGAATATCATCTCATGGTAGAAAGGTGGCTTCATTGAAGGAAGAAAAATTTAGGATGGTATAGTTTTAGTTCATGAAACTATTCATTTGATGGATAAAAGTAAAAAAACAGGCATGGCTATCAAGCTATATATGAACAAGGATTTTGATACATCTCATGATGAGAGTTCTTAGAAAAATTTATGGATAAAATTGGCTTGAACTACCACTTTTGGAAATTAATTAGAGAGTGCATTTCAACCCCCATGTTCTCAATTAATATAAATATCATCCCTATAGGATTATTTTTCATCACCCGAGGAATAAGTCAAGGAGATCCCATCTTTCCTATTCTCTTCATCATTATGGGAGAGAGTCTTAGGAGAGAAATAAATAGCTACATAGAAATATGTTACATACATGGATTTAATCCATCATCAAAGGAACTCTCAGTCTCTAAAAAAAAATTCTGATGAAATTATCTTCCTCTCCATCACTTTAGTTAAGGAAGCTAAGAAATTCAAATTCTTGTTGAATTTGTATGAGGAAACATCAAGGCATCTCATCAACTATTGCAAAATTTCAATTTTTTCATCAATACTCTTGAAGCTTGATAGTAGAAAATTGCTAAAATTTTGGGATGCGTCATTAAAAATTTTCCATCAACCTACTTGAGGATGCCAATGTTCAAAGGTAGCCTCCAAATTTTAGTTTGGAACCCGCTTCTAGATATATTTCAATCTAAACTAGGGGTGGAAATGTTGTGTGTTATCTAGTGTTGCCAAAGTCACTTTGATTAAAAGCACTCTACATAATCTCCCTATTTACTCTTTTCACAATGCCCTAAAAAAATTTGAATTAATTAAAATGATTGTTATGGGTTGGAGTAGAGGAGCATAACATAATTCATTTAGTTGTATGGGATAAGGTTTGTAAGCCTAAATCTCATGGTGGATTAGGTATAAGAAAATTAGACAAATGAACACAACCCTTATGGCCAAAATGGGTTAGATATTACATAAAGAAGACTTGATCTAGTGTAACCTCATAAAAAAATACTTGTGTGAAGACTTTATCAAGTATTTCACCTCTTCCATGGATCTCGCCATTCGATCCTACTGACTCTCTCACTATAAACAAATATATTATTTCAAAGGGCATCATATGGGAATTTGGAAATGGTAGTAAAATAATATTTTGGGAGGACATATGGAACTTGGATCCCGATCAACAATAAAGGGGAAATCTGATAATGTTGAAGTATGGAGAGAAGATACGTGGATATCTTAAATGCATTAATGGGAAATCCACTTGGAGAAGATTATCAAGTGGAAAGAAATGACATGGAAAGAGATAATATAAGCTTAATCCAAAAAAATATTGCAAACATTTATATCCATAATAAAAAATTTGATGATGAATTAATCTGGTAGGACTCGGGTAATGGTAATTATAGTGTCCTGTTTGGATATAACAAATCGAAATCAGCTACATAACTACCATACTTATTGGGAAAAAGTTTGGTGCAAAGAGATCTTAGATAATTCATAAATTCAACTTATTTTGGTGGCTCAATGTGGGCTATCTCGTACAAAATAAGATCCTCACTATGGAAATTTTAAGAAAGAAAGGGCACATTCTTATAAAGAAATGCATCGTTTCTAAAGAAGTGGAAGAAATTGTTGACTACCTCTTCATTCATTGTCAGAATTTTCTTTCTCTCTATGGGACTCATCCTAGAAAAAAATTGGTTTGAAATGGGTCCTCCCTCAATCAAAGGAGTGAAATAAAGAACAAATAGTATTATCAAACAAAACAAGTCTCAACCAGACTACTATGGGACTTCATCCTTCCATGGATGGTGTGGGATATATCAAAATAAAGGAATAAAATAATCTTGGAAGAGAAAGTGTTATAGGTTGGCATAGTCTTCAACATCTTATCCTTTTGATAATCGAGAACTTAAAATCCTCCATCAAACTCAGCAAAGGAAGTCTGAAAGATTATTACTTTAAGTTCCTCATTAAATGGAACTTGAACCTTTCTAAAGATATTACACAACAAATATCTAAGATCGCAAGAAGCAAGACTATTTGGATCCATCCTCAAAAAGGATGGTATAAGCTAAATTTCAACGATGTGGCTAAGGGAAACTATGGTAGAGCTAGGGGGTCCATTATAAATGATAGATGAGATCTCATAGAATCCTATTCTGGGAATATGGAAATCCAAACCAATCATTATGATGAGGCTTTAGCTACTTTATGGAGAATCCAACTTGCGGAATACTTGAACATCACAAACCTATGGGTGGAAGGGGATTCCATGAATATATTGAATTACCTTAAAATAAATTCCCCTCAAGTTATACCATAAATAAAATAATTGAATATTTTATTCTCACACTAAGCACTTTCTCAAATTAAGAAATTTCCCATAGCTTGAGAGAAGGAAACAAGGTGGTGACTTTTGTGTAAACATTGGTCCAATTCGAGACTCTTCAACATTTTATCGGGAATGTTATTACACCTCCCGAGATATTAAATTACCCTACCTATGAAAGAAGAAAAGTGGAGATTTTATGTTTTCCTTATTTTGGTTTACATCATGTTTGCCTACCGGCTTTTTTTCTAGTTTTATTTTGTCTTTTTGTTGGTTTTGTGTTTGTTTCTATTCTTTCTCAAGCTATATTTTGATGTTTAGTCTAGTTTTGATTCTTGAGATATTTATGGAAATATCTAGATTGAAGATCCATGTTGTAATATGGTAGTGACCCTTCAAACCCTCCTTTTACCAAATATAAAAAAATTGAGTGATGTTATTTTTAAATGAAACATTTGTTAAAAATGGAAAATATTGTAAATTAAACTATGTAATTATAAGTAGTTTGGCGGGTTAATTTTGTGGTGAAAATTAATTTTTGGCCCATTTCAACCGTCGCTCAAATGGGTAATTTGGGTTTGGCTTCCTGAGGGGCTTCCCCTCAACCCCCCCATACTAGCACATTTTGTCAACGTGGAAAATTTGGAGTAAGGAGGTTATTTGTTTGAATCACTTAAAAGGTTTTGGTGTTGGCCCATCTTGCTAGTATAAACAACCTCAACCCAATCAACACCAACAAATCTCTCCCGACTCGAGTTTATCTCATATTACCTACTTTCTACTCAAGGTACACTATGCATCTCAACAAGATAGGATATTTTTAAGGTGTTTTTTTAAGGAGATAAAAAAATTGAGTAAATTTTGTTATTAAAAAGGGATCATTTGTGTAAAAAGGGAAAATATTGTAAATACAACTATGTAATTATAAGTAATTTAGGGCGTTTATTTAGTGGTGAAAAATTAATTTTATGGCCATTTTAATCGAAGTTTGAAAGGGTAATTTGTGTTTGGCTTCGGGGCATTAGCCCTTAACCCGATTTTGTACTAGTGCATTCATGAACATGGGCGATGTAGAATAAGGAGGTTACTAGTTCGAATGACTTTAAAGGTTTTTGTGTCACCCTTCTTTATAGTCTAAATCACCTCAACTTGCCCAACACTAACAATGCTCACCCGACTAAGTCCATATCATCTCACCTACTTTTTGTTCAAGGTACACTATGCATATTTCCAAACTAGGATATTTTTAAAGATGTTTTTAAGGAGATTAAAAAAATTGAGTAATTTTTTTCTAAAAGTGAGCATTTGTGTAAAAAGGGAAAATATTGTAAATAAAATTGTGTAATTATAAGTTGTTTAGGGGCTCACTTTTTGGTGAAAAATAAATTTTTGGGCCATTTCAACAATTGTTTGAAATGGTAATTTATGTTTGGATTCGGGGTGCTTCCTCAACCCAAATTTACTTGGCACATTTGTCAACATGGACGAATTAGAGTAAGGAGGTTATTGGTTTGAATGACTTTAAGGGGTTTCATGTCAGCCCATCTTGATATTCTAAATGACCTCAACTCACCCAACACTAACAAAGATCACTCTAATGAGTCCATCTAAGCTCACCTACAATCTAATCGAGGCACACTATGCAACTCACCGATATACGATATTTTTAAGGTGTTTTTTAAAGTAGATAAAAATGAGTAATTTGTTTAAAAAGGGAAAATATTATAAATTAAATTGTGTAATTATAAGTAGTTTGGGGTTCATTTTTAGGTGATTTTTTTTTGACCATTTCAATAATTGTTTTTTATCCCATTTTTGAGTTTATCGAGAAAATGGACATAACCAATCAAAAAAATTATGATGAACCTCTTTTGAGTCTTTTTAAAAAGTTGCCTTTGAACATGTCATGTGTGCCCTTTAAATCAGAATTTTATTTTCTCTTAACATTTTTCATGCAATATGTTGTGTTTTTCCAAATCCAAATTCGACATGTACCGTGTTTTCAGATTTTAGATTCGATCACATCGAAAAATCCTATGCTTAAAACACATGCAAGTGTTTAT
The DNA here is from genome assembly GCA_018340775.1 of Taxus wallichiana var. yunnanensis. Classification (NCBI taxonomy): domain Eukaryota; kingdom Viridiplantae; phylum Streptophyta; class Pinopsida; order Cupressales; family Taxaceae; genus Taxus; species Taxus wallichiana. The sequence continues at coordinate 6,152,116 of JADAXU010000059.1, read as the reverse complement.
TGTTTTCTAAATCTTAAACCTACCACGTTATCATTTTTTAGGTTTTTGGATTTCTTTGCATCAAAAAAATATGAAGGGTTTTCATATTGCATGTTATGTGTTCTTCAAACCTCGAGCCCCGACATGTTAGGTTTTCTCTTTGGATGGGGTTTCGGGACCCAATTACATGGTGACAAATGCATTCAACTTTCTACCTCTAGAGTCAACATAATTAATACCTAGATGGAGGTTGGTGGTGTATGTGTATTAGCCCATATGTATTTAATACTAAATTATGTATAAATAGAGTAATTTTTCCACGTCATTTGTACATTTCTACTTCCTTTGTCTTTCATATTTTCCTCCTATTTTGGCATCCCCAAAACCTTATTCACATTTTTCTTGGCATTTTTTGTTGATTTCTTGAATGTTTCAAATCATTTTTCATCTTGATGGAAGTAAATATTCCTCTAATTTTTCTTTTGGTTCTTTTTAGGTCATTCCTTGATTTGAATTTGGTTGAAATGGGTCATTTTTTCCATTTCCTCTTTATGTTTTTGTTTCTTTTATTCCCAGTTTTTTATTTTTTACTATCAAATGGAAGTGGGATTTTTTTTATATTCTTTCCTTGTTCCATTTTGGTATGGAATATAGAGTTTTAGGAATTGAAAACAAGTATCGGGGTTTTTGCCTAGACTTATATTGTGAGGTTTTACACATGTCAAATAAGGTGGTTTCTATGATTAGTCTTTTAGGATTTTTACTTGCTAAACAAGCTTTGGCTTCAGTAGTATGTCGATTTACAACCTATTGAACAAGTCATATATCCACAAAGTATAGGGTATCCTAAGTCAGTAAAAATAGTCAATTTCTGATCGTAGATGCAGTTTTCCTAGGTGCTTGACAGGGCTTCTTCTCCGACCGAGTTTATCAAAGTTTCGGGGTATTTCGTAGGGTGAAAAATCTGAATATCTTCCAAGAAGCTTTGTAGAAATTTCCTCATGTATGATTCAGAAAAGGAAATGGGAAGAAGGAAGTACCTACATAAATGAAGAACAAGTATCATGGTATTGTTCCTCATTCTAAAGATCAACTAAAATATTGATATTAGAGATACGAGTTAGGACAAATAGACATGGACGAATTTTGAGGCATAGTGAATATTTTTCATAAACTTCATGGATCAATCTCTCTCACAAGTGGATTACCTTTGGCTTATGATTTTCCCATTTCTTTTGAGTGTCTTGAACTTATTCTTTCATGTGGAAGTAATTATGACTCAAACCCAAGGTCGAGATGAAACCAAGTGAGAGAATTAGTTGACAAGTTGGATATTGATTGTTTTGATGAACCCGTCAAGCTTCCTAATTTTGATGAATAGATCAGATAAATCTCCAATCTCCTTAAAAGCCCGGGATAGTGACTTGGATAATTTTGTTAAATATGTGAACACAAAGTTCCTAATTAAACCTAATCCTACTATATATACATATCTAAATACGGTCCCAAGGAGTGAATTTAGTTTAGATATCAGTGATATTATCATGCTTCTTAGTAGAGTATTTCAGCTCCAAGATGATAACGAGTTTCAAAGATGGATGTATCAAAGCATCACCATCATAAAGAAAATGAGTAATATTTTTACTTGGGAACATTTATTATTGATACTATTGATATCAAAATGAAATTAGTCCTATCCACGGGTAAGTTTTACATGATGTCTTATGTCACTTACACCACAACCGAAATGAGGAATTATCATGGGTTGGATTCAAAGGGTAATAAGTCCACTGATCACATTTACAAGTTTTATCCCCAATTATCCTTGAAAGGAAGTCTGGAACATTTCAGAAGGGTTAATGATGTCTTCTTCTATGATATTATCTATAGATTGAAACCGATCTTTCAAATAAAAGTGTTTTGAATGCTTCCCGAACCGAGGTATCAAAGTGGGGTTACATATTTTTTCAATTCAAGAAGTTTACATATTTTCGGGTTGTAATATTTCAAGGATCACCTATATGTCTTCCCAGATATCCAAGTGACAAGTGGATTCTTATGGAATTTTTCCGATAACTCTTGGATTTCCATAAGTTCAAAGAAAGAAAGAAAAATTTACCATTTCATTTCCTATATCCATCGGGAGATATATGTGCTCCTTTGTCTTTGAAGGAAAAGTATTTAATCTTCAAGTTGCAGGAGAATTTTAAGAAGATCATGATGCAAAGGACATGATTTTATTTTAAAGGTGTTTTTAAGGCTCATGGAACTTTGCAACTTCATGTTATGGACCTTGAAGACATTTGGATTGATCTCAAGGATGAATTTGTAATCCAAAGAACATATAATAGCAGGTTGAATTTGGATGAGATAATAATCTTAAATCTCGTTGATGTTTCTAAGGTCATGTTGACAATGAAAGCGTTGTAGAAACTATGTATAATAAAATGGATGGAGATAACCCCAAATTCCTAGTAATTGAATTGTTAGTTAAGGAATAAACATCTATACAAGAGAGAGATGATAAAACCATCGTTCACATGAATGCGTGGTTATAATCATGGGGCATTCAAGTATAAGGAATCCAATTTCTCAAAGCTACAAGTCACATCAACATAAGGCGTGGGCCCTCATATGAAGAAAATTATAAAGGTGCAAACCTACCTAAAAAGGTAAAATTTATTTGTTTATGGTGGAACTAAGTCCCAACCTTTGTCATCTATTGTGATTTCTTCATCAATTGTGATTTTTATTCTATCCTCCTCCATCAATCACTAATGATTTTCTAGTGATCTTTGTATTAAATCAAATTCTTTCCTCTTTCACTCTTGACACCTCTTTTGTGCCTATATTCATTCCGAAATCATAGGTACCCCCTTCCATTTCCTCTCCCCCTCATTTTCCTTCCTCACCCCATTTTCCATCATTAACATTTGTGTCTTCTATGGAAAGTTTTTTCTCATCCTTATCCCCTCTTTTGAGTGAAATAGGATTGACTTTGGGATTTCCATCACTTTATTCTAGAATTCTAGTTTCCATCACCCTTTCTCCTCCAATGTCTTTTGGCATTATTTTTGTCATTCTCTCCAGGTCCCCCATCCCTAGATTCTAATTTTCTCAATCCTCTAACATCTTTAGTGATGATCTCATTCCCCCTCCCATTAGAACCTTTTGTTTTGGTTCCCTTGTGTTTGGCTAGTCAAACCTCGAAGAAGTGGAAAACACTTGTTCCTATGAGGCTTTCAGTTTTATTTAATTGAATCCAACACCTTTACAATCATTCAAGAATCCAAATACCATCTCGCAGATCTTAGATGAGGTGTTTAGTTAGAAATTTGTAGATATTGTCTTTCCCGCAACAAATAAAACCAAATAAGACATTATAGTCATGGACTATCAAATTATAACATTTGATCTTGAGAATTTTACTATTGAAGGTGCTCAACAGGATGTATAGAGTGTCGAGCATAATATTTGTAAGAAGCTTAGGAAAACTAAGGTATCAAGAGATGAATTGAAAGATAAAGTTCAACAATTGATGGAGGTTTTACTTAAACTTACTAAGCCAACACACTTAAGATCTCATCTCTCGAACCGACTCCCATCTGTTTTGATTTCTCATCGCACCCATGGTGGAGAAAGTTAATAAGAATGGTAGGGATGTTGATTAATGGATTTAGCATCTTCTTCTTAAGGGAAAAAATATTATTAATGATGTGGTGAATACTTTCAATACGCTTAAAAGGTCAAGAAACATGTTGATAAGCTAAATGAGGAACTTATTGAAAAAAATAGTAATTTAGATCTAAATTTGGAAGCTCCCAAAGTGAGCTAAAAAAGATTCATTTAGAAACCTTGATTAAGGAGGGAATAGTGCTAGATGCCAAAAACATTTTGAGGTTTTCAAGGCAATTAAATTTTGGTTCAAAATCCTTAAAGAGGCTTATAAAGAAACTACAAAAATCCAAAGATGAAGTGTTGGATGTTACCGGTTATATCAACAAGGAATTATCTAAATTCATTATAAAAATTTTGTATGATGGCCTAAATATTCTACTTGCATGGATGATCGATATAAGTAATTTTAGGAGTTAGTTAAGAAGGTATATTTAGAATGGGAAGAATTTGGTCCTGCAGCTATTGACAAGTTGATTCTTTGTGAAAGTGTTCGAGAAATCGGCCAAGTATATAAATAAGTATTGGAGGATTATGGGGAGTATTGGCAATACAGATGAAACATGATAGGTTCTAAAATGCTACTTTTGTGGACAAGGTGAGGAAAAATCTCAAGAGATGATCAAAAAGTTTTAGGAATTTCACACTAGGCAAGCTAAACAGACATAGGAAAAATACAAGTCCGAATGATGGGCTTATCATGTCATTTTTGTTTTCCATTTGACATTTATTTTTCAATATTGTTTCGACATCCTATGAATTTGCAAAGATTGATTGGGTCTCTATGAAAGAACCATTCAAAAGAACTTATTACTCATATTTACTATTTTTAGTATGTTGTTCCAACCATTTCCTTATTTCTCTCCTTCCCTTATCTATAAATGTGAGATGTTGTAGTATTTTAAAGGGTTGGAAGTTTTTGATATGATATATAGGTTAGAGTTGATAAATGAAAAAGACTTTTATTTCCTTTTGATCATTGAAGAATATAAAGTATAATCGATTGCAAACTTTTTGTTGTGGCAATATCTTTGATATTTGAGGCATTGTTCTTATCTTCAATACTTAAAAGTGTTCTTTTTTTAAATATCTAGTTTATCAAATATTCTCGCAAGTTATTATAATTGAAATTACATGTGATTATCTTTTGATCTATGTTTGCTTAATAAAAGCATGTTCTTATTTGTTCTATTATTTACTTATTTACCTCTACTTTTTTCTCTTTATTCATATTTCTTTCCACTAAAAATACATCTACCTGGGATGATATCCAAACCCCAATGGTTAGAATAGTGTGAATATAGTAATATATATTTTGGTGTGTTTTTAGATTAGTAATAACTAGGGCACATCCCCTTTATCTAAAGAGGGGCATACTCTCGTGTAATGTGGTTGAACCTCATATTTTTTCTTTCAAAAAATATCTAACGAAGATTTTTTGGCAACTCATTGGGAATAAGAATATGAAATAATAATCCTATCATATTATCAAGACTCTATATTTTCCTTTTGTTCTACGATTTGTCTCCGTGATTCAAACTCGCAAAGAAGGGCGTATACTCACACAAGTTGAGAGAGAGGTGAAGTTGATCCTTTATTTGATCTGTTACAACAACACAATTTTAATATTTTACCTAAAAGGTGTTCCTTAGGACATACAACTAGTTCATCACTTGTGTGTAGAAATCATGTTGTGAAAAAATAAGGTACTTTAGCAACCTGTGGGGTGCTATTCTTGATTGAAACCCATATTCATGTGCATACTCCTTTAGGAATAATGGATGGACAACAACCTCCACGAGATCCAGTTATTTGGGGTCATGTTATTGGTCCTCTTTCAGTAGTTCCACCATTACATGAGTTTCTGCACGGATCTCATAAGAAATTTTTGAATTTCAATGGTGATGGAAAGCAACACTCAACCGAGCACATAGATTCATTCTTTATATAGTTTGGATTTCTTGGGTTGAATCATGAATATGTGTTTGTTTTGTTGTTTTTTTAAACACTTCAAAGAACCACCGCAGAATGATTTTATCATCTTCAAGTCGTTACATGTATTACAAACTAGGAAACTATCGTAACACATTTTGAGGCCATATTCAAACCCTTGGAAGATTTACATGCTTGTTAACCCAACTCATGCATATGAATAAGGAATCATAGGAGTATGTGCATGATTTCTTGGATAATTTTTGAAAACTAATCCAACAAAATCCAAAACATGTAGTTCCTACTCTTAAAAATTAGAAGTGCTTCTTTTTCAATGCATAGCTCCTTAAGTAAGTTTTTTGCCGAGGAGGCATGTTATTTCGACTTTACCGTGGTGCAAGCTATGTCCACGAAATTGAAGATGATATTATCGTGGGGAATGATAAGAAGGGAATCTTCCAAATCTAAGAATAAAATTACTTCTCAAGGGGCCACCGATCCCATGATTCGAGAAAGTACAATGATTTTTTTAATCAAAAAGTAGATTTCAACATACGTTGCACACTCATTATAGGGATATCCGTAGGAAGAATTTTAATAATAACAATGGTGTTCTGTAAGAGATAGGAATTGCTTTCCTCCCACATAACTAAGATTGGCCATTAAAGCACCTACTGTTAATGCAGCTATTGAGGTAGTTGAAGAGGAAGAAGAAGCAAACAATGAGGCTAATGATGCCTTTGAAGCTTTTGGTTATGATAATGAGTCATATGTCGATTTATCTAGTGACTCCAACATTAGATATCTAGAATATGAAGAATGTGATTACAAGGATAGTATTCAATCTTTTATTATTTTCAATCGATCTTAAAATCCAAGGAAATAGATGGAGAAACCTAAAGATAAATAGAATATGATATTTTTAGCAAAAAGAGGGAGTCCTATGCTCTCGTGAAACAAAAGGAGAAACTAGATACTAAAAAATCTACTACTAGATCTAACTCTTCTCTTTATATTTTTCCTAACACCATTTCCCCAAGTCCACAATTCAATGTCAAAGGATCCGTGCCTTTTATTATTCCTTCCTACAATACTTGATATTATTGATCATGTTAAAAGAACCAAAATTCAAATGTCTCAAGTTGAATACCCTCGGTCCAATCCATAGAAATTTGAAAGGCTTGCTAAGTTCATTAGAACCACTAATTCCATACCACCTAATTTGCATCAAAAGGAATCCTCCCAATCGTATTCATCCTCCATATCAAAATAGTATGGCATCAAACTCTTCCTCTAGGAATATTGAGCCATTTTTTTAATACTTACTGATCAACGATTTCAAAATCATTAGTTGAATTATTGATTATGTGGCTTCATATAATGTTATGCCTTCAAATGTAACTTATGCTCTAGGACTCACTCTTACAAAACCATTTGGACACTGTTACTCTATGGAAACTAAGCATGTCCCATTGATCAGTCAAATCAAGGATACACAGTTTGCATTTTCCAAATTTCCAGAGAGGAGGGTCAAGATGAATATTCTAGTTGCGGATATTCTAGCACCTTATGGTATCTTTCTTGGGAGAGTTTTTACAGGGATGTAGGTGGAGAAATTCATAAGGATTAGACAAAGGCCAAAATCCTGGTCAATGGGAAAATGTGTGTCTTTGAACCCGAAGTTCAAGAAAAATACCTGGTCACCAAGTCTGATGATCCTAAAAATCAAATCATTTTTGAATATCTTAGATTGGGAAACTATTTCATGACCTCGAATTAGGACTTATCTTCCATTTTAGTTATGGAAGAGGATTGTAATGATATTTCAAGTTTAGAGTTTGATGGTAGTTTCTCTACTTCTAGATCTCGCACGGAGGATTACTTGTTTCTCCTAAGTTTGAAATTTTTCCTTTCTCATTCAAATTTCAATTTTACAATACTAATAACACCGCCAAGTATGAAGCATTTTTATTAGGATTAGAGATGGCGAAAGAGAAAGGGATCAAGAATCTAAAAGCACAAGGAGATGCAGAGCTCATTTTCAATCAAGTTAAGAATGTCTATCAAGTAAAGAATGATCAATTGAGACATTATAGAAATAGGGTTTCAGACTATATTTAAGATTTTAATGTCTTTTCAATAAAGGTAGTGCCAAAATACCATAATGACAAATCCAATTCCTTTGTAGTATCTTCCCATTAATTCTTCCACATCCAGAGTTCAAGGAAGATAAATATATTATTGAGATATTTTACCGCCCAACATCCTTGATAATTCTAAAAATTGGAAAGTCTTTAATGATGATCAAAAGATCCTCACCTTTCTTGAAAAAATTGATAATTTCAATGAACTTTATTTTGAGGGTTCTTAATATGCTTTTCACAAATCCGTCTCTGATTCATGATAAGAAATCAATAGAGAATTTCTCTAGATAAAGGGAAATAAAATTCCCAAAGGCCTAGTGTCTCTTGAAGGAATGTTTGAAAAACATGATTTCTTCATTCTAAGAAATAAATAGTCTCAAGCAAATTCTTCTACTTTGAAGTTGAACAGGTTAATTTAGGTACCACAGACAGCCATAGATTGTAAACATTAGTAAATGTTACTCTCTTGAGGAAAAAAGGAAGTTTGTTACACTCTTGAAGAAATAAATGGATTTTTTTGCATGATACTACATGGATTTTAAATACTTCAAGCCGAAGGATGTGAAATACAATATTCCTCTTAAATTACATGCTTAGCCATTAAGGAAAAACACCAACATTACAATCCCAAGATTTCAGGCACTATTATCACAGAGATTTAGAAGATGTTGGATGCAAGAATTATTTTCCTCATTCATCACTCTACATGGGTAGCCAACATTGTCCCTGTACATAATAAAAATGGAGAAATTTGCATCTACGTTGATTTTCAAAATATTAACAAATCTTCACTGAAAGACAATTACCCCCTTATTATGGATCAAGTATTACAAATAGTAATGGGGTTTGAAATTCTATCTATGTTAGATGGATTTTCAGGATATAATCAAGTTGAGGTGGCTACAAAAGATCAACATAAGACAACATTCACTACCCCATGGGGTACATTTTCTTATCAAAGGATGCCATTTGGGTTGATTAACATTGGAGCTACTTTTCAAAGGGCTATGGATCTAACATTTAGGGACTTAATGGGAAAAATCATTGTGGTGTACCTAGATGACCTTACGGTCTTTTCCAAGAACATGCATGACCACTGTGATCACCTCGAACAAATTTTGATAAGATGTCGACAACATGGGATTTCTCCGAATCCCAAGAAATCTATGTTTGGAGTCACATAAGGGAATTTGCTGCGACATATTATGACAAAATAAGGAACTAAGATTGACCTCAAATGGATTAAGGCTATACAGGTCTCACCCTTCCTACCAATCAAATATGTGTGTATTATTTCTTTGGGAAGGTTAATTTCTTGAGACAATTTGTTCCAAATTTCACTAACAAGATGCAGCACATTGTTCAAATGATGAAAGGTAAGATCCCATTCGATGGATTTCTGATGGTAATATTTCTTGTGATGAGATAAAGGAAGCTATAGCTCATGCCCCCGTTCTTTTTTCCCATATGTTCAAAAATACTTTATTATGTACAGTATGCCTCACTCATACAAAGTGTTCGCCATATTGATGATGAATAATACCAAAGGATTTTAATCTCTGATTTATTTTATGATTTTTCCTCCGAATGATCATGATCTAAAAATGTCTTAGACTCAAGAACATACTTATGGAGTTGTTCGAGAAGTAAAAAATTTCAGGTATTATATCCTAAATTCTCATGTGCTAGTGCTTTGTTCCCGATACGGCGGTAAAATCTATCCTCACCAAAAAGAGTTAGGTATTCAACAAGCTAATTGGGTTGCTAAAGTTCAAGAGTATGATATTAAAATTAAACCCACATAGCTTGTACGTGGAAGAGGTTTGTGCTAATTAATCACCGAGAAAAATTATGAAGAAGGAGCTCACGTAGATGATGAAGATCACAAAGAAATTCCTATCATTTTTTTAAAGTATGATAAATGAGTGATATTTAGATATTTCTTTATTTTTAAATTATTGAGAATGTCCCAGGACATATGAATCCTAAATAAAAGTGTACGGTCAAGTTAAGGTTAGCTAAGTATGTGCTTTGGGATAATGATTTGGATAAAATGAGAATTGATGGAGTGTTCCTTTGCTATGTGGATAAAATTCAACAAGGAAATATTCTAGAAGAATTTCATAACTTATCATGTGGGGGAAATTTCTTCATACGTTATAAATCATAATATCCTATGAGCAAGGTATTATTATCCTAATCTCTTCCAAGATGCATCTTAGTGGGTAGCTAAGTCCAAAGCTTGTAAGTAGTTTTTCAATCATTCTAAATTGGTAGCACTTCCCCTATGTCCTGTAGTGGTTGAAGAACCTTTTGAAAAATGGGGAATATATTTTATTGGAGCATTAAAACCCATGTATAGTGATAGACAGCTTATTTCTTGACTGCAACATATTATTTCACAAAGTGGGTGGAATCCATCTAGTAAAACATGCCACTTGTGAAGTTGTCTGTAACTTCTTTAAAGAGAGCATAATAGTCAAGTTTAGTGTTCCTCACAAGATTGTTCCTCATAAAGCTTCCAATTTTTCATATTATAAACTCACTAAAAAAATTTATGTTTACGAGATCACTTTAGCTCACTCATCAAATTACTATCCTCAAGGAAATGGTCATGTAGAATCAATTAATAAAAACTTAGTGACTATAATCAAGAAGTTGGTTAATGAGAATCAATGGACATGGCATAAGAAATTGTATGATGAATTGTGTGATGATCATATTACTTTAAAAATATCTATAGGAATGTCACTATTTTAGGTTTTATATGGAGTTGATGTGGAGATTCCAATCTCATTAGAAAAATCGACCTTAAAGTTGGCTAAAATAATTAAAGACAATACTTTCCAAGACTCCATTGAAAAAAGAATCATGTACCTATAAAAGTTAGAATAAATTAAATCCAAAGTGGTGGAATGGATCATGGAACATCAAGGAAAGGTCAAGAAGATGTTTGATAAGAAGGCTAAGCAACGATATTTTTAGGTTGGAGACCTAGTTTTGCTTTGGGATAAAAGAAGAGAACTAAAGGAATGCACGGTAAATTTGATTCCTTATGGAGGGGTCCTTTCAAGATCCATCAGTTGTGTGGAGAAAATAGCTTTTATCTTTCATATCTTGATGGAACTCAACTCCCACTACCTCACAATGGGAAACATCTCAAGAATTTTTTCTAGTAATGTAATTTCTTCTTGTATTGTACTATAATTTTCTTTTATTGTTGTGTGTTTTCATTTACGCTAGTGTGTTTACTTTGGTTTCTTTCATTTTGGTTTTGGTTTGTTTTTTTTTTTTTGTGTCTCTTTCTCTCTTTTCAACTCCTTGTCCTAATGGAATGATACTTTATAAATCTAATTTCTCTTCCTTTGCATTATAAAATAAATTCCCTAGATGGAGCCAACCGTTACCCCATTTTCAAGTTTATCTTAAAAAGGATATAATCAATCAAAAAATTGATGAACCTCTTTTGAGTCTTTTTCAAAACTTGTCTTTGAAAATGTCTTGTGTTCCCTTTGAATCAAATTCTGAGTTTCCTTTAAAATTTTCATGCAATACACAAGCTCAACTTTGACGGAGTGGCGCGAGGTAATCTCGACACCTCGGGCATCGGTCAGGTTATTATTAGAAACAAAAGGGATCTAATGGTGGGCACTTCCTCCTTCAAGCCGAGGGATGGAATATGTAATTTAGTGTAACTCCATGATCTAAGCAAGGGACTAGAATTAGTGGCCTCCTTGAAGGTGGAAAAATTTTAAATTGAAGAGGATTCGTTAGTAATTGTGAACGCAATCATTAAAAGGAAAGCTCTGTCTTGGAAATTGGACCTAAGAATCAAAAAGGTCCTTTGGAAACTTGATAAATTCAGTGCCTTGAACATTAAGCATGTGCTTCGGGAAGGAAATAATTACACGACATAAGTCGCGAATGTGGGAATTGAGCAAACACAATTGGAGAAATTGGCCTTCAATGCCGAAGCGTGGGAAGGACTGGAGATGTTGGTTTTATGTGAGGTGGGTTCAAGTGTCTCCTCCACCTAAAGTTTTGCTTGTGTGAAGCATTCATTATATTTATAGCTGATCTATGGGTCTCTCCTTGTATCTGTCTCCTTCTTCATTTTCTTCCTATGGCTTCCCGCACTCTTGCGTGTATTTCCTTGAGATGTGAATTCAATGAGATGGCATTTTGGTCCAGGATTACGGACAACCGGCTAAAGTAGAGTTTTTGAATTTCCTATGTGGAAGAATTAGAAGCCATCAAAGACATCTTGGGTGGTGTTTTCCTATCTCGTAGAAGGATGGCCTCACATAAATAGTGGACTTGCCTCTGTATTCATGGAAAACTTAATGATTATCCATCCCAGTAAAGTCGGATGCATGAACTTGGCATTGCACTATCTTTGACCTACATTCTGTGGAAATCTTACCTATGAAGTGGTGAAATGTTGCTTGGCATTCGGTTTGTGGAGGATTCATTGTAGGGTGCGACGGGGGTGGATGTGGGTATCTTCAAAGAACTAAAAAGAGGTTCGGTGTTTTGTTGTCTTTCATTAAACAGATGGTGGTGTATGCCCATGATTGCATTTCTCACTATGTCTGACTCATCCTCCCTAATGTCTAGACCATCAGTGCTCCACTAGAACCTGTACCGTCTGGGTGGGCCAAGCTTTGATTGTCTATGGTGGGTGTGTATGATTTTCTTTAGGCCGGGGCGGGTGAATGATGAAGTCATCTGCGCGGTGAAGGTAGAACTGGAGGAATAAGACTACTTGGGTCGAGTGTCTATGGTTTCAAGTGTTGCAATCTCAGTAGAGACTAGGGAGTAATTCCCGTCTTAATTAGTATTATAGCTCTAGTGTATTTCGTATAATGTTGGTTTATGTTCGTGTATATCCATCTATTTTTTTGGGATTTTGTTGTTTTGACTTTGAAATTTCGAGGCTTGGCCTCTGTTAATGTAAATAGGAATGGATCCCTCCAACCCACTTTATCTATAAAAAAATATTTTACATGCAATATGCTTTACATTTTTGAATACAAATATGACTTGTACCATTTTTTCATGTTTCGAGATTTCATTGCATCGAACATCCCATGCTCAAAAACATGAAAGTGTTTTTTTTTAATCAAACCTCCAACATTATCATTTTTCAAGATTTTGGATTTATTTGCATCGTAACACGATGGAGGTTTTTCATGTTGTGTTCCATGTTCTCTAAACCTAAATCCCAACACATTAACTTATGCCTTTATATCAGTTTTTTAGGACCCGATTACATGGTGACAAATGAAGTCAACTTTCTACTTCTAAATTCAATGTAATTAATACCCAACTCGTAGTTGGTGGTGCATGTGTGTCGGCCTACGTGTATTAAACTCCAGATTATTTATAAATAGAGGAATTTTTCCACATCATTTTTACATTTATACTTCCTCTGTCTTAAAGATTTTCCACTATTTTCACATCCCCAAATCTCGATTCACATTTTTCTTTTAATTTTTATTTCTTGAAGGTTTCAAAGTGTTTTTATCTCAAGGTAAGTAAAAATTCCTCTCATATTTATTTTGGTACTTTTTAGGTCATGCCTTAGTTTGCATTTGATTGAAATGGGTCCTTTTTCCATATCCTCTTTATGTATTTACTTCTTCTATTCCCAAATTATTATTTGTGATTATCAAATAGAAGTGGGAATCTTTTAGATTATTTCCTTTATCCCTTTTGGTATGGACTTCAAAGTTTCAAGAATTGAAAATAAGTATCATGGTTTTTGTGCCTAAAATTGTGTTGTCGGGTTGTACACATTTCAAGCGTGTGGTTTCTTTGATCATTTTTTCAGGATTTTGTACTTGCTAAAAAGCTCTATTTTCTAAAATATTTCATGATTTTGAACCTATTTAACAATTCATATTTCCCACAGTGTATCGGGTTTCCTAAGGTGCAAAACAAGAGTCAAGTCCCGATCGGTGATTCAGTTTTCCTATGTACTTGATAGGGATACTTCTCTAACCGATTTTATTAGACTTTCAGGGGTGTTTCATAGGGTGAAAAATATGAATATATTCTAGGTATCTTTGTAGAAAGTTCCTCATGTCCGATTCAATAAAAGAAAAGAGAAAGAAGGAAGGACCTAGATAAATGAAGTACATGTATCGGGGTAATGTTCCCCTTCTATCATTGACTCAAATCTTGGTATTAGAGATACAAAGTTAGGAAATGTAGACATGGATGAATTTTTGGCAGTGCAGATTTCTTTATAAAATTCATGGATGCAACCTCTCTATGCTAGTGGATTACCTTTGGATGCTGATTTTCCCGTTTTTCTCAATGTCATGAATTTATTCTCTCGTGTTCCAATCGTTATCAACCGCACTCAAGGTCAATACAAAATCACATGGGATAATTAGTTATCAAGTTGATACTAATTATTTTGATAAAATCCTCAAGCTTCCTAATTTTTACAAATATGTTGGGAAAAATCTCTAATTGTCTTAAAAGCCCGGGATAATGACTTACATAATTGTGTTAAACATGTGAACAAGAAGTTCCTGATTAAACCTAATCCAGATATATCTAGGTTTCCAAATATGATCCCAAGGAGTGACTTTAGTTTATATATTAGTAATATTATCATGCTTCTCAAGAGATTATTCGTACTCCTAGATGCTAAGGAGTTTCATGGATGGATGTATTAGTTCATCACCATCATAAAAATAATGATCAATATTTTGATTGGGTAACATTTATTAGTAACACTATTGATACCCAAATGAAAGAATTCCTATCCATGGGTTTTTTTGACATGTTGTCTTATGTCACTTACCCGCATCCGAATGAGAATATATCATGGGTTTGATTTAAAGGGTAATAAGTCCACCGATCACATTTATAATTTTTACCCACAATTATCCCCGAGAGGAAGTCTAGAACATTACAGAAGGGTTAATGATGCCTTATTCTATGATATTATCTATATATTGGAACATAATCTTACAAAGATAAGATTCTCGGATGCTTCCTAGAATGAGGTATCAAATTGGGGTTGCATATTTTTGCAATTCGGAAGTTTACATATTTGTGGGTTGCAATATTTAAAGGATCACTTATGCATCTTCCAATATATTAGAGAAATAAGTGGATTCTTGTGGAATTGGTTTTACAGATCTTGGATTTCCATAAATTACAACAAAACAAGCACAAAGCTGCCGTTTCATTTCCTATATCCATCAGGAGATATACGTGTTCCTCTATGATCAAGGCCAAGAATGTAATCTTCAAGTTGTAGGATAATTTTAAGAAGATCATGATGCAAAGGAAAGGATTTAATTATCGATGTGTTTTTAAGGCTCGTGGAAATTTGCAACTTCGTGTTCAGACCTCAAAGATATTTTGATTGATATCGTAGATAAAGTTAAAATTAGAAAAAAATATAATAGCAAATTTAAATTTGGATGAGATAATAATGTTAAATCTCATTGATGTTTCGAGGATTTGGTTGACAAAGAAATATTTTTATAAACTATGTATGAGAAAAAGGATGGAGACGATGCCATATTCCTAGCAATTGACTAGACAAACAAGGAATCAACATCTATACAAGAGAGAGCTACTAAAACCATTATTTGCATGAATTCATGGTTATATTCATGGGGAATTCAACCCAAGGAATCCAAATTTCCTAAAGGTACCTATTACATCAGCATCAGATGCAGGCCCCTTGCATGAAGAAAAGGATAAAGGTGCAAGCCCACCTAAAAGGTAAAATTTAAATTTGTTCATGGTGGAAGTAAGTCTTAACCTTTGTTATCAGGTTATTGTGCCTTATTCATCAGCTTGTGATTATTTGTTCTCCTTCTCCATCAATCACCAAGGAGGTTCCAGTGAGCATTGTAGCCAACCAACATGTTGCCTCTTCCACTCTTGACACCTCCTCTATGCCTATATTCACTCAACAATCACAGGTGCCCCCTTCCATTTCCTCTCCCCCTCATTTTCCTTCCTCACCTCCATTTCCATCATCACCACTTGTATCTTCCATGGAAAGAGTTTTCTCATCCTTATCCCCTCTTTCAAGTGGAATAGGATTGAATTTGGGATTTCCATTAGTTTCTTCTGGAAGTCCAGTTTCCATCCCCCTTTCTCCTCTAATGTCTTTTGCCATTTGTATCGCCGTTCTCTCTCCACTCCTACATACCTAGTTATACTTTTCTCACTCCTCCATCTTCTTCAAATATGATCTCAATCCCCCACCATAGGCACATTTTGTTTTGGTTCCCTTATGGTTGACTAGTTAGGATCCAAAGAAGAGGAAAACACTTTTTCCTCCTAAGGCTTTTGATTTCAGTTGATTGAATCCAACACCTTCCCAATTAGTGAAGAATCTTAAGACCATCTAGCACATCTCATTTTATGCATCTAGTAAAAATTTGAATAATCTTCGTGCCCACAACAGATAAAACCAAAGAAGACATTACAACTACAGACTATCAAATTATAAGGGTTGATCTTGGGAAGGTTAGTGTTAAAGGTGCTCCACATGATGTAAAGAGTGTCATGGATAATATTTTTAATAAGCTCAGGTAAACTAAGGTCTCAAAAGATGAATTGAAAGATAAATTTGTACAATTGACGGAGGTGTTACTCAAAATCTCCAAGCCTACACATATTCATATCTCATTTCCTACACCTACTTGCATCCATTTTATTTCTCATCGGTACCCGGATGGATAAATTTAATGAGAAGGGTAGGGTTTTTGATGAATGGATTCAACATCTTCTTGTTCAAGGAAAAAAGATTATTAATGATACGGTGAATACTTTCAATACTCTTGAAAAGGCTAGGAAAGATGTTGATAAGTTAAATGAGGAACTTATTGAAGAAAATGGTAATTTAGATCTAACTTTGGAAGCTCTTAGTGAGCTCAAAAGATTCATTCAAAGACCTTGATTAAGGAGGGAATAGTGCTAGATGTTGAAAAAAAAATTGATTTTTTCAAGGTAATTGAATTTCGGTAAAAATCCATAAAGAGGCTTGCGAGAAAACTACGAAAAATCCGGAGATGAAGTCGTGGATGGTACCAATGGTGTCAATGAGGAATTATAAAAATACTCATAAAATTTTTGGATGATGGCCTAGATATTATACCCGCATATGATCTATATAAGGAATTCAGGATTTATTTGAAAAGGAATCTTCAGTAGGGGAAGACTTTGGTCTGACAACTATTAACAAGTTGATTCCCTATGAAAGCATTCTATTTTCCAAGTATATCAAGAAGTATCATAGGCTTTTGGGGAGTATTGGTAATACGTATTAAACTTGTGAGGTTCTAAATTGCTACTCATGTGGACCAAAAAAGGAATAATCTCAAGAGATGATTAGAAAGTTTCACAAATTCCGTACTAGGAAAGTTGAATAGACAGATGAAAAAGAAAAGTTTGAATGATGGGCTTATCATGTCATTTTGTTTTTCCAATCGACATGTCTTTTTAATTTTTTTACATCGTATGAATTTTTAGAGATTGACTAGGTATCTGTGTAAGAACCAATCAAATGAACCTATTACTCATATTTACTATTTTTAGTATGTTGTTCCAACTATTTCCTTATTTCTCTCCTTCCCTTCTCTATAAATGTGAAATGTTGTAGCATTTTAAAGGGTTGGAATTTTTGATATGATATAGAGGTTAGAGTTGAGAAAAGATAAAGACTTTGTGTTTCTTTTTGATCATTGAAGAATATAAAATATAATCGATTGCAAAATTTGTGTTGTGGGAATATCTTTTGTATTTGAGGTATTGTTCTTATGTTCAATGCTTAAAATTTTTATTTTCTTTAAATATCTAGTTTATCAAATCTTCTGCAAGTTATTACAATTTAAATCATGTGTGATTATCTTTTTATCTACATTTTGTTAAGAAAAAGCATGTTCCTATCTGTTTTATTCTTTACTTTTTTTCCTCTACTTTCTTTCTCCTTATTCATATTTCTTTCCATGAAGAATACATCTACTGGGATGAGATCCCAACCCCAATGGTTAGAATAGTGTGAATATTGTATATATCTTCTGGTGTGTTTTTGGATTAGTAATAAACAAGGTGCCTCCCCTTTATCTGAGGAGGGATATAGTCTCATGTACTATGGTTGAACCTCATATTTTTTCTTTGACAAAATATCCAACCAACATATTTGAAAGGATTATTTATGTTTTTCTTTAGGAATGTTGCCCTTGACACATCTTTTTACTAGTGCATTAGTTAACGTGGGTGATTTGGAGTAAGGAGGTTACTTGGTGTGAATGACTTTATAGGTTTTCATGTAGGCCCATATCACTAGTCTAAACCACCTCAACTCACCTATCATCAATCGAGCTCACCTAACCAAGTCCACCTAGTCGATTTTGATAAAGTAGGGATTTTAGAAAAATTCTTGATTTTCAAAAAGTTACAAATTTTAATAGTCGATATTTTCGAAAAGTCACGATTTTGAATAATCAAGATTTTAGAAAAAAGTATGGATTTTCAAAAAAATTGAGACTTTAGAAAAAATTAAGATGTTCGAAAAGTTGGGATATTCAAAAAAATTGATATTTTGAAAAATTCATGATTTTCAAAAATTCATGATTTTGAAAAGTTGTGATTTTCCAAAATGTCTGGGATTTTTGAAAATTCATGATTTTATAAAATTTTGAATTTTTGAAAATTCATGATTTTCAAAAAGTTGTGATTTTTGAAAAGTCATGATTTTCAAAAAAGTCATAATTTTTGAAAAAGTTGGGATTTTACAAACTTCAAGATTACAAAAAAATGGGATATTGAAAAGTCGAGATTTTAAAAATTCAGGATTTTTAAAAAGTCATGTGGTTTTTGAAAAAGGGGTAATTATGAAAAATGTTGGGAATTTCAAAAATTGAGGATTTTTAAAAATTCAGGATATCAAAAGTCACAATTTGTAATAGTTGAGATTTTCAAAAAGTCGATATTTTAAAAATGTTGAGATTTGGAAAAGTTGGGATTTTCAAAATTCACAATTTTGAAAAGTCACAATTTTGATAAAGTAAAGATTTTCCAAAAAGTCGTTATATTTGAAAAAGTCACAATTTCGAAAAAGTTGATATTTTCAAAAAAATCTATATTTTTGAAAAAGATGGCATTTTTGAAGATGTCGAGATTTTTAAAAAGTCTGGATTTTGAAAAAGTTTGGATTTTCGAAAAGTTGAGATTTTTAAAAATTTGGATTTTCAAAAAAGTCATTTTCAAAAAGTCATGATTTTGGAAAAATAAGGATTTTCAAAATTCAAAATTTCAAATTTGTCGATTTCAAAATTTGGGTTTCTAAAAATTCGGTTTTTAAAAAGTTAAATTTTGAAAATTCAGATTTCAAAAAAGTCATTATTTCAAAAAGTAATGATTTCAAAAAATTCAGGATTTTGAAAAAGTCACAATTTTTGAAAAAGTAACAATTGTTAAAAAAGACGAGATTTTCAAAAAGTTAGGATTTTCAAAAAAGTCTTGATTTCAAAAAATTGAAGATTTTCATTAATGCCTGGATTTCAAAAATTGGATTTTGAAAATAATACGGATTTTCAAAAAAATGAGATTTTTGAAAAGTTGAGATTTTGAAAAGTCACGACTTTAGAAAAAAGTCACGATTTTCAAAAAGTCAAAATTTTAAAAAAATTCAAGATTTTCAAAAAGTCACGATTTTGTACAAAATTTCCATTTTCGAAAAGGTCACTATTTTTGAAAAGGTAACGATTTTCTACAAAGTTGTGATTTTCAAAAAAATTAGGATTTTGAAAAAGTCAAGAATTTTTTAAAGTCGGGATTTTAAAAAGTTTGGATTTTCAAAAATGTTGTGACTTTTACTAGTCAAGATTTTCAAAAATTTCAATAATTTTAATAGTTGGGGTTTTCGAAAAACTTGGGCTTTTCAAAAAAGTCATGATTTTTAAAAGGTCACAATTTTCGAAAAAGTCTCAGTTTTCGACAAAGTGACGATTTTTGAAAAAGTTAGGATTTTGAAAAGTCATGATTTTTGAAATGTTAGGGTTCAAAAAATTCAAGATTTGGAAAAAGTTGTGATTTTTGAAATTTTAGGTTGTGGAGCTGAATTTCTTCACAAAGGCATGCATTTGAGGTTTACTGGTTTACACAGTAATTGACACCGGTTGTGTAACCGACATTGGTCACCTGGGAGGAACTGACACCGGTCATGGAACTGGCACTTGTCATAGAACCGACACTGGTAAAGGAGCCGGCACCAGTCAAGGAACCGGCACCGATCGGGGAATTGGCACCGATTCGGGAACCAACACTAGTTACCTATGCATTTATGTTTTTATTTTAGATGTGGGATTTGATCTAATGGTTGATTGTAAAAGTGATCGGATGGTTGTAAATACATAGCTAAGGTGCCCTAAGTTTGTATAAGATTATATAAGCTAGGAAACTAGGGTTATAACATAAGGATTAAGGAAGAATTTTATTTATCCTTGGTTAAAGATGATGAAGAAGAAAAATAAGAAAAAGGTTATATGAAGACAAAGCTTCAATGGAGAGAAGCTGGACAAAAGGAAATAGAAGGTACATCTGAATGGTGAGAAGAGTGTTATGTCTTCTACTATATTTCCTTTGTATTGTCTTGTCTCAATGTAATGGCTTGCGTATTATGCAAAGCACATAGTCTTTCATCTTGTAGATCCACATGTTATTGTGATATCTTGTATTGTAGATCCATGAGATCATGTTATATTATTGGTCCATTGTAGATCTATTATTCTAGCTCGGAGGAGAGCTTGTGGATACAAATATTATCCATATATTGTAGAATAAGTCTTCTTGTATGCACAGGTTGATGTAGTGAGATGAAGTAGAGACTTACTTCTTGGTGCACATATATGGTTTCACATTGGTAGACCCTTATGAGAGGTCTTATTTTCATATTCACAGAAATCTTCGTTGCATAGTGGGAGATGCAATAGAACTTGGCATGTGAGATTTGGTGGTGTTTGGAGGTACGGTTTTAGTGCACTCATGGAGATCCATTTAGAGGTCCTGAGGAGAGGAGGAGATACTCTTGGAAAGGTTCATTGTACTTTTTTATGGAAGAGTCAGTTTGTACTCTTATTTATTATATATATTGAGATCTCTATCTTTTGTGGACATAGCCCGCATTGGGTGAACCATAGTACATGTTGTGTTACGTGTGTGTACATTTTTTTATTTGGATTATTCTAGTTAATACTTCCACTGCTGTATATCTTGGGGAATTGTATAGATCAGTATTTGTATGATTTGGTTTGTTATTGAATCATAACACTATTTTTCAATCCCAAATTCCCAAAACCTAGTATCGAGTGATTACTTTAGTTTTCAATGTGAGGGTTTACTTCATGGTATTGTTAGTGGTTTACTGATAGGTGTATGAGAGCAGGTTTTTTTTCCTGATGTGTAAATTGCAAGATGAGATTTAAAACCAAGTGGCAGCCGGAAATGTAAGGTTGCTAGAAAATATAGTGATTGGCATTGGTATAGTATACCATTGTCGGCATTTCCATAATCGATGTCAGCATGGTGACCGTGGGTCGCTTAGAAGGTGACCGTGGTTGGTTAGGTGGAAACTGACGTCAGTGACCTATGGCAACCTGTTTAAACAGAAAATCATAGATCTGAAAAAATTGAGAAGATGTAGTGAATGTATCATGTTTGTTTAGGTATCCTGGTTCTTAGAGGCACATGCATGTTGGTTAGATTGCAGATCCAGATTATAGAGGTATGGTTTTTTCTTGGTATTGCAGTGCTTGTATATTTTGGTTGCACATGCATATTTGGTATTCGGGATCTCGAGTATAAGAGATAGATGAGCAGTTATGCATCCTTGGTGGAGTTAGATTCATGGGCTTTGTTAGAGAGTAAGAATATAATAGCATAGAATAAAGACAGGGCTTCCATCAGAGAGGTAAGTACTTTAATGTAGGTGAGTTTCTTGGTGCTTTGGTAAGGTGATGTGTTTCACCTTGATGGAATTTATTTGCATGTATTGTTGATGTTAAAATTTTTGTACAAAATTTGGGTGCTTCTTGAAATAACTGGCTCTACTCATCTATTAGTTTTTATTGGAGTAGGCACTTGGTTTGGTGTGCTATGCCATTTTTTGGTGTTTTGATCATTTTAGTAAGCACCAACATTAGTCGGTGAACTGATTTTGGTAACTAAGGAACCAAAACCAATCTTGACTAATCGTGGTCGGTCTTTGTGATAATGAATTTTTATTGGGTTTTTGTAGTAGAAGAGGGCATGGATTGCTTTAGTTTTTAGTTTGGAGGATCAGGTTTCTTACACAAAGTATACATGCGAAAATGGAGTAGATCAATTAAATGTTTGAGTTAGAAAGAGGAAAGAGTTGGCTCGAGAGTCCAATGAGACTTGGGTCAAATTAAGGTATCTCTATTCGGTTCATGTTTTAATTATTTCATTTGAATAAAATGGTATTATGTTTGGATTGTGTGCACAAGTAAGATATCACCATGGATATTTGGTGTGTTTGAATTTTATTTCTAGGATGTGTTGGAATCTTGAGGACAAGGGTATCTAGTCTAAGGATGAGATCCTCAATGAAAAGTCATGTTTAGACACAGTTGCAGGTAACGAGAGATGTTGAGTACATATGGATGAAAAGAAGTGGTTCAACATACTTTACAAGAAGTCCAAAAAAAATTGATGTAGAAGTATTATTTGATAAGAAGGGAATCAATTTTATATTTTCTTTCCTCTTTTTTATTTCTCACTATATATATTGGAGATTTTAAGCTTGATCATTAGAGGCAGTGTAGGGGATTTAACTTTGAGTAGGATCAAGCCATGGTTGTTGGCATTATAGGTTGGACACATATGCATGTGCAGAGTGAGAGGAGGATGCTACTATTTCGAGTGGCATGAGGCACAAGTTGTTTTGGAGGACAGTCACGGTTTTACAGGTATTTTGTGTTTAGTGCAAGTTGATGTCACTTCTAGTTTTATTTTTGGGTTCTTAAATATCCTTATGGGATGGCAGTTGATGGTTGTTTAGCTAGTTTAAGAAGAGAGAGAAATGTTTTGAGTTTGAAGGGTGGAATAAGGAAAATCTATTTGTTATAGTTGACAAGTGATTGGGTGGATCTCGCTATGGTTTGTCGGGTTATAGGTGACAATAGTGTGTATTTATAGTTTATTGATCTTGCCCTTGTTTTATTTCATCTTGGATAATTGTGTAGGATGGTTGATGACATTTTGCTAGAATTTACACTTATTATTAGTAGCATGATTAGCATGGGTATTATTGTTGTCATTGATTAACACATGATTCATGTGTGGCTTTGGAGTTATTCGGTGGTAGACTTAGAGATTTTGGAGAGCCCGATGATATGGACGGATGTACATGGTGAATTTTGTACATGTGTATATATTTGATTGTTTGAGTCTATGATGATGCAAATATTTGTTTTGTACATGGATACCTATGAGCATGGTTTATATTCCCTTGAGCATGAGTAGGGGATGTTTAAATTTCCTCTTGTTACTATGTTACTCCATGATAGATATGTTTTCTACAGATGGTTTTCTTAGACATGCAAGTTGTTTATGCATGGTTGGATTTGTAGAATGCAGTGTTATATTATTTGATTTATGTAGGTGTTGTGGAGTAATTACTCGTTGGATGTATGTAGAACTCATTTTTGGGTTGTATTTTTCTAGGATCTTGTTTTTCTTACGCATATTCCATTTTGACTTGTCTTAATCCATTTACATTGGTGGTTACATGGAGACATGGATAGATGGTTGAGAACATGGTTTTTTATAGGTATGGTTATGGTTGTGATTAAAGCTCATACTTCAATTTGAGTGGGAGATCTTGAAAGTGTGTTATTCATGGTGGCTTGGTGGCATAAGAGGATTGGTGTTATGATTAAATAGGAGCTTGATGTATGGATAGCTCGTTTATCATGGATCATTAGTAGCTTCGTGCATGTGTGTGGTAAGTCACGGGTTTGTTATCTTCTTGGTTTTAGAAGATGGTTTAATATTCCTAATTTCATTTGAGAGATTTTTTTTTTGTGTACGAATAGATGCTCTTCATGGTATGTAGAGGAAGGTGATGTACAGTGCACAGTACATGTACGGGTTTAACAATTTATCTCCAACTAGGATATTGTTAGGTTGTGGAGCTCAATGAATTCACAAAGGCATGCATTTGAGGTTTATTGGTTTACACAAGAATGGCACTAGTTGGGTAACCGACGTCGATCACTTGGGAGGAACTCGACACCGCTTAAGGAACTGTAATGGTTACCTATGTGTTTATGTTTTTATTTTAGATGCGGGATTTGATCTCACTGTTGATTATAAAAGTGATCGGACAGTTGTAAATGCATAGCTAAGGTGACCTAAGTTTGTGTAAGCTTATATAAGCTAAAAAGCTACGGTTAGTAATAGAGTAGGTATTTACCTTAGCTCATGTTCACCTAGGTACTTTATTTACCTTTATTGTAATTATCCTCACCCACTTATGTGTGTGGATATTTATTTTATCTTATTTAGATATTAGGAGATATTATCTAGTTGTTAGGTATAGTTCTTTCCTTGATCTATGGTATTGACTAGATCCTTGATTTCTAGTTCTCTCCTAAATCTATGGTCTTGACTAGTTCTTTGATGACTAGTTATTTCCTTGATTTATGGCTTGATCTATGACCTTGACTGGTTCTTAAATTATTATTCTTTGCCTATTTAAGCAAGGCCCATTCTTAATGTATTGAATTAAGTTCCATAATAATATATGATATTGTTGCTCATTTGTTTGCAAAGGTTTCATGTAAAGTTATTATGGTGAATTACTTTCATCTTATTGATCATGGTGTTTAATTAGCATCTGTGTTCTTGGCTTGGTATGATCTGGTTATCGTTCATTTCATGGTATCAGAGCAGGAGATTGCTATTGACATCCATCTGTAAGTTTTATTTTGTAAATAATTTATTTGTGTATGTCCTTTTTGGAAGGTATGGTCATATGAGGGCTTAAGGCTTGTGATTCCTACTAGTAGGCTGCTAAATTCAGCCCCCTTTAATTTATTTTGCTTTAGTGGCAACTAGAACAAATAACAGAGCAAACTATTAAAAAGCTTGTAACTTTTGATCGGTAACTCGGTTTTGAGTGCCATTTTTTGCAAAAGTGCTTTTTTCGTGCTCTTTCCATTGGAAATATTTATTTTGAGACTTGCACTATAATTATAAAGTACCAAATATGAAGGAGTGTTGTAATCAAATATGGACGCAATTTCGGTTGAGCCTGACATCCTAAACTTTTGGGAGTTGCAGTTTCTACCTATCATGGATTCTGAGAATGATATACTTTTCTCTGAAGTGTGTGGACTTTAAGAGGATATTGTAAAATTTGTGGAAAAAATTAGGTCACTCAAGAAGTGAAATTATCTTCTACAATCACTCATTCATGATAATGATACAATAATACACTCCCTGCAAAACAAAATTGCTAGCCTACAGCAACACCATCACATTATGGACAACCATATCCATGCTCCTAGTCCACTTTTAGTTGTTGCTCTTATACCCACTGACATTGATATGTCGGTCTTTGACCTTGAACCTACTTTTGATGCTTATAAACCTGTGAGGCTTGTTACTACATGCTCTTCCACATATGTGCCTATTACAGTACCACATGTTGTGTATCCTACTTCTACTTAGTTGCATGGATTTTTTTAGAAGCATACCACTGCATTCAGATCTCGTATGCTCCATTCTATGGGTCTCACTGGCAGAGTCATTGGTAGACATTCATAGGGTATTGTTTCCTCTATTCCACATGTTAAGTGGAATTCTCGTCATGACATTGGTTTTTAAGCATATACTTCATTGGGATCACACATTAACGTAACTCATTTTTTTCACTCGACTCTTTCTGAGGATCATGAGCAACACATGAGTTCTACACCTTCACTCAGGATTGAGAAACCTGAGATTTCAGTTGTCAGACATGATCAACCTGAAACACATTCTGATGTTCTTTTGCATGCACCCATTGTGCATTTTACCCCAAGTCATATGTAGGAATCTTCTTCATCCATCCATGTTGATTTGGGGTGGATATCTGATCACTCATGGCGGTGACATAGGAATTCATTGAGAGGACTCTACAGGCATGACTCCTCCACCATTAGGCCTCTTGCTCCACTTTCTATACCTTATGCATTGTGATGCTAGTTGTTTAGAGCATTTTTCTTTAAGCAGGTGTAGTGTATCTCTCTTGTTTGTTGAGAGATTTTGTATCTATATTTTCAACACTTTTGGCATGTTGATATCTCTTGTGGGGGATCTATTCTAGTGAAGTCTAGTGTTATTTTTTCAATGTTTGAGTAGTTGATTTTGGGCAACTCATACATATTTTTAGTGCCAATCCACCCATTCAGCAATATGGGAGGGTGTGGTGTTGATCCTGCTTCTTCGGGTTTCATGTCCTTGCCTTGTTACCTTGGCTTTTCTTGGATCGTGACACTCTAGAGTTTGTGTCCTTGCCTTGTTGCTTTGGTTATTGTTCTTGGATCGTGGTACACCTATTTGTAGGAGTTGATCAAATTATGTTTGGTGTTTTTTTGCAATTTCGACATCCCTTCGCTGACGGTCTCAGTATGGAGCTATTCTGGTGAAGCCCAGTGTTAGTTATTTTTGAGTTCTATGATTGAGCAATGGATTCAGACCATAGTGCACACCAAACTTCTTCAACATTGTATGAGTTTTTTGAGCTAAGCTTCTTGGGATGCCTTGGAGCGGGTTTTTACTCTCTTTACTTTGTTGTTACTAGTTTTGGGTACCTTGCGGTGTCCCTTTTTTCCCAATTATTGTACATGAGTACCTCATTAGGCCTAGTTTCCAGGACTCATACTATGGACATGCCACTTCTATTTTAGCCCCTAGCTTCACTTGAGGGGGTGTTAGAGTAGGTATTTACCTTATCTCATGTTCACCTAGGTACTTTATTTACCTTTATTATATTTATCCTCACCCACTTATGTGTGTGGATATTTATTTTATCTTATTTAGATATTAGGAGATATTATCTAGTTGTTAGGTATAGTTCTTTCCTTGATCTATGGTATTGACTAGATCCTTGATGTCTAGTTATCTCCTAAATCTATGGTCTTGACTAGTTCTTTGATGACTAGTTATTTCCTTGATTTATGGTTTGATCTACAACCTTGACCGGTTCTTAGATTCTTATTCCTTTCCTATTTAAGCAAGGACCATTCTCAATTTATTGCATTGAGTTCCATAATAATATATGATATTGTTGCTCATTTGTTTGCAAAGGTTTTATGTAAAGTTATTCTGATGAATTTCTTTCATCTTATTGATCGTGGTGTTTGATTAGTATCTATGTTCTTGGCTTGGTATGATATGGTTATCATTTCTTTCAGTTAGAACATAAGGATTGAGGAAGAATATTAATTCTCCTTGGTCTAATATGAAGAAGATGAAAAAGGTTGCATGAAGATAGAGCTTCAATGGAGAGAAGTCGGACGTAAGGAAATAGAAGGTACATCGAATGGTGAAAAGAGTGTTATGTCTTTTACTTTGTATTTCCTTTGTATTGTCTTGTCTCAATGTAATGGATTGCATAGTATGTAAAGCACATAGTCTTTAATCTTGTAGATCCACAGGTTGTTTTGAGATCTTATATTATAGATCCATGAGATCATGTTATATTGTTGGTCCATTATAGATCTAGTATTGTAGCTCGGAGGAGAGCTTGTGGGTACAGATAGTATCCAGATATTGTAGAGGAAGTCTTCTTGTATGCACAAGTTGATGTAGTGAGATGGAGGAGAGACTTACTTCTTGGTGCATATATATGGTTGCATATTGTTAGACCCTTTTAAGAGGCCTTGTTTACAGATTCACAGGAGATCTTGGTTGCACAAAGGGAGATGTAGTAGTTCTGGTATGTGAGATCTAGTGGTTTTTGTAGGCATGGTTGTAGTGCACTCATGGAGATCTATTTAGAGATCTGGAGGAGAGGAGGGGATGCTCTTGGAAAGATGCATTGTACTCTTTTATGGAAGAGTCTGTTTGTACTCTTATTTATTATATATATTGAAATCTTTATCTTTGGTGGATGTAGGCCGCATTGGGTGAACTATGGTACATGTTGTGTTATGTATTTGTACTTAGTTTTGATTTCGATTATTCTAGTTTATACTTCCACTACTGCAGATTTTGGGGAATTGTATAGATCAGTATTTGCATGATTTGGTTTGTTATTGAATCATAGAACTATTTCGTAGTCCCAAATTCCCAACATGAAACTATCATGATTTTTAAAAATGTTAGTATTTATGAAAATTTTGGTATTTTCGAAAAGTAAGGATTTTTGAAAATTTGTGAATTTTGAGAAATTCCTAATTTTTGAAGAAGTTGGGATTTTCGAAAAACTTACAATTTTCCAAAATGTAGTGATTCTTGAAAAATTCAGAATTTTCAAAAACTTGGGATTTTAAAAAAGTAGGGCTTTTGAAAAATTCAGGATTTCAACAAAAGTTGGGACTTTCACAATGTCAGGATTTTCAAAAAGTTAGGATTTTCGTAAAAATTGTGATTTAAAAAAATCATGATTATCGAAAAAATCAAGATTTTTGATAACTAGAATTTTTGAAAAAGTCTACAATTTTAAAAAGTCACGGTTTTTGCAAAATTTATAATTTTTGAAAATGTCGATTTTCAAAAAATCAAGATTTTAAAAAGGTCGATTTTGAAAAAGTCCACATTTTTGAAAAGTTGGGATGCATCAAAAGTATAGATTTTGATTAATCCCGATTTTTAAACAATTACGGATTTTCGAAAAAAGTTGAGATTTTTAAAAATTAAGGATTTTCAAAAAAATCTAGATTTTCAAAAAAGTTAGGATTTTGAAGAAGTCAAAATTTTGAAAATTTTGGGCTTTTACAAATTTAGAATTTTCGAAGAAGTCGAGATTTTTGAAAATTTGAATTTTTGAAAATTCATAATTTTTTAAAAGTCACGATTTTTGAAAAAGTCACAATTTTAAAAAACATCAAGATTTTTGTAACAAGCCACAATTTTCCAAAAAGTAGTGATTCTTGAAGAAGTCAGGATTTTCAAAAAATTGGGATTTTAAAAATAGTAGGGATTTTTAAAAGTTAGTATTTTCATAAAGTCAAGATTTTTGAAAGGTCAGGATTTTTTGAAAGACATCTTTTTTAAAACAAATCCGATCAATACTTTGAAAAATTCGGGGTTTTTGAAAAAAATGGGATTTTGAAAAAGTCGAGATCTTTAAAAAGTAGCAATTTTTCAAAAGATGGGATTTTTGACAAAATTCTGGATTTTCAAAAAAGTTAGAATTTTTAAACAAGTTACAATTTTGAATAGTCAAGATTTTCAAAAAGTCACGATTTTTGAACAAAAATTTTTAGGAAAAGTCATAATTTTCGAAAAAAGCCAAGATTTTTGAAAATTCAAGATTTTCGAAAAATTCAGAATTTTTGAAAAAGTGAGAATTTTCAAAAAATTGTCACAATTTTTTTAAAAAAGTCATGATTTTTGAAAATGTCAGGATTTTGAAAAACATGATATTTTTGAAAAGTCGGGATTTTCGTAAAAAGTCACAATTTTGAATAATCAAGATTTTCAAAACGGTCGGGATTTAAAAAATCTGGTATTTCAAATAGTCTTGATTTAAAAAAGTCGGATTTTCAAAAAGTCACAATTTTGAGATTTTGAAAAGGTTAGGATTTTGAAAAAGTCATGATTATTAAAAAGTCATGATTTTCGAAATAGTCGCAATTTTTGAAAAGTCACGATTTTCAAATAAGTGAGGATTTTAAAAAACTTTGAATTCTAAAAGGTCAATATTTTCTACAAAGTCGGGATTTTCAAAAAAGTTGGGATTTTAAAAAACTTAGTATTTTCAAAAAATTTGAGATTTTTGAAAAAGTTTGTATTTTTCAAAAAAGTCAGGGTTTTAAAAAAGTTGGGATTTTCAAAATTCAGGATTTTGAAAAAGTTGGAATTTTCAAAAATTCAGGATTTTCAAAAAGTCGGGATTTTCAAAAAGTTGGGATTTTGAAAAATTTGGGATTTCAAAAAGTCAAGATTTTCAAAAGACAATATTTCAAAATGTCGAATTTTGAAAAAGTCAACATTTTGAAAAATTTATGATTTTGATAAAGTCGTATTTTAAAAAGTCTAGATTATAGAAAAAGTCAAAATTTTCTAAAAAGTCAGGATTTTCAAAAGTCATAATTTTGAAAAAGTTGGGATTTAGAAAAAGCTAGGATTTTTTAAAAACTTGGGATTTTCAAAATAGTTGGGAATTATAAAAAGTGGAACTTTGAAAAATTTGGGATTCCAAAATGTTGGTATTTTTAAAAAGTCATTATTTTAGAAAAAAGCCATGATTTTTAAAATTTTGGGATTTTTAAAAGGTGAGGATTTCCAAAAAAGTTTACATTTCAAAAACGTCAGGATTTCAATATAGTCAGGATTTTTAAAAAGTTAGGATATTGGAAAAATTTGGGATTTTGAAAAAATCATAATTTTGATAAAGTCAAGATTTTTCAAATTTTGGATTTTGGAAAAAAAAATACTATTTTCAAAAACGTCAGTATTTTCTAAAAAAGTCGATTTTCAAAAACTTGGGATTTTTGAAAAAATTTAGATTTTCTAAAAAGTCATAATTTTGAAAAAGTTGGTATTTCAAAAAGGTGTGATTTATTAAAATTTGATATTTTAGAAAATGTTGAGATTTTCGCAAATGTCGACTTTTGAAAAATCTAGGATTTCAAAAAGTCAAAAAAATTAAAAGTTGGGATTTTCAAAAAAGTTGTGATTTTCTATAATGTTGAGATTTTGAATAATCGGGGTTTATAAAAAGTCTGTATTTTCAAAAAGTCATGATATTTGAAAAGGTCAGGATTTTCAAAAAGTCGAGATTTTTAAAAAGTTGGGATTTTTTCAAAATGTAAGGTTTTTGAAAAAGTTGGTATTTTGAAAAGTCAAGATTTTTAAAATTTTAGGATTTTAAAAAGAAGATATTTTCAAAAAAGTCTGAATTTTCAAAAAAATCAAGATATTTGAAAAATTTGTAATTTTTAAAAAGTTATCCATTTTCGAAAAAGTCACAATTATCGAAAAAATAGACATTTTTGAAAAAACTAGGATTTTGAAGAAGTCAGGATTTTGAAAATATAATTTTTTTCGAAAATTCTGATTAATCAAAATCCTATTTTTTTAAAATCCTAACTATTCAAAATCACAACTTCTTTGAAAATCTTGACTTTTCAAAATCCTGAATAATTCAAAATGTTGACTATTAAAAAAATCTCAAATTTTTTGAAAATTTTGACTTTTTCGAACCTAGATTTTTGAAATCCCGACTTTTTAATAATTCTGATTATTTCAAAAGTCGAGTCTTTTTCTTAAATCTCAACTTTTCAAATAATATGATGTTTTTCAAAAATCCCTTTTTTAAAATTCATTACTTTTTTGAAAATCACAATTTTTTCAAAAATTGTGACATTTTTGAAAATTCGACTTATTTAAAATCCCGACATTATCAAAATCATGAATTTTCAAAATCCTCACCTTTTCAAAATCGTGACTTATCAAATCCCGACTTTTCAAAATCCCAACTTTTTGAAAATCCCAACTTTAAAAAATCTCAAAAAAGTTGGAAGGAGAATCTTCCCATACACAAAAAGAAATGGATAAGGAAACTAAATTTGTGGAAAGAATTTGAAACATTCAGCAACAAGTTCATGAGATATTTGAAAAAGGAGCCAAAAGTACAAACAATGTCATGATGTGCATCGGGTTCCTCATCAATTCCAAGTGGGAGATAAGGTTTGGCTACATCTCCAAAAAGAGCGACTCCAAGGTCCATACAAAAACTCATGCCTCTACGATATGGGCCATATAAAATAACCAGAAATATTGGTGAGAATGCATTTGAGCTCAATCTTCCATCCTATCTTGGTTACATCCAATTTTCAATGTGGAGCTGCTCCGCCCATACTTTCCTCCACTCTTGGATACATTAGACATTGGTGATGAGTTACGAGTAAAGAATTGAACCCAGACTACATGACACCAAAGTAAACACTAATCAGATAATTAATAGGGTTATCAAGGACATGAATCTTAACAAATCACACTCTACTATGTAGTAAAAGAAGGGAAGATGACACACGAAGGGAAGTGGCTCACTAAGAGTCAGATTGAGAAAGAATTTCCACAACTGGTCAAAAACATAGGAGCAATGGGCACCACTTCTTCTTAAGGAAAGAAAAATGATCCATAACATGGATTCCAAATATCTATTTATGGAAAGTCTTCAAATTTTCTATTTTCATAGCTTTCAGAGAAAAGTCCTAAAAGTCTATTGCATGCGCTTTTAGCATCTTTTGTATTTAACATTTTTAGGGTCTTTGGATCATTTTTGGGCTTAGAAAATTTTGGGCATGATATTTATCGATTGGAGCCACATTATAACTTCATGCTTCACTCCAAACATCCGCATACATGATATTAAATTCTTGCATATGTAAATTATAGTTGCAATTGATCTCTTCATAGCTTTAAGGGACACAACCCATTTCGGGTATGTCTTCATAGCAGAAATTGATTAGATCATTGATAGGGTTGTCAAGGACATGAGGCATTAACAAATCACACTCTACCGTGTAGTAGCTATGTTAGGAATATGCAAGAATTATTATCCCATGTACATGGATATTTAAAGTGAAGCACCAAGTTAGACCATGGCTCCGGTTGATTAATATCCTTCCAAAAATTTCTAAGCCCAAAATGCTCCAAAGACACTTTAAAATGTAAAATACAAAAGATGCTAAAAATTCACGATAGACTTTCCTTGAAAAATTCCAAAAATAAAAAGTTTAAGACTTTCTAGAAACCCTATTTTGGATCATTCATATTTCCTTAAAAAGCAAATTAAAATGCTACATCAATGGGAGATAATGGCTGGTATCCAAGACATAGCTCAAATGGGCTATGTCTCGTAGAGCTATGAAGGTCTCAATCAGTAGCTATACTAGACATATGCAAGAATTTCATCCCATGTACGTGGATTTTTGGAGTGAAGTAAAAAGTTATACTATGGCTCCAATTGATAAATAACCTACCCAAAAATTTAATAAACCCAAAAATTCACAGAAGACCCTAAACATGCAAAATACAAAAGCTCTTAAAAACAACAAGAAATAGAATTTCAGGACTTTCCCTAAAAAAATTCAAAATTATAAATTTTAATAATTTCAGAAAATAGATATTTGGAAACCATGTTCTTTATCATTCTTCTTTCCTAAGAAGTAAAGGTAAATTCTACCTAAATGAGAGCCAATTGTTGGCATCCAAGACATGCTTGAAATGGGATGTCCCGTAGAGCTATGAAGAGCTCGGTTGGACATATGTAAAAATTTCACCCCATGTACGTGAATGTTTGGAGTGAATAAAATTTATACTATGGTCCTCTCAACAAATATCGTACTAAAATGTTTTTAAGCCTAAAAATGCTTCAAAGGCTCTAAAAATACAAAATACAAAAGTTGTTTAAAACTTTACAAAACATAATTTAAACTTTCCTATAAACTACAAAAAAATATTTTTAAGAATTTTTATAAATATATCTATGGAATCCCTATTTTGGATCATTTGTATTTCCTTAGTAAGAAAAGGGAAATGCTACATCAATGGGAGAAAATTGATGGAACCCAAGACATATTTGAAATGGGCTATGTCACGTTGAGCTATAAAAGCCCGGTTGTAGCTATGTTAGAAATATGTATGACTTTCATCCCATGTAAGTGGATGGTTGAAGTGAAGAAAGAAGTTAAACTGTGGCTCTAGCTGGTAAATAAGCTACCCAAAAAATTTCTAAGGCCAAAAAAGTTCTAAAGACCCTCAAAAATGTAAAATACAAAAGCTGCTAAAAACTGCCAGAAATAGACTTTTAGTACTTTCCCTTAAAACTACCAAATATATAAATTATAGGAATTTCAAAAAATAGATCTTTGGAATATCTATTTTGGATCATTTTTATTTACTTAAAAATCAATGGGAAATGTTACATCAATAGGATCCAATGGCTAGAATCCAAGACATACCTGAAATGGGCTATGTCCTATAGAGCTATGAAGAGCTCAATTGTAACTTTGTTGGACATATCCAATACTTTCATCCCATGTATGTGGTTTTTGGAGTGAAGCACAAATTTATACTGTGGCTTCGGTCAATAAATATCCTACCCAAAAAATTTCTAAGAACAAAATGGTCCGTAAACCCTAAATAATGCAAATTACAAAAGCTAATAAAAGATTCTAGAAATAGACTTTCTCTAAAAACTTATAAAAATAGAAATTTTAAGAATTTCCAGAAATAAATCTTTAGAATCCCTATTCTGGATCATTCATCTTTCCTTAAGAAGAAAGGGAAATGCTATATCAAATGAGCCAATGGTTGGTATCCTAAACATACCTTAAATCGGGTGTCCCATAGAGCTATGAAGAGCTATGTAGTAGCTATCTTGAACATATGAAATACTTACATCCCATGTAAGTGGATGTTTGGAGTGAAGAAAAAAGTTACACTATGGCTCTGGTTGGAGAGTATCTTATGCAAAAAAATTTGAGCCTAAAAATGCTCAAAAGACCCGAAAAAATGTAAAATACAAAAATTATTAAAAACTACCGAAATAGACTTTCAGACATTGACTCGAAATTTCCAAAAATACAAATTTAAGACAATCCAAAAATATCTCTTTGGAATCCATATTCTAGACCATTCCTCTTTCCTTAAGAATAAAAGGGAAATGCTACATCAATGGAAGCCAATGGATGGAATCCAAGTCAAACCTGAAATGGGCTATGTCCTGTAGATATATGAAGAGATCGGTTGTAGCAATGTTGGACATATGCAAGAATTTCATCCCATGTATGTGGATGTTTGGACTAAAGCACAAAGTTAGACTGTGGTTATTGTTGATTAATATCCTAGCCAAAAAAATTATAAGCCCAAAAATGCTCAAGACAATTAAAAATGTAAAATACAAACTATACCTATTGTTGAGGTGAGTCTCCAGTATCAAGGTCGGTTCCTTCTTTATGTATCCTAAACTAATTTTTGGGGTTTTGAGGGTAAAAAGATGACTGTAAATGAATTGAAAAACTGGGGTGATACACCAAACTTGTTGAGATTTTACTGAGTACATGCACAAATATTTGAGAATGGATTCTGGGTGCACAAACCAATAGTTTTCAACAGAATATTAAGGCAAAACACTTGATGTATTGAGGGAATGATTCACAACAATACTGTTAAGATAAGCATGCACACTAATATTATGCAGAAATTACTAAATTTGCAGCAAGGTAAGATGATCAATCGGGAATTTTGACATTCACAAGAAATAATAAAGTATACATGAAGCTACAAATAATTGGAAAGGCAATAAATCAATTCTCATTCAAAGGGAAAAACTAGCAAAACTACTTCAAGCACTCTTGTATCAAAAAAATTCCTCCTTTTTTTTGTCAATGCACACAATATATAACAAAATTATTCATCCCACCCTTCCTAAAAATAGACTAAAAATTGTACTCACCCATGCATCCTATTTTTATCCTTTATCATGAATAAATAAAGGAATAAAAATAAGCATGCTAATACAATGAGGCATTAATATCCTTGTTTACAAAAATACAACTCAGTCAAACTATAGTTGATTGTTCTATTTTTAATAAATTTGGATGAATAATTTAGCTAATAATAAGTTTTTGATTGATGAGAAAGTCTTCTCCAATGCATGTAATAAATTTTTCATCTATTCCCGATGTGACATGTGTGCAACTTGGTGCTCTCATGTTGATAATGATATTCTTTGTCTTCTTCTTGGAGGAGCACATGCAAAAATAAGTGAGAAATAATATTCCCCTATGATTTATCTTTCTCTTGAGGGGTAGGAGGTCTTTTCAAAAATAAGGTAATCTTACAATGCATTCTAAGGTAAGGTTCTTCTTTGAATTTTACTTGACTTCCATCATTTGCCTATCTTGAAAATAATTTTGCATATAATAATCATATATTATTTGGTCTCTTTTTATAATGGAATACTATTTCAAGACCTTACCCTAAGGTCAAAAGGTAATGATAATTTTCAAATAATTCGGCCCTATCTGATTTTTGGTATAAACTATAGTCAAAGTAAAAATTATTAAGGGGAACCCCATCTCCATATGACTCACCCCTTTATCATTGTGTTGGCATTGCTAACTCATTGAGTTAGGGTTTCTCTAGAGCTTGAAAAGTGTTTTCTTTTGACTATGGTTAAGTTACGTGATCCTTGGACTTGTACATTTTTGATTTTGTACTTTGCATCGTGCACCGTCAATCTTAACCCATTGGGTGAGTTATGTGATCTGGTGGTTGAGTTTGGTTGGCAAAATGATATCGAACCCTAATCAATCTTTTATTTTTGAATTACTCCATGAGTGGTGAAGCCTTGGAGAATTTTCCATTAGAAGCAGTGAATACTCTGGTTTGAAGCTTATTGTGGTCATTATTGCTCTAGATTGCTACCTTTTAGGTATTTCGATTTGGGTTTCCTGCTTTCATTTACTTCTCTTCAGCTCTAGTTTGTTGAATTTTGCCATTTAAAAGGAAATTTGAACTTCTAACTACACGGAATCATTATCACTATGGCTCCATGGCATAATTTGACTAAAGAAGATCCGTAAATTACTCGATCTTTAGTAGAAAATTTCTTTTACTTGCTAACCAAGGCTATTAGACTCGATATGTTTTCATTTGATATTTTTTTACCATTGTATTTGATAAAAGATCGGATCTTTTTGAAGAACCCATCAATGGTTTTGTTATGTTGATGACACTCTCTGAAGGATTTAGCCATTTATTCTCTCATTACCTTGAATATTGATTCAAAGCTTCTTTTATTCGGTTTTCTGAGCATTCTAACTCTATTATTGTTCATTATTCGAGCTTAAGTATCTTGCATTGGCCGTCATTTTGTAGAACCTTCCATGTATTTGCTTTTGAGTTGGGGTTTTTTTTTTTTTGAAACCAAAATCTTTGTTTGCTCTAAAAATCCTTCCCCATGTTGACTTTTCTCTAACTAAAGCATTTTCTACCCCTTATTTTTCAGTTCTAGGCATTTCTAACTATGGGTATTCGTATTTTTAGTCAGATATTTCTCTTTTTGCTATGGTCACCCTATGTTTCTACTATTTCGAGCTCAAATTTTCCTTCCTTTCGTATGATTTTCATAATTCCATGGCACTTAATGGATCTTTATGAGCAAAAGTTTTTTTGTTCTTTGATTTTACGACCTTTTGACTTTTAATTTTTACTCAAATTTATTAAACTAGTAAGTTTTAACTAATCTTTACTTTTTTTTTCTCCAAAATGGATGGATTTGGCACTTTGTTTGTTGTAATATTTTGTGGTTTTGAGTTCATACTTAAGTAAATTCATTTCTTCCTTTTCTTGTGCAAATCTAGGTTTTCTCTATATCTCTTCTATAAGAGTTGGATCTGAAAAACTTTTGGGGCTCTAGATGTAACTTAGGATACCATTCATAAGGCTCCCGAGCTCGATTTTCTTATTTTATAGCCTTCTTGTATATTTTCTCTGCTTGTAGACATCATTGTTGAGGTTTTGTTTTATGCTCTAATTCATTATATACTATAATAATTTGATGCTTTTTAAAGAACTTTAAGTTTATGTAGCACCTTTCTCGAGATACCCAAATTTGGGGTCTTATATTATATTGAGAATTTGGCCATTGGAAGATATGATTCTTCCCATTTCCTTATGGTTTTTTTGAGAGTATATAAAATCTTGTATACTGGAGCATTCCATATTCTCATAGCACATGTCAAATTACTGAAATATATAATTTTCTTGTCAAAATATTACATACTATAAAGAACTCTAAATTCCTTTGATGGCTTGGCATGATACTAGAAATTTTATTTTTGGATATGAACACTGTATTTGTGACTCATTCATGTTTTTGTAACATTTGAATTTTGAAATGTGACTAACTTGTATGAGTTTTGGATATGTTGTTTCTTACAAATTACTGTGGATAGAGCTTCAGTTGATACTTGTTGCTGATTCTATGTTTTTAGAATTCGTATTCATATGCCCATACCAAAATAACCACAACATACTTGTTTCTTCCATGACGAATGATGGGAATCTCCATTTGATTCAAACTTCGTGATTAATGTTTGAATTTGTAATTTGTTTTGATTCTTATTCTTGGCATATTTCATCTCAAAATAATAGGTTTTATACTAATTAATATCTCCACTCTAATGGAAAATGGTAACTTGGGGAACATGGCTTGATAATGTTCTTGTAAATCTATACTTTGAAGCTTTTAACTTTTGTTGTAACTTTGCAAGATGGCTTATTCTAATTTATATTGAACAATGCTTCGAAATTTGTGTTAATAGTTGGTTGGTAGATGATGATGCCTTGAGTTGTAATTTACATCAATTTTGTACCCTTTTAATATACCATGTGCTATAATTTAAGGTCTCTTCATCATTCTAAAAATAACAAAGTGTTGGTCCTCATAAATTAACTCTTTGATACTAAAAATGACATTTTCTAATACTCCATGTAAGACTGTTCTTGTTTGAGTTGGAAACTCTTGGCATGCATGGAAATGACTATAATAGAACCTTTATTTGAAACAAGTCCTAAAATGTAGTATTCAAAGTATTTTGAACTTCATTTTGCAACTAAACTATTGTTTTGTTGATACTATAGCTCTTATGGAACTAAAAATGTATGTTGATCATTCTTACATTCTGTATTGTAGAATTCTGCCTTATCCATTGGGTTGTACTTGAATCACTTGTAATGATCACATTACTTTGATTTATCTTTACAGAATGTGGTACCTTCTGATCTGAATGTTTCAAAGTATGTAGTGGTTTAGAACCCTCTTCTTAAGACTATGGAAGTTTTTCTTTGTGATGTCATGATTCTTTAAAGTTGATCATGTAGATTTCACATTGATGAACTTACATTGTGTACTTTATCTCTTCATCATGAATTACCCTTTCCATCCTTATTTTAATTACTATTTGATAGTACAAGTTGTTTTTATCATGAAGTATGTATTCATCTGTGAAATAACATTGACTATAATGTATTCTCTCCTTTCTTATACTATTTGACTAAGCTACAATAGTTTATCTTTTCTCACATTCTTTTTTCCATTTTGTTTCATGTATTAGTTTTTATCTCATAGCATTTTATCAAAAATGTAAAATAAACTCCATTTTACATTTATGATTAGTAAGGTTTTCTCTTTTATTCTTTTCCATTATGTCTCAACTAAATCTTATCTCATTCCATTTTCTTTATGAAATATGTAAACACAAATTAGTGTTTATTTCCTATACTTCTTACCTACACATTTAGATAAACTAGTTAGAAAACATTAGGCTTTTTGGCCTCTCTTCTATTCCATAGTTTTTTTTTTTATCTTTTCTCTCTGAAATGATTGTGAGAATCATATGTACTGATGTAGAATACTTCCATTTTTCTATTATGCATTTATCATTTTCTATAATCATACCTCCTGATATCAAGAGATTCATTTACATGAAGATAGATAGTACAAGAACATGATTTAATCCTTGAGCTCATGACTGATGTCTTTTTTTTATTTTTTTTTCTAGGTGCAATGTTGCAATGTTGAATAACAAGGATGAAGATGGAGTAAAGTGGAGAGTGCAAGTGGAGCAAAGACAAAAAAAACAAGGCAATGATGGGTTCCTTCATATTATTTTTCTTTTATTTTCATGCACATGCACCTTCTATTTTAGTAGTTATGATGTTTACTTGAGTCACATCCCATGGCTTGTGTGGGAACATTTGAAATTCCTTATGAATAAAACATTGAATTCTAAAACTAAGTTGTGTACTTCCTTCTACATTTCAGCTTTGTATATGGATTGTATAATGAATTAAACAACTCAATAACATAATTGAATGTATTTAATCATGAAGGAAAGAACTTTAAAATACTTGTAACCTTAGTAATGAACTTTGATACTACTATAATCTACAACTATGATTGTTGTTCCAAAACTTAACACTTCATCTATTTCTGTATTTTTAATCTTTATCAAGATAACACATCTGTCCTTTGGGGCCTTTGTGTTCTTTTGTTGAAGACAAACATGAAATTGTAGACTATGTGATTTGTTACATTTTGTAACAACACACATAGCTACAAATTACATGTAGTCATTAATTAATCCAACAGAACAAATATTAAACTGAAATAATCTCCCCTAGCTTAGGTTCACTTCACCAATGCCATCCATCATAATGAAGTTTTGAGTTTCCCATTTTTACACAAGTGTAAAAATTGTCAACATTTCTGGTGATCCTGTGGGGAAAGCTTCCTACTAGCTTATAGACTAGTGCCTTTATCTTGTCCATTGGGCATGGATTCCAAAGCATGTAATAAAAATATCTACCTTTATCTGAAGGTCCAACCCTTCCAAAATGAACTAAAACTAGGAAAGGATCTGTAAACCAGATCACATGCATGAATGCACTTATTGAATTTGAAAAAAATTGCAATGTGCAGGAACTGCACTTATTGAAAGGAAATCCTACTCTAAATAAACACTGTAGGATTTTCAATAACAATGTTTGAGAAACATACCATTCACATGAATGGGAAGTTCCTCTCCATTCATCCTTGAAAGATGAAAAGCATTATGTTCCTTGCAAGCTGAAATCATATAAGGACCACTCCAAAGTGTGTCAAATTTTGTGTGATTTCCTGGCTTTGCATGATCAACATCCCATTTCAACACAATGTCTCCTTCATTGAAGATTCTAAACTTAGCTTTCTTATCAAAAGTTTTCTTCATCTATTTTTTATTCTTTTCCATGTTTAAGATGAGCTTGATCTCTCAGCTCTTGTAATTCCATCAATTTTGCATAACGAACCTACAATGGTTCATTCTCAGTAGCTCCATCTAATGTAACAAATCTAATGCAGGTAAACTCAACTGAGATGGGAATTCTTTCCTCTCTTCCATAAACAAGCTTGTATGGTGAATTTCCAACTGATCTTTTAGGAGTCACTCTATCAGCCCAAAGTGTTGAATTCAACATTAGATGCCAAGCTCTCTGGTTATCTTTGAGTGTTCTTTTGATGATCCTTAAAATTTCTTTTAGTACTTTTAGCTAACCCATTACCTTGTGGGTAATAATTAGATGATGTACTTAAATAAATTTCATGCTTAATAGCCCAATATGTTACCTTTGCACCAAGAAATGCTAAGGCATTATCTAAAATGATAGTTGTTGAACACCAAATCTGTAAACTATACCTTCATAAAAGGATAGTATCAAAGTTTCATTAGCATATTTCAAAGCTATTGCTTCATTCCATGTGTAAAGTAATCTATAGCAGTAAAAATCCACTTGTGTCCTTGTGATGAAGGTGGATTTATCATGCCAATAAAATCAAGACCCCACTACATGAATGGTTGATCCACTTGAAATAGGTTGTAGGGGCAAGCAAAGCTAAACATTCTTTTCCAACAAAGAAAGCACATTTCTTACACTTCTGATCCATTCAAAATAATATTTGAATATGTTGGGCCAATAATAACCATATTTCATAATTTTTAAGGTTGTAGTACATGTTGAAAAAATGACCTCCTGCAGGTCCTTCATGGAATTTGGATAATAATTGTTGAATTCTATCATAATCAACAC
The DNA here is from genome assembly GCA_018340775.1 of Taxus wallichiana var. yunnanensis. Classification (NCBI taxonomy): domain Eukaryota; kingdom Viridiplantae; phylum Streptophyta; class Pinopsida; order Cupressales; family Taxaceae; genus Taxus; species Taxus wallichiana. Next base: position 6,110,522 of record JADAXU010000059.1, on the reverse strand, counting down.
ATCACAGCAAGATTTTTTATATCTCTTTTTGAATAACACACCATCAATGAAAACATAAGGTACAACTTGTAACCTAAAATACCTTCATTTGTTCTTGTCCATACCTTCCAGGATAAGTGCCATGTTGTAGATAGTTAACTAAATCAATCATCCATCTTGATTCCTAACTTCTTGAATAAGCTCAGGTGTTGATTTTCTTGGTTGCACCATGTCATCTGTTATTGCTGATACGTAAATTTAGCATGTTGTTCTAGATCTTTTGATTTTGCAGCCTATTGTTTTTTTCCATATCAGCAATTAGATGTTCACATAAACCTTTACCTCAACTATTTTTTAACATGGATATATCAACATCATATTCCATAACCTTCATTATCCAACTTGCTCTCTTCTCATTCAATTCTTTATTTAACAAGAAAGCTTTTACACTTGGATGAGAAACAAGAACATGTATCTTATTGTTTGAAAGCATGTACTTAAAATTATTTAGTCCTCTAACTACTAAAAGTACTTGTTTTTCAAGAAAAGTGTACCTTGTTTCATAGTCATGCAAACTTTTCCAAAGAAAGCAATTGGCTGCTCAATATTTTCATCATTAACCTGAGTTAATATGGCTGAAATTGTTTCAGCTCTTGCAAGTGCATACATTGTAAAATATTTATCAAAATTAGGATTTGTAAGAGTAGGAGCTTGAGAAATGTTGTTTTAATGGCTTCAAACCCTTCTCTCCCTTCGCTAGTCCAAGAGAAATTTTCTCTTTTTTAACATAGTTGTCAATGGTTTAACCAATGCTACAAAATCTAGAACAAATCTTCTAACAAAGTTGATTTTTCCATAGAAAATCTTTGTAATGCCTTCTTGTGATGAGGAAATGATAGTTGTGATATGGATTCAATTCTAAAAGGGTCAATTACTAAACCTTGTTTAGAAACAATATGACCAAGCAATTTACCTTGATGTACTAAAAGATAGACTTTTTGGGATTCAATGATATTCCAAACTATCTACATAACTGAAAAGTCTTCCTTAAATGTATTAGATGTTCATCAAATTTTTGAAAATATGGTAACATCATCCAAATAAACCAATATGCATTTATTTAGTAAGCTATGAAAATCCATGTCCATTGCATGTTGAAACATTGCACCAACATTTGAAAGGCCAAAAGGCATTCTTTTGTAAGCATAAGTACCCCACTTGGTGGTAAAATTTGTTTTTATCTATCTTCTTCTCGACTAGAATCTGATTGTATCCACTATAACCATCCAAAAGAGATAGTCTATCAGAACTAGAAACTATTCTCAAAATTTGATCCATGTTAGGTAGTGGATAGTGATCTTTCAATGAAGCCTTGTTAAGATCTCTAAAATCCACACATAATCTGATTTCTCCATTCTTTTTCCGAACAGAACAAGGTTGGCTACCCAACTTGAATGCTTGACTAGAAAAATAATACCTGATTCGATTAACTTGGATAATTCTTTTCTCATCAATGGCTCAATTTTTAGATTTACAGCCTTTGCTTCTACCTAACTGGCTTGGAATTTGGTTGTAATTCTATTGTATGTTGAGCTAAAATTGGATCAAACCCTCTCAAATCTTGGTACTTCTAGGCAAAAACATCTCTAAATTCTTTACATAATTTGATAAATGACTTTTTTCAGCTAAAGAACATACCTTTCCAATAAGTAGCTTCTTGTCATCATCCACCAAGATTTCTTCATAGTTATCTACATGAGTTGAAATCTTTCCTTTGTCTTTTCTTAACTGATCATCAGAACTGAAAATGTCTTCTAGAGTGACCAATCCTTGAGGAAACCTATTTGTTTTTAATTGAACAATTTGATCACCATAGAAGTGTTGTAGTTTTTCCTGATTTACTACAAAAAATTCAGCCTCTTGCTACAAAAATCTACAAATATGTTTATCATCTTCAAAACCTACCAATTCTCTCCATTATCGTCAGCATTGAAGGTCTGATAATTAATTTAATATGTGGTTGTACCTTTTGTTTTTTTAATTTTTTCTAGTACATCAAAGCTAGCACCAACTGCTATAAGTCTGTTTACATGCTTATTTTTTCAGCTCTTGGGATAGATTGAATGTTAATAGCATCAAAATCATCCATTAAGTCTGAAACTCTATGTTTGTAAGACTTCAACAATGAATTCTTACACACATTAAAGTTTTTCACTTGATTAATAACTAATTCTGAATCTCTAAAAACTTGTAAAGTGTTGATACCTCTCTTTCTAGCCCATCAAAGCCATGAATTAACACTTCATATTCAACTACATTACAAGTACAAGAAAACTACAAACTTAAAGCTGAAAATTACCTTTCATTTGAAGGGGAAGTAAGCATTAAACCTACACCTTGTCCTTTCTTATTTTTGGCTCCATCAAAGTGAAGCTTCCATAGCCCTTCTGCTGTTTCTTCTATTTTGGACAACAAGGGAATTGGTGCATTTTCTTCATGCAAGAAATAAACACCAAAAAAATCTTCTTCCACTTCCTTAAAAGGGTCATAGGCATGTTCTTCTTGAGTCTTTTCATCCATGAACAGATTAGAAACACCATCAAGTGCAGAAACATGAGTTGTAACATCAAATCAAACTGATCTAGAATTGAGTAATTTGCTACAACATTTGAAGCATGAGGCTCAATATGAAATCTAGCCGAGGCTCTGAATTTATGGTAACCTTAGTTCCATATCGTGTAGTAAAGAACAAAAAATGACCAATCTGAAGAAAGATAACCTCCTATTTTTGTTGTAAAATCTCGTGATAAACATAAGGAAAAATAAGGAGGCAAATCTACAACAGTCACATCTTGTAGAATTGTAACATTGGGACAAGCATGTAAAGTTACTTCCAAGTTTCTGATAACACCAATTGTATTAGTTATTGTCATCTAGCTACAACACACTTTTCTCTATAGGCTCATACTATAGGCCCAACTTTTCTACAATTGCTTTTGGCATAATCCATTTAACTATGTAGTTATGAACTAAATGATCTCCAATAATCAGAGATAAATAAAATGGTGGTGGATTCTTGATATCATGAGCATTTAAGACCTTTTGAACCATCCATTTAACTTCTTTAATGTGGTCTTGTTCCATTGTTCCAAGGACCATGTCCTTTTTTGAACTTCCTTTTCTATTTTTTTGAAGAAATCTACAGCTTAGCAAGTTCATGAGAAAGCAACTCCTGTTGTCCTGGAATACTTAGAGCATCCCACATTGAGATATTAACATTATGATTTTTCATTACATCAACAATGTTAAAAGAAGCAACAATTTTGGAAACAGATTCTACTTTTTAGCATAGGCTTTGGCAAAAACTAACTCTACTTCTTTACTTTTTTTGATATCTGAGGTATAAACAATCTTCTTGGATCAGGTTGTAACTATTTTTGTTGTTCTTTACCAGCTGAAACACCTTTTTTTTGAGGAACAACAAAATTATTAGCTGATTTTTGGCCTGTAGTTGTTGTTTTATTTGTGATTGTGGTAAAACAGTCTGTTTTGAAACTTTTGACTTTCTTGGGCCTTTTCTTGGGCCCTAGTAGTAACTACAATAAAATCATCTTCACTAAAACTGACCAAGTTCTATTCAGGTGCTTTCTGAACATGAGTTTCTTGCTTCCCACCCTCCATTTGAGGCATGAACAATGTCTCAGGTTGAGGTTGTGCAACAAGGCTTATATTCAGAATGCATTTGGGTAGTTGGCAAGCTATATGAGGTTGATTACAAGGTTAACACCATTCTTCTATAGCCATATTAACTGGGACTAAAGTGTTAGATGAACTAGGAGCCTTTGGGTCAAACTTGCCTTTGCTGATATGGCTGTCTATAATTTTGATTTTGTTGATAAGGCTACCTATTTTGTTGGTTTTGCTGATAAGGAGCTTGATAAGGCTTGCTAGGTAATGCAAGTCTATTTTCAATCAAATTTAGCTTGTTTCCCATAGTTTGTAAATATTTAAACACATCATCTGATGGGGCTGCAATAAGAGTTCTAAAATGGTGATAGGTTGTGGGATAGGTGCCAAATCTGCTAAAAAAGGCATTGAAGGCCTTGGTGCTAATTTTTCAGCTTGAATAAGACTATTTTCATCTCGGATAGCAATATCATAAGCTATTGGGAGAGTCTCTCCTCCCATAGACTTGAATCATAGTTGAAATATCATTGTTTAGGGCTCTAAGATAATAAATAAAAGCATGGTCACTTGAGGCTTGACACTTGCTGGAATTCTTTCCCAAGTTCTAGAAAAATGGATATTAAAACTAGCCATAAATTCATGAGGAGGATCTCTTTAATTGTAGACAATTGTTCTATGAGGGATAAATGATCCAAATTATCTTGAAATTGTTTCAAAAATTTACCACCTAACTCATCCCAAGTTCTTATGCTTCCAATCTCTAAGTTTCTATACCATTGCAAGGCTTTCCCTTTAAAGGATGCAACTAAAAGTCTCAAGGCCACATCTTCATGTGTTATATTATGGACTACACATAGGGCTACAACATATTTGATGTGCTCTATAGGTGTAACTTGATTTTCACCAGTGAATGAAGGAAAAATTTTCATGGCAGCATTAGGAATATCATGATAAACTAGAATTACTAATGGGTTGCCATTAGTAAAGGTCACAAAATTCCTAGGTGGTTGAATAGCCATTGGAAAAAATGGGATCTGAACAAAGAAATTATACGTGGTGAAGGAGGATTAGGAGGAGGGTTGTTAAAACTAGGCCTATTATAAGGTAGGGTGTTACCAACTCTTCTTCTTCTTGTAAAATTCAAAGGTAAAGAAATAAACTCAGAAGGAATTCCTCTTACCGATGATCTTGTAGTCACTTTAGGCATGGAACATGCTGCAAAACTGGTCTAAATCATCCTTACAAAGTCACCAAATAAATATTTTAATCTTTAGAATAAGTTGATTGCAGCTTGTTGCTCCAAAAGTAACTTTTCTTTGTTGTGAATCTACTTGTAAATTGTTGTAATTTTCTCGCATATCTGATTCGTGATCCCACCAGGCATGCCAAAAATTGTTATCTCTCAAAAGTGCACCCTATAGAGAGATGATTACAGGGGTTCTAAGCTTTCTCTGGATCTCTCTCTTTCATAGATATAATGGAAACACCTCGGTCTGTGGGTATACCTATTGTTGAGGTGAGTCTCTCGGTATCAAGTGGTTCCTTCTTGATGTATCCTAAACTAATTTTTTTGGGGTTTTGAGGGTAAAAAGATGATTGTAAATGAATTGAAAAACTAGGGTGATACACCAAACTTGTTGAGGGATTTGACTGAGTACATGCACAAATATTTGAGAATGGATTCTGGATGCACAAACCAATAGTTTTTAGCAAAATATTAAGGAAAAACACTTGATGTATTGAGGGAATGATTCACAACAATACTATTAAGATAAGCATGCACACTAATATTATGCAAAAATTACTAAATTTGTAGCAAGGTAAGATGATCAATCAAGAATTTTTGCATTCACAAGAAATAATAAAGTATACACAAAGATGTAAATAATTGGAAAGGTAGAAATCAATTCTCATTCAAAGGGAAAAAATTGGCAAAAAATCTACTTCAACACTCCTGTGTCCAAAAATTCCTCCTTTGTGCTTTTCCAATGCACACAATATATAGCAAAATTATTCATCCCACCCTTCCTAAAAATAGACTAAAATTTTACTCACCCATGCATCCTATTTTTATCCTTTATCATGAATAAATAAAGGAATAAAAATAAGCATGCTAATATAATGAGGCATTAATAGCCTTGTTTACAAAAATACAACTCAGTCAAACTGCAGTTGACTATTCTATTTTTTAAAAATAAATTGGATGAATAATTTGGCTAATAATAAGCTTTGCTTGATGAGAAAGTCTTCTCCAATGCATGAAAATAATCTCTGTCTTCTTGTGACATGATGTGTAAGAAACTTGATCCACTTGATAATGAAAAATCTTTTAAACTTCTTCCCTTGAGGGAGCACATGCAATGTGAAAAATAATATCCTCTTTGATTTATCTAATTCTTTATTTATATGAGTAATTTTTGAAAAATAATCAATCATTACAAGGTTTAAGGTAAGGTGCACTTTTTGACTTTAATATACTTGACCATCATTTTCCTCATCTTGACTTTGTCTTGTTATAATTTGATATTTGATGATTGACTTCTATTATATTGGTCTCTTTTGTATCATGGCATACTTATGAAAGAATGAATAGCACTTTTTTTCAATCATTTTGGTAATGATCATTTTCAAATAATTTGGCCCTCTCTGATTTTCTCTTGATACATTTAGATAAAATAAAAATTAAAATTATTAAGGGAACCCCCTTAGATGACAATTTTACCCTTTATTATTGTATTTGGCATTGGTTTTTTAGGTTGAATTAGGGTTTCTCATGGAGCTTAAAGATTAAGTATATTTTAACTTTGGTTGAGTTATTATGATTTGGCATTTTGATTTTGTACTTTAATATCGTCAATGTTGTCAATGTTTATTCATCATCTGGCCCCATTGGGTGATTATTGATTTACCCTGGTTGAGTTTTGTTTTTTTTGAATGATATCAAACCCTAATCATCATTTCATTTTGATATGGATTTTTTGATTTCGGTTAATCCCCTGAAATAAAGCCTTGGCCCCCTTTTCCATTGGAAGCCATGAATACACATTCATTTAAGCTTATTTGTGTCATTATTTTATTTATTTTCTTGGTATCGCTCATGTCCTTTTTGGTATTTTTATTTATCGTTTTTGTTATTACTTTTGTTTTAGATCTAGTTTTTTTTTAAGTTCTCCATTTAAAAGGAAATTTTAACTTTTACTAACTACATGTGATTTATTATCATTTTGTCATCCATGGCATAATTTTACATCTTGAAGAAGATGGTAAGTTACTATTCTTTGAGTGAAAAATTTCATTATATTATTGGTTCAATATGATCTTACTGATATTTTTTTTTTTCCACTTGTATTTCTAATAAAATATCAGATCTTTGAAGAGCCCATAGATGGGTTTTTGTGTTGATGACACTCTCTAAAGGCTTTATCTATTTCTTCTCTTTTACCATGAATATCGATTCAAAGCTTCTAACTCTTTTGTTTTTTTTGATAATTCAAATTTTTCTATTATTGTTTTCTCTTTTGAGCTTAAGTATCTTGCATTGTTTAGTTATTGGTAGAAGCTTCCAAGTTTGCGTTTGAGTTGGGGTTTAATTATTTAGAAACCCAAAGCTTTGTTTGCTCTAAAAAATCCTTCTTGGTTGGTGTGAGTTTTCTAACTAAAGCATTTTCTACCTTTTAGTTTTTAGATCTACGTGTTTTGAATTATGGTTATTTGTATTTCTTTTTATTTCACGAGTATTTCTTTTGGCTACATCAATTTTTCTTTATTTTTTTTTTGAGTTCAAATTTTTTCTCATTGATTTTTCATGATTCCATGGCATTGTGGATATTTCTAAGCAAAATCTTTTTTTGTTTTGATTTTTGAAACTACCTTACTCCAAGAATTTACTCAAATTTAAATTTTAACTTTAAGTTTTTCAACTAGGTACTTTTTTTTACCTCCAAAATGCATGGATTTGGCACTTTATTTTTGTAATCTTTTGTAGTTTTGAGTTCATACTCCTCAAATTCTTGTTCTGCCTTTTCTATTTTAAATCTAGGTTTCCTTTTTTTTCTTCTTCTATAGAGCTTTGATATGAAAAACTTCATCTAGGTTTAACTTGGGCACCATTCAAAGGTTCTTTTCAGCTCTTTTTTCTTTTTTTTTTGTAGCCTTTCTCATTCATCTTTCTTGAAACACAGTTGTTGAGGGTTTTTTTTTTCTTTTTCATTTTAGAATGTAGTAATCTTTTTGCTTTTTAAATAAATTTGAAGTGTCACCTTTTTCATAGACATACCTGATTTGGGTCTTATTTTATATTAATTATTTGGCTCATGGAAGATATGATTCTACCCATTTCCTTACATTTTTCTAGTATATAGAATTGAGATATTGAGCATTCCATATTCTCATAGAAAATGTAAAAATCTTATAATTTTATTGCCAAAATATTACATACTTTAATGAACTCATCGATTTCTTTCATGATGAACTTGATTTTTTGCTTTATATTTAAATTTGATTTTAGATATTCTAGATAAACCCTATATATTTTTTGATCATGTTTTTTAACATTTGACTTTGAAATGTGATAACTTTGATTGATATGGATTTGTTGTTTCTTACTTTACTATGGATAGAGCTTAAACTGATACTTGAGGCCTGGATTCTAATGTTTGTAGAATTTGTATTCATATTCCCATACCAAAATAACCATAACATACTTTATTCTTCACGAGGAATGATGGGAATCTCTATTTTGATTCAATATTTTGTGATAAATGTTTGAATGTAATTTATTTCTTCATATTATTGGCAAATTTCATCTCAAAATAATAGCTTTTGTAATGATTAATAGCTCCACTCTAATGGAAAATGGTAACTTTGAGAAACATGGCTTGGAAATTTCTTATAAATTATATACTTTGAAGGTTTTAACTTTTTTTAACTTTTTCAAGATGGTTTGTTCTAATTTGTATTGAACAATGTTTCAAAATTTGAGTTGATAGGTTGTTGGTATATGATGATGCTTTGAGCTTAAATTTACATCAATTTTTTCGTACCCTTTTAATATACCATGTACTATAATTTAAGGTCTCTTCATCATTCTCAAAATAACAAAGTGTTTCCTCTAAATTATCTCTTTGATACTAAAAATGACATCTTCTAATATCTCATGTACTTATTTATTCCTATTTGAGTTGAAACTTTGGCATGCATGGAAATTTTTTATGAGTTATAACTATTCAAACCTTTATTTGATTTCTAAAAGTCTAAAATTTAGCTTTTCAAAGTATTTTTACAACTTCATTTTGCAACTAAACTATTTTTTTGTTGATACTATAACTTGATTTTGGAACTAAAAATGTATGTTAATCATTTTGCATTCTGATCATAGAATTTTATGCTTATCCATTTGGTTATACTTGAATTACTTGTAATGATCACATTAATTTGATTTATCTTTACAGAATTTGGTACCTTATGATTTGAATGTTTCAAAGTATGTAGTGGTTTGAATCCTTTTCTTGAGACTATGGATGTTTTTTTTGTATTTTTCATGATTCTAGTTGATCTGTGTTGTTAACATTGTTGTTGCATATCATTTCATTTATCTTGAATTACTCTCTGATACTTACTTATTTTATTATTATATGTGACTAAATTTTTTTTTTATCATGAAGTAACCTATATTCATTTTGTCATATTTTTTGACTATACAATGTGTTCTCTCTTTCTTGCATACTATTTGATTAGTACAGTAGTTTATCTTTTGTCATAGCTTTCAAGCATGTATTAGTTGTGAAATAGCATGATGGAAAGATGTAAAATGTCCATTTTATAAATGATGTAAAATGTTTTCCATTTTTTTTAATGGCGAAACTTTTTATCTCATTCTTTTTATTAAATTTATGCACTTTGCATTTCCATTTTATGGATTATACAAGTATTCTTTGTATATTCATATTTTATTATCTCAAATGTACTTTTATTATAATGTTTACAAGTTTTAGTTTTTTCTTTCTTCTTACCTATACCTACACATTTAGAAAACTAGTTAGAAAACATTAGGCTTTTTGGCCTCTCTTTGTTCCATAGTTTTTTTTTATCTTTGCTCTCTTGAAATGATTGTGAGAATCATATGTAATGATGTAGAATATTGTTTCTTTTCTATTATGCATTTATATTTTTGTAATCATACCTCCTGATATCAGGAGATTCATTTGCATGAAGATAGATAGTATAAGAACATGATTTAATCCTAGAGCTCATGACTGATAAATCTCTTTTCTATTTTTTTTTAGGTACAATGTAGTGTTGAATAACAAGGATGAAGATGGAGCAAACACTGAGCTTGAAGATGGAGTCAAAGACAAAAGAAACAAGGCAATGATGGGTTCCTTCATATTCTTTTGCTTTTATTTTCATGCACATGCACCTTCTATTTTAGTAGTTATGATGTTTACTTGAGTCACATCCCATGGCTTGTGTGGGAAACATTTGAAATTCCTTATGAATAAAACATTGAATTCTAAAACTGAGTTGTGTACTTCCTTCTGCATTTCAGCTTTGTATATGGATTGTATAATGAATTAAACAACTCAATAACATAATTGAATGTATTTAATCATGAAGGAAAGAACTTTAAAATACATGTAACCTTAGTAATGAAATTTTATTCTATTGTAATCTATAACTCTGATTATTGTTCCAAAACTTAACACTTCATCTATTATGTATTTTTATCTTTATCAAGATAACACATCTATCCTTTGGGGCCTTTGTGTTCTTTTGCTGAAGAAAACATGAAATTGTAGACTATGTGATTTGTTACATTTTGTAACAACACACATATCTAAAAATTACATGTAGTCATTAATTAATCCAATGGAACAAATATTAAATTGAAATAATCTTCCCTAGTTTAGGTTCACTTCACCAATGCCATCCATCGTAAAAAAAAGTTTTGAGTTGCCCATTTTTGCACGAGTGCAAAAATTGTCAACATTCCTTGTGATCCTCGGGAAAGATGTCTTGCTAGCTTATAGACCAATGCCTTAATCTTTTCCATTGGGTATGGATTCCAAAGCATGTAATCAAAATTTACCTTTTAAGGTCCAACCCTTCCAAAATGAACTAAAACTTGGAAAGGATCCAGTAAACTCGATCATGTGCATGAATGCATTTATTGAATTTATAAAACATTGCAATGTGTAAAACCGCACTTATTGAAAGGGAAATTCTACTCTAAACAAACACTATAGGATTTTCAATAACAATGTTTGAGAAACATACCATTCATCAAAATGGGAAGTTCCTCTTCATTCATCCTTGAAAGCTGAAAAGCATTATGTTCCTTGGAAGCTGAAATCATATAAGGATCGCTCTAGAGTGTGTCAAAGTTTTTGTGGTTTCCTTGTTTTACATGATCAGCATCCCATTTCAACACAATGTCTCCTTCATTGAAGATTCTCAACTTATATTTCTTATCAAAAATTTCTTCATCTATTTTTGATTATTTTTGTTTCAAATGAGTTTGATCTCTCAAACTCTTGTAAGTCCATCAATTTTGTATATACAAACTTACAATGGTTCATTCTCGAGTAATTCTTGATGTGGCTTCATCTAACTAAATTAGAAATATCATTCTTGCCTCTCTTCCATAAACAAGCTTGTATGGTGAATTGCCAAATGATCTTTTAGGAGTCACTCTGTCAACCCAAAGTGTTAAATTCAACATTAGATGTCAAGCTCTCTAGTTATCTTTGAGTGTTCTTTTGATGATCCTTAAAATATTCTTATTAGTACTTTCAGCTAACCCATTACCTTGTGGGTAATAATTAGATGACATACTTAAATAAATTACGTGCTTAATAGCCCAATCTATTACCTTTTCACCAAGAAATGCTAAGGCATTATCTGAAATGATAGTTTTAGAACACCAAATATAAACTATACCTTCATAAAAGGATAGTATCAAGTTTCATTAGCATCTTTCAAAGCTATTGCTTCAATCCATTAAGTAAATAAAAATGTAGCAGTCAAAATCCACTTGTGTCCTTGTGATGAAGGTGGATTTATCATGCCAATAAAATCAAGACCCCACCGCATGAATGGATAATCCACTAAAATAGGTTGTAGGGCCGAGAAGCTAAAACACTTCTTTTCCAACAAAGAAATCACATTCCTTACATTTCCTGATCCATTCAAAGAAATATTTGAATATGTTGGGCCAATAGTAACCAACTTTCATAATTTTTAAGGTTGTGGTACATGCTGAAAAAGTGACCTCCTATAGGTCCTTCATGGAATTTGATAATAATTTTTGAATTCTATCATAATCAACACATCACAACAAGATTCTATTTATATCTCTTTTGAATAACACACCATCAATGAAAACATAAGGTACAACTTGTAACCTAAAATATCTTTGTTTTTTTCTTGTCCATACCTTCCAAATAAGTGCCATGTTGTAGATAGTTAACTAAATCAGTCATCCATATTGATTCCTAAACTCCTGAATAAGCTTAGGTTGCTGATTTTCTTGTTGTAGCATGTCATCTAATTGCTGATACGTAACTTCAGCATGTTATTATGGATCTTCGATTCTCCATCTTACTATTTTTCCATATCATAAATTATATGCTCACACAAAATTTACCTTGAATCATTGTAACATGAATATCAACATCATATTTCATAACCTTCATTATCCATCTTGTTCTCTTCTCATTCATTTCTTTATTTAACAAGAAATATTTTACACTTGGTTGAGAAACAAGAACATGTATCTTGTTGTTTGAAAGCACGTAATTAAAAAAATTTATTCCTCTAACTACTAAAAGTAATTTTTTTCAAGAAAAAAGTGTACCTTGTTTCGTATTCATGCAAAAATTTCAAAGAAATCAATTGGCTGCTCAATATTTTCATCATTAACCAAAGTTAATATAGCTGAAATTGTTTCACTCCTGCAAGTGCATACATTAGAAAATATTTATCAAAATTAGGATTTGCAAGAGTAAGATCTTGAGAAATAGATATTTTAATGGCTTCAAACCCTTCTCTCCCTTCACTGGTCCAAGAGAAAGTCTTCTCTTTTTTTAACATAGTTGTCAATGGTTTAACCAATGATGTAAAATATGGAACAAATCTTCTAACAAAGTTGATTTTTCTAAGAAAGCTCTATAATGTCTTCTTGTGATGAGACAATGATAGCTGTGATATGGCTTCAATTCTGAAAGGTTTGGTTGGTAAACCTTATTTAGAAAAAATATGACCAAACAATTTACCTTGATGTACTGAAAAGATAGATTTTTGGGGATTCAATGATATTTCAAATTGTTTGCATAACTGAAAAGTCTTCCTTAAATGTATTAAATGTTCATCAATTTTTTTTTAAATATGGTAACATCATCAAAATAAACCAATATGCATTTATTTAGTAAGATACAAAATTCCATGTCCATTCCACATTGAAATATTTCACCAACATTTGAAAAGCCAAAAGGCATTCTTTTGTAAGCATAAGTACCCCACTTGGTGGTAAAATCTATTTTGTATCTATCTTCTTCTCGGACTAGAATCTGATTGTATCCACTATAACCATCCAAAAGAGATAGTCTATCAAACTAGAAACTATTCTCAAAATCTGATCCATGTTAGGTAGTGGATAGTGATTTTTAATGAAGCCTTGTTAAGATCTCTAAAATCTACACATAATCTTATTTATCCATTCTTTTTCCGGATAGGAACAAGGTGACTACCCAACTTGAATGCTTGACTGGAAAAATAATACCTGATTTGATTAACTTGGATAATTATTTTCTCATCAATGGCTCAATTTTTCGGATTTACAAGCCTTTGCTTTTACCTAACTGGCTTGGAATTTGGCTATAATTATATTGTATTCTAATCCAAAATTGGATCAAATCCTCTCAAATCTTGGTACTTATAAGAAAAAACATCTTTGAATTCTTTACATGATTTGATAAATGACTACTTTTTAGCTAAATAACATACCTTTCCAATAAGTAGCTTCTTGTCATCATCTACCAAGATTTCTTGATAGTTATCTACATGAGTTGAAATCTTTCCTTTGTATTTTCTTAAATGATCGTCAGAACTGAAAATGTATTCTAGAGTGACCAATCCTTGAGGCAACCTATTTATTTTTTAACTAAACAATCTGATCACCATAGAAGTGTTGTAGTTTTTCCTAATTTACTAGTAGAAAATTCAGCCTCTTGCTGCAAAAATTTGTAAATCTATTTATCGTCTTCAAAAACCTACCAATTCCATTTTTAGGCACTAAGGTCTGATAATTAATTTAATATGTGGTTGTACCTTGTTGTTTTCAATTTTTTTAGTATCTCAAATCTAGCACCGACTGTTCCTTGGAAGCTGAAATCATATAAGGATCGCTCTAGAGTGTGTCAAAGTTTTTGTGGTTTCCTTTTTTACATGATCAGCATCCCATTTCAACACAATGTCTCCTTCATTGAAGATTCTCAACTTATATTTCTTATCAAAAATTTTCTTCATCTATTTTTGATTATTTTTTATTTTCAAATGCGTTTGATCTCTCAGCTCTTGTAAGTCCATCAATTTTGTATAGCAAACTTACAATGGTTCATTCTTGAGTGGCTTCATCTAACTCAGATTGGCATTCTTGCCTCTCTTCCATAAACAAGCTTGTACGGTGAATTGCCAAACTATCTTTTAGGAGTCACTCTGTCAACCCAAAGTGTTAAATTCAACATTAGATGTCAAGCTCTCTAGTTATCTTTGAGTTTTCTTTTGATGATCCTTAAAATATTCTTTTTATTACTTGCAGATAACCCATTACCTTGTGGGTAATAATTAGATGACATACTTAAATAAATTACGTACTTAATGGCTCAATCTATTACCTTTTCACAAAGAAATGCTAAGGCATTATCTGAAATGATAGTTTCTGGAACACCAAATATGTAAACTATACCTTCATAAAAGTATAGTATAGAAGTTTCGTTAGCATCTTTCAAAGCTATTGCTTCAATCCATTAAGTAAATAAAAATGTAGCAGTCAAAATACACTTGTGTCCTTGTGAAGAAGGTGGACTTATCATGTCAATAAAATCAAGATCCCATTGCATGAATGGATGAGCCACTAAAATAGGTTGTAGGGCCAGAGAAGCTAAACACTCTTTTTCAACAAAGAAATCACATTCCCTACATTTCCTGATCCATTCAAAGAAATATTTGAATATGTTGGGCCATTAGTAACCAAATTTCATAATTTTTAAGGTTGTGGTACATGCTGAAAAAGTGACCTCCTGTAGGTCCTTCATGGAATTCAGATAATAATTGTTGAATTCTATCATAATCAACACATCGCAACAAGATTCTGTTTATATCTCTTTTGAATAACACACCATCAATGAAAACATAAGGTACAACTTGTAACCTAAAATATCTTTGTTTTTTCTTGTCCATACCTTCCAGATAAGTGCCATGTTGTAGATAGTTAACTAAATCAGTCATCCATATTGATTCCTAAACTTCTTGAATAAGCTTAGGTTGCTGATTTTCTTGTTGCAAAACATGTCATCTAATTGCTGATACGTGAATCGCTGCTGCATGTTATTATGGATCTTCCGATTCTCCATCTTACTATTTTTCCATATCATAAATTATATGCTCACACAAAATTTACCTTGAACTGTCATTTGTAACATGAATATCAACATCATATTTCATAACCTTCATTATCCATCTTGTTCTCTTCTCATTCATTTCTTTATTTAACAAGAAATATTTTACACTTGGTTGAGAAACAAGAACATGTATCTTGTTGTTTGAAAGCACGTAATTAAAAAAATTTATTCCTCTAACTACTAAAAGTAATTTTTTTTCAAGAAAAGTGTACCTTGTTTCGTATTCATGCAAAAAATTTCGAAAGAAATCAATTGGTCTGCTCAATATTTTCATCATTAACCAAAGTTAATATAGCTGAAATTGTTTCAACTCCTGCAAGTGCATACATTAGAAAATATTTATCAAAATTAGGATTTGCAAGAGTAAGATCTTGAGAAATAGATATTTTAATGGCTTCAAACCCTTCTCTCCCTTCACTGGTCCAAGATAAAGTCTTCTCTTTTTTAACATAGTTATCAGTGATTTAACCAATGCTGTAAAATCTGGAACAAATCTTCTAACAAAGTTGATTTTTCTAAGAAAGCTCTATAATGTCTTCTTGTGATGAGACAATGATAGCTGTGATATGGCTTCAATTCGAAAGGTTTGGTTGGTAAACCTTATTTAGAAACAATATGACCAAACAATTTACCTTGATGTACTGAAAAGATAGATTTTTTGGGATTCAATGATATTCCAAATTGTTTGCATAACTGAAAAGTCTACCTTAAATGTATTAGATGTTCATCAAATTTTTTTGAAAATATGGTAACATCATCCAAATAAACCAATATGCATTTATTTAGTAAGCTACAAAAATCCATGTCCATTGCACATTGAAATGTTGCACCAGCATTTGAAAGGCCAAAAGGCATTCTTTTGTAAGCATAAGTACCCCACTTGGTGGTAAAATCTATTTTGTATCTATCTTCTTCTCGGACTAGAATCTGATTGTATCCACTATAACCATCCAAAAGAGATAGTCTATCAGAACTAGAAATTGTTCTCAAAATCTGATCTATGTTAGGTAGTGGATAGTGATTTTTAATGAAGCCTTGTTAAGATCTCTAAAATCTACACATAATCTTATTTATCCATTCTTTTTCCGGATAGGAACAAGGCTGACTACCCAACTTGAATGCTTGACTGGAAAAATAATACCTGATTTGATTAACTTGGATAATTATTTTCTCATCAATGGCTCAATTTTCGGATTTACAAGCCTTTGCTTTTACCTAATTGGCTTGGAATTTGGCTATAATTATATTGTATGCTAAGCTAAAATGGATCAAATCCTCTCAAATCTTGGTACTTATAGGAAAAAACATCTTTGAATTCTTTACATAATTTGATAAATGACTACTTTTTAGCTAAATAACATACCTTTCCAATAAGTAGCTTCTTGTCATCATCCACCAAGATTTCTTTATAGTTATCTACATGAGTTGAAATCTTTCCTTTGTATTTTCTTAAATGATCGTCATAACTGAAAATGTATTCTAGAGTGACCAATCCTTGAGGCAACCTGTTTATTTTTAACTAAACAATCTGATCACCATAGAAGTGTTGCAGTTTTTCCTGATTTACTGTAGAAAATTCAGCCTCTTGCTACAAAAATCTGTAAATCTATTTATCGTCTTCAAAAACCTACCAATTCCATTTTTAGGCACTGAAGGTCTGATAATTAATTTAATATGTGGTTGTACCTTGTTGTTTTCAATTTTTCTAGTATCTCAAATCTAGCACCGATCTTGCAAGTCTGTCTACATGCTTATTTTCAGCTCTTGGGACAGATTGTTAATAATAGTATCAAAATCATCCATTAAGTCTAAAAATATATGTTTGTAAGACTTCAACAATGAATTCTTACACACATTAAATTTTTCACTTGATTAATAACTAATTTTGAATCTCCAAAACTTGTAAAGTGTTGATACCTCTCTTTCTAGCCCATTGCAAGCCATGAATTAACACTTCGTATTCAGCTACATTACAAGTACAAGAAAAATGCAAACTTAAAGATGAAAAGTACCTTTCATTTGAAGGGGAAATAAGCATTAAACCTACACCTTGTCCTTTCTTATTTTTGGCTCCATCAAAATGAAGCTTCCATAGCCCTTCTGTTTTTTTCTTGTATTTTGGACAAAAAGGGAATTGGTGCATTTTCTTCATGCAAGTAATAAACACCAAACAAATCTTCTTCCACTTCCTTAAAAGGGTCATAGGCATGTTCTTCTTGAGTATTTTCATCCATGAATAGATTAGAAACACCATCAAGTGTGGAAACATGAGTTGTAACATCAAAATCAGACTGATCTAGAATTGAGTAATTTGTTGCAACATTTGAAGCATGAGGCTCAATATGAAATCTAGCTAGAGGCTTTGAATTTATGGTAACCTTAGTTCCATATCATGTAGTAAAGAAAAAAATGACCAATATGAAGAAAGATAACCTCCTATTTTTTCTATAAAATCTCGTGATAAACATAAGGCAAAATAAGGAGGCAAATCTACAACAATCACATCTTGTAGAATTGTAACATTGGGACAAGCATGTAAAGTTACTTCCAAGTTTCGATAACACCAACTGTGTTATTTTTTTGCCCATCTAGTTGCAACATGCTTTTCTCTGTAGGCTCATATTGCAGGCCCAACTTTTCCACAATTTCTTTTGGCATAACTGTGCTACTTGCACCACTATCAACCATGTAGTTATGAACTAAATGATCTCCAATAATCAGAGATAAATAAAATGGTGGTGGCTTCTTGATATCATGAGCATTTAAGACCTTTTGAACCATCCATTTAACTTATTTAATGCGGTCTTGTTCCACTATTCTAAGGACCATGTCTGCTTTTTGAACTTCCTTTTCTGTTGTTTTTGAAGAAATTTACATCTTAGCAAGTTCATGAGAAAGTAGCTCTTGATGTCCTGGAATACTTAGAGTACCCCACATTGAGATATTAACATTATTATTTTCATTACATAAACAATATTAAAAGAAGCAATAGTTTTGGAAATATATTCTACTATCTTAGCATAGGATTTGGCGAAAACTAACTCTGCTTCAACTGCTTTTGATATCTGAGGTATAAACAATCTTCTTGGATCAGGTTGTAACTATTTTTCCTATTCTTTACCAGCTAAAATACCAGCTATTTTCTCGAGGAACAACATAATCATAGTATATTTTTGGCCTATAGTTGTTGTTTTATCTGTGAATGTGGGCGAATACATCTGTTTTAAAAATTTCCACTTTCTTGGGCCCTAGTAGTAACTTCAATAAAATCATCTTCACTAAAACTGACCAAGTTCTATTCAGGTGCTTTCTAAACATGAGTTTCTTGCTACCCACCCTCCATTTGAAGCATGAACAATGTCTCAAGTTGAGGTTATGCAACAAGGATTATATTAAGGAACACATTTGGGCAGTTGTCAGCTGTATGATGTTGATTACAAGGTTGACACCATTCTTTTGTAACCATAGTAACTAGGACTAAAGCGTTAGATGAACTAGGAGCCTTTGGGTCACATTGTGTTTGCTTATTTGGTTGTCTATAATTCTGATTCTATGTATATGTAAATAGGGATGGAAGCCTATAAATTATATTAATCCAAATCAACCAAATTACATATGAATGTGTCACAATACTTATAGGTATTGTACAGCTGAATACAAACAAATGAGGAGTTACAACAATGTAATAACCAATACAATAGCTTCCAATATTACATCTCAGGGAAGCACATAATTGTTATAACAATCATAACAATTATACCCATGAAGAAATAAAACAAATATGGTTAATAAAACCAAATAACAACATTATTTAATTAATAACATTAATTAAATAATTAATTATATAATGCATAATTAATTAACCTAACATTCCCCCTTAATTGTGCATTGTCTCAAGGGATGAGGAGAGGAATTCTCTGAACAACTCAAACTTGTCACGTGTAAGTGACTTCGTGAAGATATCTTCTCGTTGTTCAACATTGGAAAAATTGAATCTAGATGTTGTGCTTCAACACATGCTCACGTATGAAATGAACCTATACCTCAATGTGCTTTGTTATTTCATGAAACACTGGATCACAAACAAGTTTGAGAACACCTTCATTGTCAACATACCTGGTGGTGAGTTTGTCCTATGGTATTCCAAGTCCTTATAGTATGCGACATAGCCAAATCTCTTTACTGAAAGCTTCTCCCCGCAAAATGATACTCGACTTCGTGGAAGAATGAGAAACAAGTATTTTTCTTGCTTCCCCATGATATTGGTCCAGATCCCATAAAGAATATGAATCCTAAAGTGGATTTTATGTCATCAATTTTTCCTGCATGATCTAAATCCGAATATCCTGACAAGAATAATTTTTCATTCTTCTTGTATTATAGACCAATATCCATTGATCCTTTGAGATATCTCAAGATTCACCTTACTGCTTTCCAATGAAAAACTTTGGGTTCCTACATGAACCTAGATAGATAGCTTACTTGAAATCTAGTCTAGTCTAGGACAGGTAAATGAGACTACCAATCAACTACCGATAGAGTGGCACTTACCTCGGGAGATGGATCTAAACAAGATAACTACAATTTTTTTCTCCATAGGTGTAGAAATTGGTGTGTAATCTATCATCCTAAATTTCTCGAGCATTGTCTTGGTATATTTCATTTGAGAAATAAATATGTGATTCTCTTTTGGCCATACTTCCAATCCAAGAAAATAATTCATTAGCCCAAGATTGGTCATGTCGAATGATACATTAAGAGATTTATTTGTTGCATCAATCATCCTCACTAAACTCCCAGTGATGAATAGATTTTTGACATAAACAATGACAATCACAATCTCCCCCCCTTACTTTTTGAGGTAGAGATTGGGTTCATATGAATTTCTAATAAATCCATGTTGTATGAGATGCTCATCAATCTTGATGTACAATGCCCGGGTGCTTGTTTGAGGCCATAAATATATTTCCGAGTCTGCATACCTTTGTTTCTTGACCAGGTATGACATATCCCTCAGGTTGATTGATATAGACTTCTTCTTGTAAATCTCCAATCAGAATGCAATTTTTACATCCATCTGATGGACTTTCCAACCAAACTGTGCAACTAGAGAAAAGATCATCCTGGTTGTTTTGATTTGAGTTGTGGGGGAAAATGTTTCCTCGTAGTCAATGACTTATTTTTGTGCATACCCATTTACTACAAGTATTTCTTTATACTTGTCCATTGTCCCATCTACTTTGTACTCTATTTTCAATATCCATCTACATCCAATGGGTTTCTTCCCTGGTGGAAGATTGACAAGCTACCAAGTGTTATTTTTCATCACCGATTGATATTCGAATATATGGCATCTTTCAAAGATTTTAAGCGTAGGGCTTCCCTGGACTATATAGGGATCATCGATTAAATAAATCTACTCATCAAAGCAAATCTAACTTATTCTCTTGCTTTACTATGAGTCCTTGGTCTAGGGGTGGATGTATCTAGTGGAGCATCCATTCTTTGCATCTCGTAATGTGCTAGTACACCACATAGGCATACACTAAACTATTCCCGTGGGTCATGGTTCTATCATATCAACACCATCATCCCCATCATCACTTTCATCATCTATGGGAACATCAACTTCAATTTTTATAATTGGTGAAGAATCTACATCAGGTGATTCTGGAGGAGGAGACTCTTCTTCCTTCTTCTCAAAAAAATCAACATCTCTACTTGGTGTAGACTTTTCTAGTCTTTGGATCCATCAATCTATACCCAAGATTTTCTTCACTATACCCAATGAAGATGAGTTTCTATGAATTCATGTCCAATTTCTTTATGTTCTACTTGGGTATGTGCATACTTTCTTTGCACCCAAATACTCTAAGGTGTGCAATATATAGTTTCCCCTTTGACCATGCTTCTTGTGGTGTTACTCCTTTGAGAGCAGTTGTGGGCACTCTGTTCAACAAATACATTGTTGTCTTTACTGCTTCTATCCAAAATGTCTTTGCAAGTCTAGAATCATTGATCATGCATCGCACCATTTCCATGATGGTACGATTTCTTATCTCAACAACACCGTTCTACTATGGTGTGTGTGGAGGAGGCATTTGTCGACAAATCCTGTGAGTTTGTAGGTAGAATTTAAACTCATTACTGGTGAATTCCCCCCCTTGATCTGAGTGGAGAGTTCTGATGTGATGATCACTTTCATTCTCAAATTCTACTTTGAACTTCTTGAAATTTTCAAAATTTTCACTTTTTTACGAAGACCAAAAATCCACATTTTCTTTGAATAGTCGTCAACACATTACATGAAGTACTAAAATATAGAATGACTTGGTTACATCATACCGCAAAGATCGGTATGAACCAGATCAAGTTGACCATGAGCTCAATATGTACTCTTTTGGAATGAAGTTCTTTATTTTTTTTTCCTACTAAGACATGAGGACATTTGTCTATATCCTTCTAAATAGATGGTAGCCCACGTACCATATTGCGCAGGCGTAGTGTCTCGAGATACTTAAAACTAACATGACCAAGTCTTTGATGCCACAACTATGCTTGATCATCTCTGTGAATAAAATCAAGATGAAACATGCATCCCACATTGGAGGCTTTTGCAACTATTTTTAAGCCTTGTGATGTGTCTCGAATCAAACATGTTTTCTTGCTAGAATGCTTATCAAAGTCAATTTTTAGGTTGTGATATAGGAGTTGATCAATGAAATAAGATTCTTTGTCAACCCAGGGGACATATAAGACATCGATAGTCTACATTGCATGAATCAAGGGTGCAGAAATGTTCCAAATCCCACTGAATCGTATATGAAGAATCATCACCCAACGAAACATAGTTTTTCAAAGGTGTGTCCCTCATTAAAGTAAACAAGTAGTCTTCATTATCTAAATGTTCTTCTTGCTTCGTAAATATTTCCTTACTTGATGGGGTCTTCTTTTCTAGTTCCCCTTTTTCTACCCTTGATTGTAGTTAGAATTTCCTTGTGAGATTATTGTGTAGGTCCAAAGTTTCTTGATAAACCTTTCTTGTAAGTATCATACCAACAATATTTTTAGTCATGTCCTCTTTTACAAATTGGACATTTCTTCTTTTGTTGTTTGTCCCATGATACGGATTCTCGATGTTGAGACTTTTGATAGGAATTAGGTTTTCCTTTCCATTTTTAATGTGAATAAATTTCTTGATCCTCTTCATCATCCTTATTATGCACGGCTTCCTCTTTTTGTAGTAGGTTTACTAGTTTGGCAAAGCTAATTGTCGTATCGACATGTTTAGTGTTGTGAAAAAAATCGGTAAGAAGGGGGAGTGCTCTCGAACAATGGGAACAAGAGCATCATCTCAGTAACCACTTCTCCCGTGGCTAGAAGTGAAGCCCTCAACTTTACAACTCTTCTTAAGAAATCTTATATTTTCTCATTTTGCTTAAACTTCAAAGTGTGTTTAATCAATCTATAAATTTAGTATGACATTATTGTTTTTGGCTTCATATACTATGCACAATTCATCCCACGCTTCTTTGTCTATTTTGGCATCTCAAATGTGGGGTTGCACATCGTCAGACACTCCAAACAAGATTATGAGTTTCACCTTCTAATCTGCTTTATCGAATTGTCGTTGTTGTGTTGTATCAGTAGTTGATCTGGTCAGAGTACCATTCATAGTAGTCCAGATCTCTTCAAACTCAAGTTGTGTCTTAATTATAGTCTTCCATGCAGCATAGTTGTTTCCTCTATTTTTTTGAATCGGAAAAAAAAATTGGGGGCATTCATGCCCATTTTTTAGAAATCACTTATAGGGTTTAGCTCTTATCACTCCAAGTATAAGCTCTCCCAATCTATATACCATCATTCTGATATACCGAACCTTTCTATATACCCACCCTTCTGATATACCCTACGATATGTGGAATAATATCACCCTTTCTATATACCCTAGAAGTACGTGAAAGAGGCGTTAACATGCATGAAATAATTCAATACGTGGTACAAAAACAATACGAAAGTGGTCTGTGTGTGATTATTGACACCGTCTCAAATAAATATCCTCATACGTGTGCATAACTTTGCTATATACTTGGATAATTTCTCAATCTGGATTTATGTCATGCAATCATTCACAGATAGATGGGATGGCTCATAGTGTGTGCATTGTGACCTTATTACTCCCCATTGATTTAAAGGGTTGATGCCCAAACAATATTTTTGCAGCTATATTAGGTGTTAAGTTTAGTAGTAGTCATGAAGGCTTTACCCATAAATGATTCCCAAAGGCACCGTATATACCAAATGCTGCGAATGAGATCTAGGATGTCGTGAGTATTACAGAACCAATTTTTTTACTATTTTTTATTACAACTTTCTGCCAATTTCTAAGCAGTTAAAATATTTTTGGTTGACTATGGCAACCTGCAAATTAGTACAATATATTGAAGCATGTAATTTCAAAAATATAGAAAAAAATTGAATGGCGAGAAAAGAAAAAAAAAATTGTTTGAGGGCGCGCTGGTGGCCTCCAGAGCCCAATATGACCTCAATGCAAAAATCCATTAAAAAATGGCCCAAAATGAATTTTTTGGATAGTCTTCCGTTTGCATATTTTACCAAAATAAAAAAAAATGCCTAATAGGATAAAAAAAAGTTACCCTAAATTAGGGTTTTTCTCGCAAAAAATTTAGTAGGTTGTTTAGTTATGACTAAATGGTTTAGTGATGATTTTTCCATCAAATTTGTCTCTAACTGTGGCAGTTTTTTTCAAATTTTCCTCTAAATTTCACAATTGAAAAATTTTAGTACTGGGGGTGGGGTTTTAATCCCTCACCTCATCCACCCAAGGCTTACAGTCAATCCACTAAAGCGCTCAATGCGCTATGCCTATAAATTGAAGCAAATTAATTTTATATAACTTCAAAAATGATTGACCTTTTGAAAAAAATTGACCTGGCTTAGTTAGATTCCACGTGGCACGAGCTTGGATGTGGGTCTATGTGGGTTTTTGCGTGGCGTATTAGGTTTTTTACGTGAAAACCGGATCTCTTTTGCAAAGATTCAAACATCATTTATATTATTGCTCTCCTGTGCTTTTGTATTCATCCACCATATTTTTCTTTCTTTTCAAATGTAATTTGTTTGTTTCGAAAGTTATGTAGGGTCATGTGGAGTTGTAGATCTTGAGGAGAATAAAATAGAGAGGAGTTTGTAGCTATTGGCGTCGATGGAGATTTGCGGGTCGGCCGATAGGGAGTGTGGACGATGCAGCCGCAAAGGGACAATTCGGCCATGGTATGTTGGATTTTGCACGCAGGTCCTGTGATGCTAGTTCACTGAGATTTTTCTCATGGATCAGCTTTGATAGAAGCACGTTATTGTATTACAGGTGGAGAGGTCACAGTTTGGTGTGAAGAGTGTGCAGTCATTATTTATAGGGTGTCGACGCTCCGGCCTATAGAAATCCTCCTGTGGGAAATCTTCCAAGCAAGACTTCACCACTCAACCCAAAACAACCACAATGTAACTCAATTCAACGATGGCTCTGTTTATGGTGCACAAAGTCATCAGATAGGGTTCGGCCCTTCAACTTGGTTCTTCAACATCAAACTCTCCAAAGCAGCATGGCTCATATATCTTGAATAGATTGAATAGCTTGACCTCCAAATATAGCAAAGAAATCTCCAAATAATATCCTAGTAGTATTAGCTCAAGCTAATACTTACACTAGATTTAATGAAAAAAACCCTAATGGGAAAAAACTAATAATGTTTTTTTAAAAAATTCTATACCTGCAGCAGAAATTTTCTATACCAAAGGTAAAAAAAAAAATTACATTCTAAACACCTAGAATGAACAAGAGGATGTGAGGAGGTAGGGATGGGGCAGGGAGGTTGCAAGACACTCCACATGCTCTCAATTTCTGCAAACACTTATCCAATCTCCTCTATCTTTGTTGCTCTCTCTATCTACTCCTTCACAGGTCCACATTCTTGCTCTAGTAACAAATGTAAACAAGGACGGAAGCCTGTAAATTATATTAATCTGAATCAACCAAATTACATATGAATGAGTTACAATACTTATAGGTATTGTACAACTGAATACAAAAAATGAGGAGTTTCAACAATGCAAAAACCAATACAATAGCTTCCAATATTACATTTAGGAAGCACATAATTGTTATAACAATCATAACAATTATACCCGTGAAGAAATAAAACAAATATGGTTAATAAAACCAAATAACAACATTATTTAATTAATAACATTAATTATATAATGTATAATTAATTAACCTAACATGATAATGTTGCCTATTTTGTTGGTTTTGTTGATAAGGAGCTTAATAAGGCCTGCTAGGTAATGCAAGTCTATTTTCAATCGAAGTTAGCTTGTTTCCCATAGTCTGTAAAGCTTTAAACACATCATCTGATGGGGCTGCAATAGCAAGTTCCAAAATGGTGATAGGTTGTGGGATAGGTGCCAAATCTACTAAAAAGGCATTGAAGGCCTTGGTGCTAATTTTCCAACTTGAATAAGACTATTTTCAGCTCGGATAGCAATATCATAATTTTTGGGAGAGTCTCTCCTCCCATAGATTGAATCATAGTTGAAATATCATTTTTAGGGCTCTAAGATAATAAAGAAAAGCATGGTCAGCTTGAGGCTTGACACTTGCTGGAATTATTTCCCAAGTTCTAGCAAAATGGATATTAAAACTGGCCATAAATTCATGAGGAGCTCTCTTAATTGTAGATAGTTATTCTATGAGGGATAAATGATCCAAATTATCTTGAAATTGTTTCAGAAATTTACCACCTAACTCATCCCAAGTTCTTATGCTTCCAATCTCTAAGTTTCTATACCATTGCAAGGCTTGCCCTTTAAAGGATGTAGCTAAAAGTCTCAAGGCCACATCTTCATGTGTTATATTATGGATTGCACATAGGGCTGCAACATCTTTGATGTGCTTTGTAGGTGTAACCTGATTTTCACCAATGAATGAAGGAAAACTTTTCATGGAAGCATTAGGAATATCATGATAAACTGGAATTACTAATGGGATGTAATTAGTAAAGGTCACCAAATTCCTAGGTGGTTAAATAGCCATTAGAAAAACTAGGATCTGAACAATGAAATTGATATGTGGTGAAGGAGGATTAGGAGGAGGGTTGTTAAAACTAGGCCTATTATAAGTTAGGGTGTTACCAACTCTTCTTCTTCTTGCAAAATTCAAAGGTAAAGAAATAAACTCAGAAGGAATTCCTCTTACCGATGATCTTGTAGTCACTTTAGGCATTGAACATGCTGCAAAATTGGTTTGAAATCAACCTTATGGAGTCACCAAATAAATCTTTTAATCTTTAGAATAAGTTGTTGCAGCTTGTAGCTCCAAAGGTATCTTTTCTTGTTGTGAATCTGCTATAAATTGTTGTAAGTTTCTCACATATCTAATCATCGTCCCACTGGGCATGTAAAAAATTGTTATCTCTCGAAAGTGCACCATGTAGAGAGATGACTATAGGGTTCTAAGCTTTGCTTTGGATCTCTCTCTCTTAAACCTATTGTTGAGGTAAGTCTCTGGTATCAAGTTTGGTTCCTTCTTTATGTATCCTAAAATAATTTTTGGGGTTTTGAGGGTAAAAAGATGACTGCAAATGAATTGAAAAACTAGGGTGCTACACCAAACTTGTTGAGGGATTTAATTGAGTACATGCACAAATATTTGAGAATGGATTCTGGTGCACAAACCAATATTCAAAGTAGAATATTAAGGCAATACACTTGATGTATTGAGGAATTATTCATAACAATATTGTTAAGATAAATATGGACACTAATATTATGCAAAAATTACTAAATTTGTAGCAAGGTAAGATGATCAATTAGGGAATTTTGACATTCAAAAGAAATAATAAGGTATACACAAAGCTGTAAATAATTGGAAAGGTAGAAATCAATTCTAATTCAAAGGGGAAAAATTGGCACAAATTGCTTCAACATTCCTGTATCAAAAAAATCCTCCTTTGAGCTTTGGCAATGCACATAATATATAGCAAAATTATTCATCCTACCCTTCCTAAAAATAGACTAAAAATTATACTCACCCATGCATCCTATTTTTATCTTATATCATGAATAAATAAAGGAATAAAAATAAGCATGCTGATATAATGAGGCATTAATAGCCTTGTTTACAAAAATACAACTCAGTCAAAATGCAGTTGACTGTTCTATTTTTAACAAGGTTGGATGAATAACTTAGCTAATAATAAGATTTTCTTGATGAGCAAGTCTTCTCCAATTTGCATGCAAACAAATCTGTCATGTATTCCTGATGTGACATCTATGCAAGAAAGGTGCTCTCATGTTTATAATGACATCTTTGTCTTCTTCTTGGAGGAGCCACCTAGTACACATGTGAGAAATAATATTCCCCTTTGATTTATCTTTCTCCTGAGGGGTACGAGGTCTTTTGCAAAAAATAAGGTAATCTTACAAGGTTTAAGGTAAGGTGCTTCTTTGACTTTTACTTGACCCATCATTTGCCTCATCTTGACTTTGTCGTGAGCATATAATAATCATATATTATTTGGTCTCTTTGTATCATGGCATACTATGAAAGACCTTAGCCTAAGGTCAAAAGGTAATGATCATTTTCAAATAATTCAGCCCTCTCTGATTTTCTGGTATAGACTATAGTCAAAGTAAAAATTATTAAGGGAACCCCCCTCCACGATGACTCACCCCTTTATCATTGTGTCAATGGCATTGCTAACTCAGGTCGAGTTAGGGTTTCTTTGGAGCTTGACAAGTGTATTGCTTTTGACTGTGGTTGAGTTAGGTGATCCTTGTGCACTGTTGATTTTGTACTTTGCATCGTGCATCATCAATCTTAACCCATTGGGTGAGTTAGGTGATCTGGTGGTTGAGTTTGGTTGGCAAAATGATATCAAACCCTAGTCGATCTTTCATTTTTGACTTGTTCCATGAGTGGTGAAACCCTGGTGAATTTTCCATTGGAAGCCATGAATACTCTATTTTGAATCTTATTTTGGTCATTATTGCTCTAGCATTGGTCACCTTTTGGGTTTTTTGATTTGTAGTTGCCGTTATTACTTCTTCTCAGATCTAGTTTGTTGAAGTTCACCATTTAAAAGGAAATTTGAACTTCTGACTACATGGCAATGATCATTGTGGCTCCATGGCATAATTTGACTAAAGAAGAAGGTAAGTTACTTGTTGTTTGAGCACAAAATTTCCATTATTGCCACTATTGGCCTCGATATGTACTGATATTTTTTTCCCTTGTATTTCTGATAAAAGATCATATCTTTGAAGCACCCATCGATGGGTTTGTTGTGTTGATGACACTCTCTGAAGGCTTTAGCCATTTCTTCACTCATTACCTTGAATATCGATTCGAAGCTTCTTTTCTTCTGGTTTTCTGAGCATTCGAACTCTATTGTTGTTCACTATTGGAGCTTAAGTATCTTACATTGGCCACCATTGGTAGAAGCTTCCGGGTTTTCTTTTTAGTCAGAATTTTATTATTTTAAAATCCAAAGCTCTGTTTTGCTCTGAAAAATCCTTTCCCATGGTGAGTTTTCTCTAACTAAAAATTTTCTACCTCATAGTTTTCAGATCTAGGCATTTTGAATTATGGGTATTCATATTTCTGAGTTGAGTATTTGTCTTTGGCTACGGCCGTCCATGTTTCTACTATTTTGAGCTCAAATTTGAATGCTCGTAGTGATTTTCCTAATTTCATGGCACTGTGGATCTTTCTGAGAAAAATCTTTCTAGGTATTTGATTTTGTGACCTTACTACAAGAATTTACTCAAATTTAAATTAAACTGGTAAGTTTCAACTAGGTACTCTTATTTTCCTCTGAAAACACATGGATTTGGCACTCTGTTTGTTGTAATATTTTGTGGTTTTGAGTTCATACTCCTCAAATTCATGTTCTTTCTTTTCTTGTGCAAATCTAGGTTTTCTATATTCTTATATAAGATCTCGATCTAAAAACTTCATCTGGTGTAACTCTGGGCACCATTCAAAAGGTTCCCGAGCTCTAATTTTCTTATTTTTAGCCTTCTGTTCATCTTATAGACACCATTGTTAAGGGTTGTTTGAGCTCTGATTCATTTTAGACTGTAATAATTTGATACTTTTAAATAACTTTGAAGTGGCACCTTGCTCGAGATACCCAAATTTGGGGTCTTATTTTATATTGAGTATTTGGCCATGGAAGATATGATTCTACCCATTTCCTTACATTTTTCTGAGTATATAGAATCTTGTATACTGGAGCATTCCATATTCTCATAGAAAATGTCAAAATCTGTAATTTTCTTGCCAAAATATTACATACTATAATGAACTCTGAATTCCTTTGATGACTTGGCTTGATGCTAGAAATTGTATTTCTGGATATGAACCCCTGTATTGGTGACTTGATCATGTTTTTGTAACATTTGACTTTTGAAATGTGACTAACTTGTATAGTGGATCTATTGTTTCTTATAACTTACTATGGATAGAGCTTCAGCTGATACTTGAGGCCTGCATTCTAATGTTTGTAGAATTCATATTCATATGCCCATACCAAAATAACCACAACATACTTGATTCTTCCATGAGGAATGATGGGAATCTCTATTTGATTCAACATTTTGTGATGAATGTTTGAATGTAATTTGTTTCTTCTTATTATTGGCATATTTCATCTCAAAATAATAGCTTTTGTACTAATTAATAGCTCCACTCTAATGGCAAATGGTAACCTGAGGAACATGGCTTGGAAATGTGCTTGTAAATCTATACTTTGAAGCTTTTAACTTTTGTTGTAACTTTGCAAGATGGCTTGTTCTTATTTATATTGAACAATGCTTTGAAATTGTGTTGATAGTTGGTTGGTAGAAAATGATGCCTTGATCTATAATTTACATCATTTAAGGTCTCTTCATCATTCTCAAAATAACGAATTGTTGGTCCTCGTAAATTAAATCTTTAATACTGAAAATGGCATTTTATAATACTCCTATAGGAATGTTCATGTTTGAGTTATAAACTCTTCACATGCATGGAAATGACTATAGTAGAACCTTTATCTAAAACAAGTCCTAAAATGTAGTATTTGAAGTATTTTGAATTTCATTTTGTAACTAAACTACTATTTTTTGATATTATAGCTCTTATGGAACTGAAAAATTTATGTTGATCATTCTTGCATTATGTATTGTAGAATTATGCCTTATCCATTGGGATGTACTTGAATTAATTGTAATGATTTCATTACTTTTATTTATCTTTACAAAAATTGGTACCCTCTGATCTGAATGTTTCAAAGTATGCAGTGGTTTGGAACCCTTTTCTTGAGACTATGGAAGTTTGTTCCTTGTGATGTCATGATTCTCTGAAGTTGATCTTGTAGTTGCACATTGAGCTGGTTGCATTGTGTACTTTATCTCTTCATCATGAATTACCCTCTGCATCCTTAGTTGTACTGTAACTAAATTTGTTCTTTATCATGAAGTAACTGTATTCATCTGAATCTGTAGCTTTGACTATACAATGTATTCTCTCCTTTCTTGCATACTATTTGATTAGTACAATAGTTTATCTTTTGTCACAACTTTCAAGCATGTATTAGTTGTGAAATAACATGATGGAAAGATGTAAAATGTCTATTTTACATGGCGAAGCCCTATCAAAATTTTCTCAGATTTCCTTTTCCATTCTGTTTCAGCTGCAATTTTATCTCATTCCATTTGTTAGAAATCAGTAGTATTCAACCCGTACTGCACATTTAGACAAACTAGTTAGAAAACATTAGGATTTTTTTCCTCTCTTTTGTTCCATAGTTTTTCTTTATCTTTGCTCTCTGAAATGATTGTGAGAATCATATGTACTGATGTAGAATATTTTTTTTGCTATGCATTTATATTTTCTATAATCATACCTCCTGATATCAGGAGATTCATTTACACG
Organism: Taxus wallichiana var. yunnanensis; assembly: GCA_018340775.1. Taxonomy (NCBI): domain Eukaryota; kingdom Viridiplantae; phylum Streptophyta; class Pinopsida; order Cupressales; family Taxaceae; genus Taxus; species Taxus wallichiana. The sequence continues at coordinate 6,079,181 of JADAXU010000059.1, read as the reverse complement.
AAGATAGATAGTACAAGAACATGATTTAATCTTGAGCTCGTGACTGATAGTCTCTTTTCTGTTTGTTTTTAGGTACAATGCAGTGTTGAATAGAAAGGATGAAGATGGAGCAAAGATGGAGCTAGAAGTGGAGCAACAGAGATAAAAGAAACAAGGAAATGATGGGTTCCTTCATATTATTTTGATTTTATTTTCATGCACATGCACCTTTTATTTCATTAGTTATGATGTTTACTTGAGTCACATCCCATGGCATGTGTGGGAAACTTTGAAATTCCTTATAAATAAAAATTGAATTATGAAACTGATTTGTGTACTTCCTTTTGCATTTCTATAGGGTTTTGTATATGGATTATATAATGAATTAAACAAATCGATAACATAATTGAATGTATTAATCATGAAGGAAAGAACTTTAAAATACATGTAACCTTATTAATGAACTTTGATACTCGCTCTAATCTATAAATATGATTGTTGTTCCACAACTTAACACTTCATCAATTATGTATTTTTTGTCTTTATCAAGATAACACATCTATCCTTTGGGATCTTTGTGTTCTTTTGTTGAAGAAAAACATAAAAATGCAGACTATGTGATTTGTTACATTTTGTAACAGCACACATAGCTGTAAATTACATGTAGTCATTAATTAATCCAACGGAAAAAATATTAAATTGAAATAATCTCCCATAGCTTAGGTTCACTTCACCAATTCCATCCATCGTAACGAAGTTTCGATTTGCCCATTTTTAAACGAGTGTTAAAATTTTCAACAAGAAGCCCTGTTATAGATAATTCTTTTTTTCTTAAGAAGAAAATTCAAATGCTACATCAATGCAAGCCAATGGCTGAAATTCAAAACATACCTGAAACTGGTTGTCCCATAAACCTATGAAAAGCTCGATTGTAGTTATGTTGGACATATGTAAGGAATTCATACCATATACATGGATGTTTGGAGTGAAGCACAAAATTATACTATGGCTTTGGTCGTTTAATATAATGCCCAAAATCTTTTAAAGCCCAAAAATGCATTGAAGACTCTAAAAATTTTGAAATATAAAAGCTGCTAAAAATTTTCAAAGATAGACTATCATTAAAAACTACCAAAATATAAATTTGAAGAATTTTCAAAAAAATATCTTTAGAATCCATGTTTTGGATCATTCATCTTTCTTAAGAAGAAAAGGTAAATGCTACATCAATGGGAGTCAATGGATAGAATCCAACTCATACGTGAAATGGGCTATGGTTCGTAGAACTATGAACAACTCAATTGTATCTATGTTCGACATATGCAATACTTGCATCCCATGTATGTGGATGTTTGGAGTGAAGGAAAAATTTAAATTGTGGCTTTGGTCAATAAATATCGTGCCCAAAAAATTTCTAAGCCCAAAAATTCTCTAAAGTCCCTAAAAAGTGCAAAATACAAAATTTGCTAAAAATATAAAAAATAGACTATCAAGACTATCCCTCACAACTTCCAGAAATAGAAATTTAAATACTTTCAAAAATACATAATTTTTAGCCATGTTTGGGATCATTTGTCCTTCCTCAAGAAGCAAAGGACAATGTTACATCAATGGTAGCTAATGGATGGAATCCAAGATAGACCTTAAATTTGTTGTTTCATAGAGTTATGAAGAGCTAGGTTGTATCTATGTTGGACATACGTAATAATTTCATCCCATGTACGTGGATGTTTGGAGTGAATAAAAGTTAGATTACGGGTCCAAATCGATAAATATCCTCCCAAAATTTTGGTAAACCCAAAAATGCTCCGAATACCCAAAAAAATGCAAAATATAAAAGATGTTAAAAATTGGTAGAAATAAACTTTTAGGATTTTCCTAAAATTTTCCAAAAACATACATTTTTAGACTTTCCAAAAATAGATCTTTGGAATCCATATTTTGGATCATTTTTATTTCCTTAAGAAGAGAATAGAAATACTACATCTATGGGATCCAATTGCTAGATTGTAAGACATGCCTAAAATTAGCTATGTCCCGTAGAGCTATAAATAACTCTGTTGTAGTTATGTCGCATATATGCAAGACTTTCATCCCATGTATAAATACAAAAAGATGCTAAAATTTGCTAGAAATAGACTTTCAGGACTTTCCATGAAAAATTCCAAAATGGAAATCTTAAGTTCCAAAAATATATCTATGGAATCCGTATTTTTATCTTTCATATTTCCTTAAGAATCAAAGGGAAATGCTACATAAATGGGAGCTAATGGTTGGAATCCAAGACATACCTAAAATGGGCTATCTTCTGTAAAGCTATAAAGAGCTCAGTTGTAGATATGTTGGTCATATACAAGACTTTCATCACATGTACATGTATGTTAGGAGTGAAGCATGATGTTATATTATGAATTCGGTTGATTAATATCCTACCCAAAATTTTGCTAAGCCCAAAAATGCTCTGAAGACCCTAAAAAATACAAAATATAAAAATTGTTGAAAACATCCAGAAATAGACTTTCAAGAATTTATATGAAAATTTCCAAAAATAGAAATCTTAAGAATTTCCAAAAATATATCTATGAAATTTTTTTCTAGATCATTCATGTTTCTTATAGAATCAAATGGAAACACTACATCAATGGGAGTCAATGGCGATATCTAAGACATACCTAAAATGGGTTGTCCCATAGAGCTATAAAGAGCTCGGTTGTAGCTATGTTGGACATATGAAAAAATTTCATCCCATGTATATGGATTTTTTGAGTGAATAACTAAGTTAGAGACTGTGGCTCTAATCAATATATAGCCTACCTAAATGTTTCTAAGCCGAAAAATACTCTGAAGACCCTAAAAATGTAAAATACAAAATCTTCTAAAAACTACCAAAAATAGACTTTCAGTGTCTCCTTGAAAACTACTAAAACTAGAAATCTTAAGAATTTATAATAATAGAAATTTAGAATCCCTATTCTTGATAATTCTTCTTTCTTTAAGAAAGAAAGAGAAATGCTACATCAATGGGTGTCAATGGTTCGAATCCAAAACATACCTAAATTAGGCAATGTCACGTAGAGCTATGCATAGTTCGGTTATAGCTATCTTTGAAATATTCATGAATTTCATCCCACGTACATGGATGTTTAGAGTGAATCATGAAGTTAGACTGTTGCTCTAATCGATAAATATCCTACCCAAAAAAATTCTAAGCCCAAAATTATCCTGCGACCCTTAAAATGCAAAATACAAAACCGCTAAAAATACTAGAAATAAACTTTCAGGACTTTCCATAAAACTTCCAAAAATAAAAATATTAAGTTCCAAAATATATCTTTGGAAGCCCTATTATGTATCATTCCTCTTCCCTTAAGAATCAAAGGAAAATGCTACATCAATGGGAGCCAATGGCTGGAATCCAAGACATACCTAAAATGGGATATTTCCTATAAAGCTATGAAGAGCTCAATTTTACCTATTTTGGACATATGCGGGACTTTTATCCCATGTATGTGTATGTTTAGAGTGAGCATGAAGCTATATTGTTGCTTTGGTTGATCAATCTCTTACCCAAAATTTTGCTAAGCCCAAAAATACTCAAGACCCTTTAAAATACAAAATACAAAAGCTACTAAAAACTTCCAAAAATAGATTTTTAGGACTTTCCATGAAAACTGCCAAAAATAGAAATATGAAGACATTCCAAAAATATATATTTTGAATCCATTTTATGGATCATTCATCTTTCCTTTAGAATAAAATAAAAATGCTACATCAATGGGATCCTATGGTCGATATCTAAGATATACCTTAAACGAGATGTCCTACGATCTATGAAAAGCTCGGTTGTAGCTATGTTGGACATCTGTAAGACTATTATCCCATGTATGTGAATGTTTAGAGTTATCACAAAAATAAACTTTAGATCTGGTTGATATACATCCTACCCAAAATTTGCTAAGCCGAAAAATGCACTTGAAGACTCTAAAAATGCAAATTACAAAAACTAATAAAAACTACCAAAAATACACTTTCAGGACTTTCATGAAAACTACCAAAAATAGAATTCTGAATAATTTCTTAAAATAAATCTTTGGAAGCCCTTTTCTATATCATTCTTCTTTCCTTAAGAAGCAAAGTGAAATGCTACGTCAATGGTATCCAATGGCTAGAATCCAAGACATACCTAACATGGATTGTACTGTAGAGTTATGAAGAGCTCGGTTGTAGCTATGTTGGACATATACAAGAATTTCATCCCATGTACATGGATGTTTGGAGTGAAGCATGAAGTTATACTACAACTTTGGTCAATAAATATCCTGCCCAAAAAAATTCTAAACCCCAAAATGCTCTAAAGACCCTAAAAGATGTCAAATACAAAAGATGCTAAAAACTAAAGAAATAAACTTTCAAGACTTTCCATGAAACCTACCAAAAATAGAAATTTTAAGACTTTCCAAAAATTGATCTTTGGAAGCCATGTTGTGGATCATTCTTTGTTCCTTAAGAATCATAGGGAAATGTTACATCAATGGGAGGCAATTTCTAGAATCCAAAACATACCTCAAATGGGCTATGTCGCATAGAGCTACGAAGAGATTAGTATTTAGCTATGCTAGACATGTGTAAGACTTTCATCCCATATACATGGATGTTTTCACTAAAGCATAGAGTTATTTTGTGGCTTCAGTCGATAAATATCCTACCCAAAACTTTTCAAAGCCCAAAAATTATACGAAGACCCTAAAAAATGTAAAATCAGAAGATGTTAAAACCTACCAAAAAAAGACTTTTAGGACTTTCCCTGAAAATTTCTAAAAAGACATATTTTAAGAATTTCTAAAAATATATTTTTGGATGCCTTTTTCTGAATAATTGATCTTTCCTTAATAAAATATGGGAAATGTTACATTAATGAGAGCCAAATCCTGAATCTAAGACATACCTCAAATGGACTATCCCGTAGAGCTATAAAGATCTCAATTGTAGCTATTTTGGACATATGAAAAAATTTCACCCCATGTACGTGGATGTTTGTATTGAAAAAATAATTTATATTATGGATCTGATTGATAAATATCCTACCCAACATTTTTCTAACCCCAAAAATGCATAATACAAAAGCTGTTAAAAAACTGCCAGAAAAGACTTTCAGAACTTTACATAAAACTCGCCAAAAATAGAAATTTTAAGACTTGCAAAAATAGATATTTGGAATCCTTGTTCTTGATTATTTTTATTTTCTTAAGAAGCAAAGTGAAATGCTACATCAATAGGATCCAAAGGCTTGAATCTAATACATACCTTAAATGGTCTATGTCTCGTAGAGCTATAAAGAGCTTGGCTATAGCTATATTGGACATATGCAAGATTTTCATCCCATGTATGTGGATGTTAAGAGTGAAGTACAAAGTAAGACTATAGCTTCAATATATAAATAGCCATCCCAAAATTATCTTATGCCCAAAAATGCTCAAGAACCTCAAAACGCAAAACACAAAAAGTTCTAAAAACCAAGCTAGAAATATACTTTAAGTTCTTTCCTAAAAATTACTAAAATAGAAATTTTAAAACTTTGCAAAAATCAATCTTTGGAAGCCCTATTCTAGATCATTATTATTTCCTTAAAAATAAGAGGGAAATGCTACATCAATGGGAGCCAATGGTTGGATTCCAAGCCATTGAAATGGGTTGTCCCCATAAAGTTATGATGAGCTCATTTGTTGTTGTTTTGGACATTTGCAAGAATCTCATCCCATGTACGTGGATTTTTTGAGTGAATTCAAAATTTATAATTCAGATCCATTCAATAAATAATGTTCCCAAAATCTTTCTAAGCCTAAAAATGCTCTAAAGACCCTCAAAACTACCAAATACAAAATCTATTAAAAACTGCTAGAAATAGACTTTCAGGACTTTCCCTTAAAACTGCATCGAAAATAAAAACTTTCATATTTTCCAAAAATATATATTTGGAATACATATTATGTATCATTTTAATTTCCTTAAGAATCAAACATAAATGCTTTATCAATTGGAGCCAATGGCTGGAATCCAAGACATATCTAAAATGGGTTGTCCGGTAAAGCTATGAAAAGCTCGTTGTAGCTAACTTTGACATATGCAAGACTTTCATCCTATGCAATTTGGTGTTTGGAGTGAACTAAAAAAATTTCATGTGCCTCCAATTGATAAAGATCCTATCCAAAAAAATTCTAAGTCCAAAAATGCTCTGAAGACACTAAAAAATGTAAAATACAAAAGCTACTAAAACTGCCAAAAATAGACTTTCAAGACTTCCCTGAAAACTACCAAAAATAGAAATTTCAAGACTTTCTAAAAAATAGATGTTTGGAAGTCATGTTCGGATCATTTTATTTTCTTAAGAATTGAAATGAAAATTCTACATCAATAGGAGCCAATGGCTGAAATCTAAGACATGCATGAATTGTGTTATGTCCTGTAGAGTTATGAAGACCTTGGTTATAGCTATGCTAGGTGTATACAATAATTTTATCATATGTTTGTGGATGTTTGGAGTGAAGAACAGAGTTAGAATGTAGCTTCGGTTGATAAATATCTTGGCCAAAAATTTTCTAAGCCCAAAATTTCTCTCAAGACCCTAAAATATGTAAAATACAAAATCTTCTACAAACCGCCGAAAATAGACTATTACAACTTTCCCTTAAAACTTCCAAAACTAGAAATTTTTAAGGATTTAAAAAAATAGATATTACAAAGTCTTGTTCTGAATCATTTCTCTTTCCTTAATAAGTAAAGTTAAATGTTACATCAATGGGAGGCAATGGTTGAAATAAAAAACATGCCTTAAATGGGCTATGTCACATAGAGTTATGAACGAATCGGTTGTAGCTATGTTGGACACATGCAAGACTTTAATCTTATGTACATGGATATTTGGAGTGAAGATGGATGTTAGAATGTGGCTCTAGTAGATAAATAACCTACCTAAAGTTTTCCTAGCCACAAAAATGCTTTGAAGACCCTAGAAAATGTAGAATACGAAAGATGTTAAAAACTGCCAGAAATAGACTTTCAAGACATTCCTTGAAAAATGCCAAAAATAGCAATTTTAAGACTTTCCAAAAATAGATCTTTGGAATCCCTTTTTTGGATCATTCATATTTCCTTAAGAATCAAAGGTAATTGATACATCAATAGGAGTCAATGGATGAAATCCAAGACATACCTTAATTGGGCTATGTCTGGTAGATCCATGAAGAGCTCGATTGTAGATATGTTAGACATATGCAAGACTTTCAAGACTTTCCCCGATAACTACCAGAAATATAAATTTTAAGACTTTCTATATAAATATATTTGGAAGCCATTTTATTTATCATTCAAATTTTGTTAATAAGAAAAGATAAATATTACTTTAATTGGAGTCAAAGGATGGAATCCAAGACATACCTTAAATGGGTTATGTCTCGTAGAGTTACTTGATTAACTAAAATGTAGGTATATGGACTTAGACTAGTTAATTTAAGCTATGAACAACTGTAAATAAAGTAAAAATATGTTGTAAATAAATGTAGAGATGGCCCAAGAAACTAAACTAATGGAAATAGAAACCCTAATGTGTAAGAGGGAAGAGGAAAGAACTCAGCTACTTAGAGGAGCTCGTTGGGTCATGTCACGAGATAACTCGGAGAAACTAAAAGAAGGAACAATTATTTAGAAGCCTGGAAAGGATGGATCTAGATTATCTATCTAGACTAGATTTCCTAGAGATGGAGTGGGCGTATTCGGGTGCTTTGGTCTAAAGAATTGGTGCCCTAGTCTATGAAAAATATGTGGAACTTAATTTCACAGGGCTAGGAGATGGTGTGAAACCATCACTATGTGTTACATCATATTCCTTTCCATGTGTCGATGTCACCAATAATCCAAGATGATGAAAAGACCTGCAAGAGACCAAAAGAAGTATCAAAACCCTAAAAATAAAATTACAAATGAATGGGTCGGACTAACCTTAGCTACCACAACAGTGGGCTTACTAATTAAGCATTGCACTACATTTCGAACCCAAATGTAGTTTTGGTATGTGTGTGCATAATGTGCCCTAGGTGCTCTTGTGTCAATCGCACTTTATGAAGTAGTGAACAATAACTAAATGTAGAAAGAGTAATAGAATGTGTGCATGGAATATAATAGAATCCTCACCCTAAGTTGTGTGTGATGTAGATGTCATAGCCTTGTGCCTTTTGATGGAGCTATTTAGATGTAAGTGATCTCCAATGCAATAGATGGATGCAAATCTAGATGGATGATAGTAAAGACTAATTCTTAGTCTATCATTATGGTCTCATAAATTTATATTTATAGGGTTCTCTTGATCTAATTTTGTAATTAGCCCTGAAATTACCAACCACCAAAAACATAAAAGATCTTAAAACATCTAGAAAGAGACCAAAAGTGGCGAAAAAGTGCAACAAGAATTGGGGCACCCATAGTGGGACCAGGGCACCCTATTAGTATCACAGGCACCCCGTTGAGGCTCAAATAATGTCAAGTGATGAAATTTGACTAGGCATGTAGATGTAAAAGGTCGGAATGAGGAAATAAAATAATCTAATATGTCTAAAGATGGGGGTTAATTAGTACTTTCTTCACTCAAGAACCTTCTAAATAGTAGTATGAAACCAAGATTAAATAGTATCTAAAATTCTTGATTTTGTGACTACATTTTTCCCCCACTTTATTTTGGTGAGAGGAAATCTTGGTAACATAAAGTGGATAGAGATGCGTACCTTATTTCCATGTAGATTGTATTAGAAGATGCACCGATGGACTACAAAAGCATGGGATGATAGAAAGATGATGGAGAGTGGAAACTAAAGATGAAAATGTCCAAAAAAAGGTGATGAGAGTAAACCTAGGGTAGAAACACATGTGTTACTATTGATGTGTGTGATGTACCTGCATGGTTAGTATGGCGTGTGTTGTCGCGAAGTGTTGTTATTGTTGTTGTTTCCCCTATTTGACTACTTGTTTCTCATATGGCGGACCTACAAGAAAAAATGATCAAGTAGTCAAATATGTATGTATGTATGTGTAAAAATGAAATATAGGAGACACATGCATATCGTATGTGTGTGTGTGTGTGTGTGTGTGTGTGTAAGAAACGTAAATAAAATTGTAAATGGAACATGTGCACTTGATCCATGTTGAGAAAGAGAGTGTAGAAGGATATCCTGTACTGTTGGGATTTTTGGGGCATTCCAATGCCATAGGCCAAAGAAGTATAGGGAGGAATTCCATTTTATCCTCCAAGCTCTAATTGCTTCTCTGAATGTGTGTGAAGAGATCTATGTACGTCCAAGTTTTTTGGGTGATCCGATGCCACTAGCCAAAGTATTTTAGGGATGAACACTCACTATAACCTTTGAGCCTATAAATGTTTCCCAGAAAGCTAAGGACACCATGTCTTCTAAAATTTGTTGTGTACGAGGTTTGTAGACTAGTCTGAACCCACTCATTATATGTAACCCACAATGCCAAGGGTGAAAAGTGCACTAAATTGAAATGGTGTAAATGCGGTATGTTAATGTGTGAACCCCAAATGACACCCCTCATCTTTGGGGGTGCATGTGACATCATTGATAGGAGATTACAGCCCCAAAATAGGACCAACTGCATGAAACCTAAACTCTTCCCTATAGGGGGAAGGGAATGCACTTGGTAGAGACCAAGGCATGCACAAACAAGAGGCTAGCCAAAGACAAGTGTTACTATGAAAAAACATGCATATAGAAAACAATGTAGAAGCTACACAAATAGTGTATAAACTACCAAGCAAAGTAATGTAGACATGAAAGAAGACAAGTAATCCACACAAATAGGGCTGCAAACATGGGACATAACTCACGATTTCACAAGACATGCAAGGCCATCATGGTTGTATAAAAACAAATAAGTTTGCACATCAAACATAGGGTAAGGCTCGAAAACAAGAGAAAACAATAGAAAAGTAAAGTAACAAACAAGTATGGAAGAAAATATCCTTGCATAACAAATTTTGAACACGAATCCCCCATTAGCATGTTAGAAAGATGACTAGTATGTCAAAAGCATGTATAACGAGTAATTTAGGGTGCTCAAGTATAAAATGAAACAATATCATCTGTAAGAGACGAATGTTGATGCCCTTAAGGAGAAGTGTAGGAAGGGGAGAAGGTGAGCATCCATGTTGCGTGTAAGAGACTCATATCTATGATCAAAACTAGAAAAAAAGACATAAATGCTCATGTGTGGATGATATAGATAAATGACATATAAGTAACATAACTAGCATGTGTAATAAAACAACCATGAACAAGTAAAAGTAAGCAAGAGTAAAAGCAACCATTAGATGCAGTATGTTGTGGATGGATGGAATGGAATGCAAAATGTAATGGTAGGAACTGCGTGCCACCTAAGTGAATGGAAATGTATGTAATGAGGTTCATTTAGTTTTCCCCCTTAGCAGTCAAGAATGAACTATAAATGAGACTGCATCATCAGGAAATGGTTAAATATTTTGTGATGTGTCTAACACGATGTGATGAATATGTATGTGTAGTGATTATAATATGTGACATATAGAAGAGATGTGTGTGAACCTTATAACCTAAGCATATATCAGACAAAATGAAATGAAGGAGTGATGATTTAGCCTAAAGCGTATATCACTATAAGATGAATAGTAGGGAGTGGTGATGTAGCCTAAAGTGTATACCACTACAATATGATAGAATAAGTGACAATTTGTCCTATAACATGTGTCATTATCCTAGAAATGTTGCATGATGAAAGGTGAAATGATAAATGTGTGATGTTTGTAAGGTCCATTTGATTAGTAAACCTTTGGCGATTGAGTATGGACTACGAAACTAAAGTGCTTCATAGGGTAGTGAGTGAAGCACATAGAAGATGATGGAGTATATGTAATGAAGATGATAAATGACCATGTGATGTGTATGTGGTGTATAGTATTGAATGTGATATGTGTAGTGTGTTTAATAGAGTATAGTATGTAATATACAATGCAAGAGTATGATGAATACTAGTATGACCTATGATGAATACTAGTATGATCTATGACGATATAGATATGAAAATATTTGAAATGATATGGACTAAATTTAGAATGTGTTAAACATGATGTGTGGTGTTTATAGTGTCGTGTGTGGGGTTAATGTGTAGTAATCCTCAACATTAAAGTGTGAACTAAAGCACAAGAGTGTTTCATCAGGTAGTGATAATGCTAGAACATATGTATGACTATACAAGATGAGTTGATGTGAAGATGAGGTTTGCATAAATACTAAAAGTGAGATGTAGTTCTATGTAAGTATGCTAGAATTAAGGGGGAGTGTGTTAGGTGATATTCCCGCAAGTGTAATGAGAGAAAGAAGATGACTATGTGTTGATGTCAAGGAGATCATTGTTGTCATGATCAAAACCTACTGGATCTGCATCGAAACTTGATAAGCTATAGAGTGAGGAGGGTCATACAGGGACCCATTGCGATAGAGTGTGTACAAATTCATTGCATATTCTTCATTAGTAAAGGTGATCGATGGAAAACCGTGAGCATGCCAACGAGAGATATTTAAAACATAAGCATGAGAAGAATCATTATGAATATAAATATTTCAAAAATGCATTGGAAATGTAAGAAAAGAGTGATGATAATCTATTATACAACCAATATAGTCAATCTAGGGACTGTCCCAAGTGTGAGTGGAGAGTCACAATGGGTACATGTAAAAAGACCACAAAATTTAAATACACGCAATCCATAAGATTTTGTAGTGTGAAAATATCCATGATAGAGATGTGGTGAATGAATAGGTGGTAAAATTTCATTGAGTTTCATGCCGAATCTATCCAAAATGTCATGTGTACAAATATTTTCTAAGCATGTGGAATTGATGAGGATGTGTTTCCAAAAGGTCTTATTGATGAATAAGTTGCATGTAAAAGGAGACAATGGAGTTGCATGCCATGGAGGAGAAGATTCAAAAGTGACGAAATTGTTTATAGAACCCCAATATAATACCATATCATTAGTAGGAGGGGTCTTGAACCTATATTTTCCTGTACTGTTAGCCATAAAGGTTTCATCAAAATAAGAATTATCAATGCCAAAAGGAGTAAAATCAAGTTGTCACAATGATTCATCTGTATATTGGATAGCGTCAACTTTGTCATCAGAATCCTTATATTCATCGATGTGAACATCATCATGTTGTATACAATTATCAGGGATGTTGGCAGGTGGCATTGTAGGTGAAGTAGAGGGTTCCACAACTGGTGGAGAAGATACACTAGTAGGTACTAATGTTTTAGGTGAAATAATAGCGGTGGTGTAAGTAGAAATGGATGGAGCACTGACAGTGGTAGAAGGATATTGTGAAGAACTAGACTGACCAATGTCATATCTATCAAGACTACTATATGGTATACATTACAAAGATGGTATGGGCATAGCAGTAACATGGTCTATGCGATAATATTTGAATGACTCTGGATCTGCAGCGATAGTATGTTCATATCCATTATGTAAAAACTTAACACATTGGTGAATAGTAGATGGAACAACTTGAATTATTTGAATCCAAGGCCTTCCTAACAAAATATTGAACTAGAAGGATGCATCAATAACATAGAATTCAATACGAACATTCTTAGGCCCACCTAAATATATAATGATATAGTCCTTAAGCATGTGCGAGTGGTAGAATCATAACCACGGATGAGAGTGGAATTATTAGAGATTAGATTATTGTTAATACATAATTTCTTCACAAGAGAATGAGCACATAAATTGACATCTGATCCATTATCAATGAGGACTTGTTAAATGCATGTAGTGCTAATAACAACAATATTGAGCAAAGGATCACACCAATTACTTTTAGCAAAAGGTGACAAATCCTCATCGGTGAGATATATATCCCGTGGTATATTATGGATGGACTGTATAATATGTGCAAAGGTCACCATGGAATTATCACTTTCAATATGAATGGCATGAAGGGAAGCTTCTAGTGTGTTACGACAATCTAGTGCATTACACAACAAATCATAAAGAGAGATCTTAGCGAGCGTATTTTTAAGTTGTTCAATGATTTTCATAGTCCTTTGAAGTAGTGGGATGAGTTGTTAGAGTAATGGGTGGATGAATACACACAGGTGGAGCTGTAGGTAGATTAGGATGAGTATGATGAGTAGTAACTGCATTGATGGATGGATCAGCCCTAGGTGTGACAAAGTGAGGAGGATGTTAAGTGCGCACACTCATGAAATCAACAACGTTAGTAACTATTCTTGAGACCTTAGTTGGGGTGAAGGTAGGATAATAATATTGAGCCATAACTTGATAAGGAGATTACATGATCAAAAGGAAGTGTTGAAACATGGGGTTCACCAAAATGATTAACTAAAATGTAGGTATATGGACTAGTTAATCTAAGATATGAACAACTATAAATAAAGTAAATAGATGCTATGAATAAATGTAAAGATAACCCAAAAAAATAAACTAATGGAAATAGAAACCCTAATGTGAAAGAAGGAAGAGGAAAGAACTCAACTAATTAGAATATCTTGCTAGATTGTGTCACATAGGTGATTAGAGAAACCAAAAGTAGGAACGATTGTTTAGAAGCATTGAAAAGGATGGATCTTGAGTGTCTATCTAGACTAGAACACCTGGAGAGGGACTGGGGTAACTACGGGAGATCTAATCTCAAGAATAGGTTCCTTGTCTCGTGAAAAGATATAGAATTAAATTTCATAGGGCTAAGAGGTGGTCTGAAACCCTTGTTGTGTGTCACATCAGATTCTCTACCCCGTATTGGATGTCGCTAATAATTGAATATGATGAAGAGACTGCAACAAACCAAAAGAAGTATCAAAACCCTAAAAAATAAAAATGCAAATGAATGGGTTAGACTGACCTCATGTGCCACAACAATGGGCTTACTAACTGAGTATTTCCCTACATTTTTAACCCAAATGTAGTTCTGGTGTATGTGTAAGCATGATGTTCCCTGGTACTTTTCTTCCAATTGCGCACTTTGTGAAGTAGCAAGTAATAACTAAATATAAAAATGTAATAGAATGTGTGCATGGAATATAATATAATCCTCCCCCTATGTTGTGTGTGATGCATAATTTATAGCCTTGTGATGGATCTATGTGGATGCAAGTGATTTCCAATGCAATAGATGGATGCAACTCTAAATGGTTGATAGTAATGACTATTGCTTGGTCCCTCGTTATGATCTCATAACTATACATTTATAGGATTCTCTTGATATAATTTTGTAACTAACCCCGAAATGGCCACCACCAAAAATATAAATATCTCAAATGGCTAGAAAGATCCCAAAAGTGGCGGTAAAGTGCAACAAGGATCGGGGTGCCCATGGTGGGACCAAGGCGCCCATGGGTGCCCCAAGTCGAGGATAAAATAATGCCAAGTGACAAAATTTGACTGGGCATGTAGGTGTAAAATTTTAGGAATGACAAAATAAAATAGAAGAAGATGGCAAAAATTGGGGGTTAATTAGTACTTTATTCACTCAAGAACCTTCTAAATAGTAGTATGAAATGGGGATTAAAAAGTATCTAAAGTACATGATTTTTTTACTACAACTATGAAGAGCTTAGTTAGAGCTATGTTGGAAATATCCAATACTTTCATCCCATGTACATAGATGTTTGGATTGACGCAAATAGTTAGATCATGCTCTGGTTGAAAAATATCATGAAAAAAAAATCTATGCCGAAAAATGCCTTGAAGACCCTAAAAAATGTGAAATACAAAAGATGTTAAAAACTACCAAAGACTTTTAGGACTTTCCTTGAAAATGGCCAAAAAAATTTAAGACTTTCAAAAAATAAATATTTGGAAGCCCTATTATAAATAATTCATTTTTTTGTAAGAATAAAAGGGAAATGCTACATAATTGGGAGCCAATGGCTAGAATCCAAGACATACCTGAAATGGGCTATGTCTCATAGATCTATAAAGAGCTCGGTTATATCTATGTGGAACATATGAAAAAATTTCATCCCATGTACGTGGATGTTTGGAGTAAAGAATGAAGTTAAATTTTGGATTTGGTCTCAAAATATCTAGCACATAATTTTTCTAAGGTTAAAAATGCTCAAGATCCTAAAAATGCAAAATACAAAAGTTGCTAAAAACTACCATAAATAGACTTTAAGGACTTTCCCTTAAAAGTACTAAAAATAAAAATTTAAGAATTTTCAAAAATAGATCTTTTAAATCCCTGATTTTGGATCATTCGTATTTAATTAAGAATAAATGGGAAGTAATACATCAATGGGATTCAATGGCTTGAATCCAATACATACCCGAAAGGGGCTATGCCATGTAAATTTTTGAAAATATCGGTGATAGCTATGTTGGACATATGCAAGACATTCATCCCATGTATGTGGATTTTGGAGTGTAGTAAGAAGTTATACTGCAGCTCATGTTGATAAATATCTTTCCCAAAATCTTTCTAAGCCCAAACATACTCCGAAGACACTCAAAATTAAAAATACAAAAGTGCTAAAAAACTGCGCAAAAATAGACTTTCACAACTTTCTCTCGATAACATCCAAACATAGATATTTTCTGAATTTCCAAAAATATATCCTTAGAATATTTTTATGGAGTAATTTCCTTCCTTAAAATGAAAAGGGAAATTACACATCAATGGGAGCCAATGGCTGGAATCTAAGACATAGTTGAAATGGGCTATATCCCTTAGAGATATGAAGAGATCAGTTATAGCTATGTTGGAAATATCCAAGACTTTCATCCCATGTACATATATATTTTGAGTGAACCACAAATTTAGACTACGGATCTGGTTGATAAATAATATTCTTAAAAATTTCTAAGCACAAAAATGCTCAAGACCCTCAAAAATACAAAATACAAAAATTACTAAAAGCATCATAAATACCCAAGCGAGGCATGACCAACACCTAAGACCATAGCCCAACCCACTCCCCCTCTTGCAAAGACTCTTCCTATACAATCAATTATACCCGCACCCAAACCCACATTCACCTACCATTGTGATCCACTAGTGGGATCCTATGCCAAAATCTTAACCAATCTCCTCAAAAAAATTGTCATCACATTACCTCCTCTTAGACCTTACAACCCACTCAAACCCAAACCAAAATTTGTGCCTACCATCATGTGTCAGGACACGATGTAGAGAACTGTAAGGCTTTGAAACCACTCTTATCCAGTTGTGTCCTCCTGAAGAAAACTTTGACGATGATGATCTTCTTGATGAGGACCCCATTTCACCAACACCAATTTCCATAGTTCTTCCCTCATTTCCTACTCAGTGACAAAAATATCCACCCCCACAACTCTTAGATCCATCCCCGAGATTCAAAATTAACATGGTTTGTATTAGAGAACTCACCAAACCTCCACCCAAATGTCAGTGTGCCTAGCTCATTTCACAAGGTTCCTTCCCACCTCTTGGCTTCTTCCCTTCCTGTCATTACACCTTTCATGGCTCACCTACTTCATCTACCTCCCCACCTCAAATCAACATGATCCACGTTGCTACCCACACTCAGAAGGAAAAAGGAAAGGAAAAGGCAACCGACCCTATACCCAACATACCATCTGCACCCACACCTAAAGTCACTATCCACAGCCCTACATATCCTATTTCTAATGGGGTTACACATCGCGTAATGCTCAAACAATTACACCAATCCTCCCTCAAAATGTCCCTATATGACCTCATCCAAACCTTTGAATCCCATTGCCAAGCTCTCATGGAGGTTCTTCAATCTATTGAGGTTTTACCCAATGACCCTACACTTGTAGCCTCCATTATTACACCTCATCATGTAGCCTCTCTCACCAAATTACCACCTTCTTCTACACCTCCACCTACTCACCAAGTAGCCACCCTCAGCTTCTCAGATGAAGAGATCGCACCACACCAAACCAATGACCCTGATCCTACCCTTTTCATCTCCATCCATATTGATAATATACATGTACGACGTGTTATGATCGATGGGGGTGCTAGCATTAACATCATCTCCTCCCATGCATTCAACCAAATGTGCATACCTGAAAATTACATGCATAAACATCCTGTCATGTTACATTCATTTAATGACGCTATCACTTCTACACTTGGCACTATCATCCTCCATGTTCGTGTGGGCCCCGTACTATTCCGGAAGTTATTTTATGTCTTGGAGGGGGATTTCAATATAACCTATTACTTGCTAGACCCTGGATTCATGTCATGGGATGTGTTCCTTCCACTTTGCATTATTGTGTAAAGTTTGAGCATGAGGGACACACCTATACCATTTCGGCTAACCCATCACCTTTCAAAACCTGTAACATGCTTTACCAACCCAATGACATGCTTGTACCCATTAAGGCATTTACCTCTATGACCACTTCCTTTTTACCCACACATCCACTCACCAACGCCTCCTCAACCTCAACCGCACCTACAACCTCTATTCCTGCCCACGCCACAACCTCCACGGCTGACCCGTTAGCCTCCCAATCGATGGTTCCACCTCCGATCCAACCTCTAACACATCATCTATCCCATCTACCTATTTATCGACCACTAATCCCTTGGAAGGTGTTTTTCAACACCTCACTTTGGGAGAGTATCACCTATATAATTTCAACACATTCCTTACTCCACAAGAGTATGGAATCCTTTGCCAACACCCTCACTATGATCACCACATAGAGAGCATCTCCTTTATGGTCCTCCCCACCTTCGCACCAATCTCACCTATGGGGGACTTAATACTTCCACTTATACACCTAAACCACCATCACAAACCCACCCCTTTTCTATCGACCTCCAGTCACTCACCAATCACCACTTCACCCACACCTTCCTGCACTGATGTGCATGGAAGGGTTTTGGTTTTGGATTTTACAAGCAATGCCATCACACTATTATTCCATGTACTACCCACAAACATAATGACCGTAGTGGTATCGGATTTTTGAACTACCTACCAAGAAGGCCCGTATTGAACTCATTGAGGATATCGGCCCTTCTCCACCTTCTTCACCACCTTCACCACCTTCACCGACAGGTCGATGGATCCAGAATCCATTCCTCCTAAATATTTTTTCATAAACACCATTTCCTTGGGGCCTCTAACTTATCAATGCAAGGGCGAGGCTCCCTCTTCTCTCCCCTTCCTGTATCCTGAAATGATCAATGATGATACACCTTCTATTAATGTTGTTCAATGTCGGGATGATAAATATATAGTCACATATCTTAGTGCGAAGACTCTTATATTCATTAATCATTACCATTTGAGATGCAAACCATGTTGAATGAATTAACTATCAAAATCAACATCCATACTCAAGACGACCCGCACATTCTAAATATCATCTAATCTTTAGATACTTTGCTTTGAGCAGAAGACATCCCTTCTTTTCTCAAAAATCATAACCATGCTTTTGCTTGGTCTTATTCTCGACATGCCCGAGATTGACCCCACCATAGTGGTCCACAATATCATAACCTTTCCCGATGCCAAACCTCAAAACAAAAGTTGAGGAAAATGCACCCTCGCATTACTCTTACGGTCAAACAAGAACTTCATGCCTTCTTTCCATTTACTTCATCTTACCCATTGATTATCCCCGATGGTTTTTTAATATTTTCCCTATCACTAAAGCGACAGGGGACTTTGCAATTGCATGCATTTCTATGACCTCAACCTAGATTTCCCACAAGATGACTTTCCTCTACCCAAGATTGACCAGCTCGTTGACCTTACTACTAGTCACGAGATGTTATCACTCATGGATGGCTTCTCGGGTTATAACCAAATCTTGCTTGCCCCAGAGGATCAACAAAAATAACATTCATCACCCCTTGTGGGACATTTTGCTATCGAGTCATGCCTTTTAGCCTTAAAAATGTTGGTGCCACATATCAGTAGGTTATGACTTACATCTTCCATGACATCATACATTGTATATTGGAATGTTACATAAATGATCTCCTTGCCAAATCTAAATGCTGCTCCAATCACCTCGTCGTCCTAAAGACCATGTTTGACCGCCTCATTAAGTATTGTGTTTTCCTTCATCCCAAGAAGTGTGTCTTCATGATTCTCTCACGAAAGCTCCTGGGATTTATCATTTCCTTATGTGGTATAGAGGTTGACCCTGCTAAAGTCAAAGCCATTCTTTAAATGCCTCTGCCCACTAACATGCGGCAACTCTGTATCCTACAAGGTAAGTTGCAGTCTATTCTCCATTTCATTTCACAAATTTCCAATCATTGTCAACCATTTCATCATCTTCTCAAAATGGATATCTCCTTTAAATGGGATGATGACTACCACAAATCTTTTGAGTCCTTAAAACAATACCTCATCTAACCACCCATACTCATTCCACCTAAATACGATCAACCCTTCTACCTATACATCTCTGCTACCGATCACTCCTTAGGGACCATGCTCACTCATCACAATGAACAACATAGGGAGTAGGTGGTTTATTACATAAGTTGTACTCTTCTGGACTATGAAACCCGATACACCCATGCCAAAAACTTTTCTTAGCCTTAGTTTTTGTTGCCACTAAACTCCACCATTACCTACTCAACCACAAAACCTATGTTGTGACCAACACCAACCCCTTACACTTCATGTATGCTAAACCTTATCAAAACCAATGGGATGCATCCTAGCTCATGCTTCTAGCTGACCATGATCTCAAATTCATCCATCAAAATTCCATCAAGGGCTAGGCTATCACCGACTAATTGGTCGACGCACCTATTTCCATGGATCAAACCTCTAACTTATACTTTTCATATGAGTCTATTGCTACCCTCGTCCTGAGAACGAACTCGCTTACCAAATGACACTCTTCTTTGATGGTTCTAAGTGTCGCATGGGGGTGGGGCCGGTGTTATCCTCATTCCTCTTAATGGTGAGCCCATGCCTTTGTCTTTCAAACTTGATTTTTATTATACAAACAATATTTTTGAATACAAAGTACTCGTATTGGGTCTCTAGGATGCTTATGCCTTAGATGTTAAGTCCATCAACATCTTTGGTGATTCTTAGTTGGTCATAAACCAAGTCAATGGTATATACCAGTGTTGTAATGAGATACTTCAAAAGTATAAGCATCATGTGGACATACTTTTGACCACCTTCGACCGCTTACACCCTTCAAACCATCCCATATTCTACCAAAAAATTGTAGATACCATGACCTACTTGGTTCTCGATACCCACTTCACCCGTTGATTCTAAAATCTGTCACCATACAAATACTCCATTCACCCTCTTATTTACCTTGTGAAGTTTACTCTATCGGCTGATCATATTCTCCCGAACCAAGTGACCTTTGGTATAAACAATACTTAGACTCTCTTTCCCTCTCTATATTACCTCCCAACCTCACTCATAATGGAAAACGTGCCTTTCTCAAAAGGGCCTCTTGTTACGTCATCATTGGTGGCCTACTCCATAAGTGTGGCTTTTATGGTATTCTCTTATGGTGCCTTACGTGTTCAAATTCCCTATACCATTAAAGAAGTTCATGATGGAATATGTGGAGGTCACTTCAATGGTCTTATGGTTGCTAAGCATATTCTTTGCCTCGGCTATTACTGGCTGACCCTTAACCATGATTTTTGTGACTACGTTAAGCGTTGTCTAAAATTCCAAAAACATGCCAATCTTCATCATACACCTATTCATGCCTTACAGGTCACCCGTGACCTTTTCCCTTCTCTCAATGGGGTTTCGATCTTGTCAAAAATATCAATCCCCATTCTTCCCAGAGATATCAATGGATCATAACCGCTACCAAATATTACACCAAATGGGTTGAAGCCATACCTCTCATCTCCACGAAAGCCAAGAAAATATGTGAGTTCATCAATCATCACATTATCTGTCACTTTGGCATTCCACATTACCTCATCACTGATAACATAAAACAATTCAAAAATAAAATCTTGCAAAAAATTTGTGATGCCTTCAGCATTCAACTAATTTTCTCATCACCTTATTACCCACAAACCAACGGCCAAGCCGAATCCACTAATAAAACCCTGAACAAAATTGTCATGGAAGGACCGGCATACGCACATTCCTTTCACCCTGTGAACGTACCATACTAGTATTCAAACTTCCACCGCTGCTACACCTTGTTCTCTCGGTCTATGGTATAGTGGCTATTCTCTCTCTCGAATTCCAAATTCCATCTCTTTGTATTTCTCTCCATGACATGCTCAATGATGATGAATTTTTCCATGATCTGCTTAGCACAACTTGATTTATTAGACAAATGTCATCTTAATGATCTTGACTATCTCTAATTTTACCAAAATTTATAAAACGTGCCTATGACAAACGTGTTCATGAATGAACCTTCCAAGTTGGTGATCTTGTCCTGAAGGAAAATCAACATATAACTAAAGCAGAAAAAAGTAAACGGGGCAAATTTTATCCTGATTGGCTTGGACCATACATTGTGACTCATGCCTATGGATCAGGTGCTTATCATTTATCTTCACTCGATGGTAAACCTGAACCTGCACCCCTTAATGCCTTACATCTTTGACCATTCTACTATTGAATTTCAGTCCTACCTCACCTTCTACCTCTTTTCATGCTCGTCCCTTGAGCGCCATTCACTTCCCTCCTTTTACTATGCCATCCCTAATGATTAAACAAGAATCATTTGTATACCCATCACTCTTTTACCCTCTCGTAAACATGTGTACCATGGCTCTATACATGGCATGATTCTCATGGATACTTTTTGTCTTCTTTTAGATGAGATCCCATGGTCATTTCACCTTGATTTCTGAACAAGAATCTGATTCTTCACCTTAGTCTTGTCCATGACTTAAAAGCCCTCACATAATTTCCACATGGGATCCAACTCCTTGAGTCAAAATTCCAATAAAAAGATGAATCCCTCAAAAAGGACATCTTTCTCTCTACATCGCTACTATAAATAGACTACTCCTTGAAGGATAGCTATGTAAATCCTACTTCAAAAAAATCCAAAGCTTCCCGCATCGATCAGCTTCATGAAGACCTCAAGGAGATAATTTCCTCATCCCATATAGACTTCCTACATTGATCAATCTATCTCAAATACAAGTCAAACAAAAAAAAATTTGTCATGGACTTGCTCATTGTGATCTTGGATCTCTTTCCAAAAGGCATGCTACCTCATACCATATAACCTAACCATTTTTCACCTTCTCACCCTTTGCACCTTCATTTCCTACCGCCTCAAGGGACCTGCTGAAACTGTGACATTTGGTGATCATGTGACTATTCTTCACCTTTAGAATAATCAATCATGCAATGTCTTTAGGGTCTTACGTTCACCATCCTACCTAAGGTATGGTCAACCCATTATGATCCTCACTAATTAGGTGGATCTCTTACCTCCTCTTATCTTTTAACTTCTTCATTACATATTGATCATCCTATACAGACTAAACCCTCGACGCTTATCTCGGGAAATTTTCCTCTTTCACCACAATCAACTTAAAATCACCCATACCTATTTGCCCACAATTCAACCATACCTAAAATACCTCGACTCAATCATGCCTATAACCTACCAACCCATTCTCATACCTCCTCACATTTTTCCCTAGCTTATGGGAGAACTACATTGGCCTGAGGTCCCCTTTTACCGTGGACTATGTAGGTAACACTCGAGGGCATGGGGCCCTTGGAGGTTAGCTCGGCCACTCTCTACCCTCACCAATTTTCCCCTATTTTCCTACTCACATTATACCTAATTTTTCCTTTTGTATATCGACAACTGGAAGTAAGATCTCAACACACAATAACTAATACACATATCTACCATCCATGTTTCAAACATCATCATAACATTCATCAATTCATCATTTCATATTTCCGCATACAACAAAAATTTGGAAATCTACATCATCACGTATATCTACATTACCATTTGTTATCTGTATCACCAACTACTTGTAATCTATACCAAAACTTGACTCGATCCATCCATAACCCGACTCCATCCATGCCTAACTTAACTCCATCCATGCCTAAACCAAATAATTGACTCAATCCATGTATATGACTTGACTCCATCCATTCCTAAACCGACTAAACTCAACCCATAACTACATCAACCTGACACGATCCATGCCTATGACCTGGCTCTATCATGCCTACACTACTTGGTTTCCATCACATATATAAATCATAATAATAAGTTACACACAACCATATATACATCATGCCATAATCACCATCATCTCTATAAATAAATCATCCAAACATGTGTATCCATATACATGACTCTCAAATATCTTTGGCACACAGGCTGGTGTATATAAAAAAATCTCAAAAACTCTCATGTACATCCTCACTATCTTCAGCATGCAGAGCCAATATATATGTCAAAAATATGATGTCAAAAATAAACTAATCATACATGGAGCTCAATCATCTCCCCATCTGATATCCAATCTTGTCTCATCTGTCTCCTCCTCCACTCCTCTAGCCCTATCTAGCTAACCTCTCTCTACCTCACCTTAGTCTAGCCCCTGATGGTCTTGCCTTTGGAGCTGGCCTACATGCACTAGTGGCCTCACCCTGACCTAACCCCTGGGCTCATTAGACCCTATAATCTCCACACTATATGTGTAGGATCTTCTCCTCTCACTTGAAGCCTATTGTGCTCTGTGCTCGTCATATAATAAGACATATATCCCTACTACCATCAAGTGATCCTGGTAGTATCTCACCTTGCCCATGGCGTCTCTCAATCTAGCTACAAGTATTTTCTACGGTGGTGCCATCAGCCTCTGACCCTACCCCGATCCTTCCAAACAATGGGACCCTGTCCTCGCCCCTGTGGTTGTGCCATCGGCCTCAGAACTTGCACTTATACCTGGGCCTGTCGATCTGGTATCTATACTTGTGTGGTGGCGGTGGCCCTGCAAACCTATAACATGTCCCCACACCATGCTAAACTAGCTTTACAAACCCATCACTTACACCTGTAGGGCAGCTACCTACACCCCATATTCATCTCCACCCTCTCCCTCTCCGCCCGGTGTGGGTATTGTTCCCTATACTCTCTATGTAGGAAAAGCGGCCACCTGTGCCTGTAGAGTCACAACCTATGCCTTGGCCCCTATCAGATGTCCTTATACTATGCCCAACTGGGTCACCAAGGTAGCCACCTACCCCTGTAGGGCATCTCTCTAAACCATGATGGTGGCTAAATCTAGATTCCCCGGCTTTAGTGGCATTTCTCGTAGCTCAGAGCCCACCACTATCTATACCTATCTATCACCCTAACATCATCTATCTATTGATCGACACCTCCTCCTCTTACCCAATTAAGACCTTGTAAGTCATCGTGGAGTTTGGTACCCAAATTTGTTCTCCTTTTCGATCCTGAGCAAGATCAAGTATTTGGCATGAAGCTTGAAGTCGATGGTTCATGGTGTGTGTCATTTTATAGTCGGGATATGATCTAACCGGCACTCGATTTGTGGAGAGATGGATAGCACTCAAATAGTACTTGATCTTGTCCTAATTGTTTTAGGTTGTGCTTTTCAACCAAGGTAAGAGAACGTATTTTGTAACCCTCAAATGGTGAAGGAGATGAAGATATACCTTAATTTGTGCAAATAGTATGAAAAGGGCCTTGGGAAAATATGATCAACACTCCAAATCTAACTTTCACAAGTTGTCACTTCCAAATTATGGAGATACTTTCAATGCAAAGCAAGGGTTACTGAAGACATTTTTAAATCCTGATCTGTTTTGCATACTTTAGCAAATGGATTTTGATCTTCTGTGGGTATACAAGTCAAAACAGGGGTAAAACAAGGTAGGATTAGTTGTTTTGAATGATTTTTTGGGTGGGAGTTTAGACAAGACAAAGCAAGATCCACCAGACTCTTTGAGGATTTCAGCAAAATATGGAGAAACTTAACAGTAGAAAGTATCAAAATGGTTAATCATCCCTTCAACCAGGATATGTGCATCAAATGGAGGCCCATATCTACACTTTTCCACACAATATTTGATCATCTATCACAAAATATTGAGTTAGAATGAATCATTTAGCAATCACTATTTAATCATGACCTAAGGTGCACCCAAAGGTTTACAAACAATCTCTGAAGTCAAGGAAGGTAAAGTGATTTTAAATTTGTTTATCTCTTTATCAGATGAAATCTCTTTTGAATGTGATATTGCAAATGCCACTAAATTATCAATAAGAAATGAGACCATGTATGATCAAGAGATATTTTAAACACAAGACTGTAACAGGAAGTAAGAAACACAAATTTGAAATGCATTATGAAATGTAAGCATTCATAGATTTTTCCCAAAGACAACACAGAATAACTCAAAAATGATCAAATTTATTAGTAGGGGAATGTTTTGAAAAAAATATCGAGCTTGTTAATGGCTATACATGTGCGACCAACGTAACATGATTTGAAATCTGATATATAGAGAGTTACATGAGTTTCTCAAGTGGTCACTCAGAGAATGGGCTTCTTCCTAGATTTTCCCATGATATTTTTAGTTTTCCAGAATTTTTTAAACTCTTCCAACCCTTTGCATGAAAAATTCATGAAATATATAGCTTTCAATCTCCTTCAATCCTTCTTTCCCAACAAAATAATATGCCAAAGGATCAAATTTGTTACAAAAATTCCGCATGATTCGTAGACAAAGTGATGTTTAATAAAACATGTCAAAAAAGTTACCATTGTCTAAAAAGAGATGAATCATTGCAAAATTTGCATCATTATCCATTATGGAGGAAATTTTTTCATCTTAAAAGCATGCACACCCCTTTCCTTTCATTATTTCATCTTTATCCCTCCAAAATTTGACTCTGCAACTTTTAGATCTGATATTTCACATTTTTGGATGGGTTAGGGAAAAAATTCATTTCAAAAACATTTCGATCTTCAAATTGATCCTCAAAACTGAATGAATTATTCCTTTCAGGCAAAAATGACACAAATTTGCCAAAATTTGGTGAAAATTGATGCAAAAATCACATCTCCAAGCTTCATGGAGCTCAAATGGTGGCCAAACTGAAAAATGCACAGTTACTATTGATCTTCCTTTATCCTTTAATATGAGCCCTCCACGTGTCATAATGTGATTTGAAATTGGCTTGGGATCACTTTTTGACATCTTAACACTTTTGGAAAAATGTAAAAATTTAACATTTTTCTCCACCCCTCCGCCCTTTGAAAATGAGCTTGACACGTGTCCCAATGTGGGTCCCAGCAGAATCGCGGCTCGATTCTACACATTTCCACCTTTTTGGAAAAAAAAAATTCCAAAATATCCCTGCATCTCCGCCTCATGAAAATGGTCTTGATAGATGTCCCAAAGTGGGCCCCATTGTAATCACAGACCAAATCTACACATTTCTACCTTTTTTAGAAAAAGGAAAATTTTCAAACTTATCCCCACAGACCCGCACCTCCGATTTTATCCCCAGCACATGTCGGTCATTGATTGGCTATAGGCTTGTGTTCCTCCTTTTTATTTCTTACCTTTATAGGATAAAATCTAAATTTCCCACAAATACCTGACACTCTGGAATCCCTTCTTTTGATCTAAGCCATACACGTGGCTCAATCGTGACCATTGATGGAGTTGTGGCCTCATTTTGTAATTTTAACCCTTTATGCCAAAATGGGAAAAAATCTCAAGTTTCCCCCGAGGCCCAAAGTTCCGCCTTTGACCCTACCACATGTCTCTCTGTGATTCACTACAGGGGTTTCACTCATCTCATACTTTAACTCCTTTTCACCAAAGGAATTTTTCTCGCCGTGCCTCCACGATCCATCGCTCCACTATTTTGACTTTTCTAACTGCCACGTGTCACCCTGTAATTAGATGTGGGCCTTAGGGTATTTTCTTCATTTCCATGCATTTTCCAAAGTGCCCTAAGGCACAAAATGACCCGCCCATCCACCTTCACTCTACCTGCAACACGTGTACCTCCTCTGGGGCATGCTAAGCTACGAGAACAACTTGCACTTTTTTCCAAAAACAAAAAAATGTTAAGTTTTTAGAAATGACCCGCTTCATCCTTGTCCAATCACAAATGACCACGTAGGAGAATATTTTTGAGCTAAAATTTGATGGGAAAAGGATGCCCGTATGACCGTAAAAAAACGTAGAAATTGCCAGCGGCGCCCAAAATCAATTTTTTCTTCATGGCTGACGGAATTTTCGATCAAAGGACAAATGGAAAGTGATTCAAATCAATTTACAACCATGAAAAGGGATTTTTGAGGGAAAATAAGTATAAAATAAACAATTTCAAGCTTTAAAGGCTGGGAAAACATGGGAAAAATGGCAGAGGTGTTTAAACAGCAAAATTAGGGCAAAACACTGGGAAAACCTAGAGATTCCTTTAAAATGGTGCAAAAATGGAGAAAAAAATCAAACAACTCAAAACAGTCGAACGCAGATAAAAGTTGTTTCTTCACCAAATGTGAAGGATGGGAGATTCCAAAGCCATTTTTTCTTAGAAACAGGGTAAAAACGCACTTCTCCTTAGCAAATTAGGGCAAGGTAATGAGTTTGCAAAGAATCCAATGCACAAGAATGGAGTTAAAACTTCACATCATCGATTTCATGAGAAAAAAATGTTTCAGAGCACAAAGAGCAAAGGGGAAACATTGCAACATGGCGGAGGATCAAAATGGGCACCAACATTGGCTCCTACTGGGATGGGCACTCCCGGTGAGTGCCATAAGAATAAAAGTAGACCAAGTGACAAAATAATCCATTAGTAAAATAGAGTCATGAGTCAAAGCCACCAAAAAACCAGCTTGAGAAAATGACAAAAATGGCTACCACACACCAAGGCAAACCATGAACCGACAAAAACACCAAAAATATAGCAAAATCCAAACACTATACACTACATAAGCGGTGCATACCTCAAATTTGGGGATTAATCCAAGAAATGCTTCATATTCCTACCATTAATAGGTAGTTCAATAAACTCCCCATCTAAGTCCTTGAGAAAAAATGTATGCTCACCAATTCCGATATCAATGGAGTAAGGGCCCATCCACAATGCATCAAATTTACCATATTTTCCCTTATTTTCATTTTTTCTATCCCATAACAAAACCAGATCTCCAACATTGAAAGCCCTAGGAGTGACCTTCTTGTCAAACAATATTTTCAACTTCTCTCTAAATCTGACATGCCTTTGGTGGGATGCTCTTCTTTCTTCATCTAACTCAACAATCTAATTAATCCTTTCTTCATATGGACTGACCTCTTGATCTTCAAGTTGTTGAACAAACTGAAATGAAGATAATTTCAGATGAAGGGGCAGCAGAGCTTGAATTCCATACACTAACACAAATGGGATCTTACCATTAGCTCTTTTAGTAGTGATTCTAGCAAGCCAAACTACATTTCAGTTGTTCACCCCATTTTCTCTTGTTCAACTCCAAGGTTCTCCTAATGATATTCAACAAGTTCTTATTGTTGGAATCAGCTTGTCCATTCCTCTTGAGGGTTATAGTTTGAAGCATAAGTCGATTGGCTCCATACTCCTTTAACATTTCCATCAAGGTCTTAGCTCCGAAACACATGACATTATCAGGAACAATCTTTACTGGCACACCAAATCTACATATGATATGATTCAACAAGAAGTCCATAACAACTTGGTGTGTTTCTTTCTTGGTGGGGATTACTTCTACCCATTTGGTGAAGTAATTTGTGGCTATAAGGATCCACTTATGTCTAGCACTAGAAGGGTTTGAAATCTCACCAATGAAGTCCAACCCACATTGTTTGAAAGGAACCTCAATTAATATAGGCTGCAAAGGAAGGGAACTGAAGCTTTCATTCTTCCAAAGAAATGTTGGTAGCTTTCACATTTTCTAACCACCAGGGTTTCATATTTGAAGAGAGTAAGCCACCAATAACCAACTCTTAAAATTTTGTGTGTTTTAACCCTTCTAGTAACTATTTTGGGAGCTTCATATTCAACTATATATTTCAAGAGGACACCTTCATGGTTCTTCCAAGCCATCCCTAAGTCAGTAATGATGTATTTTTTAGAAGCCAACTTGAGGGCTCTTTTCTGATTTTTATTCAAATGATCAGGGAAGTATAGGTGTCTAAGGTAAAATATTATATCCTTGTACCACTCAGAACTTACCAATTTCTCAAGAACATCTACCCTTTCTTCCTCTACTTCATTCACTTCAATTGTCTACAGGTTGCTCTCAGCCATAAGCTTAGCCAAGCCCAAACCTCTTACCAACTTTTTGGTTTGGATATCCATGTCATATTCCTATAGTTTGTTCACCCATCTACATCTTTTACTTGAGATCTCCATCTCTGATAAGATGTCTTTTACCATGGTGTGGGGAACATAAGTAACAACTTTTGAACTTAAGATATAAGGCATGAAAACCTTTGTTGTTTTCACCAAGGAAAATGTTATTTTTTCCATGATTGTGTGTACTTTAACTCGGTAGCTTGTAAAGCCTTGCTAAAGAAGGCAATAGGCCTCTCAACCCCATATTAATATTTTTTCAGCAAAACAGATGCAATGGTATTTTCAAAAGAAAAGTAGAAGATTTGGAAAGGCTTCTTATAATTCGAGCTGCTAAGATAGGTGCATGTTTCAATGCTTCTTTGATTCCTTCAAAACCCTGAATGGAAGCCTCCTCCCACTTGATAACTTGGTCTTTCTTTAACATGCATGTAACAAGAAGATTCAATTTAGCAAAATTAGACACAAACCTTCTAATGAAATTGATCTTCCCAAAGAAGGATTGGATGCCCTTCTTTGTTCTTCGAATTGGAACCTTGTTGATTGCTTCTACCCTCTTAGGTTCAATCATGACACCAGCATTTGAAACAATATGACCAAGCAACTTGTCCTTTTGCACCCCAAAATGACACTTCTTTGGATTGAGAGAAATGCCATATTCTCTACATCTGATCAACATTATTTCCAAGTGCTGCAAGTGATCTTTTCTGCTCCTTGAAAACACAGTCACATCATCCTGATAAACTGCAATGAATTCATTTATGTAACCAAAAAAGCAACATCCATTGCTCTTTGGAAGGTAGCTCCAGCATTCATGAGACCAAAAGGCATTCTTACATAGACATATGTTCCCCAAGGAGTGGTAAAGGCAGTTTTAAATCTTTCTAACTCCTTGACAACAACTTAGTTGTAGCCAAAGAAACCATCCATGGTGGAAAACAATTCAGATTCTGCCACTAATCGCAGCATGTTTTCCATGTTTGGAAAATGATAATTGTCTTTCAATGAAGCTCTATTTAGATTTCTAAAGTCTACATAAAGTCTGATATCCCCATTTTTCTTTCTCGATCGCAAAAGGTTTGTAACACCCAAGATGAATACCTTATGGGCTAAATGATTCCTCCCTCTTTCAATTTCTTCAATTCATCTTGCATTTTCATTGAGAGGAGTGGATTAATTGGCCTCTCTGCTTTTGTCTAAATGGCTTAGCATTTGTTTCAAGAGTAATATAATGTTGAAACAAGTCCTCTTTATATGCTTTCAGCTCTAAATAAGACCAAGCAAGACTATCCCGATATTTCTTCAATAGTTGAACATAGGTGTGTTTTTCTTCTTTGTTTAGATTTCTACCCAACCAAAATTTTCTTGGTTTATCATTAGTTCCCAAGTTATGATCTTCCACATCCCTTTAGGTAGACATATTTCTATTGATGATACAATCAACATTGCAAAAATTTGACTCAAGAACAACAAGACTGTAGGTATGGTGTTAGTTTTCAATTGGATAATATCCTTTCCAAACAAAGTATCTCTTCCTTCAATCACACATACCATTGGTTCCCAATCAATATTCTGATTTGCAAACTCACCTTGATTTTGTAAGAACCTTTGCACTTGAGCATCATAATTTAACACTTACCAATGCTTGTTGTTGTCGGGGATAGCTGGCCTAGTTAAAACTTCAATATTGTACTAACAATAAGGTCAAACGGTGTAATTTCCAAATCTTGACCCCAACACTGCCAACTAGTCGAGTGCAGCATTGAAACTTCTATCATGATGCACAATTTTGAAGGAATCAAACATCTCAATTAGATCCCAAACTACATGTTTATACTGTTTCATCCACTGATTTTTTGTAGCATATAGTTTTCTTATTTCTTTGACAACTAGATCTAAATCTCCTTTTGCAACGATGTACTAGACACCATACTTCCATGAAATTCCCAGACCCAATAACAAGGCTTCATACTCAGCAATGTTGTTAGTACATTCAAAATTAAGCTTGAATGAAAAAACAAACTCTTCCAAGCTAGGAGAAATCAGAATTATACCAAAGACCATTTCCAAATTTGGAGCAAGATCCATCAAATAGAAAGGTCCAAGGAGAATTTACTTGATTCAAGGCACTTTGACTGATCCATCTTGTACTCCTTACCATCAGCAAACCCAATAAAATTATCAACATCAACATCAACAAATAATACTTCATAAGAAGCATTGTTTGGATCCTCAATTAGATGTAACATCTTCTTCTCTCCATATAATTTTACAAGGATGCCTTCAATGGGAATAGTGGCAAAAAACATGTCCATTTTGACACTCCATCCAACACTTGCAGCCCACTTCCTTAATAATAACATACCCCATTTGGCATGGCAATCAAAAATCACAACATCTAATTTTAAATTCCTCCCAAGATAAGATGCAAGTTGTACCACCAAACCCTTCACACAACCAACTACCAAAACTTCTCTTGAGTCCATGGTAGTACACTTTCCATAGGTTGTTGTCACTTTGATATCCAACTCATTCATGAATTCTAGAGGCATGACATTGCATGATGCACCGAAATCAAACATACAATTGTGAAGTAGTCTATCCTTTATGATCAAAGTTGTAAAGAATGGATCAAAATTCAATTGGGAATCAACCAAGGATGTCCCCAAGTATACCTCAAGTGTTTCTCTCAAGATCCTCTAATGTTGGTGGTGTTTCAAGGTTTGCAATGATCTGAGGAGGAGTTTCAACAACATTTACATTTCTGCTTGGGGTACTCTTCTCCTCTTTCAATCCCAAGTACTCAAATTCTCTCTTCTTGTGCTTAGGAATCCTAAGAAACTCAATGATTGGAACACTCACTTTTATTTGGCTCAATACCTGGGCTATGTCATATGGAACATTCTTTGGCAAGGTAGCATTAGAAGGGAGATAAGTAGATTCATCAGATGATATGGGATTCTTGGCAGCTTGGGCATGAGGAGGACTGTAATTTTTGCATGGGACAACAAAGCTTTTGGCAGGTGTTTCTCTTCTAGGAGCTTCTTTGGGAATACTTGTAAGCAAGGGTGTTTTAGGTTTGGCTTGAGGCCCAACTCCCTTAACAACCTTGCTCCGAAGGGATACCACCATCATACTTCTTAATCATCAAAGGTATTAAGTATTCAAATTCATTGTTAGGAATCTCAAAACCTTGCACTACATCTACCTCAAGAGTATGAGACGAAAGAAGGACTTGTACCCGTTTGATGCAATCCCAAAAGGTTGCAGCTATCCTTGCACTTATTACCTCAATTGATGTTTCTCCTTCTTGTGAGCCTAAAGAATATCCCACATTGCAAATATCATCATCGTACCATCATCATTATTAGCTTCACCATTTTGCTGGTCCACTTCACATAGAGGATGGGGAAAAAAACACCTATCACACCAATCAATATCAGCAACTTCCTCAACAACAATAACCCTAGCAATTAGGGGATCAGGTAACACTCTTCCTTCACGTGCTTGAGGATATCTATTTGTAGACCCCATGGGTCCTTTCTCTCTATCATCAGATCTCTAATCACCCCTAGGATGATTGGAAAATCTATCATGGTTTTGTGCTTTTTTCTGACCTTGTGAAGTCTACCCAATTCCCTTCTCTACCCAGTCTAGTTTGTATCAGATTTCTTTGACAGTCCCTGCCAAAGTTTTCACAACCTCCTCCAAATCAGTACCCTTGCTAGCTTGAGGTTTTTTAGGGTTTATCAACTTTACACCATCTCTCTTGAGATGTTTCCCAATGGCTATAATGTTATTTTCAATCTGCAGTGCCATGGTAAAGGCTTACCTTAAATTGGTAGGGTTCTTGTCTCTTAGGTAATAGGTTGCTTTCTTGTCAAATGCATCTACATATTTGATTAAACAAGATTCATCACAAGGCCTCAAATTAACAGGCAGTCTTCTCAATGTTTTGTTAAACCTTGTGTTGAAGTCATGAACCGATTCATTGGTGTTCTTCCTAATATTTTCAAACTCAGACAAGAGAAACCTAGGATCAGTCTTATCACTATATTACAACCTAAATGCATTGTTCATTTCAGTCCAAGAGTCAATAGAA
This sequence comes from Taxus wallichiana var. yunnanensis, assembly GCA_018340775.1. Taxonomy (NCBI): domain Eukaryota; kingdom Viridiplantae; phylum Streptophyta; class Pinopsida; order Cupressales; family Taxaceae; genus Taxus; species Taxus wallichiana. Next base: position 6,045,687 of record JADAXU010000059.1, on the reverse strand, counting down.
TTATCAGGCAAATCCTTGTACCAATCCCTTACATCCTCTTCTAGTTTATGAATGAAAAATTTAACATACACATCTTCATGCTCAATATCAAATTCTTCCATCATGTTAACAAAAAGTTTTAGGTGTTGATCACCATTTATAGCATTGTTACCTTGGAACTTTGGCAACCTATTCCTTACATCTTGTGGGACAACATTTGGGTAACCATGCATTTCCCTAAAATTTATCGGGCCAAAGGTGTTAACAACAAATAGAGGTCTAGGCTTATCCATATTGTTTGATGGAGGTGATCTTGAGGTGACACAATCTAAAGAGGAGTGCAAGGGCTTTGGGGCACAATAATGTGATTCATAAAATTGGTACTCTCTAGGTGCTACTTTTCTTGAAAAAATTTATTTGAATTAAAGCACACATGTGCAGATTGAGAAGAGAACTTACTTCACTAGTTGAAGTAAACAAATTTGTAATAAGATTGCTTGAATCAAAATCATTGGAAAAAAGTGATAATCCTCTACTAAAGGTTGATCTCTCTCACTAATGGATATACCTTTTCCCGATGTCCGATCACAACAACCTTCAAAACTTTTCTTTCCTCTAGAATTCTCTTTCCCAATTCTTGAAATAACTTTCTACTTGGGTCCCTCCGGAAGAGAGATCTACTTCCTTCAAGTTTTGTAGAGATTAGCAATACAAAAATAAATGATAGAAAGCTAAGACACTAGTGTTTATCAAGATCAAATCAGCATGGAGTCATCACTAAGTGCTTTAACCCTAGTTGTGAAAATGCACTAAAATACTTTGTCAAATACCTATAAGCACTGAAAATATTGCCTAACTTTATAGATCAGACCTTCCTTTTTCTTGAATCTATCAACCATAAATGCAAATGAAGTGCAACTACTGCTAGAAACTGATAAAATTGCAGACAAAGTTTGAAACCTTTGCATACACCTTGAAAATATGAGTATAGAATGATGCTTTAACAATATATTTGCAGATAAAACTTGCAAGAGACATTACTAGGGTTTGATATGCATTCAAATATCTCAAATATGTATGCACATGGATCAGATTGAACTAAAATGTCACCGAAATGCCGCCACCGGTTTTTGACGGCTCAAAACAATATGAAATGGAAGCATTAAGAAATTAGTCTGGATATTGCATTCTTCATCCCCAGTAGTGGCATCACCGGTGTTGGTACCCAAATTTTTCTCTCCTTTTCAATATAAACAGATCAAAGATATGGCAAGAAGCGTGAAGTCGGATGGATCATCTTTGTGTGTCATTTTGTAGCTGGTGATATGATCTAACTAGCACTCGGTTTGTGGACGATGGATAGCACTCAAATAGGACTTGATCTTTTCCTAACTGTTTTAGGTTGTGCCTTTCAACCAAGGTAAGAGAACCTATTTTGTAACCCTCAAATGGTGAAGGAGATGAAGATATTCCTCAATTTGTGTAAATAGTATGAAAAGGGCCTTGGGAAAATATGATCAACACTCCAAATCTGACTTTTAGAAGTTGTCACTTCCAGATTATGGAGATACTTTCAATGCAATGCAAGGGTTACTGAAGACATTTTGAAATCCTGATCTGTTCTGCATACTTTAGCAAATGGATTTTTATCTTTTGTGGGTATACAGGTCAAAACAGGGGTAAAACAGGGTAGGATTAGTTATTTTGAATGATTTTTGGGTGGGAGTTTAGACAAGACAAACCAAGGTCCGCCAAACTCTTTGAGGATTTCAGAAAAATATGGAGAAACTTAATAGTAGAAAGTATCAAAATGGTTAATCATCCCTTCAACCAAGATATGTGCATCAAATGGAGGCCCAAATCTACACTTTTCCACATAATATTTGATCATCTATCACAAAATATTGAGTTAGAATGAACCAATGAAGCATTTAGCAATCACTATTTAATCATGACCTAAGGTGCACCCAAAGGTTTACAAACAATCTTTGAAGTCAAGGAAGGTAAAGTGATTTTAAATTTTGTTTATCTCTTTATCAAATGAAATCTCTTCTAAATGTCGATTGCAAATTCCACTAAACTCATCAATAAGAAATGAGACCATGTATGATCAAGAGATATTTTAAACACAAGACTGCAATAGGAAACAAGAAACACAAATTTAAAATACACTCTGAAATGTAAGCATTCATAGATTTTTCCCAAAGGCAACATAGAAAAACTCAAAAATGATCAGATTTATCAGCAAGGGAATGCTTTGAAAAACAATATCGAGCTTGTTAATGGCTATACATGTACAACCAACTTAACATGATTTGAAATATGATACAGAGAGAATTACATGAGTTTCTCAAGTGGTCACTCTGAGAATGGGCTTCTTCCCATATTTTCCCGTGAAATTTTTAGTTTTCCAAGATTTTTTAAACTCTTCCAACCCTTTGCATGAAAAATTCATGCAATAAATAGCTTTCAATCTCCTTCGAGCCTTCTTTCCTAAGAAAATAATATGCCAAAGGATCAAATTTTCTACAAAAATTTTCTCGTGATTCGCAGACAAGGACGTTTAACAAAACACGTCCAAAAAGTTGTCAGCTGTCTCAAAAAGAGATGAATCATTACAAAATTCATATCATTATCCATTTTGGAGGCACATTTTTCATCTTCAAAGCATGAAGACCCCCTTCCTTTCATTATTTCATCTTTATCCCTCCTAAATTTTACTCTATAACTTTTGGATCTTTATTTCACGTTTTGGATGGGTTAGGGCAAAATTCATTTCAAAAACATCTCGATATTCAAATTGATCCTCAAAACCAATTGCATTAGTCCTTTTAGGCACAAATGACACATATTTTCCAAAAATTCTTGAAAATTGATGTAAAAATTGCATCTCCAAGCTTCCTGGAGCTCAAATGGCAACCAAACTAAAAATGCACAGTTACCATTGATCTTCCTTTATCCTTTAATCTGAGCCCTCCACGTGTCATAATGTGATTGGAAATGGGCTTGGGATCACTTTTTGACATTTTAACACTTTTGGAAAAATGTAAAAATTTGACATTTTTCTCTGCCACTCTACCCTTTGAAAATGAGCTTGACACATGTCCCAATGTGGGTCCCAGCGGAATCGCCGCTCGATTCTACACATTTCCATATTTTTGGAAAAGGAAAATTTTCCAAAATATCCCCACATATCTCGCCTCATGAAAATGGGCCTAAGACATGTCCCAAAGTGGACCCCATTGTAATCGCAAACCGATTCTACACATTTCAACCTTTTTTGGAAAAGGAAATTTTTCCAAATTATCCCCGTGGGCTTGCACTTTGATTCTCATGTCCCAAACACTTGTCGGTCATTGATTAGCAGTGGGCTTGTGTTCCTCCTTTTGATTTCTTACCTTTATAGGATAAAATCTAAATTTCCCATAAAGACCCAATGCTCCAAAATCCCTTCTTTTGATCTGAGCCATACACGTGGCTCAATCATGACCATTGATGGAGTTGCGGCCTCATTTTACAATTTTAACCCTTTATGCCAAAATGGGAAAAAATCTCAAGTTTCCCCCAAGGCCCAAAGTTCTACCTCTGACCCTACCACATGTCTCTATGTGATTTTTGTAGGGTTTTGGCTCATCTCGACTTTAACTCCTTTTCACCAAAGGAAATTTTTTCGCCATACCTCCGCAGATATGCCGCTCCACCGCTTTTTGACTTTTCTAACTACCACGTGTCACCCTCTCGATTGGATGTGGGACTTAGGGCATTTTATTCATTTCCATGCATTTTTCAAATCTCCTAAAGCATAAAATGACCCACCCATCCACCTTCACTCTGCTCTGCAACACATGTACCTCCTTTGGGGCTGCTTTGAGTTGTCGGGCAAATGCACTTTTTCCAAAAACATAAAAACGTTAAGTTTTTAGAAATGACCCACCGATCCATTTCCAATCACAAATGGTCACGTAGGAGAAGATTTTTGAGCTAAAATTTGATGGGAAAAGGATGCCCGTATGACCGTAAAAAAACAGAAATTGCCAAAGAATGCCCAAAATTGATTTTTTCTTCATGGGTGATGGAATTTTCGATCAAAGGACAAATGGAAAGTGATTCAAATCAATTTACAACCATGACAAGGGATTTTTGAGGGAAAATAAGTATAAAATGAATAATTTCAAGCTCTAAAGGTGGGAAAACACAGGAAAAATGGTAGAGGTGTTTGAACGGGAAAAATTAGGGAAAACTTAGAGATTCCTTCAAAATGGTGCAAAAATGGAGAAAAAACGAACTCAAAGCATTCAAATGCAGATACAAGTATTTTTTCACCAAATGTGAAGGATGGGAGAATCCAAAGCCATTTTTTCTTAGAAACAGGGCAAAAACACACTTCTCCTTAGCAAATTAGGGCAAGGTAATGATTTTGCAAACAATCCAATGCACAAGAATGGAGCTACAACTTCACATCATCAATTTCATGAGGAAAAAATGTTTCAGAGCACAAAAAGAAAAGGGGAAACATGGAAAAATGGAAGAGGATAAAAATGGCCACCAACAAAGAGACATAGGTTTCTCCACATCATCTCTCCTATATTGTGGGAATGGTGGGGTATATCATGTGGCATCCCAAACTACCATCGACCCAGTCTACGCTTTATCATCTCATGCTCCCCTTCCCACCACCCCTCTTTCCACCTATAGATCTGTAATCCATCCAACTCCACTACCATCTTCTTGTATGAAGGGAATCCCACATATGGCCTCTAAATGATGTCCATGCTAGATAACCCCTCTAGTAATCACCTATAATAGGCTACATCATGTGTAGCTCACGCCGCTGCACTCTTCAATAACTAGCACCCATCACCTGTAGCCCACTCGAACAAAACCTTGCTTGAATGCATCAACCCAGGGCATACCAACTGGGTGCACACACACAATGTGCTCATAGGCCCAACAATGTAATAGGAATGTGTAGCACAAGTTGAATCACCGTATCTACCCATAAGCCCACTCCCATGTATAGTTGTACCAAGAATGCAAGATCCCATACAAACCAAGTCCTGCTCTCCACCATGTCATGTAGAACCCCCATCAATGACCATGAGAATCTCCCACCCTCTGCATCTGGTAGTGCAAAATGTAGAATACCTCCATCAGAAGCACTACCAACCTCATCTCCTTGGGGTAGGCTCGGTACATCACCCCGTAGCTCATATTGGCACTGTGGAATCCTAACAATGCCATCCCCTCTCAAAAAATTCTAACATTAACTCCTTATATGCCTCTAAGGAGATCAAGTAAACCTGTGTACCTACTATAAGTAGTCGTAGGATCCTATAAACATCCTCTAGGGTGATTGTGATCTCACCCATCGGTAAATGGAATGTATTGGTCACCAAATCCCATCTATCAATGAGGGAAACCATCAAACTTGCCTCCCGGACTATGTGTTGGTAGCATTTGACCCCAATCAAGCCCACATCTCGTAACATGCCTCCACTCCTCGTATGTTGTGTTCCCCATATCTCCATGAGAAAGGGAGGTACCCTATCCCTCATCCATAGTTGGTCCCTGGCCTACATACAACCAATCATATTATTAAAACTTGACCATACCTGCATGCAACCTTTCCACCCCCACTATACCACTTACCCTAACTAAATCAACCTTTCACCTATATCTATGCCCTAAATCAACACTACCTATCTACCCACACCTCAAACCCTCACCTATTTTCATTTTAACTATCTACCCATGCCTTGGACCCTCACCTATTTTCATTTTTCCCCTCTCATTGATCTTCCTTATTCACCCACTTACCCATACCCATACATCTTCCCCCTACCTAACTCTCCCTACCCCTACCTATATGTCCATAACCCATCTATTTTAGCTCCTTGTGGGCCTGCCTCTCTAACCTCACGACCATCATCATTCATCATCAACCAATCACAGTCCAACAATAACCAAGCACTACCACTACATCTGTGACCACTATTGGTCCTTACCCATCAACACCGGCTAAGAGTGAACCGACATCAGTCACTATTGCGGCGACAAACCCACGATGCCCTACCCTATTTCTACCCACACTTCTCCTTTCTACCCATTTCCCCCACCAATTCCTACCCAATACCTATTCCCACCCCTCATTTACCTAAATTTACCCTCCCTTGTTCCCCTTTTTTCATTACATTCCTCGCATTCAAATTTTAATATTTTCCCCCAAAACCCACTTTCCTCCTACTTGATTTCTCTTCTCCACCTACTCAAAACAAACAACAATAGGAATTGACTCTTACCTCATCAGTTTACCATCTAGGAGGTGGCAACGCGGATGCTACACAGTCCACCCGATCCCTCTCCTACCTCTGCCATCACCGATTGCCCACTGCTCTCCACCCAATCAAATCAATCACACCATGCTCATAGACCCACCTATCAACCAATGATCACTCACTCTACGGCTTGCTAACTTAACTATATGTTTTTCTTTGTCATTTTCCACCTCTTTCTCTCTTGTCTCTCTTGTCATTTTCTCCTATGTGGAAAATGACAAATGATTTTCAAAAACGTGGAAATTTTTCTTTTTATAACCTTCCCAACTTGACCGGTGATGGTTTCACCTCGACCAACATCGGTCTTGTTCCCTAGCCTACCATGGTCGGTTCATGGCAACCCGAATCAGTTCTTTATGACCATTGTCGGTTATCCTACTCATTCTTATTACTACCTATTACCCCTAATTTTCTGGCCTAAATCCTTTCTACCTTACCCACACCTGACTTGGGCACTTCACTTTACCTTCCTAACCTCATCATTTACCACCTAACCTGATCTTCATTTGGTTACTCGCTATTTTACCCATAGCTCGACCTACCCATGTTGTGACCTAGCTAATTGGACATGGAACATTGTTAGTGACCTATGACCTCTTGTGCTCACTATACCTTGTGACACTGTTACCTGTATTGTTTTACCTAATGACCTTACCTGGCCTATTGTCATGATGTTTATCCTGACCCACCCTTAGTGCACCGGAACATACCTAAACATTCCTGCACCTAACCTATGTCATGTTTCCTTACCATATCCTATACCTTGGATACCATAATCACCTCAACCTTATTTAGATAAACCTATCAACCTTAGACAATGTAGAGTTTTCATGTTCTTCAACCTGGTACCGTGCTACATTTTATATGTGTGTGTGTATTTTACTGTTACTTACCTTTGACCCTAACCCATTACCTGGATTACCCAATTGGACCTTTACCCCCTCACCCTCGTTGTCCACCTTCCTCTTCATCACATTCACCTTTTATCAAACCACTCACCGATTCTACCTTTTACCTCATCAGTTCCTAGTTTGAGGGGGATCACCTTTACCCACACATGGGGCAACCACATCTTATTTTTGTCAATGATCGCTTACCAATACAAGCTACGTAACAAAAAGGGGAAAAATGTAGACACCAAAATTGGGTCACACTCCCCTTGGTCCCTCGTCAAATAACCAACTCAAACACACTCACCTAACCATGGCCCCTTACACCCCACACTAATATTAATTTAATTAATTTAATTAAATTAATCCATGTCCTCACAATATTTATTATTTAATTATCCTAATTAAGATAATTCCCACACCACCACCTCACCTAGCCACCTCACCCTAAGACTATTCTTAGTATGTTTCCATAACTAACTAAGACCCATCTAAACCCTAAAAATCCAAGCCTACATTCCCTCTAACCACATTCCCACCGATTAAAAAAGAATCTTCCATTCTAATCTGTGAAAAGAAACTAATTGGATCCAAGAAATCAAGAAGATCTACCCATTTTAGTAAACCTAGGGAATCCCACCCTAACCAATGCCGGTCACACTGAACTGATGCCGATCAACCCAAAACCATTGTTGGTTACCTTTTATTCCCTTTGGTAACCTTATTTTGAGGTTGGCACATTTATGAGAGCAAAGAGAGAGTAATCACATCTGCATGCAATCAGAGTGAGCATCCGTTCACACCAGGACATCAATAGCCATCCAAGCCAAGAGTTGATTCATCCAAGTAAGGATAAAATCCCGGCGCGACTCAAGCAAGAGTCTCCTAACAACTAGTGGCCCTTCACGAAGAAATCTCTCACCACCATCTCCACTCTTCACCCATAGTCATGTACCAAAGCAAGTTCCAAGTAAGTATACTTCTCTATTCAGTCTAGTTTTATTTGAATACTTTCGCATTTAGATTCTTCGTGTTATTGCCTTTCTAACCACTCACCGCTTCTCTCTAATAACTATCTCCCTATACCTTTTCTAAAACCCCTGAAAAACCCTATCCTACTAATCCAACATTCCATTTCGACCTACCCAACCCTTTGTGCAATCACAAAGAATATCCAAATCTGTTTTGTAACATCTCCCATTTTCCCACAGTCACTAGCGTTGATCTCCCTAAACCGCCATCGGTCAATCCTCTCACAAGGCGTTGGTTTTCTTTCCGATACTACCCCTTTGCTACCATTCACCAATTTAACCCATAACACCTTCCAGCTCCACCAAAACCCCATCAAACTTGACCACCGACCTACATCCCTACTCACACCCTGTAGACATTTCACTTAGTTCCCCATCAACCTAGAAAATAGACCCGGATGCATGTTCTTAACCCCTGTCATTTCTTCAACGACCACTATTTGTCACCATTAACTAGCATTGGTCAAGACTTGACTAGAATTGGTCTCTATGTCTGTCAACATAGTATAGACCAGCAACCTACCTACTTACTCCCAAGATACCTATAATCACCTGTGACCTTCATCAGATCTCTGTTAGACCTACAGAAACCCAAAACCATTTACCCAATCTTCGAATCTGATCCTAACCTAGCTTTGTTAGATTAGATTTTGCTTATTGTGTTTATATGAGATGCCTAAATCATATTGACTACAATAGGACAATATTTACCTTATTTCTTGCATTAATTTGTTTACAACAGTGGATTGACAACCTTCTAGGGAGTATCATACTTCTCGGATCTAGCATACGCTAGGTAGTCCACTACATATACTATTTAACTTCCATTTTGTGGTCTTGTTGTTTATTTCAGGTAGTTCCTCCTAGCCAAAAGGAAGCTCTCACGGTCAGTTGTGGATCAAGAAGTCATACGCATGCAACAACCTTCAACCAACTTCAATAGGTATTCCTCCTATCCTTTTTACCCTTATCTGTTTCATCACATTCCAAGAAACATTCTAAGAATCAGGTGAAACACCAAAAACTTCTGGACAATATCATAACTAAATATTGGATTCACTGAATCGGAGTTTTCCATTGACTTTGATCAAAGGATTGTACCATATTCTCAACGCCTCAATTTCCATAGGTGAATTTATTCTCTATCACAAGTTTTCCTAACCACTCATCAAGACTATTTGTATGCTTTGCTATCTTTTCTCTTTCTAAACAAATAATTTCATCAATCTTCTTGGGATTTTTCACCCGTAATTTGATAGCTCCTTCATACATATGTTGTATTCCCTTTCTTCGGGGGGGGATAATTTTTTCATCTTCCACTAATTGATCATCTAGTTGAACTAGTGCTTCCATTTTAGGAAGAATTCTTTCCCAGTAGTACAATTCATCTCCACATTTGTTAAGCTGGTCACTTGCATCATTGAACAATTTGGTCAATTGTTTATAACATTCTACTACCTCTTCAATAATATTATTTCCCCTTTCAATCAAATCCCCATTCCATTTATCCACAAGACTGGTCGTTTCTAGCCCTATCGCCTTCTTCTAGAATCTGAGGTGTTATACTGGTTATAACTTCTTCCCTTCATCTACAGGTTGTACCCATTTTTGTATGTATGAGGATAATGTTCTAACTTGTTCTTTTAATATCCTTTTAGACACCTTATCATCATCAACTTTATGCAACAACACCTCAACTACTACTGGGATATCTTGTTTTAATGTTTCTCTTGTTGGTTTTCCCAAATGAATGTTTTGAACATCGTAATCACTCATTGTGATTTCATCCTTTTTTACCTTGGTGGGGGTTGCAATCTCTAGAGCTATAAACCCTTGTTGGTCTATATGGGTCTTAGTAAGGATTTTTTCCCTTTTGAAGGTTTTTTGGGCTTTGGAAAATATATACTTTTGATGTATATGACCTCTTCTAGAACAACTTCTTTATCCACATCTGAAAGCAAGCAGTCCTCCAAGCCAACCAATTGTGAGAGTGTTTCCCACTTTTTCTCCTTGTGATGTAGGTTGGGACTTCTCAAAGAAAACTACCAACTGTTTAGATGCTTCTTGAGGATTTTTCAATAATGGTATTTCTTCTTGCATATTTTCCACTTCTAATGTTAGCTCTTTAGATTCATCATGAATTGTTACTATTTCTAATTTTTCCTTTTCCTTCCCCTAATTTTGTGATTGGAAACTTATTTCTTGAGTCATACTATCAAATAGTTATTTTCCCTTGTTTTTAACTTCTGCTGGAGTAATAGTATTTTTGTGGTTTCTCTTGGGGTTTCTCTAATTAGAATTGTCACCTTAGATAATTCCTCTTTATTTTTATTATCTCGCCTCCTTTGGAGACTTATGTTCATAAAATATATCTTCCTGATTCTTGACACATTAGTGAGCTATTTATTTAGCAATTCATCTTCTTTTTTCTATATACTGAGACCCATCAACTGATTTTTGACCCTTGTCATCAGTTTGCACATTTTGTTTGTCACTGGTCTCCACTATTTTAAAGTGGCCTCTTCTGTGGTCTCCACCATAACTTCCTTAGCAGGATTTGTACCCTGAAGTGACTCATCACCCTTTATAATCTATGTTTATTTTTGAGAGTGACCCTTAGTAGATACAATGTTCTTTGCAGATGCTCCACTTACAAGTCCTTGAATCATTGATTCATCTACTCCTGTAATTGTTGAAATTTTAGTATGGACCCTCTGCACTTGAACCTCTACTTCAACAATTGATGGCTGGAAAACTTCCTTCATTTGTTCATCTACCTGAGAAACACTCTCACCTTTTATTGTATATTTTTAAATTTTTATATCGAAAGGTTACAGAGGGAGCAGCTCTTCAAGTACATATGTGTTTATTACTTCAATGTCTAACTATTATCGATTTAATAGTTAGACCTTGGTTAAAAAAATTATATTTCAAATATTTCCATCTATTCTTCTATTAATCTGGATTTTGCAATGGAGGGGCAAGAATACCTCCCAATCCTGATAGAAAAGTTAATATTGGTTTTATGCTTTCCTGCAATTAATTTGTGCACTGGTGCTAATTTCCTTGAAATCTCACATAGGGCCCACTTTTCATCTACATATCTAGGCAATTTGCATGGTTTCCCATCAAATCCACTAGCTCTAATATAAGTGAAAAACATGTGTTGAATAAAGAAGCAACCATACTCTAATATTGCATTCCTAGCCTCTTCAAATATTCTTTATTGCTCCCATTCATGTTTGAAAAGACATATTACAGTACAAAAATGCATCATTTACTTGCCTCATATTTCATTTCCAGTTGTTCAGACTTAGCTAGGGATAGACATCATATACTCTACAATCTTTGAAGTGTGCCTTTTTGTGGGAGGCTAGGGAAAAGCTTATGACCTATAATATTGTATATTAAGTATGACATCATATAGAACTCAAGATCAATAGTGGCATCCATGTTTATTTTTTTAGCTAATTCAAAGAGTTGTGTTTGGATTGATGTAGCTATGAGTGTTTCCCAAAAATACTTACTTTGTTTTCCAAGATAACCCATATGTATAGATACATCCATTCTTTTAATTTGTAAGACATTTCCATGCCAACCATTCTACATAATAAAACAATTATGTCTTCCACTTCCTCCACAAATTTTGATCTAACCAACTTCTTAGGAATTCTCATGGTAGCCTTTCTATCTGATCAACAACCATTTAGTATTCATGACTATGGCATAGTCTTTCTTTTTGGCCTCATAATTATTAAGGGTTTATTTTATGATTATGGTTACTGGTCTCAAAATTTTTGGTATCCCTAACATTAATCTAAATGCTTTGGGTGTTAGGGTTAATAATCCTTCACCACTTCCATCCAAGACTTCCCTTTTTACCGGATCATAGTTTTCAGCATAGATTCTTACTAGCTCAGGACAATGCATAGAGGAGGGAAAATAATGGCTAGGGAAATGTGGCTAGCCTCAATGGCTATCATGAATTCACTTTTATCAGGAGCATGGAGCCTTTGCAAAAAATCACCCAAATCATAGTTTAACAAATTTGTGTTTGTGATTTTGTCCAAATTACTAGTAATATTGGAGGTAACATGAAATCCCAACTCCATGGGCTTCATTCTATATGCTTTAATTTCCCCTCTTAATTCCTTGCAAATCATAAATCAAATGATAAGAACATGAATGCAATGCAAGAACTTACATGTTCCTCATGCAAACTTTGTAACCTCTCCCCTGCTTCAGTAACTTTGTGTTATTTGGCTCAATGTCACCACCTCATAGTCAATCTTTCTTTACTCTTTTGAGAATTAACTACTAGGGCATCCAAGTTTCTTGTGTACAAGGTGGAAACTATAAATGATCAAAAGATCCTTTAAAATTCATACTTTGATCTATGTGCATGCATTTATGGTGGCAACCATTAATGCTTCAAATCATGACCCTTCAATATGTTCATCCTTTTGAATTTGAACCACCCACGTGGCTTAATCCAATACATTGCATTTGGGGATTCTACTTGTAATTTTGTATATTTCTTCACATAAGTGTGAAACTACAATCTTGACTGAACATCAAATCCCTGACTTTGGTTGATAATTTGACACATGTTTCTATTTTAAGAGTGGCAAGAGCACAAGGTTTATTTGCACTTTTGTCTATTTTCTCAAATGGGTGCGGAACTACAAGTTTGACCCGAACACCCACCTATTGACCTTTCTTGAAACATTGACACATGTCCTCTATCGGGCTTCGGGATACATTTTCACTTTTCATTATATTGGGCCTTTGATGAAAAATTGCACCGATACTCCATTTCTCCACTCTAATCACATTTAAACATGTGTTCCTTTTTTAAGTAGGGTTTCATTCACATTGTGCATCATATAACTTGAATATTCCTTAGAATATTCTATTGGTTTTCAGATTTTGGCCTACACTTTTAAGTCATTAGGTAACTTGTGTGATTGTACAAATAAAATATGACATAGTGCAAGAAATTAAATCATACCACCTATCTTTGGGCATTGGAGAATAAAGTCCAATTTGCACTAAAGATCAAAGGAATGGCACATAGGGTAAGTTTACAAGGATTAACACAATCATTCTAAAATGATTTCTTGGATACTTCTCTGGAACATTATGGTTATAATTTCCTCATCTAAAAAAGAGGATTTACCTGGATTTATAATCAAACATGGGATTTTTTCATGGTTTTACATGGGTTCATCATTTGGACATGCATATTTCAGATTTCTAATAGAGGACATGAAAAAAATTTGAAGGTACATTTAAATAAAAGGAGCGAGCTCAAAACAAGCACCAACATCGGTTCGACTCAGGATGAGCACCCCATGTGGGTGCCACAAGAATCAAACAAACAAATCAACATACAGAAAAAGTGCCTTAATCCATTAGGCAATAGATTCATTCATAACACACACTTGGCCTTATGTGCAAATACACATAAAAAATAACTGAGATATCAGAACAACTGGTCATTGTAGACTAGGACAACAAAAAGGGAAACAAAAACAAACAAATTAACAAAAATTATACACTATACAAAAATTATACCTGACTTTGTGAGCTTAGTCCAGGAAGTGCTTGAGATGTCTACTGTCATTGACAAGAAATTTTAAATGTTTCCTTCCGATATTTCAAAAAAATGTGTGTTTACCAATTCTAATGTCAATTTATTATGGTCTCATCCATAGGGCATCAAAAATCCATGTTTTCCCTTTTCCTCATGATTACTATCCCACAATAAAACCAAATCTCTAACACTAAATTCTCTTGAAGTCACCTTTTATCAATATTTTATTAAGTTTTTCTCTAAATTTTAGTTACTTACTTTGGGACTCCCTTCTTTCTTCATCTAGCTCCAAGATTTGGTTTATTCTTCCCTCATAAGGGATTAATTCTCCTTCATCCTCAAGTTGTTTTATAAACTAATAAGAGGATAATTACATATGCAATTGTAAAAGATCTTGGACTCCATAAACCAATTCAAAAGGACCTTTTCCAGTGGCTCTTTTTGTAGTAACTATGTCTTTCCATAGAGCAAACTTGAGTTGTTCAACCCATTTTATCTTGTTAATTTATAATGTCGTTCTGATTATTTTGAGAAAATTCTTGTTGTTGGATTCAACGTTACCATTCCCTTGAGGGTTGTAATTAGAAGCATAAGTCAAGTTGATACCATATTCTTGGCACATAGCCACTAAAGGTTTTTCTCTAAAGCTCATGGCATTATCAACAACTATCTTTGCAGGACACCCCAAATCTACAGATGATATTATTCAAAATGAAGTCCATAACTACCTGATGAGTTGCTTTCTTGGTAGGGATGGCTTCAACCCACTTAGTAAAATAATTTGTAGCTACTAATATCCATTTGTGTCCTGCACTTGAGGAATCTGAAATTTCTCCAATAAAGTCCAACCCCATTACTTGAAAGGGGATTCAATTGATATTGGTTGTAAGGGAAAATCGCCCTGACTTCCAACCTCCTAGAGAATCTTTTGTAACTTTTACATTTTCTGACTAATATTGTTGCATATTTGAATATTGTGGGCCACCAATATCCTACTCTCAAAATTTTATGAGTAGTCACTCTTCCAGAAAAGTGGGCCCCACACACTCCTCCATGGAACTCTACAATAATCTTGGGGCCTCTTCCTCTATGATGCACCTTAACAAAATTCCCTCTGGGTTTTTCCAAGCCAACCCATAATCAATCATAACATATTTCTGGGAAGTCAACTTAAGTTTCCTTCTTTGATTTTTATCTAGATTCCCTGGACACTCCAAATTCTTCAAGTAATATATTACATCTTTATACTAAATGGAATTGGTCATTTTGTCCTAGAGGTCCAAATTTCCCTCCTCAATTGCATTGATTTCCATTACTTGCGATTAATTTATATCATCAGTTTTTCACTAGATCCAAGACCCTAACCAATTTAGTAGTTTGAATATCCATATCATACTCCTGGAGCTTGTTTACCCAACGGCATCTCTTACTAGATATTTCCATCTTAGATAGTATATCCTTGACCATTGTGTGGGGAACATAGGCTATAATATTTGAACTCAAGATATAAGGCCTAAAATTTTAGTATCTCTTACCAAAGAAAAATCCTACTTTTCCATGATAGTGTATTTCAACTCAGCACCTTGCAGGGCTTTGTTGAAAAAAGCAATGGGCCTTTCATTTCCTTCTTCATCTTTCTGCAATAATATTGATGTAATGGTATTCTCATATGAAAAAGAAAATATTTGAAAATATTTCTTATAGTCAAGACTCACCAATACTGGGGCATTTTTCAATGCTTCCTTTATTCTAGTGAAAGCTTGAACAACTCCTTCCCACTTAATGACTTGGCATTTTTTTCAACATATTTTTATAGGGATGGTTATCTCAAAAATTTATAAATAAACCTCCTAATAAAGTTTATCTAAAAAAATATTGAATTCCCTTTTTTGATTTAGGGATAGAACCTTACCAATTGCTTCCACTCTCTCAGGATCTATCATGACCCCTTCCTTTGACACAATATGCCCCAACAAATTTTATTTTTGAACACCAAAGTGAAATTTCTTGGGATTTAATGAAATTCCATATTCCCAACATCTGATTAACATCTTCTCTACATGCCCCAAGTGGTCATATCTTTTCTACAAAATACAATCACATCATCTTGGTACACAGCTATGAAATCATTTATAAAACCTGAAAATGTCACATCCATGGCCATTTGAAAAGTAGCTCCAGCATTCATTATCCCAAATGGCATCTTGATGTACACATATGTTCCCAAGGGTGGTGAAATTAGTTTGAATATTTCGATTTCTTCATAACAACCACTCGATTGTATCCTGAGAATGCATCCAAGTTTGAGAGCAATTCAGATCTAGTAACCAGTTGCAACATATTGTCCATATTGGGTAATGGATAATTATCTTTAATTGAATCCTTGTTTAGATTCCTAAAATCTACACAAAGTCTTATGTCTCCATTTTTCTTTCTCACTGGTACCAGATTAGCCACCCATGAAGAATATTTGGTGGGTTGTATTATTCCTCCCTCTCTTAGCTTTTTCAACTCTTCTTACATCTTGAGTGAGAGAAGAGGGTTAATGGGCCTTTTCTTTTGTCTAAATGGCTTAGTATGAGGCTCCAAAGTTATTTCATGTTGGAACAAGTCCTCTCTATAAGCCTTCAGCTCTGAATAGGACCATGCCAAACAATCTTGGTATTTTGTCAACAACTTTACATAAGCTTGTTTTTCTTCTTTGCTCAAATTACATCCCAACTAGACCTTCTTAGGTTTTTATAGGGTTCCTAAGTTGTATTCTTCAACTTCTCTTGAAGTAGATATGGGCCTACTTATTACCCTGTCAACATTATCAAAATTAGATTCAAGGGAAACTAACCCTCTAGGAATTGTATTGGTCTTCAATTGAATTATGTATTTCCCAAACAAAGTCTCCTTTCCATCACAAATTGAAACCATTGGCTCAAGATCCATGTACTTGATTTGTAAATTCACCTTCATTTTTCATGAACCTTCGTATTTGAGCATCATCCTCAAATACTTGCCAATATTTGACATTATCAGGCATAGATGGTCTACATATTATCTCAACATCATAGCTATAATAAGGGGAAATCATGTAATTATCAAATTTGGATGCAAGAACAGCAAGCTTGTCAGCTTGTGCATTCTAAGATCTTTCATGGTATAAAATGTTGAAAGACTCAAACATTTCAATAAAGTCCCATATTACATGCTTGTATTGTTTCATTCTTTTATTCTTTGTTGCATACAACTTCTTGACTTGCTTCACTACCAATTTAGAATCTCCTTTGACAACAATATCTTTGATCCCATATTTCCATGCAATTCTTAGACCTGGGAGCAGTTCTTCATACTATGCAATGTTGTAAGTGCACTCAAATTTTAATTTTAATGAAAAATTAAATGTTTCTTTGTCTGGGGAAATGAGCACCACTCCAGCCCCATTTCCTATTTTAGAACATGCTCCATCAAACATCATAACCCAAGGGGCACCAAAACTTTCCAATTTTATATTGTCCTTTATACTATGGTCCTCAAAGTTTGCATACCCCACAAAGTTATCTACATCCACATCAACAAATAACACTTCATAGGAAGCATTATTTGGATCTTCAATCAAATGTAACATCTTCTTCTCACCATGTAATTTCACCAAGTTTCCCTCTAGGGTATAGTAGCATAGGACATATCCATTTGAACACTTCCTCCCACACTTACAGCCCACTTTCTAGACAACAACATGCCCCATTTAGCAGGGCAATCAACAATGACCACATTCATGGTTAAGTATTTACTAGGATAAGAAGCTAATTGCACAACCAAACCCTTCACGTGTCTAATAACTAGTGCTTTCGTTGAATCCATGGCATGGAAATTTCCAAAAAATTCATCACCTTTATGCCCAACTCATTCATAACCTCCAGTGGCATTATATTGCATGAGGCTCCTAAATCAAACATACAATTATGGACTAGTCTATCCTTAATGATCAATGTGGTAAAAATGGGTCTACATCCAACTGGGATTCAACCAAAGAAGTTCCTAAATATACTTCTGGTGATTCCCCCATGCTTATGGTTCTTTATGTGCTTCTATCTCATCAATAACAAGTGGAACATCCACATTATTGACATCTTTACTTGTGACAACCATTTCCTCCTTAAATCATAAGTACTCAAATGCTCTCCTTCTATGCTCAAGGATCCTCGAGCAGCTCAATAATAGGCATAGTAACTTTGATCTGGCTCAAAATTTGAGCCATATCACAGGGGGTGTACTTAGGAAAATTGGTACTAAGAGGAAAAGTGATTTCCTTTTCTCTGGGATGAGTAATTTTACTGCTTGAGCATTGGTAGGGGCACTTGGCTTATTAGGAATAACTAGGGGCTTTTGTTGGGTTTATCTTTCTTTAGGCCATTCTTGGGGATGTTAGTTAGGATAGGTACCTTTGGTTTAGGTTGTGGCTCTAGTCCTTTGACCATCCTATTTCATAAATTGTATTCCTTTTCTTGTGCTACTACTACATTCATCATGAAGCTTCCTATCCTCTTCAGAGGGTACACCACCATCATATTTTT
The DNA here is from genome assembly GCA_018340775.1 of Taxus wallichiana var. yunnanensis. Classification (NCBI taxonomy): domain Eukaryota; kingdom Viridiplantae; phylum Streptophyta; class Pinopsida; order Cupressales; family Taxaceae; genus Taxus; species Taxus wallichiana. The sequence goes on along the minus strand of JADAXU010000059.1, from coordinate 6,027,291 downwards.
TTATCATTAAAGCTCTCAAATACTCAAATTCATGGTTAGGTAATTCAAATTCTTGAACCATATCTATATCAACACAACTAGTAGAGGGGAAAGAAGATACTTGGCTTACATAGTCCCAAAAATAATCCATAGTCTTGGCACTTAGAAACTTAGTGGAAGTAGCTCCTTGTGATGGATAGTCAACACATTCAAACATACATACATCACCAAAGGTAGCCTCATCATCAACCTCTTCTTCTTCTATGCTACGGTCACATGGGGAATGTGGTATAAAACACTTGTCACACCATTCAATGACATGATCCTCTTTACTAATGACACTATTGTATTCAATGGATCAGGGACTTTCTTGTTCTCTCTAGGGATTTTTGTTTATTTCCGACCCCATAGGTCCTTTCCCTCTGTCATCATCGCTCTTTGATCACCCTGGATGATTAACAAATATTTTTTGTCCTTGGGGTTGGTGTTGAACTTGGGAATTTTATGCTAAAACCTTCTCTACCTTGGCAATCTTACATGATATTTCTTTCACTAATCCTACCAAATTCTTGACCACCTCTTCCAGATCTACCCCCTTACTTTCCTGAGGCTTCTCAAGATTGATCAATTTGACACCCTCCCTCTTTGGAGGTTTCTCAGTTGCCTTAATATTATTCTCAATTTGTACTACCATAGAGAAAGCTTGCCTCAAAGTTATGGGATTATTATCCCTAACATAATATGATTCTCTCTTATCAAAGGCTTCAAATACTTAATTAGGTAGGATTCATCACTTGGCCTCAAGTTTATAGGAAGTATGGTCAAGGTCTTATTAAATCTGGTGTTAAAATCCTAGACAAGCTCATTAGGGTTTTTCTTTATATTCTCAAATTCAGTGAGAAGGAACCTGGGGTTAGTTTTATCACCATATTGTGATTTGAATGCATTCTTCATTTCTGACCAAGATTCAATAGAATTGTTAGGAAATGATTTGTACCAATCCCTGACATCCTCTTCTAGAGTATGTATAAATAAATTCACATATACATCCTCGTGCTCAATCTCAAAATATTCCATAGTATTATGAAAAATCCTAAGATGTTGGTCTCCACTAATGGCATTATTTCCTAAATTTTGGACAACCTATTTCTGACTTCATGTGGGACTGCATTTAGATAACCTACCATTCCATGGAATTTTATATGCATGTATACATTCAAAACAAAAGGAGGTCTAGGTGGAGGTTGAGCTATATTTTTTTAAGAGGTGTTCCAACATGAGGATTAAAACTATGGGTAACTAGAGGTCTTTGAGGCAATGGAGTGTGATCTTAAAAGTAATTATCCTTTAATTATTTTTTCTCATAAAATAATCTATTACTTCTAATCAATAAAGGAGGGAAATGAGGAATACCCAAATCACTTGAAAATGAAGGAACCTCAAGAGCTGGAGAGTACAAATTTTTGTAGGGAATTCTCCATCTAGAACCATCTAAAGTACTAGAATAATCCTCCACCAAATGTTGATCACTTTCAGCAATAGGTACAAATTTTTCTTATGACCTTTGATCACCCAAAGCTTTCCAGACTTATTTTCTCCTGGATTAGTCTTTCCCAACTCGGGAACAATCTTCTAGTAGGATCTAATTTAAAGAAGGATCTTCTTCCTTCCAACTTTGCAAAATTGATAAGTAAATTAAAAAAATTGAATACTTTGAATTGGTTCAGAACCAAAATTCTCACAGAAGTTGGAGTCTCCACAAAGGTTTTTCACCTTATATGTGTTTATCACTTGAAATAACTTGTTAGATGATGTCTTTACACACAAATGAGTTAAGCTTTGCAAATTTTCATAGTTTTTTGTGAGGCTTCTCCCGGTGAATTCAAATTTTAATATAAATCTTGCTTGAACCGAGAAATATAGAGAAAACAATTTTAGATCAGGCTCTATTTTAGAAAAGCTCAAAAAAATATTGACTTTTGGATGTGAATTTCTATCAAACACACTTGTAAATGTTACCAGAGACAATTATTTTATTCAATTCCAATAAATAGTCCTGAAAATTGTGCTAGAATCATATTGGTACCCAAACTTACACCTCCTTTAGGGCCACGCAACATCATTCCTTGAAGTGGGATGCTCTAAGTATGGCATACTTGTCGTTTTGCATCCGATAAAGATGTCTGACAAACTTATTTAGAACCAGGTGTTGGAGGGACTAGGTGGCATGTACAAAGGGGATGAACTTCCCTACTACTTTAGGTCCTACCTTTAACCAGGGTGAGAGAACCCATTTTGTAACCTGAATTTGTAAGAAAGATAGGTGGAATCATAGTTTCTTGGCCTTCTTTTTGAAATTTGGAGATCAGTCCTAAATGAACATGGTCAATGTATGCACTATTTAACTCTCATGAGTTGTCACACTAAATAATGAAAATGTCACTCAAGTAGGACTCAGGTTACTCTAGACAGTGGAAATTTCAATATGCTTCTGCATATTTATGAAGAAGGGAAGGTAAAAATGGTAAATTCCCTTAGCAAATGTTCATAGACAGAAAAAAGAAGTGGTTCAAAAATGATTTAACAATTGTAGGATTATATTTTTGTAGGAGTGGGAGATTAAAGTAGGATAAATTTGATTATACATAATTCTCAACAAACTTTAACAATGTTAAAAAAATTGCTCAAGGAAAAAGAACACATCAAACAACTAGTAGCAACCCTTTAACTAGAATATATGTACTCATGTGGCCCAAGAATACATGCTTTCACACAATATTTAAAAAATTAAACAAAAAAGCTCATGTTAACCTCTCAATAAAATATTGATAATTCCTGATCCATTCTCCCAAGATTCACTCAAATACTTACAAAAATCCTCTCAACAAAATGGATGCATTATGAATTTAAAACTGTTTATCACACTATGAAAGGAAAGCTCTTCTCACAACATGATTGCAGTTTCCACAACACCACCACAAGGACAAGATCTAGTGTAATTCAGAGGAATTATCAACATAAGATTGCAACATGACATACAAATGGTTCATTTAAAGTATATCACCAAGAAACAAAGATAACAATGCTCATGAACATACACATAGTTTATCTCAAGATTTTTAGATTTCTCAGCAAGGGAAAATAAAACCTATGATCTCAATGTTTGTCAATGGCTGTACACTTATAACCATCTTGACATAAGAAGATTTGAAAGGTGAAAAAAACACAAGTATCTCAATTCAATTCAAGTTTTCAAGAATGCTTATCATTTTACATTGTTTCTTCTAAAATTTTAGAAAAATTAACCCCCCATATGAGAACATGTCTCTCATATCTATAAAATCTTTGATTCTTTCCTTTATTTATTTTCCCCCCAAAACGTCAAATCCTTTCAAGGAATATTACCATGTGGAGAAATCTTTACAAATGTTTCCAGGTGTATGTTTCATTCCCTTATGATGAATGGGATGCTTATGTCATTTATTTGACATCACCAACTTGGTCATTTCTATTTCTGGTAAGTTGGGAAACCTTTTTAAATTATTTTTGATTTTATGTTAATCATACCCACCTTTTGGGAAATTTCCTCAAAACACACACAATCATTTTCATATATTTCTGAGCTGATTTTTCACATTTATTATGTTACATCAAGCCAATTACCTTCTTTTTGTATGATATCCATATGTTTCACACTTATCTCCTTCGTGTGGATATCATAGACAATATCAACAATCAACTCAACATGATTTTTCTCAGCTCAACTTGTCAGCCTCTTTCTTACTATAAATTCCCACCATTTCTTCTACAAATTCACATCCCTTCTTTTAAGTGTGATATGCTTAGTGAAATTATTTGTCTGTAATATGGAGGGAGTATCATTAGTATCTAATTTGAAAGAAATTTCCTCCGAGCATCTAAATTTAGTTTTTGATTTATTAGGCTTCGGATGAAGCATCCGTAAGAATGCTATTTGAAATTGTAGACCCAGAGGAATATGATGGGCCATTGACATCTCAAGGTGTTTGAGTGGTACTAATTCAAGACTAAGAAATATTAGTCCCATATTTTCTCGGTTTTGAAATGATTTATTTTCATATTTTCAGGTGGGAGCATCAGAAGAATCCTGAGGTGTTGAAGTAGTTTTTCCTCAAGAGTAGGTCGGTTTTGAAGGGTGCGATTAATAACACATGCCCTTTCATTTGTAATGAATAATTCACTATGAAGGATATTCCTTCAAAATCTTATGTGTTCGGTGAAGGGGTCTATTTAAATGTTGTTCCTACTTTTTTTTTTTGCATAGTGACTAAGTTAGATCAACATGTTTCTACTTTGGAGAAAAATCCAATAGAATATATGCCTTCACAACCTCTAGGGACATCATCACTCTTTATGAAGAAATGCAAGGGTGGCTCCAACTCCAAACTTGCTACTCAATCAACTCCAAGAAACACCATGATTGCACTCCCAGTTACAAAAAACACTTCCATTCCACCCTTTACCTTCAAAACATCAAGGATGAAATCACTTTCCAGGGGTGGGTTTCTTCTTATGATAAGAAGATGGAGTTGATCGGCATGTTGGATGGTCCTACGGAAAATTTTGATAATCTCATGGCTCTACGCATGTCTCATCATTTGGTAGGGGACATTCTATTTGTGCAAATGGAAATTGGGACAGAAGAATTTGTACCTAGGAAGAATAGGCTTTTAAATAAAGTTCCTTCTTTCAAGGGGAATTTTTTAATAGTGGAAGACTAAGTATCTTTTCATTAGTTCTTTTTGGTATAATGTCAAGAATGTATGTAAACTTTTTCCTAGGTTAGGACCCCTATAGAACCCCATTTTTCTTTCATTTTCAAATGCAAAAGACTCGAGATGATACAATGAATTTCATGTTAATAATAGATATAGAATTATATTAAAATAGAATGAAATCCTACTGCATTGTTCCACATTACATACATAATTGAAAACCACAATTTAAAATAATATTCAATTATCATGAATGAAATTATCAAGTGAAAAATGAAAAAAATAGAAAAAACAAGCATAAGCTTGCTCATGGTATACTAGGGCCAACTTCAAGTTCCTTGACACTGTTCTATTGTGTTTCTGATAATCTTCCATTGTATGCGTCGAACCTTTGAAATATTTGGATAATGTCATCTTCATCAATCCTAACCTAGAACATGAATATCAATGCTTGTTCTCTTAGTATTCCTTCAAATTTTTGCATTGTAACATTAATTTTTCTTATTTTCTTTGACAACTTGGTTATGTGTTGCTCCAAACCAACAAACTTCTAGACAGTATCATAACTAAACATTAGATTCACTGCATCAGTTTTCCATTAAAATTTTGATCAAAGGATTGTACTAGATTCTCAATTCCCCAATCACCATAGGTGAATTTGTTCTCTATCACAATATTTCCTAACCACTCATCAAGACTATCCATGTGCTCTACTATCTTTTCTCTTTCTAAATGAATAATTTCATCAATCTGCTTGAGAGTTTTCACCCTTAATTTGATAGCTCCTTCATAAGTATGTTGTATTCCCCTTTCTTCGGGGGAATAATATGTTCATCTTCCACTAATTGATCATCTAGTTGAATTAGTGTTTCCATTTTAGGAAGAATTCCTTCCCATTAGTACAATTCATCTCCACATTTGTTAAGCTAGTCACTTTCATCATTGGAAAATTTGGTCAGTTGTTTATAACATTATACTTCCTATTCAATAATATTATTTCCCCTTTCAATCAAATCCTCTTTTCATTTACCCATCGCACTTTCCATTTCTCTAGCCCTATCATCTTCTTCTAGAATCTGAGGTGTTATATGTGTAATAACTTTTTCCCTTCATCTACAAAGTTATACCTAGTTCTGTATGTATGAGGTTAATGTTCTAATTTGTTCTTTTAATAGCATTTTAAACACCTTATAATCATCAAATTTATGAAACAAACCCTCAACTCACTACTTTTGTGATATCTTGTTTTAATGTTTCTCTAGTTGGTTTCCCCAAATGAATTTTTTTGAACATCATAATCACTCATTGTGATTTCATCCTTTGATTTACCTTGGTGGGGGGTTGCAATCTCTAGAGTTTTGAACCCTTGTTGGTCTACATGGGTCTTAGTAAGGATTTTTCCCTTTTTGAGGGTTTTTTGGGATTTTGGAAATTTATACTTGTGATGTCTATAACCTCTTCTAGAACAACTTCTTTTTCCACATCTAGAAAGTAGTCCTCCCAACCAACCAGTTTTGAGAGTGTTTCCTACTTTTTCTCCTTGTGATGTAGGATGGGACTTCTCAGAGAAAACTACCAATTGTTTAGATGTTTCTTGAGGATTTTGCAATAATGATATTTCTTCTTACATATTGTCCACTTCTAATGTTGGCTCTTTAGATTCATCATGCATTGTTACTATTTCCCGTTACTTTGTTTCCTTCCCATTAGTTTGGGATTGACTAGTATTTATTGAGTCATAATATAAGTTGGTTATTTTCACTTGTCTTTATCTTCTACCAAAGTAACAATCATTTCTATAGTTTCTCTTGGGGTTTCTCTAATTGGAATTTTCACCTTGGATAATTCCTCTTTCTTTGTATTATCTACCTCCTTTAGAGACTGATGTTCAATAAAATATCTTCCGAGTTGGCACATTGGTGGGATTTTTCTTTAGCAATTCATCTTCTTCTTTTTATGTAGACCAGACCCATCAACTCATTTTTACCCTTGTCATCATTTTGTAAATTTTTTTGTCATTGGTCTCCACTATTTTAGTGGTATCTTCTCGTGGTCTCCACCATAACTTCCTTAGCAGGATCTGTACCCTAAAGTGACTCATCACCCTATATAATATTTGTTTCTTTTTTAGAGTGACCCTTAGTAGAGATAGTGTTATTTTTAGATGTTCCACGTGAAATTCCTTGAATCATTGATTTTTCTACTCCTGTAATTGTTCAAATTTTAGTATGGGCCCTCTGTCGTACTTGAACCTCTACTTCAACAGTTAATGGTTAGGAAACTTCCTTCATTTGTTCATCTACCTAAGAAACACTCTCACCTTTTACCATATATTTTTCAATTGTTACATCAAAAGGTTTGAGTAGGGGTACCTCTTCAAGTACATTTGTGTTTATTACTTCAATTGGACTTCTCACTTGTTCTATAATTGACTATACTGATGTGAATCCTAACCCTTAAATTTCATTTCACTCGATTCCTCTGGCCCCTTTTCTATCATAATACTGCTAGGTTGATTAGACATGGGAATACTATGAGTCATTTGTTCCTGAGCCAATTCTATCACTATTCCCTTTGGAATCAAAACTGCAGTTGTAATCTCTGGCTATACAAGTGGATCAACTTGAATTTCTCCTTGATTTTTTGATGGCACTTCTTGTTCTACAAATGTGGCAACCAATTTCTCTTGATCCTTGGTGAGTGGGACTGGAGTAATGATTTTAGGCTCTTTAATTTTATGTTTCTCTGGTTCATGACCACTTTCCTTTACCTGACTACCAACATCCCCTACCAATGGTGATATTACCTTTTCTTTCTTTGTAACTCTCTCAAAACATCTGAGGCTAGGTGCCTCCCTTTCTTTGGCACTTTGTACTTTAAGTATTGGGTCAGTACTTTCCACATATCCTCTCATCTTCCTTTTTGTACTAGATGACCCTAGAAATATTATTGTGGGAGTTATCATTTTGGTTATACTTATCCCCTTAGCTTGTATAGGCACTTCCTGAGTGATAGGGGCACTCTACATGGATTTCAAAATAATTTCTTTTATCTTTTGTCTCAAATCGACATAGAATTTCCAGTCCCACCGGTAGCACTAGTCCACTCATCAATGATGCCTGAAGTGGGTTTCTTGGTGGGAAATTGAGGAGCTCTTCCTCCTAATGGATCAATCTTATCAGCTCCTTCCTTTAAAGGGGGAATATCCTCCTTAAAAATTCCCAAATCTTTGAACTCATTTAATACCTTTGTATTTTGTATGGAAAAATCCATACCTTTTCCTTGCAACCAAGTCAAGGTCTGTCTCATCACATTGGTTATTATTTCATATGGATTATATGATTCTTCCTATGGGATAAATTGGTTGGGTTTCAATCTTATGGTCAATATAATATTGACTCACTATCTGTTGATCATATACTATTCCTTGAGGTACTACAACAATCTTGAAGTCAATAATTTGTCTAAGATTCATCCTTGAGAAATCCCTAAGTCTGACATCTTCTTCATCTCTATAATTCATGAAATAGTCTTCAAAATGAGGTTCATGATCATATGAACTGTGCAAACTCGAGAAAACAACCCATCTCGATGTCATAGTTTGATATTGGTTCAAATTTATCCATTTCAAATATTTCCATCTCTTCTTCTATTAATCTAGATTTTGCAATGGAGGGGCAGGAATACCTCCCAATCCTGATAGGAAATTTAATATTGGTTTTATGCTTTCCTGTAATTAATTTGTGCATTGGTGATAATTTCCTTCAAATCAGAACATCCCCATTTTAAGATACCAGAACAAGGGAAAAAAAAATTGATAACGTTCTCTGTTATGAATTATAAAATTCAAACACACGTTCAAGTTTTAATAATTGTTCTCTACCCAAACAACACAGTTTGGATCACACAATTTCCTTTTAAAACTAATGTTCCCTGTTCGCATATTTACAATATGGAACACACATTCAATGCCATTCAATCTTATAACAGATTCTATATGCTGCAAATGAAATGACTCGAGGAACTGCCGATCTTCCATTTTCATGGCTCGGAGTTTCAACGATCCTTCATTTCATGACTCGGCAACAACCGATCCTTCATGTTTGTTTATGCATAGTATATTATATATACCTGTTCTCATAACCATTTCTGGTTATCGAAGTGATCCATTTAAGAAGCCTATCTGAATATCTGTTACTGATATTCATCTGACATCCTGCATCTTAAATTAAGTGATAAGGACAACGCAACCAGCAATTGCGATACTTTGGCCAAAGATTTTCACATGCTTTGCATGATCATATTCCTGGATGTGATACACATCAACGGAATACGTCCTTCACTTCACTTCACCTGTTATCTAGAATGGTCTTTCCTGGTTCCTACCAGTCCTCTTCGTTTAAGGTCAGTTTTAAACTTCCAATTTCCAACTAGTAATATGAACGAATATAGGAAGGCACTCCTGGTAACTAAAGATACGCAGACATACGGTGTCGTTTCCCCACGACTCCGTGTGTCTAGTTATCTTTAGTATTCCGGAGTCACTCCGTATACCAGATCATACTCTATCCCCTGCTAAGAGTGTACTATCCAGTTATCTTTTCTTGATGTTTTAATTCGGAGGGCATTGCAGTCACTCCGTATACCATATCATACTCTATCCTATAGCTAAGAGCTACCCATTCGAGAATACACATATGTGATTCTTGATGTTTTAATTAAGAGGGCATTTCAGCATATGTCGATTCCTTGATCATCGTGTCACCATATATAGCTAAGAGGGACTAAATCTATCCATTAGCTTGCTATGCATCTTCTCCTTCGTGTCGAAGGGCTGCATTTCCCTACTTGGTTCTCTTCTTAATCATTGGATTAAGCGATCAATCTTCGACGGACGTGATAAGTTTAACCTATTAAACTTAGCCAAGATTTTCCCAACTGTAACTAAATTTAGAATTCTAACTTATTTAGACGTCATTCAAACGAGGTCTAATTTCCAAGAAATGTATTCATTTTTTCTCCTTAACGTTACATAGTTAAGGTCCATTAGTTATGGATATACTTATCCTATATCCTTTATTCTGAATTCAGCATACAAGATCATTAATGGAGTTCGAAAGTGAAGTTCGATTACTCTGAAGTTAATTGATATTCCTTAGCTCCTAAGCTAATCCTGAATACCTGTCGGTTATGGAATCATATTCTTCCTAACCCTTTTTAATGTCAATTAAAAATTCATCTTTACCCAAGTATGAACTAATTGCATATTTCAACTTAAAAGTTGCATTTAGGTAAGAGTAGATATCAGTTCCTATTTAACATCCATCCAAGGACAATTAAAAAAATCAAAATCAAGAAATAACGTTATATTTCCAATTTAGTCAACAATATCAAACTGATATAATTATTAAAATATCACACTTGTAATTGTATTCATCATTTCATGTCATAATCCATACCTTTGCCAATCCAACTGAATGGACAAGGTTTACATAAAACATCAATACAATTCATAGATAGAAGAATATACTTTCTTCTCTTCACAATTCCTCGAAGAGGAATAAAAGAAACAATTACAATTTATCTTCAACTAATCAAGAAGCATCAGAAAACAGCCATGTCTTCATTCTAATCAAATTCCATCTGCAAAATGATTTGCATGGGTCAGTTCAATGAACTGAGCATATTAAGCACTTATCCTTAAAATGAGGTGCTTCAACTAACTGTCTCAATAAAAGAACCCTGCTTTTATGAAACGACAGTAAGACATCAATCACGAAATAGGTACAAAAGAAAGATCAGCATAACAACTGCACTATCAAAATATCATCACGATCAGCCAAAGAACTGTTGTCCCGCTTCCACATAACCGTTACAAGTCTTGATTCACAATATTTGTAAAGTTAGAAATACAAATAGCTTACTGCTGATATGATATACTGTTATCCTTTCCATGCCTTTTATTAATAATAAATGCAAGGATGAAACAAACTGAAATGTAAACCCATTACCTTCCTTTCAGTTCATACATCATATTAGGTTCCAAGCAATCAAGCACAGACAAGAAAGCGAACAGCAATGCATATAGTCGCTCATATCTAAGCACTACAAGATTCGTTACCAACGAATTATAGATTTCCAACTGAATGAAAGAAGAACAGATCATTTTTCTAAGTCATTCATCCATGTCCCTATTTCTTTCCAAATGGCTGTTCTAAAAATGGAATCCAAACAAGACACAATTCAAGATAACAGTTCAGAGTGAAACTTACAAAATCCATTCAGAATTCACTTTCCAGCGAGTAAGAGTAATTTCATTCATAATCAGCTTTAAATGAAAACAAGGAAGAACTTATCATCCTTATCAATACTTCATTTAATTTTAGTTCATACGAATACAAAAACAGTTAGTAAGACATCGTATTCATCATAGAACAAGCAAGATCAAGATGCATACTATGTACTTCTGTACTAGAAGATCCCCTACTTCTTTCACTGTATTGTTAACCAAATAAACAGTTATACAATCACGCAATCACTTATTCATATGACCTTTTATATCCATGAATGCATACAGTTCATAATAACAATTTACACATTGTTGTTACCTACAGCAAGACCAATTCATATGCACAGTAAAGCATCAATGTTATTTTCAGAGTCCAAAATAGCAAAAAGAGAAGAATTCATTCCTTTAACTATTCAAATAAGAAAACGACCATTTTCTTCAAACTCCACAAGAATTATTCAGGTCAATTTCATTTCTTTTAAATGATCAGGTGCAAATTCGGAGACCGCAAAAAACATTTAAATATTCCATTTGTATGCGAAAAACACAAAGATTCGTGAGAAAGCTTTAAATGCCAATGTCTCTTCCAACAATCAACTTCTAAAGTTCAATAAGCCCAATGATTGTTTCTATCAAATTGAAAACAACAGAAGAAGAAGAATTCATTTCCCTATAATTTCATTAAGAAACAATCATTTTGTTTTGAATGAAATAAAAACACCCAAATTGTGTTTATCTTAGCATGACAACCCAACTTATAAAGATAACAGAACAATCGTTCTCATTGAAAAGCAACTCACATAGCCTATACAGTTTCAGTCCAATATACCACAAACAATGAATATCCAATTCGAGTTCTATCTCGATCAACCGTTAACTCCAACAACAGCATTCTCCATTTTCTTAATGAGGTACAGAACTCAAAATAAAATATTCATATATCAATACCTCTATAAAGGCAAACCCACATAGGGTGTTACTTGCGTAAGCTTGGTATAGTCAGGACAGACTCAGAAAACAAGCTAATTCCCATATTTTCCATTTATTTACATAGAATCCAAGTCAATTTCACATTCACGAGACAGTTCAAATCAAAAAGTCAAACCACAACTACAAGATGCAATGGAATCAACTTTCCATCGCAGCAAGAAGAAAATATAATCATTCATTGCACAGAATACAAAACCAATTTGTAATCGTGTCTACATCCAACAGAAGACCAAACAACATCATCAATAAAACATAATAAAACACCCAAATGCCATTACCATCAAAACCCAATACGTATAGTAGAAAAGGAAAAGGATCTATTTCTTCATTAAAAATTTCAATAAGAAACAACTTTCAAAAATCAACTATTCTATTTGCTTCTTTCATTCCAAACAACTATTGCTTCTTTCATTCCAAATCAAGTTAGCAAAAGAATGATTGTTTCAATAGTGAAACAACTCATATAACATGTACAAATCCCATGATACACATGACGAATTCCCCATTCTTGTCAAAACAACCCAAAGACAACATGGAGGTGTTTCCACTCAATTAAAATGCAATGACAGATCAATCACAACAAAGAAAAAACGATCTCACGAAAGGAGAACATCTCACAAAGCCTCTTTGTTCCTATTTCATACAACATGAACAGAGAAAGAAAATATCTATTTCAATCCACCATACTGTCAACAACCAATACAATAATTCATGTTCCAACTCGATTCGTGCAAAGACGAATCAAAGCCTAGCAACCAAAGTGATTCTTCTTAACATTTGCCAAAGAAAGAAAGCAAGAACCAACAAAATCCGAATCATATCGACTCGACAACAATCACAAAACCAAAACCCAAGAGCAGGGTTGTTTTAATGAGACACTTAAACAAAGCAAGAATTTTTAAAGAGAAGGGCTTAACATGCCTGTAATCTCTTTTCTAGAACTCGAAGAAAGCTTTGTTTGCCGAGTTATTTCCTTCCTCAGTGACAGCAAAAACTTCCCAACACTCCTTTCTTCTTCAGGCTTAGCAAAAGCCTCAAAACCTCCAAGAACAGTGACAATTTCCAAGAGCTGGTTCGACTGAACCAGACCAGAAAAACCAAATGCAGAGCAACTTTGCAAAAGCCCGAATCGACAAAATGAAAATCAAAATTCCCTCATACACTTTCCAAGGCGAACTGGTCGTGAGGACCAAGAATAATCAATGCATTAAAGGCTCTGCCTTTTCCTAGCTTCCCACGCCACTGCCAACTTGAGTTGGCGAACTCAATTTTCAAATTTCCCATGCAAAACCGAATTTAGCTCTATCTCCAAATAGATACCTCCATTTCTTACCTGCCCCGCCAAAACTGGCGCTGTCCACGTATGGACTTTCCAATAAATGCTAATGAATACTCCCCTCCATCCTTATCCTTTCCCTCCAAGGGTCTGCGCACCCCTTTAGATTAGGATTAGTTTAGGTTACATAATAGTGTTTAACCTAGGTCATAGTTTAGCCTTAGGTTATTAGGACTTAGGTTTATTTTTCCTTTTTTTTTTTTTTTAATTTAAAAATCCACTTTGGGTAGTAGTTTAGGATGCATGTTAGGACTTAGGATTAGCTTAGGATTTTAATTCCTACTAACCACTAACACCAAACAACCTCCATCCAGTGTTCCAACCGATAATCATGTTAATGCCGGGGACGTTCCATCCTTTGGATCACGTGTCAAGGCCACCCATGTCCGGTATTTCTTGCCTCATGAAGTTTTTAATTGACAAGTACAGGGTTCAAAATCAACCCCTGCTGCGTTGGCATTTATGTGCCAGCTACTCATACCTGAAATCAGGCGCTGCACGTTCATAACAACCTCGGGTTCGGTTCAAGAGTAAATCGACACAGAAATCACCAGAAGCCCTCAGCATACTTGGATCAATGAAATTGATTCAAGGTGTGCTGTCAATCAGCAACGAGAGTTTAGCAAGTATACGACAATTTGTCGTCACATTAGCAAACACGCAAGTACAATAACTGTTGTCCTATACAATAAATCACAGCATGCAAGAATCCAAGTTAGCAACACATTCCTTTAAGATCAGAGTTTATCTTAACATGTTTGCCTTCATTCCAGCAGTTATAACAGTATGAAAAACATTCACCAAGATAACATACAAAATCAGAGCGTTACATTCTTCCCTCCTTAAAGAATCATCGTCCCGATGATCAGATTTAAACAAATCAAGGAGTTCCTAGGACAAAGTTCAGTTATTGTCCTTTCATTCATAAGTTCATACCAAAAACAGATTCACTCTTAAAAACAGCGTTTTAAGACAACTGTACAATAGACTAATAATTGTCTAAATTTGGTAGAATTATCAGTTCTTTGAATTTCAAATTCGATTAAACAGGTGTGGAAAAGTAGATCTCATTTCTTCAAGATTTTCCCAAGTTGCACTTTCTTCACTGAACTGGTCCCACTGGACCTTACATTGGTTCACTTCACGATTTCTCAAGTACAACTGGTGAGTTCCCAGCACTCGAATGGGCTTAACCACGATTATTCATGGGTCTTGGACCTACAAGGAATTCCAATTTAGCACATGTGATAAATCAGTCATGTATTTCTTAAGCAAAGAAATATGAAAATATCATGCATTTGAGACAAAGCAGGAGGTAATGCTAGATGATAAACTACAGGGTTGATTATTTCAACAATTTCAAAAGGTCCCACGTAACGTGGCGACAACTTGGTAGCCTTGCCAAAAGTTATTGAGCTCTTTTTCGGCTTCACCCGAAGAAAGACCTTCTCTCCCAGTTTATAATGTCTATCAACCCGCTTCAAGTCTGCATAGCTCTTTTGCCTATTGGCAGCCTCCTTTAGATGTTCCCGAATCATTTTGATTTGTTGTTCCATTTCCATAAGGATTTCTGGCCCAATTACCTCTCTGTCCTCAACGTTGTCCCAGCTGACAGGGGTTCTGCATTTTCTTCCATACAATGCTTCAAAGGGTGCCATTTTTAAAGAGGCATGATAGGTGTTATTGTAAGCAAATTCTACCAGCGGAAGGTATTCCTCCCATTTATACTGCTGGTCCATGCAATACATCCTTAACATGTCCTCTAAAACCTGATTAACTCTCTCAGTCTGTCCATCCGTTTCCGGATGATATGCAGAACTGAAGTTCAATTTAGTCCCCAAGGCCGCATTAAGCGTTTGCCAAAACCTTGATGTCATCCTCGATCTCTGTCCGATATGATTAATTCCGGTATTCCATGCAATCTGAAGATTTCATGTACAAATCTTCTTGCTAGCACTGGTGCATCGTCCTTCAAATTACCAGCAATGAAGTGTGCCACTTTGGTCAATTTGTCGACTACAACCAGGATAATGTCATGCTTATTTCTTGACATAGGCAATCCTTGAATGAAATCCATCGTTATCACTTGCCATTTATACTGCGGAATACTATGGGGATACAATAATCCAGCAGGGTGCATATGTTCCACCTTAACACGCTGACATTCCAAGCAGTGTGTTACAAACTCGACCACATCCTTTTTCATTCCCTTCCAAAAATATTGCTGCTTAAGATCAGCGAGCATTTTTGTAATGCCAGGGTGTCCAGAAAAAGGTGAATTATGGAATTCAGTTAACAATTTCCCTCTTAAGTCATTTGCCACAGGTATATATACCCTGTTTTCGAACCTCAGAATTCCTTCATTATCAAAACGGAATCCCTTATACCTGACGTCCTGCGGTCTGCAGCAAGTGCTGATTTGACTTGCTGGAAATAAGGATCTGATTCCAAGGCATCTTTCACCTCATCCTTAAACTGAGTTCTTAACGTTATAAGAGCAGAGATATGCTTCCTTCGACTCAGAGCATCTGCCACTCTATTTTCCTTGCCCTTAATGTAGCTTATATCGAAATCATACTGAGACAGAAATTCTAACCATCTTCACTGCCTTGCATTCAGATTTGGCTGAGTAAAAATATACTTCAGCCCCAGATGGTCTATTTTTAACTCGAAGGGCTTGCCTAAAAGGTAATGCCTCCACATTTGAAGTGCATGAACAATGGCAGCGAGCTCAAGATCGTGTGGAGCATAGTTCTGTTCATGTAACTTAAGCTTTCTGCTTTCATAAGCGATGACATGGTTATTCTGTAATAGAATACCTCCAAGGCCTTCTCCTGAGGCATCTGTTACAACCATAAAATCTCCATTTGGATCGTGCATACCAAAATAGGTGCTGTAGTTAACTGTTCCTTTAACTTTTTAAAGGCAGATTCACATTTTTCTATCCAGACAAATTGCTTTTCTTTCTTTTGCAGTGAAGTGATTGGGGCAGCAATTTTTGAAAAGTCCTTAACGAACTTTCGATAATATCCAGCCAAGCCCATGAAGCTCCTCACTTCGTGCACGTTCTTAGGCACAGGCCACTCAGTTATAGCTGTGATCTTTGAAGGGTCAACAGCTATCCCATTTTTTCTTATAACATGTCCCAAATAATGCACCTCTGCATCATAAAAGGAACATTTGGATAGTTTGCCATACAACTTCCTCTTTCTTAAGATTTCCAGCACTATCCTGAGATGTTCTTGGTGCTCTTCGACATTTTTAGAGTATATAAGAATGTCGTCTAAGAATACAAGCACAAACTTGTCTAAGTATTCTTGAAAAATATTGTTCATTAGATTCATGAAGGCGGCAGGTGCATTAGTCAGCCCAAAAGGTAACACCGTGAACTCATAATGCCCATACCTTGTTCTAAAAGTTGTTTTATGAATATCTTCTTCCTTTATTCTCAGCTGATGGTACCCTGATCGAAGATCTATTTTTGAATAAACTGATGCTCCTCGCATCTGATCAAACAGATCATCAATCCTAGGAAGTGGGTATCAATTTTTAATAGTTGCTTTGTTCAGCATTCTGTAATCAATGCACAGCCTCAAAGTGCCATCCTTTTTCTTTACGAAAATTACCGGTGCTCCCCAAGGTGAGACGCTCGGTCTTATCAGCCCCTTAGTCAGAAGTTCTTGTAACTGAGCCTTCAGCTCTACCAACTCAATGGTAGTCATTCTATAAGGTGCCTTAGATATGGGTTCCGTTCCTGGTTTGATTTCTATTGTGAAGTCAAACTCACGTTTGGGCGGAAGACCCGGCAATTCCTCCGAAACACATCACGGAAATCCCTCAACAATGGATATCTTTCCATGAAATCATTATCTTCTTCCGCATTTTCTGTCACTTTTACTACATATAAAGTGCAGCCTCTATTTTTAGCCCTCTTTAGTTGCATAACCGCTGCTTCTAACTCGCAACTTCTGCTTTACACCTTGAATGACTACCGCTTCTCGCAGTCATCAAAGCAACAGATTCATTTTTCATAATAATAACTTTTGCCTTATGTTCAGCCAACCAGCTAACTCCAATAATGATATCATATGATCCTAGAGGAGTGACATACAAGTCAACTTCGGTGGAGAAACCAGTCAAATGAAGAATTTCCCCAAAAAGGCACATTTCGACTGTATGGACAGCATTATTCCCATAATGCACTATCCATGTTTTATCCATTCTTGTAGCCTTTCTTTTTAATTTCATAGCAAGTTTAGCAGAAATAAAACATTCTGTAGCTCCAGTATCAAAAAGTATAACTACAGGTGTACCGAACAACTTACCCGTAACTTCTATGGGCGTCACGTGCTTTTTAGCTTGTCTATTGGCCACTGCAGCGTGTATCCTATGCTGTTGTCCGCGATCATCCTTCTTCGAGGACAAAGATGATTTGCATAGTGGTCCTTTCCACGCTTAAAGCATCCTCCACGTGGCCCTTTTTAGGCTCAAATTTGTTACCAGCCTTGAAGTTATCATTCTGGCTTCCATAGGACTTCTGTCCAATGCCATTAACTTTTGTGAAGCTGTTCCGCATGCTATTTACAGGTCTGTTCATCACAGGTTTCTTGTTGTTATCTACAACAAAAAAATTTCACACCAAACCTTTTCCAAGGTCCTCTTTTTGGTGCAAGAGACAAAGAAGGATTGGGAATCTTCTTCCTTATCTCTTCCCTGTGAGCAGATATTGCCCTCAATTTTTGTTCCTATCTGATTGCCTTTTCGACAACTCCATCCATGGTGGTTGGGTCGTGGACATCCACTTCGCCACCAATGATGGGATTCATTCCCATTATGAATTTCCGTAATCCGAACTTCTCGTCGCACTTGGTATCATGGGCACATACTTAAGGAGTTTAGTAAACCCTTCCTAGTATTCCGTCACCGACAAATTCTTCCTTGCAACCAGCTTCCTGAAATTCAGTCATTTTCCTATCAAAATAGAGTTGAGGCAGCCATCATTGCCTAAAATAACCCTTAAATTGATCCCAAGTTATGTCTGATTCGACAATATTCAGCTCAACCTTATGGTTGTCCCACCATGATGATGCTTCATGAGAAAGCTGATATGCTCCCCATATCGCTTTAGTCTCTTCAGAGAAGTTTCTTATTGCAAAGTATTTCTCCATTTCACTAAGCCGCTTCTCGGCTCCGTCTCCAAGAGTTGTTCCATCAAACTTTGGAGGGCTTATTCTCTTTATATCATTTGTAAGTTCAGCTACTAATCTTGCCCTTTTATTTTCAGGGGGATTAGGAACATTTACATTATTATCACCAACACCCGGATTCCCTCCGTTGATGTTGTCCACAGGAGGCAGCTGATCATTTATTTCAGCTTCATTCTCCTCCTCCTTATTGCCCATTGACTGTTGTTCCAGAACAGTCAAACGATCCCTCGTATCAAGTAGGGCAGCAAGGATTTCATCCAGCTTTTGGGCAGTCACTACTTCTCCACCCTGTAACGGGTTATTCACAGCATTCCCTCTTGTTCTGACCATTTTCTGTTCAATAAGAAAATGTAAACCTTATTAATATCGTGGACTCATTAGGTCCAAGAGCTGCAACCTTCAGCTCTGATACCAAGATGTAACATCCCCATTTTAAGATACCAGAACAAGGGAAAAAAAAATTTGATAACGTTCTCTGTTATGAATTATAAAATTCAAACACACGTTCAAGTTTTAATAATTGTTCTCTTCCCAAACAACACAGTTTGGATCACACAATTTCCTTTTAAAACTAATGTTCCCTGTTCACATATTTACAATATGGAACACACATTCAATGCCATTCAATCTTATAACAGATTCTATATGCTGTTGTAAATGACTCGAGGAACTGCCGATCTTCCATTTTCATGGCTCGGAGTTTCAACGATCCTTCATTTCATGACTCGGCAACAACCGATCCTTCATGTTCGTTTATGCATAGTATATTATATATACCTATTCTCATAACCGTTTTCGGTTATCGAAGTGATCCATTTAAGAAGCCTATCTGAATATCTGTTACTGATATTCATCTGACATCCTGCATCTTAAATTAAGTGATAAGGACAACGTAACCAACAATTGCGATACTTTGGCCAAAGATTTTCACATGCTTTGCATGATCATATTCCTAGATGTGATACACATCAACGGAATACATCCTTCACTTCACTTCACCTGTTATCTAGAATGGTCTTTCCTGGGTTCCTACCAGTCCTCTTCGTTTAAGGTCAGTTTTAAACTTCCAATTTCCAACTAGTAATATGAACGAATATAGGAAGGCACTCCTGGTAACTAAAGATACGCAGACATACGGTGTCGTTTCCCCACGACTCCGTGTGTCTAGTTATCTTTAGTATTCTGGAGTCACTCCGTATACCAGATCATACTCTATCCCCTGCTAAGAGCTACACATTCAGCCTATGTATTCTTGATGTTTTAATTCGGGAGGGCATTGCAATATGTCAGCTGCAACATTGTGTCATCATGAAGACCCCATCTTCATGGAGACACCTTGTTGTAGCTGGCATATGCCAATGTCCTACAGAATCCTCCCATCGAGAATACACATCCTGCTCAAGTGATTTGGATACGATTTGACAATTAAGAATCAACTTTCAGCATCCATGCTGATTCCTTGATCCTCGTTTCCGTTACAGTTGTATATAGCTAAGAGGGACTAAATCCATCCATTAGCTTACTATGCATCTTCTCCTTCGTGTCGAAGGGCTGCATTTCCCTACTTGGTTCTCTTCTTAATCATTGGATTAAGCAGTCCGTACCGACGGACGTGATAAGTTTAACCTATTAAACTTAGCCAAGATTTTCCCAACTGTAACTAAATTCAGAATTCTAACTTATTTAGACGTCATTCAAACGAGGTCTAATTTCCAAGAAATGTATTCATTTGTTCTCCTTAACGTTACATAGTTAAGGTCCATTAGTTATGGATATACTTATCCTATATCCTTTATTCTGAATTCAACATACGAGATCATTAATGGAGTTCGAAAGCGAAGTTCGATTACTCCGAAGTTAATTGATATTCCTTAGCTCCTAAGCTAATCCTGAATACCTGTCGGTTATGGAATCATATTCTTCCTAACCCTTTTTAATGTCAATTAAAAATTCATCTTTACCCAAGTATGAACTAATTGCATATTTCAACTTAAAAGTTGCATTTAGGTAAGAGTAGATATCAGTTCCCATTTAACATCCATCCAAGGACAATTAAACAAATCCAAATCAAGAAATAACGTTATATTTCCAATTTAGTCAACAATATCAAACTGATATAATTATTAAAATATCACACTTGTAATTGTATTCATCATTTCATGTCATAATCCATACCTTTGCCAATCCAACTGAATGGACAAGGTTTACATAAAACATCAATACAATTCATAGATAGAAGAATATACTTTCTTCTCTTCACAATTCCTCGAAGAGGAATAAAAGCAACAATTACAATTTATCTTCAACTAATCAAGAAGCATCGTAAAAACAACCATGTCTTCATTCTAATCAAATTCCATCTCGCAAAATGATTTGCATGAGTCGGGCTTCAATGAATCGAGCATATTAAGCACTTATCCTTAAAATGAGGTGCTTCAACTAACTGTCTCAATAAAATAACCCTACTTTTATGAAACGATAGTAAGACATCAATCACAAAATAGGTACAAAAGAAAGATCAGCATAACAACTGCACTATCAAAATATCATCACGATCAGCCAAAGAACTGCTGTCCCGTTTCCACATAACCGTTACAAGTCTTGATTCACAATATTTGTAAAGTTAGAAATACAAATAGCTTACTGCTGATATGATATACTGTTATCCTTTCCATGCCTTTTATTAATAATAAATGCAAGGATGAAACAAACTGAAATGTAAACCCATTACCTTCCTTTCAGTTCATACATCATATTAGGTTCCAAGCAATCAAGCACAAACAAGAAAGCGAATAAAGAATGCATATAATCACTCATATCTAAGCACTACAAGATTCGTTACCAACGAATTATAGATTTCAACCGAATGAAAGAAGAATGATCATTTTTCTAATTCATTCATCCATGTCCCTATTTCTTTCCAAATGGCTGTTCTAAAAATGGAATCCAAACGAGACACAATTCAAGATAATAATTCAGAGTGAAACTTACAAAATCCATTCAGAATTCACTTTCCAACGGTAAGAGTAATTTCATTCATAATCAGCTTTAAATGAAAACAAGGAAGAACTTATCATCCTTATCAATACTTCATTTAATTCCGGTTCATACGAATACCAAAAACAGGTTAGTAAGACATCGTATTCATCATAGAACAAGCAATATCAAGATGCATACTATGTACTTGCTGTACTAGAAGATCCCCTACTTCTTTCACTGTATTGTTAACCAAATAAACAGTTATACAATCACGCAATCACTTATTCATATGACCTTTTATATCCATGAACGCATACAGTTCATAATAACAATTTGCACATTGTTGTTACCTACAGCAAGACCAATTCATATGCACAGTAAAGCTCCAATGTTATTTTCAGAGTCCAAAATAGCAAAAAGAGAAGAATTCATTCCTTAAACTATTCAAATAAGAAAACAACCACTTTCTTCAAACTCCACAAGAATTATTCAGGTCGATTTCATTTCTTTTAAATGACTGTGCAAATTCGGAGACCGCAAGAAACATTTAAATATTCCGTTTGTACAGAAAAACACAACATTCAGGAAACAGTTTAAATGCCAATGTCTCTTCCAACAATCTGAACTTATAAAGTTCAATAAGCCCAATGATTGTTTCTATCAAATTGAAAACAACAGAAGAAGAAGAATTCATTTCCCTATAATTTCATTAAGAAACAATCATTTTGTTCTGAATGAAATAAAAACACCCAAATCGTGTTTATCTTAGCATGAAACCCAACTTATAAAGATAACAGAACAATCGTTCTCATTGAAAAGCAACTCACATAGCCTGTACAGTTTCAATCCAATATACCACAAACAATGAATATCCAATTCGAGTTCTATCTCGATCAACCGTTAACTCCAAAAACAAAATTCTCCATTTTCTTAATGAGGTACAGAACTCAAAATATAATATTCATATATCAATACCTCTATAAAGGCAAACCCGCATAGGGTGTTACTTGCGTAAGCTTGGTACAGTCAGGACAGACTCAGAAAACAAGCTAATTCCCATATTTTCCATTTATTTACATAGAATCCAAGTCAAGTTCGCATTCACAAGACAGTTCAAATCAGAAAGTCAAACCACAACTACAAGATGCAATGGAATCAACTTTCCATCGCAGCAAGAAGAAAATATAATCATTCATCAATTGAATACAAAACCAATTTGTAATAGCTTAAGTGTCTACAATCCAACAGGAAGACCGAACAACATCAATAAAACATAATAAAACCCAAATGCCATTTCCATCAAAATCCACAACAGTAGAAGGAAAAGGATCTATTTCCTTAAAAATTTCAATAAGAAACAACTTCAAACAACTATTGCTTCTTTCATTCCAGTTCGTTAGCAAAAGAACGATTGTTTCAATAGTGAAAACAACTCATATAACATGTACAGTCCCATGATACACATGACGAATTCCCCATTACTGTCAAACAACCCAGCACAACATGGAGGTGTTTCCACTCAATTAAAATGCAAGGACAGATCAATCACAACAGCAAGAAAACGATCTCACAGAAAGGAGAACATCTCACAAAGCCTGTTCCTATTTCATACAACATGAACAGAGAAAGAAAATATCTATTTCAATCCACCATACTGTCAACAACCAATACAGTAATTCATGTTCCAACTCAATTCGTGCAAAGACAAATCAAAGCCTAGCAACCAAAGTGATTCTTCCTAACATTTTCCAAAGAAAGAAAGCAAGAACCAACAAAATCTGAATCATATCGACTCGACAACAATCACAGAAACCAAAACCCAAGAGCAGGGTTGTTTTAATGGGACACTTAAACAAAGCAAGAATTTTTAAAGAGAAGGGCTTAATGTGCCTGTAATATCTTTTCCGTAACTCGCAGAAAGCTTTGTTTGCCGAGTTATTTCCTTCTTCAAAGGATGAAAAAAACTTCCCAACACTCCTTTCTTCTTCAGGCTTAGCAACAGCCTCAAAACCTCCAAGAATAGTGACAGTTTCCAAGAGCTGGTTTGACCGAACTGCACTTAAAAACCAAATGCAGAGCAACTTTGCAAAATCCCGAATCGACAAAATGAAAATCAAAATTATCTCATACACTTTCCAAGGAAAAATGGTCGTGAGGACCAAGAATAATCAATGCATTAAAGGCTCTGCCTTTTCCTAGCTTCCCACGCCACTACCAACTTGAGTTGGCGAACTCAATTTTCAAATTTCCCATGCAAAACCGAATTTAGCTCTATCTCCAAATAGATACCTCCATTTCTTACCTGCCCCGCCAAAACTAGTGTTGTCCACGTATGGACTTTCCAATAAATGCTAATGAATACTCCCCTCCATCCTTATCCTTTCCCTCCAAGGGTCTACGCGCCCCTTTAGATTAGGATTAGTTTAGGTTACATAATAGTGTTTAACCTAGGTCATAGTTTAGCCTTAGGTTATTAGGACTTAGGTTTATTTTTCCTTTTTTTTTTTTTTGTAATTTAAAAATCCACTTTGGGTAGTAGTTTAGGATGCATGTTAGGACTTAGGATTAGCTTAGGATTTTAATTCCCACTAACCACTAACACCAAACAACCTCCATCCAGTCTTCCAACTGACAATCACGTTAATGTCGGGCAGGACGTTCCGTCCTTTGGATCACGTGTCAAGGCCACCCGTGTCCAGGTATTTCTTGCCTCACGAGGTTTTTAATTCGATAGTACAGGGTTCAAGAATCGAACCCATGTCGTTGGCATTTACGTGCCAGCTGCTCATACCTGAAATCAGGCGCTGCACGTTCATAACAACCTCGGGTTCGGTTTCAGAGTAAATCGACACGGAAATCACCAGAAGCCCTCAGCATACTTTGGATCAATGAAATTGATTCAAGGTGTGCTGTCAATCAGCAACGAGAGTTTAGCAAGTACACGACAATTTGTCGTCACATTAGCAAACACGCAAGTACAATAACCGCATTGTCCTATACAATAAATCACAAAGATGCAAGAATCCAAGTTAAGCAACACATTCCTTTAAGATCGAGTTTATCTTAACATGTTTTCCTTCATTCTAAAGCGGTTATAACAAGATGAAAAACATTCACCAAGATAACATACAAAAATCGAGTGTTACAAAATCTCATAAAGAGCCCACTTGTCATGTACATATCTAGGTAATTTGCATGGTTTCCCATCAAATCTACTATCTCTAATATAACTCAAATACTTGGGCCGAATAAAGAAGCAATCATAATCTAATATTACATTCCTAAACTCTTCATATATTTTATAATGCTCCCATTTAGGTTTGAAAAGACATATTACATGTGCGAAAAATGCATCATTTACTTGCCTCACATTTCCTTTCCAGTTGTTCAGACTTAGTTGGGGATAGACATCATATAATCTATAATTTTTGAAGCGTACCTTTTTGGGAGGCTTGGGAAAATCTTATGACCTGCAATATTGTAGATTAAATATGACATCATATAGAACTCAAGATCAACAATGGCATCTATGTTGATTTTTATGGCTAATTCAAAGAGTTGTGTTTGGATTGATGTAGCTATGAGTGTTTCCCAAAAAATACTTCCTTTATTCTCTAAGATAACCCATATGTATGGACACATCCATTCTTTGAATTCGTAAGATATGTCCATGCCAACCATTCTACTCAATAACACAATTATGTCTTCCACTTCCTCCACAAATTGTGATCTGACCAACTTCTTAGGAATTCTTGTGGTATCCTTTCTATCTGTCAACAACCATTTAGTATTCATGACTCTAGAATAGTCTTTCTTTTTGGCCTCATAATCATTAAGGATTATTTTATGCTTATGGTTACTAGTCTTATAATTTTCGTAGCCCTAACATTAATCTAAATTCTTTGGATGTTAGGTTTAATACTCCTTCACCACTTCCATCCAAGCCTTACTTTTTTACCGGATCATAGTTTTTAGCACAAATTTTTACTAGCTCAAGACAATGCACAGAGGGAGGGAAATCGGTGGCTAGGGAAATGTAGATTCCTCAATGGTTGTCATGAATTAGCTTTTATTGGGAGCACAGAGCCTTTGCATAAAATCACCCAAATCGATGTTTAACAAATTCTTCTATTATTTTGTCAAAATTACTTTGTAATCTTTGGAGGTAACATGAAATCCTCACTTTATGGGCTTCATTCTATATGCTTTAATTTCCCCTCTTAATTCCTTAAAAATCATAAATCAAATGATAAGAACTTGAATGCAATGTAAGAACTTACATTTTCCTCATGCAAACTCTATGAACTTATCCCTTGCTTCTGAACTCTTAGTTCTTTGGCTCAAGGTCACCACCTCACAGTCGATATTTCTTCACTCTTTCGCAAATTAGCACCTGCTAGGCATCCAAATTTCTTGTGTGCAAGGTGAAAACTAGAAATGATCAAAAGAGCCTTTAAAATTCATAATTTGATCCATGTGTATGCATTTATGGCAGCAACCATTAATGCTTCAAATCATGACCCTTTGATATGTTCATATTTTTAATGTGAATTGTCCACGTGGCTTAACCCAATACATTGCGTGGTTAGGGAGTCTACTTACACTTTTGTATATTTATTCAAATAAGTGTGAAACTAAAATCTTGATCCGAACATTTGCTCCCCGACTTTAGCCGAGAACTTGACACGTGTTTCTATTTTAAGAATGGTGGAGCCATGGGGTTTATTTACACTTTTTTCTATTTTCGGAATGGGTGCGAAATGCAAGTTTGACCCAAACACCCACCTATTAACCTTGCTTAAAACACTAGCATGTTTCCTATATCAGGCTTCGGGATACATTTGCACTTTGTATTATATTGGGCATTTGATGTAAAAATACACCGATACTCTATTTCCCCACTCCAATCACATTTGAACATGTGTTCCTTTCACTGAGCAGGTTTCATTCACAATTTTCATCATATGACTTGAATATTCCTTAGAATATTTTGTCAAGTTTCAAATTTTGGCCTGCGCACTTTGCAATCATTAGGTAACTTGTGTAATTGTGCAAATACAACCCGACATAGCACAACTAATTAAATCATGCCACGTATCTTCGGGCATCAGAGAATAAAGTGCAATTTACACTAGAAGATCAAAGGAATGACACACATGGTGAGTTTACAAGGATTAACACGATCATTCAAAAATTCTTTCTTGGATACTTCTCTGAAACTGTATGGTTACAATTTCCTCATCTGAAAAAAGAGTATTTACACTTGATTTACAATCAAACATGGGATTTTTTCTTGTTTTAGCATGGTTTCATCATCTGGACACACGTATTTTAGAGTTCTAATATAAAATACATGAAAAAATTCTAAGGCACATTTAAATCAAAGGAGCGAGCTCAAAATGAGCACCAATAGGCCGCACTTTTATTCTACACTCACAATTAGCTCAAATGATCTTTCTATTATTCCTTTGTACCCTTCTCTTGGTCATAAAACATGTAGGTAGGCCTTAATATAGTAAAAACACTTAAATAATCATTATAAAATAGTATTAAAATCATTCATAATACCATGTATTTTGCCACTATCACCAATAACTATCTAGGCCTCCATTAGGACACAATAAGTCCTAAAACCGCAAAACAAAAAACTCACCATAAGAGGGATGTTCAAGAAAAAAACTTCACCAAGGCATGATCACTCTTAGAAATTTTTATAAATCTCATAAACATCCATCAATCATGAAACACTTAGAAACAACATCTCAAGCCATGAAACCTACTTGAGACCATGCTCAACCAAACACCCTCAAAATTATCCTTGAGAGAACATGTCATAGTTTGCTCATAAATAATCAAAAATAAAGAGTGATATATAAATGGAAATATATTGCTTTTAATATCATCATAAAATTCAATCAAATTCATTTAAACCTATATGTAACACCTCCAAAACTCCTCTATACCGAAACTTCTCCAAAATGTCCAGAATTGTCCATTAACCAATCCTCAAAAATAGGGCACACTTTGTATCATAATGCCTCAACCATGATCTCAAATCATCATCATCATGAATTAAAAATTTCATTCTTCAATAAATTATAATTTAGTCAATAGGTCCAATGGATAAATTTTCCACAAACTGAAACTTTCTAGAAACTAGCATTTTTAAGTGGGGCCCACATACTTTCACAACCTCTAAATTACATAAATGGAAATATGGAGTCCTATACATCATAAAATCATCACATTTGTAAAATAAATTAATTATTTTCTTTTAAAACCATTTTCTCCGACATCATTAAAGATTTAGGGTTTTATGAGGGTTAAAAAGTTGTTTGGATTCTTAACGATTGTTCATAAAAACTTGACAATCAAACAACTTCGTTATACTTGGAAAATATTCATAACTGACCTACTCAACTACCCCCAGGATCTTGGTTCCCCATTTAAAGCATACACTCCCCAACAAGCATTTGAAAGTCAACTTTTAGCTTTAAAACTCACCTTTAAACTTGGTTTTTCTCAAAATGGAATATCTCACAAAATCTTTATCACATGAATCTAAAATTTGGTCCACATCATCATATCAACCTCCTTGATTTTATCTAATACTTATACATACCTTCACACACATGAAACTCTCTAGACACCGTGAGTATCACATGCCTACATGTCTTTCCCTCATATTTCTTGCTTTCAAAGGACCTTGGCCATGCACTAAACATATGATTTATGACCTTATATATCTTCTACACCTATTATGCAATGTTACATCACACCTCACATATTTATACTAACCTAGTATGCTTCATACTTCATGCTTCTATGTATCCCATGTTATGCACTAGGCCTAAAATTAGGCTTAGAATGGCTTGTACCAACACATGACTCTCAAGAACTGGTTTATTCTTCATCATCCGTACACTCAAACACCTCTCGACACATGTCACTAATCATGATAGAACTCATATCCACCTTAAAAACATTTGGATCTCATACTCACACTACCTACTTGTTTGACATATGCACAAGAAACCATACAACTCAACTAGACACTTTGTCACTTGTCCAATTCATGACACCAAATAACATCAATGACAACATGAACTCATCTATGCATACCAAGACTCTTTTGACATCAATGTCGCATGACATCAATGAAAACACCAATGACACAATTTCCAATAGGACAAAGGGGTTGAATTATTATGTAAGTGTAGACACAAAATCACACACTTTAGGCTTTATTTAATCACAATCTCATACTACTATTCATATGGTTTTTGAGTGAAGAAAGTACTAATTAACCCATGTCCTTTGGCCATTTTACTTTTCTTGTTGTTTTCATTACCAACCTCTTGCATCTACTCACCCATTATTTTTTTTTCATTTGGCGTTGTTTTATCTCTAACCGGGAACTCATCCCAAGATTGGGGCATCCTAAGTGCCTTGTCCCATTTGGGGCACCCTAAGCCTTTTTACACTTTCCCACCACTTTTTGGTCACTCTCTAGCCATTTTAAATTTTAATATTTTTAGTGGTCGGACTTTATCGGGGTTGATTATGAAATTATAACAAGAGAACCATATAAATATAAAGTTATGAGACCATAATGAGGGACCAAGAACTAAGCATTATTATCATCACCTAAGGTTGCATCCATCAAAGGCTCCATTTACATCCATCTAGCTCCATCACAAGGCACAAGGCTGGTTCATCTGCATCACACTACATAATAGGGAATCTTATTCTATTCCATCCACCATTTTATTACATTACTACATATAGTTATTTCTATCTACTTTCACAAACTGCGACTGACACAATAGCACCTAGGGCATGAATTCACACACACATAGAAAAGATCAGTTCTAAGATGTAGTGCAATGCTCTGGTTAGTAAGTCCACCATTATGGCTGCTGAGGACAGTCATACCCCTTCATATGCATCTTTCTTTTTGGGGGGTTTTATGCTTGTCTTGAGGTCTTGCAGCAGCTTCTTCCTTCATCTTTAATCTACAAAGTGACATTCGGTGTAGTTCAAAAAATCTAGTGGAATAGGAAATGAAGGCAGACAATCATGCAGTGACACCTTGGATGACTTACGCAGAGAGATTTTTCACAAACCAAGGTGCCCGTATCTAAAACTAGATCACCCCAGTCCTTCTCAAGGTGCCCCAATCCTACCTACTACTCCAGATTTATGTTTTATGGAGATTTTGTGTGGTATTTCTTAAATTCTATTCATCTAGTTTTATCAATGACATACTCCCAAAGAATCGTCAAATCAAGGAAGCTCTTTCTTAACGCTCTTTTCTCATTAGCGTTTCGCATTTCTACTTTCTTATTGGATTAGGTTTCTTTATTTATTTACTTAGATTTTATTTCTATGTTATTCTTAATATTAGATTAACTTAGAATATCCACATTTTAGTTAATCGTTTTGGTGAACCCAAATTCGATCTTCATGCTTTTAGGATCCTCATTCTTTACTTATTATTCTAAATTATAGTCATCATGAGCATATCAATCCATGATTTTTTTCTTGCACATCCTGATGTAAGGCATAGAGTCCAAAGATCTTCTTATTACTCGCTCACATTTGTGTTGATATTCATCCTGAGTTGGACTATCAAACTTTTATAGATGCATTTTATCAACACATAACATTCAAGTCTAATCTTCTCGCTAATATTAACACTTTTGAAAATGACCCACCCTTGCATATCATGATTCACATTTTCAATATGGGTATTAAGCATACTTTAGTTGACAATGGATCTGAACTCAACTTATGTCCCATGTCAATTCTTGAGAAGATGGGTATTTCTCGCCGTGATGTTAGTCCATCATCTCTCTCACTTCATGCATATGATGGTTAAATTTTCCCATGCATAGGTCATGTTGTTCTTCCTATTACTGTAGGGCCAAAAACTCTCCACACAATCTTCTTTTTCATTGATTTTCTAGTCTCATATAATTTCTTACTTGGTAGGCCATGGCTTCATGCCATGAAATTTGTTTCCTCAACCGTATATTGTTGTGTCAAATTCATACATGAGGATGTTGAATATATTGTCCTTTGTGACCGTGACACTTACAAATATTGTGACAGAAATCCTAATACTACTCTTCCTTTTTTGCAGACCGATACTACTAACGAACCTCAACCGATGGATGAACTAACTCATTTTCCACCACTCGAGGGTGTTATTTGTGTCATTGATGTGGTTCCCTCCACTTCACCACCTTCCCTACCTACTACTACTACTATGGTCATTTATCAGGGGTATCTTTCTACATCATATATTACTTTAGCTCCTCCATATTCTCATTTCCCATATTCATCACTGACTAATCTTCACATGTACACTCTTCATGAATGATTCATATTGGGAACATATTCCATTTGATCCTACTTGTGATGACACCATATGCTCACATGATGGTCTAGCTCAACTCGGTTTTTCTTTTGATGACCTCTATCCTCCTACTCATGTTTCTCATCTATATTATGGCTTCATCACTATTATTGTTTCTTATGGCTTACATGTCTTCCATCTTACAGTATATCTATCACGTACTCATTGCTCTTCTCCACTCACATTAGGGAAATCATGGCTTTATTACATTGGGGGCACTCTATATCCTGATCATACAAACATATATTTTCCCATTCCCTTTGGTCGTGTCTTTATTTGCAATAGTTCATTTCTCGCTATACGTAAAATCTCACTCGATTGTATGCACACGGTTTTCCACTTCCTCCATTCACTGATGAGGAATATGCTATGGGTATGTATAACTTGTGTCTTAATGGCTCATTACATGATCAACCTAACACCATTGCTTATCCAGGTCTCTAATGCCTATCCATATGACTTTGACCCTAAACTCGACAATCTCTTAGATGACATTACATGATGGATTCCCATATTTTGGAGCCATATCATTTACACATTACCCCATCCCCATCATCCTAGCATCAAAAATATCTCATACTCACATTTACATATATCCATATTCTAGCATTCACATAGTCATCTACACCACATACATCGCCATTACCCGATGACACACTCTTGTGCTTCAGTTCACACTTGACTATTGAGGGCATACTACACATGAACCTCACACATTGCATAATAGATACTACACATTGCATCTCTTCACACATCTTGCATCACATGTCTTACATATTACATTCTACATTATACATTTAGTCTACATCATTTAGACATTTACACATCTACACATCATTCATTTTTTTACATACCATACTATTATTCATCACACATGTGTCACACTCCTATTGTCTATGAGCCTAAAGATCATATACTACTCATTCTACATTGCGTGTAATCTAACATTATTAGGCTATCTACAAATCTTACACACTATACATTGCATTTTACACATCTTCCACATTATATGGTCATTTCTTATCATCGCACATACTACATATTCTTCTACGCACTACACACACTACCCTATCACGTACTCTAGTTCGTTGGTCCATACTTGATCGCCAAGGGTTTACAAATTAAATGGACCTTATCATACTCACACTCTCATCATTCAACATTTTATCATGCAACATTACTAAGTTATTGGCATACGTTATAGGATAAAAGGTCACCTATTCCTTCATCTTATAATGGTACAAACTTTAGAAAACATCACCACTCCCTTTATTCATACTATAGTGATATACGCTTTAGGCTAAATCATCACTCTTTCTGTCATATTTTCATCTTATATGCTTTGGCTATAGGTTCATGTGCACATCATTTCTAGGTTACATATTATAACCACTACACACACACACATTACAAAGACACTACACATAACACACAATTCTACCTTTTCCGATGACGCTCTCTCATTTTTTGTCCATTCTTGACTAATAATGAGGAATGTGGCTCCTATCATCCATCTTGCATTTCATTCCATCCATTCACAACATGTTTTAGAACTTGGTTGATTTTACTCTTGATTACATTTTCTCGTATATGTTCACTTTATTACCCATGCTAGCTAGATATATTGTATTTCATAATTTTTATCATACATACATGCACGTTCACTTCCTTTTCTAGTTTTGATCAAGTATCATAGATTCTCACCTCCTACCACTCCGACAACAATGATTCTTTGTGGGGCATCCACATGTGTATCTTACAGGTGTTATTGTTTCATTTTTTACTTAATACTCTACATTACTTACTTATACACACTTTTGACATATGGGTTATCTTTCTAACATGTTAACAGTGCTTCATGTGTCAAATTTTTCAGGATTATTTACTTTTGTGGCTATCTACTTTTTTTATATTATTTTTTTGTCTCTTGTTTGTTATTGTATGTGGGCCTCACCCTATGTTTGGTGTGCACACTTGTTTGTTGTATGCGGCCATTGTGGCCTTGAGTGTCTTGTGACATCATGAGTGATGTACCATGTTTGCAGCCCAACTTTGGTGGTCTATGGTTGCCTTCTTAAGTTTTTACTACATTTTAGCTTATACATTGTTTTTATAGTATACACTTGTCCTTTTCTACATGTATGATTGTTCGTACTAACGCTTGTTTCTAGCCACTTATTTGTGTGTGCCTTGGTTTCTACCAAGCTCATTCCATTCCCCCCTTTAAGGAATATTTTACTCGGTTTTTCCTCTTTTTGAGCCCCATCCTCATATCTATAACATCACATGTGACCCTAAAGATGGGGGCATCATTTGGGGTTTTTCACATTACACAACACTCTCTACCAGTACATTTCAGTTTAGTTTTATGTCCTTGACATTGTGGGTTATACAACGAGTGGGTTCAAACTAGTCTATGAACCCCATACATAGTGGATTTTATAGGATATGTTGTCCTTAGCATTCTAGGGAGAAGTTACATGTTAGAGGATACAATGGATTTCCTCCCTACACTACTTTGGCCAACGGCGTCGGATCACCCAAAAAACTAGGCAATATAGAGATCTCTTCACATTATTCTTAGGGAAGTAGTTACAGGTTGGAGAATAATGTAGCTTTCTCCCTACACTTCTTTAGCCACGGTGGCGTGAGATCACCCAAAAAACTCACAAGATAAGATATCCTCTTTTACACCCTTTTCTCTCATCATGAATCGAGATACATGCTCCTTTTTTCATACTTCCATTTTAGTATTTTCATTTTTATATACATGTGTATATATATATATATATATATATATATATATATATATATATATATTATATTTTATGCATATTTGACTATTTGATCATATTCTCCTTTGCAGTCCATTCGTATGAGAAGAAAGCAATAAACAACAACGGTTTCAACAATAACAATAACAATATTTTGTGGTAACACACACCTCATACTAACATGCAGGTACATCACACACATCGGTAGCTACACACATGTTTCTTCCTAGGTTCATTCTCATCACCTTTTTCACTTTTACATATTTAGTCTCCATGTTCCATCTTTTTGTCACTCCATGCTTTGTCTAGTCCTTCGACACACTTTCTACATCACTCTACATGGACATCAAGTACACATATCTATCTACTTTATGTTACCAAGTGTTTCGCTCACCAACATAAAGTGGGGAAAATGTAGACACAAAATCACGCACTTTAGGCATTATTTAATCCCGATCTCATACTACTATTCATATGGTTTTTGAGTGAAGAAAGTACTAATTAATCCATGTCCTTTGGCCATTTTACTTTGCTTGTTATCGTCACTGCCGACATCCCGCATCTACTCACCCAAATCGGGCTCTACCATTTGGCATCGTTTTATCTCTAACTAGGGCTCCTAGACAAGTATTAGGGCACCATAGGTTCCTAGTCCCATTTAGGTGTCGTGAGCCTTTGTAAAATTTCCCATCACTTTTTGGGCACTTTCTAGTCATTTGATATTTTTATCTTTTTTTGGTTGGCCTTTTTAGGGTTAATTACAAATTTTGAACAAGATAACCATATAAATATAAAGTTATGAGACCATAATGAGGTACCAAGGACTAAGCACTACTATCATCACCTAATGTTGCATCCATCAAATGCTCCATTTGTATCCATTTAGCTCTATCACAAGGCAGAATTTTGGTTCATCTCGCATCACACTACATAGGAGGGAATTTTATTATATTTCATCAACAATTTTATCACATTTCTACATATAGTTACTTGCTCACTTATTTCACAAAGTGTGACTATCACAAGAGAACCTAGGGCATGATTACACACACACACACACACATAGAACTACATTGGGTCCGAGATGTAGTTCCACGCCGAGTTAGTAATTCCATCATTGTTTTCGTTGAATACAATCGACCCCTTCATATACATCTTTATTTTTAGGGTTTTGATTATTTTCTTGGGGTATTTCAGGTCTTCCATTCATATTTGATTTACAATGACGTATTGTGTAGTTAAGCGAAGCTAGTGTGATAGGAAGTTAAGGTAGACAAACATTTAGTGAGACATCGAGAGGAAGGTTGTAAATATTTTTACTGGACAGGGCACCCGAGATCTTAGACTAGGTAACCTTAGTCCTTCTGCGCAGTGCCCTAGTCCTACCTCTTTAACTCTCTAGATATGTCTTTTCTATATCTTTTGTGTGGTCATTCTTACATTTCATTCATCTAGTTTTCTGCGACACGATCCTGAATAGACGTCGAATCTACTAAGCTCTTCCTAACCCACTTTGTTCATTAGGGTTTCACATTTCTACTTGCTTATTGGCTTGGCTTACTTTCTTTATTTACCTGGATTTTATTTATTATTGTTCTTAATATTAGATTAACTTATAATATCCACATTTTATTTAATCATTAAGAAAATAAATGTAATCTATAGGGAACCATGTGATGTATAAAATAAATTTATTCTCAATACACTAAAAATAGTTTTGTTTGGGGGATAGATCTTGCCATGCGGAAATATCCTATTTGTTTAATTTTTGTGTTTTTTGTCTATTTACATGGAGTTCCATATTTTTTAGAGTTATTAAGCCTTGAAATATTGGCTAAGCACCAAAGGAACACATGCATAGGACCAATGAAAAGGAAGGAACTCAGGGAGAAGTGTGCAAGACAAATAGGTTTAAGAAGGGTTTAGGAGAAACCAAGGCACACGTAGAAGATAGAACATAGGTTCAAAGGAATTAGCCATATTCGGTATTCTGAATGCACTTGAGAAAAACCATGACCTGACTAGGTATGATGAGTGGATAAGGTGTAATCCAAGAACCTTGGAGGTAAAGAAAAGGATATTCCACGTAGGTAATATTCCGAGAAGACATCATTATAGAGAGTGGAGGTTTTGCAAAGGGATAAGCATTCACCATTAGAGGACCACATCGACACCTAGCACGTGAACTGCTCATGATAGAAGGTGTGGTGATGGGTGTTGATCCTATAAAAATAGATGCTCAAACTATAGAATGAGATCCAAATAAAGAAGGAGAGAACAAAAGAGAATGCATAGAGAGTAAGATGTTAGGTAGCAGTGTTGCGAATGTTAAGGTTTAGAGCACTTAGTGCTAAGGGTTTTGAAGGGTGTAGTAATTCTATGTATGGCACTAGGATCTGTAACAAGGGTTTAAATTTGGAGATTATAGATAAAATCTCATACTAGGGAATATCTATAAGAGTTGACTCCTATCATTTGATATGTATGGTCTGAGATGACCTCTTTTGATTGTAATGTGGCTACCTGAACTATTCCAAATGAACATATATATAAGGATCCATTCTCGTATATCCTATTTAAAGGTGTAAACCCTCATGTTATATGATTATCATGACTCGAGATCTAATTTATTATGCTTATTAAAATGGTATTTAGTTTATTTAATGCATTAATGTGTGAATCTATAAGCTAC
Source organism: Taxus wallichiana var. yunnanensis (assembly GCA_018340775.1). Lineage (NCBI taxonomy): Eukaryota > Viridiplantae > Streptophyta > Pinopsida > Cupressales > Taxaceae > Taxus > Taxus wallichiana. The sequence continues at coordinate 5,990,870 of JADAXU010000059.1, read as the reverse complement.
CCCTTTCACTTTTTGTTTAACTAAGTAAATGTACTTTTCGCTCTGCAAATCATCCTCCATTAATGGAAAAACCTTCTCAAAAATCTCATATAAATGAGGTGCTCAAGGTGCCCACACATGCCTCGGTGAGCACCCAAGACCCTGCTAGGTGATAAGTCGGCACACTTGGGGTTAGAAAGTGGTATTAAGGGTACATAAAATGACCGCATCTTGGTTCCATTACAGGACCTCTTTTCAATTTTTTTGTGAGAATGATGTGTGATGGTAGAGTGCGTAGCCTTGGGCCAGTTTTGAAGCATGGTTTATAAGCACAGAGGATGAGTTTTCTCAAAAATTTAGTACTTGAACCCGAGTTTGATGCACACAAATGGGTAGAAGAACATCTCAGTATCATGAGCTATATGAGACCTTCTTTCATTTCTTTCCAATGGAATTGAATGAATAGATTTCAGTGCATGCATCTAGATCAAGTTGGTACTATAGATCTTGTGTGTGGACCAAAGATGAATATCAGAGGCTACAGAATGCTAATTTGACTTGGACATGTGTTGTTGATCATTTGTGGAGAAGAGTGTTGACTAGTTATACCCTGGAATACGTTATTTCTATGTATTCCTGTCATAGATTATTCAACTTGAGTCATTAAGGGAGCCTAGAGGATCATTTTTCATGGTATCGCTTTATCCATAAAGATCTTGATCATTACACTGAGTTTGGAAGCATTTCTTATGTACGGATAAGCTTCTTTTAAGCATTGGGTGAGGAAGCTAGGGTGGAGGAAGATGGTGGACCTTGCGGCTAAATAGGAGAGGGAAGAGAGACGAATCAAGTATAATGAAGCACATGAAAGGGAGTTGGCTAGACAACATGAGGTTACAAGAGTGATGGATCTATGGAGGCAGACATTTTGGGAAGGAATTGAGGTTTACATAGAGGATGTGGAGCCTGAGAAGTCTGTGCTACCCCATCTTGGTAAGAGAGGAGAGAGACCCCTTTAGCTTCTGATGAGAGCTCATCACTTGGAGAAAGGAGAGTTGTCGACGTGCATCTAAATCCACCTAGTGACCAAACCCTGGCGCTTAGTTTTCCAAATCAAGAGATAAGTATTACTAACCTAGTTGGTATTGGTGGGAGTGACTGATCTGCACCTAGGAGGTATAACTTTTCATTTGGCACATTTATGGCTACACAATCATTTCCTTTGTTTGGAGGTATATTGTCTAGAATGAAATTTGGGAAAATTATGGGTACACAAAGCTTGGGTATCACATCTAGAAGTGGCACGAGACACACATCTGGTAGTGGTGCAATATCATAGATTATTGACGCATAATTCTACGTGACAATGGGGACACTAGGTGCAACCACTTGGGGCCTCTACCACTACGGGAGGTGGATATGATGGAATAAGAACTAGTGGACCTGGTAGATCTAGTGGATCTGGTGGATCAGGAGGAACAAGACCTAGTGGATCTAGTGGATTTGGTGGTGGAGGAAACACTAGAGGGAATTAAGGTTTTGGATCAAGAATGCATGGGCCTCAACCACCTCAGTAAGTATTTTTCAAAATTTATTTGCATCTACCAGATTACAAAGGTGTTGAGGATGTTACAGAGCATGTACACAAGTGTGGGCTGTTATGGCGCACGAAAGGGATTACTACCCTGGAATGGAAAGCAATTCAATTTCCAACAATTTTACAAGGATGCACATATATTTGGTACCAAAAGTATGACCCACACTAGATAGTGGTAGATTACACCGCATCGCGAAACACCTTCTTAGCTGAATTTCATATCCCCGAGTTTGAACAGATGAGCATTAGCACATAGAAGGAGATCTAACAAGGTATGGCAGAGAATGTGTGAGAATATGATGTGTTTTTAAAACTCTCTTGTCAAAATTATCTTATGATATTCATCCTTCTCATCATGCTCAGTGGTTCTTTGGAGGGTTGATAACACCTTTTAGGACAGTGCTTTCGCATAGACTTTCACAGACCCGCATGAGAATTTGGAAATTGCCCTACATGCTAAGGCTATTGGAAGCATGGATACATGTGTTAGACATTTTCTTGAAGCTTAGATTGTTGTGATGGAAAATCAGCTAGAGAAGTTATCTGTGAACTTGGCACATGAGACTCACAGTGGCCTATGGTGCACAAATTTTGAGGTAGAGGGGCATACAAAGGATATTTGTCCTCAAAGATTAGTACGCACCATGACAATGGACTATGAGATTTTCCACATAGATCATGATGAAAGTAGATGCCCACTACTGCAGTGCATGATCTATAAAAATTTGTCTTGCTATTACAAAGATATACACCTATACTACTCATGACATTGAATAATTATAGATTGATTAACCAAATACATGATGCCATTGATATTGGTGTGTACCATACCAGCCTCGTAAATAATTCTAAGGATGATGGTCATCACTAAGAAGGGAACACGGATGGAGGGGTGCATGGAAGAGGTTTCCAAGGAGGATTTCATGGTCGTAATAATTGTGGAGGTGCAAGAAATGAGTTCCCATGTGGAACTGTTATGATTATGGATCTATGGAGCACTACTGAAGTGCGAGAGCTCGATCTTTTACAATTCTCTTGGTGTGGAAAGAAACATAAGTATGAAGAGTTCTTAGAGCTATTTGAGCATATGAGCTAGCGAGAAGCGAAGGATAAAGGCACACGAATGGTAAGCATAAAGAAGGCTGACTCGCAATTGATGTTAAGGGTGGCACGCGAGTCATAACTAGAGCCTATGCTAGTAACGATGTGAGTTGAGACTGCATGCACCAAGAAGATACCAAGGTAGAAACTATTGGTTACTAGAGAAGAGGTGGTGCATGGGAAGTATCCAAACCCTACTCATTAGAAAGAGGTTTATCAAGATACCATGGATGTAATTTGAAGCCTACAAGGAGAGATCTAGTGCCTAAAGGAGAAGTTGCGGTAGTTAGAGAAGAGGAAGAGCATTGAGGCTCCACAGAAAGAGCTAGATGAGGTCAGGGAAGTATGTAAAATGGTGAGGTAGGAGAATATTTTTCCATTACAAGGGGAATGGTTATGGGAAAAATTATCGTACACCATAGCAGAGTGCGAGTGACAAGTCCTACACACTAGCCTTCCCCCTCACATGATTAATTATGATAAGGAGATTCCCTTAAATGCGAGTTAGTCATTGGGTGGCTTCTAAGCAATATTTTGATAGACATAGGTACAAAAGTTAATACTCTCACTCTAGATGCATGGTACAAAATGGGAAGGCCCCCATTATAGCCATCTTTGAATGTGTTGTATATGGCTAACAAGAATAATGCAATGCCCATATGTGTCTTAAAGGACATTGTTATCACTATCCAAGGGGAAAAATTCACTATAGATTTCGAAGTCTTGGCGCTAGCCGAGGTGGATAACTTTCTAGCATTACTTGGGTGCCCCTAGTGTTATAAGAACAATGTTGACCTACGGTTCAATAAGGGGTACATAAGCTTTGAGAACAAGGAAGAATGGGTTATCATCCCCTTGACTGATGGAAATTTAGCACCCTATACTTGAGCCCCTTGGAGATGAAGTTCTTAACAGGATCTATGTGTGCTCTATCAAGGATCCTAAAGTGATTCATCCTTTGGAAGGAGTTATTTAGTTTGAGGAAACCTAATCTATAATTGAAACAACTAGTTTGGCATGTGAAAACTAGGTGCATAGAACATATGAGTTGATCGGAAGGTAGTTAAAAGGCTCAAGTGATGAGAGAAAAAATATGCACTCGACCAAGCATGTGGGAGGAAAGAAGTTGCCAAGTTATTATGGAGGAGCCAACCCAGATGTTTTCTTATGAGAAATTGAGACCCGGTGGAAAAGTGACATCGAAATAAAAACCACATCGCATTAGTGGGAGACACACCGCAATAGCCTTCTAGAGTGGTAAAAAGTAAGAATCGCATTCTCTATTAGGTTTTCCCAGATAAATGCACCCACTATCATATGAGACTATTATGGGAAGGAACCCACCTCATTTCACATCCAAGCATGTGAGAAGGCTAAGATGGAAGGTGCAGAAGCATTGTCACCTTCTTTATGGGTGCATAAGTTGTACTCCACCTTGTAAGGCTACGCACACACATGGTATGTTCACTCATAGATGCGTCATCAGACATAATGATGGCTGACCTCCTTCAAGATATCAAATATTGGAGTGCTAAACCATCAGTGGATAGGTCATTATAGGTTGTTAAGTGCCTTACAATGGGAGATAGTGCCATAATAAAGGATAGAATACTAGATTTATTGGGTGAACCTAGTTTGGAAACATGCTTTGATGAGTAATAATCAGAAGAGACACAACTTGAGTGTGCATGCATGGAGAAAGAAAAAGGGAAATTGGTCTATGTGATAGATGGTGAAGAGGTGGAAAATTTGGATGTTAACCATACTTTGAAGGTACATGCGAAGTCATGGATAGTGCTAATGAGTAAGTGCGTGCCTACCATGAACCCCTAAAAACAAAGAAGGTTAACATTGGTTTAGAGGTCAAACTCATAACCATTTAACCTACCTAGAAGAAGGCTATATGTCAGACTAATGTTTTTAAGAAATCCTCACACAGTGAATTTTGCTAAGGCCAAGAATCTAAAAAATTTCAATTTTCGACTTCATAGTTTTTCTCTTTTGGAGTTTTTTAAGCTTAGTTTCGAATTTCATTTGAAATTTTCTGAAGTCTGAAACTCTAAAAGTTTGAATTTTTGGACTTTTGGGTTTTCGAGTTTCAGGAATTTTTGGCTCATTTTGTTTAAATCCATCTCGAACTTCCGAAGTTTGAATTTCTGAAAGTTTGAAAATTTGGACTTTCGAGTTTCGGTTTTCGAGTTCTCCAAGTCATTTTTAGGATTTTCACTTGAAGTTTCCCGAAGTCTGAATTTCTGAAAGTCTGAATTTTCGACTTTCGGGTTTTCGGGTTTCAAACTTTTAGTCGCCAATTCATCTTTTTTCTTCCCATTTTTCTAAAGTCCGAAATCCTGAATTTTCATAATTTCTAGCTTTCGGGTTTCGGAACTTCAAAGGTTCTATGTGTGATTAATTCTCACCTACCTCCGTATGGATCAGATTTTTACGTTAATATTGGGATTCCTATATAAACGCGTATTTTAACTTTTCATTTTTACCTGACACATTCGCTCTAACATTTCATTCTTGTACTTTGCGATGTATTTTTCAAGGTATGTCTTTTGTTTAATTTTCTTTTGGTTTTAGGTCCTTTTCTCCATTTTTCTCCCCGTTGGGTTTTTTTTTTTTGGTTTCCCTCTGCGTTTTTGTGATGTCATTTTTGGTTCACCATGTTTCTTTCGAGTTTCTTCCATGTTTTCAATGTTGTTCAAGGGATCTTTTTAGGCCCCTTGTACTTCCTTTTATTTCTCTATTTCCAACTTAGCAATTTAACATTTATTTTGTAGTTTCCTCTAGAAGTCATTCGAAAGACTTATTCGAAAACTCATTTTGGAGAATTCTTTCGGGAAATCACAAGGCATAAATTTTTTTGGAGAATTCATTTCAGTAAAATCTTCAGAGTTTTTTACCTTCGGAACTTCTTTGTTTTCAAAATTTCAGAGAATTGTTGTTTTTGGGTTTTCAGGACCTTTGGCTTTGGAATTTTTCATAAAATTTATTTTTGGACAAATTCACTTTGAAGATTTCTTTCAGAATTTTCAATTCAGGAACTATTTCGGGATTTCAATTTGGTTATTTTGTTCGGACTTTTCACTTGGAGTTTTCTTGTTTTCAGGTTTTCATAATTTCTGTGACATTCAACTCCCAAAACATAGGTTTTGATGTCCGCTCCACTTCAAAGGGAAAAGAGAAGATGAAGTACACATTTCTTGGGGTTTCTCCCCAATCTTGCTTGACCTCTGACTTAGGAAATATTGGGGACACTGATCTAGGACAAATTGATCTTCCCAAGTTCTGGGAAAGATTAAAGGCCCCAAACAAGAAGCCATGGATGTAGGCCATCTATGACAATGGTCTTTCCCTTGCTTTGCCGCTTTTCCCACATCTGTGTAATGCCTAGAGTTTGTCTTAGCTGCAGCAGCCCACTATGACGAGGACTCCATGTCAATAAGGGATAGTGATGATAAGGTGGTGATCCGTTTGGACCCATATTTCTTTGAGGACTTGTTTAAACTTCCAGATGTTCAAGATTACGCCACAATCTCACTAGAAATAGCAGTGGAACACTGGGATAAAAAAGAAGAAGTATGCTCAAAGGTTATGATGAAATCCTATCTGACTAAGAATTTCGCCAAGTTACCCAAAACTATACATTGATCGATTTCATTCAGGAAGTCAATGATCTCATTGTGCTTTTAAGTAGAGTTTCAGGTCTTCCTTCTACAAAGGAATTCCGGAGTGGATGTTTTTATATATAGCAACTATCAAGAAGAATGATGAGTTTATCGATGGGGGAGCATATTAGTAGCACATTATTCGCTATCGGTTGCGTAAAGTATCGAAATAAAGACCATCTACATGACATCTTTCCTGATATATGTGGCTACTGCTATGGGAGATTTTACAGAATTGAATACCAGGGGTGTTTACAACACCTCCCAAATATATGAGTTTTATCCCCAACTCACTCTGGACGAGGAGAAAGCATTTCGAAGAGTCAACGACACTTTCTTTGTTGTTTTCCTCTATCGTTTTGAAAAAGATCTATATAATCGAGAGGGTTTCTGATGAGGCTTTCTAAGAGGTGTGAGAATGGGGAGAAATCTACTTTTAATTTCCCACATTCACCTACATTTAGATTCTGGGTTTCATAGGTGCCCCAAGCAAGTTGCCAAGGTGCCCTACTGACAAATGGATTCTTTTGGAATTAGTTTGACAGTTGTTGGATTACCATCGAATCCAAAATAAGCATCACAAGGTGGGAATACATTTCCTTGTTTCAATTGGCAGGTATTATTTCCCAAATATCCACAAGGAAAAGAATGTTGATGTAAAAATGGCAGAGAGGTAACCCTACGGACCTTCCATCCATGAACTAATTTTGACTATTGGGGTAAGTTCGGGGAGATAGGTAAGTCCAGTGCTCATGTGCCCCAATTAGAAGATATATGGATTCATTTTTGGGATGAGTACATCGTGTGGAAAAGGGATTATGAAAGGTTAACCCTTGATGAAGTTTGCAATTTGGATTGGTTGATGTGCCAAAGGACATGCAGGACAATGATGAGGTCCTAGATTCATCATACAAGAATGATAATGTTGCCAATCAACCACTGTCATGGGTTGATTGGTATGTGGAAGAATGCAGCAATACTAAGGAAAGGGCGGGACCCATTCTAAAAGGACTTTCAATTGGTTGGCCACCTTAGGAATCTCACCCAAAGGGGAAAATCAACCTACAAATACAGGGTCTACATCAGCAAGAAACCAACCAACACCCACAAAAGGCAAGAGGTCAACTCAAAGGGTTCCTACCATTCCAAAGAAGATATCATTTGTGGTTAGTGGCTCATCTCTCTCTCTAGGTTTGTTGTTCTCAATATTACAACATCTTCAAAGTGCGATTCACAGTAGTTGAAGTGAGTGACTCTCCTAGTGTCATTCAAGATCCATCACATCTTCCCCTTCCTCCATTATCACTTCCAGTATCAATTCCTTCCACTTACACCATAATTTTTTCTTTTCCATCCCCTTTTATGGCTCAAGTATTTTCATCACTTCCAGTTCTATCAGCTAGGGAAAATATTGGGTCACCCATTTCCTCTTCACTTCCTTTGACACTCCCATTTTCTTCAATTACAACCCCCAACATTGCTTTGTCAATTCCTATGGCTATCCTTACACCCACACCTTCCATTCTTGCTATTGTTATCCAAAATTCACCCCCAGGGTAAAATTGATAACATGCATCGAATGCTCAAGTCCCGTGCAAATAGATTGATTCAAGGAAAAAAATCATGTTTCTGGGGCCCTCTCTACTTCTTTCTAACTCTCCCGTCCAAGAAGAAAAGAGAAAGTTCTACAAAAGGGTGAAAAAGTTACAAAAAACAAGCTCAAAGGGCGGAAAAATCACGAAAATCGGATAAGTCCTAGTCCTCGCAGCGGTTGGGACATCGGGCGCGAACCGCCGAAAAGCCTCCAGCAGTCCGCAGACAAAGAAAGGGACATCCGGGCCATGGGGATGCGCGGGACGCGAAAGGGCGAACCAGCCGAAGGTGAAAAAATTGACTAACTGTTGTGTAGATAAGGCTGGACATCTGGGCCGTGAGGACGCGAAGGATGCGAAAAGGCGAAGCGGCCGAGAGCAAAGGCAGCCCATTTCGGGCGGTTCGGAAGAATTTGTCCCAGATAGTCCGGGACAGTTGGGACAAAGGGACGCGTGGGACGTGAAAAGCCGAAGGAGCCAAGAGCCAATCGAATCTTGCCATGTGTCTTCGCTTCAAAGAGGGAGAGGGAGGCCCAAATCGGGTGGTTCGGAGATTTTTGTCCTAGACAGTTTGGGACATCCGGGCCAGAAGTACGTGGTGGACGTGGGGAGCTGAAAGAGCTGCCGACAAATCAGAATGTGACACGTGTCTTCGTGGATCGGAGCGGCGGAGGAGAGGGTGAGATTTTTACTTGATGTTTTGCCAAGTTTCCAAAGGTGAAGTTTGGAGGATTGGCCCGAGCCAATAGACACAGGACACGTGTCCAATGGAGCAGGGAAGTGCGGAGCTCGGGAAAATTAGAGAATTTAGCAATAGTTTTGGAAAAAAACTAAAAGGACAAGGATGACCCCACGCCCCGTCCTCGAACCAAATCATGCCACGTGTCCCAAGTGGCGAGGGCGCGGGGAAAAAGTGGAAAATTTTCCAAAGAGTTAAAAAGGGGTCAAATTTAAAAGGGAAACCCATGGAAAGGTAGAGGAGAGAGAATTTCTCAGCCAATCAGCGCCTAACACGTGGCGTCCGACCAGCGAAGCATGGGAAAAATTTCAAAATCCATTTTGGCCTGTTTTGTGCCCTAAATCTTCAGATCGCCATAAATTTCGATCCAGAGCTCGGAATTGCACGTTCTTCATATCATTGGAAAGCTTATGAAATTCTCTACAATATTTCATGGTCAATCTCTAATTTTGGTTCAGTTTGGAGAGAGAAAATTCAAGAAACGGCTCTAACGCGTGTTCATGGCCAGAAGTGACATTTCAGCGACCAAATTTAATACAGAATGGGTCGCACTCTCCTCCCATTTGGTCAAAATGACAGGGTATGGGTTTATAAGGTCCTCCATGCTGATTTAATGCATTTACAATCAAGGAAGAATGGGCTCCCATGTTTTTGTATGTTTTCTCTCTCATGGGCTCGACCCATGCAATGTAAAAGCCAGATTTGGCTCATTTTTTTTAAAAAAAGACATTACAAGTTGTTCATCTTTTCGCTCTGTCCTCCCTTCTTTTCTTCTCCAAGGTTGAAAATGTAGTTTGAACCTCCTCCCTTGTTCTCGTAATGGTGTTTTTGCCTTTTACTATTGAAATTATGTTCTCAGGCAAACTTAAGCAACAAAAATATGTTTTGTGATGCATCCATGTCCATCCTTGCTCATTTTTTTCTTATTCTCTTCTTGCCTCTCTTCATTGCAGGTATTTGTGCATGTTCTAATGTTCATTACAGGTTTGGAGCTGTGTTCATGGAGTTTTGGGACATCTTCTGTGTGAAATATATCCTTGGGCCTGTGATGCGTCTGTCCATCCTTCCCATTGCTCACCTCTCCTTGTTCCATGGCAGTTTTGATAGATGTTCAACATTCTCTTTCTCTAGTGTATCACCATTTTAGAGTAGGCTTTTTCTGTTTTTCCATTTTTTCTCTCTCTCTGTCTCCTTGGCATGGTTAGATTAGGATTAGATTATCTTTCCTACACCGGAATAGCTCGTGGCGGGTAATTTAGGAGCAGAACCACCTTCTCTGGATATTCCTTTCTCATTCTTACAAGTCCCACACTTGGAGAAAGGTTTCAATGTTGTGCAATCACACCGGATGCCCGAGTGATCAACCTAGAAGCCTTGATTTGCATCCGGGGTGTTGTGATCCAGAACAATAGTTTTGGCACGCCGGTGGGACCTTAGAGGTCTTCCACTTCATCTTTTGTAGGTTGGTGTGTTCCTGTGAAGATTTCAGCCTTTGGAGGCACTTGCAAACACATCCGCGACTCCATCCGATCAGCAACCCATTTCTCAAGTTGCAGACTGCTTTTCATCCATTCCCATCCATCCTTCTTTCCATCTCTTTCATTCTTTTCCATCCCATGAAGTTGTGCAATCATGACTTCATTTCCATCATGGAATTCACATCAACAACAAAGAAGATATTCCACCTCCAACATGTTTTGCAAATCTTCCAAATCATAATTTTGAACAAATCCAAAATCAGCATGCATACCCATATGAGCAGAAATGCCAAGATCGGTTTGGCTATGGAGCTTTCCAAGAGCAGAGTATGCATATAATGAAGACAATCGTGAGGCAAGATGTCGGTCTCGTTGTAGAAAATCTAAAAGATGGAGGTAAATATGGTGTAGTCCAGGGCTCGAGCACAAATGAGAGCTTTTAGAATTGGTTGCATAGGACTCCCTATCCATGGGGAGGCCCTTTTCCAAGACACTTCAGCCCTCGGGAAGTTGGACTTCATGATGAAGATGCTGCCCCAACTTGCACAATGGATAGCAGAAATAGAGGCCTATACACTTGCTATTGAACAACCTTGTCAATGGGTAAGTTCTACACCATCATCTGGTTTTTTTCTTTCCATTACTCAAGCAGATCATCATCGTTGTCCCAAATGTTGATCCCATGTCTCCACCTCTTAGTCTTCCACCACACGTCAATTCTTCTTTCCTTTTTCCTTCCAAACAGTCATTCCCTCCACAAGAGCTAACGAAATACCCCCGTCCTCTAAAGAAACAAGAGTTTCTACCTCCACCACCAAGAACAATTGCCAAATCAATCAAGTTTCAACCCATCCCTCCTCTTGCATTCCCAATTCCATGTGGGGAAGAAGAAATTGAAAAAATTGGCCATGAAGAACAGCAAGAAGAGGAGCCCAACAAAAAAGAAATGATAGACAACTTGAGGGTTTGGGCTGCCAAATTTGGGATGACAAAGATCCCTTGATGGTTAAACCTACAAAGAGGCTATGGTTAAACAAATGGTGGTCGACTGATTTTTTTGCAGCGGAAGAAGAAGATCTTGCAGTCCCAACTTGTCCTCTAGAGCAGCAGATTGAAGAGTTTGACTTGACAAACTTCATGCTGGAAGAAGAGTTCAATCAAGAGCAAGATTGTCTTCAAGTAGTAGAGAAAGGAGAAGCTGCTCCAGATCCAAAAGAAGAGGAGCACGTTCTAGTTATGGAGGAGAAAAGTGTAGATCCAAGGGCTTTGAGCACAAAGCGGGCTACAGAAAACCTTCATCCTTCTTTCTACTTCACCTCTCTCAAGTTCTAGTACTGAAGAGGAGTTTGATCTCTCAAACTCAATGTTGGAGGGTGAAAGAAACCATGGTGATCAAGTTATAGATCAAGAGAACACCATGGGAGAGATTGAACATTTGCAGTAGGACAGTCATGAGGTAGTTTATCTGTCAGATTTGGAGGACTGTTTTGATGGAGAAGAGCTGGTTGAGTTCCACCATTCTCTCTTTCATCATCCACATTCCAAACACTTGAATCTGCTGTCATGAAGTAGAACATTCATTTGTAGCAGCCTACATCTTATAGCAACTCTTTGGAACAAAGATTGGAAGATTTTAATCTTTCATGTTCTTCATTGGAGGAAGATAAAGGACAGAGGAATTTCACCATTTCTTCCACACCATCCATTCGGGGTCTACAAGAAGACTCCATTTTTGGAGTTGAAAATCGAGCTATGGGCATATCAAACAGATCGACCTTTCCCAATCGTGGTATTTGGCTTCATTAGAGCCAAAGGAGAAGTCACAACCAGTCATGCTTGCTTCTGAGCATGAGGGTGAGCTATAAAGTACCAAGGATCAGTTGTCATACCTCTTCAATCCAAATGTAGAGCAACTAAAAGAGGTATTGAATTTTCCTTCAGCTGATACCTTGATGATTTGGGTGGAAGACCAGCTTCTTGTTGATTTTCCACTCATCCTAATAGCCATGATCAGCTCCAAATCAATTGCATGGCTGCCACTTTTGAGAAAGGGAAGCTATTTCTCACAACCAATTGCAGGGTTTGTTTAGCTTGCCTTTGCTTCCAGTTAAAGTAGAGTAGGTAGGTTTGCTTTCAGTAGAAGAAGTGCTTGTGCACACTCTGCATGTTTCATTTGGAGCATGTATGATTTTTAGTTTTGTACATAGTTTTTGTGGTGCTGGTTTTGCTCTTGCACAGTTCATTCCAGTGGCATTTTGGTGAGAAATAGCTTACATTTCAAAGGTGGGTTTTCAAGCGGTTCGAGGGAGGTTTACAAAGTTCAGATCAGTTGCAGGCTACTACTCGTGACTCCATGCCCAATGGATTGCTTCAGGCTACTGATCATTCATCTAGCAGGCAGATGACCCCGCTGAGTCGCCAAAATTGTTATCCAAAATTCACCCCCTAGGGTAAAATTGATAACATGCATCAGAATGCTCAAGTCCTAGGCAAATATATTGATTCAAGGCAAAAAATCATGTTTCGGGGCCCTCCTCTTTCTTTCTAACTCTCCTGTCCAAGAAGAAAAGAGCAAGTTCTAAAAAAGGCTGAAAAAGTTGAAAAAACAAGCTTGGGGCAGAAAAAATCATGAAAATTGGCTAAGTCCTAGTCCTCGCAATAGTTGGGACAGTTGGGACGTCGGGGCACGAATCGGCTGAAAATCCTCCAGGTGGTCCGCACAGCAAAGGGACATCCAGGCCGTGGGGACGCGCGGGATGCGAAAGGGCGAACCAGCCGAAGGTAAAAAATTGACTAACTGTTGTGCAGATAAGGACGGGACATATGGGCCGTGAGGATGTGAAGGACGTGAAAAGGAGAAGCGGCCGAGAGCAAAGGCAATCCATTTTGAGTGGTTCAATAATTTGTCCCATACCCAAGATAGTTGGGACAAAGGAACGCATGGGACGTGAAAATCCGAAGGAGCCAAGAGCCAATAGAATCTTGCCACGTGTCTTCACTTCAAAGAGGGAGAGGGAGGCTCTCAATCGGGTGATTCGAGATTTTTTCCCAGCTAGTTTGGCACATCCGGGAAAACATTACGTGGCGAAGCAGGGAGCTGAAAGAGCCACCGATGAATCAGAATGTGACACGTGTCTTCGTGGATCAGAGCAGTGGAGGAGAGGTTGAGATTTTTACTTGATGTTTTACCGAGTTTCCAAAGGTGAAGTTTGGAGGATTGGCCGAGCCATTAGACACGGGACACGTGTCCAATGGAGCAGGGAAGTGCGAGCTCGGGAAAATTAGAGAATTTAGCAATAGTTTTGGCAAAAACTAAAAGGACAAGGATGACCCCGCGCCCCGTCCTCGAACCAGATCATGCCACGTGTCCCAGTGGCGGGGGCGCGGGGAAAAAGTGGAAAATTTTCCAAAGAGTTAAAAAAGGGGTCAAATGCCAAAGGAAACTCATGCGGAAAGGTGGAGGAGAGAATTGCTCACCCAATCAGCACTGACACGTGGCGTCCGACCAAATGCGCGGGAAAAATTTTCAATATTCATTTTGGCCTATTTTGTGCCCTAAATCTTCAGATCGCCATAACTTTTGATCCAGAGCTCAGAATTGCACGTTCTTCATATCATTAGAAAGCTTATGAAATTATCTACAGGATTCCATGGTCAATATCTAATTTTGGTTCAGTTTGGAGAGAGAAAATTCAAGAAACAGATCTGATGCGTGTTCATGGCCAGAAGTGACATTTCAAATACCAAATTTAATACGAGAATGGGTCGCACTCTCCTCCCATTTGGTCAAAATGATAGGGTATGGGTTCTTAAGGTCCTCCATGCTGATTTAATTCATTTATAGTCAAGGAAGAATGGGCTCCCATGTTTTTGTACATTTTCTCTCTCATGGGCTTGACCCATGCAATGTAAAAGCCGATTTGGCTCATTTTTTTAAAAAAGACATTACAAGTTGTTCATCTTTTTGCTCGCCTCCTTCTTTTCTTCTCTAGGGTTGAAGATGGAGTTTGAACCTCCTCCCTTGTTCTATAATGGCATTTTTGCCTTTTACTATTGAAATTATGTTCTCAGTGCAAACTTCAAGCAACAAAAATGTGTTTTGTGATGCATCTGTCCATCCTTGCTCATTTTTGCTTATTCTCTTCTTGCCTCTCTTCATTACAGGCATTTGTGCATGTCCTAATGTTCATTACAAGTTTGGAGCTGTGTTCATGGAGTTTTGGGACATATTTTGTGTGAAATCTATCCTTGGGCCTGTGATGCGTCTGTCCATCCTTCCCATTGCTCACCTCTCCTTGTTCCATGGCAGTTTTGATAGATGTTCAACATTCTCCTTCTCTAGTGTATCACCGTTTTAGTGTAGGCTTTTGTTTTTTTTCCCTTTTTTCTCTCTCTCTGTCTCTTTGGCATGGTTAGATTAGGATTAGATTAGCTTTCCTACACTGGAATAGCTCATGGCAGGTAATTTAGGAGCAGGAACCAGCCTTCTCTGGAGATTCCTTTCTCATTCTTACAATTCCCACACTTGGAGAAAGGTTTCAATGTTGTGCAATCACACTGGATGCCCGAGTGATCAACCTAGAAGCCTGATCTCGCATCCGAGGTGCTTGTGATCCAAAGAACAACAAATTGGTATTTCTAGTGATCTTGTTCTAACTAATGCTTTAGGTATCGGATCTTGCTACTCCATCTTCATCGGCTCTAGCCATACCATAGTGGCTATTTAGATAGACTCTAAGCAAAATAAAAAGGTTCCTCTAGGAGATGTTATAGATCTCAGTATATTAGATTCCATGCCCAAAAGATAGGCCAAGATACCAAGAACCGTATCAAGTCTGATGGTTAATCCATCTAGAGAGCATGTGATAGAAGTGGCTACCCCTATTGAGGGGAAAACTAAAGAAACAATCACAACGAGAAGATTACCGGATATCAAAGTTCTCATTGGGGAAGGCTACTCATGAAGGAGCCAAGAAGGATGTACACACTACTCTTGGGGCCCTTTTGGAGAAGTATGACAAAGACAAGGCCACCAAGGATGAGCTCAAGGCTAAGGTCGGGCAGCTCACTGCACTACTGCATAGGGTAACCTAGCCCACTCCATCCATTGACATCTCAACTACTATGGATATGACAATTTCATCTACAATTGATGATATTTCTTATCATGAGCTCAAGAAGCTAGGCTAGAAAGGGAGATCAGTGAGTGAATGGATGGAAATAATTCTGCAGAGGCTAATCCTTTGATCAAGGAAGTCATTGAAATTTATAATGATTTGTAGATTGTAAAGACCACCATTTCTAAGATGGAAGAATCCTTCTCTAAGGATAATAATAATTTAAATTTAACCTTGGCAACATGGAGTGACATTAGAGAGGAGGATTCTTATTTTCTCCTTCAGAAGAGGTGATTGATGATGCCTCTAAATTGTTTGAATATCAAAAGGCTATGGAATTTCGTGTCAGGTATTACAAGATCTAATTAAGAAATTGGAGGATAAACAAGTGGATATTACAGATGCCCTGAATGATATCTCGGAGGAGTTTGACAACACCAACTACAAGTTCTTCAATGAAAATATCGATGCTCTTCCCGAGGACCAGATTAAGGAAAATTTCAAAGATTTGGTGAAGCAGGACGATGATGTCACGAAGACTTTCAATAGTGACTCCATTGATCGACTAGTATTATGTCAAAATTTCATAGGGAGACTAAAGAAAGTCACAAATAAACTTTGAATGTTGCTGGCCAGATCACGAAAGAGATCGAAACAGTAGACGTAGTGAATCATTATGCATGTGGGCCTAGAGATGAAGAAACTTAGGGTGTTATCAAGTGCTTCTTCAAGTACAGACACTAAATGGCTATATGGGAGGAAGGACAATAGAAACTTGTAGAGAAAGGAGATGCAGATGAACCAGGCCAAAGTTGAGCAGCCATGAAAGGATAGGTTCAAGCTCTAGAATCAGTCAAAGTTGTAGGGTTGACTTGGTCAACTTTTGCAACAAATTTGCTATTTTCATGGGAGCATGTTCCCTTATATTAATGACATTACTATTTTTAGTTAAATGTTAGTTAAAGGCCCAACTGTAATGGCTCAACCTAGGAACTTATAAATAGTGGAATGCTTCCATTATTTGATATACATATTTTAGAGATTTTTGGTGAAGTTGCTCTTCAAGCTTGGAAGAGTGCTTTCAGAGATTTGTTGAAACCTTTTAATTATATTTAGAGTTATTCCTTGCACTTGAAGATCTATTTTATTGTGTTGAATGATTAGTCATTACATGCCTTGTGAATGTGATTCCTTAGCATTATTTGATTAATTTACCTTCATTTCATATTATTTGTTTCATTTCATGAAAAGAATAGTGTGATTACTTTTCATCAGTTGTGAGGAAACTATTTTCCTTTTGTTGATTAAGAGTTACATTATTATTATCACTTAAGTGGATACTTGACATGTGCTTGTGATTATCCTCTTGATAAATTATTTGTGTATCAAATCAAAGTTGATCTCTCTATTGTGTATGTTTAAAGTTTAGCGAAGGAACGTGTGCTTCTAGTCTGTGGTATTTTATACCCTTTCCAAGTTGCAATAGGTGAAGGTGGCCAATGATGCGAGCATCCTACCCACATTAACCCTTCCAAAAGTTGAACATCTCTTTTCTTGGTGCATCACCACTTCTAGTATAGATTTTATTTCCTTTCATTCTCTCTCCTTAATCCCATGAAATATTAGTATAGGTCTAGTTAGCCATCTTTATTACATCAGAAGTAGTGTTGTGTTTAGTTCAAGGAAGAGGAATCCATCCTTCTCCGGAGGTTCACCTTGAGCCCAAGTCCCACAACTTGAGAGGTGATCCCATGTGTCTCAATCAAACTAAGTGTCATGATTCATTTTAGGCCATTTGGGGAGTGTAGTGATTTGGAGACAATAGAACCTAAGGAGGCTATTATTAGAGACTATTGGTTAGAAAAAGAGGTTTCAAATATCATTGATCTATTGTGTGAGTTTCAAGATTTATTTTTATGTGAGTACCATGAGCTTAAGGGAGTTCACCACTCCTTGGGGGAAATGAAAATCAAGTTAAAATAATGTGCGCACCTAATTCAAAAGAGACATTATCAAATGAATCCAAATCTTTGTGTCAAGGTTAAGGAGGAAATTGAAAAAATGATCACATCAAGCATTATTGAAGCCATGGAGGAATCAAAATGGATAAGCCCCATGGTCATAAGAATTAAAAAGGATGGAAGGATAAGGATCTGTGTTGACTACAGGGACCTAAATGTGGTATGTGTAATTGATCCTCTCCCAACCCCTTTTATCAAGGAAATCCTAGAGGGATTAGCTGGGCATGATATTTATTCTTTAACAGATGGATTCTCATAAGGAAGACCAGGAAAAAAAACTTTTGCCACTGAATAGGGAAGCTTTGCCTACATGGTCATGCCTTTTGGACTAAAGAACATGCTTTTTATATTTTTGCGCATTGTGGTGCAGGCATTCTAAGAATTCATCCATAAGTTCCTTCAAGTCTAACTTGATTATTGGACAGTGTATGGACTAGTGAAATACCATTGTGACAATTTGTGGTTGATGTTCGAGAGGTTATGGTAGTTACACATATCCCTCAACATCAAGAAATGTCTCTTTGTTACTCCATTTGGAACCCTATTGGGGCATATCATGTGTAGGGAATATTTGTTGGTGGATCCCATAAAAAAATTTGTTATTATGGGATTGGGTGAGCCTACAAGATAGATCATAGTACTCAGATTCCTTAGGCATATGGGGTACTACCAGAAATTTATCAAAGGGTATGCCAAGATTTTCATGCCATTGGAGGAGTTACTAAAACATAAAAGTGCATTTCATTAGGGAGAGGCACAGCAGATGGCATTTGATGCATTGAAGAAGAATCTTACCTTGCACCCATATTATACTTTCCTTATTGGGATAATCCATTCCATGTATATATTTATGCTTCGGAACGGTGATCGGGAAATCTTGGTACAACCTGGAGAAGGAATTATTGACCACCCCTTATGTTTTGCTAGTAGCAGAAGTTGACACCAAAGAGAAGAACTATACTACTACTAAGCGTGAAGCACTATCAATGATCTATGAGCTGCACAAATTTAGGAAATATCTATTGGCAACACCCTTTATATTCTACATAGACCACATAGAATTGAAGTACTTGTTGAACAAGCTTGTTTTATAAGGGCGCATATGTCGGTGGGTCCTATTGTTTCAAGAGTTTGAGTTTACATTTGTTGTAAAACCAAGAAAGATTAACCTAGGACCTGATCATTTATCAAGGATTGATTCAGGGGAGGATGCGCATAGCATTGAGGATACCATGTCGAGATGCGCAATTGTTTAGGTTGTGGTGCATGCCCTATGACTTGGAATATATTGTTGTGTTTCTCAAAATGGGTATAGTGCTTGGAGGAATTAAGAATTTGGAATGAAAGAAGTTATCCATACGCATCGCACCCTACATGTTAATTAGTGGATACTTATACAAGCTAGGTCACGATGAGGTTTTACGTCGGTGTGTGTTAGATCATGAACGCATTACAATCATGGAGGAAGCACATGGTGGGATTGTAGGATGACACTATACAGGAATGCAACGCATGCAAGATCCTCTTAGTAGGTTTTTGGTGGGAAATGGTTTACAAATATTTTATTGAGTTTTGTAATGCTTGTGACCATTAAAAGTGCCTTGGAAAACCAGGAAGAAGGGATGAGATGCCTTTGAGACCGATAGATAGCACAGAACCATTTGAGAAGTGGTCCTTTGATTTTTTAGGACCAATTTCACCTACCGCGTGAAGGACTGGTTCGTGTTATATCATTACATGTACTAACTACTTAACAAAGTGGGTGGAGGCAACACCTATAAAGGACCGTATATTAAGTAATACAACTAGGTTCTTATGGGAAAATATAATCAGCATATATGGATGTCTATTAAGTTTAACAAGTGATAGGGGTACCCATTACTTTAATGAGATAGTTAGAATCTTATTGGAAACATTCATTGTATTCCACCACAAGACTACCCCATATCACCCCAAGCTAATAGAACCATTGAAGCATTTAACAAGACAACGAGTCACATGTTGACCAATATTTGTGATGTGGGAAGAAATGATTGGGATGATAAAGTTTTTGTTGTGTTATGGTTGTACCAGACTACTTAAAAAATATTGAACAAGGCCACGCCTTTTCAATTGGTGTTTGGCACAGAGGCGATGTTACTTATTGAATCCATATTACCATCACTGTGTGTATAGTGCATGCAGGAGGGTTATCCGATCAAAAATCACTTGAGGAGAGGATCAATAAGTTAATGCGAGTTAGATGAGAGGTGGGCTATTGCTCATTGGAGTCAAAAATAGAGAAATCCAGGTAGAAGGCATGGCATAATAGAGATATCAAGAACAAACAATTGAGGATACCATGTCAGACACACAATTGTTTAGGTTGTGGTACATACCCTCTGACTTGGAATATATTGTTGTGTTCCTCAAAATGGGTGTGGTGCCAGAGGGAATGAAGACTTTGGAATGAAAGAAGTTATCCATATGCATCATGCCCTACATGTTAATTAGTGGATACTTATACAAGCTAGGTCACGATGAGGTTTTACGTCGGTGTGTGTTAGATCATGAACGCATTACAAGCATGGAGGAAGCACATGGTGGGATTGTAGGATGACACTATGCAGGGGAGGATTTGCAGAGCATTAAGGATACCATATCAAACGTGTAATTATTTAGGTTGTGGTGCATGCCCTCTGACTTGGAATATATTGTTGTGTTCCTTAAAATGGGTGTGGTGCCGGAGGGAATGAAGACTTTGGAATGAAATAAATTAGCCATATGCATCACGCCCTACATGTTAATTAGTGGAGACTTATACAAGCTAGGTTACAATGAGGTTTTACGTCAGGTGTGTGTTAGAGCATGAACGTGTTGCAATCATGGAGGAAGCACATGGTGGGATTGTAGGAGGACACTATGTAGGGAATGCAACCGCATGCAAGATCCTTTTAGCAGGTTTTTGGTGGGAAATGGTTTACAAATATTGTATTGAGTTTTGCAAGGCCTATGACCATTGAAAGTGCCTTGGAAAACCAAGAAGAAGGGATGAGATGTCTTTGAGACCGATAGATAGTGCATAACCATTTGAGAAGTGGGCCATTGCTTTTTTCGGACCAATTTCTCCTATCGCGTGAAGGACTTGTTCGTGTTATAGCGTTACATGTCATCGACTACTTAACAAGGTGGGTGGAGGCAAAGACTTATAAAGGACTACACAACAACTAGGTTCTTATGGGAAAATATAATCATTATATATGGATGTCTGTTAATTTTAACAAGTGATAGGGGTACCCATTTCTTGAATGAGATAGAATCTTATTGGAAACATTCATGGTATTCCACCACAAGACTACCCCATATCACTCCCAAGCTAATGGAACCACTAAAGCATTTAACAAGATCTTGAGTCACACATTGACCAATATTTGTGACGTGGAAAGAAATGATTGGGATGATAAAGTTTCGTTATGTTATGGTCATACCGGACTACTTATAAAATACTAAACAAGGCCACACCTTTTCAATTGGTGTTTGGCACGGAGGAGATGTTACTTGTTGAATTCATATTACCATCACTTTGCGTATACTACACGCAGGAGGGTTAGTCGATGAAAAATCACTTGAGGAGAGGATCGATAAGTTAATGTAGTTAAATGAGAAGTGGGCTATTACTCATTGGAGTTAAGAAACAAATAAATCCAAGTAGAAGGAAAGGCATAATAGAGATATCAAGAACAAACAATTCGTGGTTAGGTAGATGATTCTATTGTATGACTCCAAGTTTTTGCACCATCCTTGGAAATTCAAAGTCCATTGGATGGGCCCATACATTATATCCTATATACTTGATTCATGCACTTTCCAGTTACAAGTGCTAGATGGAACACAGTTACTAGGCCATTTCAATGGGAGTAGGTTAAAGCCCTACTATAAATAAGTCTTCCTTGTGTTTATAAATAAGGCAGTATTGCCATTTAGCCTAGGATTTCCCTTAATGTTTTTCCTTTCTTTGTGTTTACCCTTCTCGTTATCTTTCCCTTTTCATTTTTTTTTGTGGGCATTGTGCATTGGTAGCTACTTATTATTTTCAAAAGTTTTCTATGCACTGAAAAATTGTGTATCTGTTTTTGTGTGAGGTGGAGTAATGTGACAAGTAATGGAAGTTGGTAGTGGAAGTTGTGTTTTGATGGCCTAAATTGAAGGATCAAAAGCACATATTTTGGAAGAGTGCACGTAGAAAAGGTAAACATAAGGAGTTTGGTGTCAGGAAGGCTTTACAAAAACCACATACAAGAGGATGAGAACTGCAGAACAACATGAGGTAGGCGATGTCAAAAATCAAGGTAAGGACAGAAGAAGTGCCTTCGGTGCTACAATTGTGCATGTAAGGATCTTTGGTCAATAAGGATTTTTGCACACCAAAAGGTTAAGGGTTTTTTGCACAAGATTGGGTACGGGATAAAAGTGTTGAAGCTTGGATTAAGAAGAAAAGTTCACATTTATAGTAAATGTACGATGATAGGTGGTATTGCATTTATTGCGGAAGATAAGAAAAACTATAAGTAGAAGGTCGGGGTATATTATTGTTACCTTGCATTTTTGATATCGAAGAGCTCTTGCAAACTAGGGCATCCTTGAGAAAATGTACATGAAAGAGGGTTGTGAAGATCTGAGTGGATAGCTAGTTGATCAACAAACCAAGGTGGAAAAATAGTACACATACGTAAGGGAGAGGGTTGTAGAATTTTTTGAATCCCGCAAGTGAATACGTTGTCTTGTGGAAGGAAGGATTTTTCCAGGTTAGGGTTCCATAGCTAGGGCACAGGATTGAAGGGATTTCCACATAAGAGTAGAGATGTAGAGTTAAGCAAAGCCAAGATCAGAAGGAAGAAAGAGTTTTTAATAACCCAACAAGAGAAATGGCACCAAGGAAAGTAACCACCGTTTCACCAAAGAAGGGCAAGGGAAAAGGGAAACAAGTTGTTTCCACCAGCTTCAACGAAGAATGGTACATGCGGAGATGCAATACCTAGATGGCATATTGCTTGGAAAATAATGGGTGTCTCACATGAGAAAGATGGTCGTGAGTGACTACAACCATCGAACAAGCACCACAGAGAAATAAATTTCATTAGAATTGGTTATCCTTACGGAAAAATGACACCAGATGGAATACCTATCTATGACGATGAAGTAAAGGTGAAGATGGATAAGGCTAGGTTGTTGCAACTCTATGAGTTTCCCTATTTTGGAAAACCGAGAGGTTGTACCAATGGTTAATGTCGCACGTACATGAAGTATATTTCTACTCTGTAAGACTAAGAATGCATATAACTCCCCAATTGATCTCTAAATTTACTAGTCTTACCTGTGAGGGAGATTCATTTGATGATGACCTAGATGACAAGGATGCCATCAAGAAGACTTTGGAATCCTATGACTACAAAAAGGGGTCACATTACTTCGATATATTATGATTCCCAACCCCGTGATGAGGATGGATGTGTGCTTAGTATCTAAGATGAATGGACAGGAGGGGGTGGACACGGAGTCAACAAGACTTGGTTGAATTTTTTCCAAAAGATCTCGAGAGGTAACCATCTATAACCTCTTAGCATTCATAGCAGAATAATTCATTAGTGTCTTACACAACAGAGAAAGATCATGTTTGGTGATTTCATCCTTACCATCATCTTTTCAGAGATTGGAGTGCCCGATGGACTAGACAAATTTGTATTAGAGTACCCAGATGAGAACCCCTCCCCTACCAAAATATTTGAGAAGTACACTTGTGAAACAATGATGGCTACCTACAAGGAGCACCTAGAAAAATTGTATAAGTGGATGCGTGACACATTTGATGTAGAGTGGAGGATACCTGAGTAGTTACCTATTTTGTTGCAAGGAAAATCTAAATTCATAGTATACCAACATTTTTGCATTGGCCGGTTTACTCTAATAGATGGCACCAAGGTTTCATTCTCCTTCACAGCACAATACTTCCAAGCTGGTGTCAATAGATTCAAAGAGGAAAATAATTTAATATGTTACCTTAACACGGTAGATCAAGATTACTGTGATTTACAAGACTCCGATATACCCAAAGAAGTGCACATGTGTGGAGAAGTATGTCTCCCACAACGTGCACATGATGAAGCTAGTGACCTTGCCTATTGCTAGAAGAACCGAACAAGGGTATACCTATGCATAAGGCCAAAGTATGAGAAGGGCACCTATGTGGAAAATGATGTCTCAATCCTAGAAGACCCTACTATAAGGAATAAGGTCGTATTGAGGAAAAGGGAGAGAGAGGAGGCACCTGAGAAAAAGGCACCCGGTGCACAAATATCACAATCTATAGGTATGCGGTAGTCGGGTGCAAGGCCAAGCACCTATGCACATAGGAATAAATCCCCCACATAAGAAAAATAAAATACACACGAGGAAGAGGTGCTAGAGAAAGAAGATCCCCCTGTGAAAGAAGAGACGTCGACAAGGAAGGAGTCACTGTTAAAGAGTAAGAAAAATGAGAGTCTCTTATACTAGAATCAACAGCTAGGAAGAAGCAAAAATTAGCGAGATAAGGTGGACTCATAAGAAACAGAGAGCATGGAGGCCGAAAAGGATGACAATGAGCATAGAGAGACTCGGGACCATCCACGTGAACAATGTACATGACTCGAGAGGAGGAGGGGAATGAAGAGAAGGATGAGGAAAAAGAAGGTGCTAATGGTAAGGGAGGAAGTGAGGAAGTGAAAACTAAGGATCAACGAGACTCCAAGCTGACCAAGGAGAAGATAGAAGATGCGGCGAGAAAGGTAGGTAGCAAGCATAATAAAGGACTTGGTGGAGTAAGAGGTGGCACGAAGCCTCAAGAAATACTCAAGGAGATAGAGAGAAAAGTGTAGAGAAGGAATATGGAAGCATGGGTAGAGATCCTATCCCGACGATAAGCTTCCCAAAGGTAGCGCACACATGATGAAAGGGTGTGGCGGTAGTGCAAGATCAAGGAATGAATTATATAAATGATCCAAATAAGGTACTACACGCATGGTTCAAAAGTATTATGCCTATGAACCAACTCCTTGCATGCTCTTCATTCAAAGAAGAGGGTGCATACTCACGTACAAGAAATATGTTATCTTGGGATTTTGAGTCCCATGTTGATGAGCCCAAGTTTAAGGCCAACCGAGAGGCGTTGATGAAGATATCTCGCATACCAAGGGAGTAAACCCTCTTGTGAAAGCTAAACAATTATCAGATGAGCAAGTTTGTAATTCACTCAACAAGGTGTTAGTAGAGGTTGAGGTGAGGCACTTTGAGAGAAATGACATAGTAAGGGTCCTGGAGTAAAAGCTGGAGAAGAAAAATGAAGAAATCATTGAGAAGAACAAGGAGTTAAAGCAAGAGGAGCTATTCAATGCACACAATTAAGGCACGAATTAAGGGAGGATAAGGAAAAGGTGTGTGAGGTTTATAAGAAAATAGAGATTATTACAAATGCCATAATCTTGAAGCACCCAGGACCTGGCCCCGCCTGAGCAAAAATACAAATCAACCATGTAATTATTGGAAGACTTAACCCGCATCCTCACCATAGAAATGTGGTCACTCACATTAGAATCAGCAGAAAAGGAATTGGTGCACCAAAAAGAGGAAGAAAAATTGAACATTGGGGAAACAATTACTCGGTATTTTGATCTCCTTTCCATTCTAAAAACCATCGCATGAATGGATGAGGTTGTTGGGAATTTGGGACTATGTAATAGTGCTATGAATTAATAACAAACAAAATCATGCACATCTGATCTAAACAATTCCCCAAAATCTACAGCAGTGGAAGTATAAACTAGAATAATCCAAATCAAGACAAAGTATACACACATAACATAATATGTATTGTGGTTCACCCAATGTGGGCTACATCCACCAAAAATAGAGATCTCATATATATAATATAACAATAGTACAAACTAACTCTTTAATACAAGATTACAATGAATCTCTTCAAGAGTATCTCCTCTCCTCCAGATCTCTAAATGGATCTCCATGAGTGCACTACAACAAAGTGCCTCCAAACACCACCAATAGATCTCACATAACCATGAACTCACATCTATGAACTCTACTACCAAGTTCTTTATGGATCTGCCAACAAGACCTCTCACATGGGTCTACCATATGTGCAACTATGACTATGCACCAAGAATTAAGTTTATCTCTCCATCACTTTGCATAAATTTTGCAAACATGAAGACAACCTCCTCTACAATATCAAGATCTACATGGATCAACAATACAATATGATCTCATGGATCTACAATACAAGACTAGATCTACATAGATATATAATATAAGATCTCATCAACATGTGGATATACAAGAAGAAACTATATGTGATTTGCATATTGTAGTCATTTTTACTCCCATCACAAAAGGAAGGAACCCCATGTGCACCGGCCTATCACCCAGCAGAAGCTAAGTGCTCACCCGAGGCACGTGTAGGTACCAAGTCTCTCTTTTATGTGATTTTAGTGGGAAGCATCATTTATGATTAGTGTAAGAGTTTTTATGAGGGAGGTTGAAACATACAAGGACCATAGGGCTCAAAACGGCCTCTAGATCCTTGCAGTCACCTTAGATTGAGTACTTTAATAGAATCTAGAACATGCATTATGATAGAAATAATTATACAAGAATTCATACATAGCATGAAAGGAAAGAGAACTCATATGAGAGAAATATGCATTAAAACCATTGATATCCATGTCTATTTATAATAGGTAACCTCATTATATTCATTGATTCATTACAGAGTGTCACAAAGAGTAGACCGTAGTCATGCATATCACTAGACATATGTAACTAAGCTAATAGAAAAATAAAAATTACAACTCCATGCTTAGTACATTCTTTCCTGAATACAAATATCCACTCATGCAGTAATTTTGTAGAGCTCTGCTCACTCTCTAACCCACTATACCTCATACTTTTATCTATTTTACTCCATAGGCACTTATATTTATAATTCTCCTACACTGCTAACTCACCTTCCAACATCCTCAGATCTGGTGCCAAGTGTCGAATTTGGTCCATGTGAGCATGCTTCTCTAGGCCTGGGCTTTCCACTTTACCTCATGATACTCTTCTAGAATATTCCATCCGAGGCATGCTCTTTCCTGGGCCAGCATATCGCTAGGCTGGCACCTTATCCACGCGCAACCGATCACGCTTTTCTCATGTTCTTCCTTGGGTACTCGAATTGACTAATTCTTGAACCTCCTTTCACACGTCATGTGTGCTATGTGCTTCCCTAAACCTTTCTCTTACGTTCTTTTTCCTTGCGTGCCTTTTCATAATTAGGAACTTGTGTGCCTATGCACCTTCATACTTAGTTAAGATTACAGGGGTCCAACATCACCCCACACTATGCTTGGTCTCCGTCCTCGGAAACATTTTACTTGACCAAGATGCTTGTTGTCTAGGGAACTAATGAATAGTCTTACACTTTACAAAAATAATAAGGGATGAAAGAATCAGGGAAAGAATGAAGAATGGTAGGGACATTGATTCAAAAGGCTAGGAAAATCTTTCCGAAGGTCTTCCTCTAGCTTATTCCATACTTCGACCTCACCTGTGCCTCTCCGGAAGAGGTCACCCACCAAGGTGCTCACTTTATCAAAACTCAGGCCAACTCCCTAGGTGCCCAAAATGTCCATAATCTACTCCATCTCTTTTCCCAAGTCCTCAAGTTTATCCATCCTTCTAGTGATCTTGGGGTATAGTTCCTTTAGTCGGGCCTTAATTGAGCTCCTTAAAGTCTCAATTGCCTCTGATTTATTTTCTACTTCAGCCAAAACCTTGTCCCTCTCTACCCTGTTCCCCTTGTTCTTTTCTGGAATTCTTTTAGTTCTTGCTTCAAGTGTGGTGACCAAGGAGCTTGCCACCTTATCTCTATCTGCACATGTATCATATGTGGCCTCCACAGATTGGCAATGATCTTAACCTCTGTGAGTACTTGGTTATACTCAGAAATGAGCACTACCACCTTTAACTTTGTCCTCCTCTTTCAAGTGTGTGGCCACTTCTTCTGTAGATTCTAGGGCCAAGGGTCATCTCTCCATAGTGAGGATGCACGTTAGATCTTCTATACACTCCAGGAGGGATGAGTACTTTTGTGTGGGTGGTGCTAAGTCCGGGTGCTTCAGGAGGATGGTGCCCTTGATAGACTCCATTTTCTTGTACACTTCTTGCACCTTTACCTTCTCTTCCTTCAACTCACACCTTAATTGTGCACTGATCAGTTCTTCCTATTTCAAGCTCTTGGCCTTCTCTGCCAGTTCTTCTTCCTTCTCTCCTAACTTCACCTCCAACACCCTTATCCTGTCATTGCACACGAATAATCTAGCCTTGGTCTTGACCACAACCTTGTTAAGATCATTACAGACTTTCTCATCTGAGAGCTCCTAAACATTCACTAAGGGATTGACCCCCTTACATTCTGGTAATGTGATGAGAGCTCCTTGGCATAATTCAAAGTCTAGCTCATCAACGTGGGACTTGAACGCCCAAGAGAGCATCTTCTTGGTTCTAGGGTATGCACCATTCTTTCTTAAAAGACCCCATCGCTATGAGCCTCTCTGTGGGTACGGTGCTCTGGAATCATGCCTAACACCTTCCTTATGTCATCAACATATCCCATTACCTATCTTTGTTCTACATCTAGAGTTCTTCTTCCTTAGTGCACACCTTTGTGGAAGCTTACTGTCAGAGCGGGGCCTCCCAAGTTGTCATGCTCTTTTTCGATGTTCTCCTCCTTCCCCTCCTTCAGCACTACGTCCGTGCTGCACTCCAACTCTTGGTCTACCAAGACCTCAAGAATTCTTTGTGCTTCTCTCTCTACCACCTCCGTGATCTGTTCCTTTGTAAAACTTATGGCTCCCTCCTTTTCACTGGCAGCCTCCTCATCCTCCATGTCTTCGGCACCTTCCTCATCCTATGCACCCTTGCGCCTTATGAATACAAACTCCTACTTCTCACCTCCACTCTCCTCTTCTGATTCATATACACTAAACACATGTGGCTCTTGGTCTTTCTTTGCATCTTCTTCCTTGTCATCATCTTCTTCACTTTAATCCCCTCTTCTCGCATATGTATTTCTCCAAACCGCTGTCAGGTTACCTCTGAATCAGCTTCTTCATCAACCTCTACTTTTTCTTGAGAGGTGGCTCTGATTAGGGATTCATCCTTATCTTATTCCTCGGTGATTCTTCCTTTGATACGGGTCACCTAGGTGCCTCTACCTCGACATCTTCTCCTTCATCGTAGTCTTCTTTCTCCGCGTGTAAGTTCTTCGCTTAGCACTCATGGATGGCATGCTAACTGTCTGAGCAGTCTATATAATTGGTGCTTCTTCTTCTCCTCTCCCTCTTTTCTTGGAGATTGGATTCTTCTTCCCCAAGGGGTCTTTAGGTATGGATACTTCATTCTCTAGATACGTACCCTTCTCAAACTTTGGCCTTATGTGCAAGTACATGCGCGTTGCTGATTCTCCAATAATGGGTAGTGTCATCGGCCTTGTCATTTGAATATCATGCGATAAATACTTTTCCACGTACGCACGCATGCCAAAATGGTAATTCAACTTCTTCCTCATCTCCCTATGTTCCCAGTCCAGACTACCCAGTTCCGGCCTTAGCTTATTTGAATCTTTAAACCTATTCACTCCTGCTTAGAAGTATTGGGCAGTAAATGCGAAGGGAAGCTTACACCAAGGGCTCCATGCTTCGTCTATCAGCTTGAATCTACCTAGGCAATAGTGTTGATAGACCACGAATTCAGCTTCTCCCTCGGTGGCTATTAAGATTTGTTCGAGGAATCTCCACTCTACCCCGAATGCATTCCTCAAGCGCGTGTACCATTTTTCTAGTCACACCTTGTGGGGTGTTGTCATTGTATCGCAAGCATATTTTTCAAACCTCTTCACAGGCAAAGGATCCTCGGTGGGGTAATCCCATATAAATTGCTCAGTGCATCATGAAGCCCAATCTCTATGAATACAATGGTGAGCAAGATGTTTCTGAAGAGGATCTTGTCCCCTTCCTTTGCATAACTAATAATTTCATCTACAATGTACATGGATAAATTGTATATAGTTCCCTCTACGGTCTTCTTGCAAACATGTAGCCAAGGTTTGTTTACTTGCATCCACCTCTCCTCGGCCATTCATCCGAGTCACCAAATGTGCATCCATTTTCATTACGAGGTCCTTCATGTCTGAAATTTCATAATACCATGACCCTTTCTTGCAGGTATACTCGGTGATGGTCTCTTGAATAGCTTCCTTGTCACCAAGGTCATCTTCTAGGCTATCTCCCTCACATATGAGGCCTATAAATTATGAAATCAGTTGGGGAGTCATGCACATCTTATGCCTGCAAAGTGGAAGTAGTCTTCATGCACCCATGACATCAACCACTAGTATAGGTGCTCTGGCTTTCCAAAATAAGGCAACTCATAGAGTTGCAACAGCCTTACCTTCTCCATTTTAACCTTAACATCATCATCGTATATAGGCAAACCCTCAGGTGTTCATTTGTTGGTGGGGCATACTAATTCCAGTACCATTTATTTTTCTATTGTGTTCATGTGGTGATTATAGTCACTAACAGGTACACTTCTCAAGTGGGATTCCCATTCCTTCCCCATCATCACCCCATCTGGGTATTGCATCTCTGCATACCATTCTTCATTTGTGTCTACCATGGGTTCTGGTTGTTTAGCCTTGGCTTTGCCCTTTCCTTTCTTGGGTGCCATGGTCGAGGTATTTTTATCACTCCTATTCTCTCCTTGTTACTCTATCTTACTTCTTCCAATCCTTTGATCTTAAATCCGTGATACAATCCTTCTAAACCCGTGCCCTAGTTTGTCAAACCCTAACTGGGATGAAATCTTCACAAGACAGTGCCTCTTCAACTCTTTCCACGCCCATGTAACCCCTTCTAGTTCACAAACTCAAACTGGCTGCTTCAATCTCACAGATCTTCCTTCACTCGATCGAATCTGAAAGCCCTAGTTTATGGAACTCACTTATATCTCAAACTCTTCTATTTCGCAAAGTAAAAATGAGAGTGCCCCGACCCTTTACTTATAGTTTTCTCTTTTCTGAACATTAAATGCTACTTCACCTACCACCATACTTTTTTCATTTAATGCAACTTTTTCAAACAAAGCCCATCTTTAGTGCCTTCCCTTACATGCCCAACCTATGTGAAAACTCCTCCAACCTTCTAGCACGCAACCAATCCAACCTGACAAGAGACTCTTACGCGTGCGTAACCCACACCGAAGGCACTTCTTTTGTCCTAATCCTTGCTCTCACCTACCTCATGTTGTTTTTAATGTGCTTTCTTCTCCTTAGTACATGGGATCTACAAGTAGCTTTACCCTAGCACCAACCATTCTTCCATCTTCCTCTTTATATACCTCTTTCAACCTGGCTACTCAACAAGGCTTTTCAACACAACTACCTTGGCACTTTTCTCCACCCCACACTTAAAGTGATGTTTGGTCCTTTGCACACTCACAAATTCTCCAAAAATAGCAATAAGGTTACTGTGCCCAAGGCACAAAACAAAACAACAACGTGAAAGGGAAACACAAGAAGGGGAAAATGCATAAAGGAAACTTCTAAACTAACTAGAAAAACTACCTTATTTACAAACACCAAGAAGACTTATTTATAGTAGGGCTTTAGCCTACTACCATTGAATTATCCAGGCTACTTCCTCCAATCCAGTTGCTTGTAATCGCACGTGCTGAATCAAGGATCTACGAGATTGTGTAAGGACCCAACCAATGGACTTTCAACTTCCCAGGATGGCACAGAAACTTAGAATCATATAATAACACCATCTTCCCAACCTCAAACTTCTTGTTTCTAATATGGTGATCATGCCAAGCCTTTTGCTTTGCCTTTTCCATTGTTTGGCTCCATCGGGCAAGTGATCGTCTCTCATCCAGTTTCATTAGCTCATCAATTCTTTCTTCCAAAGACTTGTTCATTGGCAACATAAATTCAACGAGAAGGGCAACATAAATTCAACAAAAAAACAACTTATCCACCAAACACCAATTGAAAAGGTGTGTCCTTATTTAGTCTTTTATATGTTGTCCTGTAAGCCCATAATACTATCGATACTTTGTCATCCCAATCAAGTCTTCCGACATCACAAATTTTAGTCAAGGTATGACTCGAGATCTTATTGAATGCTTCTGCAATTCCATTTGTATGTGGGTGATAGGACGTAGTCTTGTGATGAGCCACCATGAATTTGGATATTAGGATCCTCATGGTTTCATTCAAGAAATGCATACCCCTATCACTTTGGTCGGACTCGAGAGGGCATCCATTCCTTGTGATAATGTTTTCCCACAAGAACCTCATTATTGTTGTTATCATGCAATCTTTATATGGGGCTGCCTCTTCCCACCTTGTGAGATAATCATGCAAGTGATGAATAAACATGACCCAGTCCTACGCACTGCTGGTGTAATAGGTCCTACAAAGTCTATCGCCCACTTTTCAAAAGGCTTCGCGCTAGGAATAGGGTGCAAAGGAATCTCATCTCTCCTCCTTGGTTTGCCAATGTGATGACAATGGTCACAGGCTTTACAAAAGTCTCTACAATCTCTGTATAAGGTATCCCACCAATAACCTACCATTAATATCTTGCGCGTGGCGGCATCACCTACATAATTCCCACCCACACTTGCTCTCATATCTTCCTCCATGATGGCTAGGTGCTCATGCTTTAAGACACATCTCACGCAAA
Source organism: Taxus wallichiana var. yunnanensis (assembly GCA_018340775.1). Lineage (NCBI taxonomy): Eukaryota > Viridiplantae > Streptophyta > Pinopsida > Cupressales > Taxaceae > Taxus > Taxus wallichiana. The sequence goes on along the minus strand of JADAXU010000059.1, from coordinate 5,958,756 downwards.
ACTTCATCACATCATAATTTGCATAAGTCTCCACTAATTAACATGTAGGGCTTCTTTTCAATGTCTTCATTCCACCCGGTGCCACACCTTCCTTTAAAAATATTGCAATCTCTTCCAAAACCGAGGGTGTGCGTCGTAACCTAAACAATTGCGCATCTGGCATTGCTTCCTCAATACTCTACATGTCCTCCCCTGAATTAATTCTTGACAGATGATCAGGCCCATAGTTACTTTTTCCAGTTTTACTACAATGGTGAATTCAAACTCTTGAAACAACAACACCCATCAAAATATGCGTCCTTGTAGAATAGGCTTGTTCACTAAATACTTCAATGCCATGTGGTCGATCTGCAAAATGTAAAGGGTGTTGCCAATGATACTACCTAAAATTACAAAGCACGTAGATCATTGACAATTCCTCACGCTCGGTTGTGGTATAATTCTGCTCTCATGGTGTCAGCTTCCTACTTGCAAAACAGAGAGGATGATCAATAATCCCTTCACTTGGCTATGCAAGCACTACTCCAATGGTAGTCCCTGAGGCATCTACATGAACATGAAAGGGCTTGTCCCAAGAGGGAAACCGTAAAATAGGCATGGTAATAAGCCTATCTTTTAATGTATCAAACGCCCTCTACTGTGCCTCTCCCCAATGGAAGGCACTTTTATGTCTAAGCAGCTCCTCTAACGGTGTGGCAATCTTGGCATATCCCTTAATGAATTTTTTGTAATAGCCTCGCATGCCCAAGGAATCCACGCACTGTGCTCTAGCTAGTAGGCTCCCTTAACCCCATAATAACTACAACTTTAGCGGGATCTACCAACAAGCCCTCCTTACATATGATATGCCCTAATAAATTCCCAAAGGGTGTAGAAAACACACATTTATTAATGTTGAGGGATATCCTCAACTACCTACACCTCTCAAACATTAACCTCAAATTGTCACAATGGTCTTTAACTAGACCATATACTGTCCAATCATCTAAATAGACCTAAAGAAATTTATGGATGAAGTCCTGGAATGCTTGCACCACTATGCACGAAAAGACAACAGTGCATTCTTTAACCCAAAGGGCATGACCGTATATGCAAAACTTCCCCACTTGGTGGCAAAATTTGTCTTCTCCTGGTCTTCCTTTACATCTGACTTAGTGGTACCCTGAAAAGCCATCCGTAAAGGATTAGATTTCGTGCCCAGTGACTCCTTCTAAAATTTCTTCAGTGAAGGGGGTCGGAAATGGATCAATGACACAAAATACATTTAATTCCCTATAATCCACACAAATTCTAATCCACCCATCCTTCTTGATGTTGATTACCATCGGACTTATCCACTCTGATTCTTCCACTACCTCAATGATCCCAAAAGCTATCATTTTGTCTATCTCCTCCTTGACCTTTATGCACAAGTTGGGATTCATTCGGTAGGGCCTTTTCCTAACCGAGCATGCACCATCCTTTAGTTTTATCTTCATCTCCCCCAAGGAATGGTGAACGCCTTTGAGCTCATGATACCCGTGAGAAATAAATCCTCAAATTCATGTAGCAGATCAATGATCTTTGATACTTCCTTCTCTATCCAGAATCTCGTATAATATCTTTCTTAGGTTCTTCTTTTGGACCGATGTTAACTTTCTTCATCTTTAAACACTCTTGGTAGGCATACATGCGCGCATCTGCATTGTCCACTATCTCACGCATCCCTAAAAAATGGCTAACATCTAAGATTTTTGATTCCTCTCCATTAATCACATATACCAACTTTCCCTTCTCTTTTTCTAAACACGCGCGCTCAAGCTGGAACTCTTCTACTTCCTCTTATTCTTCAAAACGCACCTCCAATCCTAGTTCACCTAGTAATTCTAACTGCCTATCTTTTGTCCTAGCACTATCCCCCATGGTAAGGTGCTTGATACCCTGCAAGGCCTTATCAACTGATGGCTTGGTACTCCAATATTCAAAGGTTTAAATAATGTCAGCCATGAGTTCTTGTCAATTCCTTGTCTAGTGGCATGTCTCCAAATGAATATACCATGTGTGTGCAACCTGTAGTGTAGAATACAACTTGTGCACCCAAAGGGATGGTGGCAAAGCTTCTACACCTTCTCTCTAGACCCGTTCACACTCCTGGATATGGAAAGAGGGGAGCTCCTTCCCATGGTACTCCTTGATGATAGTGGGTACATTGCTCTGGAGAATCGACAAAGAGAGCAATTCTTACCTCGTGCCATTCTAAAAGCCTCTCTTGATGTGTGGCCCACCACCAATCTGCTATGTGCCCAAGCAAGACATAACTTAACATCTCCCTCCATTCCTTCTCATCCTTTTACTAAGCTTCTACCTCCTGTAGAAAGATATCGGGGAGGATCCTCCTAAATACTTGTGCGATTATTTTCCTCCAAGGTTCCTAACCATGCGTGCCTTTGTTACCTTGGTCACTGACCCTCTCAACTGCTATCCCATTAATTCATAAGTTCCATGCACCCAATTATCACATGCCAGACTGGTGGTATCACTCACTAACTAAGCATCTTCAAAATGGATAACCCCGTTAATAGGGTGTATCATCTCAGGGTCTCTGATTGAGTGCACATAAATCTTTTCAAGGAATTCTTCTCCCAACGGTTCAATATAGGGTGTCAACTTCCCATCAACCAAGGGTATAATTACCCATTCCTCCTTGTTCTCGAAGCTGATGTACCCTTTGTTGAACCGAAGGTCCGCATTATTTTTGTAACACAAAGGATGCCCAAGTAGTGCTGGGAAATTGTCTACCTTGGCAAGTTCCAAGACTTCAAATTCCCCAGTAAACTTGGCTCCCTAGATAGTAATAGCCGCATCCTAAGAAATGGATGGACATTTCCTTATTCTTGTTTTCCATATATACCACATTCAAAGATGGTGTGTAATGTCTGGTCTTCCCATCCGATGCCATGCATCCAAAGTTAGAACATTAACCTTCACACCTCATCAATGAGGATATTCTTGAGGAGCCATCCATCTACAACTAAATTCAATGTAATCTCCTTATCCTAGTCAAGGCTGTGAGGGGGAAGGTTCATGTGTAAGACTTGTCTCTCATGCTCTTCCCCAACGCATGGTACCTTCTCTCTCAACCAGGATCCTATTAAAGGAATGATATTCTCCTACCTTAGTATTTTACACACCTCCTTGACCTCATCCAGGTCATCTTTTTACACCTCGACTCTCCTTCCTTGTTCCTCCCTCCTGGATTGTTGCTTTAGACACCCAGATCTCCCTTTGTAAGCTTCGAATAACATCCATGGTGTCTTGATATATTTCCTTTTGATGCATGGGTCCGGATACTTTCCATGAAAGACCTCCTCTCTTGAATCTAGGGTTTTATGTCTTGGTACCTCTCTCATGCTCATGACTTATGCCCTTGTTGTTACCAATAAATGCTCTAAAACTTCATCCCATGTTACCCGAGGCATCCACTATATGTCTTCCTTCTTAATACTGACCATTGTAGCACCCTTGTCCTTCTCGGTGCTTCTGATTCATGTGCTCAAATAATTCTGGGCACTCCTCATACTTATGCTTCTTTCTGCACCATGAGCACTGCAATAGGTCCGGCACTCACACTTGTAATGTTCTATAGATCCATAGTTGAAACATGTTCCGTGGAACTCACTCCTTCCTCCTCTACGGTTACCTCAACCATGGAATCCTCCTCAAAACCTCTTCCACACACACCTCCTTCTGCGTGCTCCTCATAATGGTGATCATTATCCTTGGAACCACTAGCAACGTTGGTTTGGCACACCCCATGATCAATGGCCTCATGGATCTGATCAATGAGCCTACATTCCTTAGTGTCATGGGTTGTAGAGGTGTAAATTTTGCAGTAACAAGATACATTATTCCTAATCATGCACTGGAAAGGGACATCTACTTGCATCATGGTCCCCATGAAAAATTTCACAATCCACTGTCAAAGCACGTACCATCCTCCGGGGGCAATTATCCTTAACGTGTCCCTCTATTTCAAAATATGTGCACCACAAACCACTATGAGTCTCATGGGCTATGTTCACAGATAATTTTTCCAATTGTTTTTCCATAGCAGCAATCTGAGCCTCCAAGAATGGGCTAACGCTAGTATCAATACTACCAATAGCCTCGGCATGTAAGGCAGCTTCCAATGCTTCACGTGGAGTTCTGTAAAAGTTTTATGAGATAAGGCCCTTCTAAAAGGGGTGATCAATCCTCCAACAAACCATTGTGCATGTTGAGAAGGATGGATATCATATGATAATTTAGATAAGAGATTTTTAAAGTGTACATCATACTCCCACACACTCTCTGTCATTCCTTGTTGAATCTCCTTCAAAGTGTTGATACTCTTCAGCTCAAACTCAGGGATGTGGAACTCTACCAAGAATGAATTATTTAAGGCAGTATTGTCCACCACCATTTGATGAGGTTCATACTTCCTATACTATCTATGCATGCACCCTTGCAATGTGGTTACAAACTGACTAACCTTCCATTCTAGGGTTATGATACCCTTCACGTGCCATAACAGTTCACACTTTTGAACATGTTCCATAGCATCCTCAATACCCCTATAATTTGGAAAATGCGAGACATTTCAAACAATACTTGAGGTGGTGTTTGGGGTCTTTTCCTCCCGATCCTAAGCCTTAGTTCCCTTTGGTGTTTCCTCCACCACCGATCCACCAGTCCACTAGGTCATGTGCCTCCAAAGCCACTAGATCCACCAAATCCACTAGGTCCATAGGGCTGTAGGAGTTATGCCAAGCACCCTCATGGTCCCAGAAACGTGCGCTGATGGTCTATGATAGTGCTCCACTACCACTACTTTGTCCCATGCCACTCCCTGATGCGAGAATGAAAGCTTGTACACTTTATCCTTGTCCAAAGACTCGTCCAAAGACTAGAATATGTACAGCCATAGAAGAAGGGACTGTAAAATTGTATCTCCTAGCTGCGGATCTTTCTCTTCCATCGATATCAAGTGGGTCAATAACACTTCTTCTTGGTTCGGAAAAATCAAGTGCTAGGGCCCGATCACTGGGTGGGTTCAAATATGTGCCAATGACTCTCCTTTCTCTATGTGATGAACTCTCACCGGAAAAAAGGGGTCTCCCTCATGTTCTTGACAAGATGGGGTAGCACATTACTCACTCGGTTCCACGTCCTCCACATGAACCTCAACTCCTTCCTGCAACATCTATCTCCACAGATCCATCACAATAGTAGCTTTATGTCATCTAGAAATATCCCTTTCATGTGCTTCACTATACTTGAGCCATCTCTCTTCCCTCTCCTTTTCTATCATGATATCTGCCATCTTTCTCCACCCAAGCTTCCTTACCCAGTGCTCAGAATGGTTTAGCCATCCATTGGGAAAACCTCTAAACTCATGGTAACCATTAATATCTTCAGCTAGGGAATAGCACGTAGAAATGTTCCTCTAGGTTCTCATATAAATTCAAACTCAAAGAACCTCCTGGACAATAATACATGGAAATAGTGAATTCCAGAGTGTAACTAGTTAGTACTCCTCTCCACCAATGATCTACATCACGGGTCCACATCATATATGCATCCTATAACCTTTGGTAGTATTCTTCGATCCATACATGTGATCCATAATGCCAACTTGATCTAGATGCATAGGCTGAAAGCCATTTATATAGTTCTACTTGGGAAGTAGCAGAAGAAGGTCTTGTATAGATCATGGTAGAGGTTCTCTTCTACCTATCTATGTGCATTAAACTTAAGTCCAGTGTTGTATCTTTGAGTAAATTCATCCTCCGTGCTCTTGAACCATGATTCAACAATTTCTAATGTCAACCGCTCTATCATTACTCATTACATAGATCATGATGTATGTTATATCCCACTACAACTTTGAAAATAGGTCCCGGCAATGGAACCAAGATGTAGTCATTTTTACTCCCATCACAAAAGGAAGGAACCCCATGTACGTTGGCCTATCACCCAGTAGAAGCTGAGCGCTCACCCGAGGCATGCGCATGTACCGAGTCTCTCTTTTATGTGAGTTTAGTGGGAAGCATCATTTATGATTAGTGTAATATTTTTTATGAGGGAGGTTGAAACATACAAGGACCATAGGGCTCATAACAACCTCTAGATCCTTGCAGTCACCTTAGACTAAGTACTTTAATAGAATCCAGAACATGCATTATGACAGAAATAATTATACAAGCATTCATACATAGCATGAAAGGAAAGAGAACTCATATGAGATAAATATGCATTAAAACCATTTATATCTATGTCTATTTATAACATATAATCTCATTATATTCATTGATTCATTACAAAGTGTCACAGAGAGCAGACCGCAATCATGTATATCACTGGAAGTATGTAACTAAGCTAATATAAAAATAAAAATTACAACTCCATGCTTAGTACATTCTTTCCTGAATACAAATATCCACTCACAGTAATTCTACAGAGCTCCGCTCACTCTCTAACCCACTATACCTCGTACTTGTATCTATTTTACTCCATAGGCACTTGTATTTATAATTATCCTACACTGCCAACTCACCTTCCAGCGTCCTCAGATCTGGTGCCAAGTGTCGAATGTGGTCCATGCGAGCATGCTTCTCTAGGCCTGGGCTTTCCACTTTACCTCATGATGTTCTTTTAGAATATTACATCCGAGGCATGCTCTTTCCTAGGCCAGCCTATCACCAGGATGGCACCTTATCCATGCGCAACCGATCACACTTTTCTCGTGTTCTACCTTGGGTGCTCAAATTGACTAAGTCCCGAGCCTCCTTTTGCATGTCGTGCATGCTATGTGCTTCCCTAAACCTTTCTCTCATGTGCTTTTTCCTTGCATGCCTTTTCATAACTGGGACCCTACACGCCTATGCGCCTTCATACTTGGTTAAGATTACAGGGGTCCAACACATACTATGCAAGCTATTACAATGAGACAATAACTATACAAAGAAAATATAGTAGAAGACTTTACCCTCTTCTCACCATTCAAATGTACCTACTATTTCCTTCTATCCATGTCCTCTCCATGGAGAATTTGTCATTATATAACATGATCTTTCTTTCTCTTCTTCTTCTTCGTCTTCATCCTCTCAATGGGAGAATCAAGGATCTAATTCAATCCTTCTCTTGATACACTTTCTAAACCATAGCTTTGATGCTTATATATGCGTATATAAATTTAGGGCACTTAGCCATGCAATTACAATCAATAGATATAATTTAATGCTAAAAATAGATATAATTCCTCATAGTTAATTAAAACACTCCATTGCAGTAATCGATGTTGGTTAGCCTTAACTCACGACGGTTTCTCCTTGCTTGACCGATGTTGGTCATACACCGACCAATGCCGGTCTGGGTGACCATGCGGTTCCCCCCAACCGATGAAGGTTACTCTATTTTCTAGTAAGTTTCCATTTCATGCTCCAATGAAGCTATTTATCTCCACAACCTAACGAGGTTGTGTATAATAATTACCTTGACAAAGATAAAGTAGGAATTATACTAGTTGTTACACATGAGGCAGATTTGAAGGAGTTTCAAGATAAAAACAAGGGAAACAGGGTAGAGTGGGATAAAATATTAGCCGAAGTTGAGAAGAATTTTGAATCAATTGAATTCTTGCAGGGTTCAATTAAGAATCAGCTTAAGGAGTTGTATCCTCAGGTCACTCGTAAAATGGACGTGTTGGACAACCTTAGCAAGTAGTTGGAAGGAATTGTAGATACATTGAATGCTAAGAGTGAAGAATTAAGTTTTGAGGAAGTGATCACTCTAGTGGGTGACCTACTTCAGTAGGCACATGGTGAAGTGGATTCCTAGGAAAATATTGAGGCAACAGTAAGGAAGGATTTCCCACTCCTCTTATAGTAGTAGCAGATTCTTCCATTCTTCCATTTTCCCATTCTTTCATTCTTCATTCAATTTTTCTTGGTCCCACTATTCTTTATTCTTTGGAGAAGTAGGATGTTTTTGAGGATGGAGAACACACTTAGTGTGGGGTGATGTTAGGCCTTGAAATATTGGCTAAGTACCAAAGGGTGCACGCACACAAGACCAATGAAAAGGAGGGTTCTCGGGGATAAGCACGCAAGAAAAAGAGGTTTAAAAAGGGTTTAGGAGAAACCGGTGCGTGCGTAGAGGGCGAACATAGGTTCAAAGGACTTAGCCATATTCGGTATTCTGGAGGCACTTGAGGAAAAACGTGACTGAATAGGTGTAATGAGTGGATAAGGTTCCAACTTGGAACCTTAGAGGTCAAGAAAAGGATATTCCATGCAGGAATATTCCCAGAAGACATCATTACAGAGAGTGGAGGGTTTTCAAAGGGATAAACATTCACCATTGGAGGACCACATCGACACTTGGCACATGATCTATTTAGGAGAGAAGGCATGGTGGTGGGTGTTGATCCTATAAAAAGAGATGTTCGGACAAGAGAAAGATATCATCAATTAGAGAAGGGAAGGAGAGACAAATACAAAAGAAGATAACATGTAAGAGAATTCATAGAGAGTAATATGTTGAGTAACAGAGTGTTGCATTAATGCTAGGGTTTAGAGCACTTAGTGTTAAGGGTTGTGAAGGATGTAATAAGAAAAATCTCATACTAGGGAAGATTTGTAGGATTTGAGTCTCTGTCATTTGATATGTATGGTCTGAGATGACCTCTTTTGATTGAAATGTGGCTACAAGAACTATTCAAAATGAACATATATATAAGAGTTCGTTATGTATATCTTTTTAAAGGTGTAAACCCTCATGTCATATGATTATCATGACTCGGATCTAATTTATTATGCTTATTACAATGGTATTTAGTTTCTTTAATGCATTAATGTGTGGATCTATCAGTTTCCCCTTCCACTTTTCATTTAACTAAGTAAATTTACTTCTCATTCTGAAAATCATCCTCCATTAATGGTAAAACCTTCTCAAAACCTCACATAAAGGAGGGGCTCAAAGATCTACGCATGCCTCGGTGAGCGCCCGACCCGCTAGGTGTTAGGTCAAGTAGCGTGCTTGGGGTTAGAAATTAGTATTAAGGGTACATAAAATTACTACATGAGTTAACTATTTTCTAAATTAGGGATTGATGATTTTGGAATTTGGAGTTTTAAGTTTAGTTGGGGTGTTATGCAATTTAGATTTTGGATGTTTACATTTTAGAATTTGAATTTTTCAATTTGGGGATTTAGTTGTGACCCTTGACTTGGATTTGATTAGGGATATTTTTGGGAAAATATTGTTGGATTTATTGGAATTGTTTATATTTCATCTTAGAAAAGTAGAAGGAAAGAAGTAGGCCTATAAAAAATTATTTTGTGTCCTTAAACTTAGCATAATAATATCCTCTTTACTCTTATGCTCTTGAAATATTATTTAATTGAAATTCATACTCAAGCTCTAATTTATTTAATTATATTTGAGTTTTGGTATTTATTTTTGGATCATTTGAGAAATTTCTTACTCACAAATTTTTTTGTGTTATTACCATCCCACCATCTCTACTAGGTGTGATGGTAAATTTTTCTCATAAAGGAATAATTTATTTTACTTATCGAATGGACTTATAATATTCATATATGTTTAAATTATGTCACATATCATATATATTAATACAATTAGTTTTATAGCATTAAATTGAATTTGAGATTATGATCAAATTTTGTATCTATCTTATGATAATTGTTGATGAGGGTTTATTATACCCACATGGAGAAACGGGGAATTTTTATGTTTCCTACTCATTTTAGGTTTTTATGGGTTCAATTTGTGCATGATTTACAAGGTATGTGGTTTTATAAATAAACAACTGGTGGAATAGTTGGCATGTAACTTGTTGACACTCAAATATTCTTATTTTTTCATAGTTAACAATCTTGAATTTGTAGTGCTCTATCAAAAGGGTGGTTTTAGTTATGATAAGGATTGCCTAAAAATATTTATAAAAAAGGAAGGTAGGGTAGGGAAGAAAAGAGGATTGCTTGAAAATTATTTAGAATTGCTTGTTTGACTTCACCACTTGTATGGTTCACTTTAGGTACCTTTATCAAATTAATCCTAATATGGAACATGTTCAAGATGATAAGGGAAAGAAGTTTGATGACTTATTGTATTTGTAGACACTTATTGAAAAAACTTTTGTTGTTTCAAATTTCTTGAAATAAATTGTTGACGCACATCCATTCACATAAACTATCCGAATTAATAGTAATTTCACTCAACATTTTATTTGAACTTGTTATATAATTTAAACAACATTAATGATAAATCCTAAAGTAGAAAAAATTGTACATGCCTAAGATTTATTTGGAACTTCCATTAGGAATTTCTGATTAGACTATATTTGAACTCATTCAAGCTCATTTACACACTCCCTAAACTTTTTTTGAATGTACACCACATCCAAAATTGGTGGCCTCATCATATATGTCACCTATTGAATTAAAATTGGGATCTTTCCATACAAATAACCTTACTAACTCATTAAGGAGTGAAACTTTCTCTACTTTATTTCTGTAAAGGTGATCAAATTCCCGATAATGAATACTTGTCCTACTACATCATCCCGAGTAAATCTTATGGCCGATTAGATATGAAAGTATGTAGTTACTGATAATAAAGGATTTTGGATTGTTTTCACATTTGGACAAGATGGCTCAATTGATTTGAGATTCTTCCAAAAGATCAATATATCTCTTTGTGGTTCTCTCTAATTCACCTCACTCCTTCCATATAACTCATCTAATTATTCAGTTCAAAATGTTCTCCAAGTAAATCTTTCCTGTGCTCAAATAAAAAAATTAACATGAAGTCAATCGAGGAAAAGATTCATGTGTATGACTTCCAAGAGTGTAGTGCCCACTTCCCTTTGACACCTTTTGATACTGATCATGACACTATCGACTATATTATGGACATTATTATAGTTTTGATTTAGTATGATGTTAGATATTTGATCATGGATTATTGTTGACTTTGATTCTTATATGATGCATGATGATTATTAGAGACACTTTATATGTTGATGATGTTATATTGTTGGACATGGTTATATGATGGATGTTGTTCGGACTTGTGATATTTGGATATTGTGAGTAGCCCTAGAAATGGAAAATTATTGGATGATGATATAGTTGTTGATAAAACTATAATGATATTGTTAGATTGCTTTGATGTTGTTGTGATTCATATATCTAGATGATTTTGGAAATTTAATTATATTTATATTATTTTGGACATTCTGATATGGCCACGAGGCTGAAGGAGGTATTTGTGTTTTGCAGGTTAAAATATCACAACAAACATCAGGGGATTGGAGACCAACCACATTGGAATTCTAGATGAATTCAACAAGGTCACCATGGCAACTAGTTTTGTTTGTGTGTGTGTTTGTTAGTGTTAGGGATTCCCATGGGGGATCACCTTTAAATGTGACCAAGGGATTTTATGTATTTCTTTTATTTTTGGTCCCTTTTGTTTTGTTTGCATGTGTTTATTTTGTGGTGCACTTACCCCTTTCATTATTTATTTAATGGTGTGTAAATATTGTGAGTAATCATATTGTTTAGTTAATTAATTAAAAGATGTCATAAGAATGTAATTAATAGAGTTGTTGGCCATGTTTTAAAGTGTTGTAAGTAATGTGTAAGTGACCTTGTAAGTGATGTGTAAGTTAACTTTTGAGTGTAAAACACAATAACTTCTTGGAAATTCAAATTTTTCCTTGGAGGCTGATTTTGGAAGCTTGTGGGACAAGTTAAATTTTACCCATACCTCTTAAATTTACATACCAACCTTGCCTATGGTTGTACGGTTAGATTTAGAACTTTTTTATGCATTTTTACAAGTCATGTTGAATGTTATAATTACACTTTTCTTACATAATTTAATTTCAGTCCTTATGGGGTATGGACTTGTTTGAGTGTGTAAGTAATCTGTCATATTATTCACCCACCTAATTAATATGCATTATAGAATGAAGTTTACTTTGTGTTTGGGGTTGAGGATGTGTGATGTTGCATCCTACATGGATCCACCTCATCCTCTTCTCTTCCCTCTTCTATAAAATTTGAATTTTTTGCCTTATTTTGGGTTGCTTCACTTTTGGGAAGACTTCATTTTGGGAAAAAATTCTTGCTGTCTTAAGAGCTCTTGCATGGAGAAGTTTTTGGAAGATTGTTGCATGCTTGTGTTGGGTTGATTTTTGATTTCTTCCATTGGAAGGAGCTCGCTATTTTGAACTAGGAACAACCCCATCATAGAGAGGTAAGAGCTTGGCTCTTGAAATGCTCTTATTTTATTTATGTGAATGTTCTTGTGCGAATGTTTTGGTATATATTGTGGGTTATTGGGTAGATGGCCTAGGAATGGTGTAGGAGAAGACTATGGGGTTATTTTGTGGGAGGCACAAGTGGTTTTAGGGAGGTATAAGGGTGGAGGGAGTTGGGAATTTGGGTTCCACCTTACAAAGAAATAGCTTGCATTTCTTTACTCGTTATGGGGTGCCATAAGAGATTGGGGAGATATAAGAAAATGTGAGGAATAAGGGGTACTTGGGGAGGTATAAGGGCATGACAGGGTTTGAAATGATATATATATATATATATATATATATATATATATATATATATATATATATATGGTGGGTTGTACTCAGGTGGTGATACCCAATTTTCCCCTTTGGGAGGCATAAGAAGCATCCCCCATAGCTTCTTTCTCCTTTGGCTTGCTTGATGAAGCCTTTGTGTTGTTTTTCATGTTTTAATGTAGTTGTTAACTACATTCTGTTTGGGACTGTGTCTCTTTGTGAAAATGTTATGTGTATGTTTTGTGGAAGCATGTTGTTGCCATGAGTTGGATCACATCTTCTATTACTTTTTGGTTGGGGCTCGGGGGCCAATGAAGAAGGATGGCTTCTCCTTTTCATTGATGTCTTGGTTGGGTGGAGAGCGTTGTCTTTCCCCTACTCCTGTTGTGATCAAATTGGATGAATGAGAAGAATGCATGTTGTTGTTTTGGAGCTGAGAAAGATAGTTTGACAGTCCCTTGTGAAATGAAATCTCATTGTAACCTTCCCACTTAAAGTGGATGATCTTGTAAATGTTTGTAATGGAAAGATGTTGTACAGATTTGCAAGTGAAATTTGAAATGTAAAAGAGTTATACTATGTATTCTGTTTAGAAAGAATGATACGTGTTTGTATACTATATTTTGAAATCAAATGGAAAGGAGGTTGTATGAGTTTCATTGGAATTATTGGAAGTGTTTACCTTGTTCATATGATATTCTTCCATTGGAAATTTGTGTTTATCATGCACTATGAAGTCCTTGTTTTGAAAGTGGAAATGTGAAACACGTGAGAAGAAAATGTATTAATTTTTCCTGTATATAAGATATGTTTTAGAAGAAATAAAAGAAGGAAGATGTGAAATTTCCTTTTGGAATCAATAAAAAAATTTAATGCTTTTCTCAAAATGCATTCATGTATTAAAATTGATTATATCAATGTATTGAAATCTTTGTTGAAAGGAAGAAATGCGTGTGAGAAAAATACAATGATTTTCTCTCTTTGAAATGAAAAAAAATTGAAATCAAAATTGTGTTTTGGTCTTGAATAGTTGTTTTTAATCAACCAAATATGTTAGATTGAAATTGGAACGTATTCTAAATACTTGGAAGAAGAAAATGGCAAATAGACCCTTTAAAATTTGATCCTTGGTTTTTGTAATTTTAAACTGGCAATTATCTAAACCAAAAATGTATAGTTCAAACCTGAAAGCAAGAAATAACAATGAAACATTAAAAATGAACATGCCAAGGTATAAATGAGTTCGAGTTTGACAAAAACGCTTAAGAAAATATTTTACAATTTAGTAAAATTGGCTGGAACCATTTTACTGTCATTTTGTAGTCATTTTTCTATCAAATGTTGGAAATTTCAAATTGATCCTCAATAAAACAAATTAACCCTTGCAATTTATTCTAAATTCATCCAACAATAATCCTACATGTCTATTTGACATGTTGAGAGAGAAAAGAAAAAAGGTCAAATTTAATAAATATCACAAGTAAAAATTTACCAGTTCACACTATAAAATCCTACAGGCCATTTTCTTAAAATTGACCCCTTAAACTTTATCAAAATCTAAAATTAATGATCCTGCAAAGAGAATGTTGAGATATTTCCAGAAAGTCCTTGTTTGCCCAAAACCGAGCTATCTATCAAAAGTTATGGCCTTCTGAAGTTTTTTCCACTTGGCATTAAAATTTTGGGAAAACTTTCCTTGGCAGGCCTGCGGCCCGAATTTTTCCCTTAAAACATTAGGAAACATTTTTGGGAAAATTTTCCAAAGTTTCCCCACTACCCCGAAAACCTGCAGCCAATCAGGAGCTGCCACGTGGCACCATGAGGTGTCAACAGAGGGGCGGATCCCTTTTTTAACTTAGCACTTTCGAAAAAAATTGGGAAAATTTTCCAAATTTTCCCCACCGCCCACAACCAATCAGGTGATGCCACGTGGTGTCACGAGGCATCGGTGGAGGAATGGGTCTCCTTTTTTTTTTACGTCTCAAAAAAATTTTGGAAAATTTTCCAAGTTTCCCTCGCTCTCCTTCCGACCCACACCAATCAAGGGCTGCCACGTGGCATCGTGAGGTGTCGGTGGAGGCACGGCACGGGCCTATGTACCCTTTTAGCCCTTCGGAATGTTAAGCCAATTTTCTCCTAGTCACCCCACCTTCCCTACGTTAGTTTAGGAGATACCACATGTCCTTTGTAGACTCATAGGAGTGTGGGCGTAAAGCTAAATTTTCACCCTGCGCGGTAGAATTCACAAATGTCTCCTCGCTATCCCGCTTTTCCCCACGCTAGCATAGGGAGTTCCACGTGTCCTTTGCAAACCCGTAGGAGCGCGGGTGCAAATATGATTTTTTTTCTGTGTGGGAAAAAAATTTCCAAAGGTCTCCCCGCAGCCCGCCAACCCGCCCTTTGGGAAAATTTTCACCCCTAGGCCCACAGCCCACTCTTGGGGAAAATTTTCACACCACAAGGCCCGCCGGCCCATAACTTGAAAAATATGAGGAGTTAGGAGGACTTCTTTATATCAATGGAAAGGTGAGAAAATTTCCTATCCAATGGGAGTAATTTAGAAAAAAATTTAATGTGTTAAGTGTGAGAAAATCAAGTTAAAACTTTAAGCCTATTAGAGAGTGGGTATGGTGAGGAATTTTCCCTCTAAACCTAATTGAAACTTCTAACCCTAAATTTTGGACCTTATGACCTCTAATAATTATTAATAAAAGAAAATTATATTCTAGTAGATTATAATTGTTCTGGAACTTGTTAGTGACAATTGTTGTCTTGTAACCTGGTTGTAGATTCTTTTAAACAAAAAAATATTCCATAATTTTCCTAACTAACCCTAGGTTGTTTCTTGGGTCTCAAGTGGGTTGTTTTAGCAGGTGTTACACTTGGTATCAGAGAAGTGGTTCAAAATCTTGGATCATTGAGCACACTAGAAAACTAGAGACATGAAACTTAAATCCAACACACTTTTAAATCTAGAAAACAACTTAGTTTAGAAATTACATATTTTAGTAAACATGGAATTTGAATAAAACTTAGAAAAATAAACTAACTCTCACCTTGGTCTCACGCATAGGAGGCACAGAGGCAGGATGAGGAATTTTCACATAGACCCAAACTTACCACCACCGGATCATGCTATAGCAGCCATCCTACCCCAGATTTTGTAGACTCTTCAGATGTTAATGTCGCTCTATGTGGAGGATCAGTAGGAGGACATGCAGCCAGACATGACAGAGTCCCTTCCATTAAGGGTCAGGTATCTCCTTGACCCAAAGTGAGGAGCATGGAGGAGAGAAATCCCATGATGATTTAGCCAGGGTAGAGTCACCATAGAGGGGATAGGGTGACCAAGTTTCAAGACATAGAGAGAGGTCTCGGAGCCCTAGGTTTAGGGATGAGCATGCAGAGAGACCTAGAGGCCATCAGACCATAGCTACATATCATATCAAGGAGATCCTAAGGCTTCGACCATCACATTATTCTAGTGACATAGGTGGATTTCAAACAAAGGCCTCGGTTGGTAAGCTTGAACGGGATGCTTCAAGATCTTTCCTTATTCTACCAACATGAAAGCTTGTGTTGCGATCCATCTACTGAGGGATGGAGCTGGTGTCTGGAGGAGGACAGAGGAGTAGAAGCTCCATGTTGATTCTCGAGACAATTACCTCGAGAGATTTTTTAGAAGCGTTTCAAAAATAAATACTTGTCACGAAGGTTCATACAAAGAAATGGATAGATGAGTTCCATAACCTTCGCTAGACATCTCTCACAGTGGTTGAGTATGAGAGTAGATTTCTAGATCTGCTCCAAATGTTGGTTGTATGTAAGATGAGTAGGTGCATATTCAAAGGTTCATCTCGAGGCCTGAATCTAGATATTGGAGGTGTAGTATAGATCCATTGTCCATAGACATTAGCTGAGGCCGTCGAGAAGGCCTATATAGCAGAGGAGACTTGGGGAAAGACCCAGTGGGCTAGAGACCAAGTCCAGAGCCACATATAGCGAGATGCAGGGACAGCAGGTCAAGGGGATCGCAGTACCTCTTCCTCGTGGTGGAAAGGGTTCAACATAGTCATCTTTTAGACCCCAGGTAGCAGCAGCAGTCCCGCCCACCTTATAGACCTCCTCAAAGGTTTGATGCTTAGAGAGGTCAGAGTATGGGGCCTCCTCCTAGGGGTCCCATCAAGACACATGGTGCCCAAAGAGCTCACTCAAGCAGGCTCACCAGCAGAGACCTCAAAGAAACTATAGCCGGATCATCGTGATCCACACCACGCACTCTCCGCAGTACCAACCGGAAATGCTACATAAAGGAGAGGATCAAGAGGTTGTTTTGGTTGTGGTGTTACTAGAAATTTTTGAGATATTTCCCACATAACCCTAACAATAAGGGTAAGACATAGATCTCAGAGCCTACTATCGGTGACATGGAGTGTAGTCATAGGATGTACGTAGTGGTCGAGAACTACCAAGTAGAGCATCAGAGTATAGTTATTGAGACTGTAGGTAGCATTGGTGGTATTCCTACCTCCATTTTGTTTGATTCTAGTTCTTCTAATTCCTTTATTGCACCATCTTTAGTAGAGTGATGCAGGCTGGTGGCAGTTAGGTAGGGTCATATTTGGGATGTTGAGATGGCTTCTGGAGCCAGGATCTCTGTAAACTCCTTAGTTAAGGAGTGTGTGGTGGATTTAGGACCTTTCACCACTACCACGGATCTTCGTATCCTTCCTTTGGGCTCTTATGGAGTCATCTTGGGTATGGATTGGTTGTCTGCACACAGGGACTATAGTGGATTGTTACCACAAGGTCATATCTTGTGTAGATGATTTAGGAGTTGAGTCAATGATTTCAAAGGTCAAGAGACCTGTTTCTATTCACACCATCTCTGCTATTTAGCTTAAGCGGTGTGTACGATGGGGTTGACAAATGTATATTATTACTGATCGTGACAGATCAGAAGATGGGTCTAGTGGACCATCGCTAGATGATCACCCCATTTTGAGAGAGTTTTTAGATGTCTTTCCGGGAGCTACTAGGATTATCACCTCCACGTGAGATTGATTTTCACATAGATCTAGTTCCTGGAGTAGAGCCTATCTCATGAGCACCTTATCGGATGACCACACCAGAGCTTTGTAAGCTCAAGTTACAGCTTGAGGGCCTTTTGGATAAATGCCTTATTCATCCTAGTGTATCCCCTTGGGGTGCACCAGTGATCTTTGTGAAGAAGAAGGATGGATCCTTGTAGTTGTGTATTGATTACCGCCAACTGAACAAGGTAACAATTAAGAATCATTATCCCCTTCCATGCATTGATGATTTTTTTAATCAGATGAAGGGAGCCATAGTTTTCTCTAAGATTGATCTTAAGTCAGGTTACCATCAGCTGAGGATTTCGGAGGCAGACATTCATAAGACCGCCTTCCGTATGAGATATGGCCACTATGAGTTCATAGTGGTGCCTTTTGGTTTAACTAATGCCCCTGCAGTATTTATGAGTTTGATGAATGGGGTATTCAGGACCTTCTTAGATCACTTCATGCTCATCTTCCTTGATGACATTTTGATTTACTCATGTACACATGAGGAGCATGAGGGGCACCTTCGCTAGGTTCTTCAATGTCTTTGGGAGCAACAGCTTTACGAGAACTTGGAGAATTTTGTATTCTTTCAAACAGAGGTGTAGTATTTGGGTCATATCATTTCTGAGGAAGGTATCACCATCGATCCTTCAAAGATTAGAGCTATTATGGATTAGCCAACACCCACTACTATGACTGAGGTGTGCAGCTTCATGGGATTACTAGGTTACTACTAGAGATTTTTTCAGACTTCTCTCATATTGCACACCCCATCACTTCCCTTCAGAGGAATGGGAAGAAGTTTTTTTGTCGAGACAAGCGTGAGCAATCCTTCAAGATACATAATCAAGGAATGTCTCACTATAACACCTATTCTTGCAGCATCAGTCCTCCTCGGGTGAGTTTTTCATTTGCACATATGCTTCCTTAATAGGGCTTGGAGGTGTGTTGATACAGGAGGAAAGAGTAGTTACTTTTGAGTCTCATAAACTCAAAGATTACGAGCTTAATTACCCAACTTATGATCTTGATCATGTGGTAGTTGTGCATGCTTTGGTTTGATGGAGACATTTTTTGCTTGGTCAGAGATTCACACTCGGGATAGATCACCTAAGTCTTCATCACCTCTTCACGCAGCCCAATCTCAACGCTCATCAATGCAAAGTGTTAAATGGAGTTGCTATGTGAGTATGATATGGATATAGAGAATTTGAAATGGAACCAGAATGTGGTGGTTAATGCTCTCAGTAGACATAGACATGTGGCTATGGCCACCTCTATGAGCATGATTTATGGAGTAGGATTCTTCAGCAACTTCCTCTTGACAAGTTCTACATTGTAGTTTAAGCAAGAGATCAAGTCTCAGAGACCCCTCAAGGGGAATTTTGATGGTTTTTCCTTAGAGGTAGATGGTCTCCTCTCAGCATAGAGGCCGATGTATGTTCCCACGAGATGGAGGCTTGAGGCAGACATTTTGGTAGAGGCACATCATGTACCCTATTCAGCCCATCTCGGGGTGAAGAAGATGCATGCCACCTTGAGACAGTTGTATCATTAGAGAGGACTTCCAAGAGACATGGGCCAGTTCATGTCACAATGTTTAGAGTGCCGAGATTTTTAGCCAAGCATCAACATCCAGCTGGCCTTCTTTTTCCTCATGCTATACTTTGGAATGGAAGTGGACACCATTTCCATGGATTTCATTGTTGGTCTACGATGTCGAGATATCACCATGACGCCATCATGGTCACGGTTTATAAATTTACAAAAGTGGCTCACTTTTATCTCGTGGAGACCACTTATATAGATATTGTAGTGGAACGGGTATCTTTGGATGATATTTTTAGGTTACACAGATTCCGCAGAAGATCGTTAGTGATCGCGAACTTTTGTATAGTTCCCATTTTTGGACTACCATGTAACATGCCCTCGGAATGAAGATCAATTTCAGCATAGCATATCACCCTAAGAAATATGGATAGACTAAGTGGGTGAATCAGATTTTATAGAACATGCTCAGGATGTATGTGATGGATCAGCAGTCTAGATGGGAGGAGTACTTGTACTTAGTGGAGTTTTCCTACAATAATAGTTTTCATAGTTCTATAGGTATGGATCCTTTTCTAGGCTTTGTATGGAGAGTGTAGGATACCTCTTCTCTTCGTGTGAGAGGAAAGGGTTTCTCTCTGAGACCACTTCATTATAGGACATGGAGCAGCAAGTGATTTTGATCGATGATAGACCGCAAGAGGCACAGACAAAAAGAAGAAGTATTCGAGATCAGCATAGGATTGACCATAGTTTTGATGTGGGCATGAAGGTGTTCCTTTATGTCATGCCACATAAGAGCCGTATCCATTATGGAAAAGGTTCTAAGTTAGCTCCTAGATTCATGGGTCCTTTTGAGATCTTGGAGTGTACTTGGCCTTTTGGCCTTTCATCTAGCATTGCCACCCACTTGTCTCGCATGCATGATGTGTTTCATGTTTCTGTTCTTAGGAGATATGTTTCTTATCCTTCTCATATATTAGATTGGACATCATTACAGGTGTAGGGTTAGAGGTAGGTAATGGTGGTTCCCATTCGCATCCTAGATCACATGACCCTGGGCCTTTGAGGTAGAGAGGTTGATCAAGTTTGGGTGCAATGGGACATATATGAAGAGACTGCAGCTACATGGGAGGATGCTACTTTGCTACGAGTTCAGTTTCCACATTTGTTCTAGTGACTTCCAAGAGGAAGTCGAGTCTAAGGGGAGGGGATGTAGTGCCCACTTCCCTTTAACACCTTTTGATACTGATCATGACACTCTCGACTATATTATGGACATTATTATAGTTTTGATTTAGTATGATGTTAGATATTTGATCATGGATTATTGTTGACTTTGATTCTTATATGATGCATGATGATTATTAGAGACACTTTATATGTTGATGATGTTATACTATTGGACATGGTTATATGATGGATGTTGTTTAGACTTGTGATATTTAGATATTGTGAGTAGCCCTAGAAATGAAAAATTATTGGATGATGATATAGTTGTTGATAAAACTATAATGATATTGTTAGATTTCTTTGATGTTGTTGTGATTCATATATCTAGATGATTTTGGAAATTTAATTATATTTATATTATTTTGGACATTCTGATATGGCCACAAGGCCAAAGGAGGTATTTGTGTTTTGCAACTTAAAATATCATAACAAACATTGAGGGATTGGAGACCAACCACATTGGAATTCTAGATGAATTCAACAAGGTCACCATGGCAACTAGTTTTGTTTGTGTGTGTGTTTGTTAGTGTTAGGGATTCCCATGGGGGATCACCTTTAAATGTGACCAAGGGATTTTATGTATTTCTTTTATTTTTGGTCCCTTTTGTTATGTTTTCATGTGTTTATTTTGTGGTGCACTTACCCCTTTCATTATTTATTTAATGGTGTGTAAATATTGTGAGTAATCATATTGTTTAGTTAATTAACTAAAAAATGTCATAAGAATATAATTAATAGAGTTGTTGGCCATGTTTTAAAGTGTTGTAAGTAATGTGTAAGTGACCTTGTAAGTGATGTGTAAGTTAACTTTTGAGTGTGAAACACAATACCTTCTTAGAAATTTGAATTTTCCTTAGAGGCTGATTTTGGAGGCTTGTGGGACAAGTTAAATTTTACCCATACCTCTTAAATTTACATACCAACCTTGCCTATGGTTGGACGATTAGATTTAGAACTTTTTTATGCATTTTTACAAGTCATGTTGAATGTTATAATTACACTTTTCTTACATAATTTAATTTCAGTCCTTATGGGGTATGGACTTGTTTAAGTGTGTAAGTAATCTGTCATATTATTCACCCACCTAATTAATATGCATTATAGAATGAATTTTACTTTGTGTTTGGGGTTGAGGATGTGTGATGTTACATCCTACATGGATCCACCTCATCCTCTTCTCTTCCCTCTTCTATAAAATTTAAATTTTTTGCCTTATTTTGGGTTGCTTCACTTTTGGGAAGACTTCATTTTGGGAAAAATTCTTGCTGTTTCTTAAGAGCTCTTGCATGGAGAAGTTTTTGGAAGATTGTTGCATGCTTGTGTTGGGTTGATTTTTTGATTTCTTCCATTGGAAGGAGCTCGCTATTTTGAACTAGGAACAACCCCATCATAGAGAGGTAAGAGCTTGGCTCTTGAAATGCTCTTATTTTATTTATGTAAATGTTCTTGTGTGAATGTTTTGGTATATATTGTGGGTTGTTAGGTAGATGGCCTAGGAATGGTGTAGGAGAAGACTATGGGGTTATTTTTGGGAGGCACAAGTGGTTTTAGGGAGGTATAAGGGTGGAGGGAGTTGGGAATTTAGGTTCCACCTTACAAAGAAATAGCTTGCATTTCTTTACTCGTTATGGGGTGCCATAAGAGGTTGGGGAGATATAAGAAAATGTGAGGAATAAGGGGTACTTGGGGGAGGCATAAGGGCATGACAGGGTTTGAAATGATATATATATATATATATATATGGTGGGTTGTACTCAGGTGGTGATACCCATTTTTCCCCTTGGGAGGCATAAGCAACATCCCCCATAGCTTCTTGCTCCTTTGGCTTGCTTGATGAAGCCTTTGTGTTGTTTTTCATGTTTTAATCTATTTTTCAACTACATTATTTTTGGGACTATGTCTCTTTGTGAAAATTTTGTGTGTATGTTTTGTGGAAGCCTGTTGTTTCCATGAGTTGGATCACATCTTCTATTGCTTTGTGGTTGGGGCTCGAGGGCCAATGAAGAAGGATGGCTTCTCCTTTTCATTGGATGTCTTGGTTGGGTGGAGAGTGTTGTCTTTACCCTACTCCTATTATGATCAAATTGGATGAATGAGAAGAATGCATGTTGTTGTTCTAGAGCTGAGAAAAGACAATTTAACAGTCCCTTGTGAAATGAAATCTCATTGTAACCTTCCCACTTGAAGTGGATGATCTTGTAAATGTTTTAATGGAAAGATGTTGTAAAGATTTGCAAGTGAAATTTGAAATGTATAAGTGTTATACTTTGTATTCTATTTATAAAGAATGATAAGTGTTTGGTATACTTGTATTTTGAAATCAAATGGAAAGGAGGTTGTATGAGTTTCATTAGAATTATTGGAAGTGTTTACCTTGTTCATATGATATTCTTCCATTCAAAATTTGTGTTTATCATGCACTATGAAGTCCCTGTTTTGAAAGTGGAAATGTGAAACACGTGAGAAGAAAATGTATTATTTTGTCTTGTATATAATATATGTTTTGGAAGAAATAAAAGAAGGAAGATGTAAAATTTCCTTTTGAAATCAATAAATGAATGTAATGCTTTTCCCAAAATGCATTGTTTTATTAAAATTGATTATATCAATGTATTGAAATCTCTGTTGAAAGGAAGAAATGCATGTGAGAAAAATACAATATTTTGTCTCTTTGAAATGAAAAAAATTGAAATCAAAATTGTGTTTTGGTCTTGAATAGTTTGTTTTGAATCAATGAAATATGTTAGATTGAAATTGTAATGTATTCTAAATACTTGGATGAAGAAAATGGCAAATAAACCCTTTAAAATTTTATCCTTGGTTTTGTAATTTCAAACTAGCAATTATCTAAACCAAAAATGCATAGTTCAAACCTGCAAGCAAGAAATAACAATGAAACATTAAAATTGAACATGCCAGGGTATAAATGAGTTCAATTTGACAAAAACACTTAAGGAAATATTTTAAAATTTAGTAAAATCGGCTTGAACCGTTTTACTGTCATTTTGTAATCATTTTTCTGTCAAATGTTGGAAATTTCAAATTGATCCTCAATAAAACAAATTAACCCTTGAAATTTATCCTAAATTCATCCAAGAACAATCCTCCATGTCTATTTGACATGTTGAGAGAGGAAGAAGGTCAAATTGAATAAATCTCACAAGTAAAAATTTACCATTTCGCCTCAGTAAAGCCTCGCAGAAATTTTCTTAAAATTGACCCCTTAAACTTTATCAAAATCTAAAATTAATGATCCTCTACAAAGAGGACGTTGAGATATTTCCAAAAAGTCCTTGTTTTCCCAAAACTAATCTCTCTATCAAAAGTTATGGCCTTCTGAAGTTTTCTTCACTTGGCATTAAAATTTTGAGAAAAATTTCTTGGCGGGCCGCGGCCCTGAATTTTTCCCTAAAACACTTAGGAAAAAAAAATTGGGAAAATTTTCCAAATTTTCCATACCACCCTACCACCTCGTAGCCAATCAAGGGCTACTACATGGCACCATGAGGTGTCAGCGGAGGGGCGGATCCCTTTTTTTTTAACTTAGCGCTTTTGGAAAAAAATTGTGAAATTTTCCAAATTTTCCCCCCCGGCCCGCAACCAATCAGGTGATGCCACGTGGTGTCACAAGGAATCAGTAGAGGAATGGGTCCCCTTTTGTATTTTTCATCTCAGAAAATTTTGGAAAATTTTCCAAGTTTCCCCACTATCCCACCGGCCTACAACCAATCAGGGGCTGCCACGTGGCATCGCGAGGTGTCGGTGGAGGCATGGGTCTATGTACCCTTTTAGCCCCTCAAGATGTTAAGACAATTTTCTCCTCACCACCCCGACTTCACTGTATTGGTTTAGGAGATGCCACGTGTCCTTTTTGGACTCGCAGGAGTGTGGGCATAAAGCCAAATTTTCACCTCGCGGGATAATTAGTAAATGTCACCCACCATCCCATCTTTCCCCACACTGGCTTAGGGAGTGCCACGTGTCCTTTGTGGACCTACGGGAGCGCGGGTGCAAATGTGATTTTTTCCTCACATGGTAAAAAAATTCCAAAGGTCTCCTCGCTGCCTACCAACCCACCCTTTGGGCAAATTTTCACCCTTAGGCCCGTAGGCCTACTCTTGGGGAAAATTTTCACCCCAAGGCCCGCTCGGCCCATAACTTGGAAAATATGAGGAGTTAGGAGTACTTATTTATATCAGTAGAAAGGTGAGGAAATTTTCTATCCAATGGGAGTAATTCAGGAAAAATTTAAATGTGTTAAGTATGAGAAAATCAAGTTGAAACTTTAAGCATGTTAGAGAGTGGGTATGGTGAGGAATTTTCCCTCTGAACCTAATTGAAACTTCTAACCCTAAATTTTTGACCTTATGACCTCTAATAATTATTAATAAAAGAAAAGTATATTCCAATATATTAGGTTTGTTCTGGAACCTGATTAGTGACAATTGTTGTCCCCGTAACTTTGGTTGTAGATTCTTTTAAACAAAAAAATTATTCCATAATTTTCCCTAACTAACCCTAGGTTGTTTCTTGGGTCTCAAGTGGGTTGTTTTAGTGGGTGTTACAAATAGCTTGTCTTTCATGGATTTTATTCTTTTTATACACTTATGTTTTCCTCTAATTTATTATAGCCCATGTTTTGATATGTATTTATGGCTCTATATGGTGACCAATAATTCATACAAGGTCTCCAAGTAATTATGGACATTTGGCATGGTGCTCTTTGGCACACCCATTTATCTTTGAGCATTGATGGAATCTAGTCTATATTACATTATTTTAATCAAATCAACTATAATTTGTTGAGTAGCATCTATGATAGAATGAGTAAGAATGGATTATTCCTTGAGAAAGATTCCTTTTAGTCACCCTTTTCATATTTTTTGTGGGTAATTCATACTTCAAGGACACTTTGGGTCTTTAACTTACACCATAGTAAAAGCCATTGATTTTTGACTACTATAAATTGTCCAAGTTGCCCATGGGGTGATAGTTACAATTATAGCTATGGAGGGAATTCTAAAAAAAGGTCTCATCACCTATGCTAAGGTCCCTAGGGTCTAAGATAGTGATGGTTGAGGTTGAGGAGGTGGTAAAGGGGCCAAGAGTATAATTATGAAGCTCTTGGTAATCATGTAAGTTGAGAAAGAGGAAGCAAGAATATAGGAAGGGATGGGAAGAAGTGGTATGGGAATACCTAGTATAAAGGATTTAGGAACATATGAAGAGATAGAAGGGAGAAAGGGGATAATATGGTGGTTCTAATGGAGGACAGATTTGGAAAGATGGAGAAGGTTGTATTTTAAGCATTAATTTTACCCGAGAAGATATCCTAACAATGGTTCCAAAAGAAGTTATGGGTGAAATTCAACTAACTAGAGAAATAGGTTAAGAATAAGTAATGGGTGCAATTATTACAATTGATTTCTCTCGGTACCACTATGATGAAAGTGAATAGTTGAACACGTTCCATTATGGAAACCTGAAAAGAAGAATAAAGGGTGATGTCAATTTTGCTGAAAATAGTGTGGATATTGGAATTTACATAGGAGAGGATGAATAAATTGAGGTAGTGGGTGTAGGATAGTGTAAACACAAAATCATGCACTTTAGGCATTATTTAGCCCGGTTTTATAGTATTATTTAGAGGGTTCTTATGTGAATGAAGTAATAATTAATCCCACCTTTTGGCCACCATTATTTTATATTTTATTTCATCATTCCCACACATTTTATCCCACATATCCACCTATTTCACAACCATCCCAGAATTTTAGCCAAAACTTGGGAGCCCAAGCCTATATTGGAGTGCCCTGGGTTCCATGGTCCCACCAGGGGTTCCTCGATCCATGTTCCACTTTCCTACTTCTTTTTGGGTCTTTCTAGCCATTTTTCATCCTTATTTTTCCTAGTCTGCCATGTTGGGGTTAATTATGAAATTAGAGAAAGAAACCACTATAAATATAAAGTTATAAGAACATAATGAGGTTCCTAACATCACATACTACTATCACTCCATCTAGATCTACATCATTTACATCCACGTAATTTCATGCATCAAGGCTAGGAGATATGCATCAACACACACAGCATAGGGTAAGGGATTATATTCTATTCCATGCACACATGCTAGTAAATTTTCTATAGTTATTATTGTTTGTTACTTCACAAAGTGCGACTGGCACAAGAGCACCTAGGGCACGACATGCACACACACATCATAACTACATCTCGGGTCTAAAATTTAGTGCAACGATTAGTGATAAGACCAATAGTTTGGTGGTTAACACCCTCATTATATTATTCAACACATTTGACGCAACTCAATGAATCTAGTTTGATAAACATGAAGTATTTCAAGACACCTTGTGACCACCGTAAAATTTAGATTTCAAGCATTTACAGAGATCATGAACCCAATCTACGACACAAGTACCCTGGTTCACCACAGTACCTCCCCAAGCACCTAATTCTACTTATATCCTCTAGATCTAGCCTTTTCAGGACTTCTGGGTGTTCATTCCTACCTATGGGTTTTACCGTCGGACTGCGACAACTGTGATAGCCTTTAGTAATCGTTAAGTCATTTATCCTTTTTACTTGCATACTTAGGGTTTTATTTCACTTATTATAATTATTTTCAATTATTCCATACTTGTTGTTAGTTCATATCTTACAACAGATTTTAGTCCTCCTATTTAGATTAACTAGTGACTATACTTCTCATAGTTTAGTTTACTTTTAGTTAATCATTTTGGTGAACCCAACGTCTCTTCATAGCACCTTCTAGGGTTTTACATTTGCATTTAGCCATCATGGGTAAGCATCATAGAAAATATTCTTCTTCTAAGTCTCCAGTTACTTTGCAATTTGATAGTCATGGCCATGCTTTTGTGGATACTCCTCTGCTCCTTCGACTATAGACCTTGCCCTTCGTTCATTCATCTTCCATCTTCTGGAATGGATTCTCATGCTATCAAGATTTTGTTTCCATTTTTTTACGCACCATTTATCCTACTATTTTAGCACAACTCATAACGGAGGTCGAAGCTCTCCCCCTAATCCTATAGTCCCACCTACTACCATTAGTGAACCACAAGACCATTCACATTCACTTATTAGTTCTCCTACCTTAGGCATGGATGATTTTTGTGATACAATATTTGTCCCTACATATCCTTCTCCTACATTTGAATCTCAACCTTATAAAGCTCCACATGACTTAGCTCCTACTATCTGTATGATTGATATGGTCTCTTCCAATTCACCAGTTACTTTGTTAGGAATTAATAGAATCTAATGTGGAATAATTCCTCATAATCGCAATAATAAGAAGTATGAATAGAAATTATAGAAATGAAATATGCAAAACACGAAGACAATATTTAATGTGGTTCACCCAATGTGGGCTACATCCACCAAGAACACTTGCTCAGATTTTATTACAAGCCAACAGTCTTCACAATTACAATAACCAGATCTTGTTTGGAGCTGCACTCAACAAACCCTCCCGAATTCACACTTGAATTCACACACACTATTCACCTTCACAAAAACACTCATATCAATCCTATTGTATGTCCATATATATATAAGTACATCAATAGGTAGCTAAAGAGGCAGTTTTACAAAACAATGGGTACCAAAAAGCCATGGGCCCAAAACCAGCCCATAATGGTTACCCATTACCCATGGGTTAATAAACCACCCATGAAAATTTGCTTCGGGGGCTTCACCCCCAAACCCCTTGACCCGCTCACCGGCGAGTGGGACCACCATAAAAATATCTGAGTGTAACACATGGAAGGTGTACCAAACTCTAACATGAAAATAGGCTCCACAAACATAACACTTACTCCTATTATTACCAACACTCTAATACAATATACCAAGCCTACTCCATAATACTCATTTGCTTTACCTATTCCTCCATTATCTCCTTTTCTATATGACATGCCACTTACGACCACTATTCACATGACCGACATGATCCCTTCCTCACCGAATGTCACCACTACTGCTATTGTGCCATATCAACGCCCTTTACAGTCCATGGATGTCATTTCACCCTATCCACAAACATCATCCTCTTTAGTCTTGCCCACCATTTACCTGCACTCTCTTCATGAATAATTCTTATTGGGAACATATCCCACTTGATACTTCATGCACAGCCACTGTATGTTCACATGATGGCCTCCATCAGCTTGGTTTTGACTTTGATGACCTCCATTCTCATTTATGTGACCCACATTTGTATCATGGTTCTGTCATCCTCACTATTGCGTATGGCCTACGTGTTTTCCATCTTGTCATTCATCTCATGTGTTATCCTACTACTTCTCCACTCACACTTGGCTAGTCTTGGTTGGATTATATTGGTGAAACACTCGATCATGATCACATTGACATCGCATTCCCCATGCCATTTCACACAGTTGCATTTTTAGTATTTATTTTCTTTGTTAGTCCCCCAATTTCACTATTTAGTATGCTGAAGGGTGTCCATTACCTCCCTTCACGGATGAACAATATGTCATGGTCATGTATATTTTATGCACTCATGGTTATTTGGATGACCAACCAAATACCATTGCTTATCGTTTCCCGCATTGTTATAGATGATTTTGATAATACTAATGATGATATTTTTGATGATTTTGCTCATTTATTACCCTCTTGCATTAATGACAATCCCACACCATACCCAATAAGTCCTATACAAACACAATTAGTTTACCACTCTCGCTATCATACTCCCCCATCTAATACACACCTATGGGATTCCATACATGCTTTGCAACATCAGTGTCAATCCATGGAAGTGACAATTACGTCTCTCCTTGCTGAGATAGAACAACTTAAGGATGCCTCTCCATTACATGTCCATACTCCTACTACAACTCATACATTGTCTATGTCCCCTACTTGTTATCTCACTGACCCTCCTAGTATACCACTACCTCCACCCCTTATCTTTTTCTCCA
The DNA here is from genome assembly GCA_018340775.1 of Taxus wallichiana var. yunnanensis. NCBI lineage: Eukaryota > Viridiplantae > Streptophyta > Pinopsida > Cupressales > Taxaceae > Taxus > Taxus wallichiana. Next base: position 5,929,276 of record JADAXU010000059.1, on the reverse strand, counting down.
CTACTACGCCAAGGATGAAATTTTTAGCATCTTCTTAATCATGAAATGTTGGTTCTATTGTCTAATCATCGTTATCCTCCTTCTCAACTAATACAATATCATGATCATCTATTTTTCCACTATCATCACATTCAAGGACATCATACTAATTATTTCCACGTTTTAGCCCATATTATTATAGAACTCCAACAACTAGGCCTCCTTTCATTTACTACACAACCTCCACCCATTCTATGTTTCATTCGTCAAAGCTCATTTAGCTTGTACATGTCAAGCTAGCACTACCCATGACCCACCTCAATGGCATCCTTTCGTAAATCATTCACCCTCTCCCACGTTATATTTATCACTCCAACATGTTCTTCTATCCCAATATTCATCATTCATTCATCCCTCACATGCATATATATTTCATTCATCGTCACCGGATTCATCTAATATATCTTTGTTAATAGATCGTGGCCCTCCCCATTTATCATCCTAGGCACCGGTCCATGGACCTCCTTCCTCCGACCTTATCGGTTTATTTCTCCTTCATGCACACTTAGGGGGTAAAGCCATCACACATATTTCCCCTTCTTATTGTGGTATAATCACATAGTATTACATCACACATGTCACAATTCATCATTTATTGTCCTTTCCTAGGAGCATATCATTTCACCCATTATCACACCCTCGTTACTCGATGACGCACTCTTGTGCTTTGATAGATTGTTGAGGGATTACCACTACACTAAACCCCACACATTGCACCATAGGTACTACATATTCCATTTTCATCCTATATTGCGTGGTATACACCACTTATCACTTATTTCTACATTATACTAATCCTCATCTATTTCTTATATTCATTACCCTATCTTTACATTTAACCACATTATACATAGCTTTCTTTCATATCTACTACACTAGTCGTCATTACATATGAGTCTAGTTCTACATTTCATCCATGCATTCTACATTTACGCTAGGTTACATTATATATATGGGTCTAGCTTTACATTTTATCACTACACATTCTATTTCCTATCTACACTTATCACTACACCTTACATGTTTCCTATTCTACACACCCTACCCATACTACATTACATAGTTCACATGGCACATTTATCCATCATATACATTCTACATACTACACTAGATTCCATTACATATGGGTCTAGTTCTACTATCATCATTTACATATTCCATTTCTATATACACCTATTATTGAACTTCACACATTACATATCCTATACACATTACACATCCTACATTGCATTGCCCACACCGTGTATTTACATACCTTACTCATCACTTGGTCATTTCTACTACATTTTTTTCTACGCATTGTCATCACCACCCTATGACGCACTTTAGTTCCTCAGTCCATACTTGACTGTCGAGGGTTTACCAATCAAATGGACCTTACATTCACCATGTGACATTTCTAGCATTAGTGACATACACCTTAGGTTAAATTGTCACCCATCCTATCATTTTGTAGTGGTATACACCTTAGGTTACATCACCACCCCCTTCCTTCATCTTCTAGTGACATACGCTTTAGGCTAAATCATCACCCATCTACATTTACCCATTCTATAGTGATATACGCTTAGCGCTAAATCATCACTCATCCTTTCATCATATAGTGGTATACGCTTAGGGATAAATCATCACTCCTCTATTCAACAAGTCATTATATACACTTTGTCTATAGATTTCACACACACTTCTCCCCATGTGTCACATTTCATCACCATTACATATACACACTCATCACAACGATGCTAGAAACAACCAACACTACTCAACCATTTCCTAATGACGCACTCTCGTTTACAGTTCATTCTTTACACGAGGGAAAAACAAAGTGAACCTCGGTTCATACACTTCCATCCACTCGGGGGCCATGTTACTCATATCATTTCATATTGCATTCCATTCCATCCATCCACAACATATTGCATTGTCTTGGGGCATTTACTTTTTCTTGCTAGAGTTTTTCATGATCACTTTACTACACATGTTAAACTACTTTCTTATATTTCATTATCATACACACATGCGCATTCATGCCTTTGTTTAGTGTGATCATAGATACAGGACTCTACACGTGGCATGGATGATCTCCTTCTACCCTTCCTTTATCATTCGTTGCGGGCATCCACATTCATTTGATCCAAGTGCTATTATTTCATTTTGTACTTAACATCTTATATTACTTTCTTATAGATGATTTAACATATTGGTTATCACTCTAACATGCTAATGGGTGTTCCATGTGCAACACTTGTTTTGCAAGATTACATGTTTCCATAACTAATTGTTTGTTTTTACATGTATGCTTTGTTTGCCATTATATGCGGGATTTTCCCTTTTCTTATGTACACACTTGTGTGTTGTTTTATGGCCATGACAACCTTGTGTGTCTTACGACATCGTGAATGATTTCCCATGTTTGCCACCCACTTTTTGTGGTATACTTGTTTTCTTGCATGTTTACACTACTTTTGTCGGTAGTTACTACATTGTCATGTATTTAAAACTTGTCTTATTACATGCCTATGTTTTCAGACTAACACTTATTTGGCTAGCCATCTACTTTTTCATGCCTTGGTAGCTACCAAGTACTTTCCATTTTCCCTACAGGGTAGAGTTATACAGTCAAAGTATGGTTGGTCCTCTTTTGGGACCGCATTCTTCTTTCTGCGCAACATCACATGAGCCCCCAAAGAGGGTGGCATCATTGAGTGTTTCTACTAGCACAACATATTTACACCAATTTAGTATAGTGTACTTCGGCCTTTAACATTGTGGGTTTACATACGGTGATTGATTTCGGACCGATCACTGAACTCCATACACAAGTGGAGTTTATAGGATATGGTGTCCTTTAGCAATTTTTTGAAGCACTTACAGTCTTATAGGTTACAAAGTGGGTGTGTGTCTCTACACTACTTCATCTATTGGCATCAAATCACCCAAAAACTAGAATAGTATAGAGATCTCTTCACACATTTTAGCAAAAAAGTTAAAGGTTGGAGAACATAGAGCATTTCCTCCTATACTTCTTCAACCAGGTGGCATGAGATCACCCAAAACTTGCTACAAAGATAATATATCCTTCTATACCCTTTTTCTCGACATGGATCGGGTGAAAAATTTCCATTTACACTTTTCTTTTCACGTATTTTACATTTGTGTACTTTACACATTTATATATACATGTGTATTTTACACAAGTGTTTTTACATACACACATATTTGACTACTTGATCATTTTCTCCATACATGTCTCAGTCGTATGAGAAACAAGCAAGAAATTGGGGCAACAACAACAACAAGTGAAAATGACAAACACAACACAACATGCACTTGCCTTTACTAACCATGCAGGTACACTACACACAACAATAACTACACACACGGGTTCCACCCTACGTTCACTCTCATCACTTTTTATGCGCATTTTTCATCTTTATCATCCATGCTACTCCTTTTTTTTTGGTCATGCCACACTTTAGTCTAGTCCTTTGGCACGTCTTCTTCTACACTCTACATGGACATCAAGTACACATCTCTATCTACTTTATGTTACCAAGTGTTTCACTCACCAACATAAAGTGGGGGCAAAATGTAGACACAAAATCATGCACTTTAGGCATTATTTAGCCCGGTCTTATACTACTATTTAGAGGGTTCTCAAGTGAATAAATTACTAATTAATCCCACCTTTTGGCCACCTTTATTTTATATTTTATTTCATCATTCCCACACATTTTCTCCCACATATCCACCTATTTCATAATTGGTTTGGCATTTTAGACTAAACCCAGTGCCCTAGGGTGCCACTGGGTGCCCCGATCCATGTTCCACTTTCCCACTTCTTTTTGGGGTCTTTCTATCCATTTTTCATCCTTATCTTTTCCTAGTTATCCATGTCGGGGTTAATTATGAAATTAAAGCAAGAGAACCCTATAAATATAAAGTTATAAGACCATAATAAGGGTCCTAGCATCACATACTACTATCACTTCATCTAGATTTTCATCCATTGCATCATTTACATCCACATAGTTTTATGCATCAAGGCTAGGAGATCTACATCAACACCCACATCATAGGGGGAGGGATTCTATTCTATTCAAAATGCACATGCTAGTACATTTTCTATAATTATTATTGCTCGCTACTTCACAAAGTGTGACTGGCACAAGACCACCAAGGGCATGACACACACACACACACACACACACACACACACACACACACACACACACACACACACACATACACCAAAACTACATCCAGGTCTGAAATGTAGTGCAACGCTCAATGATAAGACCACTAGTTTGGAATTTGAGGTTTTCATTGTATTTTTCAACACATTCAAGTCACAGGCAACTCGTAAAAATCCAATGTGACAAAAAGTTAGTATTTCAAGACACCTTGCGACCCTACAAAATTCATATTTCGGTCACTTAAAGAGATTAAGGTGCCTAATCTGCAAACCAGGGTGCCCTAGTACCTTCCCAAGCACCTAACTCTACTCAGATCCTCTAGATGTGGCCTTTTCGGGATTTATGGGTGTTCGTTCCTACCTCTGGGTTTTACTTTCAGGACACTGTGACAACCTTTGATAGCCTTTAGTAATCAACTAAGTCATTTATCCTTTTTACTTGCATAATTCGGGTTTTATTTCATACTATTTTTATTTACAATTATTCCATATTATTGTTAGTTCATATTTTATAGTGTTTTAGTCCTCCTATTTAGATTAACTAGTGGTTATACTTCTCATAGTTTATTTTAATTTTAGTTAATCGGATAGGTAGGAGAAGTGACAGATATTAAGGCCAAACATGGAGGTTATAAGAGAAGGAGAAATAAGGGGACTAGTTAAAATAGGGTATGAATGGGGACCTTGAAATCCAATGGCGCCTAAAGTCTCTCCACCATCTCTTACCTCTTCCTCAAAGAAGACGTCGAGGAAATGATGATACTAGGGAAAGAAGGTTGAGAATGGTTGAGAGTGAGGAGTAACCATAGTAATAATAGTTATTTAAGAAATAAAATAAAAAGGTGAAACATGGGGATCCATAGTTGTAATGGTACCTACCAAAGGAAAAGTCATATGAGTGTTGGTATAGTGTGTATTGGATGAATCCCTGTAATGACCACTTGAAATTCTTGTTAGGACTAGACTTGGTGTGTTTTGAGAAGACTCCGCATAGGAAGGACCAACTTTTATTTAAAAATAAGAGGGACCCAAACACAAAGTTTCTTCAATTTATTAGGTTTAGTACCCTCTTTATTTAAATCTCCTCCTCAATTTCTTCTACCCACCCTATCTAAAGCTCAATTCTATTGGTTCATGGATTCCCTAGAGGAGTGTAGGTAACCTTATGGTTCCTCATATTAATGGATATAATCTGATCATTGGTTTCATTCTTGAAAACCAAGTCATCCTTATACATTTTATGCTTTTAGCCATAGGCATCCATGCCTAGAGTGTTCTTGTAGAACTAAGCCACTCTATTTGTTAGATCATATGACCTCAAAGTGTGGTCATCTAACTGGAAAGATATCTTATATGAGGCCATCTTCTTTTATCTTTTACAGTAACTTAGAATTGTAGGGCCAATCTAGAAGGGTAGAGTAGGATAAGTATCCCTTTACTTCTTCACTTCCTCGGAGACATGTTTGATTGCATGAAAAAATTGGTAGGTAATATCCAGTGCATTATCTTATCTAGGACAAATCTTGGAAATTTGAATGGAATAGAGATAATTCCTTACACCCTAATCACTATAGAGTCTAGATAACACCAGAAATTTCCCCAATAATTCAATAAATTGATGGTACTCGACTAACCTTAGGAATTAGAGTGTCATATATGGCATTGAAAATGATAGAGTAGTAGTGGTTTCGACTACCTAAATGTTATTCTAGTATTTATGTATATGTAAAGTATTAAAAAGCTTGGGGACTATGTGTGGATGTTGAGGGGTCCTATTGGGAACTCCTGAAACTATTGAAATGCACACACTACATCCAACCTAAGATCTAGAAGATTATTGTAGAATTTTAAAGATAAAACTCCATCCAAAGTAGGGACTTTAGTGTCATTAATTATCATTTCCAATAGATCCATAGAAGTCTAGTTTACATGCACAATATGATGTGTGCCAAAATGTCTATTCATGAGAGCCATGTCAATCCTAATTCCTCGTATAAATTATCTAATAATAATTTTATCATGGGAGACATTTTATTTAAAGACTATTTTTGTTGGTGAAAGGTGATAATATCTAAAAACATATTGGTAGTGATGTTTCCAATAACATTCTTGCCTTTAGACATTAAAATTCCCCTTTGTAGTATGTGTTTTTACCCATAATTCCCCTAAGAAAATATATGTATGGCATTAATTTGGTATTTCCTCCTAGGATATGTAGTCATGTTTGTTAGATTGTAACTAGGTCCGCTATATACTCCCTTATGTCTTGGTCATCTTCTTCATCATCGTCCATCAATATAGATTCCTTAACTTCCATTTTCATGGTCATGTAGTGATCCACTACCACCACTTTATTATCAAAAACTATATCCTTGAAGAGATGGTTTGTGAATAAAGTGTGAAGGTGAGCTTCCACTTATTACGGGATGTTTAAGTGATCTATCTCTCAATTATCATATAAAAGCTCGCTTTTCCTTTACACTCGCTTAGATTTGAATTTCAAGTTCTTTATATTAATTTGAATGTAGGTTGTCCTCTTTGAAATACTTTAACTTATTTAAACATTGCTCATACATACATAAATGGTTTCATATTGTTATAGTAGACAAATCCACTCATCCTTTTTGGCTATTCACCTTGAATTTGAGCTACTCATGTCTTTTTATAGATGAGGTGAATTTAAATAGTCGCATAACTTTTAAATTCAATTCTAGACACTGGAAGGATATGATAGCTTCACATTATGCTTCCTCTATAAGTTACTGAGGCCAAATATATTAAACACGTAGTTCTTGTTAACATTAAAATTTTACCTTGAAAATGTTTAAAGTTGATTCAAAATTTCTTCTAAAATCTTTCACCCGAAAGTGTTTATGAAATGTGTTGAAGTTCTTCAAGTTCCAAATTCCTAAAATTCCAAAATTTCGAAACTTCATTCTTTTGGGATTTAGAATTCTCCTTTGACATTTTCCACAATTTTGATTCGGAGTTCCAAAACTTTCCAAAATTTTGGACTTCACACTTTCGGGTTTCTTCTTCCATCACCTTTTTGGTAAATTTCGACTTAGAGTTCCAAAGTCCGAAACTCTGAAGTTCCAAAATTTTGGAGCTTCATACTTTTGGGTTTTAGAGTCTCCTACCTTCATTTTGATATTTTCACCTTCGAACTTCCAAAGTCCAAAACTCTAAAGTTCTGAAATTTGAACTTGACTTTCGTGTCTTCTTCATCATCTTTTCATAAAATTCATCTCTCAAGTCCCGAAGTCCAAACTCAAGTTCTGAAATTTCAAAACTTCAGGTTTTTAGGTTTTGGATTTGGGGTTCTATGGGCATTTAATTCTCACCAACCTCCCCATGTGTCAACTTCTGGGCATTAATTTTAGATTTTTCTATATATACTCATATTTTTATCTGTCATTTTCACCTGACTTTTTACTCTGACATCCTGATTTTATACATGACTCTTTGTACTTTCGAGGTGTCATTTTCAAGGTAACTTTGTTTGGGTTATTTCTTCTTGGTTTATGATTATTTTGGGTTTTTCTTCCTTGTTTATTTTCTTTTCGGTTCTTCCTTTTTCTTATTTAGAACTGAAACCCTCATCATCCACCATGTTTTCCTTAAAAATGTTGTTTGATCTTCAAAATCACAAAATTCAATATGTACATGCATCTAATCCAAATTGCATGTTAATTTCTTCTAGATCTCTACAAGGGTTTAATTCTCATTCCTTACTTAGCGGTGAATTCATAGTTCACATATTTTTCTTTTGGAGGTTTGATTTTTAGAATTTCGAGAGGTCTATTGTTTCGGGTTTCGGAGGTCTGCCTTTTCGAGATTTGATTTTTGGGGTTTTGGAGATTCCTTTTTGGACTTTCGAAGTTCCTTCTTCTTTCACATTTTTGAGTTTCCACTTTCACTTTTGGAACTTAGATTTTTAGAGTTTCGGAGGTCTGTCTTTTCAAGTTTTTAGAGGTTTGCGCTTTGGAATTTAAATCCTTTCAGACTTTTGGACTTCATCATTTTGGGTTTTTATAGTATTTGTTAAAATTTCAAAAGCTCTTTCAAATTCCAAAATCCAAACTTGATGTCAACCTCTTCCTCAAAAGGAAAAGAAAATATGAAATATACATTTTTAGGAGTTTCTCCTCATTTGTGTCTTTCTTTGGACTTAGGAAATATTAGAGATACCGATCTTGGGTAGATAGATTTTCCAAACTTCTAGGAAAGGTTGAGAGCTCCTAACAAGAAGTCTTTGATGCGGCTATATATGATAGTGGACTTTCTCTTGCTACTAGTTTTCCTACATCCATGCATTTTCCTAAATTCGTCTTGGCCGCAGCAACCCATTTTGATGAAGATTCTAGAATGGTGAGGAATGATGATCAAAGGTTGTAATTCAATTGGACTCTATTTCTTTGAAGATTTGTTCAAACTCCCATATGTTGAGGACTATGCCACAATTTCACCCAAAGCTGCAATTGAACATTAGGAAAAGGAAACCAAATTATGTGCAAAGGTCATGATGAAGAGCTACTTGGCCAAGAGTGTCACCAAGTTTCCTAAGACAATGTTTTGGTTAAATTTTATCTAGGAAGTGAATGATCTCATTGTGTTGTTGAGTAGAGTTTTAGGTCTTGCTTCTGCAAAAGAGTTTCAGGAATGGATGTTCTTGTACATTGCCACTATCAAGAAGAACAAAGAATTTATACGATGGGGAGAGCATATCAACAGCTCTATCTATTTTCAATTAAGTAAAGTCTTGTCTTCCAATAACTTTTACATGACCTCTTTCTTGGTCTATGTTGTAGAGCCACCATGGGAGAATTTAATGGTTTAAATACCAAAGGTGTTAGAAGTGCATCTCATATTTTTGATTTTCATCCTCAAATCATGATGGATGAGGGAAGTAAACATTTTCACAGAGTCAATGATGCCTTCTTCATTTGTTCTTCTTTATCATTTTGACAAGGATTTATATAATCAAAGGATTTCAGATGAGGCTTTTAAGGAAGTACGAGAATGGGGAGCCATTTATCTCTAGTTTCCTACATTTACATACATCAGAATTCCCAATTTCATGGGTGCTCCCAGAAAATTGCCAAGATGCCCTACTAAAATGGGTTTTGTTAGAATTGGTTTAAAAATTGTTGGATTATCAAAAAATCCATAACAAACGGCATAAGGGGGAGTTCAGTTTCCCATTTCAATCGGCCAATATACTTGTGCCAGCATTTATAAAGTGAAGAATGTGATGCAGAAATTTCTGAAGTGACTTTGTGAACCTTTCACCCCTAAACTAATTTTGATTACTAGGGTAAGTTCAATGAAACAGGTTTATCCAGTTCTCATGTGCCTCAGCTGGAGGATATTTGGATTCATTTTCGGGATGAGTTCATTATCTAGCAATGAGATTATGAAATGTTGACTTTAGATGAGGTTAGATAGTTTGGTATTGCAGAGATTCCAAAGGAAATGGAGGATGAGGAAGAAGTATTGGATTTAATATACAAGGATAACAATATCACTAATCAACCATTTCCATGGATTGATTGGTATGTAGAGGAAAGTTGTAATACTAAGGAAAGGGTGGGGTCCATTTTGCAAAGAACATATAATTGGTTGGCTACCTTGGGAATTTCACCCAAAGGGTTGGATCAATCTATAAAAATAGAATCCCAACCAACAATGAGTCTTCCTACACCCGCAAAAGGAAAAGGCCTACCCAAAGGGCCAGTATAATCCCTAAGAAGATTTCATTTGTTGTTGGAAGTTCCTCTCTTTCCAAGGCTCCTGCTTCCAAATTTGTTTCCCCTATAATACCAGTATCAGAAGTTGTCAAGGTTATTGACTCTCCAGTTGTATCACAAAATATTTCATCCCCTCCTCTCGTCATTATCACAATAGCGGACTATCAAATTTCCATATTTTCACTAGGTAAGGCAACACACGAATGTTTCAAACAAGATGTGCAAACAACTCTCAGAAATTTTTTGGAGAAATATGATAAGGATAAAGCTTTTAAGGATGAACTTAAAGTGAAGGTTGAATAGCTCACTACTTTTCTAAGAAAAGTAACACAACCCACTCCAACCACTGATCCTTCAACTACAACAACTCTAATAATTTATTTGGCTCTAGATGATATTTCATATCATGAGATCAAGAAGATAGGTCAAAAGGGAATATTAGTGAATGGATGGATGGAATGCATGCTTCAAGAAGCTAATCCTTTGATCACGAAGTTGTTGAAATATATAATGATTTGCAAGCCGAAAGAGCCTCTATTCGTAGGATGGATGAGGCTTTCTCTAGAAGATAATAATAATTTGAATTTGAATTTGACCACATGGGGTGAGATTAGGAGGAAGATCCAGATATACTTCTTCAAGAAGAATTAATTGATGATATTTCCAAGTTGTTTGAATTTCGAAGGCTATGGAATTTAGATCCCAAGTACTACAAGATTTGATCAAGAAATTGGACAAAAAGGTGTGGAAATAATGGATGCTCTAAATGATATCTCGAATAGTTTGATAATATCAATTACAAATTCTTCAATGAGAAATCCAATGCTCTTTCAAAGATCAAATTAAGTCAAATTTCATGGATTTGGTGAAGAAAAACAATGAGGTAACTAGGACTTTAAATAGTGACTCAATTGAAAGCTAGTTTCATATCATAATTTCACAAGTCAATCAAGAAAGTGGTGAATTCAAAAGGATTCTGCTAAAGTGTAAAGAGAGATTGAAACAGAGGATGTGGAGAATCATTACACATGTGGACCAAAAGAAGAGGAAATGCAAGGAATCATCAATTGTTTCATTGACTATAAGCATCGGATGACTGTGTGGGAGAAAGAATAGGAGAAAATTGAAGGAGGAAAAGATGTTGCAGGACCAAACTAAGTTAGGCGGCCATGGAAGGACAATTCGAAGCTCTGGATCAGTCCAAGTTATAAGATTGACTGATTCAAACCTTTACGCAACTACTTTTCTATTTTTATGGGAGCTTGTTCCCTGGAACTTAATTACATTCTATTTTTAGTAATTTTTTAGTTAAGGTCCAGCTATAATGGCTCAACCTGAAAAACTTATAAATAGTTAGGTGCATAAGTTTAAATATATAGATCATTTGGAAATTTAGTCTTCAAGCTTGGAAGAGTGCTTTGAATACTTTGAGGCCTTTCAATTATATTTAGAACATGTTGTTGTGAAATATATGATTGATTATGTTAATGTTTGATCAATGTATGCTTTGTGGATGTGTAATTCCTTGGTTTATGTGATTAGTTAACCTTTATTTTAGAATGTCTTATTTCAATCTATGGGAGAATGATGTTATTATCTTGAAAATCAGTTGTGACATGTTATATTCCTTCTGTTATAAAGTTACATTATCATTAACTATCATAGAGAGAAAGGGATGTATGACATGTGCATATCATATATTGTCATGAATTATTGATTGTGTATTTGAACAAATTTGATCTATCTGTTAGGTATGTTTGGGGTCTTACAAGGAAATGTATGTTATATTTTTATGGTTTATTATTTTCCTTGTCCAAATAGTATAAGGTGAAATAGATTTTGATGTTTATATTATCCTTTATAAGTTAAACCTTTTTGATGTCAAGATCGGAAATTATCTAATTATACTCTCTTGGTGTATCACCGTATTTTCATTTATTGTTATTTCTAACTCTGAACCCCATGAATTGAGTAGATTAGAGTCATTTTTAAGTGTTCTTATCCTTACACATTGATCTTAAATTAGGTGCCCCAAGTTCCAGAGGAATCTAGCCTTCTTCGAGGTTCATTCCAAGGCAACAAGTCCCACACCTTGGGGATGTTCCAATGTTGCATGGGATCTCTCAATAATTTAAAGGGTGCACGATCCATGTTACAAAAATTTTGGCATGCCTGTGGGACAAAGAGAGTTGGTACTTCTCTCCATATTTTCATAACTCAAAGTACTTGACGACTCCATATCTCTAGATTTTGTATCTTAGTGTGTTAATATATTCAAGGATTCAAACAAGAACTTCAATGAGATGAGAGGGGAATTATCATCATATTTATTTATCTTTGTCTCCTCCAAGAAGAAGAAGAGGCATTTCATATTTACTAGTCACAACATCTCCTTTTAGGTTTCATTCTACTCCCCTAACGGAAGATTCCCTCCACTTAAGAATAATCATCCTATCAGAAGAATGGCGAGGAATCAAGTCTTCCCCCTTTCAATGCAAGTAGTCCTCTTCTATTAGCTCAATGTGATCCTATACCTATGGCAGCACTCAAAATTTTACCCTTCTATATAGGGAAACTCACATTACTCCAGTGGAACATATTCTCAACATAGCCAGTATTTGTGTAATACATAATATCACGGAGGAAAATGTTGCGGTTAGACTTCTCGATACTTCTTTCAAGGGAAAAATCACATCAATGGTTTCGAGGTTTGAGGGTTGGGACTATTACCACTTGGGATGAGTTAGGGAAAAGTTTTTGCAAGTAGTTCTAAGACAAGAGTGATCACTGTCACTTTTGGAAAAGAAACTACTATAAAGTGAGCTCCTTAAGAATACGTGAGCGATTTCAATTTTTGGTTCCAAAAGACTAGGAATAGGATTCTAGAACTCATAAAACCTTCCACAAATAAGGCATTCATGTACTACTTGTGAGATTTGAACAATGATATAGCCATGATGATCTAGTCTATGGGAGGGACTGTATTACCAGATGCCTATGAGGTTTCCATAAGAGCTGAAAATTCCTTGATCTAGGATGGGAAGATAGCCCCATGACCACCAATGTTGTTATCTCCTGATCTTACAAATACTCAGCCTACTATTTCCCCCATTCCAGTAGCTTCCAAGCAACCAACTCAGTCAGCCCCTTCCTCTTCAAATGACCTATTTGAAGTCAAGTCATTACTACAAACTTTTAAAAATGATCTCATTGCACTCAAAAGGAAATAAAGTCAATACAATCACCCATATCAACCACAAAATCAGTAGTTTTAAGTGAACCATCCTCCCTTTAAAGGAAATAACCAGCCTCAAAACCAAGTTGTAGGTCAAGCTGCAAATTTCAGGCCTCTAAATTTTAGGAATCCCCTCACTGCTAATTATTCTAAAGCTATTGTACCTGTCCAAAATAATTGATTTCAAGATTATGAATGGTGTTATCCTTGTTCTCAGCATCACAATCAAAAATTGTGTCCTAAAGGATTTATTTTCCAATCCCTTATGGTTCAAATCATATCCACCCCTTCAAGGCAACAGAGAAATCACCTGCACAGGAAATAGCAGATCAGCCATAGGTGCCTAAAAAAACCATTTGTTGAATTGACAAGAAGAATATTTTTGTGGGGTGAATATAGATTCTTCTTCCATAGCAGTGAATACTCATTCTAAGAAGACAACAATGGAAATCCAATCTCCTAAAGTTGACTAGGTTTCTACTTCACAACCTCGGTCACAAGCAGTAGTTGATAAGGATACGGGAAAGAGACAACTAGAAATAATTGTTAGTCAAGCCACAAGGAAGGAAGGTTCTTTAGGCGTCACGATACCCAATAAGCATTTTCTCGAAAGAGGACTCCAATGCCCAAAGAAGTGTTAGCAAATTAGGAGAAATTCCATTCAGTATTGTAGAACAAATGAAGAATACCAACCTAAGCGTTACTATGTGGGACGCACTCTCGATTCCTTCTCAAAGAAATTTGTTACGAGAGTCCTTGAACAATTTTGGTATAACTAATAGATCATCTGGTCATGTGGAGCAACAATTGTAACAATTTTTACCAACCGTAGGGAAACATATTCCTAAGACCAACAAACCACCTCCATTATATATCTCCCTGATCATTGGCGATCATTTGGTGCATAATTACATGATTGATTCTTGTGTCAGTAGTTCTATCATGCCCAAGTAGATTGTAGACATGTTGGGAATACAATATACTCCAATCTCTAGGGATTTTTCAGTTATATGGTACAACATTTCAAACTATCGAGTCATCAAAGGACTCTAGCTTACCATCCATATGTGCCCCAACTTGTCGTTCACACAAGACATATCAATTATCGATCTTCCTCCTCTCTTCTCCATCTTCCTATCACGAGATTTCACTACCAAGATGGGTGGTTACCTATCCTTGGATTGGTCACATATGATTCTCATAACTCGGTACGGGATGAAGGTGACTATAAGAGAAGAACCAATTTTCCATAATCATGTGGATCCTTACATTACTAGTCACATAAATCGGAAGTATGCCAATGGTGACCCCGAAGAAGAAGATGCTAACCATGAACCAACTACCCTCATAGAGAAAGTTCCTAATACGATGCTAGATGAAGTAAGTATATATCATCAATATGATCCCTATGCTGATTTATTAGCAAAGGAAGAAATTAAATTGGGTACATACTACATTCATGAAGAACGTATGATCCTAGCAATTGGTCAAAACCCCAAGAAGTTTTGAAGGACTGTGGAAATTGTTCTTTGATGGATCGAGGAGTAAAAATGGATCTAGTGTTGGGGTTATGTTGATTTCTCCAGAGGGAAATATTTGGAAGAAATTAGATTGGGTACATACTACATTCATGAAGAACGTATGATCCTAGCGCAATTGTTCAAAACCCCAAGTAGTATTGAAGGATTGTGGTAATTGTTATTTGTTGGCTCAGGAGTAAAAATGGATCCGGTGTTGGGGTTATGTTGATTTCTCTAGAGGGAAATAAATACTTCTCATCTTTTTGGTTGTAATTTAGTTGCACCAACAACGTCACTGAATATGAGGCCCTCATACAAGGAATTTAGCTAGCTCAAAAGAGAGGAATTAAGGCTCTAGCTATATGTGGATATGATGAGTTAGTTTTGCACCAAGTGACAACATGCGGTGCATCAAAAATGATCTTTAAGATCATACAAGAATAGATTCTAGGATTCATCGAATATTTTCAAGCATTTGGGATCCATGTTGTTCCTAGAAAACAAAACCAAGACATTGATAGGCTTACTACAATTAGTTCAATAAATGACATACCGATTGATATCATAAAGGAAGGATAGCAATATATCAAAATAGTGGTTCGATCCATAGTCCCTGATAATGTAAGTAGCTAGCAAGTGTTTGATAGTGACCAAAAAATTATCTTGTTTCTACAAGCAGAGGTGGAGTTTTCCGCAAAAGGTCAAGCTAAGTTGCAAGAAGCATACGATGATCAAATCATTCAATTAAAAAGAAACAAGCTACCAAAAGGCTTAGTTACTTTGGAATCCATCTTCAATTCAAATGATCAAGCCAGAAAATAGAACTCAAACATGGTGGTCAAAGAAGACAATTTTGAGGAGGTTAAAGTGGTCGTGAGAAATTTTTGAAGATTGATAATGTATGTATTTCCGAAGAAAAGGAAGCTTTCATCAAATTGTGTCAATATTATCATGACATTTTTTTATGGAGCTATAAGGACTGCATGGTTTTGATTCAAGGCTAGCACAACATACTATTGAATTAGACCCTCATGTTAAGCCGATTCGCTGAACCGAGGCCGATTAATCCCAAAATCGAGCCACTAATGAGAAAGGAGCTAACCAAAATCATAGAGGAATGTATAATTTTTCCTATTAAGCATTCATCTTGGGTGGCCAATCTGGTTCTTGTATGGAAGAAAAATGGAGAAATTCAGGTTGTGCGTGGATTTCAGATATTTGAACCATGCCTCATTGAAAGATCATTATCCTCTTCCATCAATGGAGAAAATTCTTCAAATAGTAGCAGGAGCTCGAGGTTTTCTTTGCTCAATGGTTATTCAAGTTATAATCAGATTCTGGTTCAAGAATCTGATCAATTTAAAATGGCCTTCACCACCAAGTGGGGCACGTATGCTTATAAAAAAATGCCATTTGGATTGTTTAATGTTGGGGCTACTTTTCAAAGACCCATGGACATGCATTTATAGGACTAATTAACGATATCATTTTAGTTTACCTGGATAATATAACTATGTAATCTACATGCAGGTGATCACATCACACATCTAAGAATTTTTTTCTAGATGTGCGGGGAATTCGGGGTTTCACTTAACCCTAAAAGTGTATTTTTGTAGCACAAGGGAAAGCTATTGGGACATGTTGTTTCAGTGGAAGGACTATCAATCGATCTATCCAAGATTCTCTCAATTTTATCTCTCTCCCTCCTAAGTCATAAAAAGGGACTCCAAAGTTTTCTAGGCACCATAAATTTTGTGTGGAGATTCATTCCCCAATTCACAAAATTGGCTAAACCACTGACAACTATGCTAAAGAAAAATATGCCTTTCTCATGGACAAAAGAAGGGAAAGAGAGTTTCAAAGCCATCAAAATGGCCATTTCTCAAGATCCAATGCTAGTGAACCCCAGGTTTGATAAATATTTCATCCTCTATGCTTTTGTAGGTCAAGAGAGCATTTCAGGCATCCTTACTCAACAAAATGATGATTTGATGGAGTAATCAATTTCTTTTTTCAGCAATCCCTCAAATACTATGAGCTCAAGTATTTTTTTTTGAAAAACAAGTCTTTGTAATTATTCAAGCTCTGAAGAAATTCAAGCACATGTTGTCCAACAACAAAATTCACCTAATGGTGTCTCATCCTAGTGTCAAGGACTTTTTGTTGAACAAAGAGATGAATGAAAAGTGTGCTGGATGGATCACGAAGGTGATGGAGTATGACGTACACATCAAAGTTACTAAACTTGTCGGGGTAAAGGTTTGTGTCAATATCTTGCTACAAACATGGAATCCAAATGTGATGAAGATGTTGCACTTTTCAATACTGATGAAAGTGATGATCAAGTTGATTGGTTATCCAAGATGTAGAATTTCCTTTTCTCGAGAGTATATCCTATGAACATGGATAAAATTCAAAGATGGACCTTCCATCTTTAGTCTATTCCATATGTCTTGGTGAATAATGTTCTCTTTCGAAAGGATTTGAATGGTGTTCTCCTTCATGCGTGAGACTAGATCGGTAAGTAAGATACTAGAAGAGTTCCACAATGGCCTATCTAGAGGACATTTCTCTATGTGAACAACTTATACCAAGATCATGTGAGTCGGTTACTTATTGGCTAGATTTGTTTAAATATTCCCATCTCTAGGTGAATAAATGTAAGTAATGTGTGTTTTTACTTTGGTAAATAGAAGTTGGAAGCTCTTCCACTACATCCAATTCAAGTGGATCAACCTTTCATTCAATGGGGGTTGGATTTCATCGAATGATTAATCCTTCATCCAGTGATAGACATAAATGGGTTCTTACTGCAACGGACTACTTTACTCAATGGAAAGAGGCAAGAGTATTGAAAGAAAGTAATGAGAAGGCGGTTCTTGATTTCTTGGAAGGTATAATGAAAAGGTTTAGGGTTCCATTTATAGTTATTTTAGACAACGCAATGGATTTTCTTGGTCTAAAGTTGAGTGAGTGGGTTATTAAGAATGGTGTCTACCTTAAGACCTCATCCAGTTATTATCCATAAGGAAATGGATTGGATGCGTCTAGCTACAAAACCTCATAAGAATTATCAAATGCACGATGGAGACTAACATGAGGACTTGGCATACACAACTTAAGACTTCCTTATGGGAAAATTGAATCACACCCAAAATGGCCATTAGGGAATTCTCCTTTCATGCTTGTATATGGAAGGGAAGCAAAACTTCCACTCTCCTTGGAGTTACCTTCTTTGGAGTTAGCACATCAGCTAGAGGTTATGGAAAATGATTCCTTTACCGTAAGGTTTGTTGAACTCATGGAATTGGAAGAAGTACGGAAAAGGGTTGAAGACTTTGGAGCAACATCAGGCTCAGGTTAAGAAATATTTAACAAGAAAGTGTCCGACATGCATTTTCAAGAAGGATATTTAGTTCTCAAATGGGATGAAGATAGAGCCAAACTAGGAAAACACGCCAATATTGATGCTCTCTGGAGCGGGCCATACATCATCACAAGTTGCAAAGAGGTAAATTCATTTTGTCTTTCCAGGTATCAATGGAGAAAAACTACCCATTCATGTGAATGGGATACATCTCAAAGCTTTATTTTGAGATCATTCCACCCCCTGTACAGTGTTTGTTTTTAATTTCCTCCAAGTGCTTTACACATTGCATGTTTTTTTTTTTTTCTTTTGTTTGTGCTCTGAATGTAGTTCTCTTGAACTCTTTTTCCCAATGGTTTTGTATAAGGCTAATGACCTAAAATATTAGTAGGCAAGCATTCCCTAGAGGTCACCAAAAATGTTAACCTTTAAATTTTACCTTGAAAATGTTTAAAGTTGATTCAAATTTTCTTCTAAAATCTTTCACCTGGAATTGTTTCTGAAATGTGATGAAATTCTTTAAAGTTTTGAACTCCAAAAGCCAAAAACTCTCGATAATTTGGAGCTTCAAACTTTTGGGATTTGGAATTCTCCTTTGGAAATTTCCACAATTTCAATTTGAAGTTCCAAAGTCTGAAACTCTGAAATTCCAAAATTTTGGAACTTCACTTTCGGGTTTCAAATTCTTTCATCACCTTTTTGGTAAATTTTGACTTGGAGTTCCAAAGTCCGAAACTTTGAAGTTCTTAAATTTTGGAGCTTCAGACTTTTGGTTTTGGAGTCTCCTACCTTCATTTTAATATTTTTGTCTTCAGACTTCCGAAGTCCAAAACTCCAAAGTTCCAAAATTTTGAAACTTCGGACTTTCGAGTTTCAAAGTCTTCTATCATTTTTTCATAAAATTTATCTTTCAAGTCTCGAAGTTTGAAACTCTAAAGTTCCAAAATGTGTTGAACTTTGGGTTTTCGGGTTTCGAGAGTTTGGGGTTCTATGTGCATTTAATTCTCACCAACCTCCCCATGTGTCGGCTTTTGGGCATTAATTTCATATTTTTCTATATAAACTCATATTTTTATGTCATTTTCACCTAAATTTTTGCTCGACATTCGATTTTTACCCGAATCTTTATACTTTTTAGGCATCATTTTCAAGGTAACTTTGTTTAGGTTACTTCTTATTGGTTTATGATTATTTTGGGTTTATTTTCTTTGGTTCTTCCTTTTTCTTATTTACAACTGGAACCCTCATCATCCACCATGTTTTCCTTAAAAATGTTTCCTGATCTTCACAATCACAAAATTCAATATGTACAGGAATCTAATCCAAATTGCATGTTAATTTCTTCCAGATCTCTACAAGGGTTTAATTCTCATTCCTTACTCGGTAGAAAATTCATAGTTTACGTATTGTTCTTTTGAAACTTAAATTTACAGAGTTTCGAGGTCTATTGTTTCAGTTTTAAGAGGTCTACCTTTTCAGAGATTTGATTTTTAGGGTTTCATAGATTCCTTTTTTAGAATTTTGGAATTTTTTGTTTCAAAAGTTCCTTCTTTCGAGTTTCGATCTTCCACTTTCGGACTTTCAAAACTTACATTTTCAGATTTTCGAGGTCTGTCTTTTCGTGTTTTGTGAGGTTTGTGCTTTGGAGTTTAAATCCTTTCAGACTTCATCATTTTAGGGTTTTTATAGTATTTGTTACAAATTTCCAAAATCTCTTTCAGATTTTGAAATTTGAACTTGATGTCAACCTCTTCCTCAAAAGGCAAAGAAAAGATGAAATATACATTTTTAGGATTTTCCTCATGCATTTCTTTCTTCAGACTTAGGAAATATTGGAGATACCGATCTTGGGAAGATAGATTTTCTAGACTTCTGGGCAAGGTTGAGAGCTCCTAACAAGAATTCTTGGATGCATAGGCTATATATGACAATGGACTTGCTCTTGTTATCAGTTTTCCTACATCCATGTATTGTCCTCAATTTTCCTTGGCCGCAGTGGGGCCCATTTTGATGAAGATTTCTAGAATGGTGAGGAATGATGACGGAAAGTTCATAATTCGATTGGACTCTAATTTCTTCGAAGATTTTTTCAAACTCCCAGATGTTGAGGACTATGCCACAATTTCACCCAAAGCTGCAATTGAACATTGGGACAAGGAAACTAAATTGTGTGCGAAGGTCATGATGAAGATCTACTTGGCCAAGAGTGTCACCAAGTTTCCTAAGACAATGTTTCAATCAGATTTTATCCAGAAGTGAACAATCTCATCATGTTGTTGAGTAGAGTTTTAGGTCTTGCTTCGCAAAAGAGTTTCAGGAATGGATGTTCCTGTACATTGCCACTATTAAGAAGAACAAAGAATTCATACAATGGGGAGAGCATATCAACAGCTCTATCTATTTTCAATTAAGTCTTGTCTTCCAAAAACTTTTACATGACCTCTTTCTTGGTCTATGTTATAGCCATCATGGGAGAATTCAATGGTTTAAATACCAAAGGTGTTAGAAGTACATCTCGATTTTTTATTTTTATCCTCAAATCACAATGGATGAGGGAAACAAACATTTTCACAGAGTCAATGATGCCTTCTTCGTTGTTCTTCTTTATCATTTTGACAAGGATTTGTATAATCAAAGGATTTTAGATGAGGCTTTCAAGGAAGTATGAGAGTGGGGAGCCATTTATCTCTAGTTTCCTACATTTACATACATTAGAATTCCCAGTTTCATGGGTGCTTTGAAAAATTGCCAAGATGCCCTACTGAAAAATGGGTTTTGTTAGAATTGGTTTGGCATTTATTGGATTATCACAAAATCTAGAGCAAACGGCATAAGGTGGGAGTTCAGTTTCCCATTTCAATTAGCCGATATACTTGTGTTAGCATTTATAAAGTGAAGAATGTGGATGGAGGAATGCCAAAAGTGACTTTATGAACCTTTCACCCCTAAACTAATTTTGATTTTCTGGGGTAAGTTCAGTGAAACATGTTTATCCAGTTCTCATGTGCCTCAGCTAGAGGATATTTGGATTCACTGTCAGGATAAGTTCATTATCTATAAATGAGATTACAAAAGGTTAACTTTAAATGACGTTAGA
Organism: Taxus wallichiana var. yunnanensis; assembly: GCA_018340775.1. Lineage (NCBI taxonomy): Eukaryota > Viridiplantae > Streptophyta > Pinopsida > Cupressales > Taxaceae > Taxus > Taxus wallichiana. The sequence goes on along the minus strand of JADAXU010000059.1, from coordinate 5,908,073 downwards.
CAGCTTGGTATTGTAGAGATTCCAAAGGAAATGGAGGATGAGGAAGAAGTATTGGATTCAATATACAAGGATAACAATATCGCTAATCAACCATTGTCATGGATTGATTGGTATGTAGAGGAAATTTGCAATACTAAGGAAAGGGTGGGGCCCATTTTGTAAAGAACATATAATTGGTTGGCTACCTTGGGAATTTCACCCAAAGGGTTGGATCAATCTATAAGAACAGAATCCCAACCAACAATGATTCCTCCTAGACTCGTAAAAGGAAAAAGGCCTACCCAAAAGGCCAGGATAATCCCTAAGAATATTTCATTTTTATTGGAAGTTCCTCTCTTTCCAAGGCTCCTACTTCCAAATTTATTTCCCCTATAATACCAGTATCAGAAGTTGTCGAGGTTATTGACTCTCCAGTTGTATCACAAAATTTTTCACCCCCTCCTTCTCTTTCATTATCACTTCCTTCATCACTACCTTCTGCTTCTACACTCATTTATTCTTTTCCATCCCCATCCATGGCCCAATTATTTTCATCCCTTCATGTTCTCTTAGTAGGTGAAATGATTGGGTCTCCAGTTTCCACTTCACTCCCTCTACAGTTTTCATTTCCTTCCATCTCAACTTCTAGCCTCATTGTATCCACTCTTATGGTTGTTCTCACATCCACCCCATCTATCATTACCACCTCCACTTCATTGCCAACTAATGTTACCAGTGTTATTGTATTGTCTAGTGCTCTAGGTGTTGAATCAATCATGTCATCTCCATCGGCATCTGCTTTATACCAAAATGGTTGTATCACCAAACTCTAAAAAAAAAAAAAAAAAAAGGTGCCTCTGGTAGATGTAATAGATCTAAGTGTGTTGGAACCTACTCCAAGGAGACATGCCAAACAGCCAAAGATCGTCTCCATCCTATCTGTGAACCAATCAGGAGAGAGAGAGTCATGGAAATTGCTACTCCCATTGAGGGAAAAACTAAAGAAACTATCACTACATTGGACTATAAAATTTCCATATTTTCACTAGGTAAGGCAACATACGAAGGTTCCAAACAATATGTGCAAACAACTCTCAAGAATTTTTTAGAGAAATATGATTAGGATAAAGCTTCTAAGGATGAAGTGAAAGTGAAGTTTGAACATCTCACTGCTTTGTTGAGAAAAGTAACACAACCCACTCCAACCACTGATCCTTCAACTACAACTACTCTGAAAATTTCTTCCACTCTAGATGATATTTCATATCATGAGATCGAGAAGATAGGTCAGAAGGGAAGATCAATGAATGGATGGATGGAACTCATGCTTCAAGAAGTATTAGGGAGGAAGATCCAGATCTACTTCTTCAAGAATAATTAATTGATGATATTTCCAAGTTGTTTGAATTTTAGAAGGCTATGGAATTTAGATCCCAAGTACTACAAGATTTGATCAAGAAATTAGATGAAAAGCATGTGGAAATAATGGATGCTCTAAATGATATCTCAGAAGAGTTTTATAATATCAATTGCAAATTATTCAATGAGAATATCGATGCTCTTCCAGTAGATCAAATTAAGTCAAATTTCAAGGATTTGGTGAAGAAAGATGATGAGGTAACTAGGAATTTCAATAGTGACTCAATTGACAGGTTGGTTTCATGTCGAAATTCCCAAGTTTACTGAAGAAAGTGGTGAGTAAACTCAAAAGGATTTCGGATAAAGTGTCAAGAGAGATTGAAATAGTAGATGTGGTAAATCATTATGCATGTGGACTAGAAGAAGAGGAAATATAAGGAATCATCAAGTGTTTCATTGACTACAAACATCAAATGACTGTGTGGGAGAAATAATAGGAGAAAAATGAAGGAGGAAAAGATGTTGCATGACCAAGCTAAGTTAGGCAGCCATGGAAGGATAGTTCCAAGCTCTGGATCAGTCCAAGTTGCAGGATTGACTGAGTCAAACCTTTGTAACTACTTTGCTATTTTTATGGGAGCATGTTCCTAAAACTTAATTACATTGTATTTTTAGTAATTTGTTAGTTAAGGTCTAGCTGTAATGGCTCAACCTGAAAACTTATAAATAGTTAGGTGCACAAGTTTAAAGATATAGATCATTTGGAAAGTTACTCTTCAAGCTTGGAAGAGTGCTTTGAATACTTTGAGGCCTTTCAATTATATTTATAACAATATTTTGCCATGAAATATTTGATTTATTGTGTTAATAGTTGATCAATGTATGCTTTGTGGATGTGTAATTCCTTGGTGTAAGTGATTAGTTAACCTTTATTTCAGAATATCTTATTTCAATCTATGGGAAAATGATGTGATTATCTTGAAAATCAGTTGTGAAATGTTGTATTCCTTCTGTTATAAAGTTACATTATCATTAATTGTCATAGAGAGAAAGGGATGTATGACATGTGCATATCATATATTGTCATGAATTATTGATTGTGTATTTGAACATATTTGATCTATCTGTTAGGTATGCTTGGGGTCTTATAAGGAAATGTATGTTATTTTTTCTGTGGTTTATTATTTTCCTTGTCCAAATAATATAAGGTGAATTATATTTTGATGGTTTTCTTATCCTTTCTAATTTAAACCTTTCCAATCTCAAGATCATGAAATTTTCTAATTACACTCTCTTGGTGTATCACAAGATTTTCATTTATTGTTATTTCTAACTCCGAACCACGTGAATTGATTACATTAGAGTCATTTTCAAGTGTTCTTAACTTTACACGTCAATCTTTAATTGGGTGCCTCAAGTTCCATAGGAAGCCGACCTTCTCTAGAGGTTCATCCCAAGGCAACAAGTTTCCACACCTTGGGGATATTCCAACGTTACACAGGATCTCTCAGCAATTTAACGGGTGCATGATCCGCATGACAACAATTCCTTTTTTGAGTTATTAATATTTTACAAGAGTATGTAATATTTTTAAAAGGAAACCAAGTGAAGAGGTTCTACATAAGTAGGGCTCTCAAATCATTCAATATTACTTCAATATTTTCATTTAATGTGTCAAAGCATGAAGTGAAAACCATTAAAAAGTTAACATGTTACTTTTATGTTAGAGTCAAAATATATTGACCTTAAGCTCTATACGGGTCTGACCATTTTTAGTTGAAAACCAATGAAAAGGTTCCATTTTTCTTTGGATATTGTGTTTTCAATATTCTGCTAGACCCTATCAATTGTTGTCAATAGAAACCAATAGAAAACCTCCATATGGAATATTCCTTCAGGAAATCATTCTTTTATATTGGATGTGATGTTGTTAACAATAGAGAAATGTGAAGTGTGTGCTAATGATTAATTTTCACATAATGTAATTTCTTTGGAAAAGGTAAAATTTTTCAAATTAATGCATTACTCATTATTTCATTTTATGAATGGAGAAGAAATTAAATTTCCCCACGTTTCTTTAGATACCGAACTTGTTAGACTACAAAGCTATCTATTAAGATAAATAATGAAAAGTATGTAAATAAATGATTTCCATGTAGCATTAAGTTATTAAAACTTCTGCATAAACATTAATGGTTTTTTCAACGCTGGGATGACATTCCTTGACAATATGCAAGATTTCATAAACCATAAATGCATGTTTCCTTCTAATTCAAAACCTCTAATTTCACACTTAAGACCAAAATTTTTATAAATCATCGTTAGTCCATCAAAACACCAATTTAAATGAAATGGAAACTAATAAATTTAATCTAATAAACATTCACTTTTCGAAACTCGACACGTACTAACATCATAATTCATAATTTAAAAAATAAAATTTTTATTCATGAAAAAATCTAAATTTAGTATAAATTAACCTACATTCACCATTACATCAAAAATTTAATTCAAGAAAATATTATTTTTCACCAATGTCACGACCACTAATTTTAGAGAATTTTCCAACCCTATGCTTCTAGATCCAACTAAATTTTCCACCATTTCTATAGGTTTTTTCCCACATGTTCGTTAAAATTTTCCCAAGATGTACTAAAAAGATAAAAACTTGAAAACATAATGGGGTGAGTAAACTTAGCATATTACATATGGTTCTAGGCAATTTTAGGTCTATATAATACTAGAACAGGGGTATCTGGGAGTGATGATTCTTTATTTATGGAATTATGAGTGAAATTTGACTTGGTGTGAAACCATACATTTCTTCCAAGGCCATATTTTACGTTCTTGGCCTTTATGTATAGTCTTAAATTTGCTTAGATTTAAGTTCTAAAACTTTCTAATCTGGTCCCCAACTTCAAACTGTTTATCATTGTAAAACCCTAATTCATTTCTCTCTGAACATCCTGAATGATATATCAAACCCTAATCATATGTGAGATACATTGAAAAAAAAACATTAATTGGGTTGTGGGAACCCACGAGTATCACCTACATTGGCACTACTCTGAAGAGGCCTTGAATTGCATGTCATTCTCCACCTAGCATGTGATATCTGAATGAGTGCAACTAGATTTAGTAACTCTCTTTGATAATGTTGAGTTTAGTTTGTCTCTTACTAAAATACTTGGAGAAGGGATGTTTGAGTTCTTATAGGTGATATTTCCTTACACCTTAACCTAGTAAAATTATTCTAACCTATAATTATTTCTTCCCTAATTACTATAGATGTGTTTTTGTGAGATTTAGGGAGCCTTGGGTGTCTTTTCAAGTGTTATAAGTGAGTGTATCAATGTAGTTCTATCTTATTTCCATGTTAGCAAATGAGGTAGTTTTTACTTACTTATATAGGGTTTTGTAGGTGATTTATCTAAGAAAGTATGACCCAAAGGGATAAAAATACCACAAAAAAAAATATGAAATTAAAATAAAAGTTAGATAACATGTAGGTGCAAGATCATACTAGTTGATCAGATCCAGATATAACATCTTGGCCAAACTATATGACCTTGCCCATGGATGGAAAACATGTAATTTCAAGTTTATAACTTGTGAATTGATGTTTTTTAATGGATTTCATGCATTTTACTCTCATAAATTGATTATGTATTGGTGTGTAAGGATAAACAAGCTAGACATGAGAACTTGGAATGTGCTAAGTGGGAATATAAAGGTTAGTTTATCTTAGCAAAAATACATTATCAAAATCAATAGTTTTAAAGAGTAAATTGTTAAATCTGAGTTTCTATATTTCCCCCTTTAAGTATGAAAATAAATTTTATTCTTAAAGGAATATATACTTGAGTTTCTAGAAATACTTTGTATTTTCTTGGAGCTTGTTTTACATAGTCATGTTGTGTTGGTGTAGGCACACTCCATGATGAAACCTACAATAAAGAGTGTAGTCAATGTCCATCTTAAAGTATTGAACTCTAACTCAAATGTAAAATGTAAGATTTACATTTGCATAAAATGAAATGGAAAGAGATGCAAAACATGGAAGGAATACGCATGTTTATTTTGTGGAGGAATAGTTTTCATGTTCTTTGTTTTTACTTGGATATTTGCACTTATTGAGCTTCCTACATGATTGGGAGTTATCAGTCCCCAATTGTGTTAAGGAGAGATAGGAGTGTTAGGTGCATGTAACCTAACTTGAAATGTAGAAGAGAGAAGAAGAAGAATTAATTGTTAAAGCATCCCACTAAGGAAGAAGAGTCGGTATCAAATTCATTCAGCAATTTTTATATCTTCCCCTTTAAGTACAAGAGGAAAGGAATGACTACCTATGAAGAACTTAACCACTTTGATACCTTACATAACCCCACAGATCGTATCGGACCATTATATACGGATCCAAGCCTAATTCTATAAATAAGTACAATAGAAAATAGAATGAGTTCTCATGTTTCCTTCCCATGTACCACATAACTCAATAGAAACTATAATGTTTTGAGATTTAAATGAAGGAGACTCATGCCCCCAAGATTCCTAAAATTGCAGTAGAAATTGAATTCCATATTTAAGGAGTGAAGTAATTCATACCCCCTATAACTAATCTAGACTAAGTGCAGTGGATCTAAAATTATGTCAAAATCCTATAACTTTAGTTGAAATCTTAATACTACTAAGAAAATTGGTATTATAACCCTTGGGAAAAAATGTGTGAAAGGGGTCGGACCATACCATACAATCATGACCAGACTATACATTTTTAACATGTTCCTATTTTTTAGATCTATGTGTTTGGTTGTGTTTCTAAGTACCTATACCCCATTTGTACTTATATGTTATTCAAAAATTATGAATGTGTCTATCATTGTAGGGGTAGAATATACCCAGATGAATTTCCCCTCTTTTGAGTGATATGTGAAAAACATGCCGAGCACTTAGATCAAAAGAAAAGAATTGTTCCTATGCACAAGATGTCTAGTAAATTGTAGAAGTGTTTAGCATGTTGAAGACATGACCACCTTGAATAAATTTTTCCTACAAAAATTAATTTGTTTACTCATGGTGGAAATCATGACACACGATAAAATAATGATAGAAATAGAAGAGATATTACAACAATAGTACTAATGCATATAAAATAATAAAAGTATAGTAATAGTAAGGTCATATGAAATAAGTATGCAAAAATGTCACATAAAAGGTGTAAATATATAAACATGGGATACACATGGTGTCAAAATACAATCAAGGCCCATAGTCTTGTAAATAAGAGCATGCAAGAAAAACAATATAGGCATAGATCCAAAACATGGGACACCCATATCTTGGCATGTTATGATTTAGGTGTTTTCATTGATGTAAAATCCCATTAGTGAAAAATTGGATGATGGATTAGGGTTAGATGATGCTCAAAGTGATGAATTCATGGAGATTCGGTATTTTCTTTGTTACATAAGTTGATTCAAGTGAGAATTGTGTATTGTAGCAAGCTTAATCAGGTGACCTAGCTATCCTAGGTGATGGTGCATGGTGATTGGAACTTCTTGATATCTTGAGGATAATTTTGTAAACATGGAGAGAATTTTTAGGGAGTTCTTTTACGCTCACATGAGTTTTAGGGTGTAGATACAGGTTGGTGACCAAGTTTTAGGTGCTTATTTGGACCAGGTATGGATGTTAGGAGGTATGAGGATGAGTTATGGAGCCATGTGAGCTCATGAATGTAGGTAGGAAGATATATCATGATTTACCAAGTATTTTAGGGCCTTTGGAGAGTTTCTATGTTGATTTATGATGTTTTTTCAATTGACCCTATCCTTGACATTGCAAAACCCTAAGGGCTAGATATGCAAATGAGATGGGCTAGAAATATGGAGAGATATTTGATATATGAAAATGATTTGAGATGATGAAAAAATGAGTCCTAAAGGTGTGAGAAAAATTTGGAATCATTTTGAAGATAATTTTTCAAGATAAGTCAATTTAGGTGAAACAAGGTCAAAGAAAGGGTGTTTTCTATTTTGAATTGCACCTTCGAGGTTCACCCTGAATTGTGTTCTTTTCATGGGAAAGTGTTTCTTTCAAGGATGTTTCTACATTGATTCTATAAGGTTTTTTTTTAAATGAGGTCATTTCATTGTCATATTTTTATGAACGAATGTTAAGAAGGTAAACAACTTCTTATGTGTTTGAAACCAAAAGCGGTAGGAGATAAAATGATCCTAAGTGGCCATAATTGCTTACTAGTACATGAATGATTATTGGATAATGTAGAGGAATCCTATAGCTTTCCATAAAGGTATGGTATAGCTTATGGTGATGATTGTACCCCACTCAAATAGGCCTATTTCTAAAGAAGTTCAATTTGGGATAAGGTTGTCCAAAGGAGTTGCAAACTAAATAGACATTATGTTGATTATGTGAGTTTGTATTAATGGTAATGATGTTTTTAGGTCAAGGTGATCCATTTAAAATTTCAAGTGTGATCCATTTATGTACATTGGTCAAAGGGGTTTTTTGGGTAGTTTCAAGCAAATGCGAAGATGAGCTTGGTTGAAGGCCTTCCATTTAAATTTGGAAGGATTTCCAATATGTTATTTAAAGAGGATTCAAAGGGATTTCTAATGGTGTAATTTTTTTCTCATTATGAGTTTATTTGATGTGTTTTTGAGGTCATGTTGTGAGAAATAAGGTTTCTTTCTTTTCGGGACGGGATTGTTTTTTGAAAGATTGAGTTGATAGGAGCATGAGATGAATGATTGATGTTTTCCACCACATAGAGAGTGAATAGGGATGAAAAATTTTCCTATTGAAGTAATTTTCATGTCTTTAAAGTAAAAAAAAAAAGTGAAAACTAGTTGAGTTTGTAAAACTAGTGTTTGGGCAAATTGTTTTGGTAAAGAGGAAAGTTGATGTGGTTTGAACCAATGGATTTTTCATGAGGTATAACTTGCATATATGTGTTATAAATATTATGTTAATTCCATAGATTTGTCACATGCCATAATTGAGTTTATGTTTTTGTGGTCTTAAGACCCAAATGTGAAATTAATATGTTATAAGTAATTTTTTTGAGAAGTATATGAGTTAGTGGGCCCATTTATTGAAATATTTGATTGGTCAAAGTAAATATGTGACCATGTATGATGATTTTATGCTTTATTAATATTGTCTAAAATAACCAACCTGTTTATTTAGACAACTTACGCTTCTATTTTGGCTCGACATTTAGTTTTCAGTTGCGCGCACTTCGGTTTTATACTTTGGCATATTTGCATGGTTGCAGTTCTTCGTGTGGCCCTCACGTGCCCTTCCCTTTTATTCCTAGTGATTTTAATTCTACCTAATTCCTTCCATGTGTTCCCACATTTTTCCCTTATTATTATGTCTCTTTCCATTTTTCTTCAAATCACATCCTTGTGCTTTAGTGGTATAGAAGATTAAGACCTATCTTTATTACTAATTGGGATGGACTTGGCATTGCACTCTATAATCAGTTTTGGAGAAAGCTGACAATATATCCTTATTAGAAAAACTCACAATGATCAAGAGAGATCCTAATGAGCTCATGGCTGATTTCAACTTCAGATTTTAGAAGACATGGGATAGAATTCCAACCCTCTTAAGACCAACCCCTCAAGGTTATTTTCTTTACTTCTTAATATCTTTGAATTATGAAATTACAATGATGATACACTCTATGGGTGGTGCGCATCTCCATGATTCTTATCCCTTAGCCATTAGGGAATAAAATTTCTTGATCAAATATGGAAAATTATCCCTTACACCACCTACGCCATTGTTTCTTGACATCCCTTTAGAGCCTAAACCTTCTATTTCTCCAATTCTTGAGTAGGGTTCCCAACTTGTTGCCTCCACATCCCATTCTCCTGTGTAACAAAAGGATGATGAATAAATGAAGGCCTTGATTATAAATCTATCTAACAAAGTTATATCTTTAGAAAATCAGTAGGCGTAAGCCTTCAAAATAAATCTAATCAAGGATTTAACCAAAGCCATCAACCCTTTAGAAATCAATATCTAAATAAGAGATATGGGTAGAACCAAAAATTGATAGGTGGAATACTAATGCACGCCTTACTCTCCGAGCAGTTCCTCCTTCACAACCACTTCCGGTGCCCTACAAAAGCAAAGCATTAGTTCCACTACAGAAAAACTTGGTCTAAGAGACAAAATGTGCTTTCCTTACAACTTTCCACATATTCAAAAGTAAAATTGTGTAAATGCATTATGCGTTCAAGCCTACATGATTCGAATGTTTTAAGTTATAAGCATTCCACTAGCGTGCGTGAACCGAGAAAATGAAGAAGTTCTAGAAGTCACACCTAAGACCAACCTTATGTTATTTATTTTTGAGTAATTTTACACAATCAATTAAGCTTCTAACAACTCAAATATGTCGTGCACATAGGTTTCGATAACATAAGGTATAAGATGAGAATGTTGGATATTAGAGTGCAGATCCACTTTTGTTCTGCTGGACTCAATTCATTCCTTAAATTTCAAAGGATGCTAATGCACCCAACATTTATGGCACATAATTATCTATGCACGAGGTCTCACGTACCTCTCTAGCTAAAGTGGCGAATGCCCCTCCTTTGGTAGTTCAATCCTCTAAGTAAGCCAAGGCCCTACCTCTGCACTTTGAGAAATTGAGAAAATATGTTTATGTGCCTCAAATCCAAAAGCCCATGAGCCTTCCATTCAACATTGTGGACCAAATGAAGAATAAAAATGTAAATTTCACATTGTGGAATGCTCTAACCATTCCATCTAAGCACGACCTATTGTATGAAGCTCTAGCACAACTCTCGTGTGTTGATCTAGTTATCCAAATACCTCAAGATTTTTTGATATTTATCAAACAGAGGAGAAGCAAGTAAGAAATTTTTTTAAAATCCCACCCTTTTATATGTCCTTGATAGTAAGCAAACATCTTGTTCACAATTATATGATTGACTCAGGGGCTAGTACTTCTATCATGCCAAAGAAAATTGTTGATTTCTTAGGTCTTAAGTACATCTGACCCTATGTCCCAAGAATTTTTGCAACTTGATGGCTTAATTGTTACTACTCTATTCATTAAGTACCTTGAGTTAACCCTCCATCCATGTGCAATCTTAAAAATAAATCAAGATATGTCAATCATTGATCTACCCCCTTTGTTTTTCTTTTTCCTATCAAGATATTTCATTGCTAAGGTGGGTGGCTACCACTCTTCATATTGTTCTCATATGTTATTAAGAACAAGTTATGGTACCCATATTATCATATAAGAGGATTTTATATTTTCCTATCATATTGAGTCATATGACACATCCCCTCCAAGATAATTGTCTAATCGAAGGGCCAAGAACAAGATTCATTTTCAAAAGATCAACATATTCCTCCTTCAATTCCTAATATTTTACTACATTAATGGGCCAAAGAGGGATATGAATTTGGTCCATTTAATAAAAATATTTAAATGTGTCTTGGCACATATTACATCCTTGAAAAAAAAATTGCGCTACTGTCGCACTCAAACAAGAAAATGACAAAAAAATCTAGATTGTGGAAATTGTATTTTGATGGTTCTAGAATAAAAAATGGTGCAGTGCGGGTGTTGTTCTTATCTCTCTAAAGGTTGAGAAATTATTCTTCATGCACAAGTTGTAGTTTACATTCTCCAAAAATGTAGCAGAATATGAAGTGTTGGTGCATGTTCTTCTTATCATTTGAAAAGGAAGATCAAGGAACTTCATATCTTTGGAGACACTGAATTGGTTATCCACTAGGTTATAAATAGGTACGCAACAAAGAATAATATTCGAAAGATTATAAACATATATTTTGGGACCTCTTGGAAAACTTTGAGGCTCTTAATCTACAAGTGGTGCCAAGGAAATTAAATGAAGAAGCGAGATCATATGTTAGCCCCAGGTTCATAATTCTCACAAGATGAGGATTTTTTCCAAGGAAATGTGTAACACATCGGGATAGTGGTCATGCCATCCATTATAAATAATAAAAATAGCTATCATGTATTTTACAGGTGATGTGAAAATCATCTAGTTCATTCAAAATGAAGTTGAGTTCTTGTCACAACATGCAAGTTGGTTTGCATGACAACTATGGTGACCAAGTGATTCAACTCAAGAAAAACAAGTTGCCTAAAGGGATTCTCACCTTAGATCATATTTTCAGCCCCGATGATGATTCCAAGGGTGAAGAAAATAACATGCGCACAAAGGTCAAGAATATTTCCAACTCATCACTATTACGTGGGGAAAATATAATCTTCTTGGAAAATAGTGTGCATAAGATGAGAAAGAGGATTTCATCTCTCTATTTTGGAAGCATGTTGACATCTTCTCGATGGGAGTATGAATACGTGAAAGGATTTTATCCAAAATTTTCTCAAAACTCCATTGATATTGATCAAAGTATCGGGCCCATTAGAAAAAAGCAAAGACCAAATGAACCCCAAGATAGATCCCCGCATGAGGAAGGAATTATCCACTCATTGAGGCAAACATTATTTTTCCTACCAAATAATCTACTTGTGTGGAGAATCTTGTTCCAGTGTGCAAGAATAATGGGGAAATTATACCTTTTTTTTATTCCGGATATTTGAATAAGGCTTCCTTGAAGGATCATTATCCTTTTCCTTATATAGAACATATTTTGTAGACAATGGCTAAGCACGCAAATATTTTCCATGTTTGATGGGTATTATGGTTTCAATAATATTATGGTCAAGGAAGAGGATTAATAAAAATGGTATTTATAACCAAACGGGAGCATATACATATCATAAAATTCCCTTTGGTTTGTCAAATTCGTGCACAACATTCCATAGAGCCAAGGGCATTTGCCTTCAAATAATATATTAATGAGTTCATCCTAGTTTACTTAGATGACATAACTATCTTCTCAAAGTAGAGTGCAGATCACATGATGCATCTAGAGAAAGTCTTTAAGAGATGTAGAGAATTTTGGGTATCTATTAAGCTTAATAAATGCATCTTTGTTATTACGTAAGGTAAGATTTTGGGCCATATGGTCTCAAAGGATGGCATCATCATTGATCTTGAATGCATTTCAGCAATCCTTTCTTTATCTATGCCATCACGCAAGAAGGATTTGCAATCATTCCTAGGAAAAATCAACTTTGTCAGGATATTCATTTCTAAATTTTTAGTGATGATTTATCCCATCACCCTCGTGCTCAAAAAGGATACATCCTTCAAGTGGAAAAAAAAAGGAAAGGAAATTTTTAGAAAAATCAAGAAATAAATTACTTGCGTGACAACACTCATCAATCCAAATTACTCAAAAGGATTTCATTCTTTATGCTTATGAAGTTGATGCAATCTTGTTGTTGTTTTCTTAACTAAAAAAAATGAACAAGGACTAGAATAGCTAGTAGCCTTATTTAGTCAAACAATGAAGTATTATGAATTGAAATACAATCACATGGGGAAACAGATCGTTTCCATCATGTGTGTGCTAAATACATTCAAGATTATACTCACCACAAATCATGTCAAGGTGCTAGTTTCACACTCTGGTGTAAGAGACTTCATCATGGGAGCATAAATTAGTGAGAAAAGAGCTAGATGGGTGACCAAAATCATGGAATTTGATGTGACTATCAAATCCACTAAGTTGGATAGAGGCAATGCACCCTACGAGTAGCTTGCTTTGAGGATGTGCACGATGAACAAGACACTTCATTATTCCTATAGGAAGAGCCTATGCACACTAAACCTAAACAAAATGAAGATCCTATCATACATGGTTGGATGGAGGACATGACAACATTCCTTTCTTCCTGGTACATATCCTCCTAGACTAAACAAATAAAATACAAGACATCGATGCTATAGTCTATTCCATGTGCATTTATTGATGGTATTCACTTTAAAAGGAACATTGATGGCATGCTTTCTTCGAGACGTATTGATGGCACGAAGGTTGACCACATGTTAGCATAATTTCATGGTGGATTCTCTGGTGGAAACTTCTCCACCAAAGCAACAACAATGATTATTATTAAGGTGGGATAATTCTGGCCTACCCTCTTTGTAGATGTGCACAAGTGGGTCATGAAGTGTAAATAATGTTCTTTCTTTGTAGGAAATAAAAAATTTGCAACACTTCCCCTCCAACGAATCCAAGTGAATCATCATTTTGCACAATGGGGTCTTGACTTCATCGACATGATCAACCCTCCTTCGAGCATTGGTCACAAGGGGATTTTGAACGTATGGATTACTTCACCGGATGGATAGAATTTTTAGCACTCAAGGAATCAACCGAGTCAATCATCCTTGACTTTCTCAAAGGCATTATAACAAGGTTTGACATTCCTTAGACCATTATCTCTTATAATGCAAAATCCTTCCTTGGAACTAAAATTTTGACTCTTAGTCTTACTATTTATTTAAAGATTTCTTCCAACTACTACCCTCAAGGTAATGGCTTGACAAAGTCAACTAACAACAAACTAATCAAAATCGTGAAGCGGGCAATGAATATCAACCAGAGGAAGTGGTACACAAATATCTCACACGGACTGCGGGTAAATAGAATCATGATGAAGAAGGAAATAGGTACTTCACCTTACAAACTAGTTTAAGGTAAGGAGGTTAGACTTCTTTTATCTTTAGATTTTCCTTCATAAGAGCTAGCCCAACACTAGATTTTGAGGGTGCAGACTAAAGAGAAATAAGAATGGAAAAGCTAGTTGAACTTGAAGAATTTAGAAGTTATTCCATGATCCATTTAGAATAGTATCGCAATCAACTAAATAATGGTTTGATAGAAAGGATAGACCCCAAGCTTTAAAAATTGGTGATCAAGTTTTGAAATGGGATGCTAACAGAGCTAAAAATGGGTGCCATTCAAAGTTTGATGCACTTTAGAGTGGCCCATACATCATCAGTTCTTACAAGGAGGAAAACTCTTTCAAGTTATCTCATCTTGATAGAGATACGCTATCAATCCAAGTCAATGGAATTTATCTCAAACATTTCCATTAAGTTTCCTTTTGCATCATTTATATATTAGAGTAGTTCCAATTCCTCCAAGTGTGTGTTGCACACATCATTTTATTTGTACATAGTTATTTCCTCTCACACACTCCTTTGTGTGCACCCTTTTGTTACTTCTAGGATGACAATTCGGTTATCTTCATGGAGTCAAGGCAAGACTCGAGTGGTGTACAATATCCCACTCTTATAAAAATCAAATCGAGAATATTTTCATGTGAGAATAGTAGTTTCATTTAGAGTTCATCGGTTGCTTCAAGTGACTTCACGGGTTTTTCTTCAAGTTCTGAGATCGAACAACATGTCTACAAGTATACTCCATGCCTAATCAATACTTTTAAGGCTACCGATATCCTTCATCTAGCATACATATAGTCCTAAAAGTCACCAAATTTTTTTCTAAAAAAAACCACCACAGTTGTTTAGACAACTTACAGTTCCATTTTTCTTTGACATTTAGTTTTCAAGTTGCACGCATACGGTTTCATACTTTAGCATATTTACATGGTTACAATTATTTATACGTGCCCTTCCCTTTTCTTCCCGTACTTTTCCTTCTCCCTACTTCCTTCCACATGCTCTCACATTTCTCCCTTATTCTTTTTCTCCATCAATTTTCCTTCACCGCACATCCTCATGTGCCCATTTTCATTCCAATAGTTTATACCCTTCACATACACCTACCGACCTACCTCCCATTTTTTAAGTATGTCCCCTGACATAGTCTCACACATGCCTTCCCTTCCTAAGTCTTCTCGCACATGCCTTCCCTTCCTAAGTCTTGTGCTTGCCCTCATGCGCACTAATTCCCCCTACGTAATTACTTCGTGCACCTTTTCTTTCTCTCCCTTCGCTTCCACACATGCTTGCATACCTTGTAGATATGTACCTTTTCTTCCATCTCCTTGTGCCCCTTCTCATGCATGCTTGCACATCTTTGTATTCCTCCTTCTCATGCCTCTTTATCTCACGCACGTGTTAAGTTCATGCTTATGCACCACTGATTGAGCACCAAATGTTAATTCTTTAGATGAAGTGTATGATACGTAACCTATCAAAATATGCCATCTACATGTCAAATCCTCATATCAAATGAGTTCCCGACACATGGCATAAAATGAAAAATAACTAGAAGTCATCGATCCTTCAAATAATCGAGTGCACCATGTTTCTTGCATGTTTAGTTTTTACCGCAAACTTAAAATCGCCAAAACTTTTATTACATAGATCTAATTCATGCACTCTTAGTATTGTTGGAAATATGTTGACATGGGCTACACTCTAGAATATTCAAAATCTAATTTTGGTGGCATTTGGTAGGCGGAAAATAAGGAAACATTAGTCGATCCATTAATGTACATATCCAGTTGACTCAACCACCTAAATTTCTTCAGATTTGGTCTCCTTTCTTCTTCCACAAGAAAACATACATAGGGAGGCAGATTTAACAGTGTTGTAGGTGCATTTGCAGGCATTTATTACTTTTTTTGCTAGTTTTATGTTTGATTCTGATTTTCCTTCCTTATCCTTCCTCTCTCCTTCTTCTATATATTATAGAGCATTGCACATTGTAAAAGGTTTGCCCCCTTATTTTTCTAAGAGCATTGTTTAGAGATCTTCTCTTTAGAGTTTTTGAGTTGTAGGCCTCTAATCTGAGTCATTTTCATGTAGATCATTGCATCTTTCATTTCTATAATCGATTGTGCATCACTTTTTTATTAAAGGTAAATGGTTTTTTGACTGGGATCCTACCCAAGTACAAAAGTGGCCAACACCAAGATATACAATGATATATCGAACAAGTACAAGTCTAGAAAAATAAACTAGACCCCAAAATTAGAAAACAAGAGGCCATTAACCCAAGAGATAGACTAGAAATAGCAACAACCTAACTAGATACCAAAATATATATAGAAGAACAAAAACAACCCAAAATCAACTGGAAGTCAGCACAAAATCAGCAAAAATTTAGCAAGGAATCAACCAAGAAGAAGCAAGTAAAAACAACTAGACTACTTCAGAATCTTCTAAAAACTCTTTTTTATATTATCTAGGATCTTCTTGATATCCTTGAAAGTAGTGCCCTTGTTTCCCTTGTCCTTGCTTAAAATATCAAATTGAGCGGTGAAAAGAGTGAGGAAATCCAGAGTATTCTTGAGCATGGTGAGAAAGTCACATTGTTTAGTTTTGATTCCCTCCACTTCTTTTTCCATTTTAATGACCCGGGTGAGAAGATCCTACAACATATCCTTTCCTTCCAGCTTCTTGTCACCAACTTTAGCAGCAATATTGCTCCTCAGAATTCTAATTTTTCCTAGTTGAACATCTATCTCAAAGTTGGTGCTAAATCCCTTCATAGCTATGGATTTTCCTTTGTATCCCATAGTCATGAGGCTCATAATAGCTTCTCCTTCACCTCCCATCAAAGAAGAAGAAGGGGCCAAGTCATTCATAGCAAAGCATGCTCTCTTACTCCTAACAGTCTAAAGAAAGTGGGATCACTAGGTCTTTTAGAGGAAGAAGGTCCTGGAATAGTGGAAATAATTGGTGTGGGAGAGGAAGGAAAATGGGGTGGAAAAGGAAGGGAGATCTGGGATGAATGGGGGCATAGGAAGTGTAGTCAATTTTACCCCCATTATAAAAGGAAGGAACCCCATGTGCACCGACCTATCACCCAGCAGAAGCTGAGCGCTCACCCTAGGCATGCGCAGGTACTGAGTCTCTCTTTTATGTGAGTTTAGCAGGAAGCATCATCTATGATTAGTGTAAGAGTTTTTTAGGAGGGAAGTTAAGACAAACAAGAACCATAGGGCTCAAAATGGCCTCTAGATCCTTGCAATCACTTCAGACTCGAGTACTTTAACAGAATCCAGAACATGCATTATGATAGAAAGAATTATACAAGAATTCATACATAGCATGAAAGGAAAGAGAACTCATATGAGAGAAATGTGCATTAAAACCATTGATATCCATGTCTATATATAACAGGTAACCTCATTATATTCATTGATTCATTACAGAGAGTCACAGAGAGTAAACCGTAGTCATGCATATCACTGGATGTATGTAACTAAGCTAACAAAAAAAGAAAAATTACAACCCCATGCTTAGTGCATTCTTTCCTAATATAAATATCCCCTCGCAATAATTTTGTAGAGCTCCGCTCACTCTCTAACCTGCTATACCTCGTACTTCTAGATCTATCTTTTACTCCGCATGCACTTGTATTTATAATTCTCCTCACGCTACCAACTCACCTTCCAGCACCCTCAGATCTAGCACCAAGTGTCGAATGTGGTCCTTTATGCAAGCATGCTCCTCCAAGCCTGAGCTTTCCACTCCATCTCATGATGATCTTCTAGAAGATTCCATCTAGGGCATGCTCTTTCCTAGGCCAGCCTATCATCGAGCTAGCATCTTATCCACATGCAACCAATCACGCTTTTCACGTGTTCTACCTTGGGTGCCCAAATTGACTAAGTCTCGAGCCTCCTTTCACGTGTCGTGTGAGCTATGTGCTTCCTTAACTCTTTCTTTTACACATTTTTGCCTTGTGTGCCTTTTCATAACTTGGGACCCTACACACCCACGTGCCTTCATACTTGGTTAATATTACAGGGGTCCAACATCACCCCACACTATGCCTATTCTCCGTCCTCGAAACACTTAACCAAGATGCATGTTGTCCAGGGAACTAATGAATAGCCTTATACTTTACAAAGAAAAGAATAAGGAATGAAAGAATCGGGAAAAGAATGAAGAAATGGGGGGGACATCAACTCAACAAGCTAGGAAAATCTTTTCGGAGGTCTGCCTCTAGCTTATTCCACACTTCGACCTCGCCCTGTGCCTTCGGTAGAGGTCTCCCACTAGGGTGCTCACTTCATCAAAACTCAGGCCAACTCCCTAGGTGCCCAAAACGTCCATAATCTGCTCCATCTCTTTTCCTAGGTCCTCAAGTTTATCCATCCTTCTAGTGATCTGGGGGTATAGTTCCTTTAGTCGGGCCTTAATTGAGCTCCTTAAGGCCTCAATTGCCTCTGATTTCTTCTCTACTTCAGCCAGAACCTTGTCTCTCTCCACCTTGTTCCCCTTGTTCTTTTCTTGGAATTCTTTTAGTTCCATCTCAAGTGTGGTGACCAAGGAGCTTGCCACCTTATCTCTATCCACGCATGTATCATATGCAGCTTCTGATTGGGCAGCGACCTTAACCTCTACGAGTACTTGGTTGTACTCAGCAATGAGTGCTACCACCTTCAACCAGTCTTCCTCTTTTGAGCACACACCACTTCTTTAGCAAATTCCAAGGCCAAGGGTTATCTCTCCATAGTGAGGACGTGCGTTAGATCTTCTATACACTCCAGGAGGGATGAGTATTTTTGTGCGGGTGGCGCTAAGTCTAGGTGCTTCAAGAGGATGGTGCCCTTGATAGACTCCATTTTCTTGTAAACTTCCTACACCTTTACTTTCTCTTCCCTTAACTCGCGCCTTAACTGTGCGCTGATCAGTTCTTCCTGTTTCAAATTGTTGGCCTTCTCCGCCAGTTCTTCCTCCTTTTTCCCTAACTTCACTTCTAGCATTCTAATCCTATCATTGCACACAAAGAATCCAGCCTCATCCTCTACCACAACCTTGTTCAGTGCATTACACACTTGCTCGTCTAAGAGCCCCTGAGCATTCACTAAGGGATTGACCCCCTTAGATTCTGGTAGTGTGATGAGTGCTTCATGGTAGACTTCAAAGTCTGCTCATCAACGTGAGACTCGAATGCCCAAGAGAGCATCTTCTTGGTTCAAGGGTACACGTCGTCCTTCTCAAAAGACCCCATGGCTATGAGCCTTTCCGTGGGTACGGTGCTCTAGAATCATGCGCGTAACACCTTCCTTGTGTCATCAACATAGCTCATTACAGGTCTTTGTTCTACATCAAGAGTTCTTCGCCTAAGCGTGCACCTTTGGGGAAGCTTACTGTCAGAGCGGGGCCTCCTAGGCTATCATGTTCTTTTTCAATGTTCTCCTCCTTCCCTCCTTCAGCACTATGTCTGTGTTGTGCTCCAACTCTTGGTCTACCAAGACCTCAAGCATTCTTTGTGCTTCTCTCTCTGCCACCTCTCGTGATCTGCTCCTTTGTAAAACTTATGGCTCCCTCCTTTTTCCTAGCAACCTCCTCATCCTCCATGTCTTTGGTGTCCTCCTCATCTTGTGCACCCTTGCGTCGTGTGAATACAAACTCCTGCTTCTCATCTTCACTCTCCTCTTTCGAGTCATAGACACTAACCACATGGGGCTCTTGGTCTTTCTCTATTTCTTCTTCTTCTCTGCCACCATCTTCTTCACTTTCATCCCCTCTTCCGCCCATGTATTTTTCCAAGCTGTCAGTCACCTTCATTAGCTTCCTCATCCACCCTCTACTTCTTCCTGAGAGGTGGCTCCTAATCAGGGGATTCAGCCTTATCTTCTTCCTCAGGTGATTCTTCCTTGGAGATGGGTTGCCTAGGCACCTCTACCTTTGGCATCTTCTCCTTCACCGAGAGACTTCTTTCTCTGCATGTAAGTGCTTGGCTTGGTGCTTGTGGATGGCATGCTCACTGTCTGAGTAGTCGGCACACTTGGTGCTTCTCCGTCTCTTCCTCTCTTCTTTGACACGGGCCCCTTCTTGCCCAAGGGATCTTCAAGTATGGAGACTTCATTCTCCAGATACACACCCTTCTCAAACTTCGGCCTTATGTGCAAGTACACGTGCGTCGCTGATCCTCCAGCGATGGGTAATATCATCGGCCTTGTCATTTGAATCTCATGTGACACGTACTTCTCCATGTATGTGTGCTTACCACTGGGGTAATTCAACTTCTTTCTCATCTCCCTGTGTTCTCGGTCCAGCCTACCCAGTTCCAATCTTAGCTTCTTTGACTCTTTAAACCTATTCACCCCCACTTGGAAGTATTGAGCAGTAAATGCGAAGGGGAGCTTGCACCAAGGGCTCCATGAATCGTCTATCAGCTTGAATCTACCCAAGCAGTAGTGTTGGTAGACCGTGAATTCAACTTCTCCCTCAATGGTGTTGGGAGTTGTTTAGGGATTCTCCATTATTCCTTGAATGTATTCCTTAGGCGCATGTACCATTTTTCTAGTCGTGTGCCTTGTGGGGTGTTGTCATTGTATCACAATCATATTTTTTGAACCTCTTCGTGGGTGAAGGATCATCGGCTTGGTACTCCCATATAAACTTGTTTGGTGTGTCGGGCACTCCAATCTCCATGAATACAATGGTGAGCAATATGTTACCGAAGAGGATCATGTCCCCTTCACGTAACTAACAATTTCTTCAGTAATGTACGTGGATAGGTTGTATATAGTTCCCTCTGCAATCTTCCTATAGATGTGTAGCCAAGGTTTGTTGACCTGTGTCCATCTTTCCTGGCCATTCAACTTAGTCACCAGATGCATGGCCATTTTCATTACGGGGTCCTTGATGTCTGAAATGTCATAATACTACGACCCTTTCTTACAGGCATACTTGGTGATGGTTTCTTGAATGGCTTCCTTGTCGCCAAGGTCATCTTCTAGGCTATCTCCCTCACATATGAGGCCTGTAAATTGTGAAATCAGCTGGGGAGTCACGCGCATCTTGCACCCAAGAAAAGTGGAAGTAATCTTCGTGCACCCGTGACATCAACCACTGGTACTCTGGATTTCCAAAATAAGGCAACTCATAGAGTTGCAATAGCCCTGCCTTCTCCATTTTAACCTTCACGTCATCATCATATATAGGTAAACCCTCAGGTGTTTGTTTGTTGGTGGGCGTACCAATTCCAATGCCATTTCCTTTTCTATTGTGTTCGTGTGGTGATTATAGTCACTAACAGGTACACTTCTCAAGTGGGATTCCCATTCCTTCCCCATCATCACCCCATCTGGGTATTGCATCTCTGCATACCATTCTTCATTTATGTCTACCACGGGTTCTAGTTATTTAGCCTTGGCTTTTCCCTTTCCTTTCTTGGGTGCCATGGTCGGGGTATTTTTATCACTCCAATTCTCTCCTTGTTACTCTATTTTACTTCCTCCAATCCTCCAATCTCAAATCTGTGATATAACTCTTCTAAACTCGTGCCCTAGTTTTTCAAACCCTAACTAGGATAAAATCTTCAACAAACGATTCCTCTTCAACTATTTCCATGCATGTGTAACCCCTTCCTTCTGGTTTGTAATTTCAAACTAGTTGCTTCAATCTCACAGATCTTCCTTCACTCGATTGAATCTGAAAGCCCTAGTTTGTCTAACTCACTTATATCTCCAACTCTTCTATTTCGCAAAGTAAAAATGAGAGTGCCCCGACCCTCTACTTATAGTTTTTCTCTTTTCTAAACATTAAATGCTACTTCACCTACCACCATACTTTGTTCATTTAATGTGGCTTTTTTAAACAAATCCCATCTTCAGCACCTTTGCTTACATGCCCAACCTACACGAAAACTCCTCCAACCTTCTAACACGTAACCAATCCAATCTAACAGGAGACTCTTGTGTACACGTAACCCGTGTTGAAGGCACTTCTTCTATCCTAATCCTTGCTCTCACCTACCTCATGTTTCTTTCAAATGTGCTTTCTCCTCCTTAGTACATGGGATCTACAAGTAGCTTTACCCTAGCACCAACCATTCTTCCATCTTCCTCTTTATATACCTCTTTCAACCCAGCTACTCAACAAGGCTTTTCAACACAACTTCCTTGGTACTTTGATCATGCGCTTCTTCACCTTTCTCCACCCCACACTTAAAGTGATGCACGGTCCTCTGTGCACTCACAGATTCTCCAAAAATAGCAATAAGGTTACCAACACCCAAGGCACAAAACAAAACAACAACGCGAAAGGGAAACACAAGAAAGGGAAAAAGCATAAAGGAAACTTCTAAACTAACTGGCAAAACTACCTTATTTACAAACACCAAGAAGACTTATTTATAGTAGGGCTTCATCCTACTACCATTGAAGTGTCCAGGAAACTTCATCCCATCCAAGCACTTATAACCGGCATGCACCCGAATCAAGGATGTACAATATTTTGTAACGACCCAACCAATGGACTTTTAGCTTCCCAAGATGGCACGAAACTTAGAATCATATAATAACACCATCTCGCCCAACCTCAAACTTCTTATTTATAATATGGTGATCATGCCAAGTCTTTTGATTTGCCTTTTCTATTGTTTGGTTCCATCGAGCAAGTGATCGTCTCTCATCCAATTTCATTAGCTCTTCAATTATTTCTTCCAGCTCTTGTTCGTCAACTAACCCTCCTGCGCCCACTATTCTTAGGGAAGGTAACATAAATTCAACTAGAAAAATAGCTTATGTGCCAAACACCAATTGAAAAGGTGTGGCTTTGTTTAGTCTTTTATATGTTGTCTTGTAAGCCCATAATATTGCCAATACTTTGTCATCCCAATCAAGTCTTCTAACATCACAAATCTTGGTCAAGGTATGACTCAATATTTTGTTGAATGCTTTCACGGTTCCATTTTCTTGTGGGTGATAGGGCGTAGTCTTGTGATGAGCCACCATGAACTCAGATAACAGGATCCTCACGGTCTCATTCAAGAAATGTGTACCCCTATCACTGGTCAAACTCAAAGGGCATCCATACCTCATGATAATGTTTTCCCACAAGAACCTTGCTATTGTTGCTGCCGTGCAATCTTTAGTTAGGGCTGCCTCTGCCCACCTTGTGAGATAATCTATGCAAGTGATGACATAACGTGACCCATTCCTCTGCGTTTTGGTGTAATAGGTCCTATAAATTCTATCGCCCACTTTTCAAAAGGATCCGCGCTAGGAATAGGGTGTAAATGCATTTCATCTCTCCTTCTTGGGTTGTCAATGCATTGACAATGGTCCTAGGCTTTACAATAATCTTTGTAATCCTTGTACAAGGTTTCCCACCATAAACCTATCATTAATATCTTGCACACGGTGGCATCACCTACATAATGCCCACCCGCACTTCCTCCGTGTGCTTCCTCCATGATGGTCAGGCGTTCATGCTCTAAGACACACCTATGCAAAACTTCATCACATCCCAACTTGTATAAGTCTCCACTGATTAACATGTAGGGTGCGGCATGTATGGCCAACTACTTTTTTCCAATGCCTTCATTCCATCTGGTGCCACACCTTCCTTTAAGAATACCGCAATCTCCTTTAAGTCTAAGGGCACACGCCGCAACCTAAATAATTACGTGTCTAGCATTGCTTCCTCAATACTCTGCACATCCTCCCCTGAATCAATTCTTGATAGATGATCAGGCCCACAATTGATTTTCCTAGGTTTTACTACAATGGTGAATTCAAACTCTTGAAACAACAACACCCATTGACAGATGCGCCCTTACAAAATAGGCTTGTTTACTAAATACTTCAATGCCATGTGGTCGGTGTAAAACACAAAGGGTGTTGCCAATAGATATTGTCGAAACTTGAAGAGCACGTAGATCATTGACAATGCCTCGCACTCGGTTGTGGTATAATTCTACTCAGCTGGTGTCAGCTTCCTACTTGCAAAATAGAGAGGATGATCAACAATCCCTTCACCTAGCTATGCAAGCACTGCTCCAATGGCGGTCCCTAAGGCATCTACATGAACATGAAAGGGCTTTTCCCAAGAGGGAAACCATAAAATAGGTGTGGTAATAAGCCTATCTTTTAATGTATCAAATGCCCTCTGCTGCACCTTTCTCCAATGGAAGGCACTTTTATGTCTAATAATTTCCTCTAATAGTGTGGCAATCATTGCATATCCCTTAATGAAGTTTCTATAATAGCTCGCATGCCCAAGGAATCTGTACACTCCACTCTAGCTAGTAGGCTCCCTTAACCCCACAATAACTACAATTTTAGTGGATCTACCAGCAAGGCCTCCTTACATATGATATGCCCCAATAAAGTCCCAAAGGGTGTAGCAAACATACATTTCTTAATGTTGAGGGATATCCTCAACTACCTACACCTCTCAAACATTAACCTCAAATTGTCACAATGGTCTTTAACTAAACCATATATTGTCTAGTCATCCAAATAGACCTGAAGAAACTTATGGATGAAGTCCTAGAATGCTTGCACCACTATGCGCGAAAAGACAACAGGTGCATTCTTCAACCCAAAGGGCATAACTCAGATATGCAAAACTTCCCCACTCGGTGGTGAAAGTTTTCTTCTCCTGGTCTTCCTTTGCAATCCGGACTTGGTGGTACCCTAAAAATCCATCCATAAAGGAGTAGATTTCACACCCAGCGACTCCTTCCAAAATTTCTTCAATGAAGGGGGTCGAAATGGATCAATGACACAAATTGCATTCAATTCCCTATAATCCACACAAATCCTAATCTGCCCATATTTTTTTATGTTGATTACCATCGGACTTATCCACTCTGATTCTTCCACTACCTCAATGATCCCAAAAGCTATCATTTTTTCTATCTCCTCCTTAACCTTCACGCGCAAATTGGGATTCATCCAGTAGGGCCTTTTCCTAACCGAGTGTGCACCATCCTTCAGCTTTATCTTCATTTCCCCTAAGGAGTGGTGAATGCCTTTGAGCTCATGATACCCGCATGGAAATAAATCCTCAAATTCACGTAGCAAATCAATGATTTTTAATACTTCCTTCTCTGTCCAGTAATCCCCAATAATAGCTTCCTTAGGTTCTTCTTCTGACCGATGTTAACTTTCTTCGTCTTTAAAGGCTCATGGTAGGCACACGCGTGATCACCTACACTGTCCACTACCTCGTCCCCTAAAAATGGCTAACATCTAAGCTTTCGATTCCTCTCCATCAATCACATATACCAACTTTCCCTTCTCTTTTTCCAAACATGTGCGGTCAAGTTGTAACTCTTCTGCTTCCTCTATTTCTTCAAAATGTGCCTCTAATCCTAGTTCACCTAGTAACTCCAACAACCTATCTTCCATCCTGGCACTATCCCCCATGGTAAGGTGCTTGATACCCTACAAGGCCTTATCAACTGATGGCTTGGTACTCCAATATTCAAAGGTTTGAATAAGGTCATCCGTGAGCTCTTGCCAATTCCTTGTCTGGCGGCATGCTTCGAATGAATGTACCATGCGCGTGCACAACCCTGCAGTGTAGAATACAACTTGTGCACCTAGAGGGATGGTGGCAAAGCTTTTGTGCCTTCTCTCTAGACCCGTTCACACTCATGGATATGGAAAGAGGTGGGCTCCTTCCCATGGTAGTCCTTGATGATGGTGGGTACATTACTCCTAGAAAATATGACAAAGAGAGCAATTCTTACCTCGTGCCATTCTAAAAGGCTCTCCTAATGTGTGGCCCACCACCAAGATGTTGTCCCAAGCAAGACATAACTCAACATCTCTCTCTTTTCCTTCTCATCCTTCCACTAAGCTTCTACCTCCTACATGAAAATCTCGTAAGGCTCCTCCCGAATACTTGGGTAGTTCTTTTACTTCAAGGTGCCTAACCATGCGCAGCTTTGTTACCTTGGTCACCGACCCTCTCAACTGCCATCCCATTATTTCGTAAGTTCCATGAGCCCAATTTTCACATACCATAGTGGTGGTATCACTCACTCGATCCGAGCATCTTAAAACTAGATAACCCGAGCTTAGTCGGGTGTATCAACTCAAGGTCTTTGATTGAGCACACATAAATCTTTTCTAGAACTTCTTATCCCAACAATTCAATATAGGGTGTCAAATTCCCATCAACTAGAGGTATAATGACCCGTTCCTCCTTTTTCTTGAAGTTGATGTACCCTTTGTTGAACCAAAGGTCCGCATTATTCTTGTAACACCAAGGGCTCCCAAGTAGTGCTTTGGGAAATTGTCCGCCTCGACGGCGCCAAGACTTCAAGTCCCCAGAAACTTGGCTCCCTAGATAGTAATAGTTGCATCCTTCAAGACACCGATGGGCATTGCCTTAGTTTTTTTTGCCATATATATCACATTCGAAGATGGTTGTAATGCAGGTCTACACATCGATGCCATACATCCAAAGTCGAACATTAACCTCCATGCCTGTGTCAATGAGGATATTACTGAGGAGCCATCCATCTATAACTACATTTAACATAATCTCCTCTTCATAGTTGAGGCCGTGAGGGGGAAGGTTTGCATGCAAGACCTGTCTCCCACACTCTTCTCTCGGTGTGTGGTACCTTCTCTCTCAACTAGGATCCTAGAAAAGGAATGATGTTCTCTGTCTTAGCATTTTACACACCTCCTTGACCTCATCAAGGTAATCCTTTTCGCACCTTGACTCTCCTTCCTTATTCCTCCTTCCCGTATTGCTCCTTTCGACACTAGATCTCCCTTGTAAGCTTCAATTTACATCCATGGTGTCCTGATATATCTCCTTCTGATGCGCAAGGTCTAGATATTTTCCATGAATGACCTCCTCCCTCATAACCAGGGTCTTCTATCTTGGTACCTCTCTTTCACATGTGGCTTCGGCCCTTGTTCTTACCAAGACAGCCTCTAAGTCTTCATATCGTGTTACCCGGGGCATCCACCGTATGTCTACCTTCTTGGTGCCGACAATTGCAACGCCCTTGTCCTTCCAAAGGCTCTTTGCTGATTCATATGCTCAAATAGTTTTGGGAACTCCTCATACTTATGCTTCTTTCCACACCATGAGCACTGTAATAGGTCTGGGAACTCATGCTTGTAATGTTCTGTAGATCCACAGTTGAAACATGTTCCACGCGAGAACTCACTACTTCCTCCTTCGTGGTTACCTCGACCATGGAATACTCCTCGAAAACCTCTTCGACCCGCGCCTCCATCTGTGCGCTCCACATAACGGATCATTATTTTTAGAACCACTAGCAATACTGGTCTATCACACCCCATGATCAATGGCCTCATGGATCTGATCAATGAGTCTACAGTCCTTAGTATCATGGGTTATGGAGGTACAAATTTTGCATTAACAAGATAAATTCTTCCCGATCGTGCGCCGCAAAGCAAGGGACATGTACGATGGAAAAGTGACAAGTGAGCATGGGAATCTACAAGTAAATCTTCCTCACACACGACCTCCTAAGGTCATGCCAAGACAACTGGTGGGGATGGACTATGTGTGGGATGCAGACAAACTAGTTAGGTAATCTTATGTCTTCGACGCGCACTAGTGGAATCTACGAATCTAAGGCAAAGAAGGCCCTCCTAACCTGAACTGGCATGATAGATCGATCGGTGAGGATGACTGCTTGAAGGCTCCAATCAATATCAAGCTCTGGCATAATCCGGTCTATAGGTTGTGGGATATGGGAAAATGACCTGGGATTGTCTCGTATATATCTCCAGATAGGGTCATAGGATGGATGATGGATATAGTGGACTCTATGGGTGATTCTCTAGTCTAGTCTAGAAATCCTTAGCTTTGTTAGCTACTATATCCAACAAGGATAACTGTGTGATGATGATAGGTGGAAGTGGAGTGGATCTAAATACTAATGTGCGTAAGCCAACATCAACGTCGATTGACCTATGGACTCGTTGGGTTGTGGGATTTGTGGATCACAACCGTAGATTCATGGTTGTTGTGGACCTGCTATGGTCATGTGTGGAATCAGTCCCTAATCCCTAGTATCTAATAGTCGTATGCCTTTTCGGCCTCTATGTTTAGAACTACAAGTTGTGCAATCTTCTCAGAGTACCTTACAGGTGTTCTGGCAACCTGAATTCTTAAGCTAGTGTCTATATCAGTGAGAATGTCTCCTGTGTCTGGCTATGGGACCAAAGGGTCACAACCGAATGTTTTCTCTCTTTCAAGCCCTTCTACAGTCATGTGGATTTTTATCTAGGGTAATCTGTAGTTTGGCTGGTTTGACCAGAATGTGTGTGCTTGGTCGTCTTCTATGTTTAACCCTCTTAACTGTGAGCTGATCTGTTGTAAGTCTGTTGTTGTTCGAAGACTTGGATTCTAAGATTCTAATCTATATTAGCTATTGTTGTAACAAGATTGGGTTGAGGCATGATTGGTTCGAATATGTATTCTCTGGGCTCTCTAGGTCCCGTGATTGTCATGCAAAAGAAACAATGTAAATCTAACTGCAGCAGAGTAAAATTAACTATGTAAAGTATATCTACGGCATATATAACTTCTCTTTTTTATTTTTGATGAACTATTGAACAAATTGAAAGAGAAATTATTTAAAATATCTAGAAATTAACTACTAAACTAATAGCGAAATTAAAAGAAACAAAGCAGTGAGTATAGCTACTTGCTTCAGTGCAAAGCTTGTAAATCTATTCTAAATAACTAGATAATTGATCTAATCTATTTGAAAGACTCTCGATCTACCTCGTAAGTGAGGAGTGAATCATAGTTTCTCATAAACTATCAATCCCCACAACTTCCCCGAAAAGAATATCGAAAGTGAGATTAATCAATGAAATGATTGACTACTCTATTTGATATGTTTTAACTAGAACTTTGAAAGCTTGAACTCGGATTTTGTAGAACAAAGGGAAAATCCTGTTGTGTGTGCTTTGTCCCCTCAATGATCTCCTCATTCCTTCGTGCTCACGTGAATCTAGAAAAGCATGTGATGTTAGCATCAACAGAAGTTGGTATCGAAATAATGGCAGCTTAGGATGCAGACTGAATATAATGTGAGTAGGAGAGGGATAGCGCAAGAGAACAGAGCTTGGCTTATGCAATTCCTAGCAGGATTTATTGCGAGTCATACAACATAAAACATCCAGAACCTAAAACTATCCTGCTTGACGAACAAGACCTACAACTTTAATGGCTTCCTACTGAAAATCAAACTATCCTATTCCAATGAATTGCATGAAATAGTAACTACACTAGCACAAGAAGATTATGTGGCTTCCTAATAGCTAAACAACACTAACCATGCATACAACAAATGAAACTATGAATCCTAAGAAAAATTGAAAGACTAAGCTATTGAAATGAGAAATTGAGAGGAAAATTTGAGGGGCCATTTTCTTGAGCACAAGCCAGCTATTTATAGAATTCCCATTTACCCAAAGGTGAAAACCAAATTGAACTCTTTAACCATAAACAATGCCAAAACACTATTCCAGGGAACCAGAATCATAAATACAAGCAAAGGCGGTGAAAAAAGCTGGTAAACGTTGAATTTTTACGTGAGTCACGTTAAAAGAGCATTCTGGAAAATGCGTGAAGGACCACCGCCTTGAGCAGGGCGGTGGTTACAAGACCGCCACCCCGCCTAGGCGCGCAGTTTCGTCACTAATGACCAAAACGCAAAGAAAAGGAGGGGAGAAGAGAAAACAAAGCACACAGGGGCTAAGTGGGGCATGTGGGATGTTAATGCATACTTGGAGAGCTTTTTCGGATCCCAAACACCTTGCGAGGAGACCTGAATCATCATTAGGGCACGTGTAACGTTGTTCCGGTGGTGCAGCACCCTACAATTTTGGGTACGTACATATTGCCCCCTCGAGAAGCATTTTAGCCATGAAGAGGTGTAAAATGGTGGGTCCAAGTATGGCGGTCCCGAAATGGGAAGTAAGAAATTATACCTGATACACCCGTGTGTCGAAATGAATCCTTCGAGATTCTCGCTACCTGCAAAATGAAAAGAGGAATCAAGTGCAGATAGACAAAATAGATCAGAAAATAAATACTAAAATAATATGAAATGAGGACGTACCATTTATGCGGGGATAAGAACTTACCTCCATCGACGCTCCAAACCTATGAAAAAGGGGCATTCAAAACAAGTCAGGATGCTATATATGTAAAAGTGGGCCCATTTTCCTATTAATTTACGTGTGTCAATATGATTGATTTTGAGCTCTGGGACCCACAGTGACGGTTTCTGATGCGAGTATAGTCAAAACATTCAGAAAAGATTGTGATAATGCCTCCACAAGCGGAACACCGACCCGCGAGATCACATGTTAGTTTTTCTTGATTTACCGTTTTTATCCCCAAAATGTTAAAATGGTGAAATCTTTGTCATGGGGGGATTATTTTTGAAAATGTCAATTTTAATAGGGTCACTTAGGGGGGGCACCTAATGGGTAGGCTTTGTTTTGGTCAAAATAGTCTTTATTTTGCATTTTTAGGCATTTTTAGGGCACGTGACCCATGTGGAAATTCGGGACACGACCGCCGCCCGAGCAGGCGGCGGCAGTTACATGACCGTCGCCCTAATTAGGGTGGTGGTTACAAGACCACCACCTTTAAGGCGGTGATTACGGAACCGCCGCCCTACTCAGGGTGGTGGTCCTTCACATAATGCATAAATAACACTTATTTGAATTTGTTTTTGCGTTTCTAGCATTCTTATATGTTTTCATGATTTTTCTAATGTCATTTGAATACTTACTCCATTTTTGTGTGTTTTTGGGTGTATACAGGTCGAAGGAGGAGTATATCCGATGGAGCCGAGAGAGAGAGAGTGTGATTGGCTTCCGGTAGTATTGGATGCCCTTTCTTAGGATGAGTAGGACACTCTTCAGAGGGCTCAGTATATTGCACATATCACGGGTCCCACATGTTGCACCTTCTAGTCACATACTTTGTGACTTGTTTTCATATTGGGATGCTTGATCGGAACACTTTCCAATTACCAGGAGTTAGGGGTGAGTGGACCATTACTTTGGAGGATGTTTACCACATCTTGGGGGTCCCAATCATTAAGAGATGGCTCACACTTGAGACAGTAGGGTCACGGGCTCAGATAGCACAGTAGGCCTCATATATGGGAGACGTAGTTATCTCCAATGGTTCGAAGAAGGGGGTGAGGGTCCGATCTATTCCTATCTTGCCTATCCCCTTGATTTTCCAGCCATTATGGGGATCCTTGCCTCAAGATTGATCGGGGACAAGGGAGGAGACACCTTACTTTATTGTTGGTCCCCCATCATTACACAGATTGAGGGACATGGCCGGATTTACGCCTGGGGAGCTGACATTCTTAGGACCACTTATCATGATCTGTACCGGGTGGTTCATTTATAGGGGCAGTCATTGAGCCATCTAACCCTGGTTATGAGTTAGGTCTACGAGTGTTTCATCCCCTATGGGAGAGGTGTAGAGGTGGCAGATCCCGAGCTATGAGGGCAGCCAGATGGACAGACATGTCGGTGCTCAGAGCACCTCACCAGCCAGTCGCCTCCTTGACCACTGATGACATGGAGGCCACACCCTATCAGGCCATGGCAGGGTTATGGGGCGAGGAGGCTCTTACTTTGATTTCTTTCTCCACCACAGGGCAGCTTGTGGATAGGATGGGGAGGGTGGAGATACATCCTTTTGGTTGAGTGCCTTAGCAGTTTGGCCTTCTTTACATGGGTATGCTTCCCCCAGTGATGCCAGTATATAGATCGGTCTAGGAGGCTAAACAAGGTCCTAGAGGTCAGGGTTGGACAGTTGTTACTCCTTGTGTCCCCATTGTAGCTAGGAGGGTAGTACGCGCCGAGGAGAGTCGGTGCTCCTCAAGCACCCTTACTTCAGATTGCCGCCGGTCCCGCCCATAGTAGTGACAACCCCATTGATATAGACTCTGAGTCCAAGGAGTTCACAGGTGGTGAGAGACAATGGAGGAGACCGAGGCCGAGATCGGTGAGTTGGGCGAGAGAGGAGGATAGCGATCCTGAGTGGCATAACACTCAGGATATCTTCCAGCAGAGAGAGGGCGGAGCAGAGTGCGGAGAGGGTGACCCTAGCTTCAAATGAGCCACTTTCTCAGGGCTTGGGTGGAGAGGATGAGTTCGTAGTGGGATGCTATGTCACTCCACCCATAGGGGTACATCAATCGCTGTGGTGGAATTTGTGGTAGGTGCTGACCCTAAAGATCCATCTTGGAGGCCCGGAGATCCGAGTGAGTTATCATCCTTCTCTTTAACGTTTGTTTTTAGCTATGATTATCTTAGTTATTATCTCTCCTTTTGTTTAATTTTGTTTTTATCTTTTGATTATTTCTAATTCGCTTTCTCCTTTGCTTGCAGACTCGCTAATGAGTGGTGAGATCTAATTCATCGGTATGCACTGATACCCTAATGATCCCCATGGAGAAGACCCATGCGGAGCTATCCATGGATGCAAGGAGCCTTCAAAGAAATGGTAGGCATACCGATGTTTTTCCCCATCCTCGCATGTGGCCGGGATGGTGTCTACCCTCTGCACTCGAGCCGAGTTGATAGGATACGGACAAAGCGCTTGATGAGGAGTCACTCTCATGGCGAGACCACGCTACTCCTCGGCATCGTGAGCTCTTTGTGCACTCGAGTGCCAACGTAGCTAGAGTCCTAGACGTGGGCATGCACCTTCGGAGGGATCTCATAGGGGTTAAGAGGCCACTGGCTCTCATAGTTTATTTATATGATGTATTTTGTATTTCCTGGGCTCTTTGAGTGTTTTGACCATGCTTAGCACATTATGGCATTGACAGAAACATTGATTATATATATATATATATATATATATTCTTTTTTATCGACTATTGGTATCTATATTTTTATGATTCATTTCCACATGTAAACTATAATGTTGTTTTTATATGCTTTTCAGAATGTATGCAATGGAGAACAAATGATACAAGTGCTTTCTTTCTTTTTGTATTTTGTGATGCTGATATATGATAATGTAGACACAATGTGATCTTGAACTTTGGTTTTTATAAGCAATTTTTCGGTACTTCATACTTGTTTTGACAAAATGAGATGATAAACCGGTACGATGAGCAGATGTACTTGCCCCACTCCTAACTCCACGCAACTAGTAAGATGCAAGGGCTCATCACCAAGAGCTAGAAAGGGCACAAGTTATGAAATTTGTTGAATGGTAGTGATGAGAGATAGACAAAGATTTGGCGGAACCAAATTAGGATGCTACAAACCTACTCTACTCAAGTGACTCCATAGTTTAGAATGCTACTTGCTTTGTGGTTTATCTAGACTTAGATCCGTAAATGACCACATGGTAGACAAAATCTGGGTCTTAGGGTTTTGAGATCTCTTGGAATTTTGGACATCTCGATTCATTTGTTTTTAACTCAAGATTTCAAAGGTTTATTTGAAGTGTTTGTTTATGACCTTCAATGTTTACTTGTCAAGAGGACCCCCTACACCTTGCCCCATGATACTAGTAAGAAGTGTGGGCTTATCACCATGGACAAGGTATAGGTGAGTAAGGGCATTCCCATCCTTTCCCAACCCTACGTCACTAGTAAGAGATGCAAGCTCATCACCGAAGGTTGGTAGGGCAAGGAAATGTGTAAAATAAAATTTTTTGTTTGATCTATGTTTGACTTATATACTTGAGCAAAATGTCAGTATGTTCTTATTTCCAAAGAGATATACATATGGGATAGATGTGACACTATGAAGCTTCTAGAACAGACCATAAGCAAGACACCTATCCTAGGAAGAAACCAGAAGTGAGAACAAGCATGCAGACCTTGGTATGGTTACCGTTAAGACTTTTTCATATCTAGCTTTAAATGGATGAAATGATTCCAAAGCAGGTGATGTGACTATGAAAGTGAAGAAGTATGATTTGAATGATTATGTCAATACCATCAGAAGTTTGTAATGAATTTCTTTGAGAATAAGTTCCTTGATCATAAAATTGTATAAAACAAGTGGACAAAATGAACCTAACTACATGAAGATGCAATGTAGATATAATTATACAAATAGTGTTGGTCGCTTATGCATAGAATCGTTTAAGGTGTAGGGAATTGACGGTTTCACCAAATTCCTCACCTTCTAGTGTACATAAGAGATATGCACCATTTCCATAGTCTTTTGTGACTCGGTATGGGCCCAACCATTTGGGCCGGAATTTCCTTCCTTCACCGGTCTTTTTATCAATCCGGTTGTCTAGTCTTAGAACTAGATCTCCTTCATATATATCTTGTTCATAGACCTTTTTATTATATTGTCGGCACATCTGGTCAGCATAGACTCTATGCCACTATTCAACGCATCTAACCTAGCCTCATCTAGGCTTTCTAGTTGGGAGAGACGTGCTTCTCTATAAGCATCTTCATCCATAATCCCTTGTAATGAGATGCAGAGACTGGGTATTTCAACCTCAATTGGGAGAATCGTCAAGCTCCGAATACCAACGAGAAAGGAGTTTCTCTTGTTGGTGTTCTTATTGAGGTTTAGTGGGCCCACAAGGCTGGGTATAACTTTAAATTCCAATCTTATTTGTTTTCTTTCACCGTTTTAAGGAGAATAGCTTTCAATGTTTTGTTTGTTTCTTTAGCCTGTCCGTTGGCTTGAGGGTAATATAGTGAGGTCTGTATGATGGTTTATTTTAAATTTATTGCAGAATTCATGAACCTCGTCATTCTTAAAAGAATTCCCATTATCTGTGATAATGATTTATGAGACATCATACCTACAAATGATCTGGTTCAAAATGAACTTGGCGATCATGGAACCTGGTATAGTGGTGAGAGGCATAGCCTATACCCATTTGGTAAAGTACTCGGTGGCTGTGATTATGAAGTTATGGCCATCTGTAGATGAGGGAGAGAATTTACCTATCAAATCTAGGCCCCATGTAGAAAAGGGCCATGGAGTTGTGATTGGTTGTAGAGCTTGTGTTGGCATGTGAATCTTGTGGGAAAATTCTTGGCATTTATGACACTTGCATACAAACTCTACTGCGTCGTGCTCTAGAGTGGGCCAGAAATAGCCCATCCGATGTATTTTGTGAGCGGTGGTGTGACCACCAAAGTGGCCTCCACATATTCCACTGTGAGATTCGTGGAGAATCTTCTTGGATTCTTCTGTGTCAACACACCTTAGAAGCATTCCATCGAAAGCCTTACGATAGAGCACTTGTTCTATAATAACGTATTTAGCCATGATAATGCATAACCGCCTTCTTTGTTGTGGTGTAGCACCTTCTGGATATGCATGGCCCATGATATAATTAATAATATCAGTATACCATGGACATTCAGAGATGGGAGGTCTAGTTTCGATGTAGTATATGCATTCATCGGGAAAGTCCAGATCTACTAGATCACCTCTGTCTAATGGGTTATCAGCTAACCAATCCGCAATGATTTGTCCCTTAACAGACTTCTGATTTACAAATGTTAATTCGAATTCACCCATTAAGGTTATAAAGCATCCAAATTTTTAGACAAGGACCCTTGCATGAGGAAGGTTCATAAATGGTTTGTTTTTACAATGACCCTTGTTTCTTGATTTAGCATGTAATGTCTTAAGCGTTTGGTTGCGAAGACTATGGCGAGGCATTCTTGCTCTACTTGTGTATAACATGTCTCATAATCGAGTAATGTTCGGATAATAAAATAGATCGCACGTTCTCTCTTGTCATCGTCTTCTTGAGCCAACATGCAGGCTAGCGAGACATTGGTAGCTCACGAATATAAGATTAAAGGGCGGTCTGGCTTAGGAGGCATTAGCGTAGGTGGTGATAACAAGAAACGCTTAACTGCTTCGAAAGCCTCATTGCAATCTTCAGTCCAATCGATGTTGTACTCTTTCTTGAGTAGATTGTTGATTGGATGAATGGAAAAGCTTAAATCTAGGATGAATCTTCGGATTGCACCAAGTTTCCCAAGAAACGACCTGATTCCAGATTCATCCGATGGTGGGATCATTTCAAGAACAACTGGATTTTAGTTGGGTCTACATCGATCCCTTGTGACGATATAATGTAACCTAGGAGCTTCCCTCCTGTCACACCAAATACGCATTTTTCTGGGTTTAGTGTGACTCCATATTCTATTAAACGTGAAAGAATGATGCGAGACACTTCCGGGTGATCACAAGCACTTCTGGCTTTGGCCAACAAGTCATCTATGTAGGATTCCATGATTTTATGAATAAGATCATGAAATATATATGTCATTTCCTGCTGGTATGTAGCGCCAGCGTTCTTGAGACCGAATGGCATAACAACGTAGCAATAGGTTCCCCAAGGAGTTATAAATGTGGTTTTGGCTTGGTCTTGTTCGGATATTCTGATTTGATTGTATCCTGAGAATCCATCCATGAGAGACAAAAGCTCAAACCCAATTGTTGTGTCAACGATGACATCAATGGATGGTAATGGGAAGTCATCCTTAGGGCACGCTTTGTTAATGTCTCGGAAATCTATGCAAATGTGTATCTTCCCATTCTTTTTGAGAACGGGAATGATATTAGATATCCACTGAGAATAATCAACTGGCTTGATGAATCCTACTTGGAGGAGTTTCATTACTTCTTCCTTCACCATGAGAGCCACCTTGGGTTTCATTGGCCTCAATTTTTGTTTAGCTGGTTTTGCATCCGCGATGTGTGGTGCAACCCCTATCATTTCTTTATAATTAAATGCAAAATCCTTATGATGTTATTTGAGGATTCGAGTGTGTATTTCTATTTCTTCTGGAGTCAACGAAGATCCTAGTTTCAAGATCTTCGGTTCTTCCTCCATTCGATGTTAATATTGATCGTTTCTTCGATTAAAGAAGTGTTACCTTCTTCAAAGTCAGGCGGAGCTGGAGGTAGTTCCAGATCTTCTCCATTCTCTACCATGTATATGTTGAGTTCCTTTTGTGGGGGAAGCTCTATCATGGGATTCTGAAGTAGGAAGATGAATGTGGGATTAAGGATGAATCTACCACATGATGGGTGAGATGTAACGCTACATAGGTGTTTAAGTAATCAAGAGTAGCTCTATCACTATCAACGTGATCCACACTAGTAGATTTGTTCTTAGCTATGTTCGTTAAAAGTGGGTTTGACACTTTCTTCACTAATGGTTCAGTGTGAAGGGATACTATGAAACGGGTGTCCTCCAACTCACTACTTGGAGTGAAACATGAAGCTGAGGTTGCTATCAAATCTGCGAGAAGATTTTGTTCTCATGGGATTGCTTCAATTGATATGAAGTCAAACTCTTTGCTCAAATCTAATACTACTATTTTGTAGAGCTGTAAGTGTTTAGCTCTAGTCTCATACACCTCAGAGACTTGGTTTGCTACTAATTGAGAGTCTCCTAACACCCTGATGTTATTAACACCGAGCCTCTTAGCTAAGATGAGGCCAAGGAGGAGGGATTTGTACTCAACATCGTTGTTTGTACATTCAAAATTTAGTTTAAAGGTGAATGGTAAGATTTTTCCCTCGGGAGAAGTATCATCACACCCGCCCACCCCCATAACGACATCTAGCTCCA
This sequence comes from Taxus wallichiana var. yunnanensis, assembly GCA_018340775.1. Classification (NCBI taxonomy): domain Eukaryota; kingdom Viridiplantae; phylum Streptophyta; class Pinopsida; order Cupressales; family Taxaceae; genus Taxus; species Taxus wallichiana. The sequence continues at coordinate 5,870,466 of JADAXU010000059.1, read as the reverse complement.
TCGAAATGGAGAGTCCAATATTTAGTTAGGAAGATGGATGTTGGGACATTTGCTACATCAACTTCTTTGGTTTTGGTTACTTCTACCATGTAGAGATCCTCTGCTGGAAGAGAACCAACACCTAGGGTATATCCCATGCCTACAGAATCAAATGGTAGGAAAATTGGTAGATCATGTTCTAGCAATTTGAAAATCTTCATAGTAGTTCCTAATGATACTTGTTTTGACAATGTTAGCCTCATCCTTGAGGGCTGGGATATTCTTGACTAGGCTCATAGTTTCTAGTTCTGTTGTAGGTACCAGCTTTTCTTCTGGTTTCACGTCGGTTGGTTTATTAAGTTGGTTTGTTGGGAGTTCAAACTCAGAGTGAACGCCCAGTCTTTTCTTTAAGTCAGCTAGGTGTATATCAAATGGTTTTGAATTGCCTTTGGCTATGAATATCTTTCCTAAGTGTAAGAACCTTACTTTGCTTGAAATAACATAGAAGGGATTGCCTTCATATGGTGTATCCACGGTCGGCTAAGGATCATATTATAGTTGGTTTCCCGATCTATAATATAAAACTCATCGAGAGTTTTTGGGTCCTAAGGTGACCGGTAGTATTATAGTTCCAATCGAAGTGGCCTTAAGGCTATCATAGCCTCTTAGTGTATTATGAGTCGTGGAGCAATTTGTTTCTCCATACCCTAGCTTTTGAAGGAAAAAGAAGGGGACTATGTTAACTCCTACCCCATCATCAACCATTGCGACGTTTAACATAATTGTTATAAATCCACACTTGCAAATGTAATGTTGATCACCTCTGCGTGTAATCTCGGCGTTGTGGGCATTTTGTTTATTTCGAATATAAACTCGGTATCCCTATCTGGCTGCCCCGGAGGGTCGATATCAAAGTCTATATGGTTTACCTGTGTTTCAGGAGGTGGAGTGATGTTAATTAAATGACCTAAACCTAATGCCTCTAAAAGAGCAATCCCTGTGGGGAGAGTTCTTCAAAGAAGTTCAAAAAGGAGATGTGAGAGAAGGTTTTTGTTAGGTCATTAATTAAATCATAGGAACCTACGGGTTTCACTAATATTTGTTGGATGTTATCTATCTCTAGTGGGTAACTTGGATTTGGCTGAGAGGAATACTCTCGTGTCCTTGTTACGGCTTCGATGGGTAGTTCGTGTCTAACTCCACTAATCCGACTATCTTGGGTCGTGGCTGACTTCCTAATTGTGGTGCAACTGGTGGATTTAGCGAAGTTGAGGCTTCATGATCATTGTTTCCTATCATTATGCTCTTGTTCATCCCATTTGGATTTAATTTGTTGTTTTTGTGATTTGGGAGCGGATCGTTGAAGATCTTGAGGGGAGAATTTTGAGGGGAAACTGCCCCTGTAAAAGTATTTGGCACTGGTGATGCAGGATCTGCCAAAAACATATCTATGAAAAGTTGTCTTTGTTCCTCTGGCAGACGTTGCATGAATTTATTATAATCGCAGCAAGTCCTAGTGTCGTGGCCTCAAATTTTGTGGAAACCACAATACGAGTTAGGATTGTAATTCCTAGGTTGCTGGTTTGGCATATATTGTGGTCTGAAACTTTGATTAAACCATTGACCATTAGGATTAAAGTCTTGCACTTATTATTTTTGGTTTTGGTTCTAGTTTTAATATCCAGTTGAGTTTTGGCTTAGACCTTGTGTCTGGATCCACCGTTCTTATTCTTGTTGTTGTTGTGGATGATTAAAATCCATTGTATTGATTGTTGGGGTAAAATTGTTGTTTCATTGATTGTTAGTCATTGGTGGAGTATTTATAACATTTTCCCTTTTAGCTTGGTTAGTTACCCCATCTATTGTTGTTGAGCCGTGATTTTTGTTAAGGATTTTAGGTCCTTGATTGACGTTTGTGGTAGTAGGATAAGTTGTAGTACTGGCTGGGGGTGATTAACCTCCCATTTGTTCCATACGTCTTGCGACCGCTATCTATTACCGCTTGATATATTCGGAGGGCACTCTCAAGCACTTCATCATAAGTCCTTAGTGGGAACTTTTGGACTTCTTCCTTCACCTCTCTGCTAAGAGAATGAAGGAATAAATCACATAGTTCCATTTGGTCCATATTTGGAGCACTTGCCAAGAATAAAGGACTATACGCCATCTTTGGATGAAGTGAGCAACAGATTCATTATGTTCTTGTTTAATGTGCAAGAACTCCCTGATTCCTGTTCTCAATAGTTTGTTCATGTCAAACGCCTAGATGAACTCTGAAACGAGTTGTTTAAATGAATGTATGGAAGCTTCAGGTATTCTATAATACCAATCAAGGGCAATGCCCTCTAACGTTTTGGGAAATATTTTAGCAACAACCCCGTCCCAAGGGAGCAGTTCTCGAATAGTTGTGGCGTAGGCCTTGATATGTGCATTCGGGTCTCCTTCCCCTTTGTATTTGGGAAAATTGGGAAGAGGTCTTGGAAGCATGATGCTTCGTATAGTGAAGTCTAAGGGTTCTTTCAAATATTCTGAATAAGTCCCTATCGCATAGGTTTCGACCATCGATGGTGCCTGCTGAGGGGGTGGAGGTGGAATGGGTTGTTGATATGGCGTAGCGTATGCATTTGTAGGGGTATAAGGAAATCCCTGTGGTTGAGAAAACATGCCGGGAGAGGAGAACATATCCCCTTGTGGTGATTTGGAATACATGTTTAAGTATGGAGTATTGCCTAGGAATGGATTATTTTGTACTAAACTAGAAGGTATCATATTTTCTACCGGAACGGTGTTAGAAATGGCGGCTCTAGTTGGCATTTGTTGTGAATACTGAGGAGGCATACCCAACATGCCTATTCCTATGAGGTCTACTTGGCTAGGATGGTGTGGAGGATTGGAAATTCCTTCTTTGCATGAATTGAGAATTGTGATTTGCTTGAGCAAGTTCTAACCCTCTAACATTTTCTACTAAAGTCAAAATGACTTCATTTGGTGAAGTCACGATATTTTGCCTTAGTGGTGTTTATCATATATCCTGAGGTTGTATAGGCATGTGGTACCCTCGCTATGAATTGATCATTGCCTGCCATGTTTCCCGAGGGTATTTCCTATGTGCGTAAGCCATCGCCAACGCGATTGACCTATGGACCCGTTGGGTTGTGGGATTTATGGATCACAACCATAGATTCGTGGTTGTTGTGGACCTGCTATGGTCATGTGTGGAATCAGTCCCTAATCCCTAGTATCCAATAGTCATATGCCTTTTTGGCCTCTATGTTTAGAACTACAATTGTTTAATCTTCTCGGAGTACTTTACAAAGGCGTTCTAAAGAACTTGAATTCTTAAGCTAGTGTCTATATCAGTGAGAATGTCTCCTGTGTCTGGCTGTGGGACCAAAGGGTCACAACCGAATGTTTTCTCTCTTTCAAGCCCTTCTACAGTCATGTGGATTTTTATCTAGGGTAATCTGTAGTTTGGCTGGTTTGACCAGAATGTGTGTGCTTGGTCGTCTTCTATGTTTAACCCTCTTAATTGTGAGCTGATCTGTTGCAAGTCTGTTGTTGTTCGGAAGACTTGGATTCTAAGATTCTGATCTATATCAGCTATTGTTGTAACAAGATTGGGTTGAGGCATGATTGGTTCGAATACATATTCTCTGGGCTCTCTAGGTCCCGTGATTGTCATGCAAAAGAAACAATGTAAATCTAACTATAGCAGAGTAAAATTAACTATGTAAAGTATATCTACGGCATATATAACTTCTCTATTTTTGTATTTTTGATGAACTATTGAACAGAATTGAAAGAGCAATTATTTAAAATATCTAGAAATTAACAACTAAACTAATAACGAAATTAAAACAAACAAAGTAGCCGAGTATAGCTACTTGCCTATGCAGTTGTAAATCTATTCTAAATAACCAGATAACTGATCTAATATATTTGAAAGACTCTCGATCCTACCTCAGAAGTGAGGAGTGAATCATAGTTTCTCAGAAACTATCAATCCCCACAGCTTCCCCGGAAATATCGAAAGTGAGATTAATCAATGAAATGATTGACTACTCTATTTGATATGTTTTAACTAGAAATTTGAAAGCTTGAACCTAGATTTTGCATAATAGTGGTGAATCCTAGTTGTGTGTGGCTTTGTCCCCTCAGTATGATCTCCTCGTTCCTTCGTGCTCACATGAATCCAAAAATCGTGTGATGTTAGCATCAACAGAAGTTGGTATCGAAATAATGGCAGCTTAGGATGTAGATTGAATACAATGTGAGTAGGAGAGGGATAGTACAAGATAACAGAGCTTGGCTTATGCAATTCCTAGCGAGATTTATTGCGAGTCATACAACATAAAACGTCCAAAACTTGAAACTATCCTGTTTGACGAACAAGACCTAGAACTTTAATGGCTTCCTACTTGAAAATCAAACTATCCTATTCCAATGAATTGCATGAAATAGTAACTACACTAGCACAAGAAGATTATGTGGCTTCCTAACAGCTAAACAACACTAACCATGCATACAACAAATGAAACTATGAATCCTAAGCAAAATTGAAAGACTAAGCTACTGCAATGAGAAATTGAGAGGCAAATTTGAGGGGTCATTTACTTGAGCACAAGCCAGCTATTTATAGAATTCCCATTTACCCAATGGTTAAAACCAAATAGAACTCTTTAACCATAAACAATGCCAAAACACTATTCTAGGGAGCCAGAATCATAAATACAAGCAAAGGCGGTGAAAAAAATCTGGTAAACATTGAATTTTTACGTGAGTCACATTAAAAGAACATTCTGGAAAATGCGTGAAAGACCGCTGCCCTAAGCAAGGTGGCGGTTACAGGACCTCCGCCCAAGCAGGGTGGTGGTTTCATCACTGAAGATCAAAATGCAAAGAAAAGGAGGGGAGAAGAGAAAACAAAGCACGTAGGGGCTAAGTGGGGCATACAAGATGTTAACGCATACTTGGAGAGCTTTTCTAGATCTTGAACACCTTGCAAGGAGACCTGAATCATCATTAGGGCACGTGTAACATTGTTCCAGCAGGCAAGCAGCACCCTATAATTTTGGGTACATACAAGACATCTACTTGCATCATGGTCCCCATGACAGATCTCACAATCTACTATCACAGTGCATACCATCCTTTGGGGGAAATTATCCTTAACGTGCCCCTCTATTTCACAATTTGTGCACCACAAACCACTGCGAGTCTCATGGACTGAGTTCGCAGACAATTTTTCCAACTGTTTGGCCATAGCAGCAATCTGAGCCTCCAAGAATGGGCTAACACCAGTATCAATACTACCAATAACCTCGGCGTGCAAGGCAGCTTCCAATGCTTCGCGTGGGTCTATAAAAGTCTTATGAGACAAGGCCCTTCTAAAAGGGGTGATCAATCCTCCAACAAACCATTGTGCATGCTGAGAAGGATGGATATCATATGATAATTTAGACAAGAGAGTTTTAAAGTGTGCATCATACTCCCACACACTCTCTGCCATTCCTTGTTGAATCTCCTTCAAAGCACTAATGCTTTTCTGCTCGAACTCAAGAATGTGGAACTCTACCAAGAATGCATTCTTTAAGGCAGTATAGTCCACCACCATTTGATGAGGGTCATAATTTCTATACCAGCTATGTGTGTGCCCTTGTAATGTGGTCGCAAACTAACTAGCCTTTTGTTCTGGTGTTGTGATACCCTTCACGCGCCATAGCAGCTCACATTTGTGAACATGTTCCGTTGCATCCTCAATGCCCTGTAATCTAGCAAATGTAGAGACATTTCAAAGAATACTTGAGGTGGTGGTTGGGGTCCTTTTCCTCTTGAGCCTAATCCTTGGTTCCCACCGGTGTTTCCTCCGCCACCTAATCCACCAGGTCCACTAGGTCCTGTGCCTCCAGAGCCACCAGATCCACCAGAACCACTGGGTCCAATAGGTCCTATAGGATTTGTGCCAAGCACCCCCACGACCCCACTGAACTATGCACCGATGGTCTATGATAGCACCCTCTACCACTACTTTGTCCCACGCCACTCCCTAATGTGAGACTAAAAGCTTGTATACTTGCCCCTTATCTAAAGACTCCTCCAAATACTAGAATATGTGCAGCCATAGAAGAAGGAACCAAAAAATTATACCTCCTAGGCACGGATCTGTCTCTTCCACTGATATCAACTGGGTCAATAACACTTCTTCCTAGATCGGGAAAACCAAGCACCAAGGCTCGGTCACTAGGTGGGTTTAGATATGCACCAACAACTCTCCTTTCTCTCGTGTGAAAAACTCTCACCAGAAACCGAAGGGGTCTCCCTCACGCATTTGCCAAGATGGGGTAGCATAGATTGCTCAGGTTCCACGTCCTCCGCATGAATCTCAACTCCTTCCCGCAACGTCTATCTCCATAAATCCATCACACTAGTATCCTCGCATCGTCTAGCAATCTCCCTTTCACGCGCTTCACTATACTTAAGCCATCTTTCTTCCCTTTTCTTTTTTGTCATGCTATCTGTCATCTTCCTCCACCCAAGCTCCCTTACCCAATGCTCAGAATGGTTTAGCTGGCCATTGGCAAAGCCTCTAAACTCATGGTAACCATCAATATCTTCATAGCTAGAGGAATAGCACATATAAACGTTCCTCTAGGTTCTCGCAGAAATTCAAACTCAGCAACCTCCAGACAAAAATACGTGGAAATGGTGTAATCCAAAGTGTAACTAGTCGATTTAACCTCCAAAGCAATGATCTATAGCATGGGTTCACATCAGATCTACATCCTGCAACCTTTGGTAGTATTCTTTGGCCCATACATGTGATCCATAATGCCAACTCGATCTAGATGTATAGGCTGAAAGCCATTCATATAGTTCTACTAGGAAGCAATAGAAGAAGGTCTCATATAGATCATGGTAGAGGTTCTCTTCTACCCATCTACGTGTATTAAACTCAAGTCCAGTGTTGTATCTCTGAGTAAATTCATCCTCTATGCTCTTGAACCATGATTCAATGTTTTCCAATGTCAACCACTCTGTCATTACTCATTACACAGATCATGATGTATGTTATATCCCACTACAACTTTGAAAAGAGGTCCTAGCAATAGAACCAAGATGTAGTCAATTTTACCCCCATTATAAAAGGAAGGAACCCCATGCATGCTAGCCTATCACCCAGAGAAAAGTTGAGCACTCACCTGAGGCACGCACAGTACCGAGTCTCTCTTTTATGTGAGTTTAGCGGGAAGCATCATCTATGATTAGTGTAAGATTTTTAGGAGGGAAGTTAAGACAAACAAGAACCATAGGGCTCAGAACGGCCTCTAGATCCTTGTAGTCACTTCAGACCAAGTACTTTAATAGAATCCAGAACATGCATTATGACAAAAATAATTATACAAGCATTCATACATAGCATGAAAGGAAAGAGAACTCATATGAGAGAAATGTGCATTAAAACCATTGATATCCATGTCTATATATAATAGGTAACCTCATTATATTCATTGATTCATTACAAAGAGTCACAAAGAGTAGACCACAGTCATGCATATCACTGGATGTATGTAACTAAGCTAATAGAAAAGAAAAATTACAACCCCATGCTTAGTGCATTCTTTCTTGAATACAAATATCCCCTCGCAGTAATTCTGTAGAGCTCCGCTCACTCTCTAACCCGCTATACCTTGTACTTCTAGATATATCTTTTACTCCATAGGCACTTGTATTTATAATTCTCCTGCACTACCAACTCACCTTCCAGCGCCCTCAGATCTCGGCGCCAAGTGTCAAATGTGGTCCTTTATGCGAGCATGCTCCTCCAGCCTAAGATTTCCACTCCATCTCATGATGATCTTCTAGAAGATTCCATCTAGGGCATGCTCGGGCCATCCTATCACCAAGCTGGCATCTTATCCATGCGTAACCGATCACACTTTTCACGTGTTCTACCTTGGGTGCCCAAATTGACTAAATCCTGAGCCTCCTTTTACATGTTGACAGAGCTATGTGTTTAACTCTTTCTTTTGTGCACTTTTACCTTGCGCACCTTTTCATAACTGGGACCCTACATGCCCACTCACCTTCATACTTGGTTAATATTATAGGGGTCAACAGAAAGCCACCAAAGAGGAAGTGACGGCCGAAAAAGAGAATGAAGTGGAATGAGGGGGATGGGAGGATTGGGGTGAGTGGAAAGGGACGCCGGTGGAGGATAGAGGATGGTCAAGTCAAAATACCTATAGAGCAAAAGAATGATAGCATGATGCAGAGGGTATACCCGCTTTCCCCTTTTAACCAAATCAATAGAGTACTCAAGTGAGTGGAGTAAAAATAAAGGGAAACAAACAACATATCTTCCCCTAAAGTGGTTTAAGAAGACAATGTGATACAAGGGCACAATTGAGTACATGCCTTCAATTAAGTTATAAAATTCATGACTACCAGCACCACTTTTTTGAAAGGAGGAGGTAAAGATTCATGGACATAACCACCTTTTTTCCAACAAGGGCTTCCCCCTCACTCAGAAATTTTTGCTCCTCTTCCTTCATATCCAACTTATTTTTGAAGAAATTGAGACCTTTTTTATTGAAACTTGTGACCTTAGCAATTAAATCCAGATTGATATCAAAGCTTCTTCCTTTATATAATACCGAGGTTGTTCCATTTCCTGTGAGAGATGGAGGTCGTGTCCCTTAAGCCTTTCTAAGAAGCGAGTGAAGCCTCCCTTGCCAAGGATCTCCCATAGAGCTGCATTCTCCCTCCATTCGTCCACATTCATAGGCTCAATTCTGCATCTTTTCCCCCATTACAACCTCCAGAACTGCAAAAATGACAAGTCTTGTGGTATGCTAATGAGGTGGGAAGGGTAGAAATAAGGAGATTTAAAATCCTCCCACACGTGTCATTTATATATCTTCCATGATATTTTTTTCATTATTAATGATGTTGGCAGCATTAGTCAGTGGGCTCTCACCATCATTCCAGGTCTTGTATTCTGTGATATTAACCCCAATATTCACCATGATATCAGCAAGTTGGTTCCCTTCTCGGTATGTGTGATGTACCTCAAAGGATAGAACCATATTTAGGATTTGGAGAGCTTCTTCAATAATGTTTTTAATAGTCCATCTTACATTACCCATACCCTTCAAACAATTAATTATATTTAGATAATCACATTCAATGATTATTACATTAATATTTAGATCTCTAACAATTTTGAGCCCCCAATGAGTGTATGCAAGTGCTTCAAAGCATGGTGGTTGGAGTTGATTCCCATAGGACCAAGAGTATATAATTTGATAACCTTTTCATTCTCATATTTGATGCTTCCTCTTTCCCCCGAATTCCCTAGGCTACATTTTGAGGCCCCATCATAATTAATCTTAAACCACCCTAATTTTGGAGGATGCCATTTGATGTGCTCTGAGAAATCATCTTGGCCATAGAGGTGTTAATAGTGAAATTTTGAAGATCCCACTTTTTGAAGAATTCTACTATCATTCTTTTTTTGTTGCATTTTTAGGAGGCATGAAATTAATGAAATTTTGTCTTATATAGTTTAGAATTCCATTAGAGATCCAGTTCATAGAAAGAATTTTATCATCAAAAATGGCAACATTTCTGGCCTTCCAAATAAACCAGATAACTTGAGGGAAGGAGATATACCAAATCTTTTGAATCACCAATTTTTTTAGGGAAAATCCATTATTCCCAAGATTGAGTGATGCTGGAAGGAATGACCCATTGAATCCCCATGAAGGTAAGTAGAAATCCCTAGATAGGTGTGACAAAAGGGCAATGAAGAAATAAGTGATTCACATACTCTTCATTATTTTTACATAGAGTACATCTGTTAGGGATATGTTGACCCTTTTTAATCCAATTATAAATAGTCAAGGCTTTGTTTTGAATGGCAATCCAGAAGAACATATTGATCTTTGGAGTTAACTCCTTCATCCAAATTTTACTCCAATTGAAAGAGGGGGTAGGGGGAGAGGAAAGGATCTAGTATCTCAATCGACAAAGTATTCACCATCTAAAGAGCTACCCCATATGAATTCATCATTATTGTCTAGCCTTGGGATGTGCTGATTTAGAATCATAGATTATATCTTTTCAATGGATTGAGAATTTAGAGATCTATCACTATGGTTGGGAGAGATGTGTTGGTGCTCGATTTAATCTCGCCTGTTTGTTCAAAAAATTTCTTAGTCCACTTGGTTTGAAGTATTTTTTGTCTCCTTGTATGGATGCATGAAAACTTTCTCCTTCATTTGTATGTCGTTGTTAATCCTTCTCTATGGTCGTGGATCACATTTAGCCATGTATTATTTGTAGTTTCTCTAGTCCATGAGGAACATTTTGAATTCAGGCACGAATGGTGAAGTTTCCCCTACATTTTATTTTTCCACAGTCATTTTTCCTGTCAAATTTTATCTCAACATCTGCAGATACGTGTCCATCTCTAATTGGACAAGGCATGGTGGGTTTATTTGGTGAACTTATCACTTTTGTCACTTTTGTAAAAAATGTCAAATTGGCCTGCTGACTCTGTTGATTTCTAATTGGCTAGTCAAAATTATGAAGTGGTGGAGCAAATTTCTTATTTTTTCCCGAAGGTGTACACGTGTCGTAAGTTGAGCAGTTGCGGGAAAGCGGACCTTTTTGTTTTAAGGCATTATGGAAAAAAGAGTAAAAAGGTAAAAGAAATGCCTAAGGCCCACAAGAGGACATGTGACCACTTTTAAGTCAAAAGTGAGAAGGTGGGCTATCGAAGCACTTTGAAGTTTTTGGCTTTATTTTGTGAAAAGGAGTAAAGTTATAAAATGATCCGCAACTCCATGGGGACCAATTAATGTCACATGTTTGAGTCAACATTGAAAATTCAAAGCGGGAGGTGGGTTGCCAGAGGTTTTTGTAACTTTTATCTTTGTTATGAAAAAGGAATAAAGTATAAAAGTGAGCCATGATTCTGTTGGGGCCCACATCAAAAGTTAAAAGTGGAGAGGCGGGTTGCTGAGGGGTATTTTTGAGATTCTCAGCTTTGTTTTGAAAAAGAATAAAAGTCATAAAGTAAGTCATAGCCCTATCGATGCCTAGGAAAGCCACGTGTAGGGCCTATATTAAAAGCGGTGGGTGGGCCAAATTGTCTAAAAGTACTCATTTTCTTTAAGTGATACAAAATGTGAAAATCACCCCAGACCGCTTTAACTCAAATCTTTTCCACATGGACAACTCAAATTTGAAGTTGTGAAAGATAGAGTTAACAGTTGTGATACAATGCATCTGGTTTTACCACCATTATTTCTCCTATGCAAACCAGGGACCTTAAGGGATTTGATTTCTTTCATCCTTTTTGGTTAATTCCATGGTCTCTCATTGTTTTTGTCAAGTGCAATCAAATTGATTGTGGAGCTTGATTTGTAGATCACTTGTTGAAGTTTGTAAAATGAGTTGCTCGGGTACCTACAGGAAAATGAATTATCAATAGAGCAAGATGCAGAGGAAAAGAATGCAGAGAAGGAAGCTACATGCTTGAAAGAGGATGGACATGCTACCAGAGGAGATGACCGGATGCCCCAGTTAAAACAACTAGTGGAAATAATTGAAAAAGCTTATCTTCTATACACATAGCATCTTTTGGGTGTAGATTTGTTAAATATCACTTTCTGGAACAAATATGTAACAAGAAAAGTATTCCTCGAATATTATTCTTTTGGGGGAATTTGGGATGAGTGAGCGAGTGAAATTGTATAAATGCAATGAGAATACTCTTGCAAAAGGTCAGAGTTAATTTTTCTGAGAAAGTTTGAGAAAAGCCATTTTCCTAAGAGACCATCTAAAAAACAAGTTTATTTCCCTATGTTTGTAGATCTAATCATGTCAAGATGGTTACAAGTGTACAGACCATTGACAAGCTCTGAGATTGTTTAAGAAACTCTCCCTTACTGATGAATCTAGTGAACCTTGAATGAATTTGTGTTGATCATGAGCATAATTTTGTTTGCTTTTATTCAGAATGTCTTCAAATAGTTTGTCATATTCATGTTGCAATCTTATGTTAAAATCCCTCTGAATCACACAAGATCTCGTCCATGTGTTAGTATTGTGGCATTTGCAATTTCATTATGAGAAGAGCTTTCATCTTGTGATGTAAATAAACAATTTAAAATCACTTTACTTTCATTGTGTTGATAAATATTGTTTGTAAGCCTATGAGTGTATCTTAGGCATGACTAATCAGGGATTTCCAACATTTAATTGAGTCTTTAACATGAGCCTTTGTGTTGAATTATTGAAGAGTGTATGAAATTGTGCATCTCTGGGCCTCCATTGATACACACCTTCTGGTTGAAGGAATGTCTTAGCTATTTTGAAGCATTTTATTTGTGAGTGTTCCAATATTTGTAAAGGCTCTCAAAGATCTGGTATAATCAAATTTATCTTGCTTAACTTCCCACCAAAACTTCTCAAACGATGAATCCTACATGAACTACCCCTATTTGTACTATGTATCCACAAAGTTTTAACAAATTTCACTGCCAAAATATGCAAAGATAATCAGGTTTCAATTATTTTCTTTAGTAACCAAAACCTTGTCCAAAAACATCCCCACTCTCTAGTGTGACAACTCATGAGAGTTAGATTGTGTTGTATTGATCATATTTTCTCAAGGTTTTCATGAAAATTGTGCAAAGAAGGATCTCTTGATGTCCTTCACCAATACGGGTTACAGAACGGGTCCTCTCACCCTAGTTGAAGGCACAACCTAAAGTAGTGAGGGTAGATCAAACCCTTAGTGAGGTGTTATCCATTTCTCCAACGCCTAAGTGACAAAGAGTCAATTGAATCCCCTCCCGGCTATAAAATGACTCATATCATGATTTGTCTATCTCTAAGCATCCTGCCAATTTCGTGATGTTGCTCATCCCTCGCAGGAGAATCAATTTGGATACCAATAACATGAATCTAATTAAAATTATCAATATAACTACTCACGTTTTTACCAATCAAGCTGAAAATGCTTAGCCACCAATTGACCATCTTCTAAATCCCATAGAGGGTTGTTAGCAAGCCATTTATCATTCTAAAAGCTAATATTCCTACCATTTCCTAGCTTCCATCTACTTCCTTTTGTGATTATATTCCTATAGCCAATGAGAGCATTCCAAAAGGCTGAACTAGCGGGGATGTCTTCTCTATAAAGCCAATCTATAGAGCTAGAGTTCTCAATGTATTTTTTCTTAATGATAGTGGTCCACGTAAGGTCTTCCTTAAGAAATCTCCAAAGACATTTTCACAATCATGGCTTTGTTCATAATCCATAAATTTTTATGTCAAGACCACCATTATATTTTGGTAAACAAACCTTTTCCCAAGCCACAAGGATAATTTTCTTTCTTTCTTCAACACCAACCCATAGGAATTTTTTTGAATCTGCTCAATTTTTTTCCACCACCGTGCTCAGAAGCTTGAAGAGAGACATGATATAAATGGGAAAATTCTGTAATGTGCTCTTTATTAAAAGACATTTACCCACTTTAGAGTGAATTGTGCCTTTCCAACCAATGAAATTTCTCAAGGAGAGAGTTCCTATTATCACCTCATCTCAGCTTACCTTGTTATGTTCATACTCATCTGTAGGTCTCTATCATGTATGTTCAAGACCTCATTCTATCTATAGTTACCAAGGTGATAGTTCATACTTATATGAGAGGTATTTGTAGTCATTTTTATGCCCTTCTCAAAGAATAAGGAAATCCCATGTGTGTCAACCTATCACCCAGGTGGCGCTGGCACTCACCCAAGGCTCGCGCATGAGTGCAGAGTCCCTCCTTTATATGAGTTGTGTGAGAATTCATTTTTACGACAGAAAATTAAGTGAATAGATTGGAAAGGAACCATACATTCATCTTAGAGCTTAGAATGGATTCTAGACCAATGTGTTCATTCATATAAGAAAAACATTACAGAACATAGATCTGAATCATAACAAAAAAGAAATGCACAAGGGTTTACACCCACTCATATGAAATATATATATAATTGATCCATACAGATGTAAGTATAAATGGAACCACACATATATTCATATTAAGCATATTGATAACCATGTTACATTAACTCAGGAAATCACATATTCAAATGATAATACAGACCAATGTCATGCAGAACTAGACTTAGGCCCTTCATAGTATAAATAAAAATGTTCAAACCCATCCCCTTAGTACAACATAGTCCTACAAATCCTCTAAACCCAACCTATGGAGCTCTCACAATATTCCTACATGGCTTCACCTCTTTCTCCTTCTATATCTTTTTCTCTGTCGAGTGCTTGTATTTATAGCCTCAGAAATTACCGACATGCCTTTCTGAAGGTGTAGATCGGGTGCCAAGTGTCCAAGTGGTCCTCCATGGGAGCACGCTTCTTCATATGTGAGCTCTCCATCCTTTGCCATGATGACTTTCTAGAATCTTCTATCACAAGGTATATTCCTTCAAACCAAGTTACCAGGATAGAACCTTATCCTCTCCGCATGCATAGTCGGTCATGCTTTCCTTATATTCATCCCGATAAGCCAAATATAGCGAATTCCCCAAATCTTTGCTTTGCCTTGTGCACGTGCCACTAGTTCTTATGAAACCCTCTTAAAACCCTATCTTGCGTGCTTTCTCTTTACACACCTTTCTTCAAATAGGCCTTGTGCGCCCACACACCTTCTTGTACTTAGCCAATATTTTAGGGGCCCAACATCACCCCACACTATGCCTATTCTCTCGCCCTAGATAACACCTTCTTAATGAGTAAATAATGACTGTCCTTGAATATTTTGGAGAAAAAATAAAGGAATGAAGAATTTTGTGGAAGAATGAAAGAACGGGGAACTATGATTATTTCTATAAGAGGAGAGGGAATTCTTTCATCAAGTCCACCTCCAACTTATTCTAGGTATCGAATTTGCTCAGTGCATGTTGACAAAGGTCACCGACTAGGTACTTAGCTCTTCAAATATTAGCCCCTCTTCTTAGGTATTCATTGTTTCCATGATCCCCTCTAATTGTTTGCCCAAATCCTCAAGCGTGTCCATCCTTTGAGTGATCTAGGGATACAAATCCTTCATCTGGTTCTTGATTGAGCCCTACAAGGTCTCAATAGCCTTTGATTTCTTCTCAACCTCGGCTATAATTTTGTCACGTTCCACTCTATTCCCCTTGTTTTTCTCTGGAACTCCTTGAGCTCTGCTTCATGGGTTGCGACTAGAATGCTCACCACTTTATCTCTATTGGTGCAGTTGTCATAAGTGGCCTCAGCGACTTGGGCAGTAGCTTTCACATCTGCGAGGACTTTCTTATACTGGGCCATAATTTCCACAACCTTCATCTTGTCCTCCTTTTCTTTGTGTGTCAATGCCTCCTCTGCAGAATCCAAGGCCAGTGGTCATCTTTCCATTATGATGACGTGGGTCAAGTCCTCTAGACATTCCAGGGCAGATCCATACTTCTGCGGGTGGCATTAGATCTAGATTCTTTAAGAAAATGGCATTTGTGATCATCTCTTCTTTCTTGTAAACCTCGCGCACCCTTGCCTTCTCTTCTTTCAACTCACACCTTAGTTGTGCGTTGATTAGCTCCTCCCACTTTAAGTCCTTGGTTCTTTTCTCTAGATCTTCTTCCTTCTTCTCCAGTTCTACCTCTAGGAACTTCACCATGTCATTCCTCCCAAAGAGTCTGGCCTCTACTTCCACCGAAACCTTGTTTAGCACATTGCATATTTGCTCATCTAATAGCCATTGAGCATTAACCAAGGGGTTGTCACCTTTTGACTCTGGTACCTTCATTATTTCCCCTTAGCTTACTTTGAATTTTGGTTCGTCGATGTGGGACTCAAATGCCCAAGAAATCATTTTCCTCATCTGAGGGTATGCACCTTCCTCATCAAATGATGCCATAGCCAAGATTTTCTCTGTTGGTATGGTGTTTTGAAAGCACACACACAACACCTTGTTTGGATCATCAATATAACCCATCCTTTGAACCTTTGATGCCTCTACGCTTTTTCTCCCCATGCGTGCGGCCTTAGGAAATCTCACAGCCAAACTAGGATCCCCTCCCATGCTGCCATATTCCTTTTCTACACTTTCCTCCTCTACTTCCTTCATCACCAGTCCGCGCAGTGTTCCATCTCTTACTCTATTAGGCCTTCGATGATATTTGTTACCTCTTTCTCTCGCAACCTCATCTACCTATTCTTTAGTGAGGCTTGGGGTCCTCTATTCTTTTGTAACTTCTTCACTTACCCCTTTGTCCTAAGTATCTTCCTCTTAACAAATATGTACTTATTTCATCAAATGATGCCATAGCCAAGATTTACTCCATCGGGTATGTGTTGTCCTCTCAAAATTTCCCCTTTTTTGAAAATCAAAAATTGAAAAAATTTGAGTTAACACCTTTCTATGATATTCTAGTAAAGAGAAAAGTTGAGAAGTTCGAAAAATTCCATGTTTTTGAGTCATTTGGGTGATTTGCAGGTCTTTCGGACATTTTTGTCCCATGTGTCCCAAGTTCTTTCAGGCTTTCCATTCCCCGATCGGCTATTTTTTCCGAAATCTGTTAACTTTTGGGTCTGTCGGAACTTTTTGTTCCAAATGTTCTAAGTTCACTAGGGCTCTATGTTCCCAATCACCCACATCGGGCCCTTCACATACTTTGGTCCTACTTGTCCCAAAAGCATTTGAGCATTTTTTCCCCACATCACCTGAATCGTGCTTTCACGTCCCTTATGTCCCAAATGTACCAAAGCACATCCGGCTAATTTTTTCCACTCTTCCCAATGCTTACCTTTTGAGTCGGTGCATATGAATTTAATGCACATTTATAACCTTCTCTCTCCTAAAACGGCTATTTAATAGACTACCCTCTACACATTTTACACACTACTTTCTCACTACCATTCGCTCATACCCTTGCGATTAAAACCGTCTACTCGCGTCCCCATTTCCCTCTATTTTTATTACAGATTCAAGCTGTAAGGTTATTTTTCTAAACACTGTCGATATGAAGATCAAGTTTCAAGGCCAAGAGAAAGTTTCTCTACTCGAGTCTTCCATTCCCAATATCGGGGATAGTAAGGTTCATCACCTGGATTTCAGTGATTTCTGGAGCAGGATGACTGACCCAAATCCCTCTCCCATGGCGCAAATGATCAATGACACGGCCTTTCATTTGATGCGGGTTTCCCTATCTTAGTACAGTGTGCTGACACTATACTCACCTACAGAGCTCACTTCAACCCCGACACAAGTGAATTGACCAATGTACACGAAGAGTTAATCACTAAACTAGATGTTGTTGCCATTGTCATTGCCCTACGGATCCCCGAAATGGACAACTCCATGGTAATCTCTCAAACTCAAGCACAAACTTTCTTCGAGCAGGATAGTGAGAAATACAAGGCAAGGGTAGCAAATTCGTGGTTGAAGAACCCTAAAAAGGGGCATCTCGACTCTCCAAAGCTCTGTTTAGGGCTGATTTCAATGAAGAGCTATCTAACTTCATCATCTTATTAGCTCATGTCATGGGCTTACCCTCTACTAGTGAGTTTCACTTTTGGATGTGCCCACTCATCAACATAGTCTGTGAAGGTACCTAGAACATCAATTGGGCAGAGATCATTTGCATGAATTTGACAGAGTAGTTATCCAATGTGCAACAAACCAAGAAGTTCTACATGACTTCTTATCTTATGTATACCCTAGCAGCATCCCAACAATGGTTTGGTTTCACATACATTGAGGGTCAGAAGGGTGATCCCATCTATGCTTACTACCCTCAGTTCACCCTTGACACCAGAAATCACAACTTCAGGAGGGTGAATGATGCTTTCACCATGTACATTGTGAGGCTTCTAGAGAGTGATACTACTAGAAGATTTTCTGATGAAGCCATGAACCTGATAGCAAAGTATGGAGCTTTCTTCATTCAATTCAGAAGGTTTTCGTATATCAGGTTAGCTGGTTATGAGAGCACTCCTCTCAAGCTCCCTATATTTTGTAATGATAAGATGGCTCTGATTGAGGTATGTAGACAATTGGATAAGTTACATAGGACCTGTAGGGACAAGAAAATCTCTGGGCTGCATTTCCCCATATCTTTGGGTAACTATACATGTAAAACAACTTTGGATGCCCAGAACATAGAAAGAGCCCTTGCTTCCATCACTGTCCACTTCTTCGGTTCGAACCTATTTTGATTTGAAGAAATTCATTGAGCTGAATCTCAGAATCAACTATCATCATAGAGCGAATCTTTGAGGATTACTTGACTGATTGGACAAATGACTTTGAGGAAAAATGGAGGCATTATGGTAGATTCTCCCTGGCTACAATAATACAGAGCTCAACCTATATCGATTCTTAAAGGGCTTCAAGATGACAATGTAAACCTATTGTCATATGAATATGATATTGTGATCAAGCATACTCCCTTAGAGGATCTAGACTAGTTCAAAAGGGAGAAAGATGATTTAGCTGAGATCCTAGCCCCTGTCCTGGTAAGAACCAAGGTCTGGTTTGACAGAAGGGTTTGAGAGTTGAGGAAGAATTTAGGAGAGTCTTCCTCTAAAGACACTTCAACACTAAGGAAGGAGTCACATACACCTAGCTCGAAGGTACCTGCACAAACTCCTCCTCCTTCATCAAGTAAAGAACTTGAATCCTCCACCCCTTCCTCATCTACTCAGGTATATCAGAAGAAGGTAAAGGAGGTCAAAAAGGATCCTATTGAGGAAGATCCCTATTGAAACATTTAGAATTACCTTCGGGGCTAGAGAACATCATTATTCTCAGTGAAAGTGAGGATAGTGAAGTGTCAGTCCCTACAGTGCTTCAGAAGCCACAATGGATAAAGAGAAGGAAATTCATGACACTGAGCCTCCAAGTACCATGGATTCCTCTATCCAAGAAGCCTCATCTACTCCACTCACATCTCTACTGGAGGCAACAGTGGTAAATACTTTAAGTGCCATGAGTTCTCTTACTCTTGGTTCTCTTGCTCCTCCTTCTTCCTCCACTTTTGCATGGGTGCAACCTTTTGTTGATAGTAGGAAGAGGAAGTCTTCTTCTCAATTGACAGGGCCAAACTTTGATGTTGTGGCGGCCTTGTTGGGCACTACTCCTTCTGCTCCTACAAAGAGAGCTAAAACAACTTCAAGGATAGTGACAAATGACCAGGGCTAGCATTTTCTTGAGGTAGCCAAGCCTAAAGTTGACAAGGAAGAACAGGATTTATGACCTCTGATTTGGAACTTTCGAGGATCTCAATGGGAGAATCTACCCTGAAAGTGAAATACATAACCTTCAGGAAATAGTAACTAGGGTTATTGGGAGAGTAGAAAAAGGAAAGCAAACTATAGAGCAGCTAGAGGAGCAAGCTCAAGTGCTTTCTGGTTTCATCAAGTCATTTCTGTCTAAGGACAAGGTTCTGGATCCTACCCCACTGGCTACCCTTCCACCACCTGTGATTCTTAGTCAAGATGAAGTCTAGAGCATTAAAGACATACACAGTATTCCATCTATGGGAGAGCTATGGAAGCCATGGTAGATGATATGGTCATTGCAGGTTTGAATTTCATTGGAGAAGCCTTCAAACTCAATGAGAAGGTAACTAATCTGCAACAAAATCTCTCCTCTGCAATTAGAAATATGGATAAATAACTTAAACTTTGGAGCAGTTGCATAGTAGACATGCACTGATGGGACAGACTGATGAAAATATATTGATGGCAAGTAAAGTTTTTGATGATGCCAAAGATAATTTTTCAAGGTCATGGGTTTTTAGCATGGAATGGAAAATAAAAGTGTTGGAGGAGGCTCTAGGAGAATTGAGGAACAATTGGCAGAAGGGAGAAGCCTTCAAAGCATGTGTTGTATCCGCTTTCAAGGATATCCACTGTCACCTTCACGATGAAACTTCAGGTGTTCCTTTTTCCCTTCAGGAAATTAAAACTCAATTCAGGGCATTTGTTAAGGAAAACCTGTTCAAGGAGGACTCGATGACCAAAGAGAAGATAAAGGAAATTTTCTCTCTCCAATCTGCCATTGAGGAAGCTAATAAAGAATATCATATGCACACCGAGTTTGATAAGGAGATGGAGAAATGTCTGGGATCTTGGACTCAAGCTACTGCCAACACATCGGTCCCATGAGGCAGAGACATAGCAGAAGCATTGAAAAAGTTTAGACAATGGATCCTCAAGTCGGTGGGCCCTCCCCAATCATAAGCATTTGTGTTCCCTCCTAGCTTCTCCTTTCCTTCTTTTTCTCAATTCGGGCTTATTGTAATCAGTTGAGGGTTTTGTGTCAAGCATCCCCTTAACTAAACATTTTAGTTAAAAGAAGTAGTTACCAATTGTAACTAATTTGTAAAGTTATATAATGGGATCTCTACATCTTTGTTTTGAGTATCTTCCTCTTAACAAAGATGTACTAATTTTCTTCTTCCTCTCTTTCCTCCTCTCGAGTCATGTACTTCATAGATAGGATGGTCCTCACCTCCTGGTTCATCTTCATCATCATCATCTCTCTCACCTCTATAGGCCTTCAAGCTCTCTATGTCCTCTCGAGTCATTTTCTTCTGTCACCTTTTGCTTCTTCCTGGTAGGAGATTCCTTCCTTCTCCTCCTCCTCTGGTGACTTCTCCTAGGTGATGGGTTCTTTGTGCTCTGGTGCTTCTTCCTCTAGAGTCTTTGCTTTCACCAAGGACTTATTTCTCCATGCGTAAGTATTGGGCTTAGTGCTTGTCTCCGGTGCACTTACCACTTGTGTAGCCTAAACACTTGGTGCTTTCTACACCTCTTCTCTTTCCCTCTTCTTTGGCGCGGGATTATTTCTTCCTGTGGGGTCCTCAGGGATGGATACATCATTTTCCAAGTATGTGCCCTTTTCAAATTTTAGCCTTATTGAAGGTATATCCTTGTTGCAGCCCTTCTAGCGATTGGCAATGTTACTACTTCATCATCTGTATCTCGTGGGAGACATATCTCTCCACGTATGCACGCTTCTTGGGGTAAACTAACTTCTTGTGCAGTTCTCTAGTGGTCTTGATCCACCTCACTAAGGTCAAACCTTAGTCTCTTGGCCTCTTTGAACTTGTTCACCCCTACTTGGAAGTATTGCGTGGTGAAGGAGAAGGGAAGCTTGCACTAAGGGCCCATGTTTTCATTTGTCAACCTAAATCTACCAATGTAAAAGTGTTGATATACGGAAAAATTTGCCTCTCCTTTCACGAGCGTGGGTAACTGCTCTGGAATCCTCCATTCTGCCCCAAACACATCCCTCATGTGCTTGTACCACTTTTCTAAATGTGCTTTGTGAGTGGCTATCATGGTCTCACAAGTGTATTTTGTGAACCTCTTCACGGGTGAGGATCCTCTTCTGGGTACTCCCAAATAAACCTTTCCGGCCCATTGCGCACTCCAATCTCTAAGAAGACAATCGTGAGGAGAACATTTCTAAATAGTATCTTCTCACCTTCTTGTGCTAATGATTTCATCCATGACGAAAGCGGAAAAGTTATAGATGGTCACTCGGATATCTTTTGGCATACGTTCAACCATGCCTTGTTCACTTGAGTCCATCTCTCTTGATCATTGAGCTTGGTTACCAAGTGCACTGACCATTCTCATCATAGAGTTTGGGATCTCTGTGATGTCAAAGTAACATGATCCTTTCTTATAGTCATACGCGTATACTATTTCCTTGATGTCCTCCTTATCACTTAGGTCATCATCAATACTATGCCCCTCACAGATGAGGCCTGTGAACTTGGAAATTAACTGGGGATTTATGTGCATCTTGCGCCCCGCAAAATAAAAAATGGTCTTCGGAATGCACATCATTAGCCACTGGTAGAGGCACTCATGTTTTCTAAAGTAAGGTAATTCATAAAGTTGCAGTAACCCTGCCTTCTCCAATTTAACCTTTACTTTGTCGTTGTATATGGGAAAGCCCTCTGGTGTCCTCTTGTTTATTGGGTGAACCAACTCCAAAGCCATTTCTTTTCTATCATGTTGGTGCAGTGATTATAGTCACTCATAGTCATCTTCCGTAAATGAGATTCCCATTCTTTTCCTAGCAATACCCCATATGGGTATTTCATCTCCACGTACCACTCTTCATTTGCACTTGCACATATAGCCATTTGCTTCCCCTTACCCTTACCCTTATACTTTTTACGTGAGATGGTTATTTTCTTTGGTTACATTCTTCTAGTTAGGTTATCACTTCAAAATGTCTTCTCCTTACTTTTTCTACCACTCTATCTAACCCTAATACTTAATCTTGCGAAGAAACCCTCCTAACACCATGCCCTAGCCACCAAACCCTAACTGGAACAATACTTCCACAAGACAATGCTTCTCAACAACGTCCTTCTCAACAACTCCCTCTACGCCTGTGTACTCCTTTCCTACTAGTTTGTGGATCTACTCTAGTCATGTCCTCTTTAGATTTCTTCATTTTTATTCACACAGATCACTTTTGGATGCCCTAGTTCACGAGAACTCTCTTTACTTCATAAACGCAAGGTAAAATAATGAAGTGCCTAACTTCTTATTTATAGCTTTTCCTTCTTTCCAACATTAAATTTTATTTTACCTACCACCGTACTTGACACTAAATGTGGCTTTTTCCACCAATCTGTCCTTACGTGCTTTCACTTACACGCCCATCTTGCACACAACATTCTACAACCTTCTAGCATGTAACCAATCCATCATGACAAAAGACTCTTACGTGTGTGTTAACAGCGCATGAAGGCACTTCTTCTATTCTTCACCTGATTTTTTCTCTCGCCTACCTTATGTTTTTTCTGTGCTTCTTCCTCCTTTGTACATGGTTTCTCTGAAGTCTTATCCTGATACCAACCTTTTCCATCCACCTCTTCTTCCATGCACTTTCTTCATTTTGTGTGCTTTGTATCCATCAACCAATCCATTCACCACAACTTCTACTACCGGTTCAACTTGTATTACGAGCCTATAATTCACATCACTCCACCCCACACAAAAACAGATGTGTAGTCCTTTGCACATGCACATCCTTCAAAAATTAATGTGCTTACCAAAGACTCAAGGTGCAAAATAAAAAAGAACAAACGATGAGAAATGGAAACATAAAAAGGAAATTACATAAAGGGAAACTTAAAATAACTGGTAACATGACCTTATTTACAAACACCAAGAAGACTCATTTATAGTAGGGCTTCTTCCTACTCCCATTAAGTGATCAGGTAATCTTGTCCCATCCAATGCTTCAGAATCTGAAAGCACCAATCAAGAATGTACGATATGAGGTAAGGTCCCAACCAATGGAATTTCAACTTCCCAGGATGGCACAAATACTTGGAATCATACAATAACACCAACTGCCCAACTTCAAACTTCTTTCTCTTGATATGATGATCATGCCATGCTTTTTCTCTTGTGTTTTTTGTCTTTTGAATCCTCCTAGAAAGTGATCACCTTTCATCCAACTACATCAATTTATCAATTCTTTCTTCCAATGCTTGCTCATCGGCTAAACCTCATACGCGCGCTATAGGCAATGATGGTAACATGAATTCCACTAGTAAAATATCCTCCGTGCTGAACACCAATTGAAATGGTGTGGCCTTGTTCAACCTTTTATAGGTTGTCCGATATGCCCATAGAATGGTTGATACCTTATCATCACAATCCTGTCTTCTGATGTAACAAATCTTAGTTAACGTGTGACTTAGTATTTTGTTAAATGCCTCAGCAGTACCATTTTCTTAAGGGTGATATGGGTTAGTCTTATGATGGGCCACCATAAATTCTACCAACATGATCTGATTGTTTCATTAAGGAATTGTGTTCCCTATCACATGTTAAAATTAAAGAGCAGCCACATCTATTGATTATATTTTCCCATAATAATCTAGCATTTGTCATCGCGGTGTAATCCTTTGTAGGTGTTGCCTCTACCCACTATGTCAAGTAATCAGGTCAAGTGATGATATAGCATGAACCAGATCCTTGGCAAGATGGCGCAATTGGTCCTAAAAATTTGATTGCCCATTTCTCAAATGGTTCAGCATTGGCTATTGGTCACAAGGGCATTTCATCTCTTTTTCTGATTTGCCTAAGCGTTGGCAATGGTCACAAGCCTTGCAAAACTTAATGCAATCTTTATAGATGGTTTCCCACCAAATCCCTACTAATAAAATCTTCCATGCAATAGCATTTCCTACATAGTTCCCTCCTACAATCCCACCATGTGTTTCTTCCATAATGGCTACATGCTCATGTTCCAAAATGCATTGGTGTAGAACCTCATCATGACCCAACTTGTACAGGTCTCCACTAATAAGCATGTAGGGTGCGACGCATATTGCCAACTACTTTATCTCCACATCCTTCATCCTTTGGATGCCACACCAATTTTTAAGAACACTGTGATATCTTCAAAGTCTCGAGGGCACGCTACTGCAATCTAAATAGTTACATGTCTGGCATGGTCTCCTCAATGCTTTGCGCATCCTCTCCTAAATCAATCCTTGACAAGTGGTCATGCCCTAAATTTTTCTTTCTTGGCTTCACCACCACTATAAATTCAAACTCCTAAAATAGAAGGACCCATCGACATATGCGCCCTTGTAGAACGGGTTTGTTGACTAAGTACTTTAATGCCATGTGGTCTATGTAGAATATGAAGGGCGTTGCCAAAGCAGATACTACCTGAACTTATGCAGCGCATAGATCATTGATAATGCATCATGCTCATTAGTTGTGTAATTCTTCTTTTCTGGTGTCAATTTCCTACTTACAAAACTCAAGGGATGATCGACAATTCCTTCGCCAGGTTGTGTTAGTACTGCCCCCATTGTTGTCCCTGAGGCATCCACATGCACATGGAAAGGCTTATCCTAAGAAGGAAAATGTAATATGGGTGTCGTTCACGAGCCTTTCTATAGTGCCTGCTTCCCTTTGACACCTTTTGATGCTTATGTTGATACTATGGATTTCATTATAGACATTACTATATTTTGATTTAGTATGTTGCTAGACATTGGATTATGGATTATTGTGGATTTTGATTTGATTATGATGCATGATGATTATTAGAGACACCTGACATGTGGATGATGATATATTATTGGACATGGATATTTTATGGATGTTGTCGGATATGTGATTTTTGGATATTGTGATTTGATCTGGAAAATGAATATTTTATGATGCGGATATATTTGTTGATTAAAAATGCAAATGATGTAATAAGTGACTTCGATGTTGTTGTGATTCATTGTGTAGTTGATTTTTGTGATTTTTGTATCATATTGGATGTTCTGATATGGCCACGAGGCCGAAGGAGGTATTTACATTTTGCAGGTTAAAAATATCACAACAAAACATCGGGGATCGAGACCAACCAAAATAGAATTCTAGGTGAATTCAACACGGTCACCATGGCAACTCATTTTATTGTGTTGTGTGTTGTTTTGTTAGAGATTCCCATGGGGGAATCATCTTTATATGTGACCATGGGTTGTGTATTTTATTTTTATGGTTAATGTTTATTTATTGTTGTATGTATTTTATTTGTAATGTGTTCTCTTCTTTTAATTAATTAATTGTGATGGATTAATGTGAGAGATCATATGTTTAAAGTTTAATTAAATCAAATTGGGATATGGAAAGTAATTATTAGAGTTGTTGGCTGTTTATAATTAATTTGTAAGGGATGTGTAAGATGTGTAAGAGCTTGTGTAAGTCATTTTTTAGAGTAAGAAATACTCTACCTCCATGGAAATTCGAATTTGACCTTGGGGCTGTTTTTGGAAGCTTGTGGGACAAGTAAAACTTGTCCCATGCCTCTAAATTTATGTTACCAACCATACTTATGGTTGAGGATGTGATTTGTGACTTTTATAATGCATTTTTATTCTTTTTGTGCATGTTTTAATTGCACTTTCTTACATTTTAAATTAATGGTTGTCCCTTGAGGTGTGGGCTATTTTTGAGTGTGCAAGTAACTTGTCATTCTTCACCCACCTCTTTATTGAGCCTTGGAGTTTGAAGTTTGTCTTTTGTGTTTGAATGTGAGGATGTATGATGTGGCATCCTACATGGATCCACATCATCCTCTTCTTTCCCCCTTCTATATATTTGAAACTCTCTTCTTGTTTTGGGTTGTTGAATCATTTTGTATTCTTCCTTGGGGGCGCATTTTCTTGGGAGAGCTCTTGCTTTTGAAGGAAGTTTTGGAGCTGTGTTATTGTCTTGGAAAGCTTGCTGTTTGGAGCTATGTTTTTGTCTTGGAAATCTTGTAATTGGGAAGCAAAATAACCATGGAAAGGTAGGGACTTAACTTTATTTTTATTGTTGTTATTTCTTGTTGTGTGGTGTGGAAAATGCATGTTTTTGGTTGTTATTTTGTTGGTTGGTTGGGTAGACTACCTTAGGGAAGGTGTAGGAGAAGGCTATGGGGAATTCTTGTGGGGGCATAAGGGAATGCCATTGGCATCAGAATTTTGTGGAGGGAGTTTGGGTTTGGGATCCACCATGGAAAAGAAATAGCTTGCATTTCTTACTTTGTGGGGGGCATAAGGGAGAATCTGTGGGGGCATAAGGAGGGATTTTGTGGGGGCATAAGGAAATGTGTGTGATGAATTACTTGGCAGTTTGTATTTGGTGGATGCCTAATTCCCAATTGGGAGGCATAAGTAGCTTCCCCATAGGCCTTGCTCCTTTGGCTTGCAAGATCAAGCCTGAGTTCTGTTTTGATATGTTTTAATTGCAGTTGTGAACTGCTATTTGTTTTGTTTGTGTTACATTGTTTTCTAAAAGTAATGTGTATGTGAAAGAATTTTGTGTGTGGAAGCCAGTTGTTGTCATGGTTGAATTGCACCTTTTATTGTATCTTGGTTGGGGCTCGGGGCCAATGATGAAGGAAG
This sequence comes from Taxus wallichiana var. yunnanensis, assembly GCA_018340775.1. Taxonomy (NCBI): domain Eukaryota; kingdom Viridiplantae; phylum Streptophyta; class Pinopsida; order Cupressales; family Taxaceae; genus Taxus; species Taxus wallichiana. The sequence goes on along the minus strand of JADAXU010000059.1, from coordinate 5,843,508 downwards.
GATTCTCCTTTCATTGGATGTCTTGGTTGGGTGGAGAGCGTTTCCTTTCCCCCTCTTTGTTGTGATCATTTGGAGAAGAAGAAATGGAGCATGTTGCTATTTTGGAGCCAAAGAAATGTATAGTTTGATAGTCCCCTCTTGTGAGCAAGTTCATTGTAATCCTTTCCACTTTGAAGTGGATAAGTTGTATAAATATTTGTAATGTGAAGACATTTGTATTGGTGATGGAAGATTGAAATTGGAATGTGAAATGTAAAGGAGTTATATGCTACTCTCTGTTTTTGAAAAAGAATGTTGTATAGTTTGTAAATTGCATTTTGTATTTAGAAATCAAATGGAAAGGAGAAAATTGTAAAGTTGTATTGGAGATGAATAAAGGATTGCATTAGTTCTCAAAATTGTATTGTGTATCGGATTTGAGTTGTTGTTAAAGAATGAGATTTCTATTTGTAAAGGAAGAATGTGTGTGAAGAAAAGACAATGTTGTATTTCCTTTAAAATGTTTTGAAATTTTGAAATTTGAACTACAATTTAACTTGGAATTGAATGGTTGATTTAAACAAGCAAATGTATTAGACTAGTTTAGAAACAAGTTATTACACATGTAAATGATAAAATTGATATACAGACTTAAAAGAAAAGATCACTGTTATAAACTTTGCACTGGCAATTCATTTTAATATAAATGTACAGTTCAGGCCTGCATACATTAATTAACCTAGAGATGTTAAAATTTAGTATGTTGTATCTTAAATGAACTCAAATTGACAAAGAAAACTTAAGAAAACAATCTAACCATTGTAAAATCGAATCAAATCCCTTCTTGGGTCGTTTTTCTGTCTATTGTTGGAAAAATACAAATTGAAATAAATTGGGCAAATTAACTTCTCTAAAACACTCTAAAACCTCCCTAGACTAATCCTCCATGTCTGTTTGACATGTTGAGTGAAGGAGGAGATCTAATTTAACCAAATTGAGAAGTTGAAAACTACCAATTCACTAATTAAAATCTTGTAGATTGGTTTCTCAAAATTTACCAGTTAAACTTCAACTCCAAAATTTATTACTTCTATGTAAAGAGGACATTGAGATCTTTCGAAAAGTCCTTGTTTTCCCAAAACCAAGCTTTCTAGCTCAAGTTATGGCCATTTGAAGTTTTACTTCAATTTGGCATTCAAAAGGAATAAAATTTAATCTAACCATTAAAAATTAAATTTTGACTTTGGAAAAATTTCCACAAAAATTATGTGGCCCCCACCACCCCACAACCAATCGGGATCTGCCACGTGGCACCTCAAAGGGGTGGACCAAACTTAAACTTATCTTTTGAAAAAAATTCCTTGGGAAATTTTCACTTTTTCCTCCACCGGCCCGCAGCCAATCAGAGGGTGCCACGTGTCCTCTTGGGGCTACAATGGAGGCGCGGTTCCTTTTTTTAACTTGACCTTTTTAAAATTTTGGGGAAAAATTTTCATTTTGGCCCCGCTGCGGCCCGCAGCCAATGAGAGGGTGCCACGTGGCACCTTGGGGGTGGCAGCGGGGAGGGAGGGGGAAACCCTTTGTTATTTTGGTTTCAGCCTTTGGAAAATTTTGAAAATTCTCCTCGTGGCCCGTAACTCTGCCTCCCCATCAGATCCACTTCTTCCGCCCCGCGTGACCCATGCGTCATTTTTTTCCCCTTTGTCCCGTGGGAAAAAAATGTCAACTCCTCCCGCCACTCCGCCCTCCCCTCTCCGTCGTCGCCGGTGGCTTGTCAAGCACCACATGTGCCCGAATGGACCCGCTGGTGCGTGGGCGTCGTTGACTTCTCCTCCTCTATCGGGTGTAATGTGTGATATTCTCCTATTGATCCGCCCTTCCCTATCTTCCCCGACGTTTTCTCCGTGGTCGCCACATGTCCCTGGAGGACCCGTGGAGGTGCAGAATGTTTTGTGACTTAGAGCCCGTGTAATGGGAAAATTTCCTAAGCCACCCCGCGACCCGCCAACCCGTTCTAGGTGCTTTCCCCACCTCTTGACACATGTCCCTTAAGGGAAAATTTGACCTAAGAACTCCGCCCACTCATATCTTGAGTTCTACAAGGAGTTAGGAGGACTTCTTTATATCACCGAAAGGTGATAAAATTTCCTATCCATTGGAAATGGTTTAGGGAAATTTTGGAAGTGTTAAGTGTGAGAAAATTCTTGTTAAAACTCTGAGCCTAGGAGAGAGTGGGTATGGGGGTAAATTACTCCTTGAACCTAACTAAAACATATAACCCTAAAGTTTGAACCTTGTGAACTTAATATTAGTTAATGAAGGAAAACATATGTTGTAGTACATTGGTCTAGTTCCGAACTCCGTTAGTAAAAACATATGTCTTGCAACCTAGTCTCAGGCGGGAGGCTCAGAAGGAGTGAGAGGAACCTTCACAAGGACTTAGACTCACCAGAACCACCACCACCGGATCAGGGTGTGGCAGCCATTCTACCTCAGATTTTATAGACCCTTCAGGATTTCAATGTCACTCTACGTGAAGGATTAGATGGGGGATAGGCATCTAGTCATGACAGAGCTCCTTCTATCAAGGGTCGGTATCTCCTCAACTCAGCAAGGATCATAGAGGAGAGAACTCCCATGCTGAGTCAATCGGAGTAGAGTCACCACCTAGAGACAGGGGTGACAGTGAGTTCTAGAGAATAGAGAGAGGTCTCGAGCCCTAAGCTTAGGGATGAGTGTGCTAAGATACCTAGAGGCCAACAGACCATAGCAATGGATCACATCGGAGAGATCACGAAGCTTCGGCCCTCACATTACTCAGGTGACATGGGTAGATTTCAGGCAAGGGCACGGCTAGTGAGCTTGAGTGGTTGCTTAAAACTTTTTCCTTGTTCTAAGAACATGAAATCTCATGTTGCAATCATGTACGATAGAAAAGTGACATGTGAGCATGAGAATCTACAAGAAACTCTTCTTCGTACCCGACCTCCCGAGGTTGTGCCGAGACAACCGGTGGAAATAGAATATATACGGATATAGACAAACTAGTTGGGCAATCTTATATCTTCGACATGCAACAATGGAAACTATGAATCTAAGGTGAAGAAGGCTCTCCTAACTTGAATCGTTGTAATGGACCGTTTGGATATAATAGCTGCTCAGAGGCTCCAATCAATTTTGAGCTCTGTCGAGATCCTATTTATTGGCTGTTAGATACGTGGAAAGTGACCTATAGGTGCTTCGTGTATATTTCTAGACAAGGTCATGGAAAATGGTGATGAGAGGTGTAGTGAATCCTCTAGAGTTTTATGGACGGTTCTTTGGTCTAGTCTAGAAATCCCTAGCCTGATTAGTTGTTACGTTTAATACGAGAGAATTGTGTAATGATGTCTAGTGGAAGTGGTGAGGATCTAAATATTAGTGTGCGTAAACCAACATCAAGTTCGATTGATTGGTAGGCTGTTGAGTTGTGGGACCCGTGGATCACAACCATAAGTTCATGGCTATAGTAGACATCCTATAGTCATGTGAGGATTCAATCTCTTCTCTCGACTATCCAATAGTCGTAAGCTTTTTCAGCCTCTATGTTTAGAACTAGAAGTTGTGTAATTTTCTCAGAATACCTTACAAGTGTTCTGAAACTTGAATACGTAAGCTATTATCTATGTCGATGAGGAGGTCTCCTACATTGGGTTGTGGAACTAAAGGGTCGCAACCAAATAGTTGTTCTCTTTTGAGTCCTTGTATGGTCATGCGGATGTCCTCGCTGGGGCGGTCTTTAGCTAGGATGATTTGACCAAAATGTGTATGCCTTTTCATCTTCAACATTTAACTCTCTCAATTGTTCACTAACTACTCGTAGGTTTACCGTTGTTCAAAACCTCGGATCCTAAGGTCTTGATCTATATCAACTAGTGTTGTGGAAAGATTTGATTGACACACTATTGGTTCAAATATGTATTCTCTAGGCTCTCTAGGTCCCATGATTGTCATGCAAAGATGATTCAATTTTAACTAAAATGAACAAACTAATTATGAAATATATATCTACACTATGTATATATTCTTATTTTTTGTATTTTCGATGAAGTATTTTAACGAAAGATAAAAAGAATAGCTATTCTAATATATTCGAGAAAATGGACAATTAATTTAATGACAAAATCAAAACAAGCAAAGTATCCTGGTGTAGCTATTTACATATGCGGTTGTGAGTTTATCCTAAATATCTAACTACCTCGAAGTGAGGAATGAATCATAGTTTCTCAGAAACTCTCATTCCCCACAGCTTCCCTGGTAATATTGAAAGTGAACTTTAACTAAAATGAAATAATTTACTACTCTATTTGATATATTGTAACTAGAACTTTGATAGCTCAAACCTAGAGTTTTCATAATAGTGGTAAATCCAGTTGTGTGTGACTTTGTCCCCTCAGTGTGATCTTCTCGTTCCTTCATGTTCTCATGAATCCAGAAAAGTGTGTATATGATAGCGTCGGCCAGTAAAATATACTCAAACAATGGCAGCTTTGGATATAGACCGAATACAATGCAAGTAAGAGAGGGATAGTACAAGTGAATAGAGCTTGACTATGTAATTCCTAGCATGATTTGTTGTTGGAATACAACACAAATATGCCGATAATTCTGAAACTATCTTTTGTGACAAAACAAAACCTACAACTCTAAATGGATTCCAATTTGAAATGAAACTGTCTTATGCTAAACTAATTGTAGGGACAGCAATGAAGTAAGATGAAACAAGAAGATCAAATGATCTCTAAATAGCAAAGGAATACTTATAATTGAAATAAAACATGAAACTATTGGAACTCTAAGCAAGAACTTCAAATAAACTAAAACGTGGCACCTCAGAGGGGCGGACCAAACTTAAACTTATCTTTTAAAAAAATTCCTTGGGAAAATTTTCACTTTTTTCTCCGCCATTTACCAAACAGAGGGCACCACGTGTCCTCTTAGGGCTATGGTGGAGGCGTGGTTCCCTTTTTGAACTTGACCTTTTGAAAATTTTGGGGAAAAAAATCATTTTGGCCCCATCACCACGACCCGAATGAGAGGGTGCCACGTGGCACCTTGGGGTGGCAATGGGGGGGAAAACCCTTTGTTATTTTGGTTTCAGCCTTTGGAAAATTTCAAAAATTCTCCCCGTGTCCCGTAACTCTGCCTCCCCATTGGATCCCCTTCATCTCGTGGTTGCGCAGATCCACACATCATTTTATTCCCCTTTGCCGACGAAAAAAACGCCAACTCCTCCTCGCCACTCCACCCTCCCCTCTCCATCATCGCCAGTGGCTTGTCAAGTGCCACGTGTTCCCAGATGGACCTATGGGCACGTGGGCACCGTTGACTTCTCCTCCTCCATACGGGCGTAACATGCAACATTCTCTCACTGATCCACCCTTCCTGTCTTCCCCGACGTTGTCTCCGTGGTCGCCACGTGTCGCTGGAGGACCGGCGGAGGCATGAAATGTTTTGTGACTTATATCCCGCATAATGGAAAAAATTCCCTAAGCCACCTGTGACCCGCCAACCCGTTCTAGGTGCCTTCCCCATCTCTTGACACGTGTCCCCTAAGGGGAAAATTTGACCTAAGAACTTTGCCCGCTCATATCTTGAGTTCTACAAGGAGTTAAGAGGACTTCTTTATATCACCGGAAAGGTGAGAAAATTTTCTATCCATTGCAAATGGTTTAGGGAAATTTTGGTAGCATTAAGTGTGAGAAAAATCTTGTTGAAACTCTGAGCTTATTAGAGAGTGGGTATGGGGGTAAATTATTCCTTGAACCTAACTAAAACATATAACCCTAAAGTTTGAACCTTGTGAACTTAATATTAGTTAATGAAGGAAAACATATGTTTTAGTACATTGGTCTAGTTTTAGAACCTGTTAGTAAAAATAGATGTCTTGCAACCTGGTTATAGACATTTCAAAGTAAAAAAAAATTATCCCATAATTTTCTAGCTAACCCTAGGTTGTTTCTTGGGTCTCAAATGGTTGTTTAAACAGGCACTAGAGTTTCCTTTAAAGTGTCAAATGCCTTCTGCTACGCCTCTCCCCAATAAAAGGCACTTTTGTGCTTCAACAATTCTTCTAAATGCATAGCGATCTTGGCATACCCTTGATGAACTTCTTGTAATACCCCATGTGTCCAAGGAATCTGCATGGTGTTTTGGCTAATAGGCTCCCCAACCCCACAATAACTGCAACTTTGGTAGGATCTACTAGTAAGCCTTCCTTGCATATTGTAGAGACCCTAATTCCACATCTGTCCTAAATCAATTAATTCCCTTCCTCATTTCCCATAAAAATACACTTTGAATTAATCAAATATAATTTGATTAATTATCCATTTCAAAATCCAAAAAATAACCCAATCCTCACCACATGTCATTATTCTCCATGTTTTTCTACTATTGAATTAAAAATTCAAATTCAAATCCTCACCCACTCTTCATGGTCCCCACTCACCTAAAATCCTCCACTTATGAATTAAAAATCTAAAATCAAATCCTCACCCATTCTTCGTGGTCCCCACTCACCTAATCTTGCCCACATTTTCAAACCATGATTACTTAAATTACTCTAAGTTAATCACTCCCCTAGGCTATAAATACAACCTTACCCCTCCCCTCTAAAGACACGGAGAATAAGCTTGAATTCCCTATCTAAGTTCTTGCATCCTTTGAGCAAAGAACATCCTTCTACCTCGTCCTAATGCCCAAATAGCCTCATAATCCTTTTTCCCATCTGGTGTAAAGTAAGAGGATCATTGTTGCAGAATTCCTTACTCTGTCTTGAAGAAAACAACCTACATATCACACAATATGGGCTCAATCCAAGTTTCCTAGCCCATTTTGAGGTTTTCTACGAAACACAAAAAGAGGAGGTAATATTATTGGTATTTTACTTCCTTGTTAGTAGTGTATTTTTCCTAGCTTACATTCTGGCACGCCCGGTTACTTTCGATCTGTTACCATTAATTTTCCAATTAGTGGTTTTATCTATTCTTTGTTTATTATTGTTTGTTATTATTTCCTTTTTTGTTCCTTATGGCCTTCTTTGGTTAACCTTCACGCTTTGGGTAGTGTTTTTGTTGTGCGGTGTCTTGTGGTGTATCTGCAGGTTATAACAACAATGAAACTATGACGCTCATGATTTATTTGATCTCCTCGGTGCTTGGTGTTTTGTTCTTAGTTCTAATTTTTCTATTCACTCGTAGAAACTAGTCATTAGTTTATCATCTTATTGTCATAGGACAACCAATCCGGAAAATTTATTTATTTATTTACTTTTGCTAAAATAACTACTTTGTAGGAAGTTAATCATTTTGTGATCTAACTCTTTAATTCTATTTATTGTTCTTTTTTAACCTTGCTATCAAAATTTTAGCTTCTCGGGTGAAGTACAGAAGTCAGAAAATAAAAAAATTAGCTCCCGGGATTTTTCTCACGTTCAAAATTTTCATTCAAAGTGCTACCTGTAGCCCATCTTCCAGAAGCCATAATGTTTTCTCCCGAACTCAGAATGACTTCACTTTTTTTTAAGGGAAAGGTATCAAAAAATCTATGCAATGGAAAAATAATTTTTTTATTTAGATTTACAGAAAAATTTTGGTTTCATTTCTTCTAACACCTATCTTTTTAACAAAAAACAACAAAATTATAGTTTTTTTTTAATTTATTTTATTTTATTTAACGTAACAACCTCACGCGTATGCTCTTTCCTCGCACTTCAAAAGTGATCTTGGAAATTAGAAACGTGAGACCACCTAGGCTCCGCAAAACAATTTATTTTTTTAATTTTTTGCCTTACATTTCAATTTTCCACGACAACACTTCTAGGTAACGTTTTCACACTCTTCTTTCGTCATTTTTCTTTTTTGTGAAAACAATCATTATCATTATTTCACAATCATGATTAATTACAATAATTATTAACATTTTTAAAAAAAAAATCTATTCCAATTGTATCCGCGTATGCTCTTTTCTTGCACCTTCGAGCGATCTAGAAAATCAGAAATGATCACAATTTTTTAGTTTCTTGTTCTAACATTGCAGGATCCTCTAGCTTTATTTTCCAACTATCATTTCAATCATTATTTTCCTTTGTCATATTATTAATATTTTTTTGGTCGTTGGTTGTGTATGCTCTTTTCCTGCACCTTCGAGCGATCTAGAAAATCAAAAACAACCACGATCACTTTTCTAACATTTTGTTTATAGGATAACTACTAATTTGTTTTTGTAGGACCACATTTCATTTGGAATATTGTCAAAAAAACAAAAAAAAACAAAAAAAAAAAATCCCGCAAAAATACCACCATTCAAAGAAAATTGTTGAAACCAAAAAAATAGTATGCTCAGGTACGTAATTATTTTCTACTAGTGATTTATTTCAAGTTGGAAAGAACCCTGCGTTTAATCACTTTATCATTTTGTTTTTGCACATAGATGAGGTGGATTTCATCACCACCAAAGCTACACCGGTGACATGGACTTGACTACCACGCACCAACAACATTTACATCTGCATTGCACTTTGAGACCTAGTCTCATCACAACGTTTGGTATTTACCTCACCCCTGCTCTTCACTTACAGGTAATGCTATCGTGCAGCATGTGAGTCACACCTAAATAGCTGTAACAACGAAGCCTGGCATCGTCCCTGTAAATCTTCGAGGGAGTTATAAGGACACCATACACATTCATCCCTCCATCACCTTCCACCTTTTCACAAAACATGTTCTGACATGGTGATTCACTCTAAACAGCAAGTAAGAATTGGTGAGTCTCCTCCAGTGCTCTAAGAGCTCCCCATCCCCCCATACGAATTTGGTATATCGGGACTAGGGTATATCGAGCACGCATCTTTTTTTCGGAGTAATAAGATTCTGCATCCATCAGTCCACATAGCATACTTGTATGATTACATGAAACAATGATCATTCCTAAAGAATTTACCTCATAAGCCAAAACAATTGGATCCACATGATTACTTGTTGTTTGAAAACAAAATAGTTTAGCATTTTTTTATCATAAAACTTGGCTAATATCAATGTGTTCATTGTAAAATTTCAAACCCTAGTTGTGTTCCACAAAAAATTAGTTCTTGACCAATTCAATACCAAGTGAAAACATCCAAACAATCCAACAACGCAGACCAAAACATCACACCAATTTCATTAGCTTGCTTCATCCAACAATACATTTATCATAGCTTGTCTTCGGCTATATCCAACTGATATTGAGTGACTAGCATTCACTCCCCATATCGTCAATTGTCAAAACATCCTTCATAGCTTGTTTCCAGCTATATCAAACTAATATTGGGTGACTTGTTTGAGTTCACTCATTATTCTATCCACCATCGTGTTTATCCAAATCATAGCCAACACAAATCCTTTCATAACTCATTTTGAGTTATATCACAACCATATCACGATTAACTTGTTCAAGTTACTTCCCGTTAATAGTCCAGAGCTTGTTTAAGCCAAATCTACACAACGTGTAACAAATCCTCTAATAACTCGTCTCGAGTTACATCATCATCATATTGAGATAACTTGTTTGAGTTACTCTCCTTATCAGTCATCACGAGCTTATTCAAGCTAAATCCAAAGTAATCGAGTTCTCATTTCCTCACACCTATTCAAAATTCCTACCCACTTTTCAGCTTAATCAGACACATTTCATCATGGTATTCACTCGCAGTCACAATCATGAAAATGATGATGAAGAAGTCGCACAACCAGAACTCACCAATGAAGAACAAGAACAAGTCAATAGGGTGATAGAACAAAACAAAAATGAATATTTGTTACACATCCTAGCCATGGGGGCAAAACTACCCCCTAACTTCAAGACGAAAATTTAAACAAACTCATCGACAACGGTGAATCAAGTTATCACAATGAAATACCAAACAATCCAAATGGTTCTTCAACCAAAGAGTTATTCACTAAAATCCAAGACTTAACAAAGAAACTTGAGGAAGCAACGACTAGAGCTAAAAGATTAAAAGACCTCAATCTAGATTCCAATACTCACGACATGTTTGATAAACCATCCCCTACTTCTCCATTCACACAAGAATGGAAACTTATGAAAGACACCATTCAAGGACTACAAAAATAATCAAAACAATTCAACTTTGAAGAATTGTGTCCTTATCCATTTGATACAGAGATATCACAATTACCATTTCTGTCATCCTTCAAAATCCCTAAGTTTGATAAATACAAAATCAAAGGTGACCCCATGAACATGTCAAGTAATTTTACATGCAATGTTAGGAAGTTTCCTATCGAGACACATACCTTTTATGATTATTCCCCCAAAGTTTAGGAGGACAAGCTTTAGACTGGTTTTTCCATCTTCCCAAAGGGTCGGTCACAACATTTGCAGACTTATCGGAGAAATTTTCAAATATTTTCCTATAACTTAGACTCAGAAATAACCATGCTTGATCTCTGTGCAACACTAAGCAAAGGCCAAACGAAAACTTTGCCTCCTTTTTACAATGATGGCAAGGAATTGCAAGTTGATTTCCCTACTCAATACAGAGAGACAACTAGTTAGCATTTTTGTTCCTAATCTCAATGTTGAATTATCATTCCACATGCAAATGCATTGTATGAATAGTTTTGAAGAAGTCATCGAAAAGGGCACACAAATTAAAAAATCCCTCATTTCTAAGGGCTTACTTAAAGCACCCTTTAGGGACCAACCTTATCGAGACACTCCTCAGAACCAAGACAAATCTAAATTCTTTAATCGGAATCAAAATATCGTCAACGATGGCATTACTGATTCTCGCCATGTCTAAAATATTCAAAACCATCCTATCAATACATTAAAATCCCAACAACCAATCATCATCCCTAGAAAGGAAGTTCCTTCTCGGGACCGATGAAGACAGTTCACTCCTCTCAAAGAAAGTCTATCTAGTGTCTTTCATCATTTGGCAAATGCCAATATGATTACATATCCCATCATCAAACCCTTCAAGAAGGACAGCCCAAACCAAATTGGTATAAGGACAACAAATATTGTGATTACCATCACATAAAAGGGCACTCCACATATCGATGCATGTAACTCTGCCATTACATCCAAGACCTGATTGAACGTGGAGACATAGAAGTTGAAAATACTTCTGAGACAAAAACACCTAATGAAAAACTTCACATGTTCAAAAATCCCTTCCCTAACCATGATAACAATTCAAAAGATAAGGGTCAATCATCAAGAAATTTTGAGTATGACTCAGTCATCTTGACCATAGATTATGACCAAGACTTAGTGGCAACTATAAAGATTAGAACTAACAGTGCGATCACCACTAGACAAAAAAAAATGTGGGTCCCTACAACAAAAAAATCTGCCACTTCATCCCCCGCATCACCTCCTAATCCACCATCTAATTCCGCCACCAATTCCTCTCCACAACCTATGCCATCATTCAATATTGTCAAACAATTAGAGAATACTGCAACAAAAATTTCCATCATGGAACTACTTAATTCTTCTCCCGCACTACAATGCATCCTTATGCAAACATTGAATAATGCTCATGTCCTTGAGGACATCAATTCACAACAATTCCAAGCTTTAATTACACATCTTACAGTCCCCAATCCTATTTTATCTTTTGGTCCCACTAACCTTCTTAATCCCAACATCACTAATAATCATTCTTTATACATCAAGGGTTATGTAACTCATCGTAAGATCAAGCGCGTCTTAATCGACAATGGATCAGCATTAAATATTTGTTCCATGAAACTTTTACGTTGTCTAGGTTACACTGAAAATGATTTACAAAACAATATCATAACCATTCGTGGGTATGATAATAGTGAAAGAAAGTCTGAAGGCACAATCACATTGCCTCTCCAAGTTGGACCCATCACCTTAGACACGGTTTGTCATGTGGTAGATGTAGAAGTTACATATAACATTCTCGTCGACTAACCATGGATTCATGCCATGAAAGCCATCCCATCAACATTCCACCAATGTATTAAGTTTCCTCATTTGGACAAGGAATTTACATTACGTGCGAGATCCCCAACCTTTTGAGTATTGTAGATTCCTCGAAGGATGGTATCGACATGATCACTATTGTCCATCAACAGATAAATATGCTCCACCTCACATAATCCCTAACAAACACACATTGATCTTGATACACTCCTAATAATGATCTGAAACCATCATCTCCTAACCAAAACACATTTTCCAATCCATTATCTTCCGCTAGTCAACCATCTTCCACCAGTCCTCCTCCCACTAATCAATCATCTTCTTCCACTAATCAAGCTTCTTCTTCCAACAACAGTTATTCTTCCACCACACCATCTTCTTCCTCACCTAGCCAACCTTCTTCATCCAACCACACCTCTTCTATTAAGATACCTCCTCCTGTGAATAACCAAACTTCATCCTTCAATCCACCCCCTTCTTATAACCCATTCTCTTCATCTTTTAAAACTACCAAACTGACTTCCCCACCACATGAGGTACCTATTGGTCCCCCATCTCACACATTTAAAATCATTGACACAGGATGTGGTGAATATCAATTTCAAAAGATGGAAGACTCCTTTTATATCACCAAATCCCCACATAGCTATGGCAAACCTAACGCTCCACATCTAAGAATCCATCCCACTTACCAAATGGGACAATCAGTTTGGAAAAAGTTTGGTTATCTTGACAACAAACATATTCCAAGTTCTTCAGGATCTTGGTTATATAATGATGAATTTTCTCCATGTTATGAGTCCCCTCAATTTACCAAAGCTCACCGAATAATGAAAAACATGCGATGGAAGGGTAAAGGACTCGGTCCAAATGAACAAGGTCATTTAGACCCAAGATAAATTACACAACATCATGGTAAATATGGTCTAGGTTTCAAGGTGTTTGATGTTGCTCCCATAATAATTTCAAGTGACAATGATGACACCAATTCTGATAATGACATCAAGTCTCCATGTAGTCTTTTTGAGGACCTCGCTGAAACACATCTTTACTTTGAACATTTATCTATTAATGTCATCAATTTTGAGCCTACACATCCGAGTCTCATAGACCATGGCCAACCACATCATGCGGCCATGGACATGTTCCAAAATGATGAAGCCATCGAAGAATTCCTTAGAACTCGTGACCAAATCCCTACTTCCGACCATAGAAAAGGATTTGAAATCAATCTAAATGAATCAGCCTATTTTGGTGAAGAGATAAAATATTCAAATCCTTCACCCTCGGAAAATTTGGATCAGAAGCGCAAACAGAGGATTTCCCATAGTCAAAATCTCACCGCCACCCTATCCAACAAACATGTCAATAAAAAGTCCCAACATTACACACAAAAATCTTGTACCAACTCACCTAAAACACCCGACACCGATGACCTACATCAACCATTAGCATCGTTCTCCAAAAAGGATACATCTAAAATGCTTGTAGAAGAAACAAAAGACATAAACATTGGCACCACCGAACAACCAAAAATTTTACAACTTGGCATTAGTCTGTCTGACCAAGAATGCATGGAATTCACAACACTCCTTATTGAATTCCAAGATATATTTGCATGGACATATAAGGACATGCCAGGCCTGGACCCATCTCTTGTAGTACACCATCTTGTGGTACATCCGGATGTAAAACCTGTAAAGCAAAAACTACACAAAATGCATCCCCAAGTTGCATTGCTTGTCAAATCCGAACTCGAAACTCTTGGAAGTTGACTTTATCAAACCTATTGATTATTCGGCATGGATATCTAACATAGTTCCCATCACCAAGAAAACTCCCAGCATCAGAATATGCACAGACTTCCCGACATCAACAAGGCTTGTCCCAAAGATGACTTTCCCTTGCCAAATATAGACATGATTGTTGATTCTACGGCAGGCCATGAAATGCTCTCCTTAATGGATGGATTCTCTGGTTACAATCAAATATGTATTGCTTGAAGGGGATCAACATAAAATGACATTTACTACACCATGGGGCACCTTTTGTTATAAGGTCATGCCTTTCGGCTTGAAAAATGCTGGTGCCACCTATCAACGAGCAATGATTGTCATCTTCCATGACATGTTACATGATATCATGGAAGATTATGTTGATGATATATTAGCAAAATCCAAAACATGAATAGGGCATCCAAGTGTGTTGAGACACATTTTTGATAGATTACGCGAGTATAAGGTTCATCTTAACCCAAAGAAATGTGTGTTCGGAGTAACCTCTAGTAAATTATTAGGGTTTATTGTCTCACAAAGAGGCATAGAAGTGGATCCTACAAAAGTCAAATCCATTATGGAAATGCCTCCTCCTCAAAACCTAAAACAATTACGTAGTCTTCAGGGAAAGATACAATCTATTCGGTGTTTCATATCACAGTTGGTTGATAAGTGCCATCACTTTAATCAGTTACTCAAGAAAGATGCACAATTTCACTGGAACCACGATTGCCAAGACTCTTTTGCTAAGTTAAAAGAATACCTCTCTAGTCCACTTGTTCTTATGTCACCAATTGTCGATAAACCCATGTTGCTTTATACATCTGCCATTGAACATGCCATAGGAGCTCTACTAGCACAACATAACGATCAAGCAAAAGAACAGGTTGTATATTACCTTAGTCAAACACTTATTGAGCACGAAGTACGTTATTCCCAAATCAAAAAGTATGCTTAGCGGTCACCTTTGCATTCCATAAGTTACGTCATTACTTGCTCAATCACACAACTAAGTTGATTGCCAAAATTGATCCTCTCAAGTATTTTTTGTCCAGACCCATTCTCATGGGAAGAATGTCTAGTTGGGTCGTATTACTTAGTGAATTCGATGTTGAATTTGTTCCACATAAAGCAATTAAAGGACAAGCCCTTGTAGACCAACTTGTAGGCACCCCTTCCTGGCACAGAAACCACTTTAGTTCTCTTTTCCTGATGAAGATATTCTACACATAGACATCATGCCAGCTTGGACTCTATTTTTTTATGGATCTTGTAATCTCCATGGCTCAGGGGCTGGTATTTTTCTTATCACACCCAGTGGACATGTTATCCCCAAATCATTTTACTTAGCATTCCCATGTACCAACAATATCATAGAATATGAAGCTCTCATCGTAGGATTAAAATTGGCTATATCTTGGAATCTTACAGAATTAGTTGTATTTGGTGATTCTTTACTTATCATCAAGCAAGTTACTGATGAATACTAGGTCAAGGATGAAAAACTTATCCCATATAAACACATGGTGGATAGTCTTTGAAGCTATTTTCATTAATTAGCTTTGATCAAATCCCCAAAATTTGTAATAAATCTACCGACGCTATGGCAACCATCGGATCCCTATTAGAAATCACATCTAGTCAACCCCAGGCACATTTTCTCATAGAACATCTCTTAATGCCTACCTATGATCTTCCTGAAAACACTATGGTATGTGAGATCGTGGGTCCGAATAACCCTTGGTACCATGATCTTTATACCTTCATTCATGATAAAACATTTCCTACCGACATGAAACCAATGCATAAACGTGCTTTAGCACAACGTGCTTCTCGTTACACCATTTTAAAAACTCTTTATAAACAAGGATATGATGGCACCCTACTCGATGTCTTAATCAGGAAGAATCCTCGAGTGTCTTAGCTAAAGTCCATTCTGGTATCTATGGAGCACACACGAATGGTATCACCTTAGCCAAGAAAATCCTACAAGTTGGATATTATTGGCCCACCATGGAAAGTGACGCATGTCATTTTGTCAAACATTGTCAAGCATGTCAAAAGCATGGAAATATTATCCACACACCTTCCCAGGCATTACAATCGATAACCACACCATGGCCCTTCTCTCAATGGGGACTTGACCTCATTGGTAAAATCAGACCAACATCGTCCGATGGACATAAGTTCATCATTACCGCTACTGATTACTTCACTAAATGGGTGGAAGCTATGCCTCTCACTTATGTTACTTGGTAGCCAAATATCAAATTCATTTTTAATAATCTCATCTGTCGATTTGGTATTCCATCCACTCTGTTGTCGCAGATAATGGTAAATCATTTAAAAACCAGATGTAAAAGACCTAGCCAAACGTTTTCACATCAAACTTAAATGGTCCACTCCATACTACCCTCAGGGTAATGGTCAAGTGGAAGCAACCAATAAGACCTTAAAATCCATCATGGAAAATTTTCAATACCCATGGACGTAATTGGCATACTCAAATTTACCCCACTCTTTGGGCTTACCGTACATCTTACCACACGCCTACTTTGGAGCCACCCCATTTTCCCTTGTTTATGGTTGTGAAGCCATTTTACCTATTGAGATAGAAATCCCATCCTTGAGGATCTCCCTTAAAGATGTAATTAATGAGGATGAATACCGACTAGTCACGGCTTCAAGAGCTTGAGCTTCTCGATGAAAAATGACTTAATGCTCTCAATCATCTTCAAGTCTATCAAAACCGACTACAACGCAGTTATCATAAAAAGGTAAGACCCAAAGAATTCAAAATTGGTGACCTCATTTTAAAAGAAAATCAAAAGAATACCACTAAAGAATGAGAAAAACAAGGAAAATTTGAGCCTAATTGGTTAGGACCCTATGTAATTACAGCTAAATTTGGCTCTGGAGCCTATAAATTGGCCACTGAAGATGGTCAAGATCTTGATGAACCAATGAATGTAGTTCATTTAAAGAAATTTTATCCTTGAGATGTTCACTATTCTGGGAAACAACGTGTACATTGTTCCTTCTGTCTTGCTTATCTCTGAATAATTTAAATTTATTCATTTCCATTGTAAATATTTTTTTATCAAAATCACATCTTCATATTTATCATCATGAGACAGGTGCTAATATAGATCCTATTAAGTTTGTGAGTATCATACTTCTTATAATATCTCCCATTTTCAGTCACTTTCACCTATGGTCATACCTAGAAGCTTACTGATGGTAATATATTCCCTTCAAAGACATTCTCTCTTTCATAACAAAGCTCTAAACTTCTTTACCCAGTTCATTTGGTCATCCATCTCAGTCTTCGGTGTTGAACCCTCGTGTCCTACTAGTCATGTGGGGCTAAGATTGGGGGCAGACATTCCTTCCCAAATACAAAGCACTATTGTAAAAATCCATCAATTCAATAACTTATGAATAATTCATCGTCACATCTTTCGTCCTTCATAGTCTTTGGTGTTGAGCCCACACTTCTTCTAGTAGTGTGAGACTAGGAATGGAGGAAGGTGCCCTTACTCATCTACGTCTTGTCTTCGGTGATAAACCCTTGCCTCTTACAAGTGGCATGGGGCAAAGTGTAGAGGGTCATTCTCATAAAAGCATAAAAATATTGCAAAATATTCAAAAAAAAAAAAAAAAAAAAAAAAAAAAGACAAAAAGGAATTCACTTGCCTATATTTTGCCTTTGGTGATGAGCCCTTGCTTCTCACTAGTAGCATGGGGCAAGGCATAGGGAGTCATTTCAAAAATACAAAATCTTACAATGCTTGCAAATTATAGAATCCCCAAAGAAGTAATTTAGATGCCTAAGTGAAGAGAGAACTATCCCTTCCCTCATATCTTACCAATCAATGAGGCCACATAATTGTCTAAGCCTAGCATGTGACTCATAAAGTGAAAGCCATTTTTGAAACTGGTTCATTACCATTATGAAGAATGGAGTCACAATTTCCCAAAGGGATTGTTGTTAGCATTTGTCTCTATATTCATTATCTACCTCCTACGTCCTTCTTGATTCTCGGTGATGAGCCCACGCATCTTACTAGTTGTGTGGAGTCAAGAATGGAGTTGGACTTCTTTTCATCATATCATCACCACCATATCCTGCCAATGGAAAGAGAATTTGTGTTATTCTGAGCATAAGTTACCACATGGAACACGGTACATACGGATAATATCTGGTTTATCACCTCTCAAAAATAAGTCTACACTTTGGTCCATAAATTGCCAATAATAGTGTAAAAATCCACAAACAATGTGAAAATCGTCAAAAATCTAAAAATAGTGTAAAAATCTAAAAATCTAAAAACATTTAAAATCGTCAAAAACCTAAAAACATTAGAAACAATCATCCAAAATCCAAAAAAAAAAAAATAAAAATAAAATAAAATAATTACAAAATTAAACATCGTCAAAATCTAAAAAAAAAAATCAAAAATCCAAAAACATTTGAAAATTGCAAGAAACCAAAAACATTAGAACAATCATCCAAAATCTAAAAAAAAAAATAAACTCGTCAAAAATCCAAAAACATTAGAAATAATTGTCAAAAATCCGAACACATTTGAAAATCGTCAAAAAAATCAAAATCAAAATTTAAAAAATTAGAAACGATTATCAAAAATCCAAAAAACATTAGAAAATATATATATATATATATATATATAAAAAAAAAAAAAATGTTGTAAAATCACAAAACTCTAAAAATACCAACACAATTCAACCTTTGAACTATTATCCCCAACGGATGATCCAATCACTTTATGACTACCGAATTCAAAACACTTCTCCTCGCATGAATCCTCGCTTGGGGCAAATCCGGCTCTCATTGCTTCCTTGTTTGAGGACAATGACCCAATACTTTACTATGTCCTCGTACCCCTGCTTGGGGCACATCCGATCAATCCTCACTATGGAACACGTTAGGGACATGTTTATTGGTTCTTGTGTTGCATTATTAGTTATAAATTATTAATTGCTTTCTTGTATCTTGATATATTACAGGGGGCATCTTGATTTTATGTATCCTGGTGTTCTCTCTAATATTCTTATGTTATCTGATTGCATGTCGTACTGGGGCATCATATTTTCTTGATGGCCTCTATCTATGCTCTCTTCCATTTGCATATCATACTGGGGCATCAAACCTTTTTGATGGCCCCTGTCTATGTTATCACGCATATTACAGTCTAGTCATCCTGATCTTTTATATCACGATGCATCCTGTTATGTGCTATATTAAAATTAAGATGTTTTTCGTCACGTGAGTATCTTCCTGCATGATCAACATCTTACTTTGCACCCCATCCATTCACCCATACTAATACATTCCCCAGTTTGGGAATCCTACTTGATCACCATTGCAGTTTGCGAATCCTACTTGACGATCTTTCTCAAGTAGCATTCACTATCCAGCAGCTCCTCCTCCCCCACCATGCTCACCATGTATTTGATCCATTCATCCTCGCTCCTCATTTTTACTCCTCCGCCACTTATCCCCATATTACCCTTCTCACCATTCATGTCCCCTCTCACCCATTTGTATTCTTTCCTTTCACCCTTTTGCTTCCCACTTGACAATCTTACTTAATAACCCCTTCTATATGGATCCTCGGTGGAGGTTTACCCTCTCCCTAAGATCTTCCCATTGTAGAAGCTTCTTCACCACCTCCCCTCTCATCAAACAACACTCACCACCGCACACATCTTCCCATTCCACCTCTTCTACTTCTCATTCTCGCATCATTACTCTCACCACGCAAGCATCCCAATTAAGGATTCCCCTCACACTCTCCACCCTTCACTACATATATTCCTTCATCCATTCATGTTACACTCCTTTGTTTCCTTTCTTTCTTGTTATCACCTCATCTCGTATCCTATTCCACTCAGGCATACCTCACTCACTCTTTTCTCATCCTTCCCCAAATCCATCTTATGCCTGGTCATCCTACTTACATGCTCTCATAGTATGGAAAATTCACTTGAGGGTTCCCCTTCAGTCCATTTTGTCATACCCTATTCCCACCAACTCTATCATCATCCTTCTTCTTCTTCAGCTTGGCGATCTTACTTAACCATTCCAGGCCGCATGGCAATCTTACTTAAGACTTCCTCTTAAGATTGATCTACCCTATGGCCTTCCCCATCCCATCATATTTCCCCATCTTATTTCTCTCACCTCTCATCATGATCATCTTCTTCAACCTACCATTCCCCCTATCCCCAATATCATTTTGTCTTTCTCCTTACATATCATCCCTATCGGTTAGGTGATCTTACAAACCTCTCCGGCAAGCATGACGATCTTACTTAAGAGATTCTCTTAAGCATGACATGTCATCTTACACTCGCCCATCACTCTACAATCTCACCATCCATCTTTCCTCTTCATTCCCCATCATCACATCTTTTTACCACCACTATCACCCTCCTCTGCTTGGCAATCTTACTTAACCACTCACCCAGCATGGCGATCTCACTTAAGAGTCCCTCTTAAGGATGATCTATCTCCTTTCCTTTCCCCATCACTACACACCATTCACCCTTCACTTTTTCTCGGCATTCCCCATTATCACATCCTTTCACCTCCTTTTCCATTCTCACAAACACCACTTCTCACTTGACCCACTTGTCATCTCCAGTTTCGCTCACTTGGCAATCTTACTTAACCACTTCCGTCACATGACAATCTTATGTCAGGGTCCTCCCTACACTTAACTTGTCATCGTGAACTTCTCCCCCACCTCATTCTTCATTCACTTTGTTGATTGCTTCTTCCACCTAGTCTCTCCTACTACCCACTTTTTCCTCCTACCATTATCCTTTCTCCACATATCCTCTTATAACATACATCTAATCTCTTCCACCTACAATCACGTTCTTTTCCCCCATTTTCCCCTTCTTGATCCATCATCCTTCATACCATTTCTTCCCATTCTTTTCATGTCTTGTTTCTTCATCCTCACCTCATTCATCCTCATCACCCACATCCTCTCCTCACTTTCACCTAGTCCCAACTCATCCCTCCCATTTTCTTTACTCTTTCCACTTCATCTTCTCAAATCCCCCACATTTCTACCCACACACGTGTTCGCCATTATTGTTAACATTCCTCTATCATTCTTTCATCATCATCTTCTATTCCTGCATGCTAATAATTGTAAGTGGGCTTTCCCTAAAAATCATCAATCCTCATTCCATGACCTCATTCACTCCCTTGGACCTTCTAGAGTTTCCCTTCATTCCTTCCCTCCTCTAAGCCCACCACTCATTGTAAGGGGGCTTTCCCTAACATCCCTTTGTTGGCGTTACCCTTTCCAATCCTCGTTACCTTTCTCCTTTTCTTCATTTTTTCTCACCCTTCCCCACCACTCATTGTAAGGGGGCTTTCCTAATCCCCCTCATTGGCATTGCCTCTTCTATCCCCCATTCTCTTTTCTCTCCTATTCTTTTCCCTCAATCCCACCCTTTCTTGTCACTTCTTACCCATCTCTCCATCTTCCCTTCACCCTCTTCAATATCTTTACTTGTCTTCATCATACATCCTTTGTCTATTTTCTCGTAGTCCTAATATCCTCATTTCATGCATCTCCGCATCTTTTCCAATCGATGTCATTCCTCCCCTCTTTCTTCTCTTTACATTCCTTATATTGTTCCCTTTCCACTTATTATCCCCTTTCTGTATTCCCTTCCTTCTACATCATTTTATTTGTTATCCTCTTCTCTCTCCCACCCCTTATCTTATTTCCCTTCCCCTGTATCATCTTCTTCCCCTTTTTCCATCACGTTTCCTCCTTACTTCCCCATCGATAACCTAGCTCTTCAGCATTGTCCTATCTTTTTTATCATACCACCCTCCACATGCATCTCCATATGGTCTACTCCATATTCTTTGCCTTGGTCTTCCTCACAATGACATGATTCCTTCAATCTTCTCCCTGTATTCAGCTCTATCTTCCTTTCCTCTCCCCTAATTTTCACGTTTCTTCTGACCACTTCTCCTTTTCTCTACCACCCCTACCTTTTCGTTCATTTTGTATTTGTTTCTCTTCTTTTCTCTACTCTTTTTCACACTTTCCTCACCCCTCATAGTTTCTTTTTTTCCATTCTACTTCTTCTTTCGTCCTCTTTCATTTTCATCCATTTCACCCCCTACTCCCACCTCATTTTCTCCTTCTTATTTATCCTTTCTTGTTTCCTACTTTTCTCAACTCTATCATTTCTTTCACTTTCATGCATCCCTCTTTATTATCTCTGTTGCTTCCTTCATTTGGCACATCTCTCTATTTCATCCCTTCACCCTCTACTCTGTCATTTTCCTATTTTTGCCTTGTTTTCCTTCATCATTCCCTTCTTCCCCTATCATCCCTCTCTCTTATTTCTACCTCTTTCATTCCTTTTTTTTTCCCCTCCCCTATCTCCCTTACTCTTCTCATAATCAACCCCCAATCCTATCCATTCCCTTTTCTCTTTCCCACACACCCTCACACCTAGCATTCAAGGCCGATTGAATCCTTTCTCCATTTGCATCATGCGGTCATTCCAGTCTCTTCCACTCCATTATCGTCCTCTTCTCCACATAATTCATTTCTCTTCTTTTCGAGAGTTCTATCATATATTCCATTCTCATCAGTCCTCTCGAGGGGGCATCACCACATCTATCCATAATCACATCTTCTCATGAAATTTTTGTCTTGGAGGATACTATGACATCCGTCACTCACCACTTTCTATTCTCCCCAACAAACATTCGCTCTACCTTTTTTGCTTAAGAAAAGTAGATTGAATTCTTCCCCCATCTCGTCTACTTTCTTTGAAAGGACACTACTTTCATAGTACCCTTCCAAAGAGGGGAAAATGTAGACACCCTAATTTCACATCTATCCTAAATCAATTAATTCCCCTTCCTCATTTCCCACAAAAATACACTTTGAATTAATCAAATATAATTTGATTAATTATCCATTTCAAAATCTAAAAAATAACCCAATCCTCACCACATGTCATTATTCTCCATGTTTTTCTACTATTGAATTAAAAATTCAAATTCAAATCCTCACCCACTCTTCATGGTCCCCACTCACCTAAAATCCTCCACTTATGAATTAAAAATCTAAAATCAAATCCTCACCCATTCTTCGTGGTCCCCACTCACCTAATCTTGCCCACATTTTCAAACCATGATTACTTAAATTACTCTAAGTTAATCACTCCCCCAGGATATAAATACAACCTTACCCCTCCCCTCTAAGGACATGGAGAATAAGCTTGAATGCCCTATCTAAGTTCTTGCATCCTTTGAGAAAATAACATCCTTCTACCTCATCCTAATGCCCAAATAGCCTCATAATCCTTTTTCCCATCTAGTGCAAAGTAAGAGGATCATTGTTGCAGGAAGGCCTTGCTCCATCTTGAAGAAAAGCACCTACATATCACACAATCAGGGCTCAATCCAAGTTTCCTAGCCCATTCCGAGGTTTTACATGAACGCGAAAGAGGAGGAGGAGGTATATATTGGTATTTTACTTCCTTGTTAGTAGTGTATTACACCTTTGAGCTCATGGTACTGCAAGGGAAAAATCTTGAACTCGCGCAACAAATAAATGATCTTCAAAACTTCCTTTTCTAACCAATAATCGCCGATGATAGCCTCCTTAGGTTTGGCCTCCTCCTAATGTCAACCTTTTTTATCTTCAAAGGCTCATGGTAGGCGTGTGCTTTCTCATCAGTGTTGTCTATGACCTCATGCGTACCCTCCGAATGATCAACATTCAACGCTCCATATCTTCCTGTCTATGACATAGACCAATTTTCATTTTTTCTTTTTCCATATATGTGTGCTCAAAATGTACTTCCTCTTATTCTTCCTCATTGAGGTGCATCTCCACATAATGCTTTTCTAGTAATTTCAGCAACCTATCCTCATCCATGGCACTATCTCCCACTGTAAGGCACTTGATTGTTTACAATGCCTTATCCAAAGTGATGGTTTGGAGCTCTTATACTCAAACACTTAAATGAGGTTAGCCACCAACTCTTACCAATTACTCGTCTCATGACGCATCTCCAAATGAATGTACCATGCACGTGCATAGCCTTGTAAGGTGGAGTATAACTTGTGTACCCATAATGAAGGTGGTAATGCTTTTGCACTTCCCATCCAGGCTTCCTTGCATGCTTGGATATGAAACAAAGTGGTTTCTTTACCATGGTAGTCTTGTATAGCCATGGGCGTGTTGCTCCTTGAAAACCTTACAGAGAGTGTGATTCTTACCTCATGCCACTCTAGGAGGTTCTCCCAATGTGTAGCCCACCAACGTGCTGCAGTCTTGAGTAGGTTATAGCTGATAATTCCTCTTCTTTCGTCCTCATTTCTCCACTGAACTTCCATTTCCTATAGGAAAATCTCAGGGAATGCTCCCCTAAGTAGCTAGGCAACTTCTTTCCTCCTAGGTGCTTGACTGAGCGTGCCTTTGTCACCCTTGTTACAAGTTCTTTTAATTGTCACCCAATTAACTCATAGGTCTCGTGCGCCCAATTGTCACATGCCATGCTAGTGGTATCACTCACGGATTGAGTGTCTTTGAATTGGATGATCCCCTCCGTGGGGTGAATTACCTCGAGAATCTCTCGATGGAGCTCTAATAGATTCTATCAAGGACTTCTTCTCCCAATGGCTCTGTGCAGGTGTTGACTTCCCATCCGTCAAAGGGATGACCACCCGTTCTTCCTTGTTTTTGAAATTGATATATCCTTTGTTAAACCTTATGTCGGTATTATTCTTATAACACCATGGGTGCCCAAAAAACACTAGAAAGTTGTCTGCATCGGCGAGTTCCAAGACTTTAAAGTCTCCAATAAACTTGGCCCCTTGAATGGTGATAACTGCATCCTTCAGGAATCCAATGAGCATTTCCTTAGTCTTGTTCACCATATACAACACATTTGAAGATGGCTACAATGCGGGCCTTCCCATCTGATGTCAGGCATCTAAGGTAAGAACATTCACCTCTGCTCCCGTTTTGATGAGGATATTGCTCAGAAGCCATCTATCAACAATCGCATTCGAGTAATCTCCTTCTTATATTCAAGGTTGTGTGGAGAAAGGTTTACATGTAAATCCTATCTCTTCTCGCTCTACTCCGAAGACGTGGTACCTTATCCCTTACCCATTCTCCCAAAGAGGATTAATATTCTCTTGTCTCAACATTTAACATACTTCTTTGACCTCATCCAGTCACTCCTTCGAACCTCGTTATCCTTACGCTGCCCCACCTATGTAACATCTCCATTTTAGAACAATAGAACAAGAAAAAAAAATTGATAAATGCTTCCTAGTTCTAAATACATAATTTAGAACTCACAAATCAAAACAACCATTCTTATAATAGATAACCATATGCTGTTGTAATGACTCAGAGTACCTCCGATCTATTCATTCCATGACTCGGTAATCTACCGATCTATTCATGAGTATCAAGAGTTGGCATTTTTATTTTAACACATCACTCTTGCGGTTCTCTTCCCTAATCTGGGATTCAGAATGCTCTGTCCAAGGAACCTATCTGAATAATTGTTACCATTATTCATCGGCATCTCGTCCCTTAGACTAGGTGACATAGGACAACGCAATCAGTAGCTTGCGATACTTTGGCTAAATATTTGAAACATATCGCTTATGTCTCGTATCCCGACGACGGCATACTCGTCGATCTAGAATACATCCTTCACCCCATTCCTATGTTATGTAGAATGTCTTATACTTGACTTACGTTAGTCTCTCCGCCCTAAGTTATTCACTCGAACGGATTAGTAATATGACAACGTTATAGGGTTGCTTCGAGGACTAGGGATACGCTGACATATTGGGTCAACCCTAGTTAACCCAGTGTGTCAAGATACCCCGAGTCTCCTGGGGCAGCCTTATAACATGACCACGTTCATAATCAATCCCAGAGTAAAACTTGTTCAAGTTTAAGGTGTAAATATTAACGATCAATGCAAAGGGTGTCGCCATAAGTCACCTGCATTGTTGTATCTTCGAGAAGATCCTAATCTTCTCGAAGGTACAACCCTGCAGTTGACTTGTGCCATCAACCTTCAAATCTGCCTCGAAAAGATCTACTCATTTTAAGGTGTTACTTTCGTTGAGTTAAAGTTATACTTAAGACGCTCCTTTTAGGGTAGTCTATTCCCAACCCCTGGGTTCCTCACCTTAGAATTACCTTTCTTAATAAAACCCATTTCACAAAGAGAAGTTATTAAGACTTGAGGTCCCATCAAGGAGTTCATTGAAAAATAGAAATCTAAATCAATGAAACTGGACAATAGCCCTTAATCTTCACATAAGGTTGCTAACCATACCCTTTTTGGTTTATATCAGTTCTCATAACTGAAATATATCTTACTTATTAGTATTGAGATATAGTGATTAAAAATCCAATTAAACGTTGTCTTGACTTAGATCAAGACTAAGGAGTAATAATTTATTCAGCCCGTTTAGCTTCCTGTTGAGGTTTATTTTAACCTTAACTTCTCGAAAGACAGTGATCTAAATTCCAATTTAGCTTTAGATAGATCATAACAGAACTACTAAACATACACAAGTATTCAGTCACATAATCTTTGCAAAGCTTACTTAGAGGATCCCAAATGTCTCCAAGGTATACAATAATAACAATGCTCTTAAAATCATTCGAACCGAAGAAGTTCAATCCATCAAGATACGAATGCAACACATACGTAACAAATACCTCATTTCATTCATTTCTAAGCTAATCAAATACATTTTATGCATTCAACATATTTGATACAATACTCAATAGCAAAAGAACATCTTTCTTTAAGTAGTACATTTAGAGAATCAAATTGGAATTCATCATAAAACCAAATTAAACAATCAACATCACATCGAGATCTGCGTGTCTTTACACTTATGGCAACCATCTGTAAAAATTGTTAACACGGGTCAGTTCGGTGAACTGAGCATGATAAGCACTAATTCTTAAAACAATTGCAATCCACCAATTGTTCTCATTAAACAACCTGTTTATATGAAATCATTTCTTCACATTCCAAACTTAAATCAGGCTAATCATCCTATATGTTAGAGACTAAGAACATATGAATACAACCATTCTAAAGACAAGAAAAACTCCTACAAGATTGTTTCTAACAATTTCTCAAAGGCAGTTAAAACATTCAACAAGCTCACTGTCTTAATTCTTTTATCATCATAACACATTTCAATGGTATTGACAAGTATACCCATTTATACAGCAACACACATTTTATACCAGTCTCTCCATACAATACCACAGTTTATTCTTGTTATGCCCATACCGTAGAGATCGCAAAAGGATGCAAGAAGAAAGCACACAAGTTTTCCTGTCTAGGAGAGAGAGGATTTTCCTATTCCACTTATTATATACATCAACATATAAATTACAGTCTAGAAGAAAGAACAGAGTCCATCAGAATCCTAAATCAATAACATTCTGGACTGTACCGACTCCTTTAGATTAATACATATATATTTACGCATGCGACTAAACAGTCGTGATTACAAGAAGAACTACAGTTCCATCTAAATCCAAATATAAAAGTCACCTGTAGCTACTAAGCGATTCAAGAGCTTTCGCGCCAAGCAACAGAAAATAATCCAACCATGAAAGACTCAACAAATCTTTTCCTATCATTTATCAACATGAAAATACCCAACGCCATCGCCTGACATGGTACAGCTAAGAGCTCTTTGTTTCAGTCAAACTTGAGACAAGATAACATTAAAACAAATAACGTTTCCATATGCAAATACAGTGACATTCACACTGAGTCGAAACACAACATGCACAGCTTCATTCAACTAATCAAATCCCTATGATTATACAAAGGATGTAAATTAGAAGCCGATTTCAAGAAGAATAATCACAACAAGGTCTTCACAGAAGCCGAATTCCATATCAATAAATTTCCTCAAAGTTTCATCTGAAGTCGAGCTACTACAAAATATAACAGGGTATCAAACAAATTCGAGTTGATAAAGAAACCCCATCCCTTAATTCCTCATAATCAAACTGAACATAACACAACAATATTAAGAAAGAGTCAAAATGATATGCATGCTCAGCGAGGACTCAAATCGAGAAACGAGCCAACACGCAGCATATCATGGACTCCAACAGTGCCAAATCCAACCAATACTTATAACCAAGGTTTCGATTGAAGTTGAATTCATACGACAACAATTCAAGAATCCTAAAAGTACTCACAGCAAAACTTCTATAGAAGTTAAAACATAAATTACCTTTCAATGACTCCATCGAAGTCAATAACATTTAGTATTCTTAACAAAACAACAACATTCATAACCAAGCTTAGACAGAAGTTTGAAATACTAGATACATTTCAAGGACTCTCACTGAGTCAATACCAACCGTATTCACAACTGAGCTTACACAGAAGTAGAAACACTAGTTACATTTCAAGGACTTCAACAGACTCAAAACCAATGAGTATCCACAACAAGCTTCCGCAGAAGTCAATAACATACCACCCATTTCAAGGATTCCAACAGTATGCACAAGGAAACTACTACAGAAGTTAAAAACATAAGTTACATTTCAAGGATTCCAAGGAGTCGAAACCATATAGCATTCTCGACTAAACTTCTACAGAAGTCGTAACATTATATCAATTTCAAGAGTTCCAACCATATCATGCTAAAAGTATCCTCTACAAAACTTCAACAGAAGTCGAAACATACGAAACATTACAAAGACTCTCACTGAGTCATTTTCGTATTTAATCCTTGCTACTTTTAACAGATTCTAACCCAAAATCACAAACTCAGTAAGGACTTCTACAATCGTCACAATCAAGTAGAATAATCACAGCAAGCATTCCCAATAGAAGAACTTCAAGTATTCTAGCAAGATTCAACAGGGTTCCACATCAACAATAAAAGCACAGCCGGTCTGTAATCGAAATGAAACCAAAAAGAAGAATAATACAGTAACCATTCCAACAAGGTCTTATAAAACCCCGAGATTCCTAATTCCACAGGAAAAGAAGAACCAATACATTGCTTCAAACCAACTGAACTGAAATCACCTGAACAGAGTTGTTTTAATGAAAGCATTTAGAGTAAAGCAAGATTTTTAAAAGTCAGGGCCTATCATGCCTGGTAATGTCGCTTTAAAAATCCGAAGAAGACCTCTGAATGAGCTCGAGCCTTCTCCTCTTCTTCCACGTTAGATTCAACAACAATAATTTGTTACCCTCATGCCTTATAAACTTTCCTCGACAGAGAAAAGAGCTAGTTATTCTCATAGTTGCCATGCAACACCAAGTAGACTGGTTCGAAGAACCAGTGATCAAACAGAGAGAAAACCGGAGCGCATGGAAAACCAAACAACCAACTAGTTTTCCATTTTGCATGCCTTCCCGAGCAATCCATGCTCGGGAACTAAGTTCATTAATGACATTAACTCCAAAATTCCCACCCAAACTCCATTGCCACCGACCGCCATAGTTGGCGATTGATAAATGCAAACAAAAGACCATTTCCAGATTTGGCGACTCTGCCACGTCGGTCCCAACAGATATTTACAACCTCCACCAAATCCCAAGTCCTTCATACTTATCCATCTCATAAATTCCATAGAAACTACCACCCATGGCTCGCACCCCTTCATAGGTCCCCCTTCATCCATGGTCATTAGTTAGGTTAGAAACATAGGTTAGATCTTAAGGTGATACTTAGTCTAACTTCCTTAGTGCTAGGTCACTAACCTTAGAAACATTTAGCTTATAGTTTAGGGCTAGGTTAGATTAGCACTAATCCAACCCATAGGTTATAGTTTAGGTTTAGGTTATTAACCTTAATAAATCCAGTCTAGGTCTAACAAATAGAATCGTTCAGTATAAGAACCAACAGATATACATTCCCGAAATGGATTCTATCCAGCATTGATAATAAGCTAGCAGTATATATACCAGAATTTATTACCTGGCTCAAGGTCTAGACCTTCCTGATATTACGATATCGGGAACCAATTCATTTAACACGATCAACCTGAGTTAGACTCCAGAATTGCTTATCCAACACATTCAGACCTTGCACCCTTCGTAAGGTCTATAATTTTTGTTCATCCAGAATAAACTTAAAACATCTCTTGGATCAATGCCATTGATCCAAGGCTGAGTCATAAAGATGGGTAAATCCACAATTCATCCCGAAATCAGATTGAACTCAGGTGCTAAAAATGAAAGAAATAAAAGAGTCCAAGCATATCCTGACTCAGTCAAAGATCTTCAAGAGCAAAGAAGATACAATCAATATCAAGCATGACTTCACAATCAAAGGAACACATCCTTATACAGAAGAAATCATATATCAACACTTGAATGCTCAGGAGGAAGTAACAATAGTTCAGAGTGTTACAACCTGCCTTGATTTCTCCTTGAGACGTTGTATCTCCCCTTGTAAAATCTGAATCACATCCATAGTCTCCTGGTATACTTCTTTCTGATGGGCAGGGTCTGGGTAATTTCCATATAGCACATCCTCTCTGGAAACTAGTGTCCTTGGTCTTGGTATCTCCCTAGCACGTGTGGCCTCTACTCGCATTGTCACCAATACAGTTCTAGTTCTAACTCATGTGCCACTCTTGGCATCCATTGTGAATCAGCCTTTTTGATGCTCACCATAGTAGTGCCCTTATCTTTTTAGTGCTATTGGTTCATATGCTCATAGAGTTCTGACACTCTTCATACTTGTGCTTCTTCCCGCACCATGAGCATTGTAATAGATCAGGACACTCACATTTATAATGCTCTATAGATCCACAATTATAACATGATCCTCACGGGAATTACTTCTCCCTCCGCTACGATTCTGCGACCACGAAATCCTATGTGAAAACCTCTTCCACGCCCTCATCTCGCAAAACCTTCATAATGTCAGTCATCATCCTTAGAACTACTAGCAAGGCTGGTGCGCGCACACCCAAATCAATAACATCATGGATCTGATCAATCAATCTATAATCCTTTGTGTCATAGGTTGTAGAGGTGCATATCTTATAGTAGCAAGAAACATTCTTATGGATTGCGACCGGAGTAGAGGGCATTTACTTGCATCACGATCCATGTGGCGAGATCTCACGCTCATCGCCATAGCGCGACTTTGACTTCGAGGGCAACTATCCTTTGCATGTCCATCCACTTTGCATTTTGTACACCAAAGCCCACTATGAACCTCATGTGCTGAGTTTGCAGACAACTTCTCCAATTACTTGGCCATTGCAGCAATTTGGGCCTCCAAAAATGGATTAACACCAGTATCCACACTCCCAACAACTTCAATGCATGTAAGACAACCTCTAAAGCCTCGCACGGGTTAGTAAACATTTTATGTGACAATTCCCTCCTAAATGGAGTGATCAATCCTCCAAAACCCATTGAGCATGCTGTCGGGGTGAATCTTATATGACAGTTTGGACAGGAGAGTTTTAAACTATGCATCATACTCCCACACACTCTCTGTCATTCCCTGCTAGATCTCCTTCAAAGCATTGATGCTCTTCTGCTTGAACTCTGGAATATGGAACTATGTGAGGAAAGTGTTTTTCAACGTTGTATAGTCTACCACCGTTTGATGGGGGTCGTATTTCCTATATTAGCTATGCGCATGCCCTTGTAATGTAGTTATAAACCATCTTGCCTTCTCGCTCCGGTTCTTGATCCCTTTCACGTGCCATAGTAACTCACACTTTTGCACATGCTCTGTAGCATCTTCAATACCCCTATAGTCTGGTAAGTGCAAAGACATCTCGAAAAACACTTGGGGGGGGCTGGGGTCCTTATCCTCCCAATCCAGAGCCTTGGTTCCCTTCAGTGTTTCCTTTGTTGTTCCCTCCACCAAATCCATTGGGTCCACCAAGTCCTGTTCCTTCGACCCACCGGATCCATCGGATCCACCGGGTTTTGTTCTCTCCGACCCACCAGATCCACTAGATCCACCAAGTCCTCGAAGTGATCGTGTGTCGAGGGTTCCAACGTCCCACTAAATTACACACCAATGGTATGTGATAATGTCCCACTACCAATAGTGTCCCCCGTGCCACTCCCAGATGTGATACCAAAGGCTTATATATCCAAAATTTTCCTGAAAATTCTTCCAAAAACTAGAATGCTATGTGCATCCATGGATGTCCCAAATGAAAAATTATATCTCCTGGGTCCCGATCGGTTACTCCCACCGATACCAACTAGGTTAACAATACTCTTCCCTTGATCTAGAAAACCAATCTCCAGGATTGGTCGCCAAACCTAGGTTTAGATGCGCGATGACGGCTCTTCTTTCTCCACACAATGAACTCTCATTAGAAGCTTAAGGGCTTCTCTTACATGTTTTCCACGATGGAGTAAAGCACATCGCTCATGCTCCACATCCTCCACGTGAACTTCAATACCCTCTCGCAACATCTACCTCCATAGATCCATCACACTTCTACCTCATGTTGTCTAGTCATCTCCCTTTCATGAGCTTCATTATACTTGAGTCGTCTCTACTCCCTTTCCTTTTCATCCACAATACTCGCCATCTTCCTCCACCCTAGCTTCCTCTCCCAGTGCTCAAAGAGCTTATCCAGCCATGAGAAATGCTTCTAAACTCAAAGTAATGACCAAGATCTTCATAGCCAAAGGAATAACACGTAAAAATGATCCTTTAGGCTCCCTCAAAAACTCAAACTCAGTGATCTTCAGGAAAGAATACGTCAAAATGGCGTATTCCAAAGTATCAATAGTCAGCACCCTCTTCCACCAATGATCAATAGCATGTGTCCACGTCAAATCTGCATCCAGCAACCTCTAATAGTCATCTTAGGTCCACACATGTGATCTATAGAACCAACTTGATCTGGATGTGTATGCCGAGATCCATTCATATAGCTCTAATGGGAAGAAGTAAAAGAATGTCTCATACATCTCATTGTATAAGTTCTCTTCTACCCATCCACATGTGCTGAATTCAGGTCCAGTGTTGAATCTTTGAGAAAACTTGTCCTCCGTGCTCTTGAACCATATTTCAACACTTTCTAAGTTAGGTGCTCTGTCATTACACATCACAAAGACAAATATGCATGTAATTTCTCACAACAACTTTGAAAAGAGGTCCTGGAAATAGAACCAAGATGTAGTCATTTTTATGCCCTTCTCAAAGAACAAGGAAATCCCATGCTCATCGCACTTATCACCCAACTCGGCATTGGGTGCTCACCTAGCACGCGTGGGCACCGAGTCCCTCCTTTATATGAGTTGTGTGAGAATTCATTATTTACGATAGAAAATTAAGTGAACAGATTGGAAAGGAACCATACATTCATCTTAGAGCTCAAAACGGCTTCTAGACCAATGTGTTCATTCATATAAGAAAAGAATTATAGAACATAGATCTGAATCATAATAGAAAATAAATGCATAGGGGTTTACACCCACTCATATGAAATATATATATAACTGATCCATACAGATGTAAGTAGAACTGGAACCACACATATATTCATATTAAGCATGTTGATAACCACATTACATTAACTTAGACAATCACAGATTTAAATGATAATGCAGACCAATTTCATGCATCGAACTGGACTTAGGCCCTTCATAGTATAAAGAAAAATGTTCAAACCCATCCCCTTAGTACAACATACTCCTACAAATCCTCTAAACCCAACCTATGGAGCTCTCACAATATTCCTGCATGGCTTCGCCTCTTTCTCCTTCTATATCTTTTTCTCTATTGGGTGCTTGTATTTATAGCCTCAGCAAGCACCACCATGCCTTTCTGAAGGTGTAGATTGGGTGCCAAGTGTCCAAGTGGTCCTCCATGGGAGCATGCTTCTTCAGATGCGAGCTCTCCATCCTTTTCCATGATGAATTTCTGGAATCTTCTATCGCAAGGTATATTCCTTCTGTGGGCACCAAGTTACTAGGTTGGCACCTTATCCACTCTGCATGCGCAATCGAGTCATACTTTCCTCGTGTTCTACCCGATATGTCAAATATGGATAATTCCCGCATCTTTGCTTTGCCTTGCGCACATGCCCACTAGTTCTACTGAAACCCTCCTAAAACCTTGTCCTACGCACTTTATCCTTGTACGCCCTTCTTCAAATAGGCCTTAGGCGCCACGCACCTTCTTGTACTTAACCAAAATTTTAGGGGCCCAACATAGTCTTACACTCTTTACTCTTGTCTAATTCAATACCCAATAATATTATGTTCCCATAATCTCTGTTATAGCTTCCTACTAGTGCTCTTATTCACAACATCATGAATTATCTCTTGGAGGAATCAAATATTTTCCCTGCATACCATGTAACCCTGAAGAGTTGCCACACACAAGTTTGAGGAATACTATATTTTTATTTCCTAGCCTCTATTTTATAAATAATCTTCATCTTAATGGAATGTGGTCCATGCATGCATTAGTGAAGTCTATTGTTATGTGCACCTTGTCAAAGTCTTCTTAGACCTCTGTCCCTTATGACCTTCAACACCATACAAGAACTTGTATATGCCTTCAATCTTCAAAGTCATAGCATGGTAGTTTGTTCCCTTGGACTCTTCCCTATCTTGAATAGGTGGATTCGAGAATCAAAATAGGGAAGTATTATAGTGGTGGTTCCATCACCTTTCATTCTACTTATATACTTTGTGTTACGATGCATCCAAGATCATACTACTCCTGGTAACATACTACTTAGATTCTTGGTCCTAAGCCTTAGACACCAATGTAGTCATACTAAACCTGGGGCTTATGAGAAGATTCATGAAATTTTTATCATATTATAGGCATCATTTTAGAGATTCAGACTTACCTATGAGTGGCCAATCATTGATCCTTCCATCTAGTCCTTAGTACTCTGTTCAAGGCTCCTTATAGCTCTTCACTCACACATATCCAATATCAAAATGAAAATAAAGACTTATTAATGAATGTGACTATGGGTTTTAGATGTATTCTAGTAAGTGTTAGATGTTCTTAAGTTTTAAAGACCTAGTTCTATACACAATTTTCCTAGCTCACCCTTTTCATAGCTTCACAAAGTGATCTAGTTAGGTTTGATACTGTGCACAATCAGTTCATTTTCTTAGATAATAGTAATTATTTCATGGAGTCCCTCTAAATGTGACTCAAATACCTTGGTTACACTTCCCTTGATCACTCCACCAAACAAAAAATCATGATCATAAAGAATTTGTAAGAAATCTATCATGTATACTCAATTCTTTGTTCACTGTTACAACCCCTTTCTCAGTCAGAATATTGTCATATATAACTTTTGAAGGACAACTCTATTCACCTTCAACTTTGGAGGTCTTCTTCTACACAGGAGGACAAAATGTTTACCAAAAATTCATGTAATTCCATTGGGGGAGTAAAAATTTATTAGATGCCCTAGATATGGCCCGAGAGCAAAGATTTAGCTATAAATTCCTTGATATGCATCTTCAAGAATCTAGAAAAATATATTGGGACTCCTTATCACTTGGGAAAACACTTTATCTTAAC
The DNA here is from genome assembly GCA_018340775.1 of Taxus wallichiana var. yunnanensis. NCBI lineage: Eukaryota > Viridiplantae > Streptophyta > Pinopsida > Cupressales > Taxaceae > Taxus > Taxus wallichiana. The sequence goes on along the minus strand of JADAXU010000059.1, from coordinate 5,808,138 downwards.
AGTCAAGAGAAAAGGTTAAGATTTAGTAGATTGAGGGTTTCAATTTCACTTCCTTCTCAAGAATCACAAGTTACACTGATCAACAGGATCACACACAATTTATCATTTTAGCTCATCTTTTCAATATGCATATACCACTCAAGCCCATAGATCATTCATGCAAGCAAGATAGAGAGTCTAAAAACCATCATTCATTAATAATACTCACATATATCTTTATTATGTCTGACATTACAATTTTCTTCATACATATCCATAGTAATTCTTCATTCTTCTACTCTTCTCTACTTTCCTTTTTGCTAACCTTACATTTCTCTATCTCCTCTTATGAAAATTTGACCTCTCTCTCTCTCGTGAATAGTTTGTATCAACATTTATTTAGCCGTATCCCCCTTATCTTGAGCTAGAATCCCATGTTTGGTGTGATTAGTTTGTATATGCTTAAGAATAGGAGCTAACACCCCTTCTTTGACTTTTTACAATTATAACAATTGATCATAAAAGATCTCAACCTCCATCTACGTGGAGAAGATACCTCATATCCACACAAGCCACCTAAAACTCACCTATTATTCTTACACTATGGTGAAACCATCACAACTTACAATAAATTTTCATGCACACCTTATTTTCACTCTTACATCATAGTAAAACCCATTACAACATAAAACTTCAAATTTGACAATTGGAGGGAAGACTAGTACAGCTCCTAGTACACACCTACATGCCTATTTCTAGAATAAAAATGGATTATTCATGTCTTTCATGCATCATGATGATGCTCCTACATCATAATTCCCCCTAGAAAGGATTTAAACTCCAGTTCAAATGAGATGTCTTCATCAACATTCAATATTTTATATGTGCCTAGATTCCAAGGTCTTGTTTTCAATGTCGGTGTTTGAGCCTCCTCGTTGTGTTTATCCTTAATTTGTTTGCTTCTCTCTCTCTCTCTCTTCTTATATATGCTCTTCCTCATCTTTTTCTCATTTGCAAAACTCCATGCTTATTCTTTATCATCTGGTATGTCTTCAAAATCTTCTTGTTCTTCTTGCATTATGAGCTTTCTCATTGAATCATATACTTGATTCATCTCAATGTCTTCCAAACTTGTGTTCACAACATTAAAAGAAACATTAGAAATAAAAATTTAGGCCATGAAGACTCTTGGATGTATTTTTTCGGTGGCATCTCTCCCTTCTCGCCATTACTTCTTCAATGACATTTCTCAATTTTGTCTTCTTCATTATGCTTTCTCTTGGTTTAACTCTTTTTCAAGATGATCAGTGAGGTCTTTATGCTGATTTGGATCTTTATACAGATCTCTATGATTCGAAGTTCCTCCGCCTTCTTCAACTATTCTCTTAAGGTGACATCATCTATGTCCTCATTTCTTTCATTAAATTTTGGATCTAGTTCCTCTTCTTCACCTCTATTCTCTCCTCCTGAATCTTTTCTTTCATCACTCAAATCATAAAAAACAATTTGTTTACTCTCTATTGGTTTTTCATCATTTAACATATAATGAAATGTTCCACAAACCACTTGTTTACCTTAAAGGTTATTAATATATTCTCCATGAGTTTTTTCATTCTTCTTTAGGATTCTTGGTTTCCAACCTTAGGTTGCTTCATGCATGTTGTGATGTTTATCAAAACTAAGTTGTTATTCTTTCCTCATGCACTCCTGAGAGATATCTACTTGGTTCTTGGTTTTAGCTATCCACCTCTTGTTTAGCATGTCCATAGGTTGAGTTCTTGACTTCATTTCAGCTGACTCTTTGTATTTGTGCCCTAAACTTTGTTCTTGACCAGCTCCTTCTATTCCATTCACTTTGGTAGATCTGATTAGTAGTTTTGGCAGACCTTCTTCTTGTTTGCATATTTCTCTTTCATCACACTTCTTATCATACTTGTCTTCTCAAGCCATTTGGGAACAATGTATCCATGGTTCATGCTTTCCTTTGAATAAGAAACTTGGTGCTTATTCTTGGTGTACTCCCTTTCTCTCTTTGTCCCATTAGGATTCAATTGCAAACCTCTATATTCTTCTTTTCCAACCTGCATATTCTGATTCATCTTCAATGCTCCATTGTTAAGAAGTTCTCCTTGTTCACTAGGTCTTTGGTCTTCTTCCAAGAAACTCTCCCATGCCTCATAAAATGGCATTTGATCCTCATATCACTTTGAATCATGTTCAAGGTCTTCTACCTTATTAAAAACTTCATCCCCGTGGGCTTTGATTACCATCATATTTAGTCATCATTCTCACTTGTTCAATGGCATATAGCTTGGCCATATCATTCTTAATGGTTTCTTAGCTTGCATTAATCTTTTCCTTGACTTCTTCTTCACTTGAGATGTTATCCAGTGCATCATAGTACTTCGTGATTTCTTTCATACCTCCCTTATCATCATAAAGGTATTCATTCTTCCCATATTCTTCTCCAAGCTGGTCCTCAACATGCTTGTCTTGTTCATCTCTCTCTTTAGGTGTTTGGATTGCACCATATTTCATATTCCTCACTCCCTTCATTTGCATAAAAATGTTTTTCAGACCTATAAACATAAACACAATCTTAGATACTAAAAATAGAGACAATAGTGTCTCCATGAGTGCTTCTTTCCTTGGCACTCTTCTCTCATCCTTCTTTCCTTAAGTGTTTGTCCTGACACTTTTCCTTCTTCCTTGTTCTCAACAATGAGAACTTATTTCACCACTTCTTCATCTTCACATGGTGATTCACTCTCTCTCTCTTCCTCATGGAAATAATCTCTTTCCTTATTTTCTTTACAAGTAGCTTCAATGGCCACTTCACTCTTTTCTTCATCCTTCATCCAACTCCTTGGATTAGTATCTTCATCCTAGTTTCCATCATAGACTCTATTTCTTCAATTCTCTCTCTTATCTATCTAACTTCTTCCACTTCTATTTTATGTTTTCCTCTCTTTGATTTATTTTCCGATTATCTCTCTCTCTCTCTGAGATATCTCTCATCATTTTTATCATTGTTACTATCTCCATCTTACTTTATTTCTTGAGTATTTTTCACTAGATCACAAACTTCCTCTTTCTTCTCTTAAGCGTCACTAGCTCTCTTCTAGCCTCTTTTAGCTTGTTGCCTTTCTTCACAAATACCTGTAATCTTCTTTTCATGATCTTCCAACAAAGATCATTAGTAACCATGTGCATCAAAAATCCTTCTCAATAATGAACCACATGTACTTATTATAAAAACAATAAGAAAATACAAAGAGCATGCTCGATACCAAAAATGATGCCACCTTAGCTCATGTTACCTTATTTTGTTCATACTCATCCCATAGGTCTCTAGCATGTATGTTCAAGACCTCATTATATCCTTAGTTACCAAGGTGATAGTTCATACTTATATGAGACATCTTACACACTCTTTACTCTTGTCTAATTCAAAACCCAACAATCTGATGTTCCCATCATCTCTGTTATAGCTTCCTATCGGTGCTCTTATTCACAAAGATCATGAATTATCTCTTGGAGAGTCAAATATTTTCCATGCATACCATATAACCCTCAAGAGTTTCCACACAAAAGTTTGAGGAATACTATCCTTTTAGTTCCTAGCCTTTGTTTCATAATTAATATTCCTCTTCATTGGAATGTGCTCCATGTACTCATTGGTGAAGTCTATTGTTATGTTCACCTCTTCAAAGTCTTCTTAGACCTCTATCCCATGTGACCTTAACCATCATACAAGAACTTGTATATGCATTCAATCTTCAAATTCATAGCATGGTAGTTTGTGCCCTTTGACTCTACACCGTCTTGAATAGGTGGAATCGAATTAGAATAGGGAAGTATTACATTGGTGGTTCCATCACCTTTCATTCTTCTCATATACTTCGTGACTTGTCATGCATCCAAGATCACACTCGCTTCTAGTAATATGCTACTTAGATTCTTGATCCTAAGCCTTAGACACCAATACTAAACTTGGGGATTATGAGAAGATTCATGCAAGTTTTGTCAAATTATAGACATCATTTTAGAGATTCAAACTTACCTATGAGTGACCAATCATTGATCCTTCCATCTAGTCCTTAGTACTATGATCGGGGATCCTTGTAGCTCTTCACACACACACATCCAAGATCATGTTACAAGATATTTTCATCCAAATCCTATTACCTCCTTTACAAGAGTGTGTATTCTTTGGTTCTTTTCACTCTTTTGATCAACTATGTCATACTTTGAAAAGTAGAGATCAAGTTAATTTTTTTGGGCAAACTTAAATATAGTGCTAATATTTTTGATGCTTCTACTAATAAGTTCCCAAGAAAATATGCCTTCAAGGGCAAGCCTAATGACTCTAAGCCTATTGTCAATGTTATATCTCAACCTATGAAGCTACAATTACAACCCACACACCGTAATTTTGCTTCATTTTCATACCCACCACATATGTTGTTACCTCAAATCCTTGAAAGCAATTTGATTTCTCTTCTACCTCCTCTTGAGCTAGATCCTAATAGGCCTCGTGGCAACAAATTCGATGAACATGCACATTTTGATTATCATAGATGTAATGGTCATTCTACTTGATAAGTGTTTCAATCTTAGACATATCATTTAAGATCTAATTGACAATAATGACATTGAGTTACCTGAATCTACTATTTTTATTCCAAAATCTACTAATGACAATGGCAAGCTTAAAATATTCAATGATCCACTACCTAAGCATGAAAAATCAGCTCTTGAATCCTCCTCGAATCATGTTTATCATGTTGTTCCTCCTCCTTCATCTTTAGATCATCCTCTTGGATTTCTTGTTGGTATTGTTGATCGACCTTCACCTATCATTTCTTTCACTAATGTTGATTTTCATGCTTCTTTTTCATCACACAGATTACACATTGATGCTTCTATTGGTTCTCATGTTATCAACAATGTTATGGTGCATCTTACTTACAAGTGCAATGTATGTTCATTATATTTCTTACAAGCTATCAGTTTTCCATTATCTCAGATGACCTATAGGACCCCTACTTCTCATGGGCATGTCATTCTTCCCATCATTGTTGGGCCTCTCACTCTCTTTATGCCTTTTATTTTTGTCTCTATTATTGGGCATTGTGACATGATCTTAGGACTCCCTTGGCTTAGGGATTCTAAAGTCATGTCATCCATAGTTCACTTATGCCTTAAGATTATACATGAGTGTTACCTTATCACTATTCGAGGCATCACATCATACACTCCTTTATCTTTGCCTCCTCCTATTGCCACATTTTCAACTACTTTTATCACCAATGAACCTATTTCTACATATTCTCATGATGACCACATGGATTTGGCACATACTCCTATGGAATCTAGAGCTCTTACAATTCCTATTGCTAATATTATACATACATCTAGATCTCCTATACGAGAAGTTTCTACTCCTCATTAATGACGAATATGTCGGTCTCATAGTCTACCTCACATGGATAAGTCTCATCATAGGACACAAGTTACCCATGGTACATATAGGTCCATTTCATGGTCTCTTTCTCCATGTGTATTCCCCTGTGGCCATAGATTCTTTGATCATGATCACATGCATATTTCCTTCACACTAGCAGATAGTGAGACCTCATCCCATATCCTTATTAGATAGATCATCACGGCATACGTACTTGGGGGCATATTCTCCCCCTCACTACTTGATGATGTACTCTTGTTTTAGGTCCAAACATGACTATTGAGGGCACATTTACTTACATGGACCTCACTTTACACATATACACTAGGGGTAACCTTGCTTCCCTCTTCTGGATATTATGTTTCATGTTCAAATATTTATTAAACATTATAAAACACTAGCTTAGATCTTGATTGGATATATCCTTGCTAGCTCATTATATTCTATGTTGCACATTATTTATCATGTTACTTAGGTTCATAGTATGCTTTATCTTTTTCCATACACACGTGCGTTCACATGGTACTTTTTGAGGTGAATGTATATCACTTACATGTTTCTACATGATGTATGATGTTTGGCACTATACCATACCATTCCCATTGAGGCTCTTGGGGGCATCTACTTTGCCCATTTTTCCTCTATTCAGGTTCTATCATTGCAATATCTACTAATTTCATTCTTATTTCCCATTGTATACATTGTGGCATATTATCAATATTTCTAACATGTTAATGGGTGCTTCATGTGTAGCATTTGTATTATAGACCTACTTTCAATCATGGTTCTCGATTTTCTTATATCTTGTTTTCCTTGTTTGTGTCTTAATTTCCATTGTTTGTGCGTTATGCCCTATGTTCGTTTCTAGTTTTACTTGTATCACCTTTAAGGCTTCGATTGTCTTGAAACATTCTCAATGGTGTCCAATGTATTCAACCATTACGCTTTTATATTTTCAATATGTTACTACGTGTGATTTAATAAAATTTAAATCTATGTAAGGGCATTGTTGATCAGATAAATATAATAATATTCAAGCAAGATCTAGCTATAGAAATACAAGCAAGAGTGATATATAGGGTTTGTAGAATGACTCAACTTACCTCTATAGGTTTGAACCGATTATGGGCTAGTGACTAATCTAGAAAGGATAATTATGGAAAGTTTGAGCTATGTTTATGGTTTTGGAAAGTGACAATCACATGGAAAAAACCACCTAGAATGGAGTAGGGCCACCTGGCACTAGTGTCTATTCAGGCGCCGACATCTATGGAATAGCTTTGGTCCTAGTTCATTCTATTTCACGTCTTGTCACTTCTTGTTCATTGTAGGCCATGTTAGGTTTGCTTTATAATTTCACTCAGTCATACCTGTATCTCGCAAAAGAAACTCTAGCTACTTACACAATACTCAAGTGCACATTAGATGAATAAATAATGCATATGATTGAGTTGGACTGATTTTGGTGGTCACCCTTATGTGTTTTTCATTGGGTGTACACTATATTTTAGAATTTATGTAGTTCTAGGGTGTGTGTGATTGGAATGGTATCCCTTGAGCTAGGTTTCCTAGTGTCTAGTGGCACAAAGAATAATGAGCTACAACTACTTTGTCCCAATGCAAAATGTGTGGTATGGAATTTAGAATAGCTCCCCCTATGTAATGAATAATGTATTCCTTTGGTTATGTAGTAGATTGGAAATATTTAGCTCCTTGTGGTAGTAAGTACCTATTCAAAATACTTACCCCCTGTGAGGTTAAATAAGTCATGTATATATATGATTCCTTCACTCAAGGTTCATCATTAACAAGATAAAAGTTGACTAAGGGTGATAACATAAGACAAGAAAGAAGTAACATCCAAAAAGTTGGCAAAAGAGAGAAAAAGGACAGAAACACCACGAGGGATAAAGCAATGCCTAGGAACTCTTATCCATAATGGTTGGTTTTTTACATCACATATACTTAGTTGTGACTAACACTTTTTGCAAGCCCTTTTTTTCATTGTTTGCATACACCATGGTTGTTACCATGTGTATTCCATAATCCCCCTACAAGAGTTCCATTTCAGATGTGCACATCAGTTTTAGCTTTCCTCATTTATGGTATGCTCGTCTTTATCCATCTCATACACTCCAAACAAGTGGGGAAAATAATTAAATCACTTTTTCACCCTCTAAGAAGTTCATAGACTATATAAATAATGATACAAAGAAAAATTAGGGTACATAGAAGTTTTGAAACATGTTCACAATTAGAATTGGGCCTAAAATCACCCAGGATAGAAGCGCCCAACACAAACAACACTGTAGTAGGCATTAGTGTTCCACCGGCACTCGTGTCTTGGGGGTAGAAATAATTATAATAAATATCAATAGGTTCTCAGTGATAATATTTTATAGTTTATAATAACATAGGCTCCATTACGAGTTACTATCGGTGGCACATTACACAATTTTCACAATAAAACTAGTTATGTCATATGACTCGGTGACTATTTTTTATTGGGTTTATGACCATCTGCAATGGTGTTTATCCATGGGGAAGTGTTAAGGGTTGGAAAACAAAGATGAATACTCTCATAATACTCTTCCCTTAGTGGTAGGATACCCAAATCCAAAGTTTTTTGATATGATGCTCAAATCAAGTTTAGAGACATGACGCTCAAATCTGAATTTTAGCAAGTAGGACACTCAAATCTGAAGTTTGGAGACTAGGATGCCCAAATCCTTAGTATTATTCTAACCATATCCAAGGCAGAAAACATACAAAAACAATTTTTTCTCCTCTCACAGCACACAAGTGTATTATACCCTTGATTCACTTGTTTTTCAATATGCATTTCTAGCTTGACATGTATTAAGTTAAAGTTCAATTTTATTTATCATGAGCATTTAATACACTTATTTTATTTTGTAGGTCCAAGCTTACTCTGACAAAAAGGGCACCACATAAAATGGAAGGAACAATCTCAAGAACAAGACACTTAAGCAAAGGTAATATCCAAGGAACACCCGTATACGTCACTTATACCGTGGACACAAGTTCACCCCTAAGATTTGTATCCTCCTCTATATTCCACAATGTATATTCTACTATCTCCATTTGGCATGATATCAAATACAACCCTTGATCAAAACATTAGTGGTTACAACTCTCTTCGACTCTCCACAAGGTACACTCTTATTATCTACTTTATGTTACTAAATATTCATTCACTAGCATAAAGTGGGGGAAAATGTAGTCACAAAATCATGCACTTTCTACTTACATCACACCTCTAAGTATTTCATTATATACATGATTCCTAAGCAAGAAGACTAGACATTAACAACACTTATTTTATCTTTCATTACTTTAATCTTTCCCACACTCTTACTATTTGCTTTTCTGGAATGATCACTTTACTTTTGGATATTAAACGACATATGACCCAACTATGTATTGACCATTACATCTTTCGAGCATCTCGGACACTACTTCCCATTAGGGACAAGAGCGCCCCAAGTGCTACTATCCCCTTTCCTTCCTTTTCTTGATTTTGAATTTCCATGTCATTTGGTCTCTTTTTATCACTTTGATCAGCTTTTTAGTTATTAATGAAAAATTCAAACAAGGGTGTATATATATATATATATATATATATATATGACTTACCATTATTAAGGGGAAAGATAATTTGGGACTAATACCTGCTATCTACTACTTAGGCAAAGAGCAACATTCAAAAATTACATTTGGGTTGCATCATTCACTACATAGGAAGGGACATTTCTGAATTCCAGCTCACACATTGCAAAAAATATATGCACTTGGGTACATTTCTAGGTTCTAAAGAATTCTAATATATACATGATTCCTAAGCAAGAAAACTAGTAATTGACAATGTATTTTGGGCCTTTTGCTTTGTTTTTTATGCTTTTATTGACCTTACACATCCTACAACCATGTTGGTATTTTATTGATTTATATTTTATGTCCTCAGACACTACTACCCAATTAGGACACTAGTGCCCAGGTGCTCCTGTCCCTCCTGGGAGCTCCTGACCCTTTCTCCCCTTTTCTCACTCTTTTGGGTCTTTTTTACTTCTTAGGCATCTTTTATACTTTTGGGTTGGCCTTTCAGTTTTTAATTATGAAATTCAAACAAGGGAATCATTATATATATACATAGTAATAGCTCTCAAATAAGGGGCCAAGCACTAGCATTATCTATTACCACCTAAGCTTGCAACCAAAGGCATAAAGAGCATCACAAAGCATCGATCTAACACACTCATTCAAGGTACAAGGGTTGCATCACTCCGCATACAAAACATATGATGGGAAATTTTATTCTATTCCATACCACACATTTGCATACTTGGAGCATTCTAGATCTAGCCCACTATCTTGGTACAAGTTAGACAAGGGCATATGAGGGCATCATTACACACACTTACACACAAAACTAGATGGATTCTCGAGATATAGTGCAACACCGGTCGTAAGTTCACTCTTTGGGTGACCATCGAGTCGGCCGCTTGACTCCACATTTTGCATCTTTTTTATTAGATTTGATGTGGTTTGTGGACATGTTCAAGTAGACATTTGTTTTGTAGGTTACATGTACATTCATTGATCTAAGAGTGAATCTAGAGCAAAAATAGATATCAATAATGAATCTCCCCCTATATAAAATATATCATAATATGAGCACCTATCTGGACACTAGAGCCCAAATACGGTCACTAACGCTTGGCGCTCCTATCCTCTGTGGGCACTCATGTCCTATACCATTTTAAGTCCCGGAACCTCTAGTAAGCATTGATGAGACTCTTCTTGGTTTTTTTAGCTATTCACTTTCCCACATCACTTCTATATTGTTAGAGAATCGATAAGTCTCTTTATATCCCTCTCTTTCTTAGGGTTTCAAATTGTTACTTGTTTGTTGCTTGTCAATTCAACGTATTATGCAAATTGTATATCATTTGTTACAATAGTTACTCTACAATATAGATTTAATTCAATTTATAATAAATCATTTCGTGAACCCAAATGTTCAAACCCTACCTTGCTTCTGGCACTCTTTTGATTCTTCTCCCATGGTTGAGACTTATGAGCCCTTTATCAATGAAGATCTACATTGCTTCGGCCCACTCTTATTGATATCTATGTACTATCATGGCATCTAGATATCATACACTTCTCAAATCTAAAGCTCCTTCAAGCTCTCCTATTCGTACATGACCTACATTACGACATTTTCATCCTCATCGACTATTATTCCACCTCGTTAGCCTAAGTCCCCTACTCATGCAACCTCTAGACATGGGTGTTTTCCACTCCCTTTTCCTCATCGGTCCATTATTACACCTCATCATCCTAAGTCCCCTACTCGAGAATCCCCTTCTCACGGTTGTTCTCCCCTTCCTTATCCATGTTGGTCTCATCCACGTGCACATATTTACTCTCCTACACCACCAATCTTAGAGCATCATCACACACCTTTGTCTCCTCAAATATCGAGTGGGGGTCTCTCCCTTCACTATCACCGATATTCTTCTATCACTTACACACTTTGGGGGCATTGTGGTTCCTCCCCCTCTTCCACCATTATCGCTTTCTCTAGTGTCTACTACTATGCTTCTTGCTTTGTACTTCATGCCTAATCTTTCAAAGACTCCTACCATAATTTCATTATGACGTACTCAAGTGCTACGGTTCACACTTGACCGTGAGGGCATACTTCATCAACGAACCTCACATCCCCTACTTTTTCTATACTTCACACTTTGTGTTTCATGGTATATATTTCTAGCATCTACTGTCACATAATACACTCATTTCTCGATGACACACTCTTATTTTATGGTTCATTCTTGACTATTGAGGGGGATTTCTAAATGAACCTCATCTCATACACATCCGTTGGGGGAAACATTTCTCTTATCATCTTTACACCTTTCATATCACACCATCACACTCATACAACATTTGCATATCTTGGTTGCATTGTTTCTTGTTAGCTTATTATACTTACATGTTACACTTTGTTTCCTATGCTAGTTGGATACATAGTATGTCATCATATTTTTCTATATACACATGTGCATTCACTTGGTATCTTGAGGTGAATGCAAAACCTATCACAAATTCATACATGATGCATGATGCTCAACACATATCTTTACCAGTCCCACCAAGGCTCCTAGGGGCATCTACTTTTTACTACTTGCATACTCTACACATAATAGGTTCTATCATTTCAGTACTTACTATTTGTTACTTACTACTTTTCATTTATATTACACACTTTGACATACTATTTATCTTTATAACATGCTAACAAGTGCTTCATGTGTAGCATTTGCCTTACAAGATCAATATAACCATGGCTATCTCTGTAATTTCTTGTTCGTTATTGTTTACATGCTATGATATATGTATTGTTTGATCATTGTATGCTTTTGGCCGCTTCAGCCCTGATTGTCTTGTGACATTGTGAGTGATGTCCCATGTTTGAAACCCACTTTTTATGGTCCATCTTTTCTTCCTAGTTGCTTGTTACATTGTCTTCTCTTACATGTTAGTTATTTTTACTAACACTTGATACTAGCCTACCTTATTTGCATATGCCCTAGTTTCTACCATGCACATCCCCTACCCTTATAGGAATCCACTTCATATCAGTATCATGTCCTCTCCTTTGGACCGCATTTTCCTACATTTTTACATGCACCCCAAATGAGGAGGGGATATATTGGGTGAACAAATCACCCCTATATCAGCTCAAAGCTTCAACACGTATCAACACAATACAGAATCAAGACAGAACACAAGCATGATCGCCTGTAAATATAACTTGGGCCCAAAACACAAAGTACACACTAGTGCCCAGACTTGGATAGTAGTGGTGGGCACTTATGTCCCCCTAGGAACTTTTGTTCTAGGGGAAAATACAGTCAAATTCTCAGTTCATTATAGTTTACAAAATCCTTTCTAGATCAAATCTCTAGTAGAAGGCACTTGCGTCCAAGTTACAAAATTCACTATTAGTTACAATCAACAATCAAGAAAAATCAAAACAATTGGAACAAATTGGGACGTATCATCTGCAATAGTGTTTATTCAAGAAGTTTCATGGAAGGAGAGAAAAGCTAGACATCTCTCCCCAACACTCTTCTCTTGGCATGAGATCACCCAAAAACTCACTCTTGGCATGAGATCACCCTAAAACTCGCTCTCGGTGTGAGATCACCCAAAAAACTCACTCTTGGCATGAGATCTCCCAAAAACCTCACCATTCAATAACAAATCCAGCAACTCCAAGAAAAACAAGACAAATTTCTATCTTTTACTCTCTTATACATCAAGTGCACGCTTTCCTTTTACACTCTTTACTTACTCATACATGCATTACTCTGATTTTTCATATATAGGACTTTGACTACTCTCTCACTCTTATCTTGTAGGTATGTCCTTAATACGTAATAAGAAGTAGCTCACGCAAGCTCCGAAACACATTACTATTCATACATTTCACCCCCGGGGTCTACTTCCCTTTCCTAGTCTCCAAACTTCACATTGCGATCACTTCATACTTCACTTATCCACTCAAGATGCTTCTCTACAAGATCATAAAGTACACATCTTCTATCTACTTTATGTTATCAAGTATTCACTCAATAGCATAAAGTGGGGGAAAATATAAACACAAAATCTATGCACTTGGGTATATTTCTAGGTCCTAGAGCATACTAATATATACATGATTCCTAAGCAAGAAAACTAGTAATTGACAATGTATTTTGGGTCTTTTTCTTTGTTATGATTTTATTAACCTTTCACACCCTATATCCCTATCAATATTCTACTAATTTATCTTTTATGGCCTTAGATGCTAGTGTCCAATTAAGACACTAGCACCCGATGCTCATGTCCCTCCTGGGCGCTCTTGACCCTTTCTCCCCTTTTCTCACTCTTTTGGGTCTCTTTTACTTCTTGGGCACCTTTTATACTTTTGCTTCAGCATTTCAGGTTGTCAATTATGAAATTAAAACAAAGGGAATTATATATACACATAGTTATAGCTCTCAAATAAGGGGCCAAGCACTAACATTGTCTACTATCACCTAAGCTTTCATCCAAAGGCACAAAGAGCATCACAAAGCATCCATCTAACACACTCACTCAAAGGAAAAGGGGTACATCACTCTGCATACATAACATAGGAGGGAAAAATTTATTCTATTTCATACCACTTATTTGCATACTTGGAGCATTTTAGATCTACCACGCTATCTTGGTGTAAGTTGTAAAATAGCATCATAGGGCATCATTACACATACTTGCACACGGAACTACATGGATTCTGAGATATAGTGTAGTGCTCAGTCGTAAGTTCACTCTTCATGTCAACGTGGGGGTCAGTCTAACTCCACATTTTTTATATTTTTTATTATATTTGATGTGGTTTGTGGACATGTGTACGTAGACATTTGTTTTGTAGGTTACATTTACACTCAATGATTTAGGAGCGAATCTAGAGTGACAAACAAAGATCAACAATAAAGCTCCTCTTGCACATAAGATATCATAATATGAGCACTTTTTTGGACATTAGTGCCCAAATATAGTCACTAGCGCCTAGGTGCTCCTATTTTACACCGTTCCAAGTCCCAATACATCTAGTAAGCATTGATGACAGCCTTCTTAGTCTGTTTCACTATTAACCTACTCGGATCACTTCCATTGCTCAAGAATTAGCTTAGTCACTCTATCTCCCTCTCTTGCTTAGGGTTTCACATTGTTACTTATTTTTTTCTTATCAATTCAATGTATTCTATCATTTGTTACAATAGTTACTCTGCAATTAGATTTAATTCAATTTATATTAAATCACACATTCATCTTAGGAGTAAATTAGTCGTAGCTCATTATCTCGGTGTGACTCGCACAAGGGAAACCTAGCTTCAAGGGACATAATTTCAATCACACACACAAGAACTACATAGAGTCGATATGTAGTGGAACACTCGATGACAATCACAATGGGGTGATTGCTGAGGTCGATCCAACTCAAACATATGCATTATTTATTTCATCTAATGTTTGTTTGAGCTTTGTGCAGATAGTTAGGGTTTGTTTGTTTTGTAGGTACAAGTGTGACACAAGAACCCTATAGTGAAGTGGATACAATAAACAACAAAAGGAAGATGTTAAGTTCGGACCCTAGAAATACTAGAAGCGGAGTTATTGTAGGGACACTAACACCCATATATGACACTACCGCCCGAGACGTCCCTATTCTCCAGTGGGCGCTCCTATCTCAAGAAGTATCAGATCTCGGTTTATAAGACAAATCCTGCGTAGTCCAGATCCATCATGTTCCATTTAATTTCCAACCCATAATCAGCATAGATATCCACATACAAGCTAAGTCAATATTATCTCCTATCTTGCATACTTAAGCTAAGTCACTCTTATCTCTTATCTTTCATACTTACTTGTACTTTACATTGTTAGATCTTGGTAGTTATTTTTATATCCATTTGATCTCAAATCCTATAAGAAAGATTTAAATTTCTTTAAATCATATCTCAATATTTAGACCCTTCCTCTTTGCCCTACCGAGTGTCTAAGTATTGATTGAATACATGTGGCATAGGTGACATGTGGAAAATTTTGGTGAGCATTTAGGTTCGCTTATAGTACCTATTTTAGGATGTTAAATTTGAAAGTTTGAAACAAAGAAGAATACAAGCACTGGGATGTCAAATCAAACATTTCAATATAAATACATATTGTAAACCCTATTTCTCCACATTCTTCTCGATTTACATGTGCCTAGAAATTATGGGTATTAAATTAGTTGAGTTTGATGCCCATAAATAGATGGTATAGTTTCATATAGTCCAATAACACATTTATGGAGAGACTATAGTTTGGGAGTAAATTTTAATGAATATTGAATTTGGTTTTTAATGGAAAAGGTATATAACATAGCTTTTTGGGGTATAACTTTTGACTAGATGCTCTATTTTGAGAATGCTCTGGTACCATTCAAAATCTTATTTAAAGAACTTTTCAACAGCTTTTGATTTTGGCAGAATTGGTTGAGAAATTGATGAGCAATTTGTGACTAAATTTAGGGGTTCCTTTTGGCTTCATAATTAAATCAAATAAATATCTTGCATTGGTCACACCTAGAAATTATGATCAATTGGATAAATGGCAGCCTCATCTCCATCCATTCTCTTGGTTTTAGGGGTGCAAATGCACTTTCCTTAAGGATATATATTTGTTCTTTATAGGGGATCACTTTTATGATAAAAGTGGTTACCTCCAAGCAATATTTGTGTCTCTTTCCACGTTGATTGGATAAAAAATATATAGTTATGCTCTTATCTCTTCACTCATTGGTGGATGGTTTTTTTCACCTAGTGTTGACAATGGGCTCCTGCACCTTTGATTGATTTTGGAGGAATATTTTGAGTACCTTTTCTTTCCACTTATGTAAAGGAGTTTATATAAGTTGGAGGAGAAATTTTTCATCCTACTCTTTTGGCTCATAATCAAACTTTGTTTCCTAATTTAACAATTTGTTTCCTAGTTTCTAAGAAATTTATTAATGGTAGCCTTTCCTAATTCAAAGAACATTTATCATAGGATGTTGAACAAGTGTTGTAGCTTTGTTAAAAGGAATTAAATGCGTAAATTACTATTTGGTAATGAGGTGCTTATCTGTGTCATATAGATATATGTAAGTGTTGATTTATAAAATCCTTACTTGATCTCACTTCTCTTTTCTACAAATTGTTTCAATATCAACATATTGTCATTTTGTGGTTTATTGTTTTGATAAATAATGAAGGGTTTCGTAAAATTACCTCATTATATGTACAAATTAATGATGGAGTGTGTAATAATAATATATATTGTTGTCCTTTGTTGGTTATTATTAGCTCCTCTTGTTTAACTTCTCTGAGACTCCTGATCCGAAAATAATCAAGTTTTTATCTACCTGATCTCGGACCCTTATAGGCTTTAAATATTTGCCGATAATTTACTCCTTTTAAGTAATCAATTTAAAATAAATGCAAGACAATAAGACAATTGCACAATGATTGATTATGGAGTTTGAAAATTTCCTACGTCTCCGAGTTCATGGTCGAACCGTTCCACTAGTCAAAACTTGTAAGTTACAATAGTACTTTCACAAGAAAACCTAATGGAAACTATTTAAACTTGCTTAGAAGAATATCCAGACCTTCAAACGACAAGGGTGAAAGATAGCACCTGACTTCCACCTTCCTGGTGATTCGGCAAGCTTGATGGCTCCAGCTCCACTGTTTGGAATCCTTCGGTTCTCGCTCCGCCTTCCGGCGCTTCCTAACGCCCTATGGCACTCCTGGTCGATATTCCAAGATTCACAATAATTTGGTGTGGCGCTATGGGCCGACTAGGTAGTATTAATAACTCCTAGCCACAAATATTCCATCTAATATTGCCTAAAATAATAGGCCAATAGACAATATTTGTCTATAGTAATTTTTAGGAATTTAATATAGTTTACAACACTATATTAAAATTTCCTTATTACTAATTCTGACACATCCCACAAATAAGCTTAAAAATAATAAGCTTCTCAGGCTAATGTGTGTCCATTACAAAAGAATGGGTTCCCTATTTATACAATTTTAGGGCCCTTAAAATATGCATTACATATAATCCTTAGGCTAAAAATACCATAGCCCGTACATGAAAATTGGGATAATATTCCCCATAGTGGCGGATTAGCATGTTTAATGGGATTAAATCCCAATTTTTGTGGAATGATAAGGTTTTAGGCTTATTAAAGCCTTTCCATGCATTGTATGAAGTGGTCAAAGGACCACTTGGGCATAACCACCCCCACCTTATTCACCACGTGGATTTCCACGCATGGGCCTTGCCCTCCAACACCGCTTCACCTTCTCCCTTCCACGTGGAAGCTTCCACCGCTTATCCACTATGTGGATCCTTAGCAATGTGTTTGGTAGTTAGGAGAATTATGTGAGCTAAGTGGTTGGTAATTTCTATAGTTTAATACTAATGTATAAACATTAATATATATAGCAGTTTTGGCATATATGTGTGGCATTTGGAAAGTGGACTTACCAAGATAATATAATTTTGACCCCTGTAATGTGGTATGGAAATAATTAACTTGGTCCTTAGCATGACTCGGCTAAATAGCTCAATGTCTTCCCTTGATAGGCAAATCGATCATATTCGATTCGTGGTGGCTTATGGACCCACCACGTCGGCGATAATACCATAGTCCACATGGCGACTGCGAGCAATCTTTTACGACCATCGAAGACCGAGAGATTGACAACTAACAAACAAGTCCCTTTGCCTTGTCACCACGTGCCACGGTGCCATTGGTCCAATATTGACCATAGTTGACTTTCTCACTATCTCGAACTTTGACCAAACATATTTAGAGCTCCCGATGTCCATTTGTCGCGTTCTCATAGTTGTTGGAAATATCTCGAGATGATCTTTTTTACCGACACCATTTAGGGATGTTTAGGAAAGTTTCAAAAATGATCTGCTGATCAACTCCTTATCTAATGAATTCAAAGCACGAATCATAGTTCATCAAACCACTCTTTTCGATAATATTTTCACTAAAGCATGTATCTTACCGAGATCTCCATTTAATTATTTGAGGTTTCAATTGCTATAACTTTGGATTCATGTTTATAAGTTTTCCTTTGATCATTTTACTTTCTTGAAGAGAAATTAACTTATAGATCATGAATATATTTATCATTATAATATGTGTGTTTGAAACTTTTTCCCAATTTGAGGTAGCTTTGTGATTCTTCCTACTAGTGACAATAAATTGGGTGGGAAATCATAGTGGCTAGGCTATATAGTTGGGTCTTCTACATTATACTTGTATAATCCTTGTTATTTGACATATTTTGGGTTGTTTTAGGGTCTCTCCCATGGGTTTCATAGAGCCCAAAGAGTAAGAGGTTAACCACCCTCTCATTTGTTGCCTTAAATATGCCCTTAATTGGTGAATAAGTATCTAACTACAATGAATTATCCCAATATCTTTAATTATTTGTACTTTGGGAAAAAAATGAGAGCCAACACCTCCTCCTCACCTCTCCCACACACCCCCTTGTACTCATTATGTCCTACTTAGACCTATTATTTACTCCGCTCCACCTATAAATTCACTCCATTAAATGAATCCCTCTCTTTTATTCTCAAAAAGTTTCTTGATATTGTGTTGATCTCCCTCCCACCCATACCACCTATGCCATTATGGAATACCTCCCATGACCAAAGTGTGTATACCACCATAGTGACAAACATCCCATCAACTCATGTTTCCAACTCCTAACATCATATAAGACCTCTTTGACAATGATGAAATCATTTTCGAACCTCCCTTTCCTCCCCGCTCTACCTTCTCACACTAATCCAATAATCTCGCAAGTTATTATTACTCTTTTTTTTCTCTCAGTGCATTTCTCCTCCTTCATTTACCACTTCATCTTCCACCATACTTAAATCATCATTTTCACCTAGTTGATCATACTCCCTCGCACCCTTATTCTCATTATCATCACCTACATCATCATTTTCACCATTTATACCATTATGGGATCTTGTTTTAGACTTTGTGTTGTCCACTTCATCACTTGTATTGATTGTGTATCAATGCACGGTCATTCCTCCACTCACCACATCTACATTATGCTCTCCACCATGTCTCAAACTACTCATTACTTCACCTATCTTGGATCCCTATTTTTTACACACCTTATTACCCCATCACCAATCATCAAGGAACCCTTCTTGTTATATGCTCCATATTCTGCACACACCTTATTACCCCATCAACAATCATTCATGAACCGTTCTTGTTACCTACTCCCTCGTCCCATCTTACCTTGTATATTGTTCCCATTTGTGTGCATCTCACATTACCTCCTGTAAATCACCCACACTTGTTTTCTTACATCTTCCTCACAAGTCACATGCACTTATTCTCTTGGATATTCCTCACACATCAACTCAATTTACTCTTACACCTTCACATTCATCGACTTGTTAGCAAATTATCATCTACTAGACACAAAAATTCTACCTACCTCATCATATTATGAGCATTCGTCCACTTATCACACCAATTTTTCGAAGCTCGCATCATTATTTTCTGCATACCATCATCCATATATAACTCATCATTCTCATACCCACACATTGGATAGTGTGTCTTCACTTATTGCCTTTGAATGTCCGCACTTCAAGGAGAGAGATTCATTCACATGCACACACAATGAATCTCAATAAAAAATAATGTCAGTATGTTTTAAAGTGATGTTTTAGACCTTGTTCAAACTCATGTGTTGGTCTATCTCTTGACTTGTGATACATGCCTTCTAACTAATCATTGTTCTCACTACCAATCTTGCTTTGAACCATGTTTTATTTGTTATTAATTTTCATTTGTCATTACATCCACATCACTTGCACACTTGTATTCTATTTTTCCTAGACTAAACATCCATGGGCATTCATTTCCTTCTACACAATATTTCATAACTAACACTTCTCATCCAAGCTAACTTCTAATCATTTTCAACCACCAATATTGGGTTACATACTCTACTCTCATGTTTTTAAACTTGAATCCACTCTTGTATTTGGGCACTTATCACTCTTTCACCTACACATGGATGGGGAAATATTGTCCTTGATTCATTGACATCTCCTTCACCATGGTCATTTTCTCTAACTTATCAATTGGTATTTTATGTCATGCATTATGTTGGGGCAACCCGCTGATAAAAACTACCACTCGAGGGGAGATACTATATTAAACTCTTTTTATCAATCTTATGACACTCAATCATCATTTATCTCAATCAATTGACCAAATAGTCTCTGCCTTGCAAAATCAACCTATCGATCCCTTCACAAACCGACTAAAGTGGCGTATCGATCACATTTTAACATTTCTATTTGTTCATTCAACTATCTAAGCCCACATGTATGACAACCATTTTCATAGGGTTGGATGAACCCAATCTTGTCTTCAATTTTTACGTTGCATCTTGCATACTACAACATGCAACCCAAAAAGGGGAAAAATATAGACATCAAAAAATGTACCTTGCACATAAGGTCTCTACAACTAAAAATATAAAAAACATAACAACACATAATAGTTATTAAAAATAAAATAATCTCGTAAAAACAAATAAAAATATAAAATAATGTTGATTAAAGACATGTCACCCATTTAATTATCCTCATTCACTCACATTTAATCCTGTCACAACACTTTATGCACACCACAAATATTTAATCAATTCCACCTATAATTTACATCTTTAATGCATATTGGTCCCTTATCGTCTCAACTCTCTATCCACTTTACACCCATATAAATCTCAATCTTCTATACATCCCAAATCTATAAAATAACACTCACCCCCTTCCTTTATCATTTTGACTCTTTGGATAATTTTACTTTACTCATGTATGTTGTATTCACAGTTCCCTGTCATACCCCACCAATTTCTTTTTGGATAAGTTCATATTTTATCTTGTTGTGGGTGATATTATGTTTGGTTATCTTGTTAGGCATGATGTCAGTATTGTAATCACAGTTATGCTTGTTATAATTATGATTGATTTCATTAACAACAAACGTTGATAGTAATGGACTTATTATTTGGATGATGTATTATCACATTTTTATTTGTTTTATTGTTGTGTTAATACTATTATGGTTCTTTATTGATGATTTCATTGTTAGAATTCATGATCTAACTCTGCTTGCATTAATTTAATGGTCATCGACCATGGTTATGTTTAACATTATCTTGTATGATGGATTTCATTTGGTCGATCACCAACCTATGCACCTTGTTATTTGAGCTTGTTATAAGCCATTAAAATGGTCATTCGAACTATTGTTGTTTGGTTCATGTATGAGAATTAAATCTTGAAATATTGGTTGTTATACATATATATACATATGTGTGTATATGTGTGTGTGTGTGTGTGTGTGTGTGTGTGTGTATATAAATAATATATGTGTGTAGATATATATGTGTGTGTGTGTGGATATATATGTGTGTGTGTGTGTGTAGATATATATAAATATATAATGATCTAAGATCATATCCTAGATATATCTTTATTATGGTCGAAGTTATTTTATTAAAGGCAAGGTGCAATCTTTATTAGTTGGGGTTGGCAGCTTGGTCAAGCCCCACTCGAGCTCATGGCAAGTGAGTTACTCTTGGCACCACTCGAGCCATGTTTGAATTTGGCACATTAATCTCATCAGCCAATGTACCAACCCCACTAACTTAGAACTTAAGTTGAAATGGTCTCATGGCAGTTTAATGGAAAATAACTTCCTAGATGGAGGGTGGAGATTGGGTGGAAAATAGTGGCATCGCCAAAGTTGGTAGACAACGGTTAGCCGGGAGATGGAGAGTGAAATCAAGGATTCGGTACTTGTGGAATTAATGGGAATTAAACAGTCATCGGGAGAAGTAAGAAACTTCTCGAGGAAGCTACCACCAAACTTAGAGTTAAGTTTAGTTTTCATTTTGTTGGTTGTCCTTTCACCTCCTGAGCTCTCGCATAGAGGAATTAGGGAAGCTATTTTTGTGCAACTTGTTTCAGCTCTACATGTTACTTTAACCGCTGTGAGTGGGCTTTTTCTGGGCTATTAATGGCCACTGCTATGATAATAATGGGTTCCTTAGTCGGCTTGGATATTATTATTGTTTGGTTTTTTGGGAACACTTGCGAGAGTTTGCTGGAAAGGAACTTAAGGAAATTCTCTACAAATTTTTACAGGCATGAAATTATTCATCCCCATCTATATATTCCTTAATCATTATTTTGTGCTATATACTATGAAAAAGAATGATTCTTCATATGGGTTTTGCCATTGTTAAATATTTGTCATTTTTGTGATGGGTTTTTTTATTATCTTGGGTTATCAAAACTTCTTTGACTACATACATATAGTTTACACTATTAAAGTTGGGTTGAAAACCCGGTTCGAAAGTATCGGCTACAATTGGGAATATACATTTGTATTTGGGTTGTTTTTATCCTTCTCGAATAGACAATACGAAGAAAATGAAACATTGTTATTATGGTCAATTTTTGCATTTCCATTATTATATTTTTGGCACGAAAACAAATACATTTTAGTTTAAATATGTATTTTCATTTAGAACCCATCTGAGTTGAAGGTATACAAACTCTTTCGTTTAATGATAAAACTTGTATATTGTTTGCATAGTCGCCATTAAGGCCACTATTATATTGATGTATATTTAAAATGTGGGACTGGTTCAAAACCCATTTTAGGTTTTCCTTATATTTCCTTACGGATTCAAATAGGTATATATATATATAAATATATAAATCAAAGTGAATCATTCATTGCCTTAGCTTTTGAAGCTATTTATTAGAATGGAGTTAGCATGTATGTATTATACATATGCCACTACTTTTCTTTGAAGTGGTGTGTGTGTGTGTGTACATACATTTTGTTTTTGGGTTCGTAGATTTTTAAGTAACAAGACTATGCACATTCGACTACACTATCAAACGTCCCTTAGTGAGTGATGTGGGAATGATTGGTCGTGTGGTCGAATCCAAAGGATTCTAAGGTGAATGTGTGGGAGTTAATCAATTCACTCGAGTTCTTGTGAAACAAATCATGACCGACATTTGATTTCAAATGGAAATGGAAAGTGGATTTAGATATATTAAGGTAATTTAGTAGACTTTAAGGTAATAATAATAAAATATAATATATATTTGAAGTTGATACGTTGACTATTATTATTATCATTGTAGCAGTTTTGTGAAATTATAATCTATTCGGTAAAAGGATACTCAAATGTTTACTTAATAGATGGTTTTGTTTTGAATAATCATCTCTTATTTGTGTAACATAGTTTTATATGTTGATAAAACATGTTAAGGAATGTTGTTATACAATTAATGTCAGCTATGTTTGATTTGTATAAACAAATGCTAGCAATTAGGTAGTTGTTTGGAATGAATTCTATTGTTTAATTCATTTGGATTTATTTAAATTTAGTCAAGTTTATTTGATGCATTGTGTGTAGTGTGAAATGAATATAATTGCTTTCTTTTATAATATAATTAAGAAAGAAAGGAAAAGAAGGAAAAAGGAAATGTAACTTGATTTCTTTTATTTGTCTTATGATGTTCTTTCACTGTTGTATTTTGATCATTGAAATATTTCAGTGCTATAAAAGTAGAGATGAGGTGGATAACCTTTTCATGTCAGTTCTTTCGAACTGAGCGTTGTCTAACATTTTTATAGATAGTGGAAAATAAGTCTTTTCGGAGGATGATTTAAAATGTCAATGTTGATTCAATTTTTGATTATGATTTCAAGTTGTATTTATTATTTGACATGTTTCTAAAAGTGAGCTTACACTTTCATTGTATAATTTGATTTAAAGGCATTATAGCCTCAAAAGCTATTGTACAATTTTGGAAAAAGAAATATAAATCTTATATTCAATATTGGATATTTGTTTGTAATATAGATCATGGTTGATCATATAATTACTAATGTACTTCTAGAAATCAACATAATATAAATTATGTTTGGCTTAAACAATCTGATTTGATGAAGTTATGAAATATCATAATATTGATTGAGGAACATTTATGAAATAGTATACTTATGAGAATTAGCTTTAAGCAAAGTATATGTTGAATTAAAGCTACATGAAAGTTAATGAGTTATAAACTATTATGGTAAATGAATGAGGATTATTTATTATATAGTTATATGCATGAAACTCATACTATTATGGATGATTGTATTTTATTCATTGATAAGTTCAAGTAATATGTACTTGAGAATTAATTCAACATTGTCGTAATTAATTAAGTTAAGGACTATGTTATTAATGCAAAGATAATATGCCTTAATTATATTAAAGATGTTTAATGGACTTACACAAATAACTCGTGGAAATGAATGTGATCTATTATCAAACCTAGTTATGGGCCTTAGGAACATTTTCATAAGTGATAATGTATCATTGTGATAAGAAGTAAAACTTGTCATAAAACTAATTCATTGTAATGAAATAAAATAAGGAGTTACGACATTCCTAATAAAGGGAACTCAACAGGCCAACTTCATATGGATATTGTGACAAAATATCCATTTAATGATGTAATTCATTAAGTGAATATTGTTGTATAGCAGATATCCTAAGTTTGTATTGTCAAGGTCCATTTATTAAGACTATCGTAAATGGACAGAATGTGTGTTACGCCAAGATGTGGAATTTTTTTCCCATGCTCAATCAATTCACCTTAGTACCAATTTATGTTGGCTATGGGGAAGAAATTTGTTGTGTGATGATGCACAAGTCATTACGTGAGCACTTTCTCTCCCATAGGAAACCTAAGCTAGCATAGACATGATTCATCACACAGGTTGAACAAGTTTTGTACCTTGTGCGTAGCTTGAAATTAAATAAACTCAAATAAATGATTCAATTCTGATAATTGAACCAAGTGACATGGTGATGGGACATGTTTTTGTTGACAAATGTGTCATCTAGAAATTGAGCATGTAATGCATGACTCTTAAACTTTGGCCAAAGTAGTGTAAGTCATTACATTATTAAGTTCACCTAGTTCTAACAAAAGTGTGAGATGTCGGATGGGATTTGATTGAATGAATTCCAAGTAGACACTTAGAACAACACTTGTAAATCAATGCTGAGAAGGGTACTAAATCAAATAGAGTAACCTATGGGTATCCTATGGGGATGGATCTAATTGACCCATAGTTATGCACATGATTTATTGACTTATTATCTGGTGAATTATAATTATAATGTTGTTGGATTTAAATTTTAGGATGTACATTTAAATCATTGAAGGCGAAATTAGTTTAGGAAGATTAAAAAAATTCTGTAATTTGAAGTAATGAAAAGTAGGTGTTACATTTTGGTATCAGAGTTGAAGGTTGCAGCTCTTGGACCTATTGAGTCCTCACGCTAACTAAAATTAAAATACTTTCTAACAAAAAACATGGTTAGAACAAGGGGAAATGTTGTAAACAACCAACCGTAGGTGGTGAGGCATCCACAACACATAAGTTGGATGAGATTCTTGTTGCCATTCAGGATACACGAAACCATATGGTTATTCTTGAACAACAATTCATGGGTAATGAAAATGGTGATGATAGTGATGGCAATGAACCATCTCAAGAACAACCTAACATTGTAAAAAATAATGTTGTTGATCCAAATGTAGCAAATGATGATGTTGCAAATGCTAACGCAAATGCAAATATTAATGCAAATTGGAATGTTACTAAGGTAAACCAACCTGAGAACAAGAGGGCACGTTTGGTAGTTGAACTATAAAATGATATCAAGAGGATCACCCACCAAATTTTGATGGTACAACCTTAGGTGATGGAGCTGAGAATTGGCTCAACAAAATGGAGAAGTATTTTTCCATTAGAAACTTCTCAGAGGAAACCAAGGCAATTTGGGGAGCTTATCAACTCTCCAATGAATCATCCTCTTGGTGGGATAACTGGAAGGTAGAGCTAGTTATGGATGAGTAAAATATGACATGGGGTTAGTTTAAGGCATACTTCAGACAACACTTGTTACCCCACCTTTATTATGATCAAGATATCTTAATTTCAGACACTAACTCAAGGAAAAATGACAGTGACTGAATATTGGGAGAAGTTCACAAAACTTCCAAATACGTACCTCAATACCAAATTGATGAGAAATTTTGAATCGAAAATTTATCATGGGATTAAACCCAGTGATAGGAGTTGAAGTTGATGTCCATGGGCCATCAAATATGGAAGTTGTCTTTGAAAAATCTATAAGGCAGGAACAAAAACTGCAAGCTATTTCTGAACATAGAGAGGAAAAGAAAAATAAAGTCATTAGTGCACCATCACCATTAGCACCTAAAAAGGTGGCATGGAAAAAGTTTAGCAGTAAGAACAAGAATGGTAATGGTAATGGCAAGATAAGAATAGCAGCTAAGACTACTACAAATAATAAAAAGAATGGGTAGAAAAATATAGCCAACAATGAAAACAAATATGATAGGAAATGACCTTTTGGAGGATGTAACATCTACATTCTAGATCATATGCAAACAATTGTGCTCGGAGAAAGAAGGATAATAACTAGCAACACCATATCCATGCTACAAGTGATAGAAAAGTAGGCTACACCTGATTAAATTTGCAGTAAGTTATACGGATTACTGTAACCATTTTATTTAATATTGGTGCAACTAAATGTTTTATTTCTACTAAATTAACATTTAAGCTTAAAGTAAAAGCTAGTTATATGAAATAATCAATGTCTGTTTAATATGGGAACAATGTTGTCCACAATTTTGTCCACAATGTTAAACAATGTATGTTTGGTGCAACATTGAAACTACCAATCTTCACCATTGAGGTAGACTTTTACCTAGTTCCTATAGGCTCATATGGCATAGTCATAGGTATAAACTAGTTAGCCCAACAAAAGGCAATTGTATATTGCCTTGAAAAATGAATTAAAGTCCTTGATGACCTACAAAAAATAGCAAAAATTCAAGGAGTAAAAAGAGGTTTTACAGTTAGACAAATCACAGATTATACAAAGCTTAGGAATGTTAAGAACAAAGGTTGTGTGTTATATGTTGTAAAAATTATTGGTTTGGGTGAAGAAGGTAAGGCTTCTATGGAAGATTAGTTGATGTTACGTGAGTACAGTGATGTCTTTCTGGAAAGAATTACCTAGTCTTCCACCCAAAAGAGAGTTTGATTTCACTATTGACATCAAATTGGGAACCGAACCAATTTCTAAGGCTCCCTATAGAATGACAACAACTAAACTTGTCGAAATGAAAGCACAACTTCATGAACTATTATCAAAAGGTTTGATCAGACTAAGTGTCTCTCCTTGGGAGCACTATTCATCTTTATAAAGAAGAAAGATGGAACATTTAGGCTATGCATTGACTATTGGATGCTTAACAAAGACACAATCAAAAATAGGTATCCCCTTCAAAGAATTGATGACCTTTTTTATTAGATGTGTGGTGCTTTGGCTTACTCTAAAATCGATCTTCTATCGGATACCACCAATTGGGAATAAAAGAAGAAGATATTCACAAGGTTGTCTTTAGGACAAGGTATGAACACTATGAGTTCATTGTGTTACCCTTTGGACTTACCAATGCTCCAAATCGCCTTTATGAATTTAATGAATAATATATTTCAAGCATACCTAGAAAATTTTGTGTTGGTATTCTTGGATGATATTCTCATTTATTCTAAAATCGTTGAAGAGCATAATGAACATCTTAGAATTGTCTTAGATGTGTTAAGGAAGAGAAATTTTTGGTAAGCTTTTAAAGTGTTCATTTTATCAAAACGAAGTGCAATATTTGGGACACATAATTAACAAGGATGGAATTTTTGTAGATCCATCAAAAATTACAGCAATAATAGAATGGCTAGCACCTAAAAATGTACATGAAGTAAGAAGCTTCATGGGGTTGGTTGGATACTATCAAAAATTTGTGATGGACTTCTCAAAAGACACAACTCTAGTCACCTCGCTACAGAAAAGATAAGAAATTTATTTGGTCTGAAAAATGTGAAAATGTTTTCAGTTTGTTAAAAGAAAAATTAACTTCGGTGCCTATTCTAAAAGTTCTAGATCTAAATGGGAAATTTATCTTGTTATGACCAGGTGCCTCCTATGAAGGCTTAGGAGGTATCTTGCCACAAAATGGCCATGTGATTGTGTATGAGAGCAAAAACTCAAAGTACATGAGCTAAATTATTCTCACCATGACTTGGAGCTTGTTCTTTATTGTACATGCATTGCAAGTTTGGATGCATTACCTTTTGGGAAATCCCTTTGAACTAAAAATAGATCATCTCGGGATGAAATACATCTTCACGCAGCCAAACTTGAATGCAAGATAGTGAAGATGGTTAGATTTTTTATCACAATATGACTTTGATATCAACTATATAAAAGGTAAGGAAAATAGAGTGGCAGATGCGCTAAGTCGTAGGAAGCACATTTTCGCCCTTATCACTTTGAGAACCCAATTCAAAGATGTTGGCTAGATTTTCTGCACAGCTAAAAACCTATGCAGTCATGAGATAAATCTCCCTCATTTAACGGTGAGGCTCCCATGTAAGATTTTTATCAATCTGGTATGTATAAATCCTAATAACTATTTGTAGGGGGTTTTACTTTAATTACAAAGTTCATGAACCATAACTTAGTAATTTTGCAGCAAGCAGTTGTTTGTGAAATATTTTTAGAATGGGAAAATAGTGGAATTTGGTAAAGAAGAAAGGAAGATATGTAATTCAACCAATAGTTTTTAGAGTTGGTCTCATAAACATAGATTAAATAAACAAGTAAATCTCACAATGTTCATAAGTAAAGGAAAAGAAAAGTTTCTAATCTAAATCTCAGACAACACAAAGTTTATCTAAAGATCCACACAAAAGTAAGAAGCAAAGCATTGTGGACACAAAGTTCTCTAGAAATCCTCCTCTATTCAATTCCTCATCTTTCACAAAAATAACATCAAGGGTTACAGCACAAAGTCTAGAACTCAAGAATGATGATTAACAAATTGTGATCCCTTAACCCGTAGGTTCTTCCTCTATTTATAGTGTATAGAGGGAAATTACAAATAGGAAACAATAATCTGAACGCACACATGCGGAAGTTATAAAAGAAACAATTGGCAATCTTTCCCCTAGAATTCCTCTCTCGCGACATGCATCTAAAGACTAGATCAAATTTGTGCATGTCTACCACATATTCTCAATTTAAATGACCTTTTCAAATAACTTAAAGTAATGGCTCTTCACCAATTACTTTAGTTTTACAATTTTGTCTCGAGAAAATAAGAAGAGAAGAGAGAGAAGAAGGAAGAAAATACACCAAATGCTACACTTCACATTTTCTCTTTGTTCTAATATCTTGAATGTACTTTTCAAACATGTGATTTATCTTGCTTCCCATCTACTTTAGCAACAACTTCTTTCTCATTCTTGAACCGTAGCAAACCCTTGGATAGAGTATCGGTGCTTGCTTTCACTTTCTCCAAACTTGGCCCAAATTCTTTGATATCTGCATGAAGTCTCACTAATTTTCTAATTGAATTGAACATGAAAGGCATGACGGCTTCACAATCGATCTTCTTGACAAGTAGAAGAAATTCCTCAAGAGAAGCAGGAAACTTGTTTGGAATGCATCTCGTAAAGTAACTAATACCATCAACTTCCTCTTCTATAGTGATTCTTTGGAACTTATCTCATCTTGTCTTCCAAAGAACTACATTTTATTCAACATAAGCTTGAGAATCTTCATACGAAAGAAATCACTATCTCCAACTGTTTTCCCTTTTCTATCAATCCATCGAGTACAATATGCTCTACATTAATACATTCTCCAACAATGCATTTATCTTAGCCAAGATATCCAAGTGAATTTCAACGGATTATATTTTCATCTTCTATACATGTCATTAGCTCCTTTAGTGAGATAAGGCCATGTGGATGCTCTCTAATCTAGTTGGTACTTCCTCGAACTGCTCACGAAGCTTGGTGAATTATTTGCTCTTTCCATTTAGCAATAGATTTGACCCGATTTCCCGCATCCCTAGTCTCTTCAATCAAATGGTATCTCACCTACTCTTGTGCTTGCTTCAAGGTTGAGAAGAAGGTTTAGCAACCTTGCGCAATAATCTCACATAATTAGGAGATATGTATCTGAATTTTATCTTTTTCTTTGTTCTCATTGTCAAGCTTGAGGAATAAAGTGTCTATCAATGTTCAAATATCCTGCTTTAATCCATCTGTGGTGATTTGCCCCAATGGCACTTTGGTTACTGATATGTCTACATTTGTTAACTCTCCCTTTTGTTTTCCTTTGTTGGGCCGATAATTTAGCAAAAATTTTCCTAACTCTTAAATAACCAACCTTCAAGTTACTTTAGCACTTTAGGTATTTTTCCTTTTCCTAAGTTCACGAGCAACTGCAAGTCTTCTTTTTCTAGGTTGATTTCTTCCCCACCTGCGGGACTATTTACAAAGCCAACCAGGGATGTAAAATTACTCCCCAAGGAATGAGAAACCTTGGTATGCATTACCATTTCTTTCTCGGGTTATATTGCATCTTAATTCACTGTTGTATTGTGACTTCCTTCTTCTGCCATCTAAGGATAATGCTTTTTCAAAGTATACCATTTGTGCCTTCAATTCCTCTATAGGGGAGGAGGAGTGTACACAAATGATGTTAGCTTTAGCTATGGAATAACCATAACTTCTGTTATGTTAGAACTGTTGAAGTGTCATGTGTTAATGTAGGAGAAGCTTAAATGCAAAGTAACATTGGTGTAATGGATGTAGACTTACCTTTTTCCAATGCCTGAGACTTTTGTGTACCTTGAGCTTCTTTGGTCTTCTGCTACTCTCACCCTCATGATTTCTTTTACTTTGGGATCCCTTGTGCTGAAATTCCCTATGAATTAGTTCATCAAAGCCTCATCCAAGCAATATCCTTTTGTTAACAACTAATTTGAGGTGTTAACCAGGAGGTCGATGAAGACCTCTCCTCAATTGTTTGGATGCCACCTACAATGAGCTAAAGAGTAACTTTATCTCCTCCCATTTGATTATATGTGTCAAGTACCACATGCCCATCATCTTGAAATATTTGTAGGTATCCTTGCTAGACCAAAGTTAGAAACTTGTTGAGCTGATAATCTGCTGAAGTCCCTTTTTCTAACTTCGTATTCACTCTTGCACTACATCCAAAAATCCTCCAATGAGGGAACGTGTGAGTACTCCTAGGAGATTGTCTTCCTTGCTATTCCATAAGGATCAAAATTCATTCGAGCTGGGAAGAACTCATACTCGTAGCAAAGAAACATTTATGCTTCAACTCTTCTGGCTTTGTGGATGCTCTGACAACTATAATGGCCTATTGTGACTGGGAAGCTGACCATAGTTCTATTCCGCTTTGATTATAGGTCCTGTAACTCTACCAATTTTCTGCATAATTCCATGATAATTAACTTATCATTTGGGTATCTTGGCAGCTTGATTGGCTCGCTGGAGAAGCCACTAACCCTAATATACGTGAAGTCAAGAAAACTAGATAAAGATGCAACCGTATGGAGAGACAACTTCCCAAGCTTCCTTGCTTACTTTGTTGGCCTTCAAATCACCATTTAGCTTGCAAATAAATTCATAGAAGAAGCCATCATTCACTTCTCTGTAGTCTTTGTATCACTCAGGAATCACCGGTAGTGGGTAGCACTCATAAATAGGATCTTTTGCAAGAACCCCTCTTCTATCCAGTTTAGAGAATATCCCATGTGAAGTTGCGACATACACAAGGTATGAAGTCATTTTGAAACTAAATGTCTGCCTCACGTCTCTGAGTTGCTCACTAATGTTATTACTGATGATTTCCTCCCAATTGACCATAGAATCACCTATGTTAATCTCAATTGTTCTGATGAAGGAGTACATCCATGAGTGGAAGTTATTTATAGTACCTTCCCCATTTATCCTACATAGCAACCAGGAAATGTCATCAACCTCCCACACTTGATTTTACCTCGGGAAAGTCCTTGGAAACTTTGATGGTGCCTTGTGATTCTTCATATAATTCTTATTCATTATGCCCGCAAAATCCACCTTTTCCTTCTCCAACCTATCAAAAGCCTCTTGCATGTTGATTGTAATCACTCTGGATTTGGAGGGAATTTTGAGGCAATAGTTGATGAATTGTGTATCCAGATTAAACATTTTACTCATCCGGTTGCATCCTTGATTGTCCTGGATAAAGGATGATATAATTTTGCACATACTAAAACAAAGTCGGGTAATTGGGCCATAGCAGAATCTGCTGACCTAAATAATTTTGTTGTCCCTCATAGCTCGTATATAAGGGATGTCGTGTTAGTTGCTCTAGATCTGTCAAACAAATCCTCGATAGTCTGTCCCTATGTCTTTATCACGAATCCTAGTAAGCTTTGAACCTTATGCATGGTTCAGCTGGATCAACTTTATCATCACCTTTCATCATACCTGAATCAACTCCTTTCTGAGATCTTCTTCTTTTATTTTTGCCAGAAGCCTTTGCAATTGTGAGAGCTAGATCCACCTATGCAGAAGTTGCAATTATTTCTGATTCTGAAGATATGTTCAATGTATCAGACATTGACCTCCACTTCCTTCACCAATATGGGCACAAATGAAGTATTCCTATAAATAATTTAGACACACATGAAGCTAATAGCATGAATATCTAATTTCTTCACCCAAAACCTAATTATAAAGCAAATTGCCCTCAATTTTCAGCCTTTGCTTGCATGCCAAGCAAGCTAAAATATTATTTTATTCACTGTGCACTCACATCAACATGCAGATATCCAGAACAATAAAATGAAAGACTTTCCAACCCTAGGCTCCAAAATTGGATGCTTCCCTGCAATTAAAAATATTTTTTAACGCGACAACTTCTCCCTTTGGCATCAAACTTCTCCAGGGCAACATGCTCCACACAAAAGAATTAATTGCCTTTCACTTATGACATCCACTTCTTATATAGGCAATTGCATGCTAATTTTACTAATTGCTTCTTCTTATTTTTAGCAATTTTTAATAAGCTGTGTTTTTTCTCCTTCCTTGGGTGCCTAAGTTTGCTTAATTTTACCTTACTTTTAGCATGCTTTTCTTTGCAATTCTTTCTGCTATTTTTAGAAAACTCTTTTGTCTTATTTTTATCCCCCCTTTTTCTTTGAATTTTATCTTAATTTAGGCGTCAACCTTTGCTAAAATAATTAAAAGAAAACAACTTTTAAGCATTAAGTTGTGGCAGAATGGGTCCCACTTTTTGGCTAATGCTTGCATGAAATACATGAAGGCAAGGCAAAGTGTTAAATTACAACCTGTTGGGCAGCTCCTTGTTTTACGTTTCTCACCTAAGTGAAAATGCTAAACTCCATCTTTCCGGGAAGCTTCAAAAAGTGTGACTTGGTTGAGTGCATTAGCTAATGCTTACGTGAAAAACATGAAGGAAGGGCATCGTTTAACTTCAACCTTTCGGGAAGCTCCTTTTTTACATTTTTCACTTAAATGAAAATGTTAAACTTCGTCATGTTGTGCAGCTCCAATTTTACATTTTTCACTTAAGTGAACTAACTCATATTGCATGAAAAACATGAAGGAAGGGCAGCGTTAAACTTCAACCTATCGGGAAGCTCCTTTTTTACGTTTTTCACTTAAATGAAAACGTTAAACTCCGTCCTGCTGGGCAGCTCCAATTTTACGTTTTTCACTTAAGTGAACTAACTCATATTGTGTGAAAAACATGAAGGAAGGGCAATGTTAAACTTCAACCTGTCGGGAAGCTCCTTTTTTACGATTTTCACTTAAATGAAAATGTTAAACTTTGTCCTGTTGGGCAGCTCCAATTTTACATTTTTCACTAAAGTGAATTGACTTACTTTTAGTGGAAATTTAAGAGGAAGGGCAGCTCTAAAAATGTGATTGGCATGAAAAGATCATTCTTCCCAAAAATGTGACTTGCTTCCTTCCTTCTTTGTCAAAAACTGGCACTCCATGATTGACTTTTACCTTTGTTTGAGGCCATGGATGACTTCCAAAAACTCCAGGTAATTGAACTAGTTATGTAGAATGAACAAATAGATCAATGGGAATTACCAGATAAAACATAGACAAAAACCAAAACACAGATAAAAAGAAATTAATAAAAATGAAAAACCTACCAAGTCACAAATAATTACTCGAAAATAACTTGTCAATTTGTAAAAAAATCATCCTCATGCGAATTCTCCATTGAGAGATGAAATTAATCTTGGCATGGAAATTCACAACGGGGTTTAACTTCAAAGAATATTTCAAAGAAATTTATTTATTTAATAAAATAAATAAATAAAATGTTTTCAGACAAAACACAGGGAAGGGATAGAGTGAGTTTTAGCATGTGGGTATTCGTCGAATTTGGTTTATCGATTCTCTGTGGATACCTTAGAGAAACGAGGACAACCGCAGACTACAAAAAACACACAACCCCACTACTTTGAAAAGAACGAAAAAAATTAAAAGGGGTGGTCCCAGTTTCGGTGAAATCTTGGGGACACCAAAAGACAACGTAAAGGAAGCAATGTTGGTGATTATTATTATCATCGAGTTAAAATAGTGCTTGCTGCAAATTCTAATTATAAGAGATGCAAAGGATTCGGATTCGATAGTGAAGGAGTCTTAAGGTTCAAAAATCGAGTATATGTACCCTTGGAAAATTAATTAAGGACAAAATTGATAAAGTAATTTCACAATGCTCCTATTCTGGACATCCCAGAGTGACTAAGATGCTTGCTAATGTAAAACAACATTATTTTTGGAAAGGGATGAAAAAGGATATAGTAAACTATGTATCTCATTGCTTGGAATGTCAGTGTGTCAAGGCTGAACATATGCATCCAACAAGATGGTTGTACCCTCACAAAATTCCATAATATAAATGGCGGTAATCAACATGGACTTTGTGCAAGGGCTACCAATGTCTAAAAATAAACACGATGTAATCTTGGTTATAGTTGATAAACTAACAAAATTAGCTCACTTTATACTAGGGAATCTGAAATATGATTCACTTGTACTTGTAAAAAATACGTGCATGAGATTTTTAGATTGCACAGAGTACTTGAATTAATAATTTTAGATCAAGATCCTAGGATGACTTCTGTTTTTAGAAAACCTTGAATACCGCTTTAGGGACAAAGTTGAATTTTAGTTCTGCATACCATCCGTAAAGCAGATGGAAAGACTGGAAGGGTAAATCAAGTAATGGAAGACATGCTCGGGATTTCTTTGCATGGATCAATAGTACAAGTGGGAAGAATATCTTCCACTAGTTGAGTTTGCCTAGAATAACATATTTTATTCAAGACTTTGGAAATGGCTCCTTTTGAGGCATTGTATGGGCGAAGTATAGAACACGTGTTAGTTGGGACGGTGTGGAAGATAGTGAAATATTGAGTGGGATGGAATAGCAAGTTAAGCTCATTTGTGAGTGATTGAAAGAGGCTACCGATAGGTAGAAAGTTGCGTTGATTTAAAGAGTTGACAAAAATATGAACAAGGAGATAAAGTATTCTTAAGGGTCAAGGCTAATAAAATCTCAATTTCATTTGGTAAAGTAGCCATACTCTCACATAGCTATGTCGGTTCATGAAGGTATGAGAGAAGATGTGTGGAAAGGAAAAATCAAGGGTTGTGGGGTCTAATCCTGTCTACTTGGTTAGCCCAATACTCTTCAAAAATATCGATTTTTCATTAAGGTAACTGAGTTGTCGAATGATTTCGGGAGGCACGCATGTGGCTCGAAGACTAATTGCACAATCCTTGATCAATGTCTATTTGGTTTCTTTCAATGTTTGGTTGTCTTATAAGTGGATCGAATATTCTAATACGTTGTTGTGGTGGACCCAGAATGGTCATGTGGGCACCAAGTCAAGAGAAATGGAAACAAACAAGCAAACTAAAATCCAAAGGGACTGAGAGCTAAGTTCAGGTAGCCTAGGCCACTAGGGAAATAGAAGTTGTGTTCTTTCCAGATCTAAATTACCTTTAGTTCCTACCTTTAAATAAACAAAATAAATAAACTTGAATTTGATTTAATTTAATTTGAATTAAATCTAATTACGAGATAACTATTGAAATAAATAATTTATAAATGGTGAAATGCGGAATGATACAAGCAAACTAAGATGTAAAGTATGAAACCCTAAGCAAGGAAGAGAGATAGGAGTACTTATTTGATTTCTAAGTGCACATGAAGTGATCTAGGTTGGTGAAAGTATTGAATATATTGCAAATAATATCATAAATGCTCATTATGAAATATAGAACTCAAGAATAATGCTGACAGAGACAGGCGCCAGGTGCAAGACAGAGGCACATGGGTCTTTGGTGAGTGAAATTGGATGTTGGTGATGTGCAAGAGCTCGAATCTAGTTTTGTTGTGTTGCAAGGGTTTCGTAGTTTTTCCCTATTGATCACTTAATATTCACTCTTGGATCATCGAAGGTACATGTAACATGTAAAAGAGAAGATCACTTGCACATACCCACAAACCATATCAACCTTAAAAAGGAAAATGTGGAATGGGGAGTCAACTAACCCCTGACAATCACCCTAAGAGTGAACTTACAACTGATCATTTTACTACATCTAAGACTTCGTGTAGTTCTTGTGTGTGTGTGTATAAATAGTACCCTAGGATGCCCTTGTGTAAGTTTCACTTGATATCGGGTTATAGCTAGAATGTAGAAATGTATAGCATGTGTGAATGGACTATAATAAACCCGCCCTTCCTATATAGTGTATGCAAAGTTTATGCAGCCCTTTTCCCTTAAATGGATGTTAGATGGATGCCTTTATGGTACTTTAATGCCTTTAGAATGCAAGCTTAGGTGATGATAGTAATGCTTAATACCTTGGTCCCCAATTTTGAACCCATAACTATGTACTTATATGATTCCCTTGTTTGAATTTTGTAATTGACAATTAGAAGGCCGACCCATAAGTGAAAAAGATGCGTAAAAGATAAAAGAGACCCAAAAAGAGTAAATAATATAAGAAAGGGTCGGGGGTTCTATAAGGGACACAAGCACCTAGGCATTGTTGTTATGGCTTGGTGCGATGCCTAAAGCCATGAAAGATAAAACAAGTAAAGTTCGACTGGGGGTTGTAGGGTGTGTAATACCAAATAGAAAACAAGACAAAGAGACAAAGAAAAATGCCAAAGACTATGTTTCTTACTTAGGAATCATGTAAATGCTAGCATACTTTTACGACCTAGAAATGTACCCAAGTGCATGATTTTTGTCTACATTTTAAAATAATTTATGTTGTTGAGTGAATACTCGATAACATAAAGTACATGAGAGATGTGTATCTCATGATCTTGTAGAGAATGTGGCAAATATCGTGTCAAGATGACAAGTGAAGCGTGGAATGATTGCAAAGTGAAGTACAAAGACTAGGAAATGAAAGTGACCCTAGGGGTAAAGCGTATGTGTTACTTGTACCTGTTGTTGTGCTTGTATTTTTGTTGTAGGTTTCTTCTTGTTATGTATTAAGGACGGGCCTACAAAATAAAAGTAAAAGAGTAGTCAAAGTTCTGTATATGAAAAATCTAAGCAAAGTATGCAAAATTATGTAAAAGTGTGTAAAAGTAATAGTAAAGGAAAGTGTGCAACTAGAATAAAAGAGTGTAAAGGATAGAAATGTGTCCTAAAATGATGTGAAGAGAGAATTTTTGGGTGATCTCACGTAGCAAATTTTTTTGGTGATCTCATGCTAAGTGCAAGTTTTTTGGGTGATCTCACGCTAAGTACAAGTTTTTTGGGCGATCTCATGCCAAGTGCAATTTTTTAGCGATCTCACGCTAGAGAGAATTTGTTGGGGAGAGAGGTCTATTTTTACTCTCCTTCCATGAATCTACCTAATAATCACCACTTTGCATATGGTACGTCTGATTTGTTCATGTTGTTCCAATTATATTGATTGAAGGAGATAGAATCCATTCTATAAATAGAGACATGTGCCTATAACTATAAAACTACTCTAAAGACTTATGTGAAATGTGTCGATCTAAGAAGATGATTGTATCTTCCCAAGGAAACAAGTGCCCAGGAGAGGTGAGGAGTGCCTAGGAGTTAGTGTTTAAGTCTGGGTGCTAGCGTTTGTATTGTGTTTTAGACCCAAGTCAATTTTTGGGTTGTTCGTGACTATCTATACTATTATTGTATTTTTCTAACCTAAACTATAACCATGAGCTTCTATATGGGTGATTCATTCACCCAATGTATGTCCACCCTCGTTTTGGGTGCATGCAACGATGGCGGGAAAATGTGGCCCAAAAGAGAGGACTGATTACGAGTTGAATGGTATACTGCGAGGGGGTAGGGGATGTGCATGGTAGAAACCAAGGCACATGCAAATAAAGTGGACCACAAAATTTTGGTTTCAAACATGGGACATCACTCACAATGTCACAAGACAATCAAGGTTGAAGTGGTCAAAAGCATTAAATGAGCATACAAGACATAGGGCATGGCACAAATAATGACATACAATAGATAGCATAGATCAAGATCAAGCAAAATATATCGGATAACCATTGAGGTATATCATCCTATAAAAAAATGCTACACATGAAGCACTCATTAGCATGTTAGAAAAATAAATAATATGTCAAGGTATGTGTGTATCAATGGAAAGTAATGTGATAGAAAGTAGAAGTAGTAAATGATGAAACAATAACACATGTAATGTGTGAGAGTAGTAAAAGTAGATGCCCCCAGGAGCCTCGGTGGGAGTGGTAAAAGGTACAGTGTCAAGCATCATTGCAACGTGTAAGAACCTGTAAGAGATTTGCATTCACCACAAAGATCAAGTGAATGTGTATGTGTATATATAGAATGATAATGACATACTAAGAATCATCTAGCATGGAAGACAAAGTGTAACATGTAAATAGAATAAGCTAGCAAGAGTAGATGCGACAAATATATACAAATGCAGTGTATGAGAGTGATGGAATGGAATGCAAAGTGTGAAGATGATAGAGCAACGTGCCCCCCTAAAATGTGTATGAGATGAGGTACATTCATAGGAGCCCTCAACATTCAAGATTAAACCATAGAATAAGAGTGTTTCATCGGGTAATGT
Organism: Taxus wallichiana var. yunnanensis; assembly: GCA_018340775.1. Classification (NCBI taxonomy): domain Eukaryota; kingdom Viridiplantae; phylum Streptophyta; class Pinopsida; order Cupressales; family Taxaceae; genus Taxus; species Taxus wallichiana. The sequence goes on along the minus strand of JADAXU010000059.1, from coordinate 5,768,815 downwards.
GTGTGAATAGATGCTAGAAAGATGTATCATGAAGCACGGAGTACAAAGTGTGAAGATTACATGAGGTTCATTTCAGAATTAGACCCTTAGCAATCAGTATGAACTATGGAACTAGAGTGTGTCATAGGGTAATGATGGTACAATGGGTGTACCAAAGGTGTAGGAGTGCTTAGGAAGATTAAACATGAAGCACAGAGCATGAAGTATGATAGTAGATGCTAGAAACAATTGATAGTGTTAGAAGGGGGGGGAAGTGCAATGCCCCCAAGTGTGCTAATGATGGAGAGCTATGTGATGATGAAAGAGAGATATTACGATGGTGACAGAGTTTTAAATGCATCATAAGAAAGCATTTTGTCATCACAATGAGCGGTAGAAGAATGAGTATGACCAGGGTTGGGTTTTGGGTTAACAAGAGGACAAATTTTTAAGGAGGTTACTTAGTTGGAATGGGTAATGTCATAGAAGACTTGATAGGAGGAGAGGATGGAGGACAGATTTTAAGAGGTGGTTTCTTAGTTAGAATTGGTAATGCTCTAGAATACTTGCAAGGAGGAGAGGATGGAGGACAAAATTTAAGAGGTGGTTTCATAGGTTGAATTGTAATGATGTAGAAGACTTACTAAGAGAGGGGATGGAGGATGGAGTTTTAGAGTATGTTGTTTAGTTGGAATGGGTTGGATAGGTGGCTCTTGACTGACCAAACAAGGAACAATAGGAATTATGGTATGACGCTCACTAGACATGGAAGGGATTGGTTTTGGGATCCCATTGGGATTTAGCAAATTGGAGATGTAATAGAATGTTGTGAAGTAAATGAAATAAAACCCTGATGCTCAAGGTGTTTAATTATTCATTTTAAATCATAGCAATCATTGTCATGATGTCTATTAAGTCTGTGATAATTACAAAATAGGAGACCTTGGTATTTGGAAAGCCGATAAGGAGGGTAGTAATGAGTATTTGGCAAGTTGATCAACTAGTGGGTGAGGAGCTGCGGAAGAATATCATGTTGTTTAGCATTGAGATCAAACTTGAGAGGTGTGGGTAGCAGTAAGACTTGGGGTTCACTAACATGAGCACATGTAGAGGACATAGGAGATGTAGAAGAAAAACTAGCATGGGCCTTAGAAGCATCCTTGAGATGTTGGATTTCAGCTTTAAGAGATGTAATAGCTAGAAATTTGTCTTGAAAAACATGGTGTAAATCTTGAATTGACTCTAAGATAGTTGGATTGGTTGGATATTAGGACCAATAGAGTCATTATATAAATGGTAAAAATTAAACTTACTTGAGTAGGTGGCATACTATGAGGGAGATACATAATGTTTAAGGATTTTTGGAGAACATATTTGCAAGGTGGGTGTGTTTGAAGTAATTCATGTAAGGATGTTAGAGGATTTTTGGGAGGCATGGAAGAAGAAAAATAAGGATCCAAGTATATGATCATGAGTGGGGTTCACCAAATGATTTAATTTAATTTGAATTAAATCTAATTGCAGAGTAACTATTGAAATAAATAATGCATAAATGTTGAAATATAGTAATGACACAAGTAACCTAAGATGTAAAGTATGAAACCCTAATAAAGGAATAGAGATAAGAGTACTTAGTTGATTTCTGAGTGCACAGGAAGTGATCTGGGTTGGTGAAAGTGCTGAATAGACTACAAACAACGTCGTAAATGCTCATTATGAAATCTAGAACCTAAGAATAATGTCAGACAGGGGGTGCACTAGTGTAGGACAAAGGCACCTGAGCATTGTGATTTGGAACTGGTTGTTAGTGAGTTTATAGGTGCTTAGAATCTAGTTTTTGTTATGTCGTAATGGTTTCGTAGTTGTTCCTTGTCAATCACCTAATATTCTCTCTTGGATCGTCACAGTACTTAGAACTTGTAAAAGAGAATCTCACCTACACATACCCACAAATCACATCAAACCTAATAAGGAAAATGTGGAATGGGGAGTCAAAATGACCTCAACAATCACCAAGAGAGTGAACTTACAACCAAGCATTGCACTACATCTCAGACTCCATGTAATTCTTATGTGTGTGTAGAAATGGTGTCCTAGGATGCCCTTGTGAAAGTTGCACTTGATAGTGGGTTGTAATAGAATGTAGAAATGTATAACATGTGTGAATGGAATACAATAGACTTTCCTTTCCTATGCATTATATGCAGAGTTGATGTAACCCTTATCCCTTGAATGGATGTTAGATGGATGCCTTTAGAGTAATTTAATGCCTTGTAATGCAAGCTTAGGTGATGATAGTAATATGTAGTGTTTGATCCCTATTTTTCAACACATAACTATGTATTTATATGATTCCCTTGTTTAAATTTTGTAATTGAGAACTGGAAGGTCGACCCATAAGTGAAAAAGAATCCAAAAAGATAAAAGAGACCCAAAAAGAGTGAGTAAGATAAGAAAGTGTCAAGGGCACCTGAAGGGGCCACGGAGCACTTAGGCGCTAATGTCTGAAGCCATGAAAGATAAACAAGTAAAGTTTTGACTGCGTTGTAGGGTGTGTAAGACCAAATAAAAAATAAGAAACAAAGAAAAGAGGCCAAAGGTAGTTGTCAATCACTAGTTTTATTGTTTAGGAATCATGTAAATGTTAGCATATTTTTAGGACTTAGAAATGTACCTAAGTGTGTCATTTTGTGTCTACAAAATTAAATAAAAGATGATTGATTTTCTCCTTTTAATTTAACTAAGTTTGATTTGCAAATATTTAATCAAATCAAAGTAAAGCAAACTATCTAATTATTTTTGTATTTTCAATGAGGCTTTTAAAAGAAATAAATAAATGAATCTAATTAACTTCTAATATATCTTTTTGTATTTTTCTCGTTATTGTAATTAAATACAATACATCTATAGACATAGATACAAAGAAACTAATTAAAATAAAGCAATCTACTTCTACATTAAAATGAAACAAACAGGGAATAGTTGGATGTAGTTATTCCTCTATTGCAAGATGTGAAATTAAATCTAATTTAAATAAAGATGTATTCTAACTTATAATTGTGGAAATCTAACTTCCTCTAATTGCTTCACCTCAGAATCATGGGAAGAAAGAAAGCTTCTCGAAGTAATTTCCTCTTTCCCCTGAGACTTCCCTAATAAAACAAATAAGTTACACGGGTAAACTAATAATGAAGAAATAAAATGACAAGCATAGACACAAAGCTTCCTCAAGCTTCTTTCCCTTACAGATCCATAGGGATAAGCAGGGAAGAAGATATCAACGAAATTTTTTAGTATGCATACAAATATAGGAATGAAGAAATTGAAATATATAGATTCTCTAAAACAAATAGATAAAGAAATTCATGCACATAACCTTCCTCCAAATTATTTCCCGTTCTAGACACAAAATCATGCACTTTGGTACATTTCTAGGTCCTAAACACATATTAGCATTCATATGATTCCTAAGCAAAAAAACTAGTAATTGGTGATTGTCTTTGGCCTTATTTTCTTTGTTTATTTCTTTCTATTGGGTCTTTCACACCCCACACCTGATTGATATTTTACTTATTTATCTTTTATAGCTCAAACACTAGTGCCCAGTGTCGTGACCCTTTTTATCTTACCCACTCCTTTTGGGTCTCTTTTATCTTTTGGACATCATTTTCACTTATGGGTCGGTCTTCTAGTTGTCAATTATGAAATTCAAACAAAGGAATCATATAAATACATAGCTATGTGTTCAAAATAAGGGACCAAGCACTAAGAATTAATAGCATCACCTAAGCTTGCATCCAAAAGGCACCTAAAGCACTCTAAAACATCCATCTAGCATCCATTCAAGGGACAAGGGTTGCATCAACTCTACATACACAACATAGGAAGGGGAAGTTCATTTTTCCATCCACACATTCTATTACATTGCTACATCTAGCTACAACCCGTTATCAAGTGCACTTGTACAAAGGCCATCCTAGGGCACGATTCTTACACACACTCACCAGAACTACATGTAGTCTAAGATGTAGTGCGAGAGCTCGATTATAATTTCACTCTCGGGGTGAATCTAACTCCCCATTTTGCATCTTTCTTTTTTTGGATTTGATGTGGTTTGTGGGATTTTACAGGTGATATTTGTTTTGCAAGTTACAGGTACCCTTGGCGATCAAAGAGCGACACATAGGCGATCAATAGGGAATATTTGCAACACTTGTGTGACATAGTAAAAATAAGATTCTGACTATTTACACAGTCATGTGTGCCCAATAGTAGTCTCCAGCGCCCGATGCCCCATTCCTTTCGTGTTCGCCATGTCTAGCATCATCTGTAAGCTCCAAAATTTATCCTAAGTATTTACAACACTTTTCACCTCTTGTTCAATAGTTTTCCCATTCAACAAAACTTTTGGATCAAGCGTAAATCAGCTAAGTCATTCTTTTTATATCTCTTGCTTAGGGTTTCATACTTGCTTATTTGTTTGTGTCATATTTTACTTATCAATGTATTAGTTTACATCAATTACCCTACATTAGGGTTTAACAAAATCTTATTTTTGTTAAATCATTTGGCAAACCCACATTTGAACACTCTTGGATCTTCACTTTTTTGTCTTGCTTCAATACCTTAGGATCCTCTCACCATGACTTCACTTTTTGTCTTGCTTGATACAATACCTTAGGATCCTCTCACTATGAGTGTCTCCATCCTGGCCTTCTTGCCTAATCCTGATTGTGCGCATAAAATCAGATCATTTTTAGATAATATTCATATTCATCCTCATACTTCTCCTGAATATGTATATCATAAGTTTACCACTGCTTTATCTCTCAATGAAGAACATATTACTTTTACATCTACTAAGCTTCCTTCTCAAACTATTTTAGATAATGATCCCCACCTCTATATTCAAGTTTGTATTAATAATCTTCGGGTTAAACATGTTTTAGTAGATAATTGATTTGGGCTTAATATTTACAATCTAGCATTCCTTCATCAAATCGGCTTCTCTAGAGGACTCTTTAGTTCCTTCATCTATTTCTATTTGTGGATTTGATAACATTCCTAAACATGTCTTAGGTACTATTACACTTCCTATCATTGTTGGGCCATGTACTCTACCTATCCCATGCCACATGATGCCCAATAATCTTAATTATAACATTCTTCTTGGGCAACCTTGGATCCATGCCATGCATGTGGTTCCTTCTACTCTTCATGCATGACTAAAATTTCTATATCAAGGTGTTGTCTATGAGGTCCTGACAGATCCTTCTCCATTTTAATTTTGTAATACTATTGAGCATTCCCAGATACTTCTATTTCCTCCACATCTAATTCTCATTTCTCTCAATATGGTCTTAGATATCAATATCTGCTTCGTTATGGCTTTTCTCGATATTGGTTTAGGTTGGCATGGCCAAGGAGTTACAAAACCATTATCTATTCCCACTCAATCTACAAAACTTGGTCTTGGTTATCATCTTCCATTTGTAGCCTCTCCTGAGGTTTATGTTATTTCACATACTTCTACATTGCCTCTCTTACATCCGGAACTCATTGGTGATCTTACTTCCATTGATTGGCTTGATTTGGACACTTTTACTACTAATGATTCTCTCTTAGAATATTTGGGGACTTACGATCATCTCCCTTATTTTCATCACAAAAAGCGCTTCCCATATGTTCTTGTTACTACTGCCTACTTTGGTGACTCTGACTCACCTAATATCAATACAAATACTTTTGATACCATTCCTACTGATCCATACATAGAGGATCAGTCCACTCTTTTAAATGAATAAACTATTCGATATTGTTGACAACCCTCCGATGGTTTTACTAGTTACTTCCTTACGCCTACCGAAAAGAATGATATTAAACAAGTGCTCCATGAATTCTCCAACATATTTGCATGGGATTATAGTGATATGCCTAGTATAGATCCTTCCATCACCATGCAAAATATAGTCCTCAATCCCGATGCTAAACATGTCCAACAAAAATCCACAAAATGCATCCGAAAGTTGGACTATGAGTAAAGGAAGAAATACAACGAATCTTGGATGTTGGATTCATATGTGTTGTGGATTACCCATAATGGGTGTCTAATATTGTGTTTATTATGAAATCGAATGGAAAATTTCATTGTTACACCAATTTTCACGATCTCAATAAGGATTTCCCTAAAGACAGTTTCCCATTGCTACACATTGATGTCGTCTTCGATTCCACTGCTTTGGATATGAAATTCTCTCCTTCATGGATGGATTTATTGGTTATAATCAAATCAAAATTAACCCCACAAATCAAGAAAAGACTTCATTTACTACTCCATGGGGTACATTTTGTTACATTGTTATGCCCTTCAGCCTTAAAAACATTGAGGCCACTTACCAGCGTGCAATGACACATATTTTTCCATGACTATATTCACAAAATTCTTGAAGATTATGTTGATGACATACTCACAAAATCATGACATCATTCCACCCATGCTCATGATCTCCGAACACTCTTCGAATGTTTATGATAATATAAAGTTTGCCTCAATCCAAAGAAGTGTGTTTTTGGTGTCATAATTGGCAAGCTCCTTGGCTATATCATCTCTCAATGCAGGGCATTGAAATAGATCCCAAAAATATCCATGCCATTGTGGACATGCCTCCACCTCACAATTTACATCAATTACGCTCATTACAATGTAAATCCAGGCCATTCGTCATTTTAAAGCACAACTTGTAAACAAAACTCAACCATTCACGCGTCTAATGAAAAAAGACACTAAGTTTGTTTGGGATGACCATTGTCAGTGTGCATTTGAGGCTATTAAAGCATATATATTAAATCCTCTTGTTCTAGTACCTCCTACGGCTGATCAACCTTTCCTCTTATACATTTTGGCTACATTCCATACATTAGGGGCCCTTCTTGCTCAACATGATGACTCTCAACGTGAAAGATCCGTTTATTACATTAGTCACACTTTGTTATCCTATGAATGCAATTACAACTACATTGAAAAGCTATGTCTTGGCCTCATATTTTTCGTGGAAAAATTGTGACACTACCTTCTCAATAATGAGGTTCACATAATTACCAAAGTAGATCCTCTATGTTATCTCTTATCTCGCACTCATCTATTGGGCCGCCTTGCATGATGGGTCATGTTACTCACAGAGTTTGATTTCAAATTCATCCCACAAAAATCCATCAGGGCCAAGTTATCACCGATCAACTATCCAACACCCCTCTTTCTGATACATCACCCATCTGTGATACTTTCTCGAGATGAATTTACCACTTACAACAATGATACCAACACTTGGACTATGTACTTTGATGGGTCTCATTGCCTCTCGGGTGTCAGGGTTGGGATCGTTTTTATCACTACGCATGGTGACCATCTCCCATTTGCATATCACTTAAAATTCTCATGTACCAATAACATCGTCGAGTATGAAGCTCTCATTCTGTAACATCCCCATTTTAAAATACCAGAACAAGAGAGAAAAAAAAATTTTGATAACGTTCTCTGTTATGAATTACAAAATTCAAACACACGTCCAAGTTTTAATAATTGTTCTCTGCCCAAACAACACAGTTTGGATCACACAATTTTTTTTTAAACGAATGTTCCCTGTTCGCATATTTACAATATGGAACACACATTCAATGCCATTCAATCTTATAACAGATTCTATATGCTCTCAGTAAATGACTCGAGAATTGCCGATCTTCCATTTTCATGGCTCGGTTTTCAACGATCCTTCATTTCATGACTCAAAGAACAACCGATCCTTCATGTTCATGACTCAAGAACAACCGATCCTTCATGTTTGTTTATGCATGGTATATTATATATACTGTTCTCATAACCGATTCCGATTATCAAGTGATCCATTTAAGAAGCCTATCTCGAATATCTCATATCTTCGATATTCATCGACATCCTGCATCTTAAATTAAGTGATAAAGACAACGCAACCAAAGAATTGCGATACTTTGGCCAAAGATTTTCACATGCTTTGCATGATCATATTCCCCGATGTTATACACATCTACAAAATACGTCCTTCACCTCACTTCACCAAGTATCTAGAATGGTCTTTCCCGGTTCCTACCAGTCCTCTTCGTTTAAGTTCAGTTTTAAACTTCCAATTCCAACTAGTAATATGAACGGGTATAGGAAGGCACTCCTGGTAACTAAAGATACGCAGACATACGGTGTCGTTCCCCACGACTCCGTGTGTCTAGTTATCCTTAGTGTTCCGGAGTCACTCCGTATACCAAATCATATCCTATCCCCTGTTAAGAGCTACACATTTAGCCTATGTATTCTTGATGTTTTAATTCGGGAGGGCATTGCAATATGTCAGCTGCAACATTGTGTCGTCATGAAGACCCCGTCTTCATGGAGACACATTGCTGTAGCTGGCGTATGCCAATGTCCTACAGAATTCTCCCATCGAGAATGCATATCCTGCTCAAGTGATTTGGATACGATTTAATAATTAAAATCGACCAAAGATCCACGCTAATCCTCGATCCTCGTTTCACATTACTGTTATGACAGAGCTAAGAGGGACTAAATCCGTCCATTAACTTGCTATGCATCTTCTCCTTCGTGTCGAAGGGCTGCATTTCCCTACTTGGTTCACTTCTTAATCAATGGATTAAGCGATCCGTCTCGATTTAACGTGATAAGTTTAACCTATTAAACTTAGCTTAGCAAGATTTTCTCAATCGCAATCAATTCGAATTCTAACTTATTAGACGTCATTTAAACGAGGTCTAATTCCCAAGAACATTATTCATTTGTTCTCCTTAACGTTATATGGTTAAGGTCCATTAGTTATGGATATACTTATCCTATATCCTTTATTCTGAATTTAACATACGAGATCATTAACGGAATTCGAAAATGAAGTTCGATTATTCCAAAGTTATTTGATATTCCTTAGCTCCTAAGCTAATCCTGAATACCTTCCGATTATGGAATCATATTCTTCTTAATCCTTTTTAATGTCAATTAAAAATTCATCTTTACCCAAGTATGAACTAATTGCATTTTTCAACTTAAAAGTTGCATTCAAGTAAGAATAGATATCAGTTTCCATTTAGCGTCCATCCAAGGACAATAAACAAATCCAAATCAAGAAATAACATTATATTTCCAATTTAGACAACAAAATCAAACTGATATAATTATTAAAATAATACACATGTAATTGGATTCAATATTTTATGTCATAATCCATACAATAGCCAATCCAGCTGATTGGGCATGGTTTACATAAATCATCCATACAACTCATGGACAGAAGAATATATTTTCTTCTTTTCACAATTCCTCAAAGAGAAATCAAAGTAACAATTACAATTCATTTTACAGCTAATCAAGAAGCATCAGAAAACAGCCATGTCTTCATTCTAATCAAATTTCATCTGCAAAATGAATTGCATGGGTCAGTTCAATGAACTGAGCATATTAAGCACTTATCCTTAAAATAAGGTGCTTCAACTAACTGTCTCAATAAAAGAACCCTGCTTTTATGAAACGACAGTAAAACATCAATCACGAAATAGGCACAAAAGAAAGATCAGCATAACAACTGAACTATCAAAATATCATCACAATCAGCCAGAGGACTGCTGTCCCGTTTCCACATAACCTTAAACATTCTGTTATCATTTCCTCGCCTTTCATTAATAATAAATGCAAAGGATGAAACTAACTGAAATGTAAATCCATTACTTTCCTTTCCGTTCGTGCATCACATTAGATTCCAAACAATCAAGTATAGACAAGAAAGCAAACAACAATGCATATAGTTGCTCCCATCTTAGCACTATAAAAATTCATTATTCACGAATTACAGATTTCCAACTGAATGAAAGAAGAAGAGATCATTTTTCCAAGTTATTCATCCATATCTCTATTTCTTTCCACATGACTGTCCGAACAATGGAATCCAAACGAGAGACAAATCAAGATAACAGTTCAGAGTGAAACTTACAAAATCCATTCGGAATTCACTTTCCGGCAGCAAGAATGATTTCATTTATAATCAGCTTTAAATGAAAACAGGGAAGAATTCATCATCCATATCCATACTTCATTTGAATCAGACTCATATAAAGATCCGAAACAGGTTAGTACAACATTATGTTCATCCAAGATCAAACAATATAAGGTTGCGTACCATATATTTACCATACTAAAAGAAACCATATTTCTTTCACCGTATGCTAAACAGACAAACAGTATTTCAATCATGCAGTCAATTAATCACATGATTTCCTAATCCTATGAGCATATCCCGTTCAAAATAACATTTTATTCATTGTTGTTACCTACAGCAAATTCAATTATAAAGCACAGTAAGCCCCTAATGCTATCTCCAGAATTCAAAAGCAACAGAGAACATTTCCTGTCCTTGACCCTCACTAAGAAAACAATCATCTTCTTCGAACTCTTCAAGAATTGTTCAGCTGATTTCAATTCTACCAAATGACAGTACCAAACTCGGAATGCCACACGAAATATTTAAATATTTCATTTGCACAGAAGGTACAACATTTAGAAAATAATTTAATTACTATCTCTTTCGAAATCAATTAGCAGAAGAGGGAGAGCTAATTTCCATGATATCAGTAAGAACAATCATTTGTTCAGAAGAAAAGAAAACACCCAAAACGTGCTTACTGCCAACAAGCATTCTGCCCGAATCCCCTTTGGTTGAGTCCATAATAATATGCAAGACTTCGGAATGCAATATTCAGTTATCAATACCTCTTTTTGAAGTAAACCCGTATAGGGAGCTAAATGCGTAAGTCAGATACAGTTAAGACAAACCCAACAACAAGACAGAATTCCCATGCATCACTTCTTTCGCACAGCAATTTAAAGTCAAATACGCATTCATAAAACAATCCGAACTAGAGGATTGAGCGATCATCATTTAAACACCACAATTCATCTTACCTTCTTCAGCAAGAAAACAATATATTATACTATAAGTTCAGAAAGAGAAACTATTTCTTTTCTAACTTTCACGAGCACTTATATAAAATTCCAATGCCCATTCTTTTAAAATACAAATGCCATTTCCTTATAATCCCGAAACAGCAGAAGGAAGAGAAAAGTTCTATTTCTTTCAGCAAGAAAACTTCAGCACATAATCGACATCAAGTCGCACACACAACTTTCACTATCTTATCACCAAGTTCATGTGACAAAAGACAATCATACAGCAATAAGATGACCAACACTACCTGCACAGTTTCCTATCATCTTTTTTTTTTTTTTGCTAGAAAACCAGTTCGAAACCCCGTCTAATCATCAACAACCAACACAGCATGGAGGTATTCTATGCAAGAAGAGCAAGGCAGTTAAACACAGCACAGAGAAACGACTTTCTTATCATTTCAAAAGAAAAGGAACAGCAAGGGTCGACGAACCCAAATCATGGCACACAACCCAACCATATTCAACCTCCATTTACATGCAAAGGCAGTCCCAGACACAACAGCAAGGAACGATTACACAACCTGTTCCAATTTCCACACAACACGAACAGAGAAGGGAATATCTATATCCAACCACCATACAGTTACAACCGATGCAGTAATTCATTTCCAACTTGATTCGAGCAAAAACAAATCAAAACCGAGCAACCAGAAATGATTCATCATATCATTTTCCAAACAAAAGAAGCAAGAATCGATGAAACCCAATTCGAATCGACTCGACAACAGTCACAGAATCAAAACCCAAGAGCAGGGTTGTTTTAATGAAACACTTAATCAAAGCAAAGATTTTTAAAGAGAAGGGCTTAACATGCCTGAAATCTCTTTTCCCGAGCTCGGAGAAAGCTTCGTTTGCCGCGTTATTTCCTTCCACAGCGACAGCACAAACTTCCCAGCACCCTTTCTTCTTCAGGCTTAGCAACAGCCTTAAAAATCTCCAAGCACAGTGTCAATTCCAAGAGCTGGTTCGACTGAACCAGACCAGAAAAACCAAATGCAGAGCAACTTTGCAAAAGCCAAATCGAAACAATGAAAAATCAAATTCCCTCATACACTTTCCAAGGCGAACTGGTCGCGAGGACCAAGAATAATCAATGCAATTAAGGCTCTGCCTTTTCCTTACTTTCCACGCCACCGCCACTTGGGTTGGCGAACTCAATCTTTCAAAATTCCCATGCGAAAACCGAATTTGGCTCTATCTCCAAATAGATGCCTCTATTTCCTACCTGCCCCGCCAAAACTGGCGCTGTCCACGTATGGACTATTTATTAAATGCCAATGAATGCCCTTTCCATCCTTATCCCTTTCCTTCCAAGGGTCTGCGCGCCCTTTTAGATTAGGATTAGTTTAGGTTGTATAAAGTGTTCAACCTAGGTCTTAGTTTAGCCTTAGGTTTTAGGGCTTAGGTTTATTTTCCCTTTTTTTTTTTTTGTAATTTAAAAATCCACTTAGGATAATAGTGTAGGATGCATGTTAGGACTTAGGATTAGTTTAGGGTTTTAATTATACTAACCACTAACACTAATCAACTTCCATCCTGCCCTCCTACAGACATTCACGTTAATGCAGAGCAGGACGTTCCGTCCTTTGGATCACGTGCCAAGGCCACCCGCGTCCAGGTGGTTCTTGCCTCACGAGGTCCCAAGTTCGACAGTACAGGGTTCAAGAATCGAACCCCTGTCGTTGGTATCTACGTGCCAGCTGCCCAAAACTGCAATCAGGCGCTGCACGCTCATAACAATCCCGGGTTCGGTTCCAGTGTGAATCGACACAGAAATCACAAGAGGACCTCAGCATACTTGGATCAATGGAATTGATTCAAGGTATGTTGTCAATCAGTAACGAGAGTATAGCAAATATACGACAATTTGTCGTCACATTAGCAAACACGCAAGTACAATAATTGTTGTCCTATACAATAAATCACAGCATGCAAGAATCTAAGTTAGAAACACATTCCTTTAAGATCAGAGTTTCCCTTAACATGTTTTCTTTCATTCCAATGAGCTTATAACAAACATGAAAAACATTCACCAATATAATTTGCCAAATCAGTGTTACACATTCTTAGCCTCATTATGGCCTCGTTGTCGCTCGTAGACCTCTTATTCGAAATATTAAAATACATGGCGACTCATAATTCATTATTAACTAGGTTAATGACATGTGTCAAACCAAAGAAGAACATCTTGTTCCATATAATAACCTTGTCAAATCAATCTTAGCCACATTTGAGTCCTACTCTCTCACCGTTATCCCTCAAAAAGATAATCGTCATGTAGATGCTATGGCTAGTGTGGCATCACTCATTCCTCAAGATATCACTGATGAGAAAACCACCTTCATCATTCGACACTTATAACAACCTTCTACTGATAATCTGCTTCTCAAAACATGTGTTATTACACGCAGTCATGATCATCTCGAATGGTTCACTCAAATTTATAACTTCCTCTATCGAAAAACCATTCCCGATGGTCTTCAACCTCATGAAGCTCATCACCTATGACGAGAGGCTATGCACTATGTGATCATTGGTGCTTCATTATTTAAGATATCATTTGATGGCCATTTGTTGCGATTTTTAGAACTCGATGAAATCCCCATGGTTGTCTCTCAAGTTCATGATAGTTTATGCGGTGGTCACTTCTCGGGCAAAGCTATGTCTCACAAACTTCTACGCCAAGGCTATTATTGGTCCATAATGGAACAAGACTACTTAGAATATGCCAAATGTTGTGATAAATTTAAAAACATAGCAATCTTCATCATGCACCTACATATGACCTTCATCCTATTGCTCCATCATGGCCCTTTTCCTTATGGGGTTTTGATCTCATTGGAAAAATTAATCCTAAATCGATGATGGTCATAAGTTCATCATTACTGCTACAGAATACTTTACTAAATGGGTCAAATCCACACCCTTGCAAACTACCACTAGTCTCGATATTTGTTGTTTTATCACCACTCACATTATTACACGCTTTGGCATTCCCTCCGCCATTATCATTGATAATGGCTCTCCTTTCAAAAATAAGGATGTTAAGCACCTTTGTGCAAAGTTCAAGATCAAGCAAACATTTTCCACTCATTATCTATAGGGAAATGGCCAAGCAAAAGCCATAAATAAGACAATTGTTAAAATACTACGCAATACCATTGATGTTAGTGGTGACGATTGGCACAATCAAATTCTATATGCTCTTTAGGCTTACTACACTAGTGTGCGTACCCCTACAAATGTTACACCCTTTTCACTTGTTTACGACACTAAAGTAGTAATCCCCTTAGAGCTGGAAATACCCTCCTTATGGGTATCACTTAAAGGCATTCTCAAAGATAATGAATATCGTGAAAAATAGCTCCATGAACTTGAGATGCTTGACTCTCACCACATGCAATCTCTCAAACATCTCTGAGTATATCAAGCTTGTATTGCACAAGCTTATAATGACAAAATCCATCCATGCGAATTCAATATTGGCGACCTTGTATTAAAAGAAAATCAGAACAATTCAACTCTTGAGGCTCATCTCAAATGGAAATTCAGGCCTAATTGGCTCGGACCTTATGTCATCACCGATAAGCTTGGGGGTGGCGTTTATCGTCCTTCTACTCTCCTTGAAATCCACTTAAAAACCCACTCAATGTGATGCATCTCAAGTGCTATTATGCATAAACACATTCATCACCCTATGACGCACTCTAGTTCCATGGTTCATACTCAACTGTTGAGGGTCTAAATCTGAAATGAACCTCACCACGTTCATTATTCATGCTTTATGCTTCATATTCTATTATATCTAGTGCATATTTTTAAACCATTTCCCAATGACACACTCTTGTTCTATGGTTCATTCTTGATTGTTGAGGGTCTTTTATAAATGAACCTCATCTCATACTCATCCACATTTGTTGGGGGCACACTACTCCTATCATATTCACATTGCATACCATTCCATCTCACTCATACATAGCATATTGCATATCTTGGTTGCACTTATTCTTGCTTTCTTATACTTACATGTACACTTTATTTCCCATGTTAGATAGATACTTAGTATGTCAATATCTTTTCTATATACACATACACGTTCACTTGGTCTTTTGGAGTGAATGTAGATATCTTACGGTTCTTACACATTGCAATGATGCTTGGCACTGTACCTCTTACTAGTCCCACCGAGGCTCTTGGGGCATCTACTTTCTCACACATTATAGGTGTTATCATTTCATCATATACTACTTCCTATTCTTACTAGCACACTACTTTACATTGATACATATATGCTTTGACATACTTCTTATCTTTCTAACATGTTAACGGGTGCTTTATATGCAACATTTTCCTTGCGAGTCTACATGCCATTGTGCTATTTTGTTACATCTTGTTTGACATTGTTTTCTATTGTATGCCATTATTTGCATGGCTATCCCCTATGTCTTGTTTGATCATTGTTTATATGCTTTTGGCCGCTTCAGCCCTGATTGTCTTGTGACATTTTGAGCAATGTCCCGTGTTTGAAACTCACTTTTTACGGTCTATCTTATATGCACATTTGTTTGTTACACTATTTTTCTATGACATGTTTGCTACTTTTTCTAGTAACACATGCATCTAGCCACTTTGTTTGCATGTGCCTTAGTTTCTACCATACACATTCCCTCCCCCTACAGGGGACACAATTTAGAACAACAACATGACCTCTCTTTTTGGTTACATACTCCTATTGACGTTGCTTGCACCCTAAACGAGGGGTATACCTTGGGTGAATAAATCACCCAAACAACTCAGAGTTGTAACACAACAAAGTATTACAAATAATCAACACAGTAATAATTACAAGACTTTGGATCAAAATTAGACTTGGGTCAGAATTAGATCACGGACACCGGCGCCTAGGCTCATACAGGGAGCACCTAGGTGCATGTGTCCTCCCAGGTGCTAATGTCCCGGGAAAATACAATCGATTTATCATATTAGTACAATTCACGCTTTATAATTACAAACACAATCCTCTAGCAAATAGAATATAATTTATCTCCTACATTCAGTTCAATTGGTACAATTCGTAAACAAATCAATGACAACAGGGAAGAAAATAAGGACACACCATCTATAATGGTGTTTATCGAGCAGTAGTCATAGAAGTAGAGTAACACTAGACCTCTCTCCCCAACACTTTCTCTTTGGGATCAAATCACCCAAAAAACTCACTCTTTGCATGAGATTGCCCAAAAAACTCGCTATTGGCGTGAGATCACCCAAAAAACTTGATCTACATAGCATTTGTAGGACACTTTTTCTATCCTTTTATATTCTTCTATATCATGTGCACACTTTCCTTTTACATACTTATGCACATTTTTCTCTGATTTATCATATACAGGGACTTTGACTACATTCTTTCTCTTCTTTTTGTAGGTTTATCCTATATCCTTACAAGAAGCAACAACAACCGGTACAATGCGTACGCTTCACCCCTAGGGTCACTTTCTCTTCCTAGTTTCCACGCTTCATTTTTACACATATTACATGCCTCACTTGTCCACTCGACATGTATTTCATTACACGCTCTACATGGTTATCGGTACACATCTCTTGTCTACTTTATGTTATCGATTATTCACTCAACAACATAAAGTGGGGAAAATGTAAACACAAAATCACGCACTTGGGTACATTTCTAGATCTTAACACATACTAGCATTCATATGATTCCTAAGCAATAAAACTAGTAATTGATGATTGTATTTGGCCTCTTTTCTTTATTTCTTGCTTTCTATTTGGTCTTTCATACCCCACAACTCAGTCGATATTTTACTTATTTATCTTGTATAGCTCCGGACACACCGCCCCAACCGGATGGGAGCACCCAGCGCCCATATCCCCTCTGGGTGCCTCTAACCCTTTTCCCTACCCCTTTTCTATCTTACTCACTCCTTTAGGGTCTCATTTATCTTTTGGACATATTTTTCACTTATGGGTCGGCCTTCCAGCTTGCAAATTATGAAATTCAAACAAGGTAATCATATAAATACATAGTTATGTGTCCAAAATCAGGTACCAAACACTAAGCATTACTACCATCACCTAAGATTGCATCCAAAAGGCACCTAAAGCACTTTAAAACATCCATCTAGCATCCATTCAAGGGACAAAGTTTGTTTAAACTCTACATACACATCATAGGAAGGGGAGTTCATTTTCCATCCACACATTTTATTACATTATTACATCTAGCTACAACTTGTTATCAAGTGCACTTGCACAAGGGCATCCTAGGGCACGATTCTTACACACACTCACCGAACTACATGGAGTTTGAGATGTAGTGCAACGCACTTGGTTGTAAGTTCACTCTCGAGGTGACCATCAAGGTTAGTTTGACTCCCCATTTTGCATCTTTCTTTTTTTGGATTTGATGTGGTTTGTGGGCTTTTGTAGGTGATATTTGTTTTGCGGTTATAGGTACCTCGGTGATCAAAGAGAGACGCGCATAAGCAATCAACAGGGAATATTTGTGATACTTGTACGACACAATAAAAATTATATTCTGACTATTTGTGCAGTCATGAGTGTCTAAGTAGCAATCTCCAAAGCACCCACGTGCCCCTTATCCTTATATGGGTACCCATGTCTAGCATCATTCATAAGCTCCATAATTTATCCTGAGTATTTATGACATTTTTGCCTCCTATTCAACAGTTTTCCTAGTCCATAACACTTCTGGATCAAGTGTAAATCAGCTAAGTCATTATTTCTATATCTCTTTCTTAGGGTTCCATACTTGTGTCATGTTTTACTTTGTAGTTATATATCATATTTTACATCGGTTATTTTGCAGTAGTGTTTAATTAAAAACTATTTTTGTTAAATCGTATGTGCATATCCACGGGATAAGTCGGGAAGAAGATATCAATGGAAGATTTGTATTGGTAATAAAGAAACTATAAATTCTACCTCTTAAAATAAGTGTTTTGATTATTTTAATTTTAACAACAATATTCTAAAATGAAAGTTTTATAGAAATTGTGAATACAACCCCAACCTGGTTATTGTAGAACTGTGACAACTTCCCAAATATGGTGATGATTCTTTTGTCTCCTCAGCTTCCTTTCTAGAGATGAGAGTCCAAATGATCCAGAGTGCAGTGTTGGTTGGTTATAGAAAGAAATCAAGAAAATGCTAGAGTAGACTAATTGTGGGAAAACTAATCGCAAATGCAAGTGGGAAGAAACAGAGTAATGTATTGTGTCATTTGTGTACTTCTTAGTAGTATTTTGGCAGATTAACAATGTAATTCAAATCAAAATATCCAACCCATGATACAAGTAAAATGATGGATTTTATATAAAATTTGAAGAGAAGAAGTCTAACACATATGAAAATCAAGAAGTGCCAAATCATCTAAGAAAGGGGATTCAAACTTCTAATAATAGTAAACTAAGAAGAGAATTCAAATACGTATCCAACAAGCCAGAAATCAAGAAAAATGGTCAAGAAACAGTGATAAAAACACTCATAAACTTTAGACACGTGTTCGAACACGTAATTTGGATTCTCAATTAAATGTGCACGAAACCGCCGGTCTGCGTGAGACTGAAATTAGAAACCACCACGGTAGTTGCATAACTAAAGGAGAAAACCTTAAGGAAAAGAGGTGGAAAATAGTTTCGAAGGCAAATAAAGCTAAGGGACTTAGAAGAAAGGATAAACAAGTCAGATAAACATGTTGAAGGAGGGGAAAGGATCTGGATCTCATCATTGTTCCAAAAAGAAATATTTCATCATTAGAGACTTTTACTATACCACCGATGTAGCACTTGTGTAATTTTGGGTGCGTACATTGTCCAAAGGTACACCGTGGTCATCATTGTCAAGAATAGAATGGACACATTACACATGAAGTGGGGAATAAGCCATAGGGACTCGACGACTTGTGAATAGTGGAAGAAATCTCATTGTGCTCAATGGGCTTATGGTTAAGCCAATTAGTGCGCTGAAAGGTCATATAAGGAAATCATATACAAACACTAGGGAAACTATGGTTTTGAGCAAGGTGAGATATTCAATCAATGGTTGGGTTCAAAATAAGTTTACACCTTAAATAAATAAGGGTCCGTGTATAAAGTCATTTTCCTTATTTATTAGAAGGAATAAGAATGTTATAGGTAGAATATTCTAAATTTAATTAATAAACATCGTAATGTTATATGTATAATATTCTAAATTAATGAATTTAAACATAAATAATACAAATAAAAATATAGCTATTAATATAAATTTGGATGATATAATTATACGATTGTTTAAAACACACAAGAGGGAATATTACTTAGTTGAATAGGGAGGTATAAAGGTGTTGAATAGGGAGGTACAAAGGTGATATAGAGTGCATAATACTAATTTCACTTTTGTGAATTTCCTATTTCATTCCCTTTTAATATCTAATTTTTTTCTAATTAACATACATAAAAAGGATGAAATAATGCAATAGGAGGCTACTCTTATTTAATTAACTTCCAACATTAATTCCCAAATCGAATAACACTTTACAAAGTGACTATTGATCCAAGAACTATCAAAATACAAATGAGATATTGTACTTAATTGATTATGTGTGGATATGGGAGGCTACGAATGATCTAAGTGCGGGAGCGAGTTGATTTGAGACCGAAAGTGCTTTGTTGTTGAGACTAGAACCTAAAATTGTACCTAGTAAAAATTGTCAACTAGGTTGAAATCATTCGTACGATCCCCGCCCTTTTGTAGTCTTTTACCTACTTGGATTCTAGTTACAGTAACTTTCTATGTACCTCACCTTCCTAGAAATGATTGTTATTGTGTGTTGTCCTTCTTCTCTCTCCTTTAGAATGACTCACGTAACTCTAATCAAATCCTCAAACCTTCATAGTGCAAGATGAAGTTCCTACAAAATAAATTTAGGCGGGTTGTGGGTGCCCCTCTGCACTACCAACATCGCCTCCACTCCAAAGAGGGCTTAAACCACACATTGTTCTCTTAACATGTGATATCTGCCATAATGCAATCTGAATTTGACAAAACAATCTTTAACAATACCATGCTTGAGTTTTACACTTGCTAAAATACTTGGGAAGGGTCACTTTTCTTACCTATATAAAGAAGATGGAAACTTGGACCTAATATGTGACTTCAAACCTATAGAGAGTACTTCCCTAATGGATGTGTATGAGATATTTCATAGTTTTGGGAGCTTGGAGTTCCTTTTGTGCTTTCTTTTAGACCAGGATCTCTTAAAAGTGCTAGAACCCTAAAGGAAGTGTAATTGACTTGTTTATATAAGTTTATGATGGTTATTATGTCATGAAAGGATGACCAAGAGGGAACATTAGTCCATATGAAGATGATGCAATTGAAATTTTTAGTGCAATATGTCGGTCAAAATTGTACACTAGGGTCGAGTTGTAGATTTTGACAAACCGACCAAAGCCGACGTTTTCGACCCGGGAGGAAAAAGTTAATTTTGACTTCATGGAGTTGGGGATAGATGTTTCTAGGTATGTTTTGTGTAATTAAACCTCATAAACTGATGACAAAAATTCATGCAAATATAAACAAGTGACAGAAGAGCTACTACGGTGTGTTAAGCAAGAGTGGGGAGGGTGTATTTGTGCATACAAGTGTGTAATGTCAAGACCAACAAAGTGTCAAAGGATAGATTACCAAATTTTAGTGTTTACATTCCCCCTTTAAGTATGAAATTAAAATTACATGCTTAAAGGAAAATATACATGAGTGTGTAGACACACTTTGTCTTTGCTCACAATAACTTTATTTTGCAATGTCTCGTTGTGTTGGTGTTGGCACGCTCCAAAATGAAACCTGCAACACAAAGTGTACGCAATGCCCATGATAGGAAATTGAACTTCAACTCAAAATATGTAATGAATGTATTTTAATGAAATGTATAATAAGAAATGATAAAAGAGATGTAAAACATGAAAGGGATACATATATTTGTCTTGCGAGGGGAATGTGCTCCCGTTCTTGAGATTTGGAGATTCTAAACTTTGTAAAACTATGATGAATAATTGAGGGTGATTAATCCCCTATTGTGCGGAGAGGTCTATGCACCGTGTGTACCAACCCAACACATGCATTTACTACTTACATCATGCCTCTAAGTATGTTATTATATACATGATTCCTAAGTAAGAAAAATAAACATTAACAACACTTTGTAACAATGTTACACCAAAACCTTGAGGCATTAGTCAAATCTACACATGAGGATCATAACATCCCACCATGCTTCCCTAGCCTATACCCAGGGCTAGATTTATACCCGTATAGTGGGACCACATCCTGCATTATACGAGCCCCAAGCGAACACTACAATGTTGGCGTAGCCACCTCTGTCAGACTTGAACCTAGGCGGTTGCTCTAATACCAAACGTAATGAACCATTACACCAAAACCTCAAGGCATTAGTGACATCTACAGATGAGGATCATAACACACTTGTTTTTCTTTTACATTGTTTTATCCTTTTGATACTCTTATCATTTACTTTTCTAGAATGACCACTTTACTTGTGAACATTGGACAACGTGTGACCCACTCTATATTTTCTATTTTATCCTCCAAGCATCTGACAGTACCCCATTAAGGACAGGCGCCCGGCGCCACTTGTTTTCTTTGGGCACTTCTATCTTTTCCCTCTTTTTCTCAAATTTGAATTGCCACATTAATTTTTATCTTTTAAAACATTTTGTATCACTTTGGGTCATCCTTTTTGGTTTTTAATGACAAAATTCAAACAAGGGAAACATATATATATATATATATATATATATATATACTCATATATTATATATATATATATATATATATTGACACTTGGGTTATTATTTACTACTTGGGTTATTATTTACTACCTAATACTGGGCAAAGAGAAACATTCAAGGATTGCATTTGGGTTGCATTATTCACAACATAAGAGGGTTTATTTCTGAATTCCATCTCACACACTTAACTTCGGGTAAAATTAGTTGTAGCCTGCTATCTTGGTGTGACTAACACAAGGAAAACCTAGCTTAAAGGGACATAATTCAATCACACACACATTAGAACTACATAGTCTGAAATTTAGTGCAACACTCGGTGATAATCACATTGGGGTGACCTTTGAGGTCGGTCGACTCAAGAATATGCATTATCTATTTCATCTAATTTTTGTTTAAGCCTTATGCATATAATTAGGGTTTATTTTACAAGTTTAAGTGGGGCTGTGAAACCCTATAATGAAGTGGATGTGACAAAGAGTGAAAGGAAGAAGATAATATCATACCCTAAAAAAGATTAGAAGCAAAACATTTGCTAGGACACTAACGCCCATTTCAGACACTAGTTTCTAGGTAGTCATGTCCTCATTTGACTAGTCCTATATGTGGGTATTTCAGATTTCAATTTCTTAGACAAAGCTTACTCGGTCCAAATCCAGCTTGTTCCACTCATTTTCCAACCTAGGATCAACCCAAATCTCTAAATACAAGCTAATTCACTCACATTTCACTATTGTTTATACTTGTTTGTTTCATACGTGATACATCTTGTTTATTACTATTATATTCATTTGATCTCAGTCACTTGATTCAAATTTAAATATCATTAAAACATTATGCAAGCCCAACACACACACACATGCTAAAGAGAAGAACCAAAAAAGGGGCTAAAGTACCCCTTTTAAGGAGGAAAATTATGTATCAAATCCATTCATTAACTCGAATCTTCCCTTAATTGTTAAGAAGATGGGAAAGCTTACCTATGAAGAATTTAACTACCTTGTTGCCTTCCATAACCTTATAGACCATACCACTGCAGACAGATATAAGCCCAATTTTGTAACTTGAGATATAATAGAAAAGAGAAATAAGTGCTCCCACACTCTTACCATGTGTCATACAACCGAGTAGAAATTGAATGGGATCGATTGCATGCCAAAATATGAGTGGAAAAAGGATATCCATGCCCCCAATGTGTCCAAAATTGGAAGTAAAATTGAGTATTGTGGAAAAGGAGATAATGAAATACTTCATGCCCTTGAAACTGTGCCAAAATATGTCAATTTGAATATAAAACCACATAATAATGTTGTAATAATGATGATAAATCTAAAAATGCTAAAAATATGGAGAAATTGTCCCTAAGCAAAAAATGTATGGTAGGGTTAGAACCATATGTGCGGTCCAGACCAATCTTTACGCTTTGACCCCGTATAACTTTTTTTTTTGCTTTTCTTCATCTAAATATGATTATGAGGCATTTTTGTTTTCCTCTACATATGCTTGTTCCCGAGAAGATGCATATGTCTACTGAAGTGTAGAATCAACCCAAGATGTTTGCCTCCTCTTTTTGAGGCATGTGCAATGAAGAATTTAAGCACGTGACTCAAAAGAAAAGATGGACACCCGGAGGCGATTATCCGAGAATCTACATATACCCTCTGATTTCACTTTTTGTGAATTTCCTATTTCATTCCCTTTTAAGATTTAAATGTGTTTCCAATTAACATACATAAAATGATGAAATAATGTAACATGAGGCTGCTCTCATTTAATTAACTTACAACATTAATTTCCCAAATTAGAATAACACTTTACAATATGACCATTGATATAGGAACTATCAAAACACAAAGGATATATTGCACTTAACTAATTATATGTGGATCTAGTAGGTTTTGAGTGATCTAAGTGTAGGAACATGTTGATCTCAAACTGAAAGTGCTTCGTTGCTGAGATTGACACTTTGAAACTATACTTGGTTAAAACAATACTACTAGGTCAAAAACCATTTGTACGGTCCTCACCCTTCTATACGGTCTCTGGATCTACTTGGATGTTAGATCGGTAACTTTCTATGTGCCTATCCTACCTAGAAATAACTATCGTTGTGTGTTGGTCTTCTTCGCGTTCCTTTGTAATGGGCTCTATAACTATGATCAAACCCTCAAACCTTCATAGTGCAAGATGAAGTTCTTGAAAAACAAAGTTAGGTACGTTATGGGCACCCAGTATGCACCGTCAACATCATTGATACTCTAAAAGGGCTCAAACCATTTTGATTTAATCTAATTTGTATTAAATCTAATTTCAAAATAACTACTATAACAAATGATATTCAGCAATAAACTACAATAATGCACAAGCAATAAGTGTCACATCCTCGTGATTTTTGTATGTTTTGTCGATAGGAATGAGTCAGGATGGGGAGTGGATTACGAGAGGAAAACAAGCTCTATTACATAGTTGTATATGAAGCCACACGAATGTGTGTTATCCTGAAAAGGATGTACACATTCACGTGTAGTTATATACAACCGCAAAACAAGATACTTGTCATTCAACACTCATAACACACTCAACATTTATGACATATTCCTATTTATCTTTGTTGTTTGTATGAACTTACCTTGTTGGGTATGTTGACTTTGGTGCATGAGTTATTGTTTGATTATTGTATCTATAATGAGAAATTGTTGTGCACCTTACTTTGTTAATATTTTTGAGGAAATTGTACATGGTTGGGATATTGTATCTGATATTGATATTATTATTTTACCATCTTCTGAAAGTATGACTGAAATGATACATAGCTGCAATATATTTGGATAAGTGAGACATTGTTGAAAGTTAAAGTAGTTGCTAACTCTTTCAGAAATATTGTGGTTGTTGACTAATAAATAAAGGAAAATGAAGCCCTACTGTGAAGAGCAGGTAAATCAATTGCTCCATAATAATACGGGTTTGATTATCCTTATTTATGAAAAGGGTGGAACAATTGATGGAAAAGTGATTATTTATTAATTTGTCTTAATCATTCGACCATTAAGTGTTAATTTGATCATCTCTTGTTGGAATGAACATAACAGTTTTATGTCGATCTGGGACCGACCGTGACTCCGTATTTGAAAGATCAATAAGTGTGGTTATTATTAACAACCATATATTGTTTACATTTATTGGCTTTTGATGGCCATGGGGATTAGACATCCCCTATTTGAGAGGGTCACTGACCTAACTCCATTGGAAATTTTATTATATAATGGTGATTTAACCCTCACCAACCTCGATGGTGTTATGGATTAATTATGGAAGGTTTTGTCTAAATGGTCAATCGACCCATGCAAATATTATTCGAATGCATCTAATTAAATCTTGGTTTAACTAAGTTCCAAGTGCGGTTTGATTATCTCATGGATTGTGAACATTATACAAAGTGTTGGTTAAGTATTTTAAACTAAGTTTTGTTTAAAATTATTCCTTGACCTCCATGCAGGATACGAGTAATAGCAGAGAGGCAATGGTGAGCTTCTCGAGACCACCGATGCAGAAGATATGCATTAATGGAATATTAAATTCCTTGAGAACTACGAATCTCCTCCCACATGCTAACAACATGGAAGCAAGTTTTTATTTTAGTATCTTATTTTTTTCTTGTTGAGCTTTTTGGGGAAACATGTGAGGCGGGTTCAAGCTATTTTTATAGTCAAACTATTGTTGGGTTGGTTTCCCATAGTTTCGAATCTTGATGTTATAATTCTGGTATGAGGTTTATATAAAATAGAAATGGAGTTTAAGGTTTTGGAGGTTCAAACACTTGAATTAGCTGGAACGATTATGGAAGATTTTGGGTGTGGAGGGGCTGGTGATTTGGTGTCTAATAGAGGAAGTCAGTTAGAACCTCTTTCTCGAATTGGAAGGAAGATTTCGAAGAAGAGTCCCTCGCAGATTTCAAGAACTCAATAAAACAAGGCATGGATTTTACTTTCCTTACTTTGAATAATTCATTTTACAGTAGATGAACATTTTCTGTTAGCTTTGGAATTTTTTGAGGTGGGTTAATCTTCTATAATAGATAAAATGGATATATGAAACTCGTGTTTGGGTATTGAGATTTTTGTGTCAAAATCTGAGTGTGGGTATTTAAGCCCTTCCCAAATCCGAGTTTACCCTCAATAGCGGTTTTGAACCCGTGTGTTGGGTGTGGATGTGAAAGTATTAGTAGTTCATGTTTTCTGAATTGCGTTAAAGAGGTATTGGTAAGAATTTCTATTCATCGCTCTTATTTTGAATTTTTAGTGATCAGTAGAATGCGCTAACCTTTATTCTTTCTTAACCGAGAGAATTTATAATGTATCAGATTGTTGCTTTACTCTTAAACTATCTGGAATGGGGTCGATAGGATGTTTTGAACTCGTATATGATTTATGTATTTGAATGTAAGTTATGCTTGGTTATATTTTCCATACTCATAATGGGAAGATTTAGTGAAAATCAGGTGCCTTTCTTGTAAGTGACTTACTTAAGAAAACATGAATAAAAGAGCTCGAAAACAAAGCTTTGTTAATGAATATGGTTGTGGGTTTGTCAATTAGCCGTGGGGTATTATTTCTGGTATCACTCCTTATAGCAATCTCTAACAAGTTTTGTGTATTTTCGGGCTTGACAGCAGATATTGATTATTAGTGCAAGTATCATATACTTCTGACTATTATATATTACGCCTTCTGAGGGTGAACAGTCAGGTAACCAAACTTTAGGATAATCCTTAAGGGAGGTGAAGCCTTTGTTAATCTGTGTATGGTTGATTATTAAATTACTGTTGGGCAATAAATGTATTTGTGACTTAAATGAAGCTTTATGCTATTTTAATTTAACCGCTAAGAGTATTGGAGAGGTTCAGTAGTGACTAGGGGAAAAAGTATTTTGCCTTCTAGTCTCATAAAAGTATTAAATGTTCAAGTAAAAGGAGTGATGGTATAATTCTTTCCTTTCAGTGAATCATTCTAATTTCTGACAGTAAAGTACTCAGTTTTGAATATAAGTTTAGTAAGGTTTTGTCACTTGAGATGGTTAATAGATTATATGTTAATGGGCTTATATGTACGACCATAAGTTGAAATATTATATGTCTTATCATGAATTACGTTTTGGGGATTAAATTAATTTGTTTGGAAGGAACTCTCTAAGTAGGACTGCAATTCTATTTTCAAGTTTGGTGAAAATCATTTAATGAGTTTATTGAATTTTTGCCTACTTATACTATGTATGTTGTAATTAATATTGATCGAGAGGTGCACTAAATATTCATTTACTTTTAAATGAAATAGCTAGAATAAGTACTATAAGCCCATGTTAGTTCAAGTGAATTGACCTGTACAATGTTGTACGTTATTTTCTAGTTGCGAGGGATTGAAGGAAATTCGGAGTGAATAAAGAAGGATTTCTGTCTTTCCTTTATTATCTCGTACCAAACTTCTTGAAATAAAAAAGAATGTAATTTCATTTGAAAGATGAAAGATGTCCTACTTTTGATAAAAAGGTCTTGATGCTCCGATATTTGTTGACTTCATTGATAGTATTTTATGATTATGTAATAAGTATTGATATAGATTTGGCAATTGATTATTAAATCGGTGATATTGTGCCTATGACTCTATTCTCGGAATCTGTTTTATAAACCTTATATTCTTTTTATATACATGTCTTGATGATCATGGAAAAAGTTAGCAAAACAGAAATGATATAAAATATCAGAGAATTGAACAATGATAAGAAGGATCAATGGATCCTCAATTGCGACAAACAAAGAATATAATTATAATTGGGAATCCTTGTAGCAGTCCTTTATAACGACCACTTGGTTACTAATGATTAATTATATTTAACATAATGTTATGCCTACAATATCTTAGGGGTTAACAAGTGCATTAAGACTTCTAGACCCAAAATCATTATGAAATCCTATTTAAAAGAATTAAGTACAAATAACGTACTAATTGCTCATAAATATTTATGTTGAACTTTTCTTCTAAGCACTTAATAAAGGGGAACATATTGGTGGAATATGACCTCGGCATTCAAAAGGATGATTAAGTATAGTAGAGGGAAAATAAACATAATAAGACAATAATGAAAGCAAGATCATATGGACATATGCTCAATTGGAGAATGCAAATGGTGAACCTATAATTGAACAACATTAGATAAGTAAGATGCCAAAGAAAATGGTAAGAATATCCAATAAGGATCATGATGATACCTAGATGGTAGCGATCTTACACTTTAAAGGTCAAGTTATATCTCGTGTAACAAACTCGAGTTCAAGTATAAAAGAAGATGAAATGACAAATACGAAAGTACAATAACAACTAATGAAAAGATACATGTGCTTATGACATTAAAGTAAACCCAATGGGCATCAATGATGATAATTGATGCCTTGAACTAGATTAAGTCAAGTTCCTTGCTAATCCTAGCCTTGAGTCGTAATCGATACAGATTGACCTATCTAGAGATTGAATGTAAATGGGTAAATAAGTACATGATTGCTTAAGAAGTTTAACATTAAACTTAATAACTAATAATGGAAATGAATCCCAATGGCTATAAGCTGGAACGGTTGTGAGGTGAAGGGAAGAGAGGTTCCACATGTTTATGTGCACTCTCGGAATTTGGCTTGCTAGCTCAAAGCCAAATAACTATGGCCATAATAGTGCATGTAACTGGATGCATTGTTTGTTCACCAAGTCTACTTGTTGCAGTATCGATATTCGGATGATGGTTATTGTTGTAGATTTCCGAAGGATGCTAAGAAGACATCATAAGTTCTCTTGGCCTGTAATAGGTCTTAACCAAATGATACACTAAGTGTATTGGCTCGTAAAGAGTGTTTGAGGGGATTGAGTAGGATCTGTAAACCCTTACAGTTGCACATGGTTGTCATAGGTTGTCTGATTGGATTTTGAACATTAATTAATGCTAGTATAAATCAGTTGTTGTAAATGATGTTTTATTTTAGCATAAGAAAACTTAAAGGATCCATAACTCATAATGTTGGAATTTAATAGTTGTGTATTAAGTTCAATGAAGGCATAACAATATTAAATGAGTTAGTATAAAAAACCTCCTAGCTTTGATGAAGTAAAAAGTAGGTGTTACAATAAGCATTCAATAATGTAAAACCCTAAGAAAATGAGAGAGGGATGATGACTTAGTTGATTCTGTGTAACCTAGGAGTGATCTAGATTGTGTATTTGCTACTGATAGGTTTGGAATAGTGTCACAAAGGCTCAATGACGGTTCGAGAACCCTAGAAGTGTACATGATAGAAGCACCCAGGAGGATAGGAGCGCCCCAGGTGCTAGTGGTGACCGATATGGGTGCATGTGTCTACTCAGATGTTTAGAGTCTGGTCTTTTATAGGTCGAACGTGGTCTTCCCTCCAATATTTGCTTTGTCGCTCTAAGTTCATTGTTAGGGTTCTGATTGCACCTGTAACTGTAAAGCAGATGACTACATGCACATGTCCACGAACCACATCAAATATAGAAAAAAAAAAGACGCAGAAGGTGGAGTGAGACCGACCTCGACGATCATCAAAAGATTACACTTACGGCCAAGTGTTGTAATGCATCTCAAACTCCATGTATTTCTTTATGTGTTTGTGTGTATTCGTGCCCTAGGTTGCCCTTGTGCAAGTTGCATGATGATAGTGGGATAGATGTATATTGTATCGAGTATGCGAGAATGTGTGTTATAAAATAACATAAATTCCCCTCCTATATTGTGTATGCAAATCAATACTTGCCCTTGTCCCTTATATGAATGTTCTAGACATATTCTTTATAGTGTTATTGTGCCTTTGCACAAGCTTAGGTGATGATAAATAATGTTTATAGTGAGTGACCACTTATTTAGAAGAAGTAACTAAGTATATATATGATTCCCTTGTTTGAATTTTGTAATTGACAACTGAAAGGTTGACCCAAAGTGTTAAAAGGTGACCAAGAAGCGAAAAGGACCCAAAAGAGTAAGAAGAAAAAGAGAGGGGAAAAGAGCACATAGGCACTTCTTTCCTAACTTGGCGCTAGTGTCCGGGACCATTAAAAGATAAATCAGTCAAGTGCTAACAGAGCTGTAAGATGTGTAAGGCCAGTAAAGTGCAAGAGATAAAGTAACCAAAATGCCAACAGGAGTTTACAACCACTATTTTTCTTGCTTAGAAATCATGTATATATTAATATGCTTTTGGACCTATAAATGTACCCCAAGTGCTTAGATTTTGTGTCTATATTTGCCCCCACTTTATGTTGTTGAGTGAATACTTAATAACATGAAGTAGATGGAATATGTGTACCTTGTAATCCGAGAAGAGCGTGCAACCGATAGCATGCCGAGTGGACAAGTAGCCATGTGAACGTGAAACGATTGTAATGTGAAGTGTGCAAACTAATAAAAGGGAGGTAGACATTAGGGGTGAAGTGTATGCATAGTAATGTGTTGTTGTAGCTTGTGCTTGTAGATGTGAGCTATTTTTGTTGCTCGTAAGGATGAACTTGCAAAAGAAGAGTATTCAAATTCCCGATGCACAGCTAATGATAAACAACCAATTCAATTGTTAGCCAAATACTATATTCCATCAATCGAACCATGTAATTTTTCACTTTTCTCAAAAGACCAAAACTTGCTCTTTTACCCAAATTGCTATATATAACAAATTCAAAGCTTGAAAATACTCCACCTGCTTGATTTCACATATCAACAATGTACAAATGCTTGACAAAGTTTCAAACCTCCACTTTCATCCAATTTCTATCTAGACCTCACTTTTGCTACTAGCCCTCTAAAAATGCATATTTGAGCATAAAATCCTCATTTCTTGGAATTAGGTCTCACTGGTAAGTTTTGGTAGAACCCATTTGGCTCTTTCAAGTGTCTGCAAAGTTTCAAATCCTAACTCTCATCCCATCCAAACTTATTCCTTCTTTACCGTTTTTACTCACTTCTCTCAATCAGTGCTAATTTTGTACAAATCACTATGTCTAGAGAAAACTATCCACTTTCATGCAAATGTAAAATAGGTTTTAGATACCCATTTTCCCCCTTGTTCTTTGTGCAACATTTTATGATCTATCTCATCCTCCACTCCCAAATGCACTTTCCTCCTTGTTTTTAGGTCTTCTTTAAGCCTAGCCTAGGATTTTAGGCCATTTCCTTAGGGTTTTTGGTTTTGTAATTGTTTCAACCATACTAACTCCTTCATTCACATGTAATACACTTGTTAAACTTGTTCAAAGTCTTTTCAAGTCTTAATCTCATTTCTACCTTCTTTCTAGCCACACCTCTTCTTTAAGCTCATTGGCTTACTAAATGGTCTAAACCGAGTTCTCTTGCTTTCTCGTATAACTCCTTAGTTTATTTGACTCTCAACCACCTCCTACACCTTAAGTTTCCTCTCACCAATCCCCTTTTTGGGTCTTAAGACTCCCCTTCTTGTTCATTCAAACAATATTCCTTAGGAGTACATCTTACCTTCTCTGTCTTATATTGTTATCGATCAAACAAAGTACTTTGGGAGTCTTGGGCCTTTCTCTCGCATTACTAACCATATGTATACTTTGAATAAACTAATCACCACTTATAGTACCAATACTAGGAAGTATATTCTCAAGTCTTAGCCTTTGATCAATTAATGGACTTGATCCCTTTAAAAATAGAGGTTTCTTATAGTCAAGACTTTATATTTCCCTTTTGAATGACTTAATTTATTCAAATTTCTTTGTAATTTCATACACAACTTTTCCCCACCATTTCCCTCCCGCTCACCAAGATTAAAGCTTTTTCCATGGATAAAATTTTAACTATGTTCAACTTTCTAGTTGAAACACTAGTTGATTCACTACATGACAAAGAGTAGCAATTTTTGGAGTTTAATTATATTATTTTAATTTTCATGATCAATAGACACCTCGAAGCATTCACACACCCTTATTCATCCTCTCAAACCTTTTTAAAGTATGTTAATCCTTTTAAACTTCTTGAAAATGCTAATTGATCAATCCAACACCATGACTGTCATATCCAGGTTGTATATGCACATTTCTTGGTCTTAATTACCTCCTTAGTCTCTTAAACGTCCTAATAGGTCTTTCCCTGATTAACAAAAATAAATTCCTAAAATACCTAAAGGGGAATTTAGGGTTCTAATGTTAATCTAAATAGGAGGACTAAAATGTTGTATAAATGCAGTAAATGAAGTAAAGCAATATGTAATAACTACAAATAATTACTCTAAGTGAAAGAGAAACCCTAATATGCAAGAGGGAGTAGGGAAATGACTTAGTTGATTAAGGAATATTGTTTCAGGTTATCGGAGATCTAGGATTAGAACCCGAATGTGCAGACGATCACTCAAGGACCCTGTGAAGGGTAGATCTAGACTATCTGAAGTGACATAGGCGCACGGGAGTGTGCGGGGTGCCCCGAGGCGCCTCGGTCTGGATTTTGGGCGTTGTGAATCGTGCGGGACTCGGAACTGTGTTCGGTAGTTTCGCAACTAGGCCTCGAAACCATGTCTACATTTACATTGGATTTGTTGGATGAATTAGATGACGCCTTACACATGAAGAAGAAGAAGGGGTGGAACTCGACCTCAATTTCCGAACCGTTGGACTTATCGTTGAGCGATGCACTACATCATGGACCTTGATGTAGTTCTGGTGAGTGTGTGTATATCATGCCCTAGGTGCTCTCGTGTCAGTCACACTTTATGTAGTAGCAAGCTATGATAGCTATAGAAGATGTAAAATGTAGAATAAAATAGATAAGATAGAATCCCTCCCTCCTATGTGAATGGATGTTATGCGGCCTTTGCTAACTAGAATGTATGGAGCTATGTGGATGGTGTGTATATGAATTAGTTAAAAATGTAAAGGAAATCAAAGCTAACACCTAATAGCTTTAATACAATGCTAACTAGATCAATATACCATCATGCTTAGAGCTTAAGCAAAGCTAATCTATTAACGTATTTGCATCAGAACATGAAATGAAGATTCAAATTAACCTCTATCTCTAATTGAATGCTAATGAAATGAACTTATTTAAATCCTTAACAATCAAAAGGGTTGATTGTATGCTTGAATCCCAAGGTTTCAAGAATGGAGCCTTGTTAATCCATGACTACAAGGCCATTTGACATATCTCCATATGACTTCAAACTTGGAAGAATGAATGAAAGAAATGGAAATAGCTAGCTCCTCCAATGAAGAATGCTCTAAGATGATAAAATGGCTATAGTTTAGGCTCTATGCTCATTTAGGTGTAAAGGTGTAAATAGAAAGGTAGGAGGAGGGCTCTTTATATAGCCCAATGGATAAAAGAATCTCTACATCCCTTTACATGTGGGATAATAGAGAGGTTGGGTTAGTTGTGGATAAGCATGGTTTAGAAGTGGTTGAGTTTACTTTATGAGAGTTTAGTTTGTTCTCTAGTGACTCATGGGGATTGGGGGTTTATTAATTAACCAAAGTGATTAATTAATAGGTGTGCAAGCTTATAGAAGATTTTTAGAGGAATAGTTAGTATGATTTATGTTATGAGAGGATTTTAATCAAATAAATGACGATTTATTGATTAAATAGAAGAGATAATTAATTAATTAATAATAATTAATTAATCTAGATAGAAAGTGATATTAATTAACTAGAAATAATTAATTAATCTAGATAGAAAGGGGAGTTTGATTAATTAGAAATAATTAATTAATGTAGATAGAAAGGAGAACTTAATTAATTAATCTAGATAGAAAGGGGAGTTGATTAACGGAAGGTCGTTAATTGGTGTCGTTGTTGGATAGAAGAGTTAATTAACTAACGTAATGTAATTAATTAACGACGATAGCAGAGAAAATGTGTGATATTGACAATATGTCGTCAATTTGCGGAAAGGGTATAATTAGCGCAATTTAAGTATTTAAATTGCTCGAGCTAAATTATAGGTGTCTACATTTGCCCCTCTTTGGGGTGGCGTAAGTGACGCCACTTCAAAGATAGTAGACAGATAAATTTTTGAAGGGGTAGAAGAAAAATTAGTAGAAGTGAGAGATGCCCCTCGAGTGTCGATATGGTGATTAAAGAAGGTGATTGATGATCGAAAAGGTGAGAGAAATGGATAGAAGAATGGGTAGAGGTGGGATGCCCCATGTGAATCAGAAGAATAATGTTGATAGGAGAATGATGTAGAAGAGGAATGAAGACGGAAATAAACTAACAAGCTTTCATCCAGTGTATTGAAACAACTTTAGTGTCATCATATTGCCAAAGATTTACGTCATCGGTCTTTATTAAAAATATAAGCATACAAAAAAAAAAAAAAAAGAATGCCATGAAAATCCATACTGTGAATAATTGTCCATTGCTGAAAACACCAACTCAATGTAATATACAAAATGCGATGCAATACGAGAAAGTAAACAAGCTAACCTAACAGAGAAACATAATGCAATGTTTTTGTTATCAAGCTTTGATTCCAACCTATGCAAATTAACGACAAGGGTTAAAATATGGTGCCCCAAGAAAGGATACATGCAAGGGGAATAACGGAGGACACTTGGGTCTTATGAAAAGTAATCGTGCACTATGAAACAAGTACAAACAACTCATTGTGCCCCAGAGTATAGACATAGTAAGCAAACCAACTTTGTTGATGGAGGTAGATCAAGATGATCCATGAGTCGCGCACAAGAACATGTGAGAACCAAAGAGCGATGTTTTGTAGGATGATTTTTATTGTTTTTGATTTTTTAGAAACATATTTGAATGTTTTTTATTTTGAAAGTTTTCTGAAACTATGTACAGGAAGAAAAAGAAGCATGGATTCCCCCAGCGATATATGGGATGTACAAGGACAAAATGTCACACGTATGCGCAAAAAAAGTGAAGATGCGAAAATGCCCCAGTGATTAGGTGGGATTATTCAAAGGAAAACTCTTCATGCACAAAAAGG
The DNA here is from genome assembly GCA_018340775.1 of Taxus wallichiana var. yunnanensis. Classification (NCBI taxonomy): domain Eukaryota; kingdom Viridiplantae; phylum Streptophyta; class Pinopsida; order Cupressales; family Taxaceae; genus Taxus; species Taxus wallichiana. The sequence continues at coordinate 5,733,964 of JADAXU010000059.1, read as the reverse complement.
GGATCAAGGACAATATAAAATAGGTTCAATCATGAGGGAGCAAGGATTCCCCCAGCGTAAGCTGGCCAATAAACACATGAGAGAAAGGAAGTAGAAAATTGTCTTATTAAAAGGGGACAAAAGTGTCTGTAAACATGGAATTGAGGAAATCCGATACACATGGATGTTGTAAACAATTTTTGCAGAAAGAGGATGTTATGAAAATATTTAGAAGGTGGTTGATGAAAAAGTGATTATCCTAAGGCACAAATCATGAGACAAGACATGCGCTAAAGAAAGAGTTTGAACAAGGTCTAGACAAAACCTGGTAACATACTAATCCTATTTTCTCATAGAGATCCAGTGTGTGCATGTGGAAATGAATTACCTCTTGAAGGAAAGAGTTGATAGACAACAAGTGAAGACACTAGCCAATGTGTAGGAATGATTTAGTTTGAAAGGTGATTTGTGAATGGATTGTGGAAGGAGAGTCGTACATTGCTTGCCGCTGCCCGCCAGACGTCCATAGCCCCAACAGAGATGTATTTGATTCTAATCACAACATTGCTCTACTGTCAGTCAAATGTCCATAGCCCTAGTAGAGATTATTGGAAATACCCAAAGAGAGAATTATATATCAATTTGTTTTTGCTTTTAGCTTTTGCTAGTTAATTGATTGATTTTGATTCTTTTGCTTTGTTTACTAAAAACTTATTTCAACTCTCTTGTTTGTCAAGGGGTTAAGAATCACTGATGGCTTGATGGAAGGATGTGGAAGTGATTGTGATGTCAACATTGGCTAGTGTCAAAAAATACGTCCAAAAGTTCTTCATAACAAGTTTATTAGGCGAGAATAAGACGATTGCGATGGAGGAGAACAATCACGCAAGATAATGCTTTTGAATTTTTTAAATTTTCACGTTTACTAATTTTACGAAGTCAAAATTAGCTGATAACGGGATCCAAGGTCGTCTAAGAAGAATATTATAATTAAGATTATTAGGCATGACATGACATGGGACGGGTAAAGTACATGGCCCAACAAAGAATGGGAAGTGTGATTGTACCTAAGACCCTTTTAGGAATATTATCAAAGTTGCGAATACAAATAGATGAGGGAGTTAAGGAGGCTTCAGAAAGGCCAATTTGTTGAAGGAATGATAGATTACAAATGTTAAGACCATATCCATTATCAACTAAAGCTTGTTTAACCCCTATATTATGGATGCAAACTTGAATATAAAGGGGTGGATCATTATCTAAAATAGATTGAGAAGAAATTTCAGCAGATGTAAAGGTAATATGTTCTTCGTTAAAAGATAATGTTGTAGTGAATCTATGATAAACATATTCAGGAGAAGTGTTAGGATGAATGTAAGTGTTAGACAAAAATGATTGTATTTTGCACTCGCATTCAAGATTGGCTGTAAGAAAGCGAGGAGGGAAACTCTCATATTTGGTGAAAATACAAGGATCCAAGGGTATCTAGGGTAGTAAGAAAGACAAAGAGAATATGCAAACCTAAGATAAAGTGTTTGAATAGGGAGTGAGGCTCACCAAATGATTTAATCTAATTTGTATTGAATCTAATTTCAAATTAATTATGATAACAAATAATATTCAAGCAATAAACTATAGTAATTCGCAAGCAATAAGCATTCAAAAATGTAAAACCCTAAGCAAATGAGAGAGGGATGATGACTTAGCTGATTTTGTGCCGCTTGGGAGTGATATGACAGTGAATCTGCTGGAATAGGATGGGAATGATGTCGTAAAAGGATCGACGAGGGTTTAGAACCTTAGGAGTGTACAGGATAGAAGTGCCCGTAGGATTACAGTGAGTGCCCAGCACTAAAGTGACTCGATTTGGCACATGTGTCTGCTTGGATGCTTGGAGTCTGGTCTTTTCTGGGTCAGAAGGTATTCATTCTAATATTCACTTTGTCACTTAGACTTCACTATTAGGGTTTCGATAACACATGTAACTTGCAAAACAAATGACTACATGCACATGTCCATAAACCACATCAAATCTAATTAAAAAGATGCATAATGTGGAGTCGGACTAACTCGATGATCACCCGAAGAGTGAACTTAAGATCTAGGGTTACACTACATCTCAGACTCCATGTAGTTCTTTGTGTGTGTGCATGTGTATTTGTGCCCTAGTGCAGTTCAGACGATGATAACGGGATAGATGTAGATTGTACCTAGTATGCGAGAATGTGTATGATGGAATAACATAAACTCCCCTCACATATTGTGTATATAGATCAATGCAACCCTTGTCCCTTATACGAGTGTGTTAGATGTATGCTTTGTAGTGCTATTATGTCTTTTTGTAAGATTAGGTGGTGATATGTAATACTTATAGTGTTTGACCCCTTATTTAGAAGAAGTAATTAGGTATATATATGATTCCCTGTTTGAATTTTGTAATTGACAATTGAAAGGCCGACCTAAAGTGTTAAAAGGTGACCAAGAAGTGAAAAGGATTCAAAAGAGTAAAAAGAAGAAAGAGAGGGACAAGAGTGCCTAGCATGCTCTGCCTTGATCAGGCACTAGTGTTTAAGGCCATTAATGAGACAAATTAGTCAAATGTTGACATGGTTGTAAGATGTGTAAGGCCACTAAAGTGCTAGAGATAAAGTGACTAAAATGCCAAAAGGAGTTGTCAACCAGGTAGTTTTCTTGTTTAGGAATCATGTATATATTAGTATGCTTTAGGACCTAGAAATGTACCCGAATGCATAGATTTTGTGTCTACACACTCGTCGTTCTCTCCTAGCATGTGATATCTACCATAGTGCAATTAGAATTTGATAAAACATTCTTTGACAATACCTTGCTTGAGTTTCACACTTGCTAAAATACTTGGGAAGGGTCACTTTGCTTGCTTATGGAGAGAAGATGGAGACTCTTGGACCTGGTAGGTGACTTGCACTGTAGAGAGTACTACCTTAATGGATGTGCATGAGTTATTTCACAGTTTGGGATCTTGGAGTGCCTTTCGTGTTTATTTTTACACAAGGAGCTCTTAAAAGTGTTAGGACCCTAAATGAGGTGTAATTAACTTTCTTATATAGGTTTCGATGGTTATTATGTCATGAAAAGATGACAAAGAGGGAACATTAGTCCATATGAAGATGATGCAATTGAAAGTTTTAGTGCACAATGTGTCGGTCCAAAACCATACACTAGGTTCAAGTTGTAGATTTTGACAAATCGACTAAAGCCAACATTTTCGACCCGGAGAGAAATAGTCAAACTTTGACTTTATAGAGCTGGGGATAAATGTTTCTAGGTATGTTTTGTGCAATTAAACCTCAAAAAATGATGACAGAAAGCCATCTAAAGATAAACAAGTGACCAAAGAGCTACTAGGGTGTGTTAAGCAAGAGTGGGAGGGTGTATTTGTGCATGTAAGTGTGTAATGTCAAGACCAACAATATCAAAGGATAGATTACCAAAATTGAGTGTCTCTGACACTATGTGCGGAGTTAGATAAGATATCCAAATGCTTCATATTTAGAATTATGCTTGTTAACTTATCCTTTACAAAATTGTATAACTTGTTTTAGGGCATAGTACGATCTGGTCTTATTATGTATGGTCTTAGATTGGAAAATGCTTTGGGGTTATTTAACTTTTGGTGGTAATTGGTGACCTAGAAATATGCTTCACTCTGTTCTCAAGGCTCAGTAACTACATGACAACTTCATGTAGTGGCTCACGATGAATCAAACTCTAAAATACCCACAATAACACTTTATAAACATGATTAAATAACAAAATGATAAATCTCTGTGTGGGTAGAGTTAGACTTCCCTCATGGTCAACCCTTGTCGAACTCGTCAGGCGTTGCACTACATCCCCTTGTAAGTAGGGGTAAATTCCATGTAGTTCTCCTAGTATAGATGCAATAACATATGCAAATTTAAGCCACCCTCTATGTCACCCTTGTGTCTCTTGAGATAAAGAGTAATAGGGGTAACTATGGATAAAATAGAGATGTACCTTACATGGTGGTGATATAGCGTGATGTGCATTAGATGTTAAATTGTTTCACTTTGTCCCTTAAAGAGTTTGGCAATGCTTTGTATGGCTTGCTCTTGTTATGACTTGGCTCTAGGACCTTTCAAGGTTTGTAAATGGAGGAAGTTAGACCCTTGAACTTGGTTTCATGTGCTTTAGACTTGAGTGGTGGCCATTTTAACATGTGTTGTTGATTTAAGAAGATTGATGAGAGCCTTAAGTGCTTTAGGAGTGTAATTTGCAATGTATGCTTGTGAGAATGCCGGGTAATTGTTAGGGGAGTTCCTAATAGTATTAGACTTGCTTATACAATTTTTCGGAGGTTAGATGTTGCATTAAGGATGACCTATAAGATTTTTAAAATGACCCAAATAAGATATCCAAGCTAGGAAAAGAGTCGTTGGGGAGTGGGAGATAAGATAGTACAACCAGTCATGAGACCGATGGTTTCGAACATATAGTTAATGATGTTCAAGCAAGATTCAAGGCAAGATGCTTGCAAGTGATATATTGCTTTGGGCGAATGCAACTAAGTGAGTGAATGGAAAAACAACGTGTGGAGTTAAGAAAGCCATGCAAGAGAGAAAAGATATGTGAATTAAGCTCGAGATGTGTGCGCAGTCATAATATAAAAACAAATCCAAACTTGTGGTTGCCAAAGGACAAGCTTCCAAAGGAGTTTCTAAATTTACGTGTCTACAACTGCATAATAAAAAATGCTAGAACCACTAAATCTTTCAATTACACATAGTGAAATGGAGTGTGTGTGTGCAAGAATTAGTTAGCTATGCAAATAAAATCAAGACTAACACCTAATAGTCTCAATACAATGTTAAACTAAAATTTATGCACCATCATGCTAAGAGCTAAACAAGTAATAAACATCAACACTATGCATTAGAACCTTGAAAACAAACCTCAAGCTAACATGCTAACACTTATTGCTCTACTCTTTAGAAAGCTAAATCAATGAAATGGACCTAGGTAGATCCTTTAGCTATCAAAGGGTTGATAGTTGTTGCTTGATCCAAGAGGATTGAGGATGGAGGTTCATCAAGTCATGGCAACAAGGCCTTTCTTGATTAACTTCATTGATCTTCACAAAATAGCTTGGATGATTGAATGCAAATGGATGATGCTTAGCTCCACTCTAATGAAGAATGCCCTAGGATGATGAAATGACTATAATATAGGCTCTATGCTCATTTAGGTGTGAGTAGAAAGGTAAGAGGAGGGCTCCTTATATATCCCAATGGATAAAAGAATCTCTACATCCCTTTACATGCGGGATAATAGAGAGGTCGGGTTAGTTGTGGATAAGGAAGGTCTAAGGAGGGTTGAGTCAACCTTAGGAGAGTTTAATTTGTCCTTTAGTGACCTGTGGGAATAAGAGGTGCACATAATTAATCAAAAGTGATGAATTAATGAGGATATGAACCTATTAGGCTAGCTTAGAAGAGAATTAACATGATTTAGGGGATATGAAGGATTAAATTAGATAAATGGAAGTTTATTTATCTAATAGAGGAGGAAACTTAATTAATTAAGAATAATTAATTAATTCAGGTAGAAAGGGGTTTAATTAACGGAAGGTCGTTAATTGTCTTTGCTAGATAGAAGGGCCAATTAACTAGCGTAATGTAGTTAATTAACGACGATAGAAGAGAAAATGTGCTATATTGACGATATGTCGTCAATTTGCGGGAAAGTGGATAATTAGTGCAATTAAAGTATTTAAATTGCTGGAGCTAAATTATAGGTTTCTACAAAGTGAACATAAAGAAAATCAAATGTTGATAACAATGACTAACTTCCTGAACTCCTACCATGCATATTGACATCCAACTTATGGATTTAAACAAGCCTTACAAACAAGTCTCTTAAAGATGTCTTAAATATTGTTTACAAATTTAGATTTGAACAACCAAATTTACCTATATATGTTGCAGAAGGATTGATAACTATATTGGTCTAGAACAAGACCAAATTGATACAAAATACTATACTACAATACATATATCCGCATGTAACCATTCAACTAAAAATTAGCGCACTCTCTTATTACATTGAAGGTGTTCTAAGTTGAATTGAGGGTTCCTCTCTCTAACAATGGATAAAGGTGCAAACGACATTATTCTAGCTTGGATAGGTGTTGATGATGATGTAAGTGTCTTTATCCACGTGTTTTCTAAGTGTCGTTTAAACTACTTTCCCAACTAACACTTGCGCTCACGTGAACAATGTGAACCAAACAAAGACAATAAAGTGCAAAGACAAATCATAAGTGTTATTCGGGTAGGAACAATGGTGGAAATGCGTGGGACATGCACGTATTTAATTATTTGTGTCATAACTCATCCTAAAAATATTATAATGAATAGACCCACTATAATGTATTGTTGTTGATGTTGACTTACACGTAAGGCCTTTGAAGAAAATATAAATAATCTTTTCTTGTTTTGGATATTCCTTTTCAATTAAGAAAATGATGATTTATGATGTCCTAAGCTTGGTCAATAAAATATTTCAGACAAGAAAACATGTTCAACTCGATGTAAAAATGATGAACGCAAATAAAATTTCGACACATATTCCAAGGGTTGCATTCAAGAAAAGCTCAACCTAGAGTTCTCCTTTACGTAAGAGCATTGACTCAAGTGTATGGACATCCATAACTCTAATAACAACGCTAAGTGATTTTGTTGGCACTATGTCGACTCTTGCCAGAGACTAACCAATAATTTTTCAAAGATTGGGCAACAACCCACAAGATGTTAGATTCGATCTTGTGCACAAAATCAATGGTTAGTTAGAGGGCACTCACCTTCAACGGCCACGTCAAGGATGGACCTGTGCAAATTTCACTCGTGCGAATAATGTGAGCTAGACAAAGATGATAAAGTGGAACACAAATCGCAAAAATTATTTGGGTAGGAAATGAATTATTGTCGATGTTGACGTAAAGTCCCCTTTGAAGAAAAAAATCCTTTCGGTATTCCTGTTCAATTAAGAAAATGATGATTGATGATGTCATCAACTTGCTCAAGAAACGATTCATGCCAAACAAACATGTTCAACTCCAATGCCAAAAAAATGATGAACACAAATGGAAAACATGGTATATTGGGAGTGCTAACTCAAGGGCTTAGACATCCACAACTCAAATGATAACATTAACAACTTTTGTTGACACTTTGTGACTCTTAATGAAGATAATAAACTAGACGAAAAATGCGAGCTAGAGGGTGTGGTGAGCAAGGGCATAAGTGTGTCAGATTCCTACATATGCAAGCTTCGTATTTGCAGGGGATGGTGAAGGAGACTCTCTGGAACCTCCGAGGGCAAGGACAATGAGGCCATCAGGGTTAATGGATCGATTCTTGCCCCTTTAGGCACAACACATCACAATCCCTTGGTAAGATGCGAAGAGGTCGACTTGAAATCGGGTAAGACATTTCCATTGTGTTTCCTCCTCTACTAGACTTGTGTATTGTGTAAATGATAATGCTTTCGGACGAGAATGTTGGCATACACATTCACAACCAGTGTTGATGAAAGAGACTCGGTAAAACCTCGAAGGAAAGGAGAATGTGGATGCTTATAGTCAATAGTGAGTCTTACCCCCTTACGCAAGGGTCATCGTGGTCCCTCGGTAGCTTGTGAAGAGCTCAGATTTGAACTCGATTAAGACATTTCGATCGTGTAGCCCCCTCTAACATGCTTGTGCATCATGTGAACATTTATAAAACATGGTATATTGGGAGTGCGAATCAAGTGCCTAGACTTTCACTCCTTGATTCATACATGCACGGTTGTATGAAAAAAAAGTTTCACATTGGCTCCCAATATTGTCCCCTTCCCTAGACTTCTCTTCTCTCCAACCCCTTTTGCATTGCCCCTCCTCCCTCAATGTTTTGCTCCTTCTAATTTATGTTTTTCTACACATCCCCTTTGATATTTCCATCACACATTTGACTTACAATTAATAGTGAATTACTCAAATTATACTCTCTACAATATTACTTATAATTTGCTATCCACGGAGTGACGGAACTATAACACCACCTTTGAATGTAAGAGCTATTGATATTGAAACGTGAAAACCCGAAGAGGAAAAGTCCTCCACGAAACTAAACCCTAATTGAAACTAAATATTTTTAAATTTTCCTTTAAATTTATGCAAATTCGGCTGTGCCCACGTGTCCAAATATCCAGAGCCCTAATTCGGACTCCAAATTTAAAAGGTTGGATTTGATAGTAGCGAGAATAGGTCATAAACGAAAAATACAAATTGCGGACTTACTCATCTCTAAAACCCTTGTTAGGGTTCTACCATTGTTTTCCCTTGGCGATTGCGTGCGAGCTTTGAAAATTGTCTTTCCTTGCCTGCGGCTGCACATTTTGTCTTGTAAGTTTAATGAACGGATTTTCGCACAGCTTTTTTCTTCTTTCGGCGTCTGCTATACACTCTAGGGTTTTTTCACTACTCATCCCCTCATGGGTTTTTTTGTGTAATAATCTATTTTGTTAAGCTCTCGTGGGATGCAGCGAAAACCATTGCTTTTCGTCTTATTAACAGTTATTTGGTGCATATAATTACTAATGTCCGCTGTCTAGATCTTATTTGTATGATGTGCTAATGGTAATGGAAACACATGATTAGATTGGCCCATATTTTGTTATTGGCTTAATGGCTTTCTACTTAATCATGGTCAGAGAGACCATTGAAATAAACACGTTAAAACTGTGACAGGCTGCTTGCTAACCCTTGTTTATTGGGATGGGGAAGTCAAACAAGAAAGCTAATACTGAGGTGAGTTGTTTAATAGCAAGATTGTTAATTTATTTGTCTATAGGTTATCTCTTCGTACAGTATCTAGTGATTGTATTCTCTTGCTATTCAGGTCGCCGTGTCTGTTTCAACAGCCCCAGCAAGGAATGGAAAGAAAGGTCCGTTGTCTCTTCAGCAGTAGACATATCATTGGTTGTCAACTATGCTGTCAATTTATTAATATTTTTGATACGCTTCTTACAGGTAAGAGAGAACCAGAAGCTGACTTTGCGAAACAGCCACTCTCAAAGAAAATAAAATCGTCACTCAAAGTTTCGTCGAAGAAGAAGCCAGAGACATCTTCATCTGAGTGCGGTGATTCTGATTCTGAAAATGAGGTAATGTCCGTGAATTCTTATTTCGGGCATCAATAATTAGTGAAAATTTCTAAGTGATTGAATCAAGACTCAAGAAGCGGCAATTGCAAATTCTTATTTTTAGGTATCATTTATTGTTCAAAACTCTATTATAGAATTTGTTTTATTGAATAAATATTGTGCACGGTCATAAATATATCGCTCAAAAGCATTCCAGTGGTAAATAAATTCACATAACATCATGGCAAAACTAATCTATGTATATATGAAAGATTACATATATATTGCATCACGCCAAAGCTATTTTATTTATTTACAATAAAATAAATTGCAGGTATGCTTATATTATTATTTTTTCAGGGCAATATTTGACCAATAAATTGTTTTCTTTTTGTATGAGTAGTTGCTTTCCATGCCGTTTATTGCCTCTATAATGCATATTTACTGGTTTGCAAGATAAACTTGTTCCTGAAGTTACTGAATTTCTATGCCTCATGTGCTAAATCCACATCTGTAATGATTTTTATTGGAAGCATTATTCACTCAAATGGACACCCATACATATGAGAAGTAAAGCATACTGTCAACCTTTTAAGGAAAATTGCAACTGACAAGATACCCAGATTAATCATCTTTGTAGATGACTTATTGCACACATTTTCTCTACTGAAAGCAGTCTTAAATTGTCCGAGTTATCTTGTGCTTGAACAAGATATCAATGAATATTATGAATAAATAAAAATTGATGGCATATAATTACCATTTTGTAAAAGCATTTAACCTCTTAGAAAAGTAACAATTTTAAGCGAGACTGTCTTGGTACGGGCACGGGTACTGAGACGGCAAATTTTTAAAAACCTGGGGTACAGTACACTGGGTATGTTACAATATATTTTTAAAAAGTAAAAATATAAATATATATAAATATTTAAAGACAACAAGAAGCTTATTATAAATTAGAAGCCATCTAAAGCAAAATTTCTTTGACTGAATACAAGAAGACCTCAACGTAAAATCTATTAGTACATTTACTAATGGGCTCACAAACATTCTATTTATTGTTAAGGCCCAGGGAAAGGTTTGGGGAGAGGGCCTTTGACACACCTCATAGTATCCCAAAAGTCATTCTCATCATAGAGTTGTTTGGAGGTAGCCTTTTGGAGAGGGGGTACTTTGAGCCACCTCACAATATCCCAAAAGTCATTCTTATCCTCCATAATTAGTCCAGTAGATGTAGCTGTGAAAGCATTTCTGAGCATTGTATACATTCTGAACTGAGACTGAGGAAGCTTATAGAAAGCTTTAAGGTCTGTCCATTCCATCCACTTCCCAAATCTGTACAAGTCATGAAATATTTTAATTCTTTTCTCAAACCAAAGGAGGGCAGAGCAGCCTCCTGTCAAGGCAAGAATCTTGTCATTATATTTCAGATTCATCATTCGACAAAATTGATTTGTAGGCTTGGCACCTAGTGTCAAAGGAAGAGAAGATGGGCTGCCCAGCCACCAAGTGCTTCACTTGTTCCCATGCCTTCAAAATTGACTGAAGAATAAATGATCCATGAGGAGCAACAAGAAAAGGGTCAATTCCAGTCAAAGCTCTCAAGTTTTATTTATTTATTTGCACTTTAAAAAAACCATGTGGGTATGCTGTGGGTATGTACCCACAGGCCCTGGGTACGGTTTTCCATACCCCACACATACCCAGGGCCTATGGGTATGTACCCAGAGAGTACAGGTACCAGTCTCTGTACCTGGTATGTTTCAGGCCTGGTACAGGCCGGTATTGGATGTATCATTGCAGTCTAGAAACTAAGGATATAGGTAATATAGATCAATATCGAATGATTATTATTGTGTAAAAGCATTTCACTTAACAGAACTAAACTAAAAAGTAACAATATCAAGGGTATAGGGGATATAGATTATTAGAAATTAATTATTTTTAAGTAACTGCATTTAACCTCAGAAAAGTAACAACATCAAGGGTAACGGGATATAGATTCCTTGCTATTCATTATCCCAGAAAAAATCAGACGTAGCCTCTATTCAGTATTTAATTTTCAAGATGCAACTCTCTGACTACTTTAAAGACTTCTTGATAACTTTAAAGGTTAATGTTACAGCTAGAGTAGCCTCCAAGGTGGGAATAATTTGATAACTTCAATGTTTTAATGAGAGCAGTAGCACATACTAAACACCACTTATTAGCTCCAAGGTGTAGCATTTTGATAGCGAAGCCTATTTGTGACTGAGAGAGAACCTAGTGAATTATTCATTGATAATTGATTTCTTCTAATTAGCAAGGCTGTGAAAAAAATGTCAATATGCTTCTGAAAAAGTTTTAAATAAAATAATGATGTAGAAGATTGTGTTTTGTAGGTAGAACAAAGTCATGGAACCACCTTAAATGATTTTTAAGAGCGGGTTTATCAAAAACCACTTACACTTAATAACAAATGCTTCAGAAACATCCATCCCACTAAAAGCAGTGAAACTAATTACCAGTTGCATTTGTTGCTGATACTTAAGATACTGAAATGGCAGAAAAAAAGGCAGGATATGGATACAGATATTACACATCCAATACAGATATGAGTTGGGCATGGCTGTGGATATGTTCAGAATACAGCCTGGATGGTTTGTATATGGCTGGATTTTTTTGTCCAGGCTTCATCTGGGGCCAGTTTTTTTAAATAATTTGTTTCAACATTTGAACGGAAAATGACCCAAATGTTTTTTTAAAAAAATTACTATGAAACCCTAACAAATCAGCCAGTTCTGAAACCTTACATAATCATCCTATCTATCTTGGGAACAAATCTGGCAAAGAGGCAACAAGCTCAATTGACCCAAATACACTTTTATGATTTTACCTGATCATTTACAGGCAGATATTCAATTCTGGACAAGGAATCATTGTGAGAGCAAATCTAAATCCTACCATGATTTTGAGGTAATGCTGCTATGTAAACCAGAAAATAACGTCAGTAGCTCTTGATGTGCATGCATCTTCTTTTAATGATTGCTTGAAGATGCAGATCCCACTGCTTCTGAACAAGGAACAATTTGTGAGGTAAATTTAATTCCCAACACATCTGATATCTTAGTTTTGTGCGGCTGTAAATCTGGAAAATAAGATCAGTAGCTCTTGATGTACATACATGTTTCTGTTTTAATGATCACCTGAAGATTTAAGCCCTGCCGCATTTTCCCACAAACAAATTAAACCCTAATTTTGATGTAATAATAAAACTTAATGTTTAATATGACATTTGTGATGCTTCATATGGCATTTGGTCGTCAGTATTTAGATAAAATGTAGTGTTTTATGGTCATTTTGTTTTTGATATGCATGTATGTGTAATTAGGTCCTGTTTATCAAAGTTTAGAATTTTATTTTTCATTATTTTATTTTTTTTTTGGATTGCATATCCAAAGCCTTATACTGGAAAGTAAAAGAAATTGTATATCCACATATTGGACTCTTTGTATTCCCACCCCTTTCCAAAATGGATCAGGTACTCAAACTAGTGCTTTTTGAATCTTTGTACCACACATCAGAATACACCATCTGGATGCTGACCCACACATCTCTGCTAAAAGTCGCAGTTTATCAGGATTCAAATACATGTATAGGGTTGGTGCTATAGGGAGTCTTTAGCTTTTGTAGCTTACTCTCAATTATTTGATATAGATATAAACAGCAATTTGAAGAGAGTAAATTAAGCTTGTAATTGTCTTGGTATGCAGATTCTGCAATACCTAAATGGCCTTTTTTGTAAAGATAAGAATTTGTGAAAAAGTCTTGTGCATCCTTATAAAGTATGTTGCTTGAGGTATGCTTAAGCAAGCTTCCAAACTTGTTCATTGTTGGGTTGCCTGGCAGTGTATTATTTTTGATGGTAAGTTCATGTGCTCACATCTTTTCTACTAATGATTATAAGCCATAAATTGTAAATCTGGAGGGGACTTACATCAGCACACTGCATTTTAATTCTAGTAAATTCATGCACTCACGTCATTTCTACTTGTGATTATAAGCTATAAATTGCAAGTCTGGAGGGGACTTACATTATCACATTGCAATTCAATTCTTAGATGCAATATTATCACAATTCACTTCAAACCTTAGTAGCAAAATACTTTGTAATTGGTATGCTAGCTTTTGAAATCAATTGTGTACTTGATTTTTCATGTCAACTTGTGCAACAAGGATCCCATTTATTTGTAAAGAAAAAGTAGATTGCTTAGGCAGCTGGTTTTCATACCCTGTAACCCATTTATTTGTAAAAGAAATTGGATTGGCCTGGCACTCAGCTTTCATGCCTAGATAAGTAAGAATAGGAAACTTCATGGGATGATGTGTGCATCTTATTATTTTTTTGATCAGATAAACTGCATTTGTGATTTTTGTCATTAATATTTACTTTGATCCTAACTACCTCTAACCAATCAGTGATCACCAGAATGCCTGGCATTGCATTGGGGACATTGTTTGAGTCAACTTTGTAATAGGTTAAATTTCCTTGAGTTTGCTTTTCTTGAATACAAGTAAGAGGTTGATCAGTCGTGCATTCTTCATCAAACAGATGAATGAATTACATGGGAATTTGTAAGGAGTGTTTACCTTGAGTAAATAATTGAGTTTACATTATTTGCACGTATCTATTATCATATTGATCAGATATGAGATTTGTTGTATGACATGATCACCATATTTGTTAATTCTTGGTGTTGACTTTTGGAATATCATGAGTACGCTCTATTATTCTGGTATGACTGCATTAAATGAGTACTGTGTAGGACTATAAAAGTAAATAACTAAGTATGCCTGCTCAGTCAATTTTTGTCCAGGATTTTCATAGGTAGACGAAAGTGAAGTCACAAGGTTCAAGTTCGAGTTCATGTTTGACGAGGATAAAGTTTGGTTAAAGCTTGCCAATGGATAAAGTTAGAAATTTTTTTGTTTAAAGCTCAAACAAAAGAATTTTTTAATTTTAATTTTTTAAAACATATGTATATATATATGTGTGTGTGTGTGTGTAAATACACATGGTAGTTATCAAGGGAATGGGTCTTGGGGACGGGGATCAAGGGCCTAGGTGAGGGGCATGTGGTGCAAATAACTACAGTACTTTAAAAAGTAGTTATAAAAAAATGTGCAAGGGAATAACAAATAGAACTTTGTTTTTCATCTCAGTCTTGCACGAGCTCTCACAATTGCACTTGTAGCCCTGTGTAATGTTTTCAAGTTTTGATAGTGATGTGGAGTGAGAGGGTGAGGTTCATTTATAGTTTTTTTGAGTGCTTCAAATGTGGGTGGGGTCCGTGAGTTATTAGGATTGGTGTTGAAGGCCCAAACACCCAAAAATGATTATTATAAATAAATAAATCTCTTTTTGGCATTTTTGGCTCGGGGACAGTTGCAAGTTTTTGGGACTGTCAAGAGACTTGGGTGAGTTTCTTCAAAGTTTTGTGGATGTCTCGAAGTCCTTCAAATGTTTCCTCTGAAAGAAACATCCACTCTTCAAAGAAATGTTCCAGGGATGTCTCCTATCTCATGGTGGTGTTATGCTTTCCCAGGTGCACCCAAGTCTTTGGGTATCCCTGGACCCAAAAATGATAGATTTTAGGGGGGTTATGCCCTCGTAAAACACTGGTATTTATAAAATAATGCAAAAGCATGTCAAAAACTTCCCATGTAAAAATTATGGATAAAGTTTGAGTTTATGTTCGACAAGGATAAAGTTTGGCAAAGTTTCGACTTTCTCCATAAAGTTCTGACTACCTTGTGACATAGGTCAGAAGTATGCCTGTCACATTCAAATTTGGATCTAATACTTCTGCAGGTAGACATTGTTCCATTTTTATTGATTTTATTGTGTCCCACTAACATTAATTTAAAGTAATCAAATTTTTTGTTTACAAAATTCATTTGAATTATTGATAAACTTGGCAGGACCATGTAATGGAGTTCATTCCTTTGTTCTCACTTTGAAAAAGACAAACATGTTGTTAGGCTATATACTATTAGGCTATTTACTATCATCTGGAGTCTGCCTCATCTGGAAATACATGGCATTACAGCTTATTGAATTATAATTTTTACATATTCATAACAGAGATTTTCCTTTTTGCTATATTGTATTGAATGTTATAAATCATAATAAATGTGTTGTAATAAGTTTGACTTTATCTGTTGTCTTTTTCGTTAATAAGATAAATTAAGTCTGCAATGTATATTAGATTGAATATCACAATTCAAAATAGTTGGTATTTTCAAGTTTCAATGCTTTTTCATCTGTTTAACATTTTTCATTAATGAAGTAGTTTACCACACTAACTCTGCAATGTTGCATCTTCTTCCTAGAGTACAGGAGTCTGTTACAGCTGACTAGTATGTATTTGTGTAAACATCTTTTTACATCAATTTATAGATATAAATTTTTGTATATGTATGAGTCAGTATCTGTTTCTTCCTTTGTTGCTTGCTTTTTATGGTACACTCAGGTATACATAATTGTAAGCATATATGCTCTGGTCAATTGCAAAATCAAACCTTTTGGAGTACCTAGTAAAACGATAATCAATTTGATCCCTGATCAGAGTGGTCACTATGACAAAACCTTCTAATTTTGAGGAATTGAATTGTTGTTAACTAAAATATTCCAGATAAAGAGTGGAATATAACGTATTAGAAAAATGCAAAGCTTTTTAAGTCTCTTTTTGGCTATAATATTGATATGTCAATTATTACTAATTTTTATTTAAAGAGCACATTTTTACTGTTATTTAAGGTTAAACATCCTGTAAGCAAAAACTCCCCATTGGCAAAGAAACAGTCAGCGAAGGATAGTACCAGTGAGGAGGATTCTTCAGATGAGGCAAGTATAACTGGGATGAATATTTATATGTATAAACAGATACGTTATTATAATGGAATTGCCAGTCAATGGAGTTATTGAATATTTATAACACAAACACTATAAAAGGAAATTCCTTGTTTTAGAATTGAAAATTTTCACTGGAGGATTCTTCAGATTATGCATGTATAACTGGGATGAATATTTATATGTTTAAACAGATACTTTAACATAATGGAATTGCCAGTCAATGGAGTTATTGAATATTTATAACACGAACAATATAATAAAAGAAGGTTCCTTATTTTAAAATTGAAAATTTGGAAAATTCATAGTTGCTGCTTTTAAAATAATAGATTTCTGTGCCTGAATTGCATCAATTATGTTAATGCCAGAAGTGATAATTAATAGCTGTTCATTTTAAACTGGAACTTTTGACGTAGTATGTGTTACATGTAATTTGAACTCAGGATTGATATTAAGTTATGAATTGAAGGTTGGATATTTCCATAATATGTTTTTTTGAATTTGCATTAGCTATTTCTTCAGGAACTAACTGGGCAACTAATGGCACTCAGTTTAATTTAGAATCATCGAGATAGTATCGTTGCACTTACCCTTGTAACTTGAACATGCAATTGATATTAGATTAAAATAAAGACTGGGAATATCCATTGAATGTTTCTTGAATATGCATTAGCAATTTCTTCAGGAACCAAATGAGCCATTAGTGGCGAAGAATGGGTCTGTTGCAGCTTTAAAGAATGGGAAAGCAGAATCAAGTGAAGATAACAGTGATGATGACACTTCTGATGAGGTAACTATATTATATTTAGTTGGAATGTAAGTGTGTTGGGTGTATTTTATTAATACATTCGAGATTCTCTTGCAACGGAACACCTAAATCTTGTTATCTTTGCTTCATACAGGTGCCTGCGACCAAGGTTGTTCAGCCAAAGAAGGTTTTCCTTTCTTCAGGAGCTAAGAAGGTATTTACAGGCTAATTAGATTGTCTTATACGAAATTATTACAGTTGCTAGTTAATGTTTTTTTATGACATTTTGCTGATATGCATTTACAGGAATCGTCAGAGCGAAGGAAAGTTTCCCCTACAAAGAAAGAATATAGCAGCTCTGAAGAATCTGACACTGAAGAATCTGAGGAGGACACTTTACAAAAGGTATAGAGGGTTTTGTTGTTCAGACTCTCAGAGTGAGGATAATGCTAGTTACCGTTTTTGTCGTATTCAATTGTTTCATTTTTGCATCCACTGATGTTTTAAAAGCTTAATTTTTATTTTCAGTAATTGATACATGCTCACATGGATGCATTTGGAGCATACACGTACATAACCTACATTTGAGATATTAGCAATTTAACATAATCAATGATTGCAAATGTCATACAGAAGAAACAAACTAGATTCAATCATTCAAGCATGTTTGTCATTGGTAATAGTTCTTGTTATTTAATAACTTATTTAGTTGTAAAAATAGTTTTTCTATGTCGACTCCTGCATCAAAAACTTTTCCCACCTTTTTCACCTATAAAAATTCATCTCCTTACTACTCTCTACATGTTCTACTGGAAATAGCAAATGGTCTTTTCACTAATCATGAACTTATATGGGGGCAGCTCATTAGCTTCCTGTTTGTAAATGGATTTAAGTGGTCACAAATCTACGTTCTTAGTAGAAGAACAATTCTTTTCCTTACTATCTACATGTTCTACTGGAAAAAATCAAATGGTCTTTTCACTAATTGCGAACTTATATGGGGGACAGCTCATTAGCTTCCTGTTTGTAAATGGATTTAAGTGGTCACAAAACCACATTCTTAGTAAAAGAGTAACTCTTTTTCTTACCGTTATTTATGCTTTAGGCCAAACATGCATAGTTATAAAGAAAACAATTCCATTGTAATGTGTGAATCTTTTGTTGTGGAATCAAACTTAATTGCTAAAGGTTGAAGATTTTTTTTTATAGTGTTTTGTAACATTTCCAAAGTTAAGATGAAGGATTCGTTGGTCTTCAAGGAAATCTTGTGATTTTTTTGCATGTCAGAAAACTGTTACCAAACCCTTAGCCAAACGTGCATTGACACAAGAAACCACAAGTGAAGAAGAAACTTCTGAGGAGAGTGATGAGGAGCCTGCCCCAAAAAAATTGAAAGCAGAGGTATTTATATATTAATTGTCTGAATAATATGCAAGTACTTCAAAGAGGGGTTTAGGTGTAAAACTAATGGTAAATGTTTTTTGTATGTAAGGGTGGGCGGCAATGCAGGTTCTTCTCCTGTTTTGTGTATGATTGATTTTAGTCTGGTGCATCAGCTCCTTAGTAGTAATTCTTATAGGTGTTGTATTAATATTTTAATGTCAATTCTGTGTATGTTTTGTTACCTGTATTCCTGTACAGGTTCCTAAAGTGAAGCAAACTAAACTCAACAAAAATTTGCCAAGCTCAGAAGTGCGAAAGGTATATTTGCGAGATTCTTGATTTTATTTGTAATAAATGATGGTTGTTTTTCATTATGTTTTATTGATTCTTTGGTTTTCATGACAACTTCCAAATTTTGATGCACAGAATGTTCCAGTCAAACCCCCTCCAAAAAGCGAAAGAGAGCAGTTCTGAAGAATCTGACAGCGAAGAATCTGAAGTATTGAAGGAAAGCAATCATTTAAAGGTAGAAGCAGACCTTTTTGTATCTAGAAGATGCAATTAAGCTTACATAATTTCTTGTTGTATTTTCCAGTTCCTCTTTTTGTTATCCGTACGTGGGAAGTACAGATTTTTGCTTGTTTTTGTAAATGTTTTAAATTGTAAGACATCAGAAAAAATTACCTTTACTATGTAGTAGATCATGATTTGTAAACCCGTCGCCAATGTTTTTTTATTGTTTTTAGTTGTGTTTAAGTCAGTCTCAAAATCCTAAAGGTTCTTGCAGCTAAAGGTTATCAAATAAAAAACAAGCTAGCCCATAAATTACTAGGAATATGGAGTAAGCTAATTGGTCTGGTTATCATTCAGCGAAAGCTTATCCCCAAGTAAATGGTTGTTTCTTGACATGTCACTTATTCTTAGGTTTTCTTGGCAAAATATTTAATCATGTTGCATTGAATGTCCCAGTCAAAGTGGGCTCTACAGAAGGAAAAGAGCAGCTCAGAAGAGTCTGTGACTGAATGGTAGAAAACACTGTTCTTAGTTATTTGTGAAGCTCACTTAAATACACGTGTTGAAGGGAGTGGTAAAATGTGAAGGAAATATACCTCCAAATATAAAGGTTAGAAGGCATAGGAAATACTTGCCCAAAAACTACATCAAATATTTCAGACATTTAACATCTAACAATTTAGTTGCAAATACGAAACTACCAATAGGTAGGAGCGATAGGAAATGGAAGTAAGTATTTTGTGAACAGCAGTTGAAAAATAAGCTAAGTAGCTGATACGTTTTGGATGCAAGTAGGGGTATAGAGTATTTGTTACGTGGACACAGCAATTTTTTGTTGGCCTTGGATATGACATTGGAAATGGTTGTATAAAAATATATAGAAATAAAAAAATAAATAAATTCCAGCATACTAAATAGGAATTAAGTTATTTTTCCCAAAGTGCAATGGGAAACCCAATAGGTAGGAGTGGTAGCAAATGGAAGTATTTTGTGAACGTTAGTTGAAAAATAAGCGAAGTAGCTGATATGTTTTGGATGTGGGTACGAGTATAGAGTATTTGATACGTGGATAGGACAAATTTTCCATTGGCCTCAACTACAACATTGGCAATGGTTGTACAAAAATATATAGAAATTAAAAATATTTAAAATCCAAGTTTATTAAATAGGAATCAAGTTAGTTACAACATTTTTTTATATGAAAGACAAGATAAGTTATAAGCTAAATAACCACAAAAGACAACTCATAATTTGTTAAAAGCTTAAAAGTTAAATTAAACACAATGTCATGATATATTAAATTCAATTTATTACACCAATGATCAAAGTTCATCCTTTTCATCAAGAGTATCAACATTGACATCATCATCATTATGTGGTTCATTAGAACCACATGGACCTTAAACACAATGTCATGCTATATTGAATTCAATTTACTACACCAACGATCAAAGTTCATCCTCTTCATCAAGAGTATCAACATTGACATCATCATCATTATGTGGTTTATTAGAACCACATGGACTCAAATCACTCCCACTAAGGCCACTACCAGTTGCACCCCCTTGTGCATGTAGGTGTCATGGTGCCAAAGAAGTCTCTAATCCATCTTCTAATGGCAGGTGGGAAATGGAAGCATCCAAGTCAACTATTTTTGGATCAATATCCCAATGTTTTGTTGATCTTTCGTTGTATTCTAGTTGTTTGTGGGATAGAAGGTGCAAGTTCGAATGTATATATATATCAAATCTTCGGCCTTTTTAGCCCCTAACTTGTTGCGTTTCTGTGAGTGGATAAAGGTATATATGTTCTAGTTGCGCTCAAAGCAAGATCAACTTGTAACCTCTTGAGGCAAAGTCAATGCAAACTTATACACTATGACATGAATTTTAAAAAACTAAAAATTATAACAAAAAAGAAATGAAAAAAGTAAAAAACTTAAATGTGCTAAGACTTTGATTGCAAGAGGCTGCGAGTACATTGATGCCCGACCATGGAGGTACCACCACATATAAATATCCATCTTGTATTTGTTAAAAAGAATGAAAAGGCTATGACTGTTTTTGCTATGAAATTGACAAACTCCATCATAACCATATCCTTGGTCTCGAGATCAGGGAAGAGCCTAGACAATTCCAACATATATCCCTCATTGACTTTTGCATCCTTGTATGGTGCCAACTTTCTTGACAAAGAAAGGATCTTTGTGTTGTAAAATCTAGGAGTCGATGCAAAGGCGGGTGGATGTAGCGGGGTGTTCATTTTGTTTTCTTTTAACGAGGATTGATTCTACTTTTTTGAATAATTTCTCTTCTAGATCTTGTTCTTTTGCATTTATGATTGACTTTATCTTCTCAATCATTTGAGTCGATACCATAATATATTTCTCCAAGATAGGCTTGATCCATGTTAATAAAGCGAGCATATGCTCATAACGGGCTTAAAAACTCATCAAATATTTTACTAGATCCCAACAAGTGTCATCTAAGATTAATGACTTCACCTTCGAGCTCCTGCACAATGTTTGATTGCCTTGATACAACCCATACTTTGGAAATTACCATCCCGTTAAGTGTCTTGTACCTTAATAAGTTGTCTCAAGAAGATTGTGTTTGATGCGAATTGTTAAGTGACTTGTACCTTCACAAGTTGTCTCAAGATGATTGTGTGTGATGTGAATTGAGTCTCAACAACCTAATAAGAAATGAGAAACAAAAATTAAAAAAATTTGAAAACTTTTGAATACTATATTTTAAAATAAAAAAACTTACATTATTTATAAATAAAAGAAAGGTAGTTTCCCTTACCTTTAGCAGCTCCAAATGTGAGAAGGATCTAAAGATGCCTTGCGACTAGTGATGGTTGGTCACAAACATTTGGATCTCTTCACCCTCTGCATACACTTGTTGAATCCACTCTATTTTATTGGCCATCTTTTTTAGCATTAATGGACAACATAGTACAAAACGCGATGTTCAAAAAATATGCCCACTCCTTGGGTTTTGTAATTCTTGGCATTGTTAGTCATGACTTGGACAGCAATTCAATGCCTCACCTCAATGGATTTGAAGAAGATGTTGGCAATGAATTGGGCTTCCCTCACTTTCCTCTATAATCAACTACTTTTAAAAACTTTGCCTCGCATACTACAACCCACATTGATCAAAGGTTATTGAAATGATTATAATGTCCCCTCTTTCCGAATGAGCTAGGACGAAGACCTTTGGCCCTTTTTGTCTACCCGACGGCCAAGGGAGGTTTCTAGGGTGACTAAGCTTTTATTATTTTATTATATTGTGCTATTGTTTTTAAAAATAATATTAGTAAGTGCACATATAATAAATAATAAAGTTTATTAATAAAGTGAAAAGTCAATGTCAAAATACAATTAAAAATTAATTGTATTAAAAGGGGAAAAGTGTGACTTGCTTTTGGGGTCCTAAATAGGGAAATGTGTCATTAGGCCCATGGGGAAAAGTGCGACCAGCCTAGGGAAAGAAAGAACGTGATTGGCTGGGTTTGGAGGTGCTTGTGGGCTGTTTTCCCTTTATATGAGCAAGTCGACTTGCTTAGGAGGCATTCCAGATTTTTATTATCAGATTTTGCATTGTTAAGAGCTCTTGCTTTTATCAGAGATTGTTAATCAGATTTGTGAAGAGTTTTTGAAGGTACTTTCAGTGGTTTTTGAGCAGCAGTTGGATTGATCTATTGTGGGTAGTTTTGGCAGCAATTTTAGAGGTATTTTCCTCAAAAATATTTGTCAAATATTCTCCATAATACTATAAACCAAATCGCTGTATTTGCATCATTTTCTGAAGTATATTTTGAGGGTTTTTAGGCAGAATATTAGCAGACTTCAGATCTGATTTCTTGGTTGTTTTGGGTTTTTTTGCATGATTTAGTTTCTAAATATTTGGGTAATCATTTGAAATAAAAATATAACTTTTGGGTGTCATTCGCATAAAGATCTATCTTAAACCCTAGTTGCATTTTCTCAAATAAATTCAGATCTGCGTTAGGGTAATTGCCATAATTATCATAGATCAGTAGTTGGAGTCTTTTATTGACCTAGAGTTGTTGGAAAACAAGAGAGACCCATTTAGGGATTTATCAATGATGGATACTTGTTTTGGCCTATGAGTCTCTAATTGGTTGTAAGGAGGTTTCCACATATTTTCTTTGTTTTTCTAATAGGGTGGTGTAGATCTTTTCATAGCTTGGCCCTTTGTACCCTTTTGGGGCCTTATTGATTGCTTTCACCATCTCTTGCCAATATGGTGACCTCACAACATTGAATGACAATCCATTTGCATACACACATCTTGCAATGTGCTCATCTACAATATTTGTGTTCTCATTTTGAAAGGCCTTTTCCAATGGTCCTTTTGTCATACTCTTTCATGAAAGAGGTGAATCCTCATCATGCATGGAGGTAGATGTTACAATTGGGGAGCTAGTACTAGATGGGGCAACAAGAGGCCTCATTGATTGAGATGAACTTCCTTTTTGGACAATGGATGACCTGTTTTCAAAGCCAAACTTTTGTCTGCATCTTCTTGTTCTTTGATATATCCCAAAACCTTTGTTGTTGGCACCCCTACATTATTTTTCCCCTTGCATGTTCTTATATCATGACCCAATATTGCACACAAGTGGCCCTTCACTCGAAGTTTAATAACTAATAGCATTAACAAAGAAAACAATGGTTAAAAATAAAACTTAAACCCTATGCCTTAGGGCATAACATGTATTGAAAATTTAAAATGAAAAAACAGTTTAAAAATTAAAATTTCAAAGTAAAAGTAATAAATTATAAAAAAATCAATGTAGTGTGTGAAAGATTAAAAACAAAACAAAAAAAAAAATGAAAATCAAACTTGAAAGTTAAAACTTAAACTTAAAACCTTACCTTCACTGAATAATCCACAAATCCTCCCCTATTGAAGCCTTAGGAAAATAATTGCAATGCTTGTTGATGAAGTATCAAACCCTAGATAAGCAAAATGAAAGCTTAGAGAGGCAAGTATGTAATGAGGGAATGAGAGGTAAGTTTCTTTGCTTTTATGTTTTATTTTTGTTTTATTCATTCTAATTAACTTTTAGGGTTATGATTAACTGAATGTTATGTTTTTTATATATAAAATTGAGTTTTTTTAAACATGTTTTTGGCCCAAATACGTACTTTGGAGTGGCTAGGGTACTGTTGGGACCCGTTGGGTACATCTGGGTACCTCTACGGACATAGTAGGACATACTTGGGGGTCTTGGGCGTACCTTGGCCACTCCCAGGTATGTATCCGAGACATCTGTATTGGATATTTACTGTGCCAGGGGCTGCACCCTTGCTGTACCGGCTACTTAAAAAATAAGTTACTATTGTATAAAAAAGTGGTATGTCTACTTTTTTAAAGAGTTTTTCTGGAAGTGGAAGGGAAATGCGCCATGTAGATTGAACATGGTTTATCCCTTGTTTTCTGTAAAACTTGTTTGACCACATTTTTGAATAACTTTTATTGGAAATGGATCGTAGTGTATATTGGATGGTTTCAAGTTAATGATGTGAACTATTTAAAAAACTTGCTATATATGAGTCATCAAGTTCAATGGATATCCTCATTTCTTGTCATCTTGCACTAGTGTAATAAGCACACAAATTGTAATGCATTTACATCAGTTTTCTTATCAGTAGGCTGAACAGAGTTTTATACATTTTTGTTCAGTGTAAAATGTTAAACCGGTCAAACTGGAACCAGAACCGACCGGTTTGACCGGTTTAACATTTTAAAGCACGAACCGTTTAGTAAACTGGATCGGTTGACCGGTTTTAGCCCAAACCGGTCAAACCGGTCCGGTTTCATCCTGAACCGGCCGAGTCATGTAAAGATAGCATTTCTTTCCTTTTTTGGATTTTTGGTGAAAAACACAAGTATAGAATAAAATTTGCCATTTTTGGAAAGGGTCCGGGAAGATGTAGCAACAAAAACTTGCATGTGCCATAACTTTCATTTTGTGGCTCCGTTTCAGGTGTCGTTTTCTCTAAAAGTGCATATTTTCTCGAGCTCTACGCATTGATGGCAATATTTTTCTTATTTTCATAAAATCTATTTTTGCACCTTTTTGGACCAAGCAACTTCTTGCAATCTTCTGAAAGAATCATGAGCTTTGATTGCTTGTAGACAGATTAGTAATTAAAAATACTGGATAGCTTTCCAAAACTCGGCGAGTATTCTCCTGTGCTCGGACTAATCGTCCCACCTACCAACTTGGTCGCGACCTGCTTATTCAAATGTTGACTTCACATATCAAGTTATCAACAGATGCATAGGTTTTTTTTTGCTATTTTAAGAGTCTTTTTTGTGTTTAAACTCCAATTTGCGCATCCTCAGACACAAGACTGAAGGCTATCGTAAAGGTCCCAACAAAAAGAAAGCATTAATAGCAATGAAAGAAAACGCTGCAAATACATGGTTTTGGCTGCAAATTTATGTTTTTTTAAAGAAATTTGAGTATTTTTTAAGTTGCCGAGTATTGGCCGAATATTGCCGAGTTTTGTTTTTTTGGGGTCTGCCGAGTATTTGCCGAGTGCGAGTATTCCAACTATCACTATATACATGAGCAAACTTTGCGTATTTTGTGTGTAATTGTTGGCATCATGGTTTCTAATTTTTCAAATATATTTCTTTCTTTAAAAATGTAATTTTTATTTGTTTTTTAGTAAACCGGTTCATAGAGTTTGAACTGGTCTGGTTCCGTTCCCGTTCCGGTTCCGGTCCAACCCTCGACCAGTTCCGAGTCTGGTTCCGATTTTTAAAACATTGTTTTTGTTATGGAAACTGCAATATCTCGTTTTTGAGGAACAAATTCCTCTAGGTCACAGATTTGAACCAGGTGGTTGTGCTTTTTATCCAAAAACAGTTTTCTGAGGTCTATAAGGTGAATGCTTTTGTTCAAGACTCGAGAGAGTGGGGGTGTATGGATCCTAGGGGAGTATTAGAGGTGCATATTTATACATATAACTCATTTTATAACACAGATGTCACAGTTTGGTAACCTATTGAATACATTTTCATGTTACTATATTCTTATTAACCCCACATTTCATGAAGGTCATCTTGAGATGTATTATAATGATCTAAGTTAATAGTTTGTGGAAGGCCTGAATTACTTTAACACTAATATAAGATTGGACTGTAATTGGGATTAACATCTGTTACCAATTGTGGGAGATAACCAAAGCAGTAGATTACATTCACTGTTCTTCCTCCTAATAAATGCTTATGGTGCATGTTTGTTAGGTAGGTAAACCCTTGGGGTTAGGTGGGAACCCTTTGGGATTATTACCAAAATTGCATGATGGTAAATGCTATTTGTCGGAGTTCATCTTGAGATGAGTAAATAAACCCAACAAATATTCCTAACTCCATTTGGGGGAGTTCATCTTGAGATGAGTAAATTATCCCTACAAATATTGAATATTCATAATGCCATTTGGGGGAGTTAATCTTGAGATGACTAAAACACCCACCAGTAAAATATCACAAACATGTGACCCCTTTTAAGGTGCTTATATTCTAAATGGGTCCCCTGCTCGAATTTAACTGCTAATATATATCTGTTGTAATTAATAAAAATACTATTCATATCAATAACATATGAAACAGCGAATATAACTTTATTGGTTGTTTATCATCAATAAAGTTTATGGATATGTGGTTGATATTCATCTTGAGATGACAAACACAGTAGTAAAACCCCACAAATATGTTAATCTAAATAAGGCCCCCAAAATTGCATGATGGTAAATGCTATTTGTCGAGTTCATCTTGAGATGAGTAAATAAACCCAACAAATATTCATAACTCCATCTGGGGAGTTCATCTTGAGATGAGTAAATAAACCCTGCAAATATTGAATATTCATAATGCCATTTGTGGAAGTTCATCTTGAGATGACTAAAACACCCATCAGTAAAATATCACAAACATGTGACCCCTTTTTAAGGTGCTTATATTCTAAATGGGTCCCCTGCTCGAAATTAACTGTTAATATATATCTGTTGTAATTAATAAAAATACTATTCATATCACTAATATATGAAACAGTTAATATAACTTTGTTGGTTGTTTATCATCAATAAAGTTTATGGATATGTGGTTGATATTCATCTTGAGATGACAAGCACACTAGTAAAACCCCACAAATATGTTTTTCTAAATAAGGCCCCCAAAATTGCATGATGTTTAATGCTATTTGTCGGAGTTCATCTTGAGATGAGTAAATAAACCCAACAAATATTCATAACTCCATTTGGGGGTGTTCATCTTGAGATGAGTAAATAAACCCTGCAAATATTGAATATTCATAATGCCATTTGGGGAGTTCATCTTGAGATGACTAAAACACCCACCAGTAAAATATCACAAACATGTGACCCCTTTTAAGGTGCTTATATTCTAAATGGGTCCCCTGCTCGAAATTAACTACTATTCATATCACTAATATATGAAACAGTTAATATAACTTTATTGGTTGTTTATCATCAATAAAGTTTATGAATATGTGGTTGATATTCATCTTGAGATGACAAACACACTAGTAAAACCCCACAAATATGTTTTTCTAAATAAGGCCCCACAGCCCCGCCACCCTTCTAAAACCCAAAATAACTGGTAATATCTCTTTTTGTAATCAATAAAATATTAACCGCATCAATAATATATGAAATAGTGAATGTATCTTTACTGGTACTGGATATGGTGATATTATTATGGTTTTTTTTTGATAGATCAGTAGACATGTATTCTACATGTTTGATGCTAACCTTACCATATCCTAAATGATTATATATTGTGTTTGATGATATCTCTTGAAAATAACACTTTTTGTAATTAATTAAATTTTATTCGCATCAATAATATATGAAATAGTGAATGTAACTTCATTGATGTGGACAGGCTTATAGGCGACAGATCAAGGCCATTGTATTTATAGTCAGCACCCTGCACGTTTTGGATTCTAGATAAGATATGGCGACCCCTCCCTATACATATATTCGACCTTTGGCCCCCTAGATACTAGTTTTAAAACTGCCACTCGGCCAACAGCCTACCCTACTACTAGATAGGGGATAGGGGCCCTCGGCTTCCCCAACCCCCCATGAGTTGCCCTATTGATAGATATCTGCTGTCGGCCATATCTAGAATCTAAACTATAGGGTGAGGGGGCCTTAGATGGACTCAACATGTTTGATGATTCCTCTTAAAAATAACATTTTTGTAATTATCAAAATTTAACTTCATTGATATGGACATTTGACATGATTGATGAAACCTCTTTAAAATAACAGGTAATATTTATTTTTGTAAGTAACAAAATTTTATCCATATCAATAATAGATGAAATAGTGAATGTGATTTTATGGTTGTTATTTCCAATAAAGTTTACAGATATGTTGATGATATTCATCTTGAGATGGCACATTAGTAAAATCCCGCAAATGCTTATTCTAAATGCTCCCCTATTACCTGTTCAAAATAACAGGCAATATTTTGTTTTGGATTTAATAGAATCTCATCCACATAAATAATATAGGAAACAGTGAATATAACTGTGTTGGTTGATGCACACCAATAAAAGTTTTGGATATGCTGATGATATTATAGGTTTTTTTGATACATCATTAGTCAATAGACATTCAACATGTTTGGTGCTAACTTTGTACGTACTGCCATATACTAAATAAGACTAGGCAAGTATCTGTACATGGCATGCAATGTGTCATTCGATGCCTCCAAAAACTTGGATCTCGTCTCTTTGGTCTTAAAGTGCTGTTTAGCTTTGTTCCCCATACATTTCTAGCATGCTTCCGCTCATACCTGTTATGTGGTAGCTTATTTTACATGGGATAGGTTATAAATTTGCAGTGCCCTTTATTATATCGTACTTTCTCCATAAGGCAAAATTTTTGTAGTTTTTGTACTGTAGATTTCCATCATTGTTTGTTTACATCTTACATTTCCTGTATACATTCCCTCTGACCTGCTGCCTGTAATCAAGGATACATGCCTAGGCATTGATGCACATAGAGAGTGTCTTGATTTGGAGATTAAGCATGTATTTGGTCGCATAAAATCATGCAAAGAGATAAGTTTAAAATGAGTAAAGCCATTCCTTGTGCATCTGTTAAAATCCGTCTACTAATTGAAGGCTTGTAGAAGAGTTTACAGCTGGGTTGTGTATTGCATGGTTAACATGTCCGTCAAAAATGAGGAATTCTTGAAAAGGTTTTCAAAAATCTAGTACAAAATATGTGTAGCATGGATTATAGATATGCAAAAAATGACAAATACACTGAAAAACATTAATAACATACATATAAAATGTTTATGTATTATATATATGAAAAGTGTGCTGGGTGTCTTTTTACAGCCAAAATAACATTTGTTTTTAAAATAATTATTATGTACACTTAATTTGCTTCTAGAAAATGTTACTTTTTGCAATAAGCTAAAAAAGGTGGAGTGGCCATTGGTGAATTACTATGATCTGTATACAAGAAGAAAGACTAGATAACAATAAATGGAATCATTGGTTGTGAAAATACATATAAATATTAAACACAAATGCCTTGTTACTAGTACAATTCACATGCAAAGGGGATGTTTCCTAGATGCCTTGTTACTAGTTCAATTCACATGCAAAGGGGATGTTTCCTAGCTTTATCCAAATCATTGTCTTCTGCAGGGATACAGATATGCATAACCTCTTTCAAATTTCTCTGTTTTCTGTGATGTGCTTAGTTGGATTTATTTATTCTGGTTTTATTTAAGTGTTCTCTATGCCAGGGATATGGAAAAGAATTTATTTTGTTTTGTGTTTTGTTCTCAAGTGTTGAGAGCAATATACATATCTTGAAATACATAATGATTTTAGGTCTGTGATGCCAATATTTAATCCTGTTTTCTGTACGGTGTTTATGTAAATGTCAACTATTTCAGATTCCTGTGGCAAAACAAGTTGTTAAACAAGAAAGTAGCAGCAGTGACGAGGAATCATCTGAGGAGAGTGATGAAAAGCCTACACATCAAAAACTGATTCCAAAGGTACAAGTTTCAATGCAGCACCTCCAAAACTGATACCAAAGATACTTCATGTCTTTCTCATTCATGTGCCTGGTATATTTGCTGCAGTGAAATGTTTTTTTGGGTGTTAAGTTGATTAGAGTTTTTTTGTGTCTGCAAGTGGCTTCATGTTTTTTCAACTCTGAGGTACTATGTATTAGGTTTTGTTCTCTTTCACTTACCTAGTAGATTGCAGCTGTGAATTTTATTTTTGGGTGTTAATTTGATCTCAAGTGTTTTTGTGTCTGCAAAGTTCTTTGTGTTTTGTTCTTTTTGTCTTACCTTAGTATATTTCTGCCATGAAATGTTTTGAGATTTTTTATCTGTGAGGTACTTTGTACCATGTTTTGTTCTCATTCACTTACCTAGTACATTGCAGATGTGAATTTTATTTTTGGGTGTTAATTTGATCTCAAGTGTTTTTGGGTCTGCAAAGTTCTTTATGTTTTGTTTTTGTCTTACCTAGTATATTTCTGCCATGAAATGTTTTTGGGTGTTGATCAGAAGTGTTTTTCATGGTGCGATTTAGAATGTCCAGCAACTCTGGTTTTCCTTTAGGTCTAAGAGTATATTTAATGTATTTTCTAGGTACTAAGTAGCCTTAATTATATATGATGCTCTACATGAAATCAGCAAGTTACCTATCAAGTCTATAATTTGTTCTGTGATTTCTACATTTTTACTTCTAGGACCTGAAGAGTATTTGGTTGAAAATGAGTTTATTTTTCATAGCAGAATTATTTTCTAAGATCAATGGATTTTACTTTTTATCTGATGGTTACAATGTTTAGGAAGATCCAATGTTTCAATTTTTTTGATGCTTACATTGATTGCGGAAATATTTGGTGAATTACAGAAACCTACTGCCAAAGCTGCTGCCAAACAAGAAAGTAGCAGTGAAGAAGAATCAGAAGAGAGTGACGATGAACTTGTGCACCTTAAACCGGATCCAAAGGTATTAAACATGTTACTTTTTTATTCTTTTGAGTGTATTGGAACATAACAAAGTGGCTTTAGGCCATAAAATTAATATGAAGGATTGTTTTTAATAAGAAAACTGGTGTGTAACTGTCTTTGTTAGCTCCTATTTGTATTTAATTCTATTTTGTTTTATTTTATTAAATCACTTGGCAGACTGTTAACTGATGTCACTATTTGTATTTGATTGTATTTGTTTCATCAAATCACTTAACAGGCTGTTAACTAATGTCACTCTGCTTGAAGAAACTAGTGAGATACATGTTTCGGTTAATGTACATAGAATGGAAAATTTGCGAGGAATGATTTAGATGCAACTTACAGAAAATTGAAATCATACTATAGTGACAGCATATCCTTTGCCAGCTAAACTGCCACATGACACTTCACTCTAACACTTGCTTTTAGCCTTTTAAACATACACAAACATCCTTTATAAGCTTTGGATTTAGCAAAAATATAATTGGAATCTTATCAACGGCATTATTAGGTTCTGCTTTTTTAATGTAAATATATATAGTCTTGCATCCTCGAGTTTCTTTAAGCTTTATCCATTCCTCTATTTTGTGTAACTTTTTTTGGTTTGTATACATTGAATATTATGGAAAAGTGTTTTCAATTAGTATGAATCTACATGTCTTATACTTTCTCGTACCATTTATTTCCTAGTGTCATACATGTTAGTGATGGTTAAATTGCTTTGATTGGAAAGAACTAGGAGGAAGGAATTTGATGCCAGTTACAGTAATCATACTATAGTGTGACAGCAAATCCTCTGCCTGTCAAGTCTGTTGCATGACACTTTACACTAAGACTTGCATTTAGTTTTAAGCATACGAGATCATTCTTTATGAGCACTGGATTTAATAAAAATTGGCATCTGATCAAGCGTACAAGATCATCCTTTTGAGCACCAGATTTAAATTTTGAAGTTTCTGCTTTTATTGTAAATTTACATATTCTTGCATCCTTGAGCTTTTGTAAGCTTGACTAGGATATTCTTTTTGTTGGCATGTGTGTCCAGCGCTCCCTGTGAGTTTTGTGACATGGACTAACTGCCTCTTGTAGATCCTAACTCTGGCGATTGTAGCGGAGACTAACACCTATGGGTTTTGGTCTAATGGCAATTATGGTCCAACAAATGGTATTAGAGCGACAAGTCTCGAGTTTGAAACTCACTCGGGTAATGCTGAGGGGGAGATTGTTGGCATGTGTGTCCAACAAAAGAGCGATAGGTCTAGAGTTTGAAACTCACTCGGGTAATGCTGAGGGGGAGATTGTTGGCATGTGTGTCCAGTGCTCCCGTGAGTTTCATGACATGGACTAACTGCCTCTCGTAGATCCTAACTCTGGTGATTGTAGCGGAGACTAACACCTATGGGTTTTGGTCTAATGACAATCGCGGTCCAACACTCGTTATTTTCAGTTACATTTTTATTGGTTTGTATGCTTGTATCTGTAGAAATGAAAGGTATTGTCAATTATCAATGAATCTGAGATACTGAATGATAATAATTTTTGGTCTCTTGCAAGAGCAAAATTTAAGTGGCGACTGTTTATTTTAAGGTAAATAAATTCCCGCTAAAAAAGTGGAGAAAGATAGCAGCAGCAGCGAGGAGGATGAAAGCTCAGAAGAGAGTGAGGACGAATCTAAGATTAAGCAAGGCATCAAGGTAAAGATAGACCATTTACTACCTTATTCATGTTGTTTATTGTATCACGTTTTTAAGCAAAAGCACCATAACTGTATTATGGGGGATATGTCAAAATATTAATAATGAAGTTTGTATTTTGAATGTATTTTATGTTTAATTTTCATGTCATTAGAAGAAATTTGTTTTTAAGAATATGTAAGCATTTTATTTATTTCCTACTGTATCAATATGCACACTTCCTTTTGATTTAATTTGAGATAAAATATTGGCCAGGGTTGCTTTATTAGAGGCTAGAATATGGATGAAGCGTCTTCATGTTAGAGTTTTAAAATCTGAGTATTACAATTTCAGCCTTTGAATTTATCTGTTCGTCTATGTCACTGACAGTTCCATTAAACATTCTAAGGTGATGATGTTTTGATTTTTTTGGTTCAACTGTTTAGAAAAGTTGTACCTTTTTTTTGAGAATCTTTGTTAAAACCAATTTTGTTTGCTCAGCTGAGATGGGAGACCTGTTGTTAGCAGTGAAAAGGTGGTTGCTGATTTAGCTCTCTACCTGGCTCCCTTTGCTGCCTTCTACAATATAGTTTTTGTCCTTTGATTCAACTAAGAATTTCGGCCAGGGTTGCTGTATTAGAGGTTGGAATTTAATGAAGCATATTCATGTTAGAGCTTTCTAATCTTAGTATCGGGTTTCAGCTTTTGACTCCATCTTGCCACTTATCCCAGATTAGCAGTTCCACTAAACCTTCTAGGATATGAGGCATTTAAATTCCTCCCAGCTGATCTAGCTCTTTATCTGATTTTCATTTGCTATCGACAATATATATTTAACACCATGATTGCATCCTTCTACAATATGTCAATATATATTCAATGCCATGAGATTTTTATTTCTGTATGCTATCATAATCCAATTGTTGTATGCATTCATAATCAGTATACTTCTTACTTCTAGCCACCCTCTCCTAGGTTATTTGTGCTATCATCTTGCTTCATTTTCCTATTCCTATGCTCAAGCATAATTAGTGAGGGTCCCTAAAGATGTACTTCTTTAGTTTGATCACATTGCTGCCCAATACAAGGTCTGTTCGTCATGATGTTGCTTAAATTGTCTTATAATTTCATCATCACATTGTTGTATCTGATTTCGTTTTTGTAGGTTAAGTTTACCCACTTTTTTTCTTCTTCTCCAGGAGAGCATGAATCAGAGTAAGCCAATTGTAACTTTCTGTTCTGATGTTTGAAATTGGTTAGCTTGAATGTTTAGCCATAATGCAGGCTTCACATTTTCCATTTTTCTTGGGCCGAGTAGGTAACTCTGCAACACTGTTCTTTTCCATTGTGCAAATGTTGCTATAATTTGTGTGCCCAAAGCTTGCATGCTACAAAAGATTTTGTGACATTTGTTCTTCGAGATGACCAAAATTTCCTTGAGATTGAAGGCTCACCTTGATTATTAGCAATTCGACTGCCTCATCTCCAGTTATTACAATTGCTTTATCACATTTTCTTGAGATTTTTACTTCTCCATCATGCAACAATATGGAGTGGCCTTGTTGTCAGATTAGCACCATCAACAGCACGATTCTTTTCAATTGAGGAAGGTATATGACATTTTTGAGGATAAAATCAAGAAGATGTGGATGAATCAAATTGTCCCTTTTCCTTATGTTAGAAAAATTGTCCGCAAAGTGCAGCAAACCACAACTTCCTTTATGATATTCCTCAAAGAAGTTCATTTAAAAGTTGTGTTGTGTAGAAGCGATGTCAAGGACCCAAGCATCAAATCAAGTTGTATTTGTTGAGGTATTATTGACTTATTCTGAAATGGAAAGTGTAACTTCACTTTTGAGGTGAGTAGGGTTTGGTTCAAAGGCTTTTCTTTTATGTTTTTGATAGGTTTCAATTATGTCCATGATGCTTTGCATTCATGAGCCACATGACTTTCTTTTTGGTCCCAATGTTGCAAAACATGTTTTGTTTGTCATTGTCTCTCTTGTTTACAAATGTTTTTTCTTAGTTCTACCTTTCGACCCTCTATATCTTCCTTTGCCTTATCACTAGAAATTCAATTGGAAGAATTGCCTTTATGATGTGCATAATATATGTCTATCCTTCATGTTGTCAAACAATGGACATTTTATGGATACATGCTTCATAGTGAAGATTGATTATGATAATCGAAAGCCATTCTTAGAACAAAGGTTGTCATTTGAGGAACAACAAAAATGGATCATTAAAATGTTAGGTTATGATTTTGAAATTGTCTTCATACAAGAAAGGGAAGGAAAATGTTGTGGCTGATGCACTTTCAAAGACGGATGAGCCAACATAAGTATTACTATGATCCATGTTCGTGTTACAATTTGGCTGGGTGGATGAGGTTATAATTGAATGGGAGAATGATTAAGATACTCAAGTTTCGATTCCTAATCTGAAATAGGATTCAAACATTTTAGACATATTTGTATGGAATGGGGCCACTCTTTGGTACAAGGATAGGTTTTACTTGTGCAGAAATTCAACATTGAAACAAAAGGTTCTTGTAGTACTACACTCATCTCTAGTAGGGGCATTCATGATTCTTGAAGACTTATTACAAGATGAAGAAAGATTTCATTTGGGAAGGACTCAAGTGGGAAGTCAAGTTTGTTGCAGCATATGTTGTGTCAGCAAAAGAAGGGTGAGAGACATAAGACACATGGTCTTCTTCAATGAATTTCATTTTAGGTTTGCCAAGTTAGAAGGGAAAAATATCATTATGGTGGTGATGGACAAACTTGCCAAATATACCCACTTTGGTGCCTTTTCCCACCCATTTGTCGCCATCTAAGTAACATCTTCTCTCATAGACACAGTTCAAAAGTTACTGGTACTCCCAAGATCATAGTAAGTGATTTTGATCCTATCTATGTCATCAAAATAAGGGTGAGAGACATAAGACACATGGTCTTCTTCAATGAATTTCATTTTAGGTTTGCCAAGTTAGAAGGGAAAAATATCATCATGGCGGTGATGGACAAACTTGCCAAATATGCCCACTGCGGTGCCTTTTCCCACCCATTTGTCATCATCTAAGTAACATCTCGTCTCATAGGCAGTTCAAAAGTTACTGGTACTCCCAAGATCTTACAAAGTGATTTTGATCCTATCTCTAAAAGATATTTTGGACTGATTTATTTTCTGTTCTGGGTGCCCAATCGGCACATAGCTCATTTTTTAGCATCTTGAATGTGATGGGCAAAAATGAAAGTTTTCAACAAATGACTAGAAGGATGTCTTCCTTACAAATAAATAGGAAAGAGGAGTTCAATGGCTACCCCTAGTAGAGTGGTGGTATAACACTTCCTTCAATTCTCCATTTGTGGCGTTATATGAAGAGGAAGATAAATGTATCATCTATTTTTCCTTCCTCAAGGGTACATTGAAAGGTTTGAGTAGTGGAGAATCACATTTGACACCGACAAGAAGTTTTGGCTAGCCTCAAGTAGAATTTGGCACATGCACAAAATTGAATGAATGAACAAACATATCAACATTGCAATGAGATGCAATTAGAAGAAGGTCATCGGGCAATGAGTACCTGTCCAGAGTCCAGACTTATATACCAATGCTAAATTAGGAGTGCAAAGTCATTTCAAAACTTGAGGAGATCCTTCAAACTCGCACAAAGAAGCTGTGTACCTGGGTGATTCAAGAGCATTTGATCAAGTGGAAGAATTTGGCCAGCAAGGATGCAACATGGGAGAATGAAACATTTTTGGCAAAAGTACCTTGAGTTGGATCAATGTTGAGCACAATGTTGGTTTCACGGGGTGGGGCATTATCTCTTTATGTGTCTTGTCACATATTTCTATGCTTTATTATTGTTAATAGTGTCGGCTTATGGATTAACTGTAGCCTAAGTACAGTATGTATACCAAGTAGAGGTTAGTACTGAGATGATCATGATATATTCTATATTGTAAGGTTGTGGAGATTTGCCCCCTGAGGTGGGCAAGTCATATATTTTGTTTTGTTATCTATCAAATACTTGTTCTGTTCTGCTGTTATAATTATAAATTACTATTTTTGGTCTCACTCACGTGCTTTGTTGCTGAATCGTTCATAATTAATTTCATTACATCAAAGTATGTGAGGGTATAATGATACATGGTGCCTAGGTACTGCATTAAAAAGATTTATTCTAGTAATGGTACTTGCTTAGCAAGAAAACCTTGTATGTGGGCATGAACTCCTATATACTCTATATTTCTTATTTTTAGGATTTGCCTATAGTGATGGGCACGATTGGGATAATAATGGAAGGAAATGGGAAAATGAAATTTATCCTTGTTTTTTCCTGGTGATTTATAGGGAGGAAGCTACTGATGCTGTTGTTGCAGCTATAAAATGTGTTTGACGTAGTAGTTTGAGTGAGACTCGTAAATTAGAACTGGAGGTGTCATTAATATTGAACATTGTGATTTTTTGTTTTTCAAAATTTGTTTTATTTTGAAAAGAATTTACTTTGTTTTTGAAATTGTTTGCACTACTTATTAATAATATAAATAAGTTAGAAACTATAATTTGAAATCCTGAAATCAGAAACTGTAGTGTGATCTAATCATGAAATCCTTGATGAATTCTGGAGGGTCTATATTGGATACTACTCCCAGGGAACTATACTTGAATTAATACACCTTTGATCATAGCTTTGAGCTTTTCCCATTATTGCCAATAGGAGTTTCTAGAAGTTACCATTAATTGGTGATAACCTCTTTCTTGCAGTATAATCAAGAAGTCCGAAATCTAAGTGCTTATCAACTATAACAAAATGAATTAGTGTCTTGCAGTATAATCAAGAAGTTACCATTAATTGGCGATAACCTCTTTTTTTGCAGTATAATCAAGAAGTCTACCACAAATTCTACCATTCTCTAAATTAGTTTCTTGCAGCATAATCAAGAAGTCTTCCACAAAATCTAAGTGCTTAACAACTGTAACTAACTGAATTAGTTTCTTGCAGTATAGTCAACAAGTCCACTGCATAGTCTGCCATTTTCTGAATTAGCTTCTCTGCTTTGGAATCTCACATTTCTGAAGTATGCAAGATCCTATCAAATGTATCTAGCTTCAAGTTATTTATCATTTGAGTTGATCTCTATTGAAGCTAACATCATTATTGTTTGTGATTAAAATAATGCTAGCAATGTCATACTGGTTTATTGTTAATAGGAAGTTACCAGTATTTTCTGCTGAATGCCTATCAAATGTATAGATCACTTTCATAAGTTATATATATCAAAGCTAAAAAGATAGCAATGGATATTTGTGCTAGGTTTTCAGTTGTACTGTTATTTTTATGGTTGTAGGTATCTAAGAAACAACAAATTGCCAAAACAAAACAAAGTAGTGATGAAGAAAGTTCCAGCTCTGAGGAAAGCTCTGAGAGTGAAGATGAAGCAAAAGCAAAAATTGTTAAGGTGAAAATAATTTCTCATGCCTGGTTAGTTAATAGCGATTCCTGATTGGGCTAGAGTCGTGGATTATCTCTTTATATCCATTGACAGAGTTGGCTTTTCTTTTTAATATGTAGGGTACGAAACAAGTTGAACGCAGCGATGAGGAAATGGAGGATTTGGAAGAAACTCCAGCCTCTAAGAAAACTTCAGTTCAGAAAGATAAGGTATACAAGTCTTGAAAGTATGATTTTTGGGCTTCAGGTCTTTTCACAAAGACATGCTATAATCTCAAAACATCCAAATAACAAGCAACAATGAGTCAGCTGCAATCTTTAGCTCTGGATTTTGGCTTTATTGGCACTCCCGTCTCATTTTGAAAACCACCCCAATCAGGAAAATATGTGCCAGTAACCTTTCTTCAAAATCCAATATAATAATTCCAAATATTTCAAATAAGCATGAAATCTGGCTCAATTGAGGTTTACAATATATGAATGTTTTGAATGCCCAAATCCGAAGTTTCCCAGGCACTAATCTCATCATGCTTGTGCTGCATCTGTTACCTTGAAGATAGATGGCTTGCAGGGGGCTGTCTGAACGCACAGCAATAAAAGCATTCTTGCTGTTGCTTATTTCACCTTCATTCACCAGCACCGACAAAAGTATGAACATGCCACAGAAAAATCAACTCAGCCAAGTGATGGCAGTAGATTTCAGGTTGAAATTAGAACCAAAGCAGAAATGAAACACAACCAATTTCACCTTCCAGTATGTCCATTCAAAGTTTGGTTTCCATCCAACCCGTACAGAGGATAAAACCATGATAGCATCAGGGGCTGCTAAAAACTGTCCATTTTCCATGATGCCTCTTTAGTGACTTCAACAATTTGCATTTTAAAGGTTTCAGGGTTATGATAACAATCTTAGATTCTTCCGCTCCGTACCCACCTTCCTAGCCATAGTTTTTTTGTGATGAGCTAATAATGTAATGCAGATATAAATATGCCTAAATTCTGCAAAGGTGCAGGTTTTTAATTTTTAATTTGTTTAATCAAGTCATGAAATTGTATCACAATCCAATTGTATGGGATTTCTTGTTAGCATTCGTTACCCCAACATTCCATTAAAGTCATCATTGGGGTTGTGAGTTGGCTCCCAATGTCCAAGAAGATTCTGTTAGACAAAAATTTCAACTCAGATTGTATCTTTTTAGTTCTCGGATAACCACTGGTGTATGGCTACTTTCGGAAATCAAACACTGGACTATCCTACCGATGTTCTGAATAGCATCCAGTCTGTGTATTGTTTCTGTTGGGGTTAAGACATGCTTTGCCTAGTCTGCTTCATATAACTTGCTCAGTCACCCAGCCCAAGCCAATTCCAAGATGAGTCCATTCCCTTCTTTACGCCAGGATTAATTACTGTTTGAATTTGTGCTTACTGGATTCACTAACAGGAATTTGTTTGGCTGTGTGATTGTGCTTCTGCTCCTGCCCATCTAGCTTCACCATCTTCCAGCTGTTGTCTCATTTTGAACTTCTCAAATTTGGTCAACTGTCTGACTGAAGAAAATAACCCTTTATTCATATTGAAGTAAAGTTTTTATTGTCATTATTATCCTCTTTTACATTGAAGATAGATTAATTATAATGAATTGTTATAAGAGGGGACTGATTATTATCTTTTGTTTTTTTGCTTGGGTTTATTGTTGATTTGTCAATTTACAGTCATTTACACAAAAGATGTCAAAGACCCCGACCACTCCTGGTGTCACTACGCTGTTCGTAGGAAATATTTCATTCTCTGCAGATGAGGACAGCGTGTACGTTGTATTTCTTGTGACCAATAAGCATTTATTTGTAAATGGCATTTTCTTCCCTTTCTTAATGTGATAGAGTGGCTGAAAGGTCTTTAACATTGATTTTCACAGGTACCAATTTTTTGAAGATGTGGGGGATGTGGTTGATGTTCGTCTCCCTAAGGGTGAAGATGGCTCTAGTAAGGGTTATGGATATGTAGAGTTTGCAACTGAAGAAGCGGCTACGAAGGTGTGGTATTGTGTCTATATATTTATGTTTTTCTATGACGCCTCATTATTTAGTTTGCTTGCTTTGAAGCTGTAGGTTTTCAGAAACTTGTTGCTTATTAATCATGCATGAAGAATTATTACTTATTCAATATAAGTTTATTCTGGTTGTACTTTCAGAGAGATATACTATCCATGCTCCCTTTACTGAATCGTGACTGGA
This sequence comes from Taxus wallichiana var. yunnanensis, assembly GCA_018340775.1. Lineage (NCBI taxonomy): Eukaryota > Viridiplantae > Streptophyta > Pinopsida > Cupressales > Taxaceae > Taxus > Taxus wallichiana. The sequence goes on along the minus strand of JADAXU010000059.1, from coordinate 5,693,817 downwards.
GGTAGAGCATAATGCCAGTACTGTCACTTGTATATAGATAGATAGGTGCCGGTCACCTGATCTGAGTAACTATGTGGGGCCCTAGATCCCTCCAAGACGAGGAATATATCTATATCTCAAGTCCCATAAATAGATAGATAGGGCGATGGGGGCCCCTCCTCCCCCTGGCTAGTTGCTATATCCCCTATATAGAAAGAGGGAGTAGGCCGCCCATAGTTCTAGAGCGGAGTGCCGAGGGCCCTATATATAGATAAGATGGGGGCCTGGGAACATAGCCCCCATATAGATTATAAAACTTATGAACCCGAAAGAGATGGGTTATTTTGTGAAAAAATCTTTGGGCCTAAGAAAAGGGGAGTTTGTGCTTGTGGAAAATCTCGAGTCATCGATAATGAAAAGGAAGACCACAAATCCAATTTTTGTGCCCAATGTGGAGTTGAACTTGTTGTGGATTCTCGAATTCGAAGATATCGAATGGGATACATTAAACTGGCATGCCCCGTTGTTCATATTGATATTAAGAATATTACTGATTATATGATCTAAAAACTTAAATTTTCAGTTTTTAGAATATCAATACTGATTGTGTTTTTTTAATTGAAAACTTCCAATCAATGTTCAGTAAATATTTTCAAATTTGTGGTAAGATATATCTTAGACCTTTTTATTTTGCTTCCATTTTAAATACAATTTTTTTCTGGAGCACTCTGATTTTCTGTATACATTGGTGATTTGCCCTTTTCCTTTTCAGGCCTTGGAAAAGAATGGGCAGGAGTTATTTAGGCGATGTCTTCATCTTGATCCTGCCCGAAGCCGTGGAGAGCGTGGTGCACTGTCTGGGAATCAAGATGGGAATTATAGGTTTGTTAGTATTACATTGTGTTTTTTGATTATTTGGCCTTTTGTCTATGATTATGTGTAATATGGGTCATTTAGTAAAAAAGTTTTTGTTGTGGCCTTTTATCCTTTGTAAGGTGTCCGACTTTTATTGATTATATCTCCATGATATGTGGTAGCAGTAATCGACAGGGTCAAACACCTGGCTATGCTGGTAATCGGCAGGCGCAAGGTCCTACTGCTTTTGTGAAAGGTTTTGACAGGAGTCAAGGGAGGATTCTGTATGTTATATTAGAAAAGCTTCATTATTCAATATATTATTTTAAGGTGTCTCTTATGATAGAGTACATTCATTTCCTCACCTATCTGTGCATCATTCAGGTTCGTAACCACTTGTCTGAGCATTTCAAAAACTGTGGAGAGATTGTGAATATTCGAATTCCCATGGACAGGGAGTCGGGAGAGAGCAAGGGGTTAGTCGTAGATCTCAATGTTTTTCTGTTACCAATTTTTACATTTAATTCTGGTAGTGGTTCTTACTTTTCTTTTCTGAACTGTGATCCAGTTTTGCCTATGTTGTATTCAAGGAGCGAGCTTCACTCTCAAAGGCCATAGAGTTAAGTGGAAATGACTTATATGTTGATGAAGCAATGGAAAGAAGTGGAGGTGGCGATGCAGGGGAAGAAATGGAGGGAGATTTTCTGGAGGTAGAGGCGGGGGGTAGATTTTCTGGAGGTGAGGACTTTTAGCCAATTACCAACTAATTAGCATTAATATAATTTAATGCACAATATTTTGGATGAGGTGAGCACTTACTGTAAAATTAAATTCAAAAGAAAGGCCACTTCAATAAGCTGATTTTTGGGTTCATTATAAATATTGGGAACAGGTCTTGTGATGGGTAACTATTTGTTTGTGTATGCCTACTTTTTGTCCAACATTTTTGGGTTCATGTGGCTAGAGGAAGGGATTCATGTACTGCAGTTCATTGCAGGCGCTTTGATGATTCTAGATCAGGAATTACAGAAAAAAGAAGCAGATGATATTTATAGGGCATTTATGAAAACTAACCAGAGACATGTTTCTCTCAATATTCTGTACTCAAACGTCAATGCTTTCCAATAGTTTGTATTGCTAGGTATTGGAAAATCAGGTTTCATACAGAATGCTAAAAACTCCAAAAATGCAGTCCCAGAAAAAGTTTGTGTAGCAGTAAGATGGCTGGGATGTGGGTTTGTTGAGAAAAGGAAAACTTTTTTGTTTTAAATTTATAAAATAGGTGGATGGATATGCTGCTGCCAAGTAGTAATGGCTGGGAATGAGGTGGCTGTAATGTTGTGGATATGCTGCTGCTAAGCAGTAAGTGGCTGGGAATGAGGTGGCTGAAACGCGTTTAGTTCTACGTCTAAAAGTTTATCATGGAGTATATAACTAAAAATATACTGGGCTGATCAGCAAGGTGGGTGGAATGTGGGTTCGCATAGAATTTGTAAAATTATAAAAAAAAGATGGAAACATATATATATATATATATATATTTTTTCTTACTTTTTGCTAACTATGTATATGTGCTGGGCTGAGCGGCAAGGTGGTGGAATGATGTGCAAGGTGGTGGAATGATGTGTATATATGTACTGTGGCTGCAGAAGGGTGGCTGGATTTGTGGGTTTGCAGATAAACTTTTAATTGTAAAATCATAAAGAAATTAGAATAATATAAACTGTCGTGGTCCTGGACTGACTGACTGGGTTTAACCTGAATAGCTGGATCTGATAGGACCTGGGCTTCTGACCTCTGACCTCCTGGAACAATTTGGTAACTGTGGTCAATTGACTTTGGATTGAAGTTTTGTTCTGCTTGGAAAGTTTGCCAATTTTTGTTGCAACTTGAAAGTATATGCCCTTGGTATTTGGTATGCAAATGGAATTTTAAATAGTGTAATCAGCTTAATGGTATTTCCTGATTGTTTTTTTACAGGGCGAGATCGTGGGGGTGGCCGTAGTCGTGGCCGTGGCTGGGGTCGTGGAGACCGAAATGGAGGGCGTGGAACTAGCAAGTTTGGTATGGCTTCTTCAGGAACAGGTAATATTTATTAATCTCCCAGAAGTAGTAATAAATTTCGTTTGCCATGTATGATCATTAATGCTGTGATGTGTATTTATGCAGGCAAAAAGACAAAGTTTGGAGATGATTGATGACAGTTATAAGATTATAATTATGGAGTACTTAATTCCTGTTTTCATTTTCATTATCAGCTAAATTTTGTATATTATTTTGAATTTTGAGCTGGGGAAGCTTTCTTTTATTCCAATTTAAATTTAGTAGGCGGTACAACTATTTTCTCTATCCATGTAAAAGGAACAAAATATGCTGAGGTTTATTTCAATATTCTATATTTTCTTTTGTGCGCTTGTCAGCTTTAGTTTGTACAAAGTGCCAATATTAGATAAAGGGTATAGTCGATGGAGTTTGTAGTTTACCTTTTGTTGTCATAAAATATTGGAAGTTCAATTCATAATATTTAACGTGGTTGAAACTTTTGTAATTTTATAATGATTCAATATGTTTGAACCTTTTCTTTGGAGGTATGCTAAGTGTCAATCAGGCCTTTGGTTATTATTGTTGTGGCATATATAACTGGAAGTGAAGAAATGTGGCATATATAACTGAGTGATTTTTTTGGATCATTTAATAATTATGGAACTCTCTCTCGCAAAATATTGAAAATGATTTTTATAGGTTTGTTCAATAGTTGTTGATCTGTGGTTTAGAGGATTGTAATAATGTCAATTAGACTGAAGTTTAATAGTGGGGACACGCAACTCTTTCTCAGATTTAGATATTTTATGTATGTATATGGTATCCTATCACTGTGTAGACGAGGTCAATGGTTAATGAAGGTGATGATTAATATCTCCTAGGCTTTTTTTTTAAAACATCATTTAAAGTCTAAATGGAAGTGCCCTTTTTATGACTTAATATTAGCCCTTTTTATGACTTAATATTAACCCTTTTCAGATTGTTATGTTGGTATGTGGATTGGTACTACTCATCAAAGGATCGGTAGTACGAGTTGATCTAGCTGCATTTGCAGCACCATTCTTCGTCAAAAGCATAGATTATGTAGAAAACGTGTGATTTGATGAAGTTTTGTTATTATTTTGCTGGCACAGATTTGCCAGTCAAAAATAGGGAGAGGGTGTCATTGACAATTTTGAATGGCAAGGGTCATATCTATGTTTGTAAATGAAAGTTCTTTTGAAGGAAATAATTTTTGTTGGGAGTGTACAATAAGGTCCTTGTGAATACTGTAATCCTGCCCGAATTAAATGTCATTCAAATGAGATTGTTCTATGTAAAATTAGGACATGCTTGAAAGATGATCTTTGAAGTGAAATATCACATCCATGCATGTCTATAATGTTTTAAATTGACGTAAAATCACATCCATGCAAATCTATGATAACTTTTTAAAGTGAAGTGCACCCATTGAATTAAACGCCATATTCAAATGTAAATTTTAATATGTAAAATGAAGACATGCTTTCTATATTTTTGAATGAAAGAGTTGAAGGAAATAATTGTTGTGAGTGTACAATAAGGTCCTCGAGTATATTGTAATCCTGCCCGAATTAAATGACATTCAAATGCAGATTATTCTATGCAAAAATTAGGACATGCTAGAAAGATGATCTTTGAATTGAATATCAACATCCATGCATGTTGATAATGTTTTACGTTGAAGTAAATATCATATCCATGCAAGCCTATAATAATTTTTTAGTCAAGTGTACCTATTGAATTAAATGTCATATTCAAATGTAATTTTTAAATTTAAAATTAAGACTTGCTTGAAAGATGATTCTTGTTGAAGTAAATATATTCATGGTGTTTATAATGAGACAAGTTGAAGTAAATTTCATATCCATGCATGTCTATAATATTTTTTTAGTAAAGTGGACTTATTGAATTAAATGCCATATTCAAATGTATATTTTTTTAAATGTATTCATGGTGTCTATAATGTGATAACTTGAAGTAAATATCACATCCATACATGAGCAATCAAATGTGATTAGGATGATTCTTCTCTTAATGCAAGACAAGTGGAAACATGTAATTTTGGATCAATAAATAGCAATTTCAAATCATTGTATATGACAACGTTTAATTTCAAACCAATGTATAGCAAAATATTCTATATATCTATTGGTGTTTTAAATTAGAATTTAACTAATGGATTATAAATAGGTGACTTGAATTTTTGCTTATTTAGATTTCTATTCTTAACATATAACAAAATTGAATTTTGGATGCCATGTACTCGGGGCGTCAAACCCTAGGCAACCTAGGCATCTTCGATTCAGCCTGGGTTTTAAATTTTACAAAAAATAATTGATATCAAATTGTATTTAAATGTCCAATTTGTCACTACATTGTACAGACTACAGTTTCAAATTAGTGAACCCCGATACAATGATCGCTCAAAAGGAGGGCTTCAAAATTTCTAAATTTTTTTCAAGTGGCATTGGCAGGTTGGCTAGACAGTCGACTCAGCTCGGGGTTTTTAAAATTTTACAAAAAATAATTGATATCAAACCGTATTTAAACGTCCAGTTTGTCACTACACTGTACAGACTACAGTTTCAAATTAGTGAATCCTGATACGGTGATCGCTCAAGCCTCAGGTGACAATGTTGTTACAGTTAAATGTTTACAAATTACAGTCAAATTGTAGACCTGTGTATTTTTCAGTGAATCAGTGATCTATCATCTTCATCTATGCCGTTGCTTTATCATTGAAATCTTCAAATTTCAATACTTATAATTATAATCCTCGTTGAAGCTTGAGCGGTTGAAGGAGGCTAGGAGCTTTGGCCCTCATCAGACTGCAGATCCGCATCTGCAATGCTTGCTCACTTGCTCACCATTTGCCCGCCTGACTTCGGAATGGAGTCTTGACTCTTGGACAGCTTGGACTCGCCATCTGGGTCGGCCCGTCCTTTGGAGAAGATTGAACATTGTGATTCTCATTCATGCTCACAATCACAGATAGTAGACTATAGTCACATGACATGGTTGTATCCATCTTTTATTTTTGCAAATTACAATCCATGATTTTGCAGAAACATTACTTTAACCGTTGAGTTTCAACTTTCAACCTCGGCAGAAATTTGAGCTTTCAAGCCATGTAAATGTTGTAACTTGTTGCCTTGTAAAGTTGTATCCGGTCCTTCGGACTTCAGTTGGTCCGGACCGCCTGGCCGCCACTCGTTGGTGGGAGGAAGATTTCAAAATTCAATAGGTGCCAATGACATATAGGTGGGTCGTTGGTCTCGGGTGGGGAGGGGGAGCATGCTCCCAGATCTGCCTAGGGCACTCGGAAACCTTAATTCGGCCCTACATGTATTTAAAAGCGGTGAATAGAATGGGCTTATGTTGAAATAATTTTTTCTAAAAGGTGTCATCATGATGGTGAATGTCACTCTAATTAGGTTTAAGCTCCCTTTAAAGAAGTATATATATGCTTTCTATACTAAAGGGATAAAAGGATGTGAATTGTGTGTTTACCATTTTAAGTAGGTAGTATAAAAGAAATAGTAGTACGAAGATTATCACTTTCTAGTATTTGACGACAATAACGGTGTGTACTTCGCATGAGGTTAAGAGGAAATCTTAGCTGGTGTTATTTTAAGTTGTTCTATGATATCATATTCCTTAGGAGGAGATGAAGGGGCTGAGGAAGTGATATGTGGTGGAAGAGAAGCAGGGGAGGCTGTAGGAGGACGAGTGCGGCGAGTAGTAATTACATTGATGGATGGATCAACCCTAGGTGTAACAAAGTGAGGAGGGTGTTGAGTACGAACTTACATGAAATCAACAATAATTGTAACTATCCCATAGACTTCGATTGGTGTGAAAGAAGTATAAGATGATTGAGTCATGACTTGATAAGGAGAAGAAATAGTCAGAAGGAAGGGTTTGATCATTTGGGTTCACCAAAATGATTAAACTAAAATGTGAATATTATAGTGTAATCTAATGCTATATGAGTAGTAAATAACTTGAATAAATCAACTAATAAAGTCTCAAACAATACCCAAGAAAGCTAAGTTGTAAAATGTGTAAACCCTAACGTGTAAAAATATTTGGAAGAGCCTTAGCCGATTCGATGATGTCATAGTGGAGACCAGTTGAACATGAGGAGTAAACTATCACACGGGAGCTTGAGAAACTATAGATCTGGAGGATTTTGCTAGGCCGAGGCGCTAGGGAAGGATAGGGAACTGCGGGTGCCTTGGTTTGAATTCTTGACGCCCTAGTTTGAACAGATAATCGAAACCCAAATTTTTAAGGTTGTAAGATTTCTACACTCCTTTGCTTCTCGTCATGTGTATGCCACTGCACTTCGCCAGATGTCATCGTAAACCTGCAATGGAAGAATCACTTGCAAAATCCCAAGGAAAGCATTACAACCGTAAAAATAAAGATGCATGTGAAGTGGGCGACTGTCCTTATCCCAAATTGATGGAGTTATCATTGAGCATTGGACTACAAATTAGACCCAATGTAGTTCTAAGTGTGTGTGTGTGTGTAATTGTTCCCTAGGTTGCTCTTGTGCAGTCGCACTTTGTGAATTAGCAAGTAAGTAACTAGATGTAGAATGTAATAAATGTGTGCATGGAAACAATAGACTCCCCTCCAATGAAGTGTGATGCAGATGAACCAACATTGTGTGCTTTGTGATGGAGCTAGATGGATGCAAATGTAGTTATAAATGCCTTTGATGGATGCAACCTTAGGTGGTGATAGCTAGTGCTTAGTGCTTGGTCCCTTATTTTGATCATATAACTTAATATTTATATGACTATCTTACTTGAATTTTGTAATTAACCCCGAAAAGGCCGACTACCAAAATGATAAGATGCTCAAATGACTAAAAAGGACCCAAAAAGTGAGAGTAAAGTGCAAAGAGGACGGGGGCACCCGGAGGGAATGATGACACCTTGTGTTAGCGTATTGGTGGTGCTCCAGGTCAAAACGCAGTAAAATCGAAGTATAAAAAGACAGATTGGGTCAATATAGGTGCAAGACGGAAAGTAGCAGATGGAAAGCAAAGAAAGATGTCCAAAGACATGGGTTAATCAATACCGTTCTTGTTTAGGAACCATGCAAGTAGTAGTATGTGATCGAGACTAAATAATGACTCAAAGTGTGTGATTTTGAGTCTACACCCTTCTCTCCATTACTCTATAAATGTAATGAGATCCATTGAAAATGTGTCCTCTCTTATAAATGTAGGGAGACTATAATGCCCCATTCGACGTTTCCCCAGTTCTTGGCATGACGACCCTGTTGCTAAGCATGGGAGGGTTGTGTGTGTGCTCCCGTTGATCGTTGTTGACTTTGTCCTTGTCGCAGTGAAGATTTTACACCCTCCCTCTCCTTCTTGCCTTCTCGGGTCATTGTCGACACCCTAAACTGTGGACCTTGTAGCGTCATGTACGATTATCCTGTTAAAGGAAAAATCTTGTTCTTGCTTTATCAATCTTGCCAGTTGATCGCTATTAATATGATTAATGATTTTTTTATTTTAAAAAGTCGTAAAAATCATAAAAATAATGATAAAAATAACATTGTAAATTGTCGATTGACGATTATTTGTTTTTAGTGTCAATTTATTTCATCAATATTGTTATTAGTTACTGCAAGCTATTTTACTTTATTATTGATCACTCTTATGCTCGAGCTCTTGATTGAGTGATTTTTGTTTTGGTCCTATCATTTAGGTCCTAAAGGATTATTCGAATCCCTTTTCGGTGTCAGGGCATTTTAAAACATTATAAAAATAAATAATAAATGAATGGGTATCAATTATATTTTTATATGTGTATATTAAATATAAATTTTTAATTTTGAATTAATTAAGCCTTTCAGCCACGTTTCTCATCCACCAACTTGTAAATTTGTTTTTGTCACTTTTCTCTCCTGCTTGGCGTGGAGATATGGGATTCCTTGTTGGTGCATGGAGTTCGGTGGCCACCTATTTGTTTCTTTAGTTTGCATTTATGCCATGCTTGGCGTGGGATGGTAGTAGGGAACTAACTTCCATCTTAATGAAACCTACCATGCCCATTTTTTCCTTATCTCCTTTGTCACGCCATGCATTGGCTCTCGGCTAGATGGAAGGAAATGTCAAAAAGAAACTGGAAGTTTTCTACTCTGTATTTATTCTCTTACGGTGGTTAAATACACACTCCTTCCCGGTGGCGTGAGTGTTATGGGTGAAGGATACTATGGGAGGATGCGCATTGGATTGGTGCCTTGTTTGCGTGCAACCACTCAAGTGCATTTTTTTCTAATGCTCGACCACTTTCTTTCTTCTTGGCGCATAGGTCATTGTCTCTTGTCTTCTATGTGGATTCTTTTCTTTGAGTGCGTGAGAGCAGATTGACGCCATTTTCCTCTTGGCCGCATACTTATTTGGTTTTGCTGTATTCTTTCTTCTCTGGTTCATTTCCTTGGTGCGTGAGTATGCTATTTTCTCCACCCAGAGAGAGTAGTTTTAGATTAGTTTCGGGGAAGGGAAGCCATTGTAATCATTTCTAGTCAATGTGTTTTGCATAATAATTCCTCCATGGCCACAATATTTTGTTTATCTAGGAATTTTGTGCTCGAGTTCTTTCCCTTGTTCGATGGATGTCTATTCCTGTCCCATGTTGCTTTTGTCTCTCTGCTACGTTTTGGCAAAAAGGGGGCGGATGGGAAGATTTGTCTCTGATGGATGCATATGTTGCTATTTTTAATTTATCGTGAAATCGAACCACCATTTCCTTGAATTGGTTGTCTTTTGGATGCCTTGTTGGGATATCTCTCCCTTTTATTTGTTGTCTTCTTGTATAATCTTTTATACGGCAACCGAGCGGTGTTTTAGTGCCAACATGGATCCGATGGATATGTTAGTGGAAAGCATGCATGTGTCCTCTCCTCTGAGTGTTATGTTTTTCTTGCTCGAGAGAGAGACCTTGATTTTTATTTTATATGTATATATCTTCTTCTCTACGATAGAGTTTCAAGTTTATTATGTTGTTCCAGCTAGTTTTTCACTGTCGTTAAAGTAAGCTTGCGATAACTACGAAGCTCCTTCCTATCACTCAAGTTTGTCTTTCCTTGTCTTTTGTCGTATGTTATTAAATCTCTCTCTCAAACCCCTTTGATAACCCTTTTTACCTCAAGAAAGAAAGGTTTTAGGATCAGGGTGATCAATGCTTGGGCTACTCGGGTTAGAAATTTGGTATTAAAACTTTTAGAATGGATAAGTTTGTGTGCAACGCATTTTAAACCTCGTGTGTTTAGACTCGAGTGTAGCTTCAGTCTTGTTCCTAGGTTTTTAAGCCATCCTCAGGAAGTACTTTGACTGTCCCCTTCAACATGAACCGTAACTAGTTTTCGAATCACCTAAGTTCGAGGTTACAATTATACATTCCAATACCCCGCTAATACTAGAATTGTTTTGGTCTTTTTCCCTCTCGGAAAGATTGTTGATGGCGTTTTCTATTTTCCTAACTTGTGTTCTTTCTCTTTTATAATTTTAATGCTATTAATTAAGATTGGTCGGCTTTTATGAACGTAATTACCTTAATGTTTGGGATGGAGTTGTCTTGACGTTATTAACCTTGGGGAAAACTAATCTTGCAATCGATAGTCTAATGGTTTTATAGCGGAAGGTGTTGCTTTGATAATGACACTTAGCGGTTTATGTTGTACCTATGTTTGAACGGTTGATTATGTTACCAAGGGTTGCCTTAAAATATTGTTGTTTTGGAAAAGAGGTAATTTCTTTTAAATTAACCGAACTTTAGAATTACTGTGGAGGTTTGTAAATCCTTAGTGATATAAAAATTTAGATGACTTTTTGTGTACTCTTGTTGGACGGAACTCCCTTCTTCTCTCGTGTGTGGTTACTAGCCTATAAGGGCATTGGGTCTTCTTGAATGATTTGGGAATCTCTTGGAGTTAATGGTCAAGACTAGTATACTTTGCCTTCGCTTCAAAACTTATGTTGTGTGGTGTCCAGTATATTTAATTTCAGTCATATACTCTATGTGATTTTAGGATTGAAATTCTAATATACTTGGCTTTTTATGTTAATATTTGAAACCCCGTGGTTCCTCTTTGTTGGGTTGATCAACTCTTGTCTTTTAGAAATCTAATATCATAGCCTATGCTTTTGGTATCTTTTGATAATTTTAGATGGTTGGTTTGTATATCAAATTTCAATCTTGTAATTATTTAATTATTTGATGGGAATCCTGTTTCTGCTAGATTGTTTATTTCTTCTTATAGGGCCAAGGGCCATTCTCGTACGATTGTTATAGTTTCGTTGGTTTTGTTCATAACTGAAGTACAAGGTCTTTCTTCTTTGATTGGCATGGTAGAGACTTTATTATAACTTGAGGTGTTGTTAGTGTTTAGAGAATTGACCCAATTCTTGTAATAAAGTGTGTCCTTTCATGGTATTGTTAGATATTAGTTATTGTGGCTTTGTGTAGCCTTATCTTGCTCAGTTCTCGTGAATTGACTCTTGTGGAAAAATTTGTTGCAGATGGCTTATGCGAGTAGATGAGGGATAGACTTGTAGATTTTTGCATCAACCTCGGTCGGAGTTCTTTTACACGAATTCTTTTTATGATGTTCAAGTTCTTTTTAGAAGAGGGTTAAAGTCTTAGAATCCTTTTGGATGTTGTTCAATCTATGGATAAGGTCCACTGGAATGACCTTAATGGATTATCAAAATTCTAAGAATAGTTTAGCGTTTCTTGGTCAATGTTATTACTCTCTTGTTTCCTATTCATGGTTCCTTAGAGTTGGTATGTCCCTTTGGATTGTGTATCGTGCTGGAAAGAATCGATGTAACCTTGTTTTGTTTTCGTAAATGAGTATTGTTAAACTTTACCCTTGAGATTAAATGTTGAGTTAAAGTTTTCTAAGACTTAGTAATGATGTGTTATAAGTAAAATAAAATGGGTTGGTTAATCCTTATAGAAGTTTAACTAAAATTTATATTCAAATAAATTAATGTAGAGGTGACCTAATTGAGAGCAAGTAATTCCATAAGTGATCAAAGATGAAACTATCCTTTGTAAAGTAAAATTATATAACTTGTTATCCCTAGCTATACTAGCGAACATTATCCCTTTTATGGTGAATTCTTAAAACGATCCTAAGGAAATAAATTGTTAGTTGTTAGAAGATAATAAGATTTAATAAGTAGAAGGAAACAATTTAGAAACCACACAATCTATCTCTCAGCCATTTGAAAGGTAAATTGTTTTCTTTTGTAAAAATCATCCAATGAAGCCTAAGTAAAATCTTTAATAATTCTGGATAAATTCTCAAGATTCAATAAAATCCTGGTAATAACTAATGAGGTCTTAAAGATGAATTCAACTCGACCTTCTTCCTCTAATTTTTTCAAGGTGCTTGTAATTTTTCTCTTAAGTATGTTGAAAGCGAATCCATATTGTAATAAGGGTATGAGCAAGTTTTAGTAGCGTAAGTGTGATATAAAGGGCCTTGTGGAATTAAATTACCTCCTTTATTAAATAATTGAATTAAAAAAATAAATGTCATAATAGAGAAGACTTAAAGCTAATTACTCGGTAAAAGGAAGAAACTTAGGTTGGTAAGATGAATTGTACGAATCATATTATGAGTCTCCTTGAAGACGTAAGTTAAGAATTACAAGATGTTTTATTAAAATAAATAACCCTCAAGAATATCTCACTATGGTTTTCCCTAATTGTAAGTGTGTTATGTGGTTGGACTTATATGTTGTCCTGTCAAAAATAAAAGTGAATTGTCCTTGATGGGTGTGAACATTTCCGTGTTACCTTTGTGGTCATCCTTGTACTCGAGTTGTTCACAGAGTTAGTTGTAACCTTGGTGGCGACATGTTGTGTTGTGTTATGTGTCAAGCAAGTAAAAAAAAAAGTTATCTTGTATTTTACTTGTGTTGTTAGCGTGTGTGAATTTTTGGGTCGCTTACACTTGGTATCAGAGCGGAGGTTCATGCTCTCGAACCTCTGGGCTGGATGAGGTGGTGATGGTGATGGTGTTACATGATGGGGATGGTGTTGTATGATGGTGATAAATATTGGAAGAGTAATGTGTTTTAAGAGTGATGTGATCCATGTCGTAATTGTGATATTGTGAACGCACATGATGTGTATGTCACTTAGTGCGTATTTGTTATCATGTTGATGTGCTAGGGATGGGAGTATTCTCTCTCCTTCTTTTGTGGATTCTATGAAGAGTTCATGTGTGAATTATCTTTTGATGTGTGTGAAAAGAATTCTAATGTGGATGATGGAGTGTTGGAGCATTGTGGCATATTGTGATATGTAGGTGTATCGATGTGTTGTATGACTAGATTGATGTAAAGTGAAATGAGTTGTATCATGATGTTTTTACCATGTTTTGAAGAAATGTGTGTATCACCTTGTTATGTAGCAATTAATGTTATGTTGTGATGTTACTATGTTCATCATATGTATGATTTGTGTAATATGTAATGATTCATGTCATGATTTAGGGGCATATGGTGAATATATGAACCCTATTGTATAGTGATTGCACTTTGGGTGCATAATGTGGTAAAGTGATGTATTGCACCCAGTGAATGTATGATTGTGATCTACCCTATATATGTACCATACGTAAGATGTTATGGTAATTTTGTGTGAACCACCATTGTGTTAGTGATGTAGTTACATGTTATGTTGTGAACCTTGCACTAACCGACCCTAAAAAGGAAATCGGTAAAAGTGTATGTCTAGAGTGAGGAAAGGTGTACGGTTGACCAATCACTAGAGCCAACCTTAGGCTCAGTAGATGGTGGCCTATGCTCCTCTCTCTCTCTTTATGTGGTTGTTTTATGGATTCAACCTAGTCATGGTGGGAAGATTAGACAGTTGTATTATTGATAAGTATTTGTATGTATTTTTACGAGCTGAGGCTTGATGTTCCGAGTGCCAATGACTCGTTGAGTACCCCTTGGTGGCCAGATAAGGCCACACAGTTATCGTAATGTGACATTATTATAAGTGTATTTTATTCGTAAATTGAACTTTTTACTTTATTTTGCAAGGACCGCAATTTTCTTGATTGTCATGCTTTACCATTTTGGGCATTTCCTTGGTTTGTGGCACTAACATGCGGATTTTGACACTAACTATGGCTATTTGGCCATTTATTTTTCTTGGTTTTGATTTTCTTTTAAATTTTAAGATTTTACCACCTTGCCCAAGGCTTGTACTTTGCCACTTGGCATTTGGATCAGATTGTTATGCTAGTTCTATTGTCGTGATGTGTGGAATAGGGTCATGGGATGCACCATGGAATGGTTGGACCTATGGACCCACTTCGTTGTATGGGGGTATGCCCCAAGGAGTTACAGATAACTAGCGGGTTGTTGAACCACGTGTTATTATGTCACTTGGGTTAGGAGTGTTCGAACTCTATGTGTCTTGGGCCATAGGGACAACCGACCTCCTTGAGGGAGGCATAAGAGACTTGAGGGAGGCATAAGAGATTTGTGTGTGTGTGTGTGTGTGTGTGTGTGTGTGTGTGTGTGTGTGTGTGTGTGTGTGTGTGTGTGTGTGATGCTTTAGGAGTATGCAGATTTATTATGATGTTTTGGTTGTGGTCTTATGATGTATGTGTTACTCATGTTAGTTGGATATGTTTTGTGATGTTGTGGATATGGCATTGATGCCCTTGTGGACCCTATGTACATGTAGCTATTTTATGAGTCATGTAAAATCTTCATATGTGGAATTGAGGAAATGTCTGGTTGTTGTAGTACTCTTTTGTTGAGTATTTTTATATGTCATAGATGTGTGACAAGTACTATGTTATGTGGTCCATGCATGTTCCCTTCCGTAAATTGGTTAAAATTTTGTGGTGTGATACCATCATGAAAGTATGTAAAAGTATGCTTGTGAAATTTTAGTGTTGTGTATGACCCTGGTAGGGTGTTGTGACTATAGTTCATGTTGGGAACCCACATGAATGAATAAAATAAAATTCTACAAAAATGAAATTCTAAAGGACTTGAATTAAGAATAATGTTAATAGAAAGAGATTAATGAATTAATGAATAAGAGGGAGTTGCCAATCTTCATAGAACCTTGAAAGTTAAAATTTTTGCCACATGTTCCTAAGTCTACCCCGTGGCCGTGCTTTTGCCTCAAAAATCTTAACCTTAGAGCCTACCTTCACCCATATTTTTTCCTTGTTGCTTACCATTTCTCCTTCTTCATTGTATGTCGCATCGAGGATGATGCTTTCTTAAGGGGAGGAGAATGTAATGCCCCGTTCGACGTTTCCCAGTTCTTGGCATGACGACCCTGTTGCTAAGCATGGGAGGGTTGTGTGTGTGCTCCCGTTGACCGTTGTTGACTTCGTCCTTGTTGCAATGAAGATTTTACACCCTCCCTCTCCTTCTTGCCTTCTCGGTCGTTGTCGACACCCCAAATGTGGACCTTGTAGCGTCGTGTATGATTATCCTGTTAAAGGAAAATCTTGTTCTTGCTTTATCGATCTTGCTAGTTGATCGCTATTAATATGATTAATGATTTTTATTTTATTTTAAAAAGTCGTAAAAATCATAAAAATAATGATAAAAATAACATTGTAAATTGTCGATTATTTGTTTTAGTGTCAATTTATTTCATCAATATTGTTATTAGTTACCTGCAAGCTATTTTACTTTATTATTGATCGCTTTGATGCTCGAGCTCTCGATTAAGTGATTTTTGTTTTGGTCCTATCGTTTAGGTCCTAAAGGATTATTCGAATCCCTTTTTAGGTGTCAGGGCATTTTAAAACATTATAAAAATAAATAATAAATGAATGGGTATCAATTATATTTTTATATGTGTATATTAATAATAATATTTTTATTTTGAATTAATTAAGCCTTTTTAGGCCACGTTTCTCATCCACCGACTTGTAAATTTGTTTTGGTCAATTTTCTCTCCTGCTTGGCGTGGAGATATGGGATTCCTTGTTGGTGCGTGGAGTTTGGTGGCCACCTGTTTGTTTCTTTATTTTGCATTTATGCCATGCTTGGCGTGGGCTGGTAGGGGAGCTAACCACCGTCTTAATGAAACCTACCCTGCTCCCATTTATTTCCTTATCTCCTTTCTCACGCCATGCCTTGGCTCTCAACTAGATGGAAGGAAACGTCAAAAGAAACTGGAAGTTGTTTGCTCTGCATTTATTTTCTTCTGGTGGTTGAATACACACTCCTTCCCTAGTGGCATGAGTGTTATGGGTGAAGGAATGCTCTGGGAGGATGTTGCGCATTGGATTGGTGCCTTGTTTTGTGTAGTCTAAACACATTTTTTTTTGCTCGACCACTTTCTTCTAGATCACCGTCTCTTGTCTTCTGCATGGATTCTTGCTTGAGTGCGTAGAGAATATTGGATGCCATTTTTTTCTCCCGGCCGCATACTTATTTGGTTTCTTTTATTTTTACTTTCTCTGGTTCATTCCCTGGTGTGTGAGTATGCTATTTTCTCTAGCCGCCTAAACAAAGAGTAGTTTTCAGACTGGTTTGGGGGGAAGGAAGCCATTGTAATCATTTCTGTCAATGCATTTTACATAATAGTTCCTCCATGGCCACAATATTTTGTTTATCTGGGACTTTTGGTCTGAGTTCTTTCCCTTGTTCGATGGATGTCTATTCCTGTCCCATGTTACTTTTGTCTCTAGCTACGTTTTGGCAAAAAGGGGTCGATGGGAAGATTTGTCTCCTGATGGATGCATATGTGAAGCAAGAATGGCTGCAGTAGATCCCCATGCGTGCTCCTCCTGCAAACATGGCGTTTCCTGAGACCCCATCTCCTTGAGGCGTTTTGACAAGCAGGTTACCTACCTTGTGTTTTCTTACACTTTTTCATGTGTGGCCTCTTAGGATCTTGCAGCTACAACTATTTGAAAACATTTTCTTTTGTACTCCAATGGATGCTCTTGCCCTTTTCTAACTGTTCCATTTTTGACGCAGGTTGTGGGGTTTGGTTTTTCCCCCTTTCTTCCACATATTCCTGGGCCTTGCTATCATTTAATTTTTTTTTTTTTTTTATTGTCATGGCAGTCCTTGAGATCTCTATTCCTTCGGGAGGACACAACTCATGGTGTTGGGGGAATACCTACCTGGCCAACATGAGAACGAGTGGTGTTTTAGCGCCAGCATGGATCCGGATGGAGATTTGATTTGAGGAATGTTGTTGCAAGCCTGAGAGTGGTGTTGGCTACTTGCAGAAGCTGGAGAAATAGGCAAGATATTTCTACACTTTTCTACTATTGCTATTTTTAATTTATCGTGAAATAGAACCACCATTTCCTTGAATTGGTTGTCTTTTGGACGCCTTGTTGGGATATCTCTCCCTTCTGCTTGTTGTCTTCTTGTATCATATTTTATCATTACCGATATGTTAGTGGAAAGCATGCATGTGTCCTCTCCTCTGAGTGTTATGTTTTTCTTGCTCGAGAGATCGACCTTCATTTTTATTTTATATGTATATATCTTCTTCTCTACGATAGAGTTTCAAGTTTATTATGTTGTTCTAGCTAGTTTTTCGCTATCATTAAAGTAAGCTTGTGATAACTACGAAGCTCCTTCCTATCACTCAAGTTTGTCTTTCTTTGTATTTTGTCGTATATGTTATTAACTCTCTCTCTCAAACCCCTTTGATAACCCTTTTTGACCTCGAAAGAAAGGTTTGAGGATCGGGGTGATCAATTCTTGGGCTAGCCGAGTTAGAGATTCAATATTGAAATTTTTAGAATGAATAAGTTTGTGTGCAACGCGTTTCAAACCTCACGTGTTTAGACTCTTGTGTAGCTTCAGTCTTGTTCCTAGGTTTTTAAGCCATCCTCAGGAAGTACTTTGACTATCCCCTTCAACTTGAACTGTAACTAGTTTTCGATCACCTAAGTTCGAGGTTACAGTTATACATTCCAATACCCGCTAATACTAGAATTGTTTTGGTCTTTTTCCCTCTCGGAAAGATTGTTGATGGTGTTTTCTATTTTCCTAACTTGTGTTCTTTCTCTTTTATAATGTTAATGCTATTAATTAAGATTGGTCAGCTTCTATGAACGTAATTACCTTAATGTTTGGGATGGAGTTGTCTTGGATGTTATTAACCTTGGGGAAAACTAATCTTGCAATCGATAGTCTAATGGTTTTATAGTGGAAGGTGTTGCTTTGATAACGAAACTTAGTGATTTATGTTGTACCTATGTTTGAACGGTTGATTATGTTACCAAGGGTTGCCTTAAAATATTGTTGTTTTGGAAAAGAGGTAATTTCTTTTAAATTAACCAAACTTTAGAATTACTGTGGAGGTTTGTAAATCCTTAGTGATATAAAAATTTAGATAAATTTTTGTGTACTCTTGTTGGATGGAACTCCGTTCTTCTCTCATATGGGGTTACTAGCCTATAAGGGCATTGGGTCTTCTTGAATGATTTGGGAATCTCTTGGAGTTAATGGTCAAGACTAGTATACTTTGCCTTCACTTCGAAACTTATGTTGTGTGGTGTCCGTATATTTAATTTCAGTCATATACTCTATGTGATTTTAGGATTGAAATTCTAATATACTTGGCTTTTTATGTTAATATTTGAAACCACCGTGGTTCCTCTTTGTTGGGCTGATCAACTCTTGTCTTTTTAGAAATCTAATATCATAGCCTATGCTTTTGGTATCTTTTGATAATTTTATATGGTTGGTTTGTATATCAAATTTCAATCTGGTAATTATTTAATTATTTGATGGGAATCCCATTTTTGCTAGATTGTTTATTTCTTCTTATAGGGCTAAGGGTCATTCTCGTACTATTGTTATAGTTTTGTTGGTTTTGTTCATAACTAAAGTACATGGTCTTTCTTCTTTGATTGGCATGGTAGAGACTTTATTATAACTTGAGGTGTTGTTAGATTTTATAGAATTGACCCAACTCGTAATAAAGTGTGTCCTTTCATGGTGTTGTTAGATATTAGTTATTGTGGCTTTGTGTAGCCTTATCTTGCTCAGTTCTCGTGAACTGACTCTTGTGGAAAAATTTGTTGTAGATGGCTTATGCGAGTAGATGAGGGATAGACTTGTAGACTTTTGCATCAACCTCAGTTGAGAAGTTCTTTTGCTCGAATCCTTTTTATGTTGTTCAACTATGGATAAGGTCCAGTGGAATGACCTTAATGGATTATCAGAATTCTAAGAATAGTTTAGCATTTCTTGGTCAATGTTATTACTCTCTTGTTTCCTATTCGTGGTTCCTTAGAGTTGGTATGCCCTTTGGATTATGTATCGTGCTGGAAAGAATCGATGTAACCTTGTTTTGTTTTTGTAAATGAGTATTGTTAAACTTTACCCTTGAGATTAAATGTTGAGTTAAATTTTTCTAAGACTTAGTAATGATGTGTTATAAGTAAAATAAAATGGGTTGGTTAACCCTTATAGAAGTTAAACTAAAATTTATATTCAAATAAATTAATGTAGAGGTGACCTACTTGAGAACAAGTAATTCCATAAGTGATCAAAGATGAAACTATCCTTTGTAAAGTAAAATTATATAACTTGTTATCCCTAGCTATACTAGCGAACATTATCCTTTTTATGGTGAATTCTTAAAACAATCCTAAGGTGAAATAAATTGTTAGTTGTTAGAAGATAATAAGATTTAATAAGTAGGAGGAAACAATTTAGAAACCACACAATCTATCTCTCAACCATTTGAAAGGTAAATTGTTTTCTTTTGTAAAAATCATCCAGTGAAGCCTAAGTAAAATCTTTAATAATTTTGGATAAATTCTCAAGCTTCAATAAAATCCTGGTTAATAACTAATGAGGTCTTAAAGATGAATTCAACTCGACCTTCTTCCTCTAATTTTTTTCAAGGTGCTTGGTAATTTTTCTCTTAAGTATGTTGAAAGCGAATCCATATTGTAATAAGGGTATGAGCGAGTTTTAGTAGCATAAGTGTGGATAGATGGCCTTGTGGAATTAAATTACCTCCTTTATTAAATAATTGAATTAAACAAATAAATGTCATAATAGAGAAGACTTAAAGCTAATTACTCAGTGTAAAAGGAAGAAACTTAGCTTGGTAAGATGAATTGTACGAATCATATCCTGAGTCTCCTTGAAAATATAAGTTAAGAATTGCAAGATGTTTTAGTAAAATAAATAACCCTTGAGAATATCTCACTGTGGTTTGCCCTAATTGTAAGTGTGTTATGTGGTTGGACTTATATGTTGTCCTGTCAAAAATAAAAGTGAATTGTCCTTGATGGGTGTGAACGTTTCCATGTTACCTTTGTGGTCATCCTTGTATCGAGTTGTTCACAGAGTTAGTTGTAACCTTGGTGGTGACATGTTGTGTCGTGTTATGTGTTAAGTAAGTCAAAAAAAAGTTATCTGTATTTTACCGTATTGTTAGCGTGTGTGAATTTTGGGTCATTACGAGACTTCCATTTGAGTTCCCATGATTCCCTAGTGTCCCTAGTATGTGTGTTGATCCTTTGTAATGCATCCAATACTTCTCCCCTTATTCGTATCGGACTATGCATACACTAGCATTAATATAATCATGATTGTGGATTTTTCGCCTTCAATATTGTCTTATTGCCTCCTTTCCTTCCGATCATTATGAGTTATATTATGTGTAGATTATAGTTTTAGGGATTTTATGCGCTATGTATTTCATGGTGAGGAGAGAGTTACCCATTTTATTTTGGTGCATCACAATTTATTTTTATAATTGATCTAACTCTCCCTTTCCTTACTAGTAGGCATTAGTATAGATGAACATAAGAGCCTAATTTTTCCAGAGGTATGCTTCAAGGATAAAATGCCTCACATATTTGGAAGCATTCCCATGACCATGGTATGTGTTCTCAAGGGTGCACATGTTTATAGATCACTAGTAACCATTTAAAACTTATTAAAAATTTCTTTTTGATATCCCAGGGTATTGTTAGATAGATACCCATGACTTGACATTTTCGTAATATTAGTTTTTGTTGTAATATGACCATTATTAATAAGGTTCCAAATTATCTATTTTAAGGAAAAATAACATTTGTTGAATGTCTTTTGACCTTATGATATTCACATAAGAACTTTCATTCCTTCACATGTGTTGTTGTAATCATGTTAGAGTGTGTTGTAAATTTCATATGCATGTCTCATGCTAAGAAATATGATATCCTTGTGATTGATCTATGTTATTGATTGAATTATGAGGATCTTTAATTTGATGTACATGATTGAAGATCAAGTTTTCATCAAATTTAGTGATAGAATGCTCGATGGTCATTACCTCTTGCTTATGGTTTTTACTAGATTGGATAAAATGTGTTTACAAAGGGGTTTTATTCATAATAATTATGATTTTGAGCATTGAGGTATTCACGATTCCCTTGAAATGGTAAATATTTTATATGAACAATAACTCTATGTCCAAGTTCATGCAAAATCAACAATATTTTAGCTCCTTTAGGAAATGTTTTTATTTGATTAATATTGCAAAAATCATCTATATGGGGTGCTTTCATTTATTAATGGGAGACTTTGTTTCATTACACATAGATGATGTAAGAGGTATCTCATAATCTTGAGAGATGCCATATAATCAATAAAAATATCCGAGTCATCACAATATTCTCTTGGAGCTATAAGAGTGAATCAAAACTTGGACACATATTTGTCTATATTATCAAGTGTAAAATTGTCATCCTCCTCATCCACTAGATCTTAGGTGTTTTATATACTATTGTGTTGCATATTGGTTATGGTACTTTCTCCTAATTCATGAGTATCTTATTATTCCATAGTCATGAATTAATTAGGTGGTGACATGAATGACTGTGATGTATGAATTTGTGGGATATCTATCCATAGATTGTGCCACTTTATAATACTTAAAAAGGCTCATGGTCAGCGTAAGACAAGTGTAAATGTAACCCTCATAAACAAATTTTACACATCTATGTAATGTAGAAGCAAATGTGTCCATATTAGGAATCTAAGGTCTACCAAGTAACCTATTGTAATTCAAGTTATCAAGACTCACTTGACATATTGTAGGTCATGTTTTTGGTCCAAGTACTATGTTAAATTTAATCTTCCCTAAAACTTGTCTTGCAACATTTTCAAACTTTTGATTTTCATGTTTAAATAGAATTGTATAAAGAAAGATGATAGTATAAATATTCACTCGAATCCATTATCCATAAAAACACGCACATGTTATTAGGAGCCAATTCCGATTTTGTAAAGGAGGTGATGTATTAAATCCCTTTCAAAATATTGAAAATAAATAGAAAATTTAGAAGTTCGATATTATTTGGTAGTGGAATCACACATGGTTGCTTAAGTATGTCTTTATAAATAATGAACCTTTTGAGTAACTATATGATTTAAATATTAACATGCATATTTCTTAAATTGATCTATGAAAATATAATCCTTATTCATGAGTATTGTGACTTAATGGGGAGGTGGGATGAGGGAGTGGGGAAAAGGGATGTTAGGAGGGGTGCTTTGGCTAACCCCACTTTAAGAAATAAGAGGAGCATTATTCTGTTCCTTCTTCCTTTGGGTTGTGACAACATCAACCTCATAACTCTTACCAACATGTAATATAAGTCGAGGAAAACCATTAGGTGAAGTGTGTTGGTTAACCCAGGTTTGAGGTAAAAAGGGAGGGAATGGAAAGAGGGATGTGTGCTATATCCATATGGGTTGTTACATGAACTATATCCAATTCAATATTTATATTATAAGCCACACAAGATGAATCACTAAAGGAAGTTTAATGATCAATTGCAAGATAGTCTATAAATAAAACATTGAATTCATATGTAAATCTATCATGTTCAAAAGCATAAAACAATATATTATGATACAAGTAATTAAATAAGCATAAAGTTTTGATAAACATATTTGTAGCAATCATAACAATGTGTAATATCTAAATCAAGGTTAATATAATTAAGATAAATTACTAATGTGTAAATGACGATATAAAATTAGAAATACAATAAATATGTATATTTTAGAATATGTGCTAATCAAGTATGAAAAAAATAAGTCATTGAAAGTTATATTAAAAGTTACTGAGTTAGGGTTTTAAAACATATTCACCCTAAACAAGTGCCGAAGTGAAAGTGATTTTGATTTGTATAAATGAGTTGTGTAAAGGGTTGTGAATGCACTTGTAAAATATGGAATAGTGAAAGGTTTGCATGAACAAGGTAGTCTTTAGGCTTGGGACATGTGACCATATATTCATGATCATAGTTTTGTGACTTGATGTGGATTCTTCTCTGTGAAACTTGAAATGTCTTATATTTTGAAGACTCAAAAAGAGGTTAGTCTAATTTGGTTGAGCTTCCTCAACCCCTATAAGTTGAGAGCTTACTACATATCAATACTCAAGAGGCCTAATATTCATGCAATTTCCTTCTTAGTGAATGTGCATAAATTTCTAATAGCGAGTGATTTGGAAAGGCTATGATAAGGTCTCTAACAACTTGATAATGATCTTTGGTCTAAGTTGTAGTATGTAGTATTGATATAGGAAAATAATGTGAGATATATCCAAATTTGATAACTTGTTTGTGTGCTTAAGGAGAAATACATATATGATGTTCCTTATCTTTGGTGTTGTGCATGTGTGATCCCCTAGATTTACCAAGGTGTCGATCCCTCCTTTGAGAATGATGTCTGTGATGTTATGAATGAATTGTGAATGGTTTTCCAACTCAAATAAACCTAATACAACTTGGGTAATGTGTCTATTTGAAAAATTTCTTGTTTGAAGTGCTTAGGACGAAAGGGTTAACCAATGTCGAAATTTTGGTTGATTCTACCCCTATCGCCTAATTTTTCCCATGTTTAGTGATTATGCCCATGCTTAACTCGGGCATGATATGAAGATAAAATAGGTGGTCAGTGATGTAGCCTAGAATCCACCACGAACAACCCAGGTGCGCTGCCACATCATTTAGCTTGAGCTGAGCACTCACCCAAAGCACGTAAAGGTACCAGGACCCTCTTTAGAGTTGCTTGTGTAGGATGTCAATGTGTTGAAGATAAAACATACATCCAAAACCCTAACTAACCATAAACATTCCAAAGAACATATTCCATATCTAGATCTTAAAGAATCATGAATTAAATGATAATCATAATGAAATCAACCATGCAAGAACTAGTTACAGTCCTGTTTAACACCTTTATCCATCTTGTACACTCCATTATATTAAACACAATAAATACAAAATCTTCTTACAATAAATAGTATCATAAGTTTATCCGTGTATTAGATCTGACAACATAACTCCACAATATTTCATACACAATATCTCTCTCTAACTACACATACTAATACATACTTATAGGGGTGGGGACTTGCCCTTCACCACTTACACACCTCCCAAAATAGGTCGCATGCTGAAAATAGCCATGTGCCTTTACAATAATATGCACACATGAAAGTGCACTAATAATAGATCTCCTACAGTTAATTGGTAGTAGTAATCCTATTATTATTCCAAACTCATGCATGACACTTGGTATATGCTCATCCTCAAAATAGCATTTGCATGTCATGTAAGTATCCACCCCGTTGTGTGCTCCGCACACTATCTCCAAAAATATCCGGTTACCATGAAAAATGGCTAAGTCCCAAATCAACTTGTCTTGGCACGCATTTCCTTTCCTATCCTTCTGTGCCTTCAAATGTGCCTTGTTCCCACACACGAATCTTATGGGTACCCTCTCCTTAGTGTCATACTTTGTTTGCTCAACATTACCCCACACTAAACTACATTTCTGTCCCGATAATGGGGTTTCCTTTTGACATTCCCAAACAATAAAGAATAAGAATGGAAAGAATGTAAAGAATTATTGTACAAAGAATGAACTTCTATTTTACAACACCCTCTGCTTCAACTAGGAGGATCAACTCTGGATATTCTGTTTTAATCTCAGCCTCCAATGTTTTCCAGTCATCCAATGTGGTTCGTGTCTTCTCTGGAACGTCTGTGGAAATAACTTCCAACTCATCTGGGTTATCTCTCCCTTTTCATTCTACAAGTACTAGGACAACATTAGCCATAACAGACATCCTTCCCTCCAGAAGATCCATCTTTTATGCTATGAGCTTTCCAAGCTCATCCAACCTCTCCTTATGCAAGTTTTGTGTTGTTGCAAGGGCTTCACGCTTTTGTTTTACTAATGCCAATCTCTCTACGTACCCTAAAGTCTCATCCTTGATTGCCTTCTGAATTTCATTATCTTATACTATAGTTTTGATCCTGATCACTACGTGCTGTGTTGTACATATGTTCGAGCTTGATCTGATTTCTTCAGATTATCTTGTAAAATTTGGAGTAAGGCCTCGTAACATGAAATTTTCATCACTACGGAGGCCTTTTCTCTCTCTCCTTCTTGTTCAAGATCCTTCAGCGTTGGCATTCAAACTAATCTATCCTCAAGCACCAAATCAACTAATGTGCGCACATAATGCATAGCCAAAGGAAACTTTTCAGGTACCTTAGACTCCAGATGTGGTCTTGCTTTCAAGACATAGTCACCAATTTATTCTGCCATGCTGATGAAGGCCTCATTCTTTTCTTCTCTAGATCCTTCTCTCCTTTCAGACATGCTATTTTTGTAGTTTTTACCTTATTATCTTCACGTAGCACTCTAATAGTGGCAGCTTTATCAATGTTCCTCCGCACCACCTCTGTAGATACCTTAACTAAGGCATTTCTCACCTGCTCATTAGATATGAGAGTGGGCTTTATAGTCACATGAATTCTCTAAGGTGCCTTTTTCACTCTTCTTAACACACAAGACTCCTTGCATATATCAAAATCTGGCTCGTCCATACGAGTCTGCATAGACTAGGACATCTATTTCCTTACGAGCATAGTGGCCATGTCTGGGTCCATCAACTCCCACCCATATAACTCCTTTAGGTCCACTATGCTTTGAAAACGGGCACAAACTATTTTACTTGTGTCCTCAGTATAGCCCATACTTGGCATAATGTATTCTTGACTTGTTCTCCTTGTTCTTAGTCCCTTAGCTTCCGAGCGCCAAGGTTTGGAGTTGGCCCTTCGACGTCCTAAGTAGTGTCATGCGTGTGAGGTTGCTCATGCTTTGATTCTTCTACCTCCTTCACACCTTCCTCTTCATCCTTCATGTCCTCATCTTTGGGCTCCTCCATATCTTCCGCTATACTTGGGGTTTCTATTGCGCTCTCTGCAGACTCTTCGCCTCCTCATTCAGCTTTAGCTTTCTCCTCTTCTTCTCAGTTGCCTCTTTCTGAGGGGAGAGTCGTGGTGATATTCTTACAAGATGTGGAGTTCCCACACCTTGGGTTCTTTTTCTTCTGAATACCCTCTTAAAATGGCACTCTTCATGGACTGATTCCACGTCCAAGTCCTTGTCTCCTTCTTGCGCATGAGGTGGAGTATTTGCGTTCTCTGTCTCCACTCTATTTGTGGGCTGCCTCTAGCCTCTATGATATAAGCCACCACTATCTTTGTGTTCTTCTTCCTCCTCATCCACCTCTATATTCGCTGCAGTATTTGAAGCTGGCACGTTCTCCACTTTATGCTTTCACTTAGGTGGCCCTGGGAGCATGAAGTCATTCTCCACATACTTGTTAGTCTCAAGCTTAGGATTAAGCTGAAGGTATACGAGTGCAGCTCCACTGTCCCCAATATCCAAGCTTACTGGCTTCATACTTATGACATATGAGATGAGCCTCTTAATGTAGGCAATCCAACTTGGATACACATATGTCTTCCTCAGAGTGTGGTAGTCTCAGTCCACCTTGTATGCATTGAAGTTCAAAAGGCTCGCATCAGTAAATCCATGAATTGAGGCCTAGAAGTAGCATGCTTTGTGAAGGTATAGGGAAATTTTCACCATGGACTCCATGTCCCATCCCTCATAGAAAATTACACGATGTAAAAATTTTGGTACATCGTGAACTATACTTCCTTGCCTACTATCAAAGGTAGCTCCTTAGGAATGCGCCACTCCTCAAATTCCATGTGGAGTCGGTTATACCACCTCTCCACCCTATGATTAAATGACCCACTCATTGATCCTTCACATAAATATTTTTCAAACCTTTCCGTGAGGGACTTTTGTTCGAAGGGGTACTCCCAGATCTTGTTCTTTGGCCCATCAAACACTCCAATTTCTAAAAACACAAGGGAAAGGAGGATAGTGCAAAAACTTATCTTCTCTCTCTTATGTGTGCTTCCTCAATAATTGTGTCTGCAATATAGCCTGCTAGGTTGTATACTACTCCTTGAGACATTTTATTTGCAATGTGAAATCACATGGTGTTTAACTGCGACCATCCCTCTTGGTCATTCAACTTAGTTAGCAGATGCACGACTACTTGCACCACAAGAAACTTCTTCAATTTATTAATGTCCATTCTATGTGGACCCTTGGTATACCCCAACTCCTTTCTTGTTTCTATGACCAATGCTTTATCAATCATATCACTAACAAGGTCTACCCCTATGCCCTTCAATCCTATTAGTGTTAAAACCAGGGCTGCTATGATCCTAACCCTTCATTCGGTGAAATAAAAGAAGTCCTCATGGACTCGACTCATTAACCATTGGTATAAGGGTTCATATTTGCCAAAATATGGGAGCTCATACAACTGATAAAATCCTACCTAATTCAATAATTTTTCCCCAAAGATCTTCATACACTGGCATATCCTCTAATGTGTGCTTGTTGGTCTTCTTATTCAACAACGTGTCTAACTCTCCCTTGTTATCAGAGGTATGGTGGTTGTAGTCACTTATCTTGCATCTGTGGATGTGGGAATCCCACTCTTGTCCGACTATTACTCCTTCTGGGTATTGCATCTTTGAAAAATTACTCTCGGGAGCAATTTTAACTTCATCTTCTACCTTCTTCTTTCCTTTTGTGCTTGCTTTATAGGTGCTTTCTTTGGTGCCATCATAAAAATCCCACCTTTTTGCTATCTATAATGAGCAAACTCAAACCCTAGCTTGAATCTATGTGCCCTAGCTTGAAATCATGTGCCCTCGCTCCTTCTCAACTTTTTGCTTCACTCAAACCCTTCACCAATGGGGACACAAGCCTCTTTTGTGTAATAGTCCACTCTCCATGTCTAGTTTCACAACAATCCACACCTCAACACAATTCACTCGACTCGATTGCTCTTAGCTCGCTCAAATACTTGTGATTGCAAAGGTAAAAATGAACCCACGTCATGTCCTTATATAGATTCTCAAAAATTTTATGCATTTATTGTTCCTTCACCTACCAAAATTCCCTCATTAATTGACCATTTTCAAAATATCCGAGCGGTACATCTTCATGCCCCAGCTATAACCTTCTAGCATGCCTTCCTACCTTTTGGCTACAAAATTATCTTCAACACACTTTCGTGTGCTTGAGTACCTTGCCACCGTGCCTTCTCCCGGGTAGTATCCATAGCCGTTTGCTTACCTCGCGTTATCTTGTTCCCTTATTTATCTTCATCTATGACCATCTTTTTAGAGCAATATCCTTTCTAACACTCCTTTCCACACTTAACACTTGTAACAATTTCATTCTCAT
The DNA here is from genome assembly GCA_018340775.1 of Taxus wallichiana var. yunnanensis. Lineage (NCBI taxonomy): Eukaryota > Viridiplantae > Streptophyta > Pinopsida > Cupressales > Taxaceae > Taxus > Taxus wallichiana. The sequence goes on along the minus strand of JADAXU010000059.1, from coordinate 5,665,268 downwards.
GTGTACCCAACAGAGTAACCACCCCCACCAATGGTATGTGTAGTCCTCTGCATAAAAAAATCTTCAAATGGTAATCACTTCCAACGTGGAAACATGCTTATTACACAAAACACCAGACTAAATTGACAAAGCATAACGACAAAGAAGGAAATACATTAAGGAAATATATAAATGAAATCCTATTATAAATGGTAACATTGCCTTATTACAAACACCAAGAAGACTTATTTATAGTAGGGATTCACCTACTCCCATTGAAGTAACTGGGTAATCATATTCCATCAAGCGTCTCTAACTAGCAAGCACATGATTCAAGTATATGAGTGATAATATACGGTCCCAACCAATGCACTTTAAGCTTGTTTGGATGGCATATAAACTTAGAATCATAAAGAAGCACCATCTATCCTATCTCAATATTTTTGTCCCTAATGTGCCTATCATGCCATGCCTTCTACTCCGGCATTTTCCAGTTCTCGAAACCAACATGCTATGGTGTGCCTCTCATCCAACTATATCAATTTATCAATTCTTTCTTCCAAAGCTTGCTCATCGGCTAGACCTCCAGCGTGCGCAATACGTAAAGAAGGTAACATGAATTCCATAGGAATAACTGCTTCTGCACCAAACACCAACTGAAAGGGTGTGGCCTTGTTCAACCTCTTGTATGTTGTTCTATATGCCCAAAGCACAACATAAAATTTATCATCCCAATCTTTCCTTCCAACATCATAAATTTTTGTCAATGTCTGGCTCAAAATCTTGTTGAAGGCCTCAACAGTCCCATTTTCCTGAGGATGATAGGGTGTAGTCTTATGGTGCGTAATCATAAATTCATCCAATAGTATCTGATTGTCTCATTCAAAAAATGTGTACCCCTATCACTTGTTAAGCTTAGCGGGAATCCATACCTTGTAAGAACATTTTCCCATAAGAACCTAGTTGTTATAGCTGTTGTACAATCCTTGGTAGGTGCTACTTCTGCCCACCTTGTAAGATAATCTGTGCAAGTGATGATATAACGCGATCCAGTTCTACGTGTGACTGGAAAAATAGGACCCACAAATTCTATAGTCCATTTCTCAAATGACTCTGCACTAGGGATAAGTCTTAAAGGTAGTTCATCTCTTTGCCCTGGTTTACCAACGTGTTGATAGTGATCACACGCCTTACAATATGATTTATAATATTTATAGAGGGTGTCCCACCATAATCCAACGAGTAGAATATTGCATGCAGTGGTGTCACATGCATAGTTCCCACTTGTAATACCACCATGAGCTTCTTCCAATATATCTATGCACTCGTGCTCTAGTACACACCGGTGCAGTACTTCATCTCGACCTAACTTGTATAGGTCACCACTGATCAACATATATGGTGCCGCACAAATTGCTAGTTGTTTCTTCTCTAAGGATTTCTTTCCATATGGCACCATACATGTACGTAAAAAGATAGCAATATCCTCCAATTCTGAAGGCATGCATTGTAACCTGTATAACTATGCATTTGAAATTGTATCTTCAATTGTCTGCGTGTCCTCCCTTGACTAAATTCTTGATAAATGGTCTAGGCTAGAATTACTTTTACCTGGTTTTACCACAACTGTGAAATCAAATTATTGGAACAAGAGCACCCATCAACATATGTACCCTTGTAAAACGGGCTTGTTTACCAAGTATTTCAATACCATATGATCGGTGTAAAATACAAATGGTGTTGTCTAGTAGGTATTGTTTGAATTTATGCAGTGTATAGATCATTGACAAGGCTTCACGCTCAGTAGTTGTATAATTCTACTCTACAAGAGTCAACTTTCTACTAACAAAACATATAGGATGATCTATAATACCTTCTCTAGGCTGAGCTAACACTGCGCCAATGGCCGTGCTAGAGGCATCCACATGTACATGAAATGGTTGGTTTCATGAGGTAAAACCTAGAATAGTTGTTGTAGTAAGTCTTTCCTTCAATGCCTCAAATGCATGCTGCTGTGGTTCTCCCCAATAGAATGTCCCTTTTCCCTTTAGTAACTCTTCCAAGGGTGTGAAAATATTAACATATCCTTTGATAAATTTTCTATAATATCTAGTGTGACCTAAGAATCCACACACCTCACCCTGACTAGTAGGATCTTCCAGGCCTACAATAACTGTAACCTTAGTTGGATCCACCAACAAACCTTCCTTGTAGATGGTGTGCCCTAACAAAGTGCCAAAATATGTAACAAACACACACTTCTTGATGTTTAAAGAGATGCTTAATTATCTACATCTTTCAAACATTAAGCACAAATTGTCACAATGATCCTTAATAAGTCCATACACCGTCCAATCATCCAAGTAAACCTATAAGAAAATGTGAATAAAATCCTGGAATGCTTGAACAACTATGCACTGAAAATACAATAGGCACATTTTTCAGACCAAAGGGCATCACAGTATATGAAAAACTTCCCCATTCAGTGGTGAAAGTTGTTTTCTCTTGATCCTCTTATGTAATCCTGACCTAATGATACCTAGAGAATCCATCTGTAAAAGAATATATTTTGTGCCCTACAACACCTTCTAATATCTCCTCTGTGAAAGGTGTAGGAAAGGGATCAATCACACATGCATCATTCAGTTCTCGTAATCCACACAAATCCTAAATTGACCATATTTCTTTATCTTTGATAACCATGGGGCTAACACACTCTAATTCTTCTAGGGGATTAATGATGTCAGATTTCAACATCTTGTCAATTTCTTCCTTAACCTTTACGCATAGGTTAGGGTTCATTCTGTAAGGTATTTTCCTGACCGGGTGCGCACCTTCCTTAAGCTTAATCTTCATCTCTCCTAATGATTCATGAACTCCTTTTAATTCATGGTAGCCCCTAGGAAATAAGTCCTGAAAATCACGTAGTAACTCAATGATTTTTTCCACTTCAGAGTCAAACCAATAATCCCCAATTATTGCCTCCTTAGGTTCAACATCTATACCAATATTCACTTTTTTTTTTTTTGTCTTCATGGGTTCATGATAGGCACACACATTTTTATCCACACTGTCTAACACCTTACGCATACCCATTGAATGATCTATATCTAGATATTATACTTCCTCATCATCCATTATGTAGACCATATTTCCTTTTTCTTTCTCCAAGCAAGTGTGCTTAAGTAGCGTGGCATTTGTTTCTTCTTCTTTATCAAAGTGCGCCCCTAAGTCTGTCTCACCAAATAAATCTTGAATGAGCTCTTCCGCCTTTTCACTGTCTCCCATAATTAAGCGCTTTATAAACCTTAATGCTTTTTCCACTGGAGGGTTAGTAGAGAAGTACTCAAAATTTTGGACCATTCCTGTAATCAAATGCTACAAATTTCTAGTTTCTTTATGTAGCTCCACATATACATACCAAGCATGTGCGCAGCCTTGTAAAGTGGAATAAAGTTTGTGCACCCATAGCGATGGTGGAAAAACTTCCCACCCCTCTATCCAGAGCCTCTCACACTACTGAACATGGTGTTGAACAAGTTGATTACCATGATATGTATAGATTTGAGTAGGTACATTACTCCTGGAAATCTAAGTTATTAGAGAAATCCTGACTTCATTCCATTATACAAGATTATCCCTTTGAACCACCCACCAACACGCTACTTTGTCTCGTGCGCAAGGTATATATTAACATATTTCTTCTTTCAAATTGGTCTGTCCATTATTCCTCCATGGTGCGCATGAATACCATAGGGTATCCTTCTCCAGTGTACCGAGGTACAAAGTTGTTACCTATCCTCCTAATGCAACGAGGTTTGATTTTTGCGTAAATGCGCTCCTTACTTCGCACCCAACCATCTCATAAGTGCCATGAGCCCAATTATTACAAGCAATACTTGTAGTATCACTAATATACTGTGCATCTTCCCACTGGAGGATTCCTTCCTTAGATGGCTCGAGCACTTCTAGCTCTGAATGACACGTACATAAATCCTATTAAGATATTCTTCACTCAAAGGCTCAACATAGGGAAAAAATTTCCCATCTGTTAAAGGGATAATAACTCTTTCCTCTTTGTTACGAAAACTTATATATCCTTTGTTGAGCGAGAAGATCAACATTATTTGCGTAACACCAAGGGTGACCAAGAAGATCTAGGAAACCTGTCTGCATACGTAAGTGATAAAACCTCAAAATCCCGGTGAAATTGGCCCCTTGTATAGTAATGGATGCATCCTTTAAAACTATGATAGGAGTGGCCTTAGTTTGATTAGACATAAATGATACATTAGAAGATGGCTGCAATGGAGGTCTCCCCATATGTACCCATGCATCTAAAGTAAACACATTTACCTTTGCGCATGTGTCAATCAATATATTACTCAAGAGCCATCCATTCACAAAAACATTCAGAGTGATCTCTTTATCGTAATCTAAGCTATGAGGGGGAAGATTTCCATGCAAGATGTGATGTCCATTCTAAATATTTGTGCTCAAAGTGTTTCCTTTAACCAACTTCCTAGTAATGGAATGATATTTTCCTGGCACAACATTTTACATACCTCCTTCAAGTCATCAATATCTAACTAGACTGTCTCTGCTACCTTCTTATGTTACATCTTATGTGATTGCTCCTTTAAACACTGTATTTCCCCCTGAAGGTTTCTGAGTACCTCTATGGTCTCTTGATAAACCTCCTTCTGATGCATAGGATACGAGATACCTTGTATGTAAAACATCCTAGTTAGTGATGGTAGGATTTTCTTTGTAACACTTCTCTGGTGTATGCAACTTCGATTACTGTAGTAATCTTCACAGGTAATACCTAAGGTTTTGGTGCCAACTTTGACATCCACCGATTCTCCACAACTCGCTATATCCTAAACATCCTGCGCCTTTGTTCTCCTATTTATGCTACTTGCTAAGATGCTCATATAAGTCCGAGAATTCCTCATAGCTATGATTCTTCACACAAAAAGAACAAGTAATATTTTGAGGACATTCATGCATGTAGTGGTCAGGAGATCCACATGTAAAGCATGTTCCATGTTGGCAAGCCCTAGATGTTGTTGCAAAAATGCTTCATCTTCCTATGTTGCATCTTCACTGTTTATAGTCTTCCACTAGATCAAATACCCATTAATGAATCTTATCCTCGGCCTTTTCGTGTGCGTATGAAGGATCCCTTGGTTTGTTTTCTTGCAAATGTGTAAAGGGAAAATTGTAAGTTTTCAAGAAAGGAAAATTTCTCCTATCTCAAAGTTTCCATGTTTTGATCATACTTGTTAACCAAAATAAGCTCCCTCTTATTTTGGGTTAACTAGCTTTCTTTTGTGCCTCAGTCAAATTTTTACACATTTTAGGCACTCATTTTTTTTTGGGTATTGCTTCATCAGATAGAAAATTCTTTCCCTATCCAGAAAGGTAAGGAAGTCCTCCTAACTCATTGTATTTTGCAAGTTATGGCTCGATGGAGTTTGGAGGGGAAATTTTCCCTAGGCGGGCCCATGGAGGCAAGTTACAAAATTTGTCGAGAAAATTGGTGGAGGTGTGGAGAGAAAGTTGGAACTCAGCCCTTTTGGCTAAAAAGCACAAAAGTCACAAAGTGGCCCTTGAGCTGCGAAGGGGAAGGAAACATTCGACCGAAAGCCCGCAGAGCAAAATAAATGGTTTGAGGCCCGCAACTAATCAGGATGCGCCATGTGTCAAGGCAGAGTGGTGGGGCATGGAGGTAAATTGGGAATTTTTCCCAATTTAAAATTTAAAAGGAAAAAATGGAGCCACATATCTGCGACCAATCAGAGAGTACCATGTGTCTCGGAGCGGCGGGGCGCGGACATTTTTGGGAAATTTTTCCCAATATCAAATCAGAAGGAAAAAATGTAGCTCTTTAGCCCGCAGATGAATCAGAAGGTGCCACATGTCTCAAAATAGTGGGGTTGTGGAGATTTTTAGAAATTTTTCTAAAAGGGAAAAATTTAAAGTTTGACCCCGCCAACCCTAATTTTGACTCTGTTTTTTACCAATTTTTCCCTAAATCTTCAGAGGGCCATATCTTTCGAACCAGAGCCCATTGTTTTGCATTTTTGGTATCAATGGAAAGATGTTGAAATCATCTACGTGATGGACACTTCAATTTTAAATTTTGACGGAGTTTTATGGGAGAAAATCAAGAAAATGTCTTTGGCATGCAAAAATGCAAAAATGTTTCCCCAAACTCCACTCCAATGTTCTCCTGCCACGTGAATGGCTCAATTTCAAAGAAATTAGGGCAAAGGATAGAATGGTTCATATGTGAATTGGAAAATTAAAATATAATATGCATTTTTTCATGCATAAGCTCTTTTTGGGCTCGTTAGAAGTGTTTTCTTTGCGGCAGAGGAATCTGGAAGAGGGGAAATGATCAAATTTGTTTGTAACGGCTTTGGGTCGAATGATTTAATGGTTTTTCAAGTCTTATTGGTGGATGGCAATCAAATTTGGAAACTGGAAGCACGCTTTTGTGAACAAAGGACAAAAAATGATTGTTAGTCTTCTTCTATTCTCCTCCTCTGCATTTTTCTTCTATTCCCACTCATTGTACAAGTTTCAACTCTGAGATCAATAAAAAAGGAAGGAATTTTATGTCCCCTCGATGGAAAAATTGATTGGTGCTTTGTGACCAACGTGTTTTATTCTATCTTGTGCTCAAAAATTGTAAATTTGTCTTTCTTCTATTAATTAATGCATGTAATGAAACTTCCAGTTGATGTGTGTGGGCATCTGACACTCTACCCACAACATTGATTTCCCCCTCCTTCATTCTCACTCCCTCCCCTTTCTCGATTGATTTTTTCTATAACAAGGAGTTACTATTGTGCCATAGGGATAATGGAGTGTTCCTGTGGATCTCTGGTTGAAAAATCATCATAAATCCACTTTGGTTTTACATGCTAAATAATGGGAGCTGCACCATTCAAATGTAGAGGGACTTAGATTCCCATAGCGTTGGTCTAAAATCCAAAAATTTGTGCACAAGACAAATTTTCTTGCCCACAATTTTTGGCACCCACAGTGGGGCAAAGTTGCAGCATCTACACCCAAAAATGACCACAAGGTTTTTAAAATATCATTAAGTTTTCCTTTGAAGTCTGAAATTCTTTGTGATCCAAAAATACAAAAAGATTCAAATAGAAGAGTTCTGTAGATTGAGCAGTCATATGAACTACATGGATGTAACTCAAAATTCTTACAAATCCTTCTAGAAAACCTTATTTGCTTTGTCATATCCAGAGGAAATCATTTCAGCCCTGAAAGAGGTTACTTGGCATTTTTGGCAGAGTGTAAATCATCTCACCATTGCTACAAAATTCTGAACTGTAAAAAACAAGACAAAGACAAATTCCAGCACCTCCAGAGAAGACAATAAACTTTGAAGTTGGCTGATAGAAGGTATACTCACTAGCTATGGAAAGGAGGAGTGATTGGCCCTACTTTTGAGGAGTTGGAAAGAGAAGAAGCAAAGGTTATAGCTCAGTTTGATAGAGAGGAAGAGATTAGAGCTCAACTTGAAGATATTGCAAGACTCCAAGCTGCGGCAGAGGAGAGAGAGGCAACCTTAGCTGACCAAGAAACCAAAAATAGAAACAAAATGGGTGATGTGAACGTGAAGTACATAGTCCTATTGTGCCATGGGGAGGAAACACGGGCCTGCTTGCCCTCCAAAACCTCTTCATGATCTACAAAGAGGCTCTAGAAAGAATTTTCCCAAATTCAGGGGAGATGGTTCTCAACTCCCTAGAAGAACATGTAGCAGCATTCATCACTACTTGTGGTGTATTAGGAGTTGAGAATGAAGATGTGTCAGTCAGACTATTTATGGAATCACTTCAAGAAAAGGTCATTTCTTGAATGGTTTTACATGCTTCTTGCAAGATCTATTACTGGTTGGGAAGATATTAGAAAAGCATTTGAAAACAGATTCAAGAGCACTGAAGATGGTCAAGAGCTGCTAGTACAATTAGTCCAAATAAAGAAAGAAAGCTCTAAATCCATGAGGGAATTTGTAGCAAGGTTTGACAGATTGAAAAGAAGAATCCCTGAAGATGTGCTACCTCCTGAGAACCACATGAGAAGATTCTTAGTCGGTACCTTACCATCGAAGTTGGTTTCTTCCTCGAAGAGCCCAACCAAACACACTGAGGGAAGCTCAAGAATTTTCCATTGAAACTGATGATGACTTAATCCTCTCTGGAAAGGTGAAAGGCCCAAATGGGAAGCAGAAGGGTTAGAGTTTGGCTTCAGTAACTATAGATCCTATGTTCTAGAAAATGGCAAATGATCTGGTTTCCTTGAAGAAATAAGCTGTCCCAAATGACAATGAGAAATGCTCCAAGGAGGAAAAACTTCCCTGATAGACAAATAATTGCACCACCTCCTCACCAACTTGCCCTTGAAGAACCTCCTATCAATGCTATCTGTGACACCAGAGAATCAAGAGAGGATGCTGAAATTGATGAACTTGAAGGAGAAATAGCAGAGGATTACAAAGGCTACCTCAAAATTGAAGAAGTTGATATGCACAATGGCTTGTTTGAGTTTGTTGATGATGGGGAAGAAGAAGAGGAAGCCCTAAGCTTCTCATGTGTTGTCTTCACTCAAGCTCAATCCAAGAAAGATGCTCTACCCTCCGTGGCTCAAGAGGAAAAGAAAACTAAAGAAGATCCCACTCCAGCAGCCACACAAAAGAAGATCATTAGCAGAGGCTCACCATTACCACCCTCAATGGATTCAGCCAAAATGAAACCAAGCCAAATGGCTGCTAGAGATCAGGTTGTTATATCTAGTAAGTCACCTTTTCCTTCTTCTAGCTCACAAGTTATTAAAAACACTCCTCCCTCCAATGAAGTCTATCCTAAGTCAGCTAAAATTCAGACCATAGCTTCACCTTCACCTCCTTCTAAGCTGATGGCCTCACCCTCAGAAGACAATCCAATTTCCAAGTCAGCCAAAGTTCCTCAAAGACCCTTACCATGTAAACCTTCCCTCACTCTAGGAACTTCCCCCTCATCCAACATTGTCCCATTTGATTTTGTGGAACATGCAAGTAAGACCAAAGTGCAGCTCTCAGAGATTGAATACTTGCAAACACACCTAATTAGTTTGATAGACTAATCAATGCTATTCGAGTAGCAGTTCTATACCCTCAAGTTCAAATTCTGAAGGTATGCTCCCGACACCATCTAGTCCACCTACTCAAAACATGCCAGCCCTAAGTGCTTCTAAAACAGATAAGGTGGAACCCTTCTACTTGTCTCTTCTCATGAATGGTTTTGAGATCAATAATTACATCATTGACTCTGGAGCTTATGATAATGTAATGCCACTCAAAGTTTCCAATGCTCTCGGCCTGACACTAACCGAGTTAACAAAGCTTGTTACTTAATGGAATCTAAGAAAGTACCACTAGTAGGAAGGATAAAAGATGTAAAAGTGGCTTTGGCTGAATACCACGATAAGAAAGTACTTCTAACCATCTTAGTGGCAGAAATTCCAATATCTTTTGGCATGCTCTTGAGTAGAATTTTTTGTAGAGACCTTGGTGGAGAGAAAAATATGGATTAGACCTCTGCAACTAATCCAATATAGGGTGAGATGAAGAAGCTGCTTCCGGTAAGAAAAATGAAGTTTACATTAAGAAGTTCCAGTGACCCAAGATCTAATATCCTCTTTCAAGATTGTGGATTAGGAAACTATTTCCTTACTTCACAATGAGAAGAAGACTTACCAATTTTCTCGAAATCGGAGAAATATCAGTCTGGACTATAGAGTTTGATGGAATCCATTCCAAAGTAGTCTCGGGGCTGGTGTTGTGTTGTACTCTCCTTCCAATGTGATGCATCCTTTTGCATACAAATTACGGTTTGTCAACACCAAAAATACAACAAAATATGAATCTCTCCTCTTGGGCATAATTGCAGTGGAAGACATGGGAATAAAAAATTTGAGATACCTTGGTGATGTAAAAGTGATAGTGAAACAAATCTTCCGTAAATACCAGTGAAGAATCCAAGGCTCGGGCATTACGGAATAGAGTTTGGGATTGCATTGAATTATTTGATGCATTCTCTATTGAAGCCATCCCAAGACAACAAAATGAAAGAGCTGATTCTCTTGCAGTATCAACATCCCTATTGACTCCTCATCCTTATTTTGGTAAGGAAAAAATAACCATTGAGATGGTTTTTAGACCAAGTGTACCTGATAACGCAGATCAGCGCAAGTTTGCTATGACGAGAATCATATTTTAGCCTTCTTGGAGCAAAGAGACAACTTCAATAATCTCTTCTTTGAGGGAAGTGTTAATCCACATAGAGAAGCTATGGCTGAAGATGCATCATATGAAATTGAAAGAGTGGATGATGAAGGCATGATCAGATTAAAAGGTAACAAGATCCCCAAAGGTCTAGTCTCTCAGAGGACTGTTTGACAAGCATGAAAGATTTATTCGTGAAAAAGAAAAGCTATCTTCTCGTTGTCCATCTGATTTTGAGAAGGAAAATATTGGGACTTATGAAGATCCAAGGATGGTAAGCATTGGAAAATACTTCTCACCTGAAGAGAAAAGGAAGTTCGTTGCTTTGCTTAAAAAGTACTATGATGTGCTTTGCCTACTCTTACGCCGAGCTCAATTATTTTCAATCGAAGGAAATGCATCATTCCATTCCTTTGAAGCAAGGTGCTAAACCATTCGAGAAAAGAAAAGGCCATATAATACAAAGATTTCGATGTTATCAAGGAAGAAGTGAACAAGATGCTTGAATGCCGAATCATTTTGCCCATTCACCACTCAACATGGGTGGCCAACATTGTACCAGTCAGAAAGAAAAATGGGGAGATCATAATATGGGTAGATTTTAGAAATATGAATCAGGAATCTCTCAAGGACAATTACCCTTTTCTGATCATGGATCATATCCTACAAGCGATTCTACTAAATCTAAGATCCTCTCTTTGCTTGATGGCTTCTCAGGGTATAATCATATTAAAGTGGCCGAAGAATATTGTAGCAAGATGGATTTCACAACTCCTTGGGGCACATTTGCTTACAACAGGATGCCTTTTGGCCTGATCAATGGGAGCCACCTTCTAAAGAGCCATGGACCTAGCTTTCAAATATCTCAAGCATTGCATTGTCATATACCTTGATGACTTAACCGTGTTTTCAAAGAAGAGAAGTGAGCATATCTTCCACTTGGAGCAGATTCTTACAAGATGTAGAAAACATGGCATTTCTCTAAATCCCAAGAAGTGTATCTTTGGATTCATAGAAGGCAAGCTGTTGGGACACATCGTGAATAAGCATGGAGCACATATTGACCCTAAGAGGGTAAGTGCTATTCAAGCACTATCTCTTCCCACCAAAGAAGAAAGGAGTGCACTCATTCTTTGGGAAGGTAAATTTTCTTTGCCGCTTTGTCCCCAAATTTTTTGAACTAACAAAGCATATCACCTCTATGATGAAGCCTCAAACAAGTTTCAAATGGAGTAGTGAAGGAAAATCAACATTTTAAGAAATCAAGAAAGCCATTGCCAAAGCTCCAATATTGGTATCTCTAGATTTCATTAAGGAATTCATCACGTATTGTTATGCCTTAGAGCACACTCTTTCTACTATCCTTGCTGAGAAGAATGATGAAGGATTGGAAGCACCTATTGCTTTTATGAGCTACCCTTTGAAGAATCATGAACTAAATTATAGTCAATTGGAGAAGCATGCATATGCAGTGGTCAAGGCTGTGAATAATTTTAGGTTTTACATACTCAACTCTCACACTTTGTGGTGATGGTCCCCTAAGTGAAATCAAGACCATTTTGACATAACAAGATCTCGAAGCCAAAAGAGGAAATTGGATTGCAAGGATCCAAGAGTATGACCTAGAGACTAAGCCCTCTAATCTAGTTAGAGGAAATGCTTTGTGTAAGCTGATTGTTGAAGATAAATCTCTCAAAGTTTAGCTTGGAGAAAGAGATGACACTTGCCCAACCTGCTCAGAAGATTTCCCATAATTTCTCTTTGTGAACACTACAGAGGAATGGTATGCATACATCGCTTTATTTCTTACCTATGGGGACTTCCCTCCTCATTTAGATTACAAGAAGTGAAGAAATCTCAGGATGAAAGCAACCAAATATGTGATTTGGAATCATGCACTCTAGAAGAAAGGGATATATGGCTGTTTTCTCAATTGTGTTGACAAGGAACAACAAGAAAAATTCCTCAAAGCCTATCATGATCAAGCTTGTGGTGGACAATTTTCAGCCATAGTGACTGCCCACAAAATTCTTAGAGGTAGGTACTATTGGCCTTCTCTCTCTTCTGATGCACATAATTAGGTTTCAAAATGCAAAGCATGCCAGAAATTTGTTGGAAAGCCTCACTTAGCTACCTTGCCACTTAGAACCGTGGTGATTGAAGAACCTTTTGATCAATGGGGGCTGGACTTTATCGGTGTTTTGAACCCTCATTCAAGTGCAGGGCACTCCTACATGCTCACCGCCACATATTACTTCACTAAGTGGGTGGAGGCCGTTCCAACCAAACAGGCTAGCTCTAAAGTTGTCTACAATTTCATAAAAGAGAATATCATTGTTTGTTTTGGAGTTCCTCAGAAGATTGTAGTAGACAACGCTACTTATTTCTCTTCGAAGGAATTGACAAAATTTTGTTATGGCTTCGGGATTTCTCTTGCTCATTCTTCTGACTACTATCCTCAAGGGAATGGTCAAGCTGAGTCAAGCAACAAAAATATTGTGACCATTATCCACAAGCTTGTTGATGAGAATCAAAAGAATTGGCACAAAAAATTATATGATGCATTGTGGGCTGATAGGATCACTCGAAAGAAGGCAATAAGCATGTCACATTTTCAGTGCTATATGGAGTTGAAGTAGAGATTCTATTACAATCGAAATGCCAACTCTCAAGCTGCTTCAAAAATAGTGGAAAATAGTCAATACAAAGATTCAATTGACAAGAGGATCCTTTTCCTTAGAAGCTAGAAGAGAGCAGATCCCAAGTAGTAGACAAAATCAAATAACATCAGGTGAAAGTGAAGAAGCTCTTTGTGACGAAGAGCAAAAGCAAGGGAGTTCAGAGCTGGATATTTGGTCCTACTTTGGGACAAGAGGAGAGAGCCAAAGGGAAGTCATGGTAAGTTATATTCTTTGTGGTTGGGTCCATTTCAAATTCAGGAAGCTTGTGGTGAGAATGCCTTTCTCTTATCATACTTGGATGGAACTCCATTGGGATTGCCTAGAAGTGGGCAATATTTGAAGTCTGTACCATCAGTGAAAGTGAGTTGTCCCTCACCCTGTACCATAGTTTTTGTTGTTTCCCCTTTTCTGTTGTGTGTGTTTTGGTTTGTTTTCTGTTTTGGTGTGGTTTTGGTTTGTTGTGTTTTCCCCTCCTTCCTTCTTCCTTCCTTCAGTATTGTACATGACTCTGCAAGGCCCAATGGATAAGGCACTGGTCAACGTTATATGTTTTGAAACCTGTGATTTTGGATCCTCATGTCATGTCTTCACCTTGCTCAATCCACGCCATGTCCCCAAGCTAGAGCCAATTGTTGTCTTGTAAATGTGTAAAGGGGAAAATTACAAGTTTTCAAGCAAGACAACTTTCTCCTATCTCAAATTTTCCATGTTTTGATCATACTTGTTAACCAAAATAAGCTCCCTCTTATTTTGGGTTAACTAGCTTCCTTTTGTGCCTCAATAAAATTTTTACACATTTTAGGCACTCAAAATTTTCTGGTATTGCTTCATCAGATAGAGAATTCTTTCCCCTTTCCAGAAAGGTAAGGAAGTCCTCCTAACTCCTTGTATTTTGCAAGTTATGGCTCGGTGGAGTTTGGAGGGGAAATTTTCCCTGGACGGGCCCATGGAGGCAAGTTGGAAAATTTTCCGAGAAAATTGGTGGAGTGTGGAGAGAAAGTTGGAACTTAGTCCTTTTGGCTAAAAATTGTGAAAGTCACAAAGCGGCCCGCAGGCCCACGGAGGGGAAGGAAACATTTGGCCCGAAAGCCCGCAGAGGAAAATAAATGGTTTGAGGCCTGCAACTAATCATGATGCACCATGTGTCAAGGCGGAGCAGCGGGGTATGAAGGGAAATTGGGAAATTTTCCTAATTTAAATTTTAAAAGGAAAAAAGGAACCACATATCATGACCAATCAAAGAGTGCCACGTGTCTCGGAGTGGCGAGGTGTGAACATTTTTGGGAATTTTTCCCAATATCAAATCGAAGGAAAAAAGGCATGTCTTGACTTGTAGATGAATCGAAGGGTGTCATGTGTCTCGAATGATGGGGTCATGGAGATTTTTAGAAATTTTTGGAAAAATTTAAAGTTTGATCCCTTGCCAACCCTAATTTTGACTCTTGCTTTTTAAAAAGTTTTTCCCTAAATCTTCAAAGGGCCATATCTTTCAAACTAAAGGTTGGTTTTTCACATTTTTGGTATCAATGGAAAGATGTTGAAATTCTCTATGCAATGGATAATTCAATTTTAAATTTTAATGGAGTATTTTGGGAAAAATCAAGAAAATGTCTCGACATGCAAAAATGTAAAAAGGTTTCCCGACTCTGCTCCAATGTTCCCCCGACTAAAAATTAAAATATAAAATGCATTCTTGCATACAAAAGCTATTTTTGGGCTCGTCGAAGTGTTTTCTTTGTAGTAAAGGAATCTAGAAGAGGGGAAATGATCAAATTTGTTTATGCGACTTTGGGTCGAATGATTTAATGGTTTTGAAGTCTTTGTGATGACCTGACAATCGAATTCGAAATGGAAGCACACTTTTGCGAGCACAGAGGACAAAAAATGAATGTTAGTCTTCTTCTATTCTCCTCTACATTTTTTCTTCTATTCCCACTCTTTATACAAGTTTCAACTCTAAGATCAATAAAAAAGGAAGGAATTTTATGTCCCCTCGATGGAAAAATTGATTGGTGCTTTGTGACCAACGTGTTTTATTATGTCTTGTGCTTAGAAATTGCAAATTTATCTTTCTTCTATTAATTAATGCATGTAATGAAAATTCCAGTTGATGTGTGTAAGAATCTGACACTCTATCCACAACATTGATTTCCCCCTCCTTCATTCTCACTCCCTCCCATTTCTCGAGATCAATTTCCGCTATAACAAGGAGTTCTTTATTGTGCCATAGGGATAGTGGAGTGTTCCTGTGGATCTCTGGTTGAAAAACCACCATAAATCCACTTTGGTTTTACATGCTAAACAATGGGAGCTGCACCATTCAAATGTAGAGGGACTTAGATTCCCATAGCATTGGCCTAAAATCCAAAAATTTGTCCACAAGACAAATTTTCTCGCCAACAAGGTTTCGATATGATTCTTCCTCCTTGTCCAACTCATGCAAAGATCTTGATTGGGTTGACACCTTCTACCCAATAATATTCTTCAATAAATAAACATGGAAGACTAAATGTATTTTAATTCCCGACCATAGTATTTAGTTGCGAGCTTATTATCCTTATTTAAGTTGTCTTAAGGACAACTATTTATATGGTTGTAGTCGTAAAAAAAGTCTCCCACTTTAAAGTGCTACTTACAACGGTGTTGATCAACCTATTAATTCATACATTTTTGTACCATTTCCAAATTATAAGGCTAGAGAGTACCTTGTCTTTGGTGCTAAATGTGACCTTTGACTTCTCTTACTTTAGGTTTGACCTTCACACTAGAGATGAGTGATATAGGATGGTACTGTATAGTGCCGAGAAATTGAGACATGTTGGATGAGGTATGAAATGAAGTATTATACCACCATTATATGAGTGGAAACCAATACACGCGAGTTGTGGATAAACCTCCTTCCGTGCATAGGATATAGATACCTTGCATGTAAAACATCCTACTTAGTGATGGTAGGATTTTGCTTTGTAACACTTCTCTAGTGCACGCAACTTCAGTGCATGTAGTAATCTTCACAGGTAATACCTCAGGTTTTGGTGCCAACTTTGGCATCCACTGATTCTCCACAACTCGCTATATCCTAAACATCCCTACGCCTTTGTTCTCCTATTTATGCTACTTGCTAAGATGCTCATATAAATCTAGGAATTCCTCATAGCTATGAATCTTCCCACAAAAAGAACAAGTAATATTTTGAGGACATTCATGTATGTAGTGGTCAGGAGATCCACATGTAAAGCACATTCTGTGAGGATATTCACCTCATCCACCACCACGGCCTTTACCCCTGAATCCACCATAGTATCCTCAACCTATTCCATGTCCTCCTTCATAGTGCCCCTCATTCCAATCATAACACGCTTGATTGTGATCCCGATCATGGTGCATACCTTTACCTTTAGAGTTATCTGATACTCCTGTCTTTGCACACCAATATCTATAACATCATGGATCTGACCAATCAACCTATAGTCTTCTGTATCGTGAGTCATGGACAGGAAAATTTTACAATAGTAGGATACATTATTCCTTATTGTGTATTATAATAATGGCGAGTGGTTGGCGTCATGGTTCAGATGACATATCTCACAGTCTAGTAATAATGAACGTACTGAGCTGTGGTGAAAACTATCTTTGGTGTTCCCTTCCACTTCACATTCTGTACACCAAATCTGAGTGCGTATCTCATGTTCTGAATTTGCCGATAGTTTCTCCAACTAATTTTCCATAGCTGTAATATATGCTTCTAAGAATGGGTTGACTCCAATGTCTATAATTATAAGCGCCTCAAGTGCTTCACATAGATTAGTGTATGTCTTATGTGACATCGCCCTTCTAAAAGGTCTGATCAGTATTCCAACAAACCATTGTGCATGCTGGCTTGCATGAATATCATAAGAAATCTTAGATAAAAGTGTTTTGAAATGGGCATCATACTCTGGAAACTCTTAGTAATGCCCTACTTAATATCCTTGAGCGCACTTATAATCTTTTGTTGAAATTAAGGGATATAAAACTCTTTAAGGAAAACATATTTTAATGCTGCATAATCTATGCAAGTTTGATCAGGGTCAAACTTCCTATACCAACTATGTGTGCATCCCTGTAATGTAGTTACAAATTTTCTTTCCTTGCGATCGAGAAGATGTGATCCCTTTTGTGTGCCATAATATCTCACATATACAAAGTGCATGTGTTCAACAACATCTTTAATGCCCATATAGTCTAAAAGATAGAGATACATCTCCATATAAATATTCTAGGGTTGGTGCGGACCCCGCCTACTTGATCTAGAACCTCCTGTGTTACCTCTACCTCCCGAGAACCACCGAGATCCACCGAACTAGAGCCACTTATACCCCCGATCCTCCACCTGTAGCCAAAAGTAGACCAAAATATGTAATTCCCTGTGTCCCAAAAATAGTACTAAACTGAACTCCTACAGTCTATGTGGTGGTACTAATCACTAGAATTGATTCCAAAATTCTATACCGATGATGCGCATAAAAAGGTACCTCCAAACACCAACGAAGATGTATGCCTTGCCATAGATGTACTTGCTATGTGACTTACCCCTGCTTCTCTACTTTGCTCAAATTAGCTTGGTGACTATTGGATGTACTAGATACTGGAAAACCAAGTGCAAGGGCTAGGTTACCAGGTAGATTCAGATGCACACCCGCAGCCCATGTTGTCTCTGCTGATGTACTCCCATGTGAGGCCAAGGATGATTCCCTGTCATGCTTTTCCAAATGGGGAGTTCTAGATGCTCTAGATCCACGCCTTTTACGTGAACTTAAAATCATTCATGAGCCATATCTCTCCTCAACGCCATTGGATTTAAAATATCCCATTGATTTTCCATCTCCCTTTTGCATGCCTCATTGTACTTAAGCAACCTTTCTTCTCTCTGCCTTTTTGCCGCTATGTTCGCCATCTTTCACCAAACTGCTCCCGCCTTTACCCATGGTGGGGTTTAGCTAGCCATCGGTTTTTCTTCTAGGTTTAGGGTCACCATCAAGATCTTGATTGCTAATGGAATGCCTTGCAAGTAAGTTCCCCTGGGATACCGTAAAAATTGGAACTCAACTACCTTTGGGCAAGAATAAGTTGAAATTGATTACTCCATAATATAGCTATCTAAAACACCACCGAACCAAGTATCCACAACATGTGTAAAAATAGGATCAACATCATATAGGGTCTAAAATTATTCCTTCATCCATAAAAGTGTGGGATACCTCGAATTCCATTTAGATGCATAAGCAACCAACCACTCATACAGTTCTCTTGGGAAATAGCAAAGAATCTCTCATACAAATAGTCATACAGATTATTTTCCACCCACGTGCGTGCATCAAACTCATATCTATTGTTGAACCTCCATGTCTACTCTTCTTCTAGATATTTTATCCACTCCTCAAAACTTGCTAGGGTCAACTGGTACATCTTCATCATGAACCATCCTAAAAACAACTGAAAAAGAGGTCCCGACAACGAAACCAATGATGTACTCTAGAATCCACCACAAACAACCCATGCGCGCTAGCACATCACTCATCCTGAGCTGAGTGCTCACCCAAAGCACACAAAGGTACCATACCCCTCTTTAGAGTTGTTTGTGTAGGATTTCAACATGGTGAAGATAAAACATACATCTAAAACCATAACTAACCATAAACATTCCACATAACATATTCCAGATCTAGATCTTAAAGAATCATGAATTAAATGATAATCATAATGAAATCAACCATGTAACAATTAGTTACAATCCATTTTGGAGTTTCAGAAGCACACTCAAGCGATTCCCTTGCATCAGGGTCTTATTTTGTTAATCCATAAATTCTACCTACTGAAGTACCCTGGTCTTCCTTCCTCTCCTAGCCCGGCTCCCCCTTTGATGGGCTCTGCTGTTGCCGCCGCCACCGCTTCTCCCTGCTGCCCCCTGCTGCCCCTCCAATGTTGCTACCACCCCCATGCCGGCTCCACTATCTTCTCCTTCCATTCCCCCTGCTGCTGCTCCCATCACCCACCTCACCTCTACCTCTAGGAGACCAGTCACCAGGGCTTCCAGGAGGCTCAACCTTGAGACTCTTTCTGTGGAGAAGGAGCCTTTTGACCTTGAGATTGCTCATGACCTGCTGAACATCAGTAGTGCCAGTCCCCGAGAGGTGCGGATGGATAGCTCTTCTAAGAGGTTGGAGGCCTTAGAAGCTGAGATGAATTTGCTGAAGGATGAGGTCAAGAACCTTGCCAAGCAGAAAGGCAAGAAAAGCAGGGAGGAAGAGGGGAACATTGATAGCAGTCAGATTGAGGACATATACAAGAAGCTGACCTCCTTAGACTTCCACTTAGGAAAGGCCAAGACTAGACATGATTACAACATTGTAGCCTTTAGGGCGATTGAGGAGTTCATCCAGGGCCATGCCAAAAGTGTTTCCAACCTCAGCGGTGTCCCGGCTGCACTTTGGGGCAATGAAAAAGAAAGTAAAAGAACCATTGAGGAGCTTGATAAGACTGATGCTGCCCATATGACTGCTTTGGGTATGTTTCATGCCTGGAAGAAAATCAAGATCGATGTATCGATAAAGGTACCAAGAAGTAGCTCTGGGAGCTTCTGATTTTTGTTGTTTTTCTGCTGTTTCTTTGCGGTCGGTTTGCTATTTTTTTGCTGTTGTTTTGTTGTTTTGTCTCGGTTGAGTAGTTGTTTCTGAGCTACTTGGAGCTTTGTTGTAACACTTGGATCTTGATCCATTCTCTCTGTTTCTCACTCTTATTCCGGCTCTTAGGCCTTCTTTTGTATTCAAGGGTATAGTCCCTTTCAAAAAACTATTTGCCAATAATAAAAAAAAACAATTAGTTACAATCCTATTTAATACCTTTATCCACCTTGTACATTCCATTATATTAAACATAGTAAATCCGAAGCTTCTTACAATAAATAGTATCATAAGTTTATGCACGTATCAGATCTAGCAACATAACTCCACAATAGTTCATACACAGTATCTCTCTCTAACTACACAGACTAATACATACTTATAGAGATGGGGACTTGCCCTTCACCGCTTACGCACCTCCCAAAATAGGTCACATAATGAAAATAGCCATGCAACATTACAATAACATGCACATAGTTAACTGGTAATAGTAATCCTATTATTATCCTGAACTCACACATGACGCTTAGTAGAAGCTCATCCTCAAAATATCAATTTCATGTCGTGCAAGTCTCCATCCCATTGTGTGCTCCAAACGTTATCTCCAAAAATAGCCCGTAACCATGAAAAACGGCTAAGTCCCAAATCAGCTTTTCTGGTGCGTATTTCCTTTCCTATCCTTCGCACATTGTTCCCACGTGTGCATCCTTAGTGTGCCATATCCTTAGTGTCATACTCTATTTTCTCAATAGTTAGGATTATGGAGATATGTTTTGTATTTAGCACAAAGGTTCATATTGAGCAAAACATGAGTAACAATTGTGACCTAATGGCTATTGAGTATGGAATTGAGAGAGAAGTGTGTTAGATTAAGTCAATTAATTGTATGCGTGGGAAAGGGATATGATGAATTCCAAATGATTCTTTCCAAATAAATTTGGTTCAAATTTAGGGTAGTACAATTTCCTCCATTTGAATCTAGTAATTGAAAATAGTTGGATTAAAAAATGAATGTAAACACAAATCTACCAAAAGGATGCAATATGTGTGAGAATGAAATGTGTGTTCAAACTATCCTTGTGCCATACATATGAGATATAATGAAATAACTTAGATAAATGTGAATATTAAGAACAATATTATTCTAAAAGAACACCAAAATATAGGAAATGATCACAATATGCAAGTATAATGACCTAGCCACTTGAGGGGAAACCTCCAAACCAAACAATAAGATGCAAGAAGTGCTTAAGATGATGCTTAACTAATCCTTACTACATCCTATATATACTCTTCCTATACCATGAAAAACACCTAAACTGACCTATTAAACATATGAAAGCATAAATGAATGACTTATGACAAGAAAAGGGATTATGTAAGCCACTAGTCAAACCTACATATCCGATATAAGCTATAGCACTAAGGGCTAACATTGTCCCCAATGTTGGCAAGCCCTAGATGTTGTTGCAAAAATGCTTCATCTTCCCATGTTGCATCTTCACTGTTTATATTATTCCACTTGATCAAATACCCATTAATGAATCTTATCCTCGGCCTTTTGGTGTGCGTATGAAGGATCCCTTCGGGTTTGTTTTCTTGCAAATGTGTAAAGGGGAAAATTGAAAGTTTTCAAGAAAGGCAAATTTCTCCTATCTCAAAGTTTCCATGTTTTGATCATACTTGTTAATCAAAATAAGCTCCCTCTTATTTTGGGTTAACTAGCTTTCTTTTATGCCTCAGTCAAATTTTTACACATTTTAGGCACTCAATTTTTTTTTTGGTATTGCTTCATCGGATAGAGAATTCTTTCCCCTATCCGAGAAGGTAAGGAAGTCCTCCTAACTCCTTGTATTTTGCAAGTTATGGCTCGATGCGGTTTGGAGGAAATTTTCCTAGGCGGGCCCATGGAGGCAAGTTGCAAAATTTGTTGAGAAAATTGGTGGAGGCACGGAGAGAAAGTTGGAACTCAGCCCTTTTGGCTAAAAAGCACAAAAGTCACAAAGTGGCCCGCAGGCCTGCGAAGGGGAAGGAAACATTCGGCCCGAAAGCCCGCAGAGGAAAATAAATGGTTTGAGGCCCGCAACTAATCAGGATGCGCCACGTGTCAAGGCGGAGCAACGGGGCATGAAGGTAAATTGGGAATTTTTCCCAATTTAAAATTTAAAAGGAAAAAATGGAGCCACATATCCGCGACCAATCAGAGAGTGCCATGTGTCTCGGAGCGGCGAGGCGCAGACATTTTTGGAAATTTTTTCCCAATATCAAATCAGAAGGAAAAAATGCAGCTCTTTGGCCTGTAGATGAATAAGAAGGTGCCACATGTCTCAAAGTAGTGGGGCCGTGGAGATTTTTAGGAAATTTTTCCAAAAGGGAAAAATTTAAAGTTTGACCCTGCCAACCCTAATTTTGACTCTGTTTTTAGCAGTTTTGCCCTAAATCTTCAGAGGGCCATATCTTTCGAACCAGAGCCCGGTTGTTTGCATTTTTGGTATCAATGGAAAGATGTTGAAATTATCTATGTGATGGACACTTCAATTTTAAATTTTGATGGAGTTTTGTGGGAGAAAATCAAGAAAATGTCTTTGGCATGAAAAAAATGCAAAAACATTTCCCCTAACTCCGCTCGAATGTTCTCCTGCCACGTGAATGGCTCTATTTCAAAGAAATTAGGGCAAAGGATCAAATGGTTCATATGCGAATTGGAAAATTGAAATATAATATGCATTTTTTCATGCATAAGCTCTTTTTGGGATCGTTAGAAGTGTTTTCTTTGTAGCAGAGGAATCTGGAAGAGGGGAAATGATCAAATTTGTTTGTAACGGCTTTGGGTCGAATGATTTAATGGTTTTTTGAAGTCTTTGTGATGGATGACAATCGAATTCAGAAACTGGAAGCACGCTTTTGCGAACAAAGGACAAAAAATGATTGTTAGTCTTCTTCTATTCTCTTCCTCTGCATTTTTTCTTCTATTGACACTCATTGTACAAGTTTCAACTCGAGATCAATAAAAAACAAGACAAAGACAAATTCCAGCACCTCCAGAGAAGACAATAAACTTTCAAGTTGGCTGATAGAAGGTATACTCACTAGCTAAGGCAAGGAGGAGTGATTGACCCTACTTTTGAGGAGTTGGAGAGAGAAGAAGCAAAGGTTATAGCTCGGTTTGATAGAGAGGAAGAGATTAGAGCTCAACTTGAAGAAATTGTAAGACTCCAAGCTGCAGCAGAGGAGAGAGAGACAACCTTAGCTGACCAAGAAACCAGAAATAGAAACAAAATGGGTGACCATGAACGTGAAGCACATAGGCCTATTGTGCCATGGGGAGGAAACACAGGCCGCTTGCCCTCCAACAACCTCTTCATGATCTACCAAGAGGCTCTAGAAAGAATTTTCCCAAATTCAGGGGAGATGGTTCTCAACTCCCTGAAGAACATGTAGCAGCATTCATCACTGCTTGTGGTGTATTAGGAGTTGAGAATGAAGATGTGTCAGTCAGACTATTTATGGAATCACTTCAGGAAAAGGTTATGAATGGTTTTACATGCTTCCTGCAAGATCTATTACTGGTTGGGAAGATATTAGAAAAGCATTTGAAAACAGATTCAAGAGCATTGAAGATGGTCAAGAGTGTTGGTGCAATTAGTCCAAATAAAGAAAGAAAGCTCTAAATCCATGAGGGAATTTGTAGCAAGGTTTGACAGATTGAAAAGAAGAATCCATGAAGATGTGCTACCTCTTGAGAACCACTTGAGAAAATTCTTAGTCAGTGCCTTACCATTAGAAGTTGGTTTCTTCCTCAGAAGAGCCCGACTAAACACAATGAGGGAAGATCAAGAATTTGCCATTGAAACCGATGATGACTTAATCCTCTCTTGAAAGGTAAAAGGCCTAAATGGGAAGCGAAGGGTTAGAGTTTGGCTTGATAACTACGAGATCCTATGTTCTAGAAAATGGCAAATGATCTGGTTTCCTTGAAGAAATAAGCTGTCCCAAATGATAATGAGAAATGCTCCAAGGAGGCAAAACTTCCCTGATAGATAAAGAATTGTACCACCTCCTCTCCAAATTACCCTTGAAGCACCTCCTATCAATGCTATTTGTGACACCAGATAATCAAGATAGGATGGTGAAATTGATGAACTTGAAGGAGAAATAGTAGAGGATTACGAAGGCTACCTCAAAATTGAAGAAGTTGATATGCATAATGGCTTGTTTGAGTTTGTTGATGATGGCGAAGAAGAAGAGGAAGCCCTAAGCTTCTCATGTGGTGTATTCACTCAAGCTCAATCCAAGAAAGATGCTCTACCCTCCGTGGCTCAAGAGGAAAAGAAAACTAAAGGAGATCCCACTCCAGCAGCCACACAAAAGAAGATCATCAGTAGAGGCTCACCATTACCACCCTCATTGGATTCAGCCAAAATGAAACCAAGCCAAATGACTGCTAGAGATCAGGCTGTTATATCTAGTAAGTCACATTTTCCTTCTTCTAGCTCACAAGTTATTAAAAACACTCCTCCCTCCAATGAAGTCTATCCTAAGTCAGCTAAAATTTAGACCATAGCTTCACCTTCACCTCCTTCTAAGCTGATGGCCTCACCCTCAGAAGACAATCCAATTTCCAAATCAGCCAAAGTTCCTCGAAGACCCTCACCATGTAAACCTTCCCTCACTCTAGGAACTTCCCCCTCATCCAACATAATCCAATTTGGTTTTGTGGAACATGCAAGTAAGACCAAAGTGCATCTCTCATAGATTGAATACTTGCAAACACACCCTAATTAGTTTGATAGACTAATCAATGCTATTCAGAGCAGCAGTTCTATACCCTCAAGTTCAAATTCTAAAGTTATGATCCCGACACCATCTACTCAGACTACTCAAAACATGCCAGCTCTAAGTGCTTCCAAAACAGATAAGGTGGAACCCTTCTACTTGTCTCTTCTCATGAATGGTTTTGAGCTCAATAATTACATCATTGACTCTGGAGCTTCTGATAACGTAATGCCACTCAAAGTTGCCAATGCTCTCAGCCTGACACTAACCAGAGTTAACAAAGCTTGTTACTTAATGGAATCTAAGAAAGTACCACTAGTAGGAAGGATAAAAGATGCACAAGTGGCTTTGGCTGAATACCCTGATAAGAAAGTACTTCTAACCATCTTAGTGGCAGACATTCCAACATCTTTTGGCATGCTCTTGAGTAGAATTTTTGTAGAGACCTTGGTGGAGAGATAAAGATGGATTAGACCTCTGAAACTAATCCAATATAGGGTGAGATGAAGAAGCTGCTTCCGGTAAGAAAAATTAAGTTTACAGTAAGAAGTTCCAGTGACCCAAGAGCTAATATCCTCTTTCAAGATTGTGGATTAGGAAACTATTTCCTTACTTCACAACGAGAAGAAGACTTACCAATTTTCTCAGAATCGAGAAATATCAGTCCGGACTATAGAGTTTGATGGAAGCCATTCCGAATTAGGCTCGGGGCTGGTGTTGTGTTGTACTCTCCTTCCAATGTGATGCATCCTTTTGCATACAAACTGCAGTTTGACAACACCAACAATACAACAGAATATGAAGCTCTCCTCTTGGGCATAAGTGTAGTGGAAGACATGGGAATCAAAAATTTGAGATGCCTTGGTGATGTAAAAGTGATAGTGAAACAAATCTGCCAGAAATACCGGTGAAGAACCCAAGGCTCAGGCATTACAGGAATAGAGTGTGGGATTGCATTGAATTATTTGATGCATTCTCTATTGAAGCCATCCCAAGACAACAAAATGAAAGAGCTGATTCTCTTGCAGTATCAACATCCCTATTGACTCCTCATCCTTATTTTGGCAAGGAAAAAATAACCATTGAGATGGTTTTTAGACCAAGTGTACCTAATAACGTAGATCACTGGCAAGTTTTCAATGACGAAAATCATATTTTAGCCTTCTTGGAGCAAAGAGACAACTTCAATAATCTCTTCTTTGAGGGAAGTGTTAATCCACATAGAGAAGCTATGGCTGAAGATGCATCAGATGAAATTGAAAGAGTGGATGATGAAGGCATGATCAGATTGAAAGGTAACAAGATCCCCAAAGGTCTAGTCTCTCTAGAGGACCTGTTTGACAAGCATGACAGATTTATTCGTGAAAAAGAAAAGCTATCTTCTCGCTGTCCATTTGATTTTGAGAAGGAAAATATTGGGACTTATGAAGATCCAAGGATGGTAAGCATTGGAAAATACTTCTCACCCAAGAGAAAAGGAAGTTCATTGCTTTGCTTAAAAAGTACTATGATGTTCGCCTACTCTTACGTCGAGCTCAAATATTTTCAATCGAAGGAAATGCATCATTCCATTCCTTTGAAGCAAGGTGCTAAACCATTCCGGAAAAAGAAAAGGCCATATAATACAAAGATTGCTGATGTTATCAAGGAAGAAGTGAACAAGATGTTGAATGCCAGAATTATTTTCCCCATTCACCACTCAACATGGGTGGCCAACATTGTACCAGTCAGAAAGAAAAATGGGAGATCATAATATGGGTAGATTTTAGAAATATGAATCAGGAATCTCTCAAGGACAATTACCCTTTTCTGATCATGGATCATATCCTACAAGCGATTCTCAATCTAAGATCCTCTCTTTGCTTGATGGCTTCTCAGGGTATAATCATATTAAAGTGGCCGAAGAAGATTGTAGCAAGATGGATTTCACAACTCCTTGGGGTACTTTTTCTTACAACAGGATGCCTTTTGGCCTGATCAATGCGGGAGCCACCTTCCAAAGAGCCATGGACTTGGCTTTCAAATATCTCAAGCATTGCATTGTCATATACCTTGATGACTTAACCGTGTTTTCAAAGAAGAGAAGTGAGCATATCTTCCACTTGGAGCAGATTCTTGCAAGATGTAGAAAACATGGCATTTCTCTAAATCCCAAGAAGTGTATCTTTGGATTCATAGAAGGTAAGCTGTTGGGACACATCGTGAATAAGCATGGAGCACATATTGACCCTGAGAGGGTAAGTGCTATTCAAACACTATCTCTTCCCATCAGCAAGAAAGGAGTGCACTCATTGTTTGGGAAGGTAAATTTTCTTTGCCGCTTTGTCCCCAAATTTTTGAACTAATAAAGCATATCACCTCTATGATGAAGCCTCAAACAAGTTTCAAATGGAGTAGTGAAGGAAAATCAACATTTGAAGAAATAAAGAAAGCCATTGCCAAAGCTCCAATGCTGGTATCTCCAAATTTTAGTAAGGAATTCATCATGTATTGTTATTCCTTAGAGCACACTCTTTCTTCTATCCTTGCTGAGAAGAATGATGAAGGATTGGAAGCACCTATTGCTTTCATGAGCTACCCTTTAAAGAATCATGAACTAAATTATAGTCAATTGGAGAAGCATGCATATGCAATGGTCAAGGCTGCGAAGAATTTTAGATTTTACATACTCAACTCTCAC
Source organism: Taxus wallichiana var. yunnanensis (assembly GCA_018340775.1). NCBI lineage: Eukaryota > Viridiplantae > Streptophyta > Pinopsida > Cupressales > Taxaceae > Taxus > Taxus wallichiana. The sequence continues at coordinate 5,638,193 of JADAXU010000059.1, read as the reverse complement.
ACCGTGGTGATGGTCCTCGGAAGTGCAATCAAGTCCATTTTGACATAACAAGATCTCGGAGCCAAAAGAGGAAATTGGATTGCAAGGATCCAAGAGTATGACCTAGAGATTAAGCCCTCTAATCTAGTTAGAGGAAATGGTTTGTGTAAGCTGATTGCTGAAGATAAATCTCTCAAAGTTTAGCTTGGAGAAAGAGATGACACTTGCCCAACCTGCTCAGAAGATTGCCCATAATTTCTCTTTGTGAACACTACAGAGGAATGGTATGCATACATCACTTTATTTCTTATCTATGGGGACTTCCCTCCTCATTTAGATTACAAGAAGTGAAGAACTCTCAGGATGAAAGCAACCAAATATGTGATTTGGAATCATGCACTCTACAAGAAAAGGATAGATGGCTGTTTTCTCAAGTGTGTTGACAAGGAACAACAAGAAAAACTTCTCAAATCCTATCATGATCAAGCTTGTGGTGGACAATTTTCAGCCATGGTGATTGCCCACAAAATTCTTAGAGGTAGGTACTATTGGCTTCTCTCTCTTCGATGCACATAATTGGGTTTTGAAATGCAAAGCATGCCAGTGATTTGTTGGAAAGCCTCAGTTAGCTACCTTGCCACTCAGACCCGTGGTGATTGAAGAACTGTTTCAACAATGGGGGCTGGACTTTATCGGTGTTTTGAACCCTCATTCAAGTGCAGGGCACTCCTACATGCTCACCACCATAGATTACTTCACTAAGTGGGTGGAGGCCGTTCCAACCAAACAGGATAGCTCTGAAGTTGTCTACAATTTCATAAAAGAGAATATCATTGTTTGTTTTGGAGTTCCTCAGAAGATTTTAGTAGAAAACGCTACTTATTTCTCTTCGAAGGAATTAACAAAATTTTGTTATGGCTTCGGGATTTCTCTTGCTCATTGTTCTGACTACTATCCTCAAGGGAATGGTCAAGCTGAGTCAAACAAGAAAAATATTGTGACCATCATCCACAAGCTTGTTGATGAGAATCAAAAGAATTGGCACAAAAAATTATATGATGCATTGTGGGCTGATAGGATCACTCCAAAGAAGGCAATAAGCATGTCACATTTTCAGCTGCTATATGGAGTTGAAGTAGAGATTCCTATTACAATCGAAATGCCAACTCTCAAGCTGCTTCAAATAGTGGAAAATAGTCAATACAAAGATTCAATTGACAAGAGGATCCTTTTCCTTAGAAGCTAGAAGAGAGCAGATCCCAAGTAGTAGACAAAATCAAATAACATCAGCTGAAAGTGAAGAAGCTCTTTGACAGAAGAGCAAAAGCAAGGGAGTTCAGAGATGGATATTTGGTCCTACTTTGGGACAAGAGGAGAGAGCCGAAGGGAAGTCATGGTAAGTTAGATTCTTTGTGGTTGGGTCCATTTAAAATTCAGGAAGCTTGTGGTGAGAATGCCTTTCTCTTATCATACTTGGATGGAAATCCATTAGGATTGCCTAGAAGTGGGTAATATTTGAAGTTGTACCATCAGTGAAAGTGAGTTGTCCCTCACCCTGTACCATAGTTTTTGTTTTTTCCCCTTTTCTGATTGTGTGTGTTTTGGTTTGTTTTTCTGTTTTGGTGTGGTTTTGGTTTGTTGTGTTTTCCCCTCCTTCCTTCTTCCTTCCTTCAGTGTACACGACTCTGTAAGGCCCAATGGATAAGGCACTAGTCAATGTTATATGTTTTGAAACCTATGATTTTGGATCCTCATGTCATGTCTTCACCTTGCTCAATCCATGCCATGTCCCTAAGCTAGAGCCAACTGTTGTCTTGCAAATGTGTAAAGGGGAAAATTGCAAGTTTTCAAGTAAGACAACTTTCTCCTATCTCAAAGTTTCCATGTTTTGATCATACTTGTTAACCAAAATAAGCTCCCTCTTATTTTGGGTTAACTAGCTTCCTTTTGTGCCTCAATCAAATTTTTACACATTTTAGGCACTCAAATTTTTCAGGTATTGCTTCATCAGATAGATAATTCTTTCCCCTTTCCAGAAAGGTAAGGAAGTCCTCCTAACTCCTTGTATTTTGCAAGTTATGGCTCGGTGGAGTTTGGAGGGGAAATTTTCCCTGGCGGGCCCGTGGAGGCAAGTTGGAAAATTTGCCGAGAAAATTGGTGGAGGTGTGGAGAGAAAGTTGGAACTTAGCCCTTTTGGCTAAAAAGTGCAAAAGTCACAAAGCGGCCCGCAGGCCCATGGAGGGGAAGGAAACATTCGGCCCGAAAGCCCGCAGAGGAAAATAAATGGTTTGAGGCCCGCAACTAATCAGGATGCACCATGTGTCAAGGCGGAGCAACGGGTACAGAGGTAAATTGGGAAATTTTCCCAATTTAAAATTTAAAAGGAAAAAATGGAGCCACATATCCACGACCAGTCAGAGAGTGCCACGTGTCTCGGAGTGGCGGGCGTGAACATTTTTGGGAAATTTTTCCCAATATGAAATTAGAAGGAAAAAAGGCATGTCTTCAGCGTGCGAGATGAATCAGAAGGTGCCATGTGTCTCAGAATGGCGGGGCCATGGAGATTTTTAGGAAATTTTTCGAAAAGGGAAAAATTTAAAGTTTGATCCCTTGACCCTAATTTTGACTCTTGTTTTTTACAAGTTTTCCCTAAATCTTGAAAGGGCCATATCTTTCGAACCAAAGCTCGGTTTTCACATTTTTGGTATCAATGGAAAGTCATTGAAATTATCTATGCAATGGATGATTCAATTTTAAATTTTAATGGAGTCTTTTGGGAAAAATCAAGAAAATGTCTCTGACATGCAAAAATGCAAAAAGGTTTCCCCACTAAAAATTAAAATATTAAATGCATTTTTGCACGCAGAAGCTATTTTTGGGCTTGTTAGAAGTGTTTTCTTTGTAGTAGAGGAATCTGGAAGAGGGGAAATGATCAAATTTGTTTGTAACAACTTTGGGTCGAATGATTTAATGGTTTTTCAAGTCTTTGTGAAGGCTAGCAATCAAATTTGAAACTGGAAGCACATTTTTGCGAACAGAGGACAAAAAATGATTGTTAGTCTTCTTCTATTCTCCTCCTCTACATTTTTCTTCTATTCCCACTCATTGTACAAGTTTCAACTCTAAGATCAATAAAAAAGGAAGGAATTTTATGTCCCTCAATGGAAAAATCAATTGGTGCTTTGTGACCAATGTGTTTTTATTATTTCTTGTGCTCAAAAATTGCAAATTTGTCTTTCTTCTATTAATTAATGCATGTAATGAAAATTCTAGTTGATGTGTGTAGGAATCTGACACTCTACCCACAACATTGATTTCCCCCTCCTTCATTCTCACTCCCTCCCCTTCTCGGATCGATTTACTGCTATAAAGCGAGGAGTTGCTATTGTGCCATAGGGATAGTGGAGTGTTCCTGTGGATCTTTGGTTGAAAAACCACCATAAATCCACTTTGGTTTTACATGCTAAACAATGGGAGCTGCACCATTCAAATGTAGAGGGACTTAGATTCCCATAGCATTGGCCTAAAATCCACAAATTTGTCCACAAGACAATTTTTCTCTTGCCAACAAGGTTCCGATATGATTCTTCCCTCCTTGTCCAAACCACGAAGCACTGATTGGGTTGACACCTTCTACCCAATGACCTTCTTCAATAAATAAACATGGAAGACTAGATTTATTTTAATTCCTTGACCATAGTATTTAGTTGTGAGCTTATTATCCTTATTTATGTTGTCTTAAGGACAACTATTTATATGGTCAGTAGTCGTAAAAAAGTCTCCCACTTTAAAGTGCTACTTACTACGGTGTTGATCAACCTATTGCTTCATACATTTTTGTACCATTTCCAAATTCTAAGGCTAGAGAGTACCTTGTCTTTGGTGCTAAATGTGACCTTTGACTGCTCTTACTTTAGGTTTGACCTTCACACTAGAGATGAGTGATATAGGATGGTACCAGATATCTTTGCGAGAAATTGAGACATTTTGGATGAGGTATGAAATGAAGAATTATACCACCATTATATGAGTGGAAACCAATACATGTGTCATTCCTATTTATCCAAAGTAAAACATCAAAGATAACCCTCCAAACATTTGTTTACTACCTCAATTTTCCTATCTCGATTGGGCATGATAAGATGAAATGCAGGCCAATCGGATATCCAAACAAGAGAACACGTCAATGCAAGAATTACTAGTAAATATAGGGTCACGATCACTTACTATAATTTTAAGCATGCTATTGAGATTTTGAACTATATCCATAAAAGTGATGATAATTTTACTAGTTGCAAAAGGATGAGACATGGCACAAAAATGAGCATACTTGGTAAGTCTATAAAACACGACCATGATCACACTTTTCCCTTCCGATTTTCATAATCTCGTGATGAAATACCTAGAGAGCTCTTCCCATATTTAACTAGGAATATACAAAGGTTGTATGAGACCTAGTGTCTTAATGATTTTGCCCTTATTATTCTAGCACACCAAACATTCTACCACAAATTTTTTAACATCACCTTTCGCCCCCCTAAAAAAAAATTAGTTTAACTCTATGATAAGTTTTTAAGAACCTAGAAAGGCCACCTTCTGAGAAGAATGAAGCTATGGAAGAACATGATGTTTAAGTGTAAAGTTATTGTACAAATACATGTCCTTGTACCACAATGTATCACCATTCCATATATTTTTGTAAGATATAATTGGATCCTACTAGAGATTTTGAATGAGATTGTGGATCTTTGCATCTTATTACTATTTTTACCTTTCCCGATCTACCAATATGCCTTTAGTATAGAGATGGAACATAACAATGCTTCCATGGACTCATCCCTCCTAGATAGTGCATCAACGACCAAATTTTCTTTCCCTTTCTTATAAATGATCTCAAATTCATAACCCAACATCTTTGTGACCCATTTTTTCTTCTCATTAGAAGATATTCATTTCACTAAGAAGCATTTGAGACTATCATGATCTGTATTTATCTTGAAGTGTCTACCCATCATGTATGATATCCATTGTTTGGATGAATGCATGATTTTAATCATTTCCTTCTCATAGGATAGCTTCAAAAATTATTTCCTTTTAGTTAACGACTCTCAAATGTTACGGGAATCCTTATTTCATGAGTATTAGATTGATAAATGATCACATTCAACTATGAAGATCTTAGATGAATCTGGTGCTGCTAACACCGTGGTGGTGCACATCGCCTCCTTTAATTTTTCAAATGCTCTGGAGGCTTCCTTGTTCCAATGAAAGGATTCTTTGAAGGTGGTGGTGACGAGTGTCGTTGATACTCGTACTTTAGTTTTATTATGTTTGTCAATCAAAGGCAATGTCCATGGCTATTTGCAACTAAAGGGAACAATCATAATTGTTTTCAGTACTTATTTAATAATGAAATTAATGAATTCTATGCTAATTGCAATTAGGAAATGAAGTGGATTGACAAAAAAGACTATTGAATACAAAATTGAAGTTATTGAAAATAATGTAGTTCTAAAAATTCAAATGAATGAAAAATAACAAAAAGGAAATGAATAGTAAATTATCCCTTCTCATTGGAGAGGAGTGGCCCTTGCTCCTTCCCTTCGATCCAATTAAACGTTGAAAATCACATAAGTAAAGCTTTCCCTTGAATTTGAACTTTATTGAAAGAAATTTCTTTTATAGTGATTAATCGAACTCCTCTTTAATCCTAATACATTTGCTCTTTTATATTAGAGCAGTCCTAATCTCTTTGGGAGAGAATTAGTTATTTGAAATTAATGAAAACTACTTAATTGGAAGATACCTATAACAATATTGATTGCTTTAGCAGTTACAATCATGGAAGGATCAATCTATGCCGTGTTTGGATTGAATTAATCCTATTAACTACAAATGAGGCTCGTAATTGAATCTTTTGAGATAGTCAATCGGTACTAGAAGATATTGCAGATCCTGAATTGATTCCTTATAATCATGATGATTATAAATCAATGAGTGTTTAGCGCATCACGTCTTTAATCAATTGGAGTTAAGTTGGGATTTCTTAGACCTCATAATCTATATGAAAGTTGAGGTAGTAGTACATGTTTCATGCTCAAACGCTTATTTCACTAAATCTTGACTTATTCCAAATTGAGCAACAAAAAAATATAGCCAATATTTGAATCCAAAACTACTTATTTTGGATTCCAAAATGTTAAATATTGGAATTATCCGACTCTAAAATCACACATGTTGGATTACGATATCGCATATATTGGAATCCGAATCCCATATATTGGAATAAAAATTAGATATATTGGAATCCAAAATCACATATATTAGAATTTAATGTACTCTAACATCCCATATATTGGAATCCAAAAAGTCAAATATTGGAATCCATTAAACGGGCTAGTAGCCGCTACACATTATCTATGCTTTGGACTAAACATAACATGTATCTGTTTTATATGGGCTAGCAGCCGCTAGGCATTATTTATGATTTTTTATGTACAAAACATGTTTCTATTTTATAAGGGCTAGTGGTCGCTAGCCATTATTTATGCTATGTTATATACATAAAATGTTTATGTTTTAAATGGGCTAGTGACTGCTAGGCATTATTTATGCTTTGTTATATACATAACATGTTTTTGTTTTATACGGTCTAGTGGATGCTAGGCATTATTTATGACATGTTATGTACAAAACATATTTATGTTTTATATGGGATAACGAACGCTAGGCATTATTTATGCTTTGTTATAAATAGAAAATGTCTCTATTTTATATGGGGTATCGATTGCTAGGCATTATCAATTTTTTAATAAGGTTCTTATCAATGTTTAAATTTATTTAAGATTAAACTATGAATATTTGAATAATTAAAACACCTTGTGGCCCAGTGGCCACTAGGCTAATGAAATTCAAGAGATTTGAGACACTTCCAAGTTCATGCAGTATGATGTGATTGAACCTCAACGTAACCAGAGAATTACTAAATATATTCTGAAGAAATTAGAAGAGGGTGACTATTTCAATGGTTTGCAACAAAAAGGATACAACGTGGTGTTAAATTTGACACCCGTTTAGACGTTTTTAAATCATTTTTATCCGTAAAATAGTTACAAATATTTGAAATAACCGTCACATATGACTTACATATTTTATATATGAATGTCAATTTTTCTAGAGATTTATTTATATATTAATTATGTTAAAAATATTAAAAATAATTAAGTATATATAATATAATTTTATATTTATTTTATGAACAGTGTAAAAAATACTATTTTACAATTTTTCAAGGGCAAGTTTTTCTGATAATTCACCATAGAAGTTATTCAATCATAATGTCATCTTATAATCAATGCAAATATAAATCCTCCCAACTTATATTTCTACAATATCAACATAATATAATAGAGTTACACAATACTTTCATAATAACATATGAATGTATATATTATTGACAATGTTAAGAAGTACCATCATAACAACATTCTGAAAAGATAAATAGTTATTTAGAATTTTCTTGCTCCAATTATAACAACATTATCTACCAAATTCAATCCCCGAGACACTATTTGTGATGTTTTTTTGTACAAATCAGCCATCAACCATTTATATTGTGTACAATCTTTGCATCTTCTTTTCATCCCCACCATAATTTTTTTAGGATGGTTTCCTTTGCACCTAATATAACATAGAAAGTGTTCTTAGAACTGTATGAAAAAGTATTTCTAATCCAAACATTTTCTAGGTCTCTTATTGTTACTCCCTTGACTATATTGTAATGTTCCTTTCCCCAAGCAAGTCTTGGATACAATACAATCAATATTTTTTATTGAATCCCACTAATATATTTTTAACATCAGCATAAATGATGTTGTCAGACAAGAATCCTAGTTCACAGTATGGTGATAATAATTTTATAAATTCTGACAGGCCACCTCATAGGTTGATAGTTTTCATGCCAAACCTTGAATGAAATATTCCTATTGTATGTTTTTTTATCCCATATAGAAGGTCCTACATATCTAAAATAAGTAAATAAATCTTATCGCTACCTGCAGGGAAGTAAAAATTTTTTATCTTCAGTGACCACACATCAATTCTAACCAATTGAAATAAACAACATTTTAGCTTACAACTAATAGTTATCGATTGAGATTGCGGCTTGGATTACACCACCTTTACACACTACTAGATCCATTGATGTAAGATATATTTCAAATAAACATTCATCAATTCATAATCTATTTCTTGCTATTGAAAATGTGAGCATAATGTATTTGAAATAAACATTAATCAATTCATAATCGATTTCATGTTTGTGTCAAATTAAAACTTAAATGGATAAACACAATGGTTTATGTAGTGATATGGTAAGTAAAATATCAATTGTTCTCTGTCTTATAATTCAAATTTAGTGGCTACTAGGCTACGCTTATATTTTTCAAACCACCCTTTGGTGGAAAACATTCCTCAACTATTAATGAGGATTTGCGACCACACTAGCCATGCCATCATTGGCCAAACTACACTTAACTGGACAATCTTTAATGAGGCTAGCCAAGTGTTGCTTTACATACCTACGAGCTAGATCAAGTAGTATGTAGTTCTGTTTATGATGATGTTGAATCCAAAACAATGTTAATTCAATGTAAGTAGTCAATATGCAGTAATGAATAAATGATACATTGTAGACAATACACAATATACAATTGTAAATCAATGAGATATTGATGAATGTCAGGTATTTTAGTCTAACCATTACTGTATCAAACATGGATGCATAGAGTTCGCCAAGCTCTATACTGATTTTAAAATTATTATTGTAGCTTACAAATGGATTTCCTTAAACTTTCTTCTACTATAGGCAAAACATATAAACTAATGTCTATAAGTTATCATTTCCTATAAATTTATGGGCCTTATAAATGATTTTGTTTTAGAATACACATGGATAACATACATAGTTGTGAGTGTTTATTCATGCTTGAATACCTCTCGAGCCCTCCACGATTCGTTCTCCGGTTGTAGGTTGTTTACGTAATCATTTATTGTCTTCTAAATTTGTGGGGCTTATTAGTGGTTTTGTTTGTAAATTCACATGATTAACATAATGGATCTGATGGCATATTCATTTATGATGTTCTGTGTCCTCCACATCTATCATCTAAACTATAAAAACATAAGTTTGTTAAAAAATTGAAAACCATGGCAATTGAAAATAGAGCTCATTAAACATATTTATAAAATGATTGAAGGTAAATCACCATGTTGAACTGGTTGTGTAACGTCAAGGTGAAAGGGTTGTACATCATCTTTTATAGCTTTTTGGTTGTCTGCATAAACAATAAATGTATAAGTAACATATATAGGTTAAAATCCATTAAACAAAATCACTTGTTGAAGTTGTCTTCAGCGATGAACCTTTCTTCATATGAGAATAGTAATGTTTCAAAAAAATTTCTTGACTATGTGTCTCAACAATAAAAAAATTTTTGGAATCCACTAATGCACGAAGTGCAACATTGCTGCCCTAAGGCACTAGTACTAGAGATTTTTTGGAACAACATCGAGTGAAAATATCAACCCAAAACTCATATGATATTTCAAAAGGAAAAGGATGGATGTTTCCTTGATGGTGAATCACATCACCCATGAATGTCTACAACTCGATGGGTTGAGACTCTCAATGCGATTGCATAACATGGAGCTTTTCCCAAGTGTGGGACCTTGCGAATCAGAAAGCTCTCCGGATAAAGGCCGGTTCCTATTCCTCTATTCAGATGCACACATAAAAATGCAGAGGGTTTAATAAAAACCTAATCTAACTTGTCAAGGAGACAGGGTAAGAAGATGCATAAAAATAAACCTAAACTAACAAAGGTGATGCACCGAGGAATGAAGAACACCTGTCTTGCCAATAAACACAAACCATTAAAATGTAATGCAAGATCATGCACAGATAACCAAATTTGCAGTGAAAGATCAGGAGGATGCAAATGAACATAGAGAGGGTTGAGAATCATCCACAGACATGCATTATTTGCTCCAAAGATTGATACAATACACTACAAAATGCCAAGAGGCAAAGTTGCATTACAATTTTAGATGGGAGGTTTGAACTCCACAAATTCACTTGCTAAAGAGAAGAAGGGAGGGGAAAAACAAGAATGTCAAACCTTTAGAAAGAAGCCCCTCCTTACAATTTATAGGAAGAATGAGAGAGGGAAGAGAGAGGAAATCTAAATCTACCCCAACCACCTCCAGGTTGTATTTAATTCATCTCATTATGGTAGTAGGTGAGAACCCTAACAAACCCAAAAAATGGCAAACTATATTTTACATTTTTGAAGAACTTTTTCTCACCCAATTAAATATATCCAGTTAGTAGTTGGACAGAGGACCTTGTAAGCTTTCCAAAAATTCCAACCTTGCATGAATCTGAGCTCCCTGTGAAAATTTATGGCCATTTGAATATTCCCTAAGTCAGGGTCTGTTTCCAGTCGGGTTCGGGTTCTCCTTTGCATTTGCATCGGGTTTGGAGGGTGCCTCAACATGTTTTCACCCCATGCTTTCCCGACTCCAAAACCTGATTTTCCTAGGTAGTGTTTCGTGTTTTTCAACCTCTCGACATATTTCCTTTGTGTCGGGTTTTCCACCTCTCCGACATATTTCTGTGTGTCGGGTTTTGAACCTCTCCGACATATTTCTGTGTGTCGGGTTTTTTCCACCTCTCTGACATATTTCCTTTGTGTCAGGTTTTTGGACCTCTCCGACATATTTCCTTTGTGTTGGGTTTTTCCACCTCTTCGACATATTTCCTTTGTGTCAGGTTTTTGGACCTCTCTGACATATTTCCTTTGTATCAGGTTTTTATTTACCCAGGGGGTAGATATATAACATTTCCTTGAGGTAAATTTCACTTGTAGTTACCAATTTTTGTTGTAGTTTCTACATCCAATCCCTAATTACCTCTTATCTATAATCATCATTATTGTTGCGGTTGTGCACACAAGATATTGTGTACATAAGACACAAACTTTTGAATATCCTGTTGCTATCATAGAGTTTGTAACATCCATCCAGAATCGATACTCCAATGTCTTTAACCTTTTCCATGTAACATTTTTGAATAATCAATTGGTATTAGAACAATAATAATATAATCTAACACACTAGTTCTGATAATTATTATAAGCTCCATTATTACATCAGAAAAGAAATATCGCTAGCCAAATTGTAAAAATCAGCGATCACGCATTCAACATTGAAAGGATTAGTCGAAGGAATAACTGATAAAGTTGATGGAAGATGGAATGGATATGCACATTTACAAGAAAAATTGTCTATGTCTTCCATCCTTGCTGGTATATTTCCTTCCAAAGGACATCACATAGTTGTCTAATATTGTCTAAGCCTCGACAGGAAGAACTTCTTCCACCTCATGATCTTTTTCCATTTTTTCATTTTTTTATCCTATATGGGAATCAAATTTTCTTTTTCCATTTCTCTCTTCACCCAATAGTATAGACAATTGGTAGTAGTGTGATTCATGCAATTTAAATTTTTCAATTACATTGGATTCACTGTAGGTTGTCAATACAATATTATCGAATGCTTATTTCTCAAATAATGTAGAACTTTTGCTCTCATTTTGTTGTCTCCTTTTATTCTCCGTAGTAAGAATCAAATGTCTCTGCTATTACACCAACCTCAAAAACCCAGTTGATTTAGTATTCATTTTCAATCCATGTAATTTTTATTTAGATGGGTTTGTCTCCAATTTAGTCAAATATGTTTGCCTTAGCATAGTAAACAACTTGGAATGTTTTGGAGGTGAAAGAAAACCTTTTATATCCAAGAAATGACAAACAAAAGATGTTTTTTTCATTTCTATACAATTTTATGAATACTATAAATATACCATTGTGAATGTATTCTGCATATGAACAACCAATTTTTTCAGAATCTATTAGAACTCCAAATTCCAACCATATTGTGAACATGAATATGGTTTGCTGTTTATGGAGGCATGCATTTCTCGTTTCTTGAACAAATAAACATCCAAATCCATATCCGAATAAGACACTTATTATTTTCAAAGTCAATGCGTTCCACCTGGACATGTAGTGTCCCCAAATCAATAACTTCTAACGATAGAACAATACCAACTTCCTCGTGATTGTCATCTATAACAAAAAAACAACCACATGTCAACATGGTAGTTTTCAGGGGAATGGATTTCCACAAACCATTCCTCATCTCTTTTCTTCCAAAAATACCACCTACGATGAATGGAATTGTTCTAAATGGAGCGCGAATAATGGAAGACATTTTACCTATAATTAGAGTAAAATACATTAATAATTAGGTCATTTCCGAACTTTAATTTTTTTCTCTCGCATTGTCTGATAAGGAATTTAAATACTACCCTAGCGGTCACTAATCTCTAGAGTTATTTACTATATAACATAAGAGAGTAATTAACTTAATGGTTAGTGACCGCTAGGATTTGACATGACATCTTATGTATCATTCAACTTGTTATAGTAATTCATACTTTTGTGGATCAAATCAATAATAATAAATTTTTCTAAAAGTATGAAATCAAATTATGATGCATTGAAAGATACAAAACCATTTTCACCTTTTGAAAGGATTATCTATGAGTCAGACAAGATATAACATTCCATAGATGGCATGATAGGAACGTTAAAAAATATACACTTTAGTGGCAAATAGAATTCTAGTCATATATAAAAGAACACATAAAATATTTTTTTAATCCATTTACACCTATTGAATGGAAAAATGTAGAGGACATTAAGATCTAATATTTGGTATTTCAAAGAGAGTGTTTGAGAAACAAATCACAATAACGGAGTTTACGGTAGCTCGGGATTTTTTTTTAGAAGACGATGTGATTTATGTGTATATCGGTCATATTGTAGTAGTGAGGATTAAATGCCTGTAACAAGACTAAGGAAGATGTTTAAAGGATAGCGGTTGGAAGATATAATGTTTGGTATTTTGAGGAGAGTATTTGAGCAACAAATCACATTAACGGAGTTAGTGATAGCTCATCATTTTTTGTTATATAAGACAATGTGAAATATATGTATATCAAACATACTTTATTCATTATGTTTAAATGTATATAACTAGTCTAAGTATGATATTTTAAGTGTAGTGCTTGGTGGGAAATTCCACAACAAGCTATCAAAAACAAACTGAAGGATTACACTTTTCCTAAACGTAAGTATGACACTCTTCACAATAGCTTTTTTTGTGAAACAATGCTCTCTATAAGGTCATGGTGGGTTATACCTATTTGAGAAAATATTTGATTATTAACAATGTTTATTGAGTACCACTAAAACAAGGGTCTATTCTCTCTTACTCTAACTATAAGTTAGATTTACAATACTAATTGAAAAATATATTCAAAATTGTTTTAACTTATGTTAACGGATTTAGAGTGCCCGTCTTCTTAGGATCGAAACATTTACTTGTCGATACATCAGTATCGATTGAGGGTAAAAAGCACTAAGAATTTAAAAATAGCAATAAAATAACAAATCATGACCTATCTTAGCGGAATCTAGGGTCCTACCATTTCATCTTGTCATTGTAATCACTTTCTGTACACTTTTTACTTGCTAGTGATTTTCATTGATTATAATTGTATCATATTTGATAGACTATCCATGGCGGAAACAAGTGTTACACTAAAAATCCTCAATAGGGATCAAGCCATATGTATTTTCCATAAAATATATTATTTGTAACATATAATTCACAATGTTTTGTATGGGAAAAATTTTTTTACCTAATGTTTAGTTTCATTACTTATCGAAAGTAATGACACAAAAAAATGCTAGGTTCAATAGTTTCTTATTTTGAAAATTGTGATAAAATAATAAATCGACCTAGTTGAGTGACCGTGAGGCTCCTACCATTATGGTCATTATAAACACTATATGTAAAACTTTGGATCACTAGTGTTTTCCATTGATTATAATTGTATCATGTTGGCTGGAATGTACCTAGATGAGACAATAACTACACTACATACCATCTAGAGGGATCAATCCTTATATAGTTCCCATAAGGTATATTATTTGAAACACATAATTCACATCAAATCTTATGGGAGAAAATGCTTAGAAAAAGCTAAGAATTTTTTTCCTTATCAAAAGTAACGACATAGCGGAAACTAGGATAAACAATTTCATAATTTGAAAATAGCGATAAAATAAAAGATCATGCTCTAGTTTAGTGGTCACTAGGCTCCTACCATTACCGCTAGTCATTATAAACACTATATGTATAGCTTTGGGTTGCTACTATGTTTTCATTTATTATAATTATAACATATTATTAGTGCCATCCTCATGGCGGATCCAAGTGTTGCTACTTAACCATTAAGAAGGATCATGACTTATGTAGTACTCACAAGATGTATTATTTGTAACATATAATTCACATCTGTTTGTACAAGAGAAAATGCTTAGCGATCACTAAACTTCTATACGTATTGAATGGAACAACCTAACAACTGCTAGGATCAACTATTTCTTATTTCAACACTATGTGCACGGTTTTTGAATGATAGTGTTATCCATTTATTTTAATTGTACCATATTCATAGGCTATGCGTGGCGGAGAGAAAGTCTTGCATTACATACCCTCGAAATGGATCGAGATGTATTATGTGTTTCCCATAGGATAAAAAGTTTCTTATTTTTGAAAATATCCATAAAATAACAAATCATGGTATAGCTTAGTAGCCACTAGGCTCCTACCTTTACCTCTTCTCATTATAAACACTATCTTTATAGTTTTGGATCACTAGCCTTAGTATGTAGTTCCCATAAGATATATGGTTTTCAACTCATATTTCACATTGTTTCCTATCAAATAAAATGCTTAGTGACTGCTAAGCTCCTTTACTTATTGACAGAAATGACATATCAGACCCTAGGCTCAAAAGTTTCTTATTTTGAAAATAGCCATAAAATAACAAATCATGATATAGCTTAATGGTGCTAGGCTCCTACTTTACCTCTTCTCATTATAAACAATATCTTGTAAAGTTTTGGATCACTAGCCTTAGTATGTAGTTCCCATAAGATACATGGTTTTCAACTCATATTTCACATCATTTCCTATCAAAGAAAATGCTTAGCGATCGCTAAGCTCCTTTACTTATTAACAAAAATGACATATCAGACCCTAGGCTCAAAAGTTCTTATTTTGAAAATAGCCATAAAATAAAAAATCATGGTATAGCTTAGTGGCCACTAGGCTCCTACCTTTACCTCTTCTCATTATAAACACTATCTGTATAGTTTTGGATCGCTAGCCTTAGTATGTAGTTCCCATGAGATACATGGTTTTTAACTCATATTTCACATTGTTTCCTATCAAAGAAAATGCTTAACGACCGCTAAGTTCCTTTACTTATTGACATATATCAACCTTAGTCTCAAAAGTTTATTATTTTGAAAATAGCCATAAAATAACAAATCATGGTATAACTTAGCGGCCACTAGGCTCCTACCTTTACCTCTTCTCATTATAAACACTATCTATAAAGTTTTGGATCGCTAGCCTTAGTATGTAGTTCCCATAAGATACATGGTTTTCAACACATATTTCACATCATTTCCTATAAAGAAAATACTTATCACCGCTAAGCTCCTTTACTTATTGATAGAAAATGACATATCGGACCACAGGCTCAAAGGTTTCTTATTTTGAAAACATAAATATAATAACAAATCATGGTATAGCTTAGCGGTTGCTAGGCTTCTACCTTTACCTCTTCTCATTATAAACACTATCTTTTTAATCTTGGATCACTAGCCTTATTATGTATCCCAAATAACTTGTTTGAACTTGCCACATGGTACATTTTAATTGGAGAATTAATTTAAATTAGTGTACACTATATCTAACAATGTAGAAATCAAGTTTAATAAAAATTAAAACTAAAATGTTTTATATTATTCTATTAAACTTCAAAACTATGTTTACCATTTATTTCTTTAGTTATCTTATAATATATTTTTTTACTATGCTTGTTTTATTATATATTATATAATATATCTGTTATTATTTTAATATATTATTATAGGCTATAGACAATGTCAAATTGCATTGTTTTTAATTCATGTTTAGTTTTAATTTTTAAACCATGGAAAAATCAAAATAGCAAATTTGAATTCCCCGCATTTTCGGATATTTGAAATTTTAATAGCCACCCTTTTGCTTTAAAAGGGGAAAGTGAAAATTTCAAATTTTCGTATCTCACACTTTTTTATATTTTGAAATTTATTTTGTGGAATATGCTAAACAAATTATTAAAAATTAGGGTTTCTATTTTTTTAGTCACACATGTCTTCAAAATAAAAAAATATTAGATTACGAGGATGAGTTTTCAATCCGGATTGTTTTTTTCATGTGATTATAATCTTGTTTGCAAAAGGCACAAAAAGATGCACAAAAGATGCACACATGAAGGCAAGGAAATCAACGAGGTCAGCAATAATAGAATCACACAAATTATTTGATTGAGGTAGCAGATGGAGGTTTCATAGACAACATAAAGTACGAAATAATCCTAGATATTAATAAATCAGGTATTTATAGTAAAGGTGTACCTTTTTTGATTGCGGGCTCTATTGGTTGCTCTGTAGTCGACTAGTTCATGTGTTTTCCATGACAATCCAATCGTGATCCCACCACCAGCCCTCTGTTTTTGGCCTCTTGAATCGTGCTCCACGCAAAGCCATGCTATCCAAGTATTTTTATATCCTTGAAAAACCACCTTGTTCTTCATGAAAACACATTTTTTTGTGTGCATTAACAAAATAAAATTTAATCCCTTTTCTGCTCTAGTATTTATCTCTGTTTAACGCTTTCACTTTTCTTCATTCTATGTCTCTCTCTGGGTATTTTCATTTCAAATTTCTTGTTCTCATTCCTACGATTGTTTTTAGGATAATGATGGCTTGTGGCATAGTTACTTTTTTTTAAAATTGTATTTTGGTTGGGAGGACCAAAATATTTTAATTTTGTTTAGTAAGATGATGCAAAGAAACATCACTAATTAGTTCATATTCCATTTTTTACATGGTTTCCGCTTAGACATTTTATGAAAATATATGAGGTTAAAAATTATTTTAAAACTAGAAAACCATATTAAGAATTCAATTGTATGATAATTATTTTCAGTTATATACGTGTTTCCATGTAGAAATAGCCAAATGGAATGTCTTCAACAATTTTATGTTCTGTAGAATGGAAGTTAAACATATTATATATACATGTAAATATTATTAAATATAATTTTTAATCACTTTATATTTAATAATTAATATATACTTCCTTTTGAGCCCACTAACCTATGCCAAAAATTCACATAGATTTGTGGCCGACACGATATAATTGTTTGTTTTGACAACCAATTTAATAAACCATAAATTTATTTTCAAATTAAATACATGATTCTACACATATATTTATGTATCCTTTGTATAAACTCTATATTTATTTGTTATCATTTATGGATTTTCAATATGATTTATCTTGTATGAATACACTCTACATTAAAAAAATTTCCTACCCTAGCGCCTAATAGGCTATACTTCTTATTTGGAGAAAACATTCATTTACCTTGGTGGCCTTGTGGATCAATTGTTTTTTATATAGGCGACACACTATTTTTTGGGCCTAGTGATTGCTTTGTCATTTTTATCCTATT
Organism: Taxus wallichiana var. yunnanensis; assembly: GCA_018340775.1. Lineage (NCBI taxonomy): Eukaryota > Viridiplantae > Streptophyta > Pinopsida > Cupressales > Taxaceae > Taxus > Taxus wallichiana. Next base: position 5,620,447 of record JADAXU010000059.1, on the reverse strand, counting down.
ATATATGCAAAGATTAACAATTTAGATTTATAACACAACTTCATTATGAACATGACATATTTACCTTTAAGAGTAGCTTAGCGGCCGCTAGGGTGCAATGAGTAGATCACATCGTATCTAAAAACTTGTTGTATAACTTCTTGGCATTAGTCTAAGTTTCTTTAATTGTCATAAATGTAAAATAATTCTGCCAAAATCTCATAAGAAATAGAGAAATCTATATGTATACTCTGTATATCACATAAAATACATGATTGTACACGTATATTTATGTATCCATTATATAAACTCCAGATTTATTTGTTATTGTTTATAGCTTTTTAATATGATTACTCTTATATGAACACACTCAACATGAAAAATGTTTCCTACCCTAGCAACCACTAGGCTATAATTCTTATTTTGAGGTCGTCTTCATTTACATCATTGGCCTCACAAATCAATTTGTTTTTGATATAGGCATCACATTATTATTTGTCTCTATTTTTATACGCAAAGATTAACAATTTAGATTCATAGCACAAATTTGTTATAAACATGATATATTTACTTTTAAGAATAGCTTAGTGTCCGCTAGGATGCAATGAGTAGATAACGTGTCTTATATTATTCTATCAAAATCTCATAAGAAATAGAGAAATCTATATGTATACCTATTTAACAAATAAAAGGTTGATGTTTAGAACTCTGTGGATGCTAGGTAAAGCAAGATCTATATACATTAGTAAAAAAATTGTTTGGTTTTTAAAATTTAAACTAGGATATTTTTAGCTTAGCGGTTGTCGTTAGGATATATTAACACTTAAAAGTAGGATATTTAAACTATTCTAGTCGGAGACATAATATTTATGGAAAGGATTTCACTAATTAATGAAAGAGTTTTTGAGTTTAACGACCACTAGGTTAGCCCAAGACATAATATTCAGATCTTACGATCAGTTTAGAATAAACAAATTAAAAATTAAAACAATATATTTTGAGCATAGATGTCATATAATTTATTAAGTTATTGAATTATTTTGAGATTACCGAATCTAGTTAATATTTGAGATCTTAGAGGTCTAACTTAATTAAATAACATAGTTTGAGCTTAGTGGTCTCTAGGTATTTCACTATAATATTTCGCTAAAGAGTCACTAACATTTTAAAAACTAAAGAAAGACATATTGTGTTTAGTTTCCACTAAAGATATCATAGATATAATGATATTTAAAACTTAATGTCTTGTAACTTATGACACAACATAATATTTGGATCTTAGCGGTCTCTAGGTTTCAAAAATAAAGTAAGATATTATAAGCTTAGCGGTTGGTAGGTTACGCTAAAACATAATATTAAGATATTTCAATTTTAAGATTTTAAATTAAGATATTTCGAGCATAGCACCCACTAGGTTATGCTACCACATAATCATTGGAGCCTAGTGGTGGTTAGGATTTAATAAACTAAATTAAGGTATTTTGAGCTTAGAGGTCCTAGGTTATGCCACAACATATTATTTGGGGATTTCATTTGCTATGGTTTAATAATTTCAATTACAATATTTTACAATATTTAGTGACCGATGGGTTATGCCAAAACATAATATTTGGATCTTAGTGGTCATTACGATTTCACAAATTAAATCAACATAGTTTGAGCTTAGTGGCATTAGGTATTTAAACAATATATTATTTCAACCTAAAGAGTCACTAACATTTAAAAAACTAAAGAAAGACATATTGAGTTTAGTTTTTGTTAGGTTATGTTTCAACATAACCAAATAAATGATATTGTACTCTTCAAAGTTGCTAGGTTTTAACAAATTAAGGTAATATTTGGATCTTAGCAGTCTCTAGGTTTCAACAAAATAAAGTAAGATATTACAAGCTTAGTGGCTAGTAGGTTACACCATAACATAATATTTGGATCTTAGTGGTCATTGCGATTTCACAAATTAAATCAACATAGTTTGAGCTTAGCGGCCACTAGGTATTTAAACAATATATTATTTTTGACCTAAAGAGTCACTAGCATTTAAAAAACTAAAGAAAGACATAATGAGTTTAGTTTCCACTAGTATATCAAGATATTGAATGATATTTTAAACTTAACATCTGTTTGGCTTATGACACAACATAATATTTGATCTTAATAGTCTCTAGGTTTCAATAAAATAAAGTAATATTTGGATCTTAGTGAATACTGGGATTTAACAAATTATATCAACATAGTTTGGGCTTAGTGGTCGCATTAGGTATTTAAACAATATAATATTTTGAGCTAAAAGGTAACTACTATTTAACTAAGTAAAGAAAGACATATTGAGTTTAGTTTCACTAGTATATCAAGTTAGTGAATGATATTTTGAGCTTAGTTTCCGCTATGCTTGAGTTTATTCTCCATTAGGTTATGTATTATCACAAACAAGATATGTATCCCAAACAAGATATGTATTTTCATTCTATGATTTTAAGATTTTAAATTAATATATTTTGATGATAAGTCTTCAAAAAATAGTACATGAGGAACTAGTCCATGATAAGTCTTCTAGCAACAGTGGACTCCCATGATGATTAAAAACAACTTATCATATTAAATATATGCCAAAATGAATGGGAAGAGTTGTAATAAAATTTAATTCACCCATAAATACTTCCTATATCTATATGCTTTGCTATACAGATAAAAATTCGAGCCCTTAATAAAAAACTAAAGACAAATGCATCCAGGAAAGATTAGGCCTTTCTGCCTCTCGTTTCACATCACCAATGATCTCAACATCCAAGTCCCCTTTAATTTGATCAGAGGAGGAGGAAAAATCCACACAAAATTTTGAATTTTCACTTTAGCACAAACATGGAGTTCTATACCCTGATTTCCCACAACCACCTCTAGAGCACATGTAATCACTTGCATCCCCCATGTCAAGGCATGGACATGATACTGAAGGCTGAATAGATTCTCTTCCAACTTCTCATGCTCTTTATGCAAGATAAACTACCCAAAGAGTTGGAAAATATGTTTTCTTCACTTCAACCCTTACGCCATGTCAAAAATTTCCTCCACCCTTTGGACTATGGTTTAGGTCAAGCATCATCTTGCACATGATCTCAAAAATATCATTATCCTCTTCTTCTTCAAAACACTCCATGACCAACATAGACCTTCTTGAGCTAATTCTTCATAGATGAGTTCCAGATTTTCCTATCCATCTAAGAAGTAAAAATTCCCCAAGATCCTTGCATGTCATAGCTCTCCATCTCTTCCTACTAGGACCATACTTCATGCTACCCAAGAAACCACCAGCACCCCTATCACCATCACAGAGAGACATGAAGCACAATGATCAAAAATAAAAGAGGACATGGGTAGTGAAATGTCCAACCATCCTGAAGATATAAAGCCAACAACATGCAACACACACGAATGGAGGCAAGTGTGAGGGTACTGAAGATCATCATTGGATATCCTAATCATAAATATCATTCTTCCCATTAAAAATCTTAAATTCCCGATGCCATCTTACATCTCATGTGCATATAACCATTAATCGATCCCATTTATCACACAAATGTAATCTATCAATGTCATAAATTCCCATTAAAGCCACACATGCCATATCCTCTTGTCACCGCTAAACAAGGTTACACCTCTGAATAACCTAATAATTTTTATTAAAATCTTATAAGTCACTACATTTTTGAAAAATTAAAGTAGGTTGTTTTGAGCTTATCGACCTTTAGTTAATCAACCACATTAACTTTGGAGAATTGTATAGCAATCAAGATCTGTATAAATTAGTCGACTTTATTGTATGATTTTAAGATTTTAAATTAAGATATTTTGATCCTAGCACCCACTAGGTTATGCCACCACACAATATTTGTAGCCTATCAATGGTTAGGATTTAATAAATTAAATTAAGATATTTTGAACTTAGCAGCCACTAGGTTATGCCACAACATAATATTTGGATCTTAGCAGTCTCTAGGTTTCAACAAAAGAAAGTAAGAAATTATAAGCTTAGCGGCTGTAGGTTACACCAAAACATAATATTTGGATCTTAATGGTCATTGGGATTTAAAAATTTGAATCAACATAGTTTGAGCTTAACGACCACTAGGTACTTAATAATATAATATTTTGAGCTAAAAAGTCACTAGTATTTAACAAACAAAAGAAAGACATTTTGAGTCCAATGTCCTCTAGGTTATGCTTAAACATAACCTAACAAATTATATTGTAATCTTATAAGTCACTAGGTTTTAACAAATTAAATTACATTGTTTTGAGCTTAACGACCTCTAAGTTAATCAATGACATTAACTTTGGAGATCTTTATAGAAATCAAGACCAATATAAATTAGTTGAATTTTTGTATGAATTTAAGATTTGGAATTAAGATATTTCGAGCTTAGCGCCCACTAGGTTATGCCACCACATAATATTTGAGACTACTGGTGGTTTAAGATATTTTGAGCTTAATAGCCGTTAGCTTATGCCACAACATATTATTTGGAGATTGTATTCACTAGGGTTCAATAATTCATAGTTACTGATATTTTATAGTAGTTAACAAATTACAGAAGATATTTTGAACTTAGTTGGTGCTAGTTTAAACAACGACATAATATATGGAGCTTACGATCGATAGGATTAAACAAATTAAATTAACATATTTTGAACTAAGAAGAGACTAGGTACTTCCATAATATATTATTTCGAGCTTAGGGTTGTTATCATTTAAGAGTTATTGAATGATATTTTGAGCTTAGTATCCAATAGCTTATGACACAACATAATATTTGGAGCTTAGCGCACTCACTAGGTTTAAAAAAAAAGAAATAAGATATTATTAGCTTAGTTGTTGGTGGGTTACGCCAAAATAATATTTGGATCTTAGTGGTCACTAGGATTTAACAAATTTGAATCAACATAGTTTGAGCTTAGCGGCTACTAGGTACTTAAACAATATATTATTTTGAGCTCAAAAGACAATAGCATTTAACAAACAAAAGAAAGATATTTTGAGCTACGCGACTTGCTGCTAGGTTATGCCACAACATGTTATTTGGAGATTTCATTTGTTAGGGTTTAATAATTCATAATTATGATATTTTACAACATTTAACAAATTAGAGGAAGATATTTATAACTTTTCTAGTGTTACTCCCACAATATAATATTCCAATCTTAGTTTTCACTAGTACCTAACTACTAAGAGAATTATATTTTGATATTAGGCAATGATACATTATGCCACACCATAAATTTTTGGAGCTTAGTGGTCATCAAGTTTTATCAAAATAAAGTAGGATATTGTGATATGAGAAGCCACTAGGTTATACCAAGACATAATATTCATAGCATAACGATCTTAAGGATGTAAGAAAACAAAGTAAGATATTATGAGCTTATCCACGGCTACGATATGCCAAAACATAATACTATTTGGAATTAGAGTAAAAGTGGGTTTTTTGAAATAACCACATTCTTGTATAAAAAATACCTCACGGCCAGATATTACAATGAAACAAGAAGAGAACAATCCTATATATGCACAAAAAAAAAACCAAAAAGTCCCAAACCTAGACAAAGCCAAATTACATTTTATGGATATTCATGAGAGTAGTTGTTTCATCCTTAGCATCAACAATAGACTTTCCTTCAACCAACACATCCACTAACTTAATGTGTTCCAAGAAGTATTTGTTGATTTCATCTAGGTCATGTCTGTGTGACTTTTCCATTCCTTGATCACAGATATTGAGTGTAACATAATCTTCAATGGCCTCATGCGGGTCTTAGGTGAGATCTTCTCTAAATTCTCATGGTGTTTCGAATTTGCAGTGGGGGAGCCCATTTTCTTTGAAAAAGTAAAATAGGGTAAACCGAAGAGAGATCTCATAAAACATTATGAATTTATGAGTCCACGCTAAATTCCATGTAAAAAGGAGGAAGGACATCTGCACATGCTTATGTGATTAGGTGAGTTGAGTTGGCTGTAGCCATTACAATGTTCGGGAGACGAGAGGAGAATCAAGAGAAACATCGATAAGAGGTGGAGAGTAAGTAGATGCCACATTTGAAAGTAGTTCAAAGACAATAAGAGAGTTATCTACGGGGTTTGAAGGGTTATTAGCCATAGAGAAGATGAGGGAGAGACAAGAGAAAAATAATGGGGGAGACCACCGACCACTGATCATCTCAAGCTAATGACAAGTGATTCCAATCGAGTTGTAGGGAGACGAAGGTGAACGTCAACGATAATGGAAAGAGGGAGATGGTTATAGAGGAGGAGGGGGACACGATGCTGCTTTCCTATCTTAGAGGGGAAGTGTGAGATTTATTTTTGTAAGCTACCATTTTAAAGAGAAAATACAAAAGGCCTTGGTGGAGGAAAGTACCTTCCTCTTCTCTAGCCAGTTTAAGGGACTTCTCAAGTGATTGAAACAGAAAAGCCATGTTGGTATCCAAATTTGTTCTCCTTTTCGGTATGAGCAGTACGCTTATGTCATGGAGCTTAAAGATAGATTACACCATGTTGTATGTTGTTAGTAGCCGGGATATGGTCTAGCTAGCACTCGGGTTTGTGGAGAAATGGATAACACTCAATAGGAATTGATCTTGTCCTAGCTGTTTTAGGTTGTGCCTTACTGACCAAGGTAAGAGGACCTATTTTGTAACCTTGTAATGGTGAAGGAGATGAAGATTTCCTTCTCTTTGCTTGAAATTCAATGATGGAAACCCCGATGAAAACATGATCAACACCCATGATCTGAACTCTCACGAGTTGTCACCTCTCAAAACATGGGCATGTTCTCAAAACAAGGCAAAGGTTACTTGAGAGACATTTGAAATCTTGATCTGTTATGAATACTTTTGAAAATGGATTTTGATCTTCTATGGGTATACACATGCAAATCAAGGATAGTACATGATAGGATATTTGTTGTTTAGATGAATTTTGGTGGGGGATTGATAAGACAAACTGGATATGTCAGATCTTTGACAACCTCTACAATACTTGAAATAACTATCAGATGAAATGCTTCAAATAATCAGGACATTCTTTTCAACCAGAAGAGGCATAGATGGAAGCCCAGGCAACACTCTTCACACAATCTTTGAGAATTCACCACACAAGCTTGAAGTAAAGAACTCAATTAAACACAAAAATCCATGATCAAACCACGCCTGAGGTACCCCCAAAGGCTTACAAGAAATCTCTACAGTCAAGGAAGGTAAAGTGATTTTAAATTTGTTTATCTCCTTATCAGATAAAGGCTCTTCTAAACATGAGATTGAAAATGCCACTGAAATATCAACAAGAAATAGATATCCTATGTGATTTCTAAAGACTTTCAATGCAAGATTGCAACAAGAACAACAAAATTTATTTGCAGGCATTCAAAAATGATAACAGACACCATATTTCCCAAAGAAACACAAATTTAATTCAAAACTTGTTGGATTTAACAACAAGGGAGAGTTACATGAACAATATCAGAGATGTGTGATGGCTATACACTTGTAACCAACTCATATACATGAATTTTCCAACACATGAAACATTAGCTTGGTTCTTTGGTGGATTTTACAGAAGATGAGCTTTCTCTCAAAATTTGCCCGTAATTTTCAACTCCCAACCATTAAAAAATTCTCCAAGGTACATAATATACCACATGCCACATTAAAGTCTTCTTCCCAAAGCAAAGAATATGCTATGGGATCAAATTTGTTACAAAAAACCTCATGATTTGTAGAAAGGAACAACCAAAATAAATTTTTTTGATGAATGCCAGGTGTGCCAAAATTTTTAAATCATTACAAAATTTGGATCATTATCCACCCTAGGGTCATGTTTTTATCATTTAGGCATGCGAGCATCTTTCATTCATCATTTTTTACCTTTCTCCCTTTTCAATTTTACCTCTGTAATTTTCGATCGACTTTTACGTTTTTTATCCGGCCTAAGAAAAAATAAATAAAAACACTCTAGATCAAGGAATCAAGCCATAAAAATGTTGCCAACATTCTCAGAAGGCCAAGACGACCCAAAATCATATAAGGTTAGATGAAATTTGATGAAGAAATCATGATTCCAAGCTTCTTGGAGCTCTCATGGCGGCCAAATAGATGAATGCACAATAACCATCGATTTTGTATCAACTTTAAATGTCTACCCTCCATGTGGAAGATGAGATCTAGAAATAATCTCAAAATTACCTTTTTAAACCTTGGACAAGGTGAGACGCGTGTCAAAACGTGATTGGCTTGGGCCCATGCTTCAAAAAATGCTTTTTCGACCCTTTTAAAGTTTTGGAAAATTTTGTCACTTTTCCCCACCTGCCTCCTGGGCCCGCCACGTGTCCAAAGGTGGGCCCCATTGAAAACACAGATCAATTCTATTAATTTTTCATTTTTTAGATTTTGGAAATTTTTACATTTTTCCCCATGGGCCCGTACCCCGGTTTTCTCCTTTGCCATGTGTCCATCCTCTATTTGCTGTGGGTTCAACCTTTTATTCTACCCTTCAATCCTCCCTACCAAAATTTGTAAAGTTTCAAAACACTCCTCGTGGCCCATGCTCTTCATTTGACTCCTTTGAAAAGTGCCACGTGTCCTCCACAGATTGGCTATGGAGGCACGCCTTCAATTTTGACTTTAGCTCCCTTTGCCAAAATTTGTAAAATTTCCAAAAGTTTCTCCAAGGCCCGAACCTCTGCCCCCTCATACAAATTTCTTTCATGCGGCAAGGTGGACCAAACTTTACTTTTGAGATTTTTGCCTCCAAAGGTAAAAATTCTCAAACTCTCCCAAAGCCCCGCTTCTCCATTTTGCCTTTTGGGACACGTGTTGGCTCTAGATTGGAGTGGCAAAAATTTCACAAAATTTTCCTTCGGCCCCCCTGCTTGACTTTTTGCATTTCTAGACACGATGTCCACTTCTCATTGGTCGAGGACCTTCGCCCAAAACTTGACTTTATACCATTTGAAGTTAAAACTTCAAAACCATCACAAAACCCACCGACCTATTTTCCTTCTTGGACACGTGTTGCTTCAAGATTCAAATTCTAAATTTAAAATTTTGAAGTTAAAAACTTCAAATGCATAAAAACCTCTGCCCCCTCATATTGACTTCTCCTGGACATGTGTCCACCTGTGATTGGATAAGGGATTTCAGGGAAAAAATTTACTTTGAAAATTTTGCAAAGTAAAAGCCAAATTTCTCAAGGACAACCCACCACCCACCAATCCTCCAACCAATCATATCATGCCACGTATGCACTTTACTGTAGAAGGTGGAGCCACGGATCAATTTTTCCCCTTTGCCAAAATTTCAAAATGACAAGTTAGAAACATTTCCCACATATCCCCGGCCAATAGGAACCCGCCACATTGCTAATGTGTTGCGATGATGAATTTGATGGGCAAATGACACTCAGTATGACCGTCAAAATGTCAAAAATTCACAGGATGCCCTAGAAATCAAAAATTTCGACAAGGAAGGCAGTTTTTTTAAATTTTAAACCAACTAAATCATTTTTGACATTGCTTTCGACCTTGGGATTGGGAAATTAATTGCATACATTTGGGATTCGATCAATTTTGAGTTTTTGCATGATTTGACAAAGGAAAAATGACACACCGACCACTTGAAAAAACTAGGGCACAAAAAGGGGGAAACTTGGATTGTTGTTTCAAATTAGGGCAAAACAATAAGATCTTGGGCATTTTCAAGCATTCAATTGGGGAAGATGAACTATAGACCACCAAATCGAGAAGTAAAACATTTATGAGCAGATTTGGACATGGAACATTAGGGAACATTTTGCAAACTAAGAATTAGCACCAACATTGGCTCCTACTTGGGGATGGGCACTCCCAGTGAGTGCCACAAGGACAAAACGTAGACCAAGTGCCAAAAATCCATTGGGCAAGGAGTCAAAATGCAAGGTAGCCCAAAAACTAGAACTACCACCAAAAACAAACCGAGAAAACAACCAGAATGGCTGCCAAGGACAAAAGGGAGAACCGCACACCAACAAACAACAAAAAACAAAGCCAGAACAAGGACTATACAAATGTACAATTTGTGCATACCTCACTTTGGGGACTAATCCAAGAAATGTTTTAAATGTCTGCCATTAACAGGTAGCTCCAACAATTCCCCATCTAGATCTTTGAGAAAAAAGGTATGCTCACCAATTCTGATGTCAATGGCATAAGGGCCCATCCATAATGCATCAAAATTTCCATGCTTGCCCTTGTCTTCATGCCTACTATCCCACAACAAAACCAAATCTCCAATATTGAAGGCTCTAGGAGTGACCTTCTTATCAAACAACCTCTTCAATTTCTCTCTAAATCTGACATGCCTCTAATGGGAAGCTCTTCTCTCTTCATCTAACTCAATGATCTGATTGATCCTTGATTCATATGGGCTAAGCTCTTGATCTTCCAACTGTTGGGAAAACTGAAATGAAGATAATTGCAGGTGAAAGGGCAACAAATCCTAAGTTCCATACACCAATTCAAATGAGATTTTACCAGTTACTCTTTTAGGATTTATTCTATCATCCCAAACTACAAACTTCAATTGTTCTCCCCACTTCTTATTGTTCATTTCCAAGGTCCTTCTAATGATCTTGAGCAAGTTCTTATTACTAGACTCAACTTGTCCATTCCCTTGTGGATTGTAGTTTGAAGAATAAGTCAGATTTATCCCATATTCATTGCACATTGCCATTAAAGGTTTGGCTCTAAAGCACATGGCATTATCAGATACAATCTTAACTCGGAACTCAAATATGCATATGATATGATCTAACAAGAAATCCATCACCACTTGGTGTGATGCCTTCTTAGATGGAATTGCTTTAACCCATTTTGTAAAATAATCGGTGGCTACAAGGATCCACTTATGACTAGCACTAGAAGGATCTGAAATCTCACCAATGAAGTCCATCCCCCATTGCTTGAAAGGAGCTTCAATTGATATAGGCTATAAAGGAAGGGAGCCTGAAGCTTTCAGTCTTCTAGAGAAACGTTGGAAACTATCAAATTTTCTAACCAGTTGGGTTGCATCTTTGAAGAGATAAGGCCACCAATAACCAGCTCTCAAAATCTTATGTGCTTTGTTACTCTCCTAACAAAGTGTCCTCCACAAAATCCCCCATGGAAATCAACAACTATCTTGGGAGCTTCATCTTCAACTATGCATTTCAAGAGGACACCTTCAGGGTTCTTCCAAGCCAACCCAAGGTCTGTAATGATATATTTTTGAGAAGCCAACTTGAGGGATCTTTTCTGATTTTTATTTAAATGATCAGGATAGCAAAGGTGTCTAAGGTAAAAGATCACATCCTTGTACCATTCAGAATTTACCAACTTTGCAAGCACATCTACCCTTTCTTCCTCTAGCTGATTCACTTCTACATTATGCAAGTTGCTCTCAGCCATGAGCTTAGCAATACCCAAACCTCTTACCAACTTTGTGGTTTACATGTCTATATAATATTCCTGTAGTTTTTTCACCCATCTACATCTTTTACTTGAGATCTCCATCTATGATAAGATGTCTTTCACCATGGTGTGGGGAACATAGGTAACCAATTTTGAACTCAATATATAAGGCCTGAAAATTTTTGTTACCTTCACAAGGAAAATGATTGTTTCTCCATGATTGTATACTTTAACTCAGCAACTTGTAAATCCTTACTAAAGAAGGCAATAGGCCTCTTAGCTCCATTCTCATCCTTTTGTAACAAAATAGAAGCAATGGTATATTCGGAGGAAAAATAAAAGACTTGGAAAGGCCTCTCATAGTTTGGTGTTTGTGAGAGCAGTGTGTGCTTAAGTGCATCCTTAATTCCTTTAAAGGATTGAATGGAAGCCCCCTCCCATTTGATAACTCAATCCTTCTTTAGCATTCTTATGATTAGAAGAGTCAACTCAGCAAAGTTGAAACAAACCTTCTAATAAAATTAATCGACCAAAGAAATCTTGGATGCCTTTCTTGGTTCTTGGGATATGTACTTTGCTGATTGCTTCCACTCTCTCGGGGTCTATCATAACACCATGCTTCAACACAATGTGACCAAGAAACTTGGCCTTTTACACGCCAAAATGACACTTCTTGATTAAGAGAAATGCCATACTCCTACATCTTATCAGCATCTTCTCTAGTGCCGTAAATGATCACCTCTCTACCTTGAGAATACGATCACGTCATCTTGGTAGACTACAATGAATTCATTGATATAACCATTAAAGCAACATCCATTGCTATTTGAAAAGTGGCACCAGTATTCATCAAAGCAATGGGCATCCTAATAAAAACATATGTTCCCCGAGGAGTAGTGAATGTTGTCTTAAGTCTTTCGATTATTTAACTACCACTTGATTATATCCAGAGAAACCATCCAATGTAGAAAGCAATTCAGACCCTATCACAAGTATAACATATTTTTCATATTTGGAAAGGATAGTTGTCCTTCATGGATGCTTTATTTAGATTTCTAAAATCCACACAAAGTTTGATGTCTCCATTATTCTTTCTAACCGGCACAAGGTTTGCAACCCAAGATGAATATCTAGTGGGTTGAATAATACCTCCATCTCTCAACTTCCTTAATTCATCCCGCATTTTCATGGAGAGAAGTGGATTAATTGGCCTTTTCCTCTGTTGTATGGTTTTGAGCATTTGTTTCAAGAGGGATCTCATGATGAAATAAATCTTCCCTGTATGCTTTTAGCTCTGAATAGGACCAAACAAGGCGTCTTGATATTTTTTAACAATTAGAGGTAGGACTATTTTTCTTCCTTGTTTAAGTCATGCCTTCCAAACCTTTCTTGGTTTGTCCTTTTTGATCAAAGTCATGCTCTTCCACATCCCTTGAGGCATACATGTTTCTATTTATGATGCAATGATGGTATTTGTTTTCAATTGGATGATATCTTTTCCAAAAAAATTTCTCTTCCTTTAGTCATGCATACCATTGGCTCCCAATCAATATTCTAATTTGCAAACTCACCTTGGTTTTGCAAGAACCTGAGCACTTGAGGATCATTGTTAAAAACTTGCCAATGTTTCACATTATCAGGGACAGCTGGCCTAGTCACCACTTCAACATTGTAATCAAAATAAGGTGAAATGGTGCAATTTACAAATCTAGAACCCAACATTGCCAATTTATCAAAGACATTAATATTTCTATCATGGTAAACAATGTTAAAGGAATCAAAAATTTCAATTAAATTCCAAACTACATGCTTATACTATTTCATATGCTGATTTTTGTAGCATACGATTTTCTTATTTGTTTGATAACCACTCAGAGTCTCCTTTCGTAAAAATATCTTTTACTCTATACTTCCATGTAATCCTTAACCCCAACAACAATGCCTCATACCTAGCAATGTTGTTAGTGCATTCAAAATTAAGTTTTAAGGAAAAAGTAAACTCTTCCAAACTAAGAGAAAGCAGAACTATACCAGCACCATTTCTAAATTTGGAGCAAGCTCCATCAAATAGCAAGGTCCAGGAGAACCTACCATATCAAGGCACTTTGATATGTCCATCTTGTGTTCTTTTCCATCAGCAAAACCAATGAAATTCTCAGCATCTACATCAGAAAACAACACTTCATAGGAAGCATTGTTGGGATCTTCAATTAGGTACAACATCTTCTTTTCACCATAAAGTTTGACCAAGCTGCCTTCAATGGGAATGGTGGCAAAAGACATATCCATATGAACACTACCACCAACACTTGCAGCCCATTTTCTTGACAAAAGCATACCCCATTTGGTAGGGCAGTCAACAATTACAACATCAAGTTTCAAATTCTTACCGGATAGGCTGCAAGTTGCACTACCAAACCCTTCACACAACCAACCACCGGAACTTCTCTTAAATCCATGGCATAAATTTCCCATAGGCAGTATTTGTCACCTTAATATCCAAATCATTCATGACTTCTAGAGGCATGACATTACATGATGCACCGGAATCAAACATACAATTGTGAAGTAGCCTATCTTTTATGAGCAAAGTTGTAAAGAATGGATCAACATTCAATTGGGAATCAACCAAGGATGTCCCCAAATATACCTCAGTGTCTCTCCAAGATCTTCCAGGTGATGGTGGTGTTTCAAGGCCAGCGATGATTTGATGAGGAGTCTCAACAACATTTACATTTCTGCTTGGGGTGATCTTCTCTTCTTTCAATCCCAAGTACTCAAATGCTCTTTTCTTATGCTCGGGAATTCTAAGCAACTCCATGATTGGAACACTCACCTTAATATGGCTCAATACTTGGGCTATGTCATAGGGGAAACTCTTTGGAAAAACAACATTGGAAGGGATACAAGAATATTCATCAGATGTCAAAGGATTCTTGGCAGCTTAGGCATGATGAGGATTGTAATTTTTTCTCGGGACAACAGAGCTTCTAGCAAGTGTTTCTTTCCTAGGAGCTTCTTTTGGAATGTTTGTGAGCAAGGGTGTTTTAGGTTTGGCTTGAGGCACAAATCCCTTAACAACCTTGCTTCTAGTGTTATAGTCCTTCTCTTGAGCTACAACAACATTCATCAACAATTATCTATCTTCCTCCGAAGGGATACCACCGTCATACTTCTTAATCATCAAAGCTCTCAAGTATTCAAAGTCATTGTTAGGAATTTCAAAAGCTTGCACTACATCAACTTCAAGAGCATGAGGGGGAGAAAGACTTGTACCTACTTGATGCAATCCCAAAAGGTAGCAACAATCCTAGCACTTATTACTTTAGTAGATGTTGCTCCTCCTTGTGAGCTTTAAGAACAACCCACCATGCAAATATCATCATCGGTTCCATCCTCATTATCAGATTTATCAACTTTTTGGTCCACTTCACATGGAGGATGAGGAAGAAAACATCTATCACACCAATCCATATCAGAACTTCATCGACAACAGTAGCAACCACGATAGTTAGAGGGTGAAGAACCAATCTGTTTTCATGTGTTTGGGGTTGTCTATTCACAGATCCAACAGGCCCCTTACCCTTTTCATCAAACCTTTGATCATTCCTATGGTGATTTCCAAATCTATCTTATGCCTCTCGCCTAAGCTGACTTTGTGAAGTCTGCCCAATTCCCTTCTCAACTCTTGCCAACTTGTATGAGATTTCTTAGATAGCCCCTGCCAAAGTCTTCACAACCTCTTCTAAATCAGCACCTTGCTAGCTTGGGGTTTTTCAGGGGTTTATCAATTTTACACCATCTCTCTTTAGAGGTTTCCCAATAGCCTTGATATTATTCTCAATTTGAAGTGCCATGGTGAAAGGTTGTCTTATATTGGTTGGGTTCTTGTCTCTTAGGTAATAGGCTGCCTTTTTATCAAATGCATCTACATATTTGATTAAACGTGATTCATCACAAGGCCTCAAACCAACAGAAACCTTATCAAAGTTTTGTTAAACCTTGTGTTGAAGTCATGGATTGATTCGTTAGGATTCTTCTTGATATTCTCAAACTCAAATAAAAGAAATCTAGGATCAGATCCTGTCACCCTATTACAACCTAAATGCATTTTTCATTTCAGTCCATGAATCAATAGAATTATTAGGCAGAGACTTGTACCAATCCCTAGCATCTTCTTCTAGTGTATGAATAAACAACTTAATATACATATCTTCAAAATCTATCTCAAAATCTTCCATCATATTATCAAAAAGTTTGAGATGCTTGATCACTAGTAATAGCATTGTTACCTTGGAATTTTGGCAACCTATTTCTAACATCTTGTGGGACAGTATTTGGGTAACCATCCATTCCTCTAAAATTTATAGGACCAAAGGTGTTAAAAATGAATGGAGGTCTAGGTGAGCCATATTTTTGGTGGGGGTGATCTTGGAGGTGAGACAAGCCGATGAGGAGTGCTATGTCTTTGGGGCTCAAGAATATGGTTCACAAGACCGATATCCTCTAAGTGCTGATTTTCTTGGAAAGTTTTACTTGAATTAAAACATAGAGGTGCAGATTGGAGAAGGAACCTACAAAGTACAACGAAGGATCTTCACCGGTTGAGGCAAACAAGTTTATGAGAGGATTTCTTGAATCGAATCACTTGAAGAAGAGTGATAGTCCTCTACCAAAGGCTGATCACTCTCACCAATGGATATATATTTTCCGATGTCTAACCTTTAACCACTTTCCAAACTCTCCTCCCTTCAACTCTGAATTTCTTAAATTTGAGAAAAATTTCTTAGCAAAGTCTTTGAGGAAGAGAGATCTTCTTCCCTCTAGTTTCAGAGATCAACGACACAAAAATAAATGACAGAAAGCTTAAGACACTTGGTATTTCCAAATTCAGATCAGCATGGAGTCGCCGCTAAGGAATTTCACCTCGGTTGTGTAAGAATGCACTAAAATAATTCTATCAAATGTTTGCTAATCTTGAAAACTTTGCAAGGATTTATAAACCAACCTTATTCTTCTTAAATCAACCAAACATAATGCAACAAAAGTGTCCAAACTGCTAGGAAATGAAAAAGGGCATGCTTTGAGCTTTGAAATTTTTACTTTAGAACTTACAGATCTGAAGCATAAAATGATATTTTAACAATGTAGCAGCTCAAAAATTTGAATACATAAATGCTCAAACCCTTCAAACACTTCAAAACACCAAGAAAATCCAAGATATCCCCAATAAAGGTGCCACTCGTGTTGGTATCTAAATTTGTTCTCCTTTTTAGTATGAGTAGTACCACGAAACTATGTCATGGAGCTTAAAGATAGATTACACCATGTTGTATGTTGTTAGTAGCCGGGGATATGGTCTAGCTAGCACTCAGGTTTGTGGAGAAATGGATAACACTCTAATAGGACTTGATCTTGTCCTAGCTGTTTTAGGTTGTGCCTTACTGACCAAGGTAAGAGGACCTATTTTGTAACCTTGTAATGGTGAGGAGATGAAGATGTCCTTCTCTTTTCTTGAAATTCAATGATGGAAACCACAGATGAAAACATGATCAACACCCATGATCTGAACTCTCACGAGTTGTCACCTCTCAAAACATGGGCATGTTCTCAAAACAAGGCAAAGGTTACTTGAGAGACATTTGAAATCTTGATCTATTATGAATACTTTTGAAAATGGATTTTGATCTTCTATGGGTATACACATGCAAATCAAGGATAGTACATGATAGGATATTTTTTGTTTAGATGAATTTTGGTGGGGGATTGATAAGACAAACTGGGATATGTCAGATCTTTGACAACCTCTACAATACTTGAAATAACTATCAAATGAAATGCTTCAAATAATCGGGACATTCTTTTCAATGAGAAGAGGCATAGATGGAAGCCCAGGTAGCAACACTATTCACACAATATTTTAGAATTCACCACACAAGCTTGAAGTAAAGAACTCAATTAAACACAAAAATCCATGATCAAACCACGCCTAAGGTACCCCCAAAGGCTTACAAGAAATCTCTGACATCGAGGAAGGTAAAGTGATTGTAAATTTGTTTAACTCCTTATAAGATGAAGGCTCTTCGAACATGAGATTGCAAATGCCACTTTGAACTATCAATAAGAAATAGATATCCCGTGTGATTTCTAAAGACTTTCAATGCAAGATTTCAAAAAGAACAACAACGTTTATTTGCGAGGCATTGAAAAATGATAACAGACACCATATTGCCCAAAGAAACACATATTTAATTCAAAACTTTTTGGATTCAACAACAGGGGAGAGTTACATAAACAATCTCAGAGCTGTGTGATGGCTATACACTTGTAACCAACTCAAATACATGAATTTTCCAACACAAGAAACATTAGCCTAGTTCTTTGGTGGATTTTACAGAAGATGAGCTTTCTCTCAAAATTTGCTCATAATTTTCAACTCCCGACCATTACAAAATTATCCAAGGTACATAATATATCATATGCCACATTGGAGTCTTCTTCCCCAAGCAAAGAATATGCTATGGGATCAAATTTGTTACAAAAAACCTCATGATTTGCAGAAAGGGACAATAAACAGAAAAATGTTCGATGAATGCCAGGTGTGCCAAAATTTTTAAATCATTACAAAATTTAGATCGTTATCCACCTCGGGGTCACATTTTTATCATTTAAGCATGCTAACATCTTTCATTCATCATTTTTACCTTTCTCCCTTTTCAATTTTACCTTTGTAATTTCCATATCTGACTTTTATGTTTTTTATCTGGCCTAAGAAAAAATAAATAAAAACCACACTAGATCAAGGAATCAAGCCATAAAATTTTTCCAACGTTCTTAGAAGGCCAAGACAACCAAAAATCATATAAGGTTTGATGAAATTTGATGAAGAAATCACAATTCCAAGCTTCATGGAGCTCTCATGGCAGCTCAAATAGATGAATGCACAGGATAACTACCATCGATTTTGTATCAAATTTAAATGTCCACCCTCCATGGAAGATGAGATATAGAAATAAGCTCAAAATTACCTTTTTAAACCTTGGACAAGGTGAGACGCGTGTCAAAATGTGATTGGCTCGGGCCCATGCTTCAAAAAATGCTTTTTCGACCCTTTTAAAGTTTTGGAAAATTTTGTTCCTTTTCCTTGCCTCGCCTCCCGGGCTTCTTGTGTGTCCAAAGGTGGGCCCCATTGAAAACACAAATTAATTTTTCCATTTTTTAGATTTTGGAAAATTTTACATTTTTCCCGTGGGCCCGCACCCCAGTTTTCTCCTTTGCCACGTGTCCATCCTCTATTTGCTGTGGGTTCAACCTTTCAATTCTACCTTCAATCCTCCCTGCCAAAATTTGCAAAGTTTCAAAACTCTCCTCGGGCCCGTGCTCTTCATTTGACTCCTTTGAAAAATTCTACGTGTCCTCCACAGATTGGCTGTGGAGGCATGCCTTCAATTTTGACTTTAGCTCCCTTTGCCAAAATTTGTAAAATTTCCAAAAGTTTCTCCGAGGCCTCGAACCTCCGCCCCTCCTACAAATTTCTTTCATGTGGCAAGGTGGACCAAACTTTACTTTTGATATTTTTGCCTCCAAATTTAAAAATTCTCAAACTCTCCCAAAGCCCCGATTCTCCATTTTTCTTTTGGGACACGTGTTGGCTCTGGATTAGAGTGGCAAAAAAATTTCACAAAATTTTCCTTCGGCCCCCCTACTTGACTTTTTACATTTCTAGACACATGTCCACTTCTCATTGGTCGAGGACCTTCGGCCCAAAACTTGACTTTATACCATTTGAAGTTAAAACTTCAAAACCATCACAAAACCCGCCAACCTATTTTTCCTTCTTGGACACGTGTTGCTTCATGATTCGTTGTGGAGCTTTGGCTCAAATTTTAACTTTAAAATTTTGAAGTTAAAAACTTCAAATGCACAAAACCTCCACCCCCTCATATTGACTTCTCCTGGACACGTGTCCACCATGATTGGACAAGGGATTTCGGGGAAAAAATTTACTTTGAAAATTTTACAAAGTAAAAGCCAAATTTCTCAAGGACAACCTGCCACCCGCCAATCCTCCAGCCAATCATATCATGCCACGTATGCACTTTACTGTAGAAGGCGGAGCCATAGATCAATTTTTTCCCCTTTGCCAAAATTTCAAAATGATAAGTTAGAAACATTTCCCACATATCCCCAAATGATAGGAACCTGCCACATTGCTAATGTGTTGCGATGATGAATTTGATGGGCAAATGACCCCGTATGACCATCAAAATGTCAAAAATTCACAGGATGCCCTAGAAATCAAAAATTTTGATAAGGAAGGTAGATTTTTTTAAATTTTAAACCAACTGAATCATTTTTTGACATTGCTTTTGACCTTGGGATTGGGAAATTAATTGCATACATTTGGGATTCGATCAATTTTGAGTTTTTACATGATTTGACAAAGGAAAAATGACACATCCCGACCACTTGAAAAAACTAGGGCACAAAAAGGGGGAAACTTGGATTGTTGTTTCAAATTAGGGAAAAACAATAAGATCTTGGGAATTTTCGAAGCATTCAATTGGGGAAGACAAACTGCAGACCACCAAATAGAGAAGTAAAACATTTACGAAAGCAGATTTGGACATGGAACATTAGGGCACATTTTGCAAACTAAGAATTAGCACCAACAAGCCATAAATTTTACCTTGTGATCATACCAAAGACGTGAAAGAAGAAAAATATGAGGTCTATAGATCAATTTGTAGCATTGATCCAACGTGAATTATGTCCTTGATTGCTGAAGAAACCTATCCCAAGGTTGTGGAAGCGAATCTGCTTCATAGCCCGAGTGATACATACTCAAATTTTCACTAGGACATATGAACTCATCCATCTCCTCCTGAAGCAAGTGTTTAAAATAAATTTCTCCCTCTAGAGGGAGCCCCATCACAACTACTGATGGATTTTTTTGAAATAAGAAATTTAGTCTTTCCTAATTTGACTCTTCCTTTCTTCTAGGTTTCCAAAGATATCTGCTGGTCACTTGGACAAAGTGACTAGACAGTCTTTTTATAAACGATGTAACACCACCATTATGAAAAATATTCCATACTTCTAGGTCGGTCTTGACCTCTTCATAGGAAGAAGGCTTAATGCACTTGATGGTGCCACCCATAGTGAACAAGGCTATTATGACAATGATTACTAAAGGCCCGCTATAAATGATACTTAAATAGAGATGTCAAACACCTTCATTCCAATATTCAACACATGTCTCCAATATTTATAATTGAAATCTATCCTAATTAGTAATATTCATTAGTTGATCCCTTCCATCATACGAACACAATCTATCAATGTCATAAATTCCTAAAAAATCCACACATGTCGTATCCTCTTGCTACCACCAAAAGAGGTTATGCCTCAACATAACCTAACAATTTTATTGTAATCTTAGTTAATGTTGAGGCAATTGTAACATTAATTAGCTAATGTTCTTACAATTACTTATTTAATGGAGGTTGAAGGCTTGAATGTTAGCGATATTAGATGTATTTAGTTAAATATATATTATAAATGAAGAATCTACAAAAAAAATGAAGAAAGGTAAAATAAATAACATTGCTAGACATGATTTCACATTGTATAGATTATCAGACAACAAATCAGAAAGAAATATATTATTAGAATTTATTTATTGACACATCTATTTGTTACATTTAGGTTCTCCAAGGTTGTTCATACTGCACATGGAAATGAAGAGGGTAAGCACAAAGATGTTATAGGGAGTAAAAACATCACTTCTGATGGGAATTTGTTTGCGATATTTGGTGAGGTGATTTCACAAAACATTGTTTGACTGGAATGAGACTGGGATGATGTTGTCTAAAAAAATGCATCCCCATGAGTCCTCTCTATCCCGAGGTGATTTTCTCAACGGATAAGCTGATTTTCAAGTAAACAATGACCAATTCTTCCTTTAACAACCCATATTTTTTTCATATTAATTTAGTCCACTCAAACCCGTATTACATGAAAACAAATAAAAGTGTGCCCAATTTTTTTAAGGACAAAATTGGCTTTTAGGAATTTTTTCCTTTTCCACTTGCCCAAGAGGAATGTTTTCATCAAAACTAAATCAATCCACTACCGATACTAGTAGTAGTACACTCTTATGCTACTACCTGCTCTAATTGTATAAGGTTCCACAAAGAAAAAGAGTTGAAGCAAGATTGTGTTGATATAATTTTTGCTACATTTGTCGAAGAGCAACGTGTGTAGTTCAGACCAAGATAAACTTAAATGTAGATATAATTACAGGTACATGACAAGAATAATATGCTTATGGGTTTGTGTTCTCTTTAAATGATTTTCTTGAGATCCCAGGTCATGTTGACATGGAAAAGCATAAATGTAGGCCAAATATTAATCTTGTGATGAACTTCCACCTATTTGGAAAAGCATAAATGTAGGCCCAATATTAATCTTTTAACTAGCCTCGTGGATGTTAAAATTTCTTCTTATATTGAACCCTTACGTGAATTCATATTGGTGTGGGTATATATATTAAATTGAATCAAGATTGTTTTATTCCAGGTGTACAATAAGGAAGTTGGTTGTTTATATTATTTTAAGATTAGTGGTCACTATCATTTAACAAGTTATTGAATGATATTTTGAACTTAGCATCCACTAGCTTATGACACAACATAATATTTGGATCTTCGTGGTCTCTAGGTTTCAAAAAATAAAGTAAGATATTATTTGGATCTTAGTGGTCATTGGGATTTAACAAATTAAATCAACATAGTTTGAGCTTAGTGGCCACTATGTATTTGAAGAATATAATATTTTGAGATAAAGAGTCACTATCATTTAACAAGATAAAGAAAGACATATTGAATTTAGTTTCCGCTAGTATCTCCAGTGTTAATCTTGTGATGAACTTCCACCTGGTTGGAGGATTGAACTGATATAATGAAAAAAGGTATAGTAGTTGGGGATTGAAGTGAAATTTGTAACCTATTTTTTAAATTTGTTACTACTCGAATATAAGTGTGAATAACCTTGTGGATGTTAAAATTTCTTATTATTGGAAGGATTGAAATATTTGTTAATTACTACAAAATGAATTTTATGTTGTACTTATAATATGTTGTTGTTTTAATGAAAAATATTGAACATGTTTCTAAAATAGTTTGATGTCTTTTAAACGTCCTAGATCAATTGTTTTCACAAAAACACTTTTCTTAAATGCATTTATGGAGATCAATGACTACAATACTTAAGTATACCACCTAACATATTAGTTATTGGATCAAAATATCTCATTATCGAAACATATGTTATCTTGTAAAGGAATTTCTGAGTAAAAATTGGACTAAGGATTTACTCCCCAAGGTCAACAAGTTGAAGTCTTCCTGCCTTAACTGGAATTGAATTGTAAAGATTGAGGAAGAAAATTATATTTATTTTAAATATTTGTTAATTACTACAAAATGCCTTTTATGTTGTACTTATAATATGTTTTTGTTTGAATGAAAAATATTGAACATGTTTCTAAAATAGTTTGATGTCTTTTAAACATCCTAGATTAAATTGTTTTCACAAAAATGCTTTTCCTACATGCATTGATGGAGATCAATGACTACAATGATTAAGTATAACACTTGACATATCAGTTATTGGACCAAACATATTCATTTTCATAACATATGTTGTCTTGCAAAGGATTTCTAGAGGAAAAATGGATTAAGGATTTACTCCCCAAGGTCAACATGTTTTTCTGGTTAGCTGTTCAAAACAATATTTTAACCCTCAAGAATATGAGAAAAGGATACAATTAATAATTAGAACTTAAGAAATATCCTTAAAGATACTAAAGAAAATTTGTTGAAAGAGTTTGATAAATGTAATTATTCATACCCCTAGAAAGGGTAATAAATGTGTAGATCATCTTGCCAATTTAGGGGCTAAAGGTAGTAATTTTAAAGTGTGTGAGAGGGAGATGATATAAAAATGTTATTAATATCATTAATAACATTAAGTACTGATGTTCCAGTGGCTCTTTTCCCTCGTTGGAATGTCATCCTTATTCTTATGGTTAGAAGGACCCTTTGCATGTGCAAGATATATGGTGGGATTTGCATTAATTTTACTCTTATGATTCATTTTGGCCATTGTTTCTTCCATTTTCAATATCGTTGAACTAAAACCATGAGAGTTGGTAATTTGAGAACTAAGCCCATGAGCTATGGTTCCTCAAGGACAAACCCTCCTTGTGGCACATTCTTGAAAATTGGGGGTTTAGGAATTTCATCTCAAAAATCACGGGGTTTGATCCTTATCTTGCGTTAGAGTTTGGTCGGGCATGGAACAATGGAAACATGGTGATCCATGACATAGAAATTAAGGTTTTGGAGGATTCAATAGCAGCAAGTGACTAGAATGGAGACATAGGGCTTAAAGATATTCAAAGACCGCACTAGACGCAAACAAAATTGAGACTTTCTTCCACGTGGTAAAGAAAAAGTTTACTAACTGGTAGAAAATATATAGCTAGATTCTATGCATCCCTTATATTTGGAATATAGTCTTCCTCCACCTTATGTGGTACATTACTCTTGAAGTGAATTATAGAAAGTTATTTACTCACCATCTTAATATACTTAATATGTTTAGGCATAAGATTGTATATGAGGCTTCCCTTTTCTTGTTTATGTAGCTTCTCTATGTCATTATGAATGATTTTCAACAGGGAAATATTGATACCCCGATACACCATGGTATAATTATTTTTTTTTAAGAATGGTAAACCGGTGGTGTAAAAGGAATTAGATCCCAAATATAGGGATTCATATGACAATTGTACTCTGTTGGATTGTATGAAAATTTTTAGAGAAAGAAGAGTATGACATCTCGGGAAGGGAAATCTTAGTACTAGGGCTACATATTCTTTTTGATTGATACGAAAGGGGAGTCGTCTAAAGGGAAAGAGAGAGTGGAGCTGGGTTGGAATGTGGATTTTAATAAAATTTATCTCAGGGTGAGTCAGGTGGAAAGGGATATGGAGGCATTAAGTGAAGTTGAAATAGATATGGGAAAGAGTGTCATGCATTGCATCGACGCCTCTAATAATATTTGCATCACCCAAAACTCTATCAGGGTAGATATGGTAGAGATCAAAAGTTTTGTTTTGGAGTTGTAGGGGCATGTGGTCAAGATGGAGTAAGGACACAAAGTTCATAGGTATAATCTCCACCTCAGTAGTTCTGATGAGGAAGAGAAGGTTAAAGACGACATCCTTATCATGAGTGATTAGGATGATCAGATGAAAGGACAGAAGAGTGTTAACCAAAGGAGTAAAAATGTTTGAAGACTAACTAGTCCCTTGGCTCATGGAGATTTTTTTGACTATTTGTGGACTATCATTTGGGATGTTTTCCCATCCATGTTTGTGATTTTCCTTGTATTGATCTGTTGGATTGTAGTTTGGGATAAGCTATTTTAGCCCTTTTTCTCCTATTTCTTTTTGTTCCTTCTTGGTGATGCTCATGATGCATTCTATTGTAAGGTTTATGGGTGCCTTAATCCATGTATAAAGTATCCAATCATTATGTTCACATATATTTAATAAACCTTGTTAATAGTAATTTTTTAATGCAATTTTTAAATTAAACAAGACAGAGTGGAAAGTTCATGCCTCAGGGTTGGGAGATGTGCTAGTTGTGTGATTATTTTAAAAAAACTCTATAATTTTTTTTTGCATTATGTGCTTTATATTGCTAAGAATAACCACTTTCAAATTTTGATAGAAAGTAGAATGTACCAATACTTAATGTATAAAATATGCACATATGGTATGTCGACATCCAAAGACTGCTAAAAATAGAATGCCCTATGTAATGATTTTGAATGCATAAAATATGTATATATTGTAAGTACCCAATTTAAATGTTGCACATAATGTAAATACCCACATTAAAATTTAGATAGAAGATAAAAAAAAAATAAAATTATGCATCAAATATATAATTATTTGGAAAAACATAGAATGATCTAGAATCATATTATGCTTGAAAATATTGCAGCAATATAGGTGGCATTTTGAAATACATAATATGCTAGATTTTTTAGGTGCAATAAAAAAACCACCACGATTTTACAAGTTGAACATGCCTACATAAAGATAAAAGTTTTCTATTAAATGGAATAGCCAAAATAAATCAGTTAAAAGATTTATCACAATAAGCAAGAACTAATAATAGTATTATTTTTCTTGTCTTTAACACAATATAATCCATATAAAAAATTTTATTGTTAAAAAATTTAATACAAACATAGAAAAATTGTATTTTATAAAATTTAACTTACAAATCTAATTTTTATTGCAAATGGGGATAAAGCAAAGATTAAAATTTTTGAATATAAAAACAAAATAGTAAAAAATATATAAGGAGTGGGATGGGATTTAATTTAGAAATGTTTATAATGTGATTTGTTAAATAAAGTTTATTAATTTTTATGAATAGTGTACTATTTTAGATGTGCCACTTGTCCAAGCATATAAATACATCTTCCTTTTTGGATAAAAATTAAATGCAGTGAATATTTTATTAACATTTTTTTTCTAAATCTCATATCTTATTTAAAGATTGACAAATGTCTTTCTTAGAATTTTGATTTTTATTAAATAGAATAAATCAATGTTGCAACAAGGCCTCATATTTGTCAAATCGGTATTAACTAGCAAAAAAAGAAAATATTAATAAGTTTTGTAGATAAAAATTATTTAAACAAAATCTAAACATTAGAAAGTTGAAAAGTTATAGAGTTTTTTTATTTTGATTGGTGGATTGAGGAGAAATTATTTGTTTGAATGAAAGGTATAAAATTCCTACGGAGGCATGAGCTTAATAAAATAAGATGTTTTGAGCTTATCACCCACTAATGTAACCTAATACTTCCACAATATAATATTATGAGTTTAAAGATCACTAGCATTTAACAAGTCAAAGAATTGATTTTTTTAGTTTAGCGATCACAATTAAGCCCGAAGCTTATGCGACACCATAGTAATTGGATATTATGTATCAACCTAAGATTTAACAAAATAAAGTAAGATATTATCATCATAGAGTCAACGATAGGTTATACCATAACAACATATTTCGATGTAAAACTACTATGCCTATTTGTTTTGTAAAAGGGTGAATATGGGGTTTTGAAAGGACCCAAATCCTTTTTGTTGAAAACCCTTAAGGAAGAATATGACATTGAAACATAGAAGAGAGAAATTTTCCTTAGGTCAACAAAAGAAAAAAGCCATATAGGCACATCCCAAATAGAGAAAATTTACATATTGTGAATAGTTTTGAGGATAGTTTCGTTAAGGGGTTTTCATAAGTAGACTTTGGTTCATCTATGGTGCTTTAGATTAAAGATAATAAGCAACATCTTAGAGTTTCCTTGTTCCTGAAATCTCCTTTAACAAATTTGTATTTGTTATTTTGTTCTCCAAAATCTATTTGGTTCTCCTACTACTTGCATTACCATATTTTTTTTCAAATAGCTCATTGTAATCCAAAACCAACACATTAAATGGAAACTCAATTCTTAACATGAATATATTCTAAAATATTGTCATTGAGAATCAATGTGGAAGACCCATTATAGCCATTAAATTTACTAGCTTATGACATCTAGTAATTAGATATTATGGATTGATAGGATTCAACAAAATAAAGTAATGATATTATCATCATATAGTCGGGTTAAAGGATGCCACAACAATATTTTTTACAACTACTATGTCTATTTTTTTTTTAGAAATGATGTCTTTATGGGGTTTTGAAAGGACCCAAATCCTTTTACAAAACATGGCCCTATAATTAAAATACGACATTGAAGATGGAGTCCAATGAGATCCACGAAATCCCGTAGGTAGAAAAAGACAAAAATCCATTGTAGTAGATCTCACCCAAATGACATCTTCCCAAATGTTACATATGTCTGCATAGTTTTGAGGAGGATTCTTGCTTCTTTAAGACCTCTTTGAAGGAGGTTTCAAACATGGTGCTTATGTTAAAGATAATAAGCAACATCTTAGAGTTTACTTGTTCCTTGAAATCTCCTTTAAAAAACCCCGATGTGATTCAATTCTTTTGTTCTCCAAAATCTAAATTTTGGTAAAGTTCTCCTACTCTTGCATTACCATATTTTTTTTCCACAAATAACTTCAGGCTTGTAATCCAAAACCAACACATTGAATGGAAACTCATTATTAACATGAATATATTAATACTAAAATATATTTTAATCTTATGGATTATAATGATGTCGTAGTCATTAATTTTTTTATCTTAGCTTATCGCACCTTATGTGACATTATAGTAATGGATATTATCAATCGATAGGATTTAACAAAATAAAGTAAGATATTGTCATCATAGAGTCTCTTTAGGTTATGCCACAACAACATATTTTGATGTACAATTACTATCTATATTTTTTTGTAAAAGGGTTAATATGGGGGTTTTGAAAGGACCCACATCCATTTACAAAAAACCTTAAGGCGAGAATATGAACATTGAAGCATATAGAAGAGAAAATCTCGTAGGTAGCAAAAAAGAAAAAAAAATTCTTATATATGCATGACCCAAACAAAAAAATTTACATTTTGTGAATAGTTTTGAGGATAGTTTTTCTTCCATAGTAGTTGAAATGGTGCTTCTGTTAAAGATAATAAGCAACATCTTAGAGTTTCCTTGTTCCTCAAAATCTCCTTTATAAATTTGTATTTGTTCTTTTGTTCTCCAAAATTTGTTTGGTTCTCACTCTTGCATTACCATATTTTTTCACAAATAGCTCACTGTAATCCAAAACCAACACATCGAATGGAAATTCATTCTTAACATGAATATCTTTTAAAATATTTTCATTGAAAATGTCAATGACATCGTAGCCATTGAATTTTATTGAGTATGTGTAACAAAGGACTATTTGTGGACAAAAATAAGGCCAACAAAATAATATCAACTTTATCAAATACATCTTCTCATCAATTCCTGTGTACCACAATGACCTAAATTGATTTCATATTCATATTCACTTTTTTAAAGCAAATTGAGCTACCATCCATACCACCAGACTTCTTTTTCAAAACAAAATAGAACAAGTTCTTGGCAGGTGTTATGGGTTTGTAAAAATTCTACAATTTTTCCTCTCATGTTATTATGGATTAATTTGCGCCATTTATCTATCAATATGTGCTCCATTCCGTCCTCTTTCACTTCTCTAACAAATGTTTACTATATTACAAAATTATTTATTTGATAAAAAACTACCTTCTACAAAATTTTGAATAACAAACTTGCTTCCATTTAATTATCTACAAAATCCCTACATGGATATAAAGCCCTAATCAGCTATGGAAAATTTTACATTAACGAAATTTCATAATTTTGGAAGGGGCTGAACGTGAGAATGCATACCAATTTTTGGAATGAAAAGGAAATCAAAACATTTATAAAAATCAAGCACATAATTTTCGACACTTTCCTTGGTGAGATTTTCTATTGATGAATAAAGTGTCTCACTTACACATTGACAAAGAGAATAGAAAAGGAAAATGTTAAAAATATAAACTCAAAAAATGTCTATTTATAGTGATATGTAACTAAAAATCCAACCACCAATTTCATTGGCACATAAATTTAAGAGGGACACATATGATTTTACATTGCTTTACATTAAATGGCTAATTAATGGCTGACAATAATTACATGCTCCAAAAGGCACACATATTTTGAATGGCGCATGTACTTTTAAATGGTGAATTTTACATAGTTTGTTTTAATGGCTAATTAATGTTGAGGCAAACAATACATTAATTAACATTTTCCTTACAAAATGGTTATCATTAATACTAAATTTGGTATTGTAAATAATTAATGTAAGAATTTAATATTATAATTTTTGTACTGTAAATAAAATCCTTATATAATTTGGGTAAAATAAATCCCTTAATTTAGACACTTTGCCTTGTGACTCTTAATTCTATTTAGACACTTTTGGTGATTATAGCCATAAAATACTTACAAATATTTTAATAAATGTCACACGTGACTTACATATTTAATATTTGACTCATCAATTTTTAATATATATTTATATATAAATTATAAAAATTTACATCAATATATATTAAAAATAATGAAATTTATACAAAATAATTGGTATAAATAACACTGTTTTGTATTTTTGAAGGGCAGTGTTGAAAAATTACCATTACCCAAAAATTGTTTGAAGACAGGAGTTATCCCACTTAGTCATGAATCAAGACTCACACTTAGTTGTGGAATCAAGACTTGCACTTAGAAATGTGAGTCAAGACTGGCACTTAGAAGTGTGAGTACTCGCACTTAGAAGTGTGAGTACTCGAACTTAGAAGTTTGAGTACTCACACTTAAAGTGTGAGTACTCGCACTTAAAAGTGAGAGTCAAGAGAAGTGTGACTCGAGTTTGCACTTAGACTAGCGTGTGACCATTCACACTTGTAAGTGTGATCACTTTTATACACTACTTACAAAATTTATAAATGACAATTCCATATTTTTTAACTATGCTTAATATATACGAATAATTTTTTATATAAATGTATATAAAAATTGATGGTCACCTTTTAAACATGTGAGTCACATGTGCTAGTTCTATAAAATATTTGAAATATGTTACATCTAAAATCATGAAAAACTTCTAAACGACCATCAAATTTAACACCATTCAAGGATGTTAAGTTCTAAAATAGATGACATCTATCTTAGAGTATAATTTGGATAGGATTTTCAATGTCAATGTTTATTGATTTGAATAAGGTATGCATAAATAGTTGTATATGTATGATGATATTAAGATTTATATGTGGCATAAATGAAAACAATCACTTATTCAACTATCTTGAATGCTACCCAAATTCTACATTTGTTCAAGATTTAGATTGAAGGAGGTTTAAGAGATGTTCATATGAGATGTTTATTTTTATTTTGTCATTTTGATTTCAAGCATTTGATTTAACCTTGGAATTTTATTGATGTTTCTCATTTTCAAATTCTCTATACTAGGTTTAAGATTTAAGTGGCCACGCTACTAATTTTATCTTTTTATGTGTGGATATAGTTGAAAATGAACTCTATATACAAAGGAGGAGCATATGTGGATTTACCCTCCAATAGTGTGTGATAGTTATAAAGGGACTAATATATCCATCTAAAACTACACTCCATTGCATAGAGAAATGGAGTCTAGCTTATTCACTGTCACAATAAGTATTGTATTCAATGGCAGAGTGAGACTGCCATACACAATTAATGGTTGTGAAACCTTGGAAGAAAGTGAAAACAATGGATAATTGTATTGATGTCATGGAATCTTGAAGAGCACCCATTATGGATACAAACAATCTTGATGAATGAGAGAGGAGGGAAGTAAATGGAAATACATAAAAAACACAAAGGGTACTAAATGGAAATACAAGAAAAAAAACAACTACCAAGCAGTGTCGCAACTATTGCATTGATATCCATAACGGTGGAGAGAAATTATGATATATCGCCACACATGTCTTGTTAAGTGGGACATTTTCCCCATGTTTGAATCACCAAGAACAAATTATTCATCAAATGTGACGAGTGTATAGAGCTTAATAATAATTCTTTGTGACACATATTCTATTCTCAATTATAACAATAAATCTATTAAATTGTTAAAAAATGTTGTTCAAGAGAAGTTTTAAAATGTTGTTTATAAATTAGTTATAATTAGTTTCAATGTTTGAAGTCTTTAATAATATATAAATATATATAGAAGAGGGAAATTTTAATTCACAATATTAATAAAATTAAAATGTAATAAAGTTATGATAAATGATTTAGAAAAATATTGAGTGTGACATGTTTGTTAAGAAAAAAAAATAATGACATCATGCGTTCATGAATAGGTGGCATGTACTTATTAATATTTTATTTTGAAAATGAACAACAATTCATTTGTATACACTTAAAAATGTTGATGTTAAAGTTGTCATAATTGTTGTGACACTTGTTAATTGAAGATTTTTCCTTCAAATATTATTGAAAAATATGTACTTGAATACGACCCATAATTTGTCTTATCATGAAAAAGTAACCAATAGAAAATCAAGTAAATCAATTTTATTGATTTTTTAAAATTATGAAATTGTTTAATTTATATTCCAACATTTGAAATATAGACACTAGAAAAATAAATGTCTTTGATTGGAGGATATGACAAGAAATAATAAGTTGTGGTGAAAGGTATAGTAACTTGCCATAGGTAGGAACTAATAAACTATGAAATCCATGTTTCAAAACAACATGTTTAACATAATTCTTAACTCTTTGTTGTTATGTATGATTTATAGACTAGAAAAGCATAAAATTAGTTCACATTATCTTTATCTTCTATTTTTAAATCCCTAATGACCACTAATTTCCGTCACAATGATTTCCATTTTACAAACTTTGATCAAATAAGTGTTGAAAAGATGTATCTTAGTGGCTGATATGCTTATGTGTCTTATCGAATGCAAGGATTATGTAACTTATCGAACTTATGTAACTTAGAGGCCGTAAGGATTATGTAACTTAGTGACCAAGTTAGGGTTATGTAGCTTAGTGTCCGCAAGAGAGATGTAACTTAGTGGTGGCGGGGCATATGTATTTTTGATGTTGCTAGGAATATTTCACTGGGTATGTACTTTCATCATGTAAGTTAGTAGGTGCACGCGCTTATGTAAGTTAGAAAATTATTGGCTTATGTAAGTTGGTAGGCCACAAGACTTATGTGGGGAATCAAATAATAACAAAATATAAATCCTAAAATAGTGAAACTAAAATCCAAAAATCGATTTAGAAATTGATTATAATAGTGGTGAAATTGGCATTCAATAATAACATTATTGGAATCCAATAATAGAAAAATTGAGTCCAATAATAGGGAAATTGGAATCTAATAATAGCAAAATCGAAATCCAATAATAGCGAAATTGGAACTCGAATAAGTCCAATAATGACAATATTGGAATCCAATATTACTACTAATGGAATCCAATAATAGTAATAATGGAATCTAGTATAGCCAAAAATGGAATCCAATATATGAAAAAATAGAGATGGATTTCTTCCAATACTTGTAATACTAGAGTCCGATTCACTAGAATATGTCCAGATTTAGTGAAATAAGCATTCTTATGACATTGTGTTAACTGATGTGCCACTATGTAAACTCATAGTTCAGCCATCCAAGCCATTTATATCTCTTGCACAAGTCCCTCATTTTAAGTGAGTCTGAATTAGTGATTTTGATGATTCCTACACTCAATAGCAAGTCCTATGCTAATGCAAAGATGAGTCCTACGCTATAAGTGAGTCCCGCACCAAAGTGCACAAAATGAGTCTTGCACTAGTCTGTAGTTAACTCATGTGATGACTCAAGATATGATTTTCTAAATACATTTTTAATATTCATAAAGGTTCATTCAAGACATATTTGAAGAATTAATAACAAGATGAAAATAACAAGAATATGTACAAAATTTCCTTCCAAAACTTGCTGGTGCAAAGAAAGTATTAATTATAAAACGTCAATATTATACATAGTGTAAAATGATATTATGGAAACACAAGGTTTCACATGGGATAAAACATGGAAAAATAGGGGCTCATCACTCCCCCACACTTAATATCTAGTAGGTCCTCCTGCTACCTATTCAATCTTTCAATGATCCGTGAACAATTTTATTCATTGGAAAAGGTCTACCAAGTCTCAACCAACTCAATGTTACGAAACCAAAGAACTTAATGATTGTATTCCTCAAGGTTGTATAACTATCTTTAGGCTGATCATCTATGGAATTCCATCATGATACTGGGGTTATGACTAATAGATGTCTATACCTCATTCCAATCCACTTCTCCTACATTTCTAAAATGATCTTGCAGAGATCCTTGGCCCTTTTCAATGACCAACGGAGGTTGGTGGGTGAAATCACCTCTTTCTTCTTATAGTTCTATATGAGCCATTCATATCTCAATTAGCAAGAAAGGAAATTGATAGTAAACATCAGGAGTGCTTTCTCCCTGAAATCCTTTACACAAGTTCTCATAATTTCCTTATACCTATTCATTAATTATAAAAATATACCCGAAATGAAATCTTGTGAAGAATCGGATGGGGGCAGGAAGATCATGCCTCATTAAGAGGCCTATATTAGCTTTTGCTTGAACATATGTTCCTCTTTTCTCCCTCCATTCAGATTGATGCCTCAAAGTAGAGATGAATTCCCTCAATTGTACCTCACCCACATATAAATTGATTGGAATCTCAATATTTTTAGGGAAAAGAACTTATGAACATAAAATTCACATAGTAGATTCTTAGCAACATCATTTTATGCTATGTATGCACCAAAAAACTAATTATCATCATCAAATTCTATATCTTGCATGGAACAAACTCTAGAAATATGCCACTTTAAAAATTTCTCCTTTAAAAATAGTGAATAGAAATTAGATGGGGGCCTGCATGAGAGAACCTGATCATATAACCGACAGAAATTAAGCACATTATCTTTAAGCAACTTGTTCTCTTCCTTTAAAACCTTATTTTCATCATCAACTCCCTTGATCCTATAGTACTCTTGCATCCACTTAGCCATTCCTCTCAAGAAAATAATTTGAGGAAACACGAAGTTTGTCTGGATTTTTGTTTGTGGTGGCCACAGGATCTGTTTCCTTTTTGTTCTCTTGCAAAATTATAGGTGATGTATTCAGCTCCTCTTCCTTGGTTTGAAGGGAATGAATCTATTGTTCTTTTTCCTTAAGAGCATGCTGAAGTTGAAGAGTGGATTCTTCTTGTTGTTCTATGGTCTGATGGAGTTGTTGAATTTTCTGGTCTTTTTCAGACTCCATCTGAGAGAGGATGGATTCTTTGGCTTGAAGGAGGAGCTGTAGATGTGTAATTATATCTTGGGCCTGTTGGAGTTCAAACTAAATTTTAGAAAGGGACAATACTTGTGGAAAAATTGTATCAAAATCTGGAGGGGAACTAGGTTCTCCTTCTATCATAGGTGCCTTACCTTTGTCTCGCAATGGGGATTAAAAATAGTGGTTGGTGTTTGATCAATTTCTTTCTTAGAAACATGAACAAAGGGTGATACATATCAAGCGGGAGACATAAGTGGGGTCTGAATTAAGGTTTGCATAATAACAGCGGCCTCCTATTATTCTTGAGTAGGAAATTTTTTTACTTGGGAATCATTGAGGGTTTGAGCATGCCTAGATGTCCTAGGTCATTTCTTAGGCCATTCTAAAGTGGAAGGCTTTGGATCTAGAACCAATTTAGGATCTAGGGCATAATTTTTCTAGAATCTCATCCACTTCTTAGATGCACTCAAGGAAAGCATGTTATGTGAGGGAAGTGCAGGTGGGTTTGGTAGTATTCCTTTAGAATTGGGTGTTACAACATTGGGTGTCAAAATTCCATTCCTGATATATTAGACAAATCTCTCAAATTGTTTAGGGTGAGTCTACAAATATTCGGTTTCAGTAATATGCACTTTGGATTTGTTCACGTATTCTATGAAGTCAAAAGGAGTAGATGCGGGTGAGGGTGATGAAGGGACTAATTTTTGATTTAGAACAGGTTTGGGAGTAGGAGTAGATTTTTGGGGAATAGAGGGGATCTTGAAAGGTACACTAGGAGATTTTAAAGAACTAGATTTTATAGGAGTAGATTTAGATTTAGAATTATAAGAGGTATCATAAGACTTACTCTGAATTGTGAGGGCCTTCTTACTTGCTACAAGATAAGGATTCAATAATGAAATATCCATAGAGGGTGGGAGTGGATATTCTCGACCGATTATTTTGTTTTGCAGAGTCACCACAGGAGAATCATCAACATTATTTTTCTTTGCAGTAGTGGAGGAAGGTGTTCCTTGCTTAGAATGAGAATGAGTGAATACCACACATCATAAACTGGGTGTATCTTTTTTTTCTTCTTCATCACCTCTTGAATACTCATAGAATTTGATTTGTGTATCGTTCTCAAACTCATCACTTTCTAGGAAATCACCACCTTCCCTTTCTTGTTCAAGACCCTCTTCATTTTCCTTACTCCTATAACTTACATTGACAAGCGTGGCCTCTAAGGTAAGCCTTCGGTGTTCTCCTGAAATTTTATTTCTGTTGATTATTTGAGAAGAAAATCATTCAAATATTTCCCTCCTCAACGATGCCATTTCATTTGCTATTTTATGCAAAAAGGATCAATTCTTTCATCTCTAGGATGTTGAGATTTACCCTTTAAGAGATTCTTGATATTTCTAGAGAGGATGAAATCATCTTCAAGTTTGATGGGCATCCTTTGTGCTTCTATAATGTTCCTTGGTTGAACTCTTCATAGGAAAAATCATACCTCCGGTGATTGAGTATTGATGAAGAATCTATTGACATTGTTTTTAGATGGCAATTCCTCTTCCGGTATCCTGCGAAGTAACCATTTGAAATGAGCCATGAATTCTCTCATAGTTTCATCTTCTCCTTTGTTCATTTGAGCTAACTACACCAAGAGGTCATGAAAATCTTCAGTAAATTTTAATCTTCCTTCAAACTTAATTTTGATGTCATCCCAACAAGTGATGGATTAGACAGGCAGGAGGTAGAACCATTCTGTTGTTTTTTCTTAGAGGGATTCCATGAACAATCTTACAGCCTACATCTTCATGTTGGATACCAAGAATTTAACATAATGTTGTGAAAGCAACAATGTGTTCTTCAAGATGTTGTGTGCCATCACCTTTGAAATTTGGAAATTTCTTGTGGGAACCTATTGGTAGGTCATGAAGAGGTGGTTCAAGAGTGAGCGAGCTTGTATTTCTTCCCCACAGACAATGCATTGAGGTCTTTCTACTCCATCTTTCATTGTCATTTATGCTTATATAAATTATTCTTCAAATTCTTCTTCTTCCAGGGACTCAATGCTCAATAACAATTGAAAAATGGTAGAATTTGAAGGGGAGTATCAAATTTTTTTAATAGGATTTTTAGGTGAACTTCTTGAAGAGCTAGATGGAGAGGAGGATTGAGAGAAGAAGTATGGATTATCTCTAATTCATTCTTGCTGATTTTACAAAGCCTCAAAATTGGTATCAACAACACCTCTCGAATCGCTCAACTCAAATTGTATCTTCCTTCAACCAACTTTTGGAAAATTTTATAGTGGGAATATAAAAGGACACTATGGAATATGAAGGGTCACGTGTAGGAATTGATAGTGTATCTTTCAACAATGGATTTCCATGAACTATTTTTTTGTTTTTTCAATATTTGATTTTTTTTTGTATTTTGGGACCTTACGGTCATATTTTGGGTGCGAGATGCTTTGCTAAATTTGCCCCACACCGCGTGCTAAAAATGTTGGTGAGAAAATTTTTCTAGTGGAAAAACTTGTGGATTTCTTGCCAACACTCTGGGAGTCTAAGTCCCTCTACTTAACTAGTGCAACTCGCCATATATATGCATGCACGAGTGAAAGTGAGTTTTCTGGGTGGCCTTACAGTCGGGGATCCAACAGGGGCACTCCAATGACCTTGCGAAAAGCTAGCAATATCTTTCTAGGGAAGACTTTGTCTAAAGAGCAGGAAAGAGGAGTGAGAAATGATATGGGAGAACTAACGTTATAGGTAGAAAATCAGATTCCTGCACACACTATTTAGAAATTTCAACACATGCATTTATGAGACCAAATATAATTTATTGATCACAAAGTATCAAGAAACCCCTTAGTAAAATAAATCTAGAAACTCCTTCTTCTTGTATTGACTTCTTAAACAAAAGTTGTACATAGTGTGGGAATGGAGGAAAACTAGTGAGGGGGAAAATGGAAGAAAATGGCTATCTCCTTTGTTCTCTCAAAGTAAAATACACTCTTGAGTTCACAAAATCAATCACCAACCCTTTGAAATGGGAATGGCTTTACAATTTATAGAATGAGAGGTGACTCATTATCTACCCCCAATGCCTTTTCATATGCCTCATTATAACTTATAACCTTTTACATTCTTAGGAAAATATCAAGTCACCTTTTATGACTTAAGGGTGACTTCATTCTGTACGTACTCCAAAAATGTAGTTACTATATTACCGTAAAGAGGTTACGAAAGCCCCGATGATTATTTGGGTCTCTTTGCAAAGTGTTCGAATCTAGACAAGCTTTCCAATTATATGTTTGCATCCCAAATGCTTTATCCAAGATTCATGTGCTTTTTTCTATAATCTACCCCCTTTTCTTTGCATTTTGGTCTTAAGTGATAGGACCTCCGAGTAGAATAGGGCAGCGGTCCTATAACCACCACCTGCATGTGGCGGCGGTCCTGTGTGCATTTTCCGAATGTTTTGACAATCACGTTAAATGTAAAAATTCAGCTTTCATGGTTCACCCACATTCTTCAACTACTTTGGCTTGCATTTATGTTTTGGCCGCCTAGTAAATAGTGTTTGCCCTTTGTTTATAGTAAAGGAGATCAATTCCAAGTTATCCTCTGGTAAATCCAAATGCGATAAATAGCCAGCTTGTTTTCTAACAAATGGCTCCTCTCCTTCTATGTTTGATTATTCAGTTTGCTTGAAGTTCTTGCATAAGTTTCAATAGTTTCATATTTTGCATGAGTTATTAGTCTCTCATTTATGTATTAGAGATCATTTGATCTTCTTACTTTCATCTTACTTCATTTCTGTCCCATACAATCAGTTTAGCATAAGGTAGTTTCATTTTTAGATTAGAATCCATCTTAGAGTTACATGTTTTGTTTGTCACAAGAGATAGATCCCAGAATTCTCGACGTATTTGCGTTGTATCCCCACAATAAATCCTGCTAGGAATTGCATAGTCAAGCTCTGTTCACTTGCACTATCCCTCTCTTACTTGCATTGTATTCGGTTTATATCCAAAGCTATTTTTTTTGAGCATCTTCCGCTGCTGACATTATCACATATACACTTTTCTGGATTCACGAGAACACGAAGGAATGAGGAGATCACACTGAGGGGACAAGTCACAAAACAACTGGATTTACCACTATTCTGTAAACTCCAGGTTTGAGCTATCAAAGTTCTAGTTAGAATATATCAAATAGAGTAGTAAATTATTTTATTTTAGTTAAAACTCGCTTTCGATATTTCCAGGGAAGCTGTGAGGAATGATAATTTACGAGAAACTATGATTCATTCCTCACTTTTGAGGTAAGATTTGAGGTTTTTCAATCAAGCTAGTTAGTTATTTAAATATTTAGGATAAACTCACAACTGCATAGGAAAATAGCTATACCAAGCTACCTTGCTTGTTTTGATTCTATTATTAGATTAATTGTCCATTTTTTGAATATATTAGAATAGTTACTCTTTTAATTTCGTTAAAATACTTCATCAAAAATATAAAAATAAAAGAATATATGCATAGTGTAGATATATCTTTCATAATTAGTTTATTCATTTCAGTTAAAGTTGAATCATCTTTGCATGACAGTCATAGGACCTAGAGAGCCCAGGGATTACGTTTTCAAACCGGTGGTACCTCAACCAAATCTCTCCACAACACTAGTTGATATAGATCAAAACCTTAGGATTCGTGTTTTTAGAACGACAATAAATATACAAGAAATTAGTGAACAATTGAGAAAGTTGAACATTGAAGATGAAAAGTGTGATGCCCGCTTAAACAACCACTTGAGACCCAAGAAACAACCTAGGGTTAGCTTAGAAAAATTAGGGGATAATAATTTTTTTTGAAGTGTGTACAACCAGGTTGTAAGACATCAGTTTTCACTAACAGGTTCTGGAACCAGACCAATGTACTACAACATATGTTTTCCTTCATTAACTAATATCAAGTTCACAAGGTTCAAACTTTAGGGTTATATGTTTTAGTTAGGTTCAGGGAGTAATTTACCCCCATACCCACTCTCTAACAGGCTCATAGTTTTAACAACATTTTTATCATACTTAACGCTTCCAAAATTTCCCTAAACCATCCTAAATGGATAGGAAATTTTCTCACCTTTCGATGATATAAAGAATTTCTCCTATCTCCAAGTAGAACTCAAGATATGACCGGGCGAGTTCTTAGGTCAAATTTTCCCTTAGTGGGACACGTGTCAAGAGGTGGGGAAAATGCCTAGAACGGTTTGGTGGGTCGCGGGGTGGCTTAGGGAATTTTTCCCAATGTGTAGGCTCAAAGTCACAAAATATCCCGTGCCTCCACGGGTCCCTGGAGGACACATGTTGAGTCCTACGCAAAGAAGAAAAGGGTAAGGGATTGGCGGGGTGGCAAGGATATTTGGTGAGTTACGCCAATAGGAGATGAAATGGAAAAAGGGGGACATGTGAGTCCATGCACCCGTGGGTCTGCTTTGGGGACACATGGTGCTTGACAAGCCACCGATGATGACAAAAAGGGGAGGGCGGAGTTGCGCGCCGTGGGGAATTTCTCCAAAATTTTCCCAACCAAAAAACAAAATAAACACAAAGGGGCCACCCTCCATGAGCACCCAAAGCTACCACGTGGCAGCCTATGGGGGCCATGGGCCATGGCAGGCTAACGATGAAAATTTTCCAAAATTTTTCAAAAGGGCTAAGGGAAAAAAGGAACCGCGCCTCCACCGTAGCCCCAAGAGGACACGTGGCACCCTTTGATTGGGTCAATTGGGTCAATGGAGGAAATAGGAAATTTTGCCAAGGAAGAATAAGTTAAACTTTCAAAATTCTCTCGCACATCTGTCGAGCCACGTGTCAGCACGTGATTGGTTGTGGGTTAGCGGGGATGCGGGGCAAAGTGGGAAAATTTTCCCAAGGTGAAAATTTTCAAAAAGACAAGTTAAAAACTTTGGTCCACCCCACCGAGGTGCCACGTGGTAGATCCTGATTGGTTGAGGGATGGCAGGGGCCACAAAATTTTTAGGGAAATTTTTCCAAAGTTGAAATTTAAATTTTTCTAATAGTTAGATTTATTTGTTTTATTTTTTGAATGCCAATTTGAAGTAAAACTTCAAATGGCCATAACTTTTGATAGGAAGCTCAAATTTGGGAAAATGAGGACTTTTCGGAAAGTTCTCAATGCCATATTTACACAGAGTCATAAATTTTGTAAGTTGATGAAGTTTGTGAGGTAAATTTTAAGAAACCAATCTGTAAGGTTTTAATTAGTGAATTGACAGTTTTCAACTTCTCAATTTGGTTAAATTAGATCTCCTCCTTCACTCAACATGTCAAAAAAACATGGAGGATTGGTCTAGGGAGGTTTTAGAGTGTTTTCAGAGAGTAAATTTTTTCAATTTATTCAAGGTTGTATTTTTCCAACAATAGACAGAAAAATGAGTGTGCAAGTTTCAATTTGGATTTTATAAAGATTTGAAGGGTATTTATTAAATGTTAGGGTCAATTTGAATTCCTTAGGACTTACTAAGCCTGAATTTCAATGTTTCATATCTTATTGCTTTGTGCAAGTTTGAACTACTCATTTCATTGATAAATTGATTGCCAGGTTTGGAAAATATAACAGAGAACAACATTAAAGGTACTTAAACATTTTTCCAACCTCCAAGTGTGAGAATTCATTTCCTTTCTAATCTAATGCATTTAATTGATTCAGTCAATTATTTAATAGAAATTATACAAATCCTGATTTCCAAATTCAACTCATTTCAAGAGAACAAAAC
The DNA here is from genome assembly GCA_018340775.1 of Taxus wallichiana var. yunnanensis. Lineage (NCBI taxonomy): Eukaryota > Viridiplantae > Streptophyta > Pinopsida > Cupressales > Taxaceae > Taxus > Taxus wallichiana. The sequence goes on along the minus strand of JADAXU010000059.1, from coordinate 5,579,221 downwards.
ACTGCCCTTTCCTTCATATGCATTCTTCTTTACAAACACGAATTTCAATCTTCAATAATAATAAAACACATTCAATACATAGTGCAATTTTGAAAACTAATGCAATCCTTTATTCCTTTCCAATACAACTTTACAATATTCTCCTTTCCATTTGATTTCTAAGATACAAAATAAAATGCATATAACATCTTTTACAATTTTTTTCCAAAACAAAGAGTAAAATGAATCTTCTTTACATTACAAAATTCCAATTTCAATCTTCCATTATCAATGCAAATGGTTTCAAATTACAAAATTCTATACAATTAATCCACTTCAAGTGGGAAGGGTTACAATGAACTTGCACAAAAGAAGGGACTGTCAAATTGTATTCCTCTTGCTCCAAAATAATAGCATGCTAGTTTCTCCATCTTTTCATCTTGATCACAACAAGGAAGGGGGAAAGGCAACGCTCTCCACCTAACCAAGACATCCAATGAGAAGGGAGAAGCCATCCTTCCTCATTGGCCCCCGAGCCCCAACCATATTGAAATAGAAGATGAAAATCAACTCATGGCAACAAGGCTTCCACAACAAACATGCAGTATTCTTTCACATGCATAATACAATAAGAAACACAGTCCAAACAAAATAGTAGTTCACAACTACATTTGAAAACATTCACACAAAACTTAGGCTTGATCAAGAAAGCCAACAAGAGCAAGGAACTATGGGGAAAGCTACTTATGCCTCCCAATTTGGAAATTGGGCATCCACCAATAATCATACTGCCAATATAACATATCATATCCCATAAACCTTATGCCTCCCATGAGTAAGAAACACAAGCTATTTCTTTCCCATGGTGGATCCCAATCCCAAAATCCCTCCACAATAAAAATGATGCCATTGGCATTCCCTTATGCCCCCCATATGAAATCCCCATAGCCTTCTCCTACACCATATCCTAAGTAGTCTACCCAACCAGCCAACAACACATAACATATTCACCATTTCCTACAAGCATGCAAGTGAATAAAACATTTTATAAAAAGGCTCAAGTTCCTACCTCTCCATAATGGAGTTTGTTCCAAGATCCACAAGCTTTCCAAATTCCAAATGCAGTCCAAAATCAGCAATGATCAAGCATGAAAAATTGATTCCAAACTCCTTCCACAACAAGCTCCCAAAACAACAAGAAAAATTCACCCCCAAGAGGAAAACAAAGTTTCAACAACCCCAATAAGCAAGAAAATTCAAATTTTTAAAGGAGAGGGAAGAGAAGAGGATGATGTGGATCCATGTGGGATGCCACATCATTCTTCCTCAACCCCAAGACAAAATCAACATCATACACCTAAACACAATAAATAAAAATGACAAATTTACTTACACACTCCAAAATAACCCATACTCCAAAAGGATTGAATTTAAAATATGTAAGAGAAGTGCAATAAAAACTTACAATAATTCATTTCAAAATGCATTAAAAAGGTCTAAATTTAACCTCCAAACCATAGGTATGGTTGGTGAATAATTTTAAGAGGTGTGGGACAAGTTTAACTTGTCCCATAAGCCTCCAAGGAAAAATTCGAATTTCCCAAAAGGATGAAGTGTTTCACACTCCAAAAATCTATCTTACATTCTCTTACATATCTCTTACACCTTCTTACACATTTCTTACAACATTTCTTACACACTCTTACAACATTACATTTAAGATCAACAACTTCATTAATTACATTCTTATGACATATTGATTTATTTATTTTTACACATGATTATCCACAACATTAACACAACATATAATACTAAAGAAAAAGGTAACACATCACAAAATAAACACATGCAACATTAATAAAGAAACCACATTAATAAATGCACAACCCATGGTCACATATAATGGAAATCCCTAACCTAACACAACACACACACAACATAGTTGCCATGGTGACCTTGTTGAATTCACCCAAAATTTCAATATGGTTAGTCTCCAGTCCCCCGACATTGTTGTGATATTTAACCTGCAAAATGCAAATACCTCCTTCGGCCTTGTGGCCATATCAGAACATCCAAAATGATATAAACAACATCTCAAGATCATCTAAACACATGAATCACAACAACATCAAGAATTCAACATTATCATTTTCAATTAATTAATCAACTATATCATCATCAATAATCTTCCATACTAGGTCTACTCAAAATATCCAATGTCACATGTCCAAATCAACATCTATAATATGTCCATGTCAAAAAGTACATCATCATCCACATATAAAAATGTCTCTAGTAATCATCATGCATAATAACTGAATCCAAATCAATAATAATCCATGATCTAACATATCTCCATCATACTAAAATGAAACATAATAGTGTCCATAATAATATCTATAGTATCAAGATCAGTATCTAAAAGTGTCAAAGGGAAGTGGGAACTACAACAAGGCATACACATTCAGGTCAAATCAACTCAACTATAGAATCCTTGATAGGATATCTGCATGACCATACAAGAACTTGAAAGAGAACAAATATTTGGTTGTGATCCTTTAGTTCCATAGCCCAACACAAGATACCTCCTTATTGATATAGATACTTTGCTTATGTATTCAAGTTGCGAGACACTGTAAGGTATTTTGAGAAAATCATACAACTTCTAGTTTGAAACATAGAAGTGGAAAAGGCTTATGAATATTGGATATTTGGAAGAAGAGATTGACTCCTCATATGACCATAGGAGGCCCGTCACAACCAAAAACTTATGGTTGTGATCCATAGGTCCCACAACCCAATGGGCCTACTGATAAATCAGACATTGAAACTGGTTTATGCAAACTAATATTCAGATCCTCACCACTTCCGCCAGACATCATTACACAATTCTCCGTATTAAACATAACAGCCAATCAGGCTAGGGATTTTGGACTAGACCAGAGAATCATCCATAAAACTCGGAGGATCCACTACACCTCTCATCACCATTTTCCATGACCTTGTCTAGAAATATACACGAAGCACCTACAGTCATTTTCCACGTATCCAATAGCCAATAAATAGGATCTCGACAGAGCTCGACATTGATTGGAGCCTCCGAGCAGCTATTATATCCAAACGATCCATTACACCAATTCAGGTTAGGAGGGCCTTCTTTTCCTTAGATTCGTAGATTCCATTATTACGTGTTGAGGATATAAGATTGCCCAACTAGTTTTTTTGTATCCACATATATTCCATTCTCACCGGCTATCTCGACATGACCTCGGGAGGTTAGGTACGAAGAAGAGTTGCTTGTAGATTCTCATGCTTGCATGTCACTTTTCTATCATACAAAATTGGTGAACCCGACGTGAAGCAAACAACTGTTCCCCTTTTATTTTCATTTCTTTCATCCACCTTCGCTCTTTCCCATTATTATGCGAGTATTCATATACCCCCAAATATGTCAGGATACGACGCATATGGAAGACATCTCTCGTGTCTTGAATACAATTATAGTAAAAAAAATAGACAATCATCACCCTCATTTTCTACATGGGCTGAAAACTATTCAAGTAATTACTTGTCATCACAAACTCCTCCTCAAAGAACTAGTTCTAGTTCTTCATTTCGAATTGAGGAGTTGGATCAGCTTACACAAACACAACAACCAGAGCCCTCAGGCTCTAACAATATGATGTTTACTAGAGAATCCATTTCATCTCCTCGGGTTTTGTTCAGACCATAAATCAGTAGACAACTAGATCAACTCCCATTTTTAGATGAGGAGTATTTACAAATACACTAGAAGTGAACATCACTTGCAAATCATGTACCCACCTATAGGGAGTTTGTAAACACAACCTGATACCCTACTCCAAGAAAACACCCCCATTCCTCCACCTATGGGAAATACTCTCGGTGAAGCTTGGTAGGGTAATGATCAATTCATAGCAAGGTATCATACCCCTTTACAACCTCAAGGTGTACAACAAACACCATTAAGGAAAAACACCATGTCTTCGCCAATCGAGGTCATTTCAGCCTTAGTTGAGAAAGTTAGAGGATTGGAACTTGCTCAAGAAAATAAAAATTCATATTTTGGGCAAGCAGGAATCCCCAACCATCTGCATCATTCCAGCCAAGTTGAACTCCTTACAGGAACAAACACGTTAGGCATACCTCCTCAACATGTGTATAACTATCCACATCAAACACCAACTAGAATCGAGTTTACAAATGCCACTCCAGTTGAAAGTATGATACCTCCCAGCTTAACACCAAACAATCCATACCAGAGAAATGCTCTTCCCTACTTAAACATTTATTCAAAATCACCACAGGGAGACATGTTCTCCTCTCTCCCGGGATGTTTGCTCAACCACAGGATTTCCTTATGTCCTTGAAAATACATATGCTATGCCATATCAACAATCCATGCCACTTCCACCCCCTCAACAGACACCATCGCTGGTCAAAGCCTATGTGGTAGAGACCTACTCAAAATATTTAAAAGAGCCCCTAGACTTCACCATATGAAATTTCGTACTTCCAAGACCTCTTCCCGATTTACCCAAATACAAAGGAGAGGGAGATCTAAATGCACATATCAAGGCCTATGTCACAGCCATTCAAGAACTACTCCCTTGGGATGGGGTGGTTGCTAAGATATTCCCTAAAACCTTAGAGGATATTTCCATTGATTGGTATTAAAAATACCAAAGCCTTGATACACTCATTCAAACAACTCGTGTCAGAGTTTATTAAATCTTTTGATATGAACAAATTATTGAGAACATGAATAAGGGAATTCTTGCATATTAAACAAGAGCATATTGAATCAGCTACTCATTTTATTCAAAGATGGCGTATGGTTCTCTACTCATCAGTAAGTGCTCCAAACATGGATCAGATGGAACTATGTGATTTATTCCTTCATTCCCTTATTAGAGAGATAAAGGAAGAAGTCTAGAAGTTCCCACTAAGAAATAATGATGAAGTACTTGAGAGTGCTCTTTGAATAGATGAAGCAGTAATAGATAGTGGTTGTAAGACATATGGAATGAACGGAAATTAATCAGTCCCAACCAAAACACTACGACCTATCCCAATGCTAGGAATACCAATCAAGGACCCAAAATCCTTAACAAAAACCACGGGTTACAATAGATGGAGTAATAGACCAAGTTAAAAGAGAAAATGTTGTAAACATTTTTCCACCCGTTAACAATAAGTGAAATAACAACTTTACTCCAACAATCAATGCAGTGGATTTTAATCATCCACCACGACAAAAAAACAACAACAACGAAAAATTCAAACATAAGGTCCAAATCAAAACCCAACTGGATATTAGAGTCAAAACCAAAAGCAACAACCTCAAAATTTTAACTCTAACAACCAACAACCTCATCAGAATTTCGGACCACAACAGTTTTAAATCAACAACCTCGAAACTATAATCCCAATTTCTATTGTGGTTTCCACAAGATTCAAGGCCATGATACTAGGACTTGCCGTGACTACAATAAATTCATGCAGCGTTTGCTAGAAGACCAAAGACAACTCTTTATAGATATGTTCTTAGCAAATTCTATAGTACCCATGCCAAACACTTACACATGGGTAGTTTCCCCTCAAAATGCACCCCTCAAGATCTTTAATGATCTGCTCCCAAATCACTCTAACAATAACATGTTAGATCCAAGTGGAACGAACAAGGGTGTTATGACAGGAAATAATGATCATGAAGCTTCAACTTCATTAAGTCCACCGGTCACACCCCAATTAGGAACTCGACCGCAAACCAAGATAGTTGGCCTGGTAGAGTTAGACACTAAGCTACCCATAGAAACCATAACAAGAACACAAGATTATTATTCTCAACCAGTTCCAAGTTATCCATTAGAACTAGACAACATTCAACAAACATTGGTAAAACCCATAGGCACTTATGATTTAATTAATGACTTAACGAAGACCTTCTCTCATATTTCCTTCTTGGATTTGTTGAAGAACTCTCCACATAGGGCTACTCTCTTAAAAGTAGTAGGCCTTGGTTGTTTAATTAACATCACTCCTCCTCCAAAAATGCAAGTATTCCATGTAGACTTTGATGTCTACCCCTGCAGTAGCCAGATAGGGATACTGAGTTTATATTTGATATAATCAAAATGCCAATAGACGCTGAAATTGCATGTAGAGGTGACCCAACCTTGAATTTATAGGTATGGGTTTACAATAAATATGTTAAACATGAAATGATTGATGATGGGGAAGTAGTTGACATAGTCCCCTTTGCTTTTATTCAAAATCTAGGATATGGAAAACAAATTGTTCCACAACACGAAATACGCTAAGAGGTTATGATAGCCTCAAGGCCACTTCAATTGGAACCTTAATTTTACCAGTCACCTTAGGACCCAAAACGGTCCTCACAAAATTTTATATTATAGATCAGGAAACTAACTATAATATGATCCTTGATCGATCATGGATACACCACATAAAGGTAATCCCTTCCATGTTATTCCAGGAAATAAGATTTTTACACTTAGGGAAAATATTTGTGGCACAAGGTGACCCAAAACCCTTTGATATACACCTAGCTAACTTGAAGAAAAGACCAAGTGTTCACTCCGAGTTTGAACTCCCAACAAATAAACTTAGCAAACCAATTAATTCAAAACCAGAAGAGAAGTTGATACCTACAACAGAATTGGAAATTACAAATCTAGTTGAGGGCATTCCAACACTCAAAAATGAGGCTAACGTCATAGAAACAATGTCATTAGGGACTACCACAAAAATATAGAATTACTAGAGAAATATCTACCCATTCTCCTACCATTTGATTCTATGGGTATGGGATACACCCTAGGAATTGGTTCCCTTATATCGTAAGAAGTTTGCATGGTAGAAGTAACCGAGGCGGAAGAAACAGCAGACATGATGAATATCCCAACATCCATTTTTCCAAGAAAATATTGGACTCTCCACTTCAATAGAGCTAGATGTCACTTTGGAGATGGGGAAGGTGTGATCTTTACTTCTCCCGAGGGAAAGATCCTGCCTTTTGCCTTTAAGTTAAACTTTGAGTGTACAAACAATGGGGCTAAGTATGAAGCCCTCCTCCTTGGCATCATCATAGCCAAAAGAATTGGTGTCGATAACATTATAGTGATAGGAGACTCACAACTAGTTGCAAACCAAGTCTCTCAGGTATATGAGACTAGAGTTGAACATTTACAACTCTACAAACCGGGTGGTATTAGATCTAAGAAAAGGATTCAACTTCATATCAATTGAAGCAATCCCATGAGAGCAGTAACCTTCTTACAGATTCAATAGAAACCCCACTTCCCATCTCAATCCGCACAGTGAGTTGGAAAACATGCGTTTCACAAGATCACTTCATCGAACCTTTGGTGTGTAAAATACCAACAAACCCACTCCTAACACATATAAAAGCTAAGAATGAGTTTTCTATCCTGGATCACTTTGACAGTGATAGAGTCACTCTTGAATATCTAAACACCTATGTAGAGCTACATCTCGCTCATCACATAGTGGATCTTTCCCTAATCCCACATTCCTCTTCCTATTTTGGAAATCCCATGATAGAGTCTCCTCCACAAAAGGATCTTGATATCTATGAGGTAGAGAACGGAGAAAGTTTGGAACTACCTTTGGCCCTACCTGAATTTGAAGAAGGAAACACTTCCTTAATCGAAGAAACAATTGACATAAACATTGGAACGGAGGAAGAACCAAATATTTTGAAGTTGGGATCCTCATTAACTCCAGAGGAGATAGAAATACACACCCAAATCCTCAAAGAACATCAAAAGGCTTTCGCGTTTAACTACAAAGAAATGATAGGAATTGTACTATATATTGCGCTACATAATCTTGTCACCAAACTAGATGTAAAGCCAATTAAACAAAAGTCAAGACCAATGAAGCCAAAAGTGGCTCTCATGGTGAAAGAAGAAGTAATGAAACTTCTCGAAGTGGGATTCATCAAACCAATTGACTATTCACAATGGGTATCTAATATCATCCCCGTTCTCAAAAAGAATGGGAAGATACTCATTTGTATAAACTTTTGGGATATTAACAAAGCTTGTCCCAAAGATGACTTCCCATTACCATCCATTGACATCATTGTTGACGCAACAACTGGATTTGAACTGTTGTTCCTCATGGATGGTTTCTAAGTGTATAATAAGATTAAAATATCTAAACAGATCAAGCCAAGACCATGTTTATAACTCCTTGGGGAACTTATTGTTATGCTATCATGCCATTCGGTCTTAAGAACACCAATGCTACATACCAACGGGAAATGACATACATATTCCATGACCTTATTCATAAAATTGTGGAATCCTACGTGGATGACTTGTTGGCCAAGGCCAAGAAGCACTGTGATCACCTAGAAGTACTCTGTATCATTCTCTCATGATTGATTGAATATGGTGTCACATTGAACCCAGAGAAATGCGTATTTGGTGTGACAGGAGGCAAGCTTCTGGGTTACATTATATCCTCATGAGGGATTGATGTTGATCCAGCCAAAATATGGGTTGTTCTTGAAATGATTCCACCTTCGAGACAAGTCCAAGATGTCGATCATTTCTTGGGAAACTTGGTGCAATTCAAGGTGCATCCCGGATTTAAGTTTTGTTGTTCATCCAATAACCAATCTCTTAAAGAAATATTATAGAATTGATTGGATAGAAGAATGCAACGAGGACTTTGAAGTGGTTAAACACTTCTTGTTTTCTCCTCCCATGCTAATGCCTCCCGCACTGCATCATCCTTTGATCTTGTATTCACGGGCTATTGATGTCTCACTAGCCTGCATGTTGGCTCAAGAAGATAATGATGAATGAGAACGTGTAGTATATTTCATTAGCCAAATGTTGCTTGATTATGAAACATGTTATACATAGGAAAAGAGAGAATGCCTTGCCATATTATTTGTAATGAAACGCTTAAGACATTACATGTTAAATAAAGAAACACAAGTAATTGTAAAGACAGATCATTTACGAACATTCCTCACGCAAGGGTCTTTATGTAAAAAGGCTGAACGTTTCATAACCTTAATGGGAAAATTTGAATTAACATTTATAAACTAGAAATCCATTAAGGGTCAAATCATTACAGAATGGTTAGTTAACAATCCGTTAGATGGGGGCGATTTCGTAAATCTAGACTTTCTTGATGAGTTCATATACTTTGTCGAGACCGAACCCCCATCTCTACATGACCTTGGTACACCTATATCATCAATTTTATCATGGACCATATGTACCTAGAAGATGTCACATCGAACAAAGAAGGCGGTTATGCATTATTTCTAAGCTAAATATGTTATCTTAGAACATGTACTCTATCGTAAAGCTTTCGATGGAATGCTTTTAAGATGCGTTGACACTGAAGAATCCAAAAGTATTCTTTATGAATCCCACAGTGGGATATGTGGAGGTCACTTTGGTGGTCATGCCATTACTCGCAAAAACATCGGATGGGCTATTCCTGGCCCACTCTAGAACATGACACAAAGAGAGTTTGTGCACAAATGCCATAAATGCCAAGAATTATTTCACGTGATTCACATGCTAGCACAGGCTCTGCAACTAATCGCAACCCCATGGCCTTTTTCCACATGGGGATTGGATTTGATAGGGAAATTCTCTCCCTCATCAATAGATGGCCATAAATTTATAATCACAGCCATATAATATTTTACTAAATGGGTAGAGGCCATGCCTCTCATAATCGTATTTGTGTTCTGTAATCACTAAGTTTATTTTGAATCAAATCATTTACAAGTACTGTGTCCCAGAAGTCATTATCTTAGATAATGAAACATCTTTTAAGAATGACAAGGTCCATGAATTATGTAGCAAATTCAAGATAAACCATTAAGCCAATGGACAAGCTGAAGCCACAAACAAGACATTAAAATCTATTCTCCTCAAAACAGTTAAGGAGAACAAATGAGATTGGCATTTAAAATTATACCCAGCCTTGTGGGCCCATCAAACCTCAATAAGAACACCAACAGGGGAAACCCCATTCTCATTAGTATTTGAGGCAGAAGTAGTTCTCCCGCTTGAGGTCGAAATACCTAGTCTCTCGCATCTCATTACAAGGGATCTTGGGAGAAGAAGCCTATAGAGAGGCACGCCTCTCTTAACTAGAAAGCCTTGATGAGGCTAGGCTGAACACTCGAACAATGGCATAGAGCCTATGCTGACCGGATGTGTCGGAAATATAACAAAAAGGTCTACGAGTGAGAAATATATGAGGGAGATCTAGTTCTAAGACTAGATAGCCGGATTGATAAGAAAAATGGTGAAGGAAGGAAATTCCGCCCAAGTGGTTGGGCCCATACCGAGTCATGAAAGAATATGGAAATGGTGCGTATCTCTCGTACATTAGAAGGTGAGGAGTTCAATGAAATAGTCAATTCCTTGCATCTTAAATGGTTTTATGCATAAGGCATCAATGTCACCATTTGTATATTATATCTACCTATATTGCATTAGTCACTTAGTCGTTTCATTTTGTTCACTCGTTTCATAAATATTGTGGTCAAGGAATTTATTCTTAAGAAATTCACTATAAGCTTCTAAAAATATTGGCAAAAACATTCAAATCATATCTCTTCGCTTTTCATAATATCATCAAATGGTTCCAAAATCATTTCATCAATTCGACGTAAAAGTCTTGAAAAAAACCATACCAAGGCCTCGCATACTTGATCATACTCATTATTTTCTACTTGGCTAAGTTGTTCTTACCTACGGTCTATTCTAGAAGCTTCTCGGTGTCACATATATCCTTATTACATCTCTTTGAAACAAGGATACTCTAAAGTCATAAATCGAATTGTCAAGTTAAATAAAAATGTTAAACCAAATAGAATATTTTATTTTTACACACTTCTTTGCCCCACCAACCTTCAGTGATGAGCCCACATCTCTTACTAGTGACATGAGGTTGAGAAAGGAAAGAATTACCCTTACTCACCTATGTCCTGCCTTCGATGATGAGCCCATGCTTCCTACCAGTAGCATGAGACAGGTCTAGGGGGTCCATTCACGTAAATTAGTGAATATGAATATTTTAAAACAAAGTGTCAAGTGAATTTAAAATCCAAATTCCAAAGAGATAAAATACTTAAAACCATATTTTGTTAACCAAGCTTCCATCCATGGATCTAAGTCTAGATAAACTAGAAAATAAGTTACATTCTGAACTCGTGTAGTAGTTTCGAGTAAGAGTAAGTATGCAAGTTTGAATTTGATTTTTGTCAAAACCTTGTCTTTCTTTCATCATTTCCATTCATTCAAACTCATACAATTTGTGCCCTTCCCAACTCTTGGTGTTGAGCCCTCACATCTTACTAGTTACGTGGAGTTAGGAGTGGGGAAAGTTCATCTCATTATCATTATACATTCATCATGTTTTTCCAAAACAAGAAGAAGCAATGAACATTGCCCAAAGAATCCAAAATTTTAGTACTACAATATGTTTTACATCATCATGTATCAGCATTACAAAAGCAAATAAAAGTAAAACATTCGTCAAATTTGTTTTCATTTATCATGCATTGCATACATTCTGAAAAGCATATAAAAACAAATACTCTAAAAACATCTAGTATACCCATGGGAAATGAATCACAAAAATTATAGATACAAGAAGATGTAGATCTAAAAGATATATATATATATATATATATATATATATATATATCATGTTTTATATATGATGCCATCATGCACTAGGCATGGTTAAAACACTCAATGAGCCCAGAAAGTACAAAAACACTCATATAAACATCCGACCAAAGATCACTACAAAAAGACACCATGATCTCTCAATCCATGTGGGATCCCTCAGATGGTGCTTGACCACGTCTAAGGCTCTGCTTTGATGACACTCAATGAAATAAGGGCTCACGATCATGACCAGTAGCTATGGTCTCACTGCGAGAGTGACTCCTCATCAACTACTCAACAGTCCTATATCCAACCAACTCAAGATTTAAGGAGGTCATGATCTTTTCCACCTTCCAGAAAAGGGCAAAGACATCAGTATGTTAGCCAGATTGTTGAAGGCTCTCCCACGTCTATAATAAGCTTGGCATGAGTACCCTATGAGGAGAGTAGTAGAGTGTCTGTGTACACCTCGCGAATCAAGTCTCGCCATCCCTCAACAGTTGCTACAAATAAAAAAGGAGTAAACAAGTTATAAAATTGTCCAAGATAAAGTAAAAAACAAACAAAATAACAAAAGAGGAATATTGACTAAACATTTCTAGCTAAAACAAAGATCGAGAAAAGAATAGTAACTCACTTAGATCTCCAGGCATCTAGGTGGGATCTCTAGGATTTACACCTACTACTGACGCTTCCATTGACTTTGGAACCTCCCCCAAATCTAGAAAGAAGTGACATTTTACTACAGACTAATCATCTCCTCTATAGTCCCAAGAAGGCAACTCCTCTAATATCAGGGTCACCTTATCTTGACTCTCCTCTACCCTCTCGGCCCTCAAGATACTCTGAGTGTCATGCCACTTAGAGTCACTATCATCCCTAGCCATCCCACCTATCTCACCTCCCTCCATCTCCTCCTCTATCTCCTCTCATGTGAACTCCTCAGAGTATGCATCCACATCAATGGGCTCATCGCTCTCTCTCGCTATGAGCAGGATTGGCTTCGTTATGAAGTAAAGGTGCTTAAGGAGCACTAGCTACCCCTTGGGCATGAACCACCTGCCTAGCTGCAATGGGAACTCCAAGAGTGATCGTAGTCTAACCTTGGCCTCTAGGACCTCCCCTAGCCTCACGAATAGATCTGTATATTGGCCACTGAGGAAACATATCAATGAAGGGGAGGCCAAACTGCTGAGGTACTCTATCAAAGGGGTGGATCTCTAACTTCCCCGTCCTGTCTACCAATTGACCTGTGGAAGAGTAGGAAATCAATGTGTGTGTCTCCTCTCCCCATAACCTTGCCATGTCCTAATAAGGGGTGGCCTCTATGTCTACAATAGTCAGGGAAGCCACTAGCTGGTGTGGCATCCTGAGTATGGTCATCCCTATCCACCTCGCTACCCTGACAGCCCCCTGAATCCTCTACCTGTATACCTCTCCCATAAGGAATGATGCACTCATACACCCAACTCATAACTAGAGTAGGGTGACTCAGTGACTGTCCCTGTAATCTAACCACCCTGTATAAATCATGGTAAGTGGTCCTAAGAATGTCTACTCCCCAAGCATAAATATGGCCATGGGCCTCAATCTGTGTAATGATAGGAGCCCAATAGTATAAGAGAGTATCCCCTCCCTTTTCCCCAATCAACCATGAGGCAAGGATGCCCATAATAGCCTTGTGGAGCACATGGATATCAGAATCAACAATAGAAACAGACCTTCACCCCCTTCTTTAAGCCCATGGAGACAACATCATCTCCCATATATGTGGCCCACTGAACCATCTGAGATTTGGACACTGCTATCTTAAGAGACAACCGCCTCCCAAGAATCGGGACCCCTAATATACCCCTAACACCTATCCTCAAGGGTGATAGTCCATTCACCCCTAACACCTAGTAACCGGAAGGTATTCCAGTCAACATCCCAGTATGAGAATAAGTCACATAGTATGTGACTAGAAGGAGCAACATGAGGAACCCGAGAGATCCACAAGATGCCAACCCACTGCAAAGTGTCTCTCTCATCTTGGGTCAATGCATCCAACACTATCGGAACCAATCACACTCCCTCTCTCTACTCCATCTGATGTACTCCTCCTTCTTCTGCATCCACCCAAAACATAGAAAAGAGTAAGTTAGTAACATAATCCAACTGGAAAAATCATCAAGAACATATAAAAATGCCAAAAATGCAAAAATAATCAAGTAATACATCTCTTTTTGCATTCTATTCAAACCACGACCCTGTATGCAGGGGGTGGATTCGTAACCACCACCTTCTATGGTGGCGGTCCCATAACCGCCACCTTATGGGGCAGCTATCTTGTAACCACCTCCTTTATAGGGCGGCGGTCCCATGACCGCCACCTTGTGCAGGGCGATGGTCCTGTCCCAAATCACCAAACGGCTCATGCAAGCCCTAAAAAGACTTAAAAAAGGAAAAAATACACCATTTTGACTGAAATAAAGACCTACCCTATGGGCACCCCCCTAGAGACTCATTTAAGACTAACATTTTCAAAAATAATCCCCCAAAACAAAGATTTCAACATTTCTATATTTTGGATTTAAAAATGATAAAATGAGAAGAACTAACCTGAGACTTCGCGGGTTGATGTCCTACTCTCGAGGCATGATCATGATCTCACAACAAATGTTTTGACTATACTCACGTTGAAAATGATCACCGTGGGTCCCAGAGCTCAAAAACCACCAAATCGACACGTGTAAATGAATAGTAAAATGAGCTCGTTTTAAATATATATAGTATTCTAATTTGGTTTTGAATGTTTTACATAGAGTTAGAGCATCGACGGAGGTAAGTTCTAATCCCCACGTGAATGGTAAGTCCTCATTACATATTAATTTAGTTTATTTTTTTGATTTATTTTATCTATCTGTGCTTGAGTCATCTTTTCATTTTACAGGTAGCAGGAATTTGGATGATGACATTTTGACACACGAACGTGTTAGGTATAACATCTAACTCCCCATTTTGGGACCGCCATACTCAGACCCATCATTTTATGCCTCTTAATGGCTAAAATGATTCTCCGAGGGGACAATATGTACGTACCCAAAAAGGTAGGTACTGTATTGCCGAAAATAGGTTATGGAAGCCCCAATGATGATTTAGGTATCTTTGCAAGGTGTTTAGAATCTAGAAAATCTTACCAAGTATATGTTTGCATCCCAAATGGTTTATCCAAGCTCCGTGTGATTTGTTCTATCCTCTACCCCCACTTTCTTTACATTTTGGTCTTAAGTGACAAGACCACTTCCCTTCTTAGGTAGTGGTCCCATGACCACTGTTCAGGATAGGGTGGTGGTCCTGTAACCACCACCCTGCATAGGGTGATGGTCCTATGCGCATTTTCAAGAATATTTTTGATGATTGCATCAAACGTAAAAATTCAACTTTCACCCGCATTCTTCAACCACTTTGGCTTGCATTTATGTTTTGGCCGCCTAGTAAATAGTGTTTTCCCTTTGTTTATAGTAAAGGAGATCAATTCCAAGTTACCCTCTAGTAAATCCAAATGCTATAAATAGCCAGCTTGTTTTCAAACAAATGGCCCCTCTCCTTCTGTGTTTGATTATTCAGTTTGTTTGAAGTTCTTGCATGAGTTTCAATAGTTTCATATTTTACATGAGTTATCAGTCTCTCATTTTTGTATTAGAGATCATTTGATCTTCTTGCTTTCATCTTACTTCATTGTTGTCCCATACAATCAATTTAGCATAAGATAGTTTCATTTTTAGATTAGAATCCATCTTAGAGTTGTAGGTTTTGTTTGTCACAAGAGATAGATCCCAGAATTCTTGGCATATTTACGTTGTATCCCCACAATAAATCCTACTAGGAATTACATAGTCAAGCTCTGTTCACTTGCACTATCCCTCTCTTACTTGCATTGTATTTGGTTTATATCCAAAGCTGCCATTGTTCAAGTATCTTCCACTGCTTGACACTATCACATACACACTTTTTGGATTCATGAGAACATGAAGGAATGAGGAGATCAAACTAAGGGGACAAGTCATGACACAACTGGATTTACCACTTTGTTATGTAAACTCCAGGTTTGAGCTATCAAAGTTCTAGTTACAATATATCAAATAGAGTAGTAAATTATTTTATTTTAGTTAAAACTCACTTTCGATATTGCAGGGAAGCTATGGGGAATGATAGTTTCTGAGAAACTATGATTCATTCCTCACTTCGAGGTAAGATTAGAGGTCTTTCAATTAAGCTAGTTATATATTTAAACATTTAGGATAAACTCACAACCGTACAAGAAAATAGCTATACCAGGCTACATTACTTGTTTTGATTCTATTATTAGATTAATTGTCCATTTTTTGAATATATTAGAATAATCGCTCTTTTAATTTTGTTAATATACTTAATCAAACATACAAAAATAAAAGAATATATGCATAGTGTAGATATATCTTTCATAATTAGTTTATTCATTTCAGTTAAAGTTGAATCATCTTTGCATGACAATCACGAGACCTAGAGAGCCCAGGGATTACGTTTTCAAATTGGTGGTACCTCAACCAAATCTCTCCACAACACTAGCTGATATAGATCAAGACCTTAGGATTCAGGTTTTTAGAACGACAATAAACATACAAGCAATTAGTGAATAATTGAGAGAGTTGAACATTCAAGATGAGAAGGCAAACACATTCGGTCAAATGAACCCAACTATAGATTGCCTTGATAGGATATCTGCATGACCATACAAGAACTCGAAAGAGAACAAATATTTGGTTGTGATCCTTTAGTTCCACAGAACCAACGCAGAGACCTTGTCATCGATAGAGATACTGGCTTATGTATTCAAGTTTCCAGAACACCCGTAAGGTATTATGAGAAAATCATACAACTTCTAGTTCTAAACATAGAAGCTGAAAAGGCTTATGACTATTGGATAGTCGAAAGAAGAGATTGACTCCTCATATGACCATAGGAGGTCTGCCACAACCATGAACTTACGGTTGTGATCCATAGGTCCCACAACCCAATGGGCCTACTGATCAATCAGACATTGATGTTGGTTTACACACACTAATATTTAGATCCTCACCACTTCCGCCAAACATCATTACACAATTCTCTGTATTAAACGTAGCAGCCAATCAGGCTAGGGATTTCTGGACTAGACTAGAGAATCATCCATAAAACTTTGGAGGATCCACTACACCTCTCATCACCATTTTCCATGACCTTGTCTAAAAATATACATGAAGCACCTACAGGTCATTTTCCACGTATCCAACAGCTAATAAATAGGATCTCGGTAGAGCTCAACATTGATTGGAGCCTCCGAGCAGCTATTATATCCGAATGATCCATTACACCA
This sequence comes from Taxus wallichiana var. yunnanensis, assembly GCA_018340775.1. Classification (NCBI taxonomy): domain Eukaryota; kingdom Viridiplantae; phylum Streptophyta; class Pinopsida; order Cupressales; family Taxaceae; genus Taxus; species Taxus wallichiana. The sequence continues at coordinate 5,562,139 of JADAXU010000059.1, read as the reverse complement.
ATTTAGGTTAGGAGGGCCTTCTTTGCCTTAGATTCATAGATTCCATTATTGCGTGTTGAGGATATAAGATTTCCCAACTAGTTTGTCTATATCCACATATATTCCATTCTCATTATTTGTCTTGGCATGACCTTGGGAGGTCGGTACGAAGAAGAGTTGTTTGTAGATTCTCATGCTCACATGTCACTTTTCTATCATACGCTTACATTAAAAAAATTCATTTTAAATTAATTAAAGGCATTATGAAAAAGTGCAACCCCAACGAAGAATTAGAATGGGGAGAGAGAAAGTGGGGGAAGAGAAGAGAGAAGAAGGGGAGAGAAATAAGGATGAGTTCCTCGATCCTTGTCGATGATCTAATAAAGTGTCCCACCGTAGTGAAATATATATCTCCAAAAAATTTACACCCCAAGAAAATCCTTCAAATTAACTCACGAATGCTTGCCAAGTTGAATGAACTATTCTGCCAATGACCACAACTTCCAACCTATGTATGATATACTTATGACTCGAGCCATGAAGTGAGTGTTGGGAGACACTGATTGAATTCTATGAGATGAATCTCAAATTCCCTATGAGAAATGCCCATGGATGATCTCGAATGACAGCTTTGACCTAAATGATCATCCTTGTATTTCCCATTGTTCTAAAACTGCCCCTTAAGTATGACTTACCATTAATAGTGAGTACCCACATGGGAGACTTACTATTTATAGTAAGAGGTGATTCTTGTTTCTTCTTGACCATCTTGATGTGGTGAAATTATTCATTCAATCCCACACACACTACCTTTGCCTCAGCCGCTTCTTGGGTTCACTTAATATTTTAAGTAAGCACCCCATATAGGGAACTTGCTATTTTTAGTAAGTGGTCCTTTTAACTATTTTCTACTCTAAACACTCATTCTGACTTCCTGGTGACCTTCGGTACACACTACTTTTGCCACAATTGCTTTTGATGATGACTTTCCAAACATAGCAAGTATGTATAGGAAAAATTACTATTTTTAGAAAGTGGATTTCCAGTGCTTGGTTTGCGATGGAACATATTTTTTTGGAATCGTCTTGTCATCATGATCACATCCTCCGAGTTTAACATAAATTTTCCCACTAGAATGCCTGGAAATAAAATTTAAAATTTTCACCTGGTAGTGGCTTCGAGCATGGAGCTACCATGACGACCATTAATGAAGCTTGAAATTTATAGGTCTAGTTTTTGTCTATGTTCGTGGAAAAAACAACTCCATTGTGATAGGTTTTTCATTTGGAGTCTGTGTGTAAGTTTTAGCTTGTTTTCATTGCCGGATTGATGGGAAATCCAACAAATGTGAGCCGGTGCATGAAATGGGGATTTTGTTGGAACAAATGTTTTAGGGCACCATTCAACCTCCCATTTTTGTATCTTGATCATCTTGAAAAATGTGGAAGTCTAAAAATACAACACCTAAATCTGTATTGTATCTTGCAAGATATGAATATTTTTCGATTGGGTGACTTCATGGTTATCTAGCAAACAATCTTCATTTTCTCCTTATTCTTCATTTATTCAACACTTTTGATCAATATTTACCCTAAGAACTATGTATTTTCATGTATTTGAGTGTTTATTTGTTTTGGTAGAGCTGGTTTGAGCTTTGGCAATGGTGGAGTGGTGGTGAGAAGCAATGGTGGACAAGTTACAAAGCAATGACAGGGTGAACTATGAAGAAGAAATGGGGAAACAAATGGCTATCTACCGATTTAAATTATTCAAAAATTGTACAGAAGGGGTTGGGAAATTTTTTATGTCCCTGATGTCCCTCACCTAAAAGGGACGTGAGGGACATCAATTTCCATGGTGATCAAGGTGATGACATGTGGCAAGGATCCAACGACAGGGAATGAAGACTTGACAAGCACTTGGGGGCTATAACTTCACTCTTAAAGAGGTCACATGAGTGACCAAGAGTCTCATTAGGGTCTGGGTGATTTTTTTAAGGTTTTATGTACTTAACATGTGAGGGACATCAAATTCCATGGCGCTCCAGGTGATGACACGTGGTGGAGATCCAATGGTGAAGGTTTTAAGCTCCCGCAAGCACCTAGGGGCTGAAATGGCAATCCTGGAGGTCATATGTGGGTTTAGAGGGATTCAAGGGGTTGGGAAAATTTTCCCAACCTTGATGTCCCTAACCTTGAGGGACATCAGGGACACAAAATCCCACCAAGCTCTTGGAGTTAAAAATTTGACTAACTCCCAAACCTTGAGGATAACTTGTGACGACAATATATTGAGCTCCCGATGGAATTTTTGATGAAATTTTATATGATCTTGACTATAATGGCCTTATGAATCCAATGGTGGGGGTATTAGGTCTTGATTCATCCATTTGATCCTTGAAAAAGTGGATTTTTGATCTAGTACTCCACCTGCATGAGAAAAACTACTTGCAAAACCATTGTGCCAAAGTTTTGTGAAAAAAATAATTTCACCATATTTTAGAGATTAGAATTCCCTTTCCAAAGATATTTTTTTCTCCTAACTCTACTCGGAGCTCCCAGAATTACCTTCCGAAGCTCAACAACGTTTTTGGCCTGTGCACTGCCTAGGCCTGTAAACCCTGATTTTGATCAAACTACTCCAAACTCCCCAAATCTTCCCTGAATATTCCAAAATCACTTCCATGATGTTTCTAGGCCTTCAATTCACCTCCATGTTGGATTTTTCTCCTCCGTTCCACTCCAAGGGGTTGCTCCAGTCCTGGGAAGGCCAGTGATAGCCCTTCCCAACACTACCCAGAGATAGCATTTTTTGAGAACTCCTAAAATCACCTAGGGGATTGACTTGAATTTCCTAATTCACCTAGGGGGATGAATTAACACCAATTGGGAGGTTACTGGACTGACTAGGAAGACTCGGGGTGCCTTAGAATGGTAAAACATGAAAATTTTGCTACATGGGTATCATTGTCATGCTTGAAATTGTCAATTTCCTTGTTGCACATTTGCATGACAACACGAGTAAATTCAACTTAGGGATTTTTGGGATTTGTGGGAAGAAATGGGGGAGAAGAACTGGAGTGTTTTTTTCTTGGCATTTTTTACTAGAAGTTAGAGCTCCCATCTTGGAGACACTCTGCCAAAATTATGCCTATTTATAAGGATGGAAACATTTTTATTCAGAACCCTTTTATTTTAATTGAAGAGTGCATTGTGAAAGTTTGGGTGGTTTTGGAGACGTTGGAGCTTAAGAAACCAAAAAAAATAAACTAGGGTTTAAGTTGGTATTTGGAGGAAAATCAAACAAAATAAAATTGATTTCCAGGAAAGGGTTTCTCTGTTGTCTTCCTAATTTATGATTGATAAAAAGATTGTTATCTTTTGTGGGTTCTCGCATTCTTCTATGGTTTTTTGGAAAATAATTTGTAAATCCATTTTCTCGAGCATGTTTATTTTTCTTAAAACCTTTTTGATTTTCCAGGTTGTGTTTATTTGATGTGCAAATCATTTTGTGGGATTTTAATTGGAAAATTTGACATAAAGTTGTTGGCTATAATGGGAATTATAAAATATGTTGAATCTACATTGTGATGTTTCTCTTATCATTGGAATTGTGTGGCTTATCATAGAGTTATTTTTATCTCTATTTTATGGAAAAATATAATAGAATTGAGTCGATTTACTTTGCTGATTTTGATGGGTTTGTAAAAAAAATATATGGCCGTAGGTTGAGTAATTTTATTTGTAAAATTTTTGGGTTTTTAAACTTACATCCTTGCTTGAAAATTTGAATGGATTTCAAGGATTTAAAAAAATCTGGAAACACTTGTGGGTTCTCATTTTTGTTTTTCCTTCTATCAACAGTATGGTTGTGTGTAATCTGCAGTGTACGGCTTTCTCAAATGAGTGATTTACTATGTGTTAAGGAAATTGGTTTATGGGATTTTGGAACTAGTTTCATACAATAGAATGTTATGACAATGAATGATTGTTTGTTGGTACTTATTTCTTAAAAAAAAAAAAACTAGTTACTTTCATGTTATGAATAAGAAAGAGTGATATTTGATGGCAATAAAATAATAAGTGTTGGAATCTACGTTCATGCATATAGTAGCGATGGTTAACCATTTGTGTAGGGACACGTTGGAAAATGATCTAGTTTCCTTTCATTTTAATTATCTCGAGATCCCTTGACTCGAAGGGCTAGATCACTTGATCCATGCATTTTAATTTATAGCATTATTTTTTATTTGAATTATATTAGCTAAAAATGATTTCTGGAAAATTTTGAAAGTGGAAAATACAAGGGGAAACTCGGAAAAGTTTTTCTAGAATTTGATACTTAGTCATTTTATGGATTTTAAATAAATGGTTGAATTTCTTGGCATGAGAATTAAACCGCATGGAGGTTGGATGTAAAATAGATTTATTTCCTTGAATGTTTTAGCTTTATTCGTTGTTTGGAGTGGTGTTGTGTGTGCAAAGATGGTGGATCCAACATAGTTAAGGATATACAATCCCCTATCCATCATGTGCCTTGTGATCAAGGAAGTAGAAGGAATGTATATAAAGTAGTCCTTCGGGAACACTTCACATATATTTCCTACGCCACTTCCATCGCCGATATGGGATTGACGGTAGATTATAGTTACCTAATTATTGCAGTTGTAATAAATTTGTAATGTTTTGTTAGCTAGCTAAGATGACTAATATTCTTATTTGTCAAAACTTAGTTGGGCATGTAGATTGACTTCTTTCCAGTTCTTTGAACTGACACCTCCCAAACATACAATGTCGCAGGTTAAACATGGATGACTGGATCATTACACTCCGGCTTGTGGAAGTTGGTGTTGAATGAATGTTTTAGTATGGATATTGGATCCAATTATAATTGTACTAATAGTAAAATGTATTTTCCTTGACAAGTTTTACCTTGTATTAGTCCTTACTTGGACGAAATTGTTATATATGTATTATTGAAATGTAAGATTGGATTATGTATAAAAATCAAGGTATTTTAGTGTATATATAATCAATGATTGTGTTGCGGGATGGAAAAATAAATAAAGTAATTTGATAAGATAGGGAATCATATAATCATTTATCTAGTGCTTCAATTAATTTTAGTTATGAAACCAACAATTTATCTCTTCCCTAGTAAGCTGCCATGATGTAAAGATTGCATATGAGTAAATGGAAAGAAAAGAAAGTGGGGCACGAAACTGAAATTTGAAGGGAAAATCATATGATTGTAGTCTTAAATTTGTGAAGGACCTAAGGTTCCTCTTATTTTACGACACTATGAATAAATTATATATGAGTTAAGTTATTAAAGTTATATCCAAAGTATGTGACAATCTACTTCTTTCTAGAGATAGTTATGGAAAGAAGTAAGGATTAGCAAGTAAGTTTTAAAACTGAACTAAAAGGGTGTAAACATGTGAGTTAATAGCCTTAAATTTAAAATATGTAAGTCTGAAATCTGGTTATAATATGGTCCAATTTATAGTATTCATTATGAGGTAAATATTTGACAACAAACTAAGCTCATTATTATTACCAACTTAAATGTTTAAAAATATGCCATTGTGAATTATTAGATCAATCAAAAAGTGATAAGTAACTAGTCCTTAAAGGATACAAGCTCAATAAAGTTTAGTGGAAGAAAATTTGAAAATTAATATGATAAAATTATCATGAAAATTTACTTATTACTTATAAGACATAATATCTTATAGAAGAAGTCATCATACTCTGCATTGTAAATGAAGGTGACCTTGAGTGGTTATTACCTAAATTTAAACAAGTTAAGTTCTGTTGTGATTAATTAAGCCTTGTCGGAACTCATGGGAACCTCTTTAATGGTTAATACCACCTCCCATAAAAATTTTTAATAATGCATTTAGGGGAAACGAGGTAATATAAAAAATTCATGACCCTAACCTTCAAACCATGGTAACTACATACTTATATTAATATCTGATAGGAAAGAAAGTACACATGAATGATTATGATGCTTTGGAAGGAATTTGTTTAATAATGCACGGTGTAGGTGTGTACAAGTAGAACTTCAAATACCAAATACGAAATGTATTAGTAGTGGATAAGCCTCCTGTAGGTAACCAACAAAGAGCATTGGGGGTTCCTCGAGCTTGCGTAAATGAACTTGTTACGAGCTAAGTGATTCATAATAGGTTCATCTAGTGCACTCGTCTATACTAAACATACATAGTACAACTAGAAAATTTGGCCAAAGTAATATGCTTGCTGGGTATATTATCTAATCACCGTGATTCCTTAATCCCAAAGTATAGGATATAGGATGGGGTTACTATGTGACCCTAGGTAGACATTAGAGGATTAGTCACAAGTTCTCACTACCGTAGTGTGGTAAAACCAACAAGGCTAATTATGAACATTCAACGAATGTTAAAGGGTGATCGTGGAGATCAGGAATACTTAACCCTTACAGCTGCATAGGGTTTATCACTATGTTATAGGATGGATTAAATAATTACGACATGCTGCATAAACTAGCCTTAGCTAGTTACTTGATTAAATTATGTAGAGGAATGTTTTCTCATTGCTGATTTATTTTGACTTGCTGCATTAACTAGATGTAGCTAGTAATTTGATTGTAAATTCAGAGGAATGTCATAATGTCATTTAAAAAAATTTCTTTCTATTTCGAGTGTCAGATTTTAGGTTGTTACATTGGTATCATAGCTAAAGGTTTTTAGCTCCTGGACCTTATTGGTCTACTTCATTAAGACAAATTATTTCAAATTTATCAAGGACAGATGGCCCGTAAAGGAAAAGGAACTGTTTTAAGGGAAGCCTTAGGAAATGTTGAAGGCCCTCCACTGCTGAATAGTTGTGAGAAATCATTGAAATGCTTTGAGACACATAGGACCACATTGATGTTTTAGAACAATAGGTTACTGGTGATCATGAGCCTCCTAAAGAAGAGCTAATTATGGAGGATGAATCCCATGAGGAACATCATGGTGAAGAGGTGCAACGTGAAAAAAAAGTCACGAGATGTTAGTAGAAGCTGTCCCGTGATATTAAGAGGATAACTCCGCCAAATTTTGATGGAACAACCTTGGGAGATGGGGCTGAATCATGGCTGAGTGAAATGGAGAAGTACTTTGAAATAAGAGACTTCTCGAGGAGACTAAAATAGTCTGGGGAGTTTTTCATATTTCCCAAGAAACATCATCATGGTGGGATAATAAGAAAGTTGAGCTGGGACTAGAAACTACTTCTATATCATGGGAGAAATTTAAAATTTACTTTCATCAATGCTGGCTGCCCCATATACTTTGATCAAAAAATGATTGAGTTCCAAAATTTAACTCAAGGAAGCTCAATATAACTGAATATTGGAAGCATTTTAAAAATCTACTAAAGTATGTTCCCAATATAAAAAGATGAGAAGTTCAGATAAGGAAGTTTGTTATGGGACTCAACCCCATCATTAGGGGTTAAGGTGGTTATGCACGGTCCATCTACTATGTGTTAAGGTGATAATTTCAATTGGGATCAACCACTGTAGTACACCCCAACATTATTAAAGTTTGTCATTTTGGGGAAGTTCTTCATTCCCTTATTCTTTTCCCAAGACATTAAGTCTTTTGTAATTATTTTTCTTTTCTTTGAAGAAGTGTTCCCATGGGTGGAGAACAAGAAAAGTGTGGGGTGATGTTAGGCCCCTAAAATATTATCTAAGTATAAAAATGCACATGAGTGTGCAAGGCCTAAATTGAGAGGTGCGCACGTAAGGAGGAGGCATGCAAGGTAAGGTTCTAGGAGGGTTTTAGAAGGACTCGTGATACGTTTAGGAAGAACAAGGTTTTGAGAGGTAGCCATATTTTTCATATCAGGCAAGACACGTGAAAAGGATGACCCGACTATGCATGATGAATGGATAAGGTTCTAGCCTAGCGACAGGTTGGCATAGGACGGAATATGCCCTGTGATGGGAGCTTCTAGAAGACAATCATGGAAAGGAGTGGAGAGCTTAGGCCTGGAGGAGCATACTCCCATGGAGGACCACATTAAGACACTTGGCGAAAGATCTGAAGCCTTAGAAAGGTGAGTTGGCAGTTCAAGAGGCCTCTAAATACAAGCACCCGTAGAGGAAAAAGGAGAAGAGATCAATAGAGAGCGGAGCTCTGTAGAAACGCTGTGAGGAGTTGTATTGGGTTGGGTAGATAAAATATAGGATAAGGATGCATCAAGGGGCTTAGGATTGTAATTTTCTTTTTGAGAACTAAGGGATGTAAATCTAGATATGATGTATGACTTTGGTATGCCATACTGTGATGTTTTGTAATGGATCTAATGGATGTAATGAGGTTACCAACTTATTTGAATATGATCATTAATGATTCTAGTCCATACATATATCTTCATAGTTCTGTTTTGTCTATGTTTATGGAATGAGTATGAATACTTGTGAATTCTCCTTTCTATTTTGGTTCAATCTTATAATCTGTTAAGTATCTTTTTATCTGGAATGATTGCATTGGTCTAGAAGTCATTCTGATCTCTATGATGGTTGTATGTCTCATTTCCACTCACTCTCCTTAAGTTCCTATCATAGATGATGTTTCCCACTAAAATTACATAAAGGAGAGACTCAACACCCGCACGTGCCTCGGGTGAGCACCTAGCGCCTACTGGGTGATAGGCCGATGCGCATGGGATTCCCTTGTTCTTTGGTGGGTGTAATTTTTTTTAAAGTTTGTTGTCCTCTAGGTCATACCGCAACATGATGTAGTCATTTTTACACCCACTGAAGAACAAGGGAATCCCACACGTGCTAGCCTATCACCTAGCCAATGATGGGTGTTCACCCAAGGCATGCGTGGGCATGAAGTCTCTCCTTTATGTGAGTTTAGTTGGAAACATCATCTATGATAGGAAATTAAGGAGAGTGAGTGGAAATGAGACATATAATAATCATAGAGCTTAGAATGGCTTCTAGACCAATGTAGTCATTCCATATAGAAAGATACTTAATAGATTATAAGACTAAACCAAAATAGAAAGGAGAATGCACAAGGATTCATACTCATTCCATAAACATAACTATGAAGATATATGTATGGACTAGAATCATTAATGATCATATTCAAATAAGTTGGTAACCTCATTACATCCATTAGATCCATTACAAAACATCATAGTATGGTAGACCAAAGTCATACATCATATCTGGATTTACATCCCTTAGTTATCAAAAATAAAATTACAATCCCAAGCCCCTTGATGCATCCTTCTCCTATATTTTACCCACCCAACCCAATATAAATCCTCGCAGCATTTCTACAGTGTTTCTTTCCTCTCTTCTCCTTTTTTCCTCTGCGGACACTTGTATTTATAGGCATCTTGAACTACCAACTCACCTTTCTGAGGCTTCAAATCTGTCGCCAAGTGTCCTAATGTAGTCCTCCATGGGAGCATGCTCCTCTGGTCCGAGATCTCCACTCCTTGCCATGATGGTCTTCTAGAAGCCCCAATCACATGGTATATTCCTTTCTATGCCAACATGTCACCAAGCTGGCACCTTATCCATTCATCATGCGTAGTCATGTCATGCTTTTCACGTGTCTTTCCTGATATGCCAAATATGGCTAAGTCCCAAGACCTTGTTCTACTGATGCGTATCATGGGTCCTTCTAAAACCCTCCTAGAACCCTACCTTGTGTGCCTCCTCCTTGCGTGTGTACCTCTCAACTTAGGCCTTGCACACTCATGCACTTCTTTGTACTTAGACAATATTTTAGGGGTGTAAAATCACCCCACACTTTACCTATTCTCCACCTGCGGGAACACTTCTTCAAAGAAAAGAAAAAGAATTACAAAAGACTTAATGTCTTGGGAAAAGAATAAGGAATGAAGAATTGGGAAATATGAAAGAATGAGGAAGTGTTGCTAATACTGAAAAAAGATAGGAAAATATCTTTGTAAGTTGGCCTCCAACTTGTTCCAGGCATCAAATTCATTTTGTGCTCTTTGGAAGAGGTCGCCGACTAGGGCGCTTACCTCCTCAAAACCCAGTCCATCTCCTCGAGTGTTCATTGTTTCAACAATTACTTATAATTCCTTGCTCACATCCTCAAGCATATCCATCCTTCTTGTAATCTGTGGGTACAACTCCATCTAGTTTTTAATTGAACCTCGTAAGGTTTCAATAGCTTATGACTTCTTCTCAACCTCGACTAGGATCCTCTCCTACTCCGCTCTATTTCCTTTGTTCTTCTCTTGGAATTCCTTGAGCTCTACCTCATGAGTGGCAACTAGAATACTCACCACTCTATCTCTATTTGCGCAATTTTCATACGCGCCTTGGTAGTATGGGTAGCAATTTTCACATCAACAAGAACTTTGCGGTACTTAGAAATGATTGCTACAACCTTCAATTTGTCCTCCTTTTCCAGGCACACTGCTACTTCTTCCATGGATTCTAAGGCCAATGGCTGCCTTTCCATGGTGAGGATACATGTTAAGTCTTCTAGGCACTCCAAGGAAGATCCATACTTTTGCGTGGGTGGTGCTAGGTCTAGATGCTTCAAAACAATGACATATGTGATGGATTCTACCTTCTTGTATACCTTATGCACCCTTTCCTTTTCTTCCCTTAGTTCATGCTTTAGCTACGCGCTGATTAGTTCCTCCTGTTTTAAGTCCTTGGTCCTTTCTTCTAGCTCTTCTTCCCTCGTCTATAGTTCTTCCTCTAGAAATTTAACTCTATCATTTCTCCCAAAAATTATAACTTCTACTTCCACCGAAGCTTTGTTCAACGAATTATAGATTTGTTCATTTGAAATCTACTGAGTGTTCAACAAGGGGTTGTCTCCTTTGACTCGAGTCACTTTCATTATTGCTTCTTGGTTTACTTTTAATTATAGCTCATTGATGTGGGACTCAATTTCCTAAGATATCATCTTCCTCGTCTGAGGGTATTTAGCTTCTTCATCAAATGACTTCATGGCCAAGAGTTGCTCTATTGGCACTATGCTTTGGAAGCACGTGCGCAACACCTTGTTTGGATCATAAATATAAGTCATCTTTAGCCCTTGTCTCTCTACACACCTTCCTCTTGTGCGCATTCCATTAGGAATATTTACCGTTAAACTTGGGCCTCCAGTGCTTCTGTGAGATTTTCCTACGCTTCCTTCTTTTCCTTCATTCATTATCAACTCAGAGCTGCGTTCCAACTCTTCCACCACTAATGTCTCAATGATCTTCTCCACTTCTTTCTCTACTACTTTGTTTGCTTCATCCTTAGTGAGGCTTGGAGTCCTCTGATTCTTCATGCTAACCTCTTCACTTCCTCCCATGTCCTGAGTGCCCTCCTCCTCCTGGCTGCCCTTCCTTTGCACAAAGCGATAGTCATTTTTTCTCCTCTCGCACCTTATTCTCCCGAATTGTACATGCTAAAACAAGTGGTTCTTGGTCCCCTTTAGGTTCATCTTCTTCATCATCATCCCTCTCACCCCTTCTCCAATCTCTCCATGTCTTTTGAATCAACTTCTTCCATCACCTTCTATTTCTTCCTAACTGGGATTTTGGTATAGGAGATTTGGCTCTTTATTCTTCCTCCTCTCGGTGAATCCTCCTTAGTTATGTGCTTTTCTAGTTCGTGCATTTTCCTTGACTAGAGACTTTTTCCTACATGATTAATTACTTTTTCTAGTGCTTGTTCTGGAGCACCCACCATTTGTGTATCTTGGAAACTTGGTGCCTTTTTATTTATCTCTTCCATCTCCTTTTTCTTGGGTGCGGTCTTCTTTCTACTTGTTGGGTCTTCAGGTATAGATATCTCATTTTCAAGATAAGCACCCTTCTCAAACTTGGGCCTTATACAAAGGTATACATGCACCGTGGACCTCCCTATAATAGGCAGAGTCAGAGGTTTCATCATTTGAAATTCATGCGATACATATTTTTCCACATACGCACACTTGTTGGGGTAGACCAAAATCCTGCACATCTCTTTGTGGTCCCGATCCATATTTCCAAGGTCAAGCTTTTGCTTCTTGGACTCCTTAAATCTATTTACTCCCTCCTGGAAGTACTGAGCGGTGAAGGAAAATGGAAGTTTACACCATGGGCTCATGTTTTCATCAACCAACTTAAATCTACCAATGCAAAAGTGTTGGTATCTGCAAATTCAGCTCCTCCATCTGGGAGTCTTTGGCGCTTGTTCTGGGATTCTCCGCTATTCCCCGAATGCATTCCTCAAGTGCATATACCACTTCTCAAGATGCACCTTGTGAATGGCCGTCATGCTATCACAAGTTTATTTTTTGAATCTCTTTGTGGGTGAGGGGTCTTCCTCTGGGTACTCCCAAATGAACTTAAATACCACATCTAGAACTCGATTTCTGAAAACAAAATAGTTAAGATGATGTTGCTGAAAAGTATCTTGTCTCCTTCTTATGCGCTACTAATGATTTCATCTTGGATGAAGGCAACAAAATTATAGATGGTGCCTTCTGAAATTTTTCGCACATGTTTAACCATGCCTTATTTACCTATGTCCACCTCGCTTGGTCATTAAGTTTGGTTACTGAAACACAACCATTATCTTCACCATGTATTGGATATCTATAATATCAAAGTACCTTGACCCCTTATTTTATGCATATATGGCGACGGGTTCTTGGATGGCGTCTTTGTCGCATAGGTCATCCTCTATACTTTCTCCTTCATAGACGAGACCTGTGAATCTTGAAATCGGCTGAGGAGTTATGCATATTTGGCACCCCACGAAGTGAAAATGTTCTTCATGTATGCATGACATCAGCCACCGATAGAGGTACTTAAGCTTCCCAAAGTAGGGAAACTCATAGAGTTGTAACAATCCTACCTTCTCCAACTTCACTTTTACTTCGTTGCTATAAATGTGTAACCCTTCTGGTGTCCTCTTGTTCTTCGGGCGCACTAACTCCAACACCATTTATTTTTAAGTCACATTTGTGTGATGGTTATAATCACTTTTGTCATGTTTCTTAAATGGGAATCCCACTCCTTTCCAAGAAAAACCCCATCTAGGTACTGCATTTCTACATACCATTCTTCATTGGTACTTGTGGTAGTTTCTTGTTGTTTTCCCTTACCCTTGCCTTTGCCTTTATTAGGTGTTACAACTAGTTTCTTGGGTGCCATTGTGTAGGTTATCCTTGCACTTCAACTTCTCTTGCTCTACTTCTCTACCCTTTCCAAGATTAGATCTCAAACTTGTGAAGAAAATCCTTTTCAACCCATTCCCTAGCTGCCAAACCCTCACTAGAATGTCCTTTTCACAAGATGACACTTCTCCACAACTCTCTCTACGCTCATGAACTACTTCCCTCCTGGTTTGTAGATCTAACCTAGTCACTCACGATTAAATTTTTCCAATTTTTCTTCACACGGATCAACTCTAGAAACCCTAGTTTACAAAATCTCTTCCTTCTTCGTATTTGTAATGTAAATAATGAAATGTCCAACCTTCTATTTATAGTTTTTCCCACTTTTAACATTAAATGCTACCTCACCTACCACCGTACTTTAACACTTAATGTGTATTTTTCAACAACACCTAAATTTAGTGCCATAACTCATGTTCCCAACCTTACATGGAAAATTCCCCAATCTTCTGGCATGCAAGACAATCCATCTTGATAGGAGAATTTTGCATGCACATCACCAAATGCCAAGGTACTTCATCACAATTTTTTCTCTCGCCTACCTCGTGTTGTTTTTATGCTTCTTCCTCTCTTGTACATGGATCCACAATGTAGCCTTACCCTAACACTAACCATCCTTTTTCACCTTTCCTTCCATGTACTTCCTTTCCCAGGGCCATCCAACCAAGATTTCCAATGCAATCCTTCCTGGTGCTTCACACTTTGCAATTTCTTCCACCTTACTCTACCCCACACTAAAATGATGCATGGTCCTTTGTGCATTCACAACCTTCAAAAGTAATGAGATTACTGCACCCAAGGCACAACACAAAAATAGAAACAAGAAAGGAAAACACAAGAAAAGAAAATTACATTAAAGGAAATCCTAAACTATCTGGCAATATTGCCTTATTAAAAACACCAAGAAGACTTATTTATAGTAGGGCTTCAACCTACTCCCATTGAAGTGTCCTGGAAATCTCATCCCATCCAACACTTGTAACTGGCACGTGCCTAAATCAAGGATGTATGAGATGATGTAGGGACCCAACCAATGGACTTTTAACTTCTCAGGATGGCACATAAACTTGGAATCATATAGTAGCACCATCTTCCCAACCTCAAACTTTTTGTTCTTAATGTGACGATCATGTCACAACTTTTGTTTTGATTTTTTAGTTGTCTAGCTCCAATTGCCGAGTGATCGTCTTTCCTCCAATTCCATTAACTTGTTAATTCTTTCCTCCGATGCTTGTTCATTGGCCAATCCTCTTGTGCACACTATACGTAGTTAAGGTAACATAAATTTAATCGGTAGGACAACCTCTATGCTAAAAACCAATTGAAATGGTGTGGGATTATTTAGCCTATTGTAGGTTATCCTATATGCCCAAAGAACAATTGATACTTTTTTATCCCAATCCCATCTACTAACATCATAGATCATAGTCAATGTGTGACTAAGTATTTTGTTGAATGCCTCAAATAGCTCCATTTGATTGAGGGTGATATGGAGTAGTTTTGTGATGGGTCACCATGAATTCTGATAACAGAATCCTAACCATTTCATTGAGGAAGTGTGTACCTCTATCACTTGTCAAACTCAATGGGCATCCATACCTACTGATTATGTTTTCCCATAAAAATCTAGTAGTGTAGCCACTGTACAATCCTTTGTAAGTGCTTCCTCTACCCACCTTGTCAAATAATCAATGCAATTGAGGATATACCACGAACCAGTCCTTCACTCCGCTATTAAGTTTGGTCCAACAAATTCGATAGCCCACTTATCAAATGGTTCTCGCACTAGCTATTGGTCGTAAGGGCATTTCATCCCTTTTTCCAGGTTTTCCAAGGTGCTGGCAATGGTCACAAGCCTTGCAAAACTCAATGTAATCTTGATAAATGGTCTCCCACCAAAGCCCTATGAGTAGAATCTTCCATGTGGTTACATTTCCCGCATAGTGTCCTCCTGCAATCCCACCATGTGCCTCTTCCATAATTGTAATGTGCTCATGTTATAGTACACATCAACACAAAATATCATCACGAATCATTTGTATAGATCTCCACTAATTAGCATGTAGGGGCATGACGCGTACGTCCAAATTTTTCTTCTCCGTGGCACTTCATTCCATCTAGTGCCACACCTGTTTAAATGAATACCACAATGTCATCCAAATCCGAGGGCACGCATAGAACCTAAAAAAGTTGCGTGTCCGGCATAGTCTCTTCAATGCTCTCCACATCCTCTCCTAAATCAATCCTAGATAAATTATTAGGTCTGAAATTACTTTTACCTGGTTTGACAACTACCGTGAACTTGAATTATTGGAACAACAAGGTACCCATCAACACATGCGCCCTTGTAGAATAGGCTTGTTCACCAAGTATTTCAATGCCATATGGTCGAGTGTAAACTATCAAAGGATTTTCCAACAAATAATATATGAACTTGTGAAGCGCGTAGATAATTGAAAATTCCTCGTGCTCAGTTGTAGTGTAATTATGCTACTGCTGGTGTCAACTTCCTGCTTGTAAAGCACAAAGGATGATCAACAATCCCTTCACCAGGCTATACTAGTACTACTCCAATGGAGTTTCCTGAGTCATCCACATGAACAAGGAAAGGTTTATCCCAAGAGGGGAATCATGGTATGGGTGCGGTGACAAGCCTATCCTTCAAAGTGTTGAATGCCTTCTACTATGCATCTCCCTAATGAAAGGCACTTTTATGTCAAAGCAACTCTTCTAAAGGTGCAACGATCTTGGCATATCCCTTGATGAAATTTCTGTAGTAACCCATATGCCCAAGAAATCCATGCACTATGCACTTTAACTAGTAGGCTCCCTCAATCCCACAATTACTGCAACATTTGTAGGATCTACTAGTAGGCCCTCCTTACATATGATGTGCCCCAATAATGTTCCAAGTGGAGTAACAAAGACACATTTCTTAATGTTGAGGGATATCCTCAAGTACTAGAACCTTTCAAACATCAGCCTTAAGTTGTCACCATGGTCCTTCACTAACCCATATACTTGTCCAATCATCCGGTAGAATTGAAGAAATTGATGGATGAAGTCCTGGAAAGCTTATACCACAATGCCCAAGAACACAACAGGCACATTTTTTAACCCAAAAGGCATGAATGTAAAGGAAAAAAATTCCCCACTCAAAGGGTGAAATTCATCTTTCCTATGGTCCTCCTTCACGATCCTTACCTGGTGACAACCCGAGAATCCATCTGTGAAAGAGTAGACCTCACGTCCCGTCACTCCCTCTAAGATTTCTTCAAGAAATGGGTTTGGGGAAGGATCAATGATACACACTACATTCGATCCTCGTAATCAACACATATCCTTATCCTCCCATCCTTCTTGATGCTAATTACCATTCGAATTATCCACTTTGACTCTTCAACAACTTCAATAATGACCGACACTATCATCTTGTCTATTTCTTCCTTGAACTTCATGCGTAGGTTAGGATTCATCCGTATGGCCTCTTCCTTAAATGGAACCAAGATGTAGTTAATTTTACACCCACGAAAGAAAAAGGGAATCCTTTGCACACCGGCCTATCACCCGGTGGGAGTGGGTGCTCACCCGAGGCACACACAGTGCCGTGTCTCTCCTTTATGTGAGTTTAGTAGGAAACATCATCTAGAACTTAAGGAGAGTGAGAGGAAATGAGATATGTAATCATCATAGAGCTCAAAACAGACTCTAGACCATTGCAGTCACTCCAAATAGAAAGATACTTAACATATTATATTACTAAACCAAAATGGTAAGGAGAATACACAAGGATTCATACTCATTCCATAAACATACACGAAGCGTAAACTATGAAGATATATGTATGGACTGAATCATTAATGATCATATTCAAATAAGTTGGTAACCTCATTACATCAATTAGATCCACTACATAACATCATAGTATGGTAGACCAAAGTCATACATTATATCTGGATTTACATCCCTTAGTCCTCAAAAAGAAAATTACAATCCCAAGCCACTTGATGCATCCTCCTATATTTTATCTACCCAACCCGATACAAATCCTTGTAGCCTTTCTTCAGAGCTCCGATCTCTATTGATCTCTCCTCCTAATTCCTCTACAGTGCTTATATTTATAGGCCTCTTGAACTACCAACTCACCTTTCTGAGGCTTTAGATCCATTGCCAAGTGTCCCAATGTGGTCCTCTATGGGAGCATGCTCCTCCAGCCCAAGCTCTCCACTCCTTACCATGATGGTCTTCTAGAAGCTTCCATCACAAGGTATATTCCTTCCTAGGCCAACCTATCACTAGGCTGGCACCTTATCCATTCATCATGCGTAGTCGGGTCATGCTTTTCATGTGTCCTACCTAATATGCCAAATATGGCTAAGTCCCAAGACCTTGTTCTACCAACGCGTATCATGGGTCCTTCTAAAACCCTCCTAGAACTCTCGCCTTGTGTGCCTCCTCCTTACGTGCACACCTCTCAACTTAGGCCTTGTATGCTCACGTGCCTTTTTGTACGTAGACAATATTTTAGGGCCCAACATCACCCCACACTTTACCTGTTCTCTGCTCATGGGAACACTTCTTCAAAGAAAAGAAAAAGAATTACAAAAGACTTAATGTCTTGGGAAAAGAATAAGGGAATGAAGAATTGGGAAAGATGAAAGAATGGGGAAGTTTTTATTACTACAACAAGATAGGAAAATCTCTTTGTAAGTTGGCCTCCAACTTGTTCCAGAGCATCGATATCATTTTTGTCTTTATGTGGCGGAGGTCGCCGACTAGGGCGCTTACCTCCTCAAAACCTAGTCCATATCCTTGAGTGTTCATTGTTTCAAAAATTCCTTCTAATTCCTTTCCCACGTCCTCAAGTGCATCCATCCTTCTTATAATCTATGGGTACAACTCCTTCATCTGGTTTTTAATTGAACCTCGTAAGGTTTCAATAGCTTCTAAATTCTTCTCAACCTCGGCTAGGATCCTCTCCCACTCTGCTCTATTTCCTTTGTTCTTCTCTTGGAATTCCTTGAGATCTACCTCGTGAGTGACGACTAGAATACTCACCACTCTATATTTGTCTCTGCGCAAATGTCATACGTGGCCTTGGCAATATGGGTAGAATTTTTCACATGAGAATAAGAATTTTGTGGTACTTGGAAATGATTGCTATAACCTTCAATTTGTCCTCCATTTCTAGGCACACTTTGCTACTTCTTCCACAGATTCTAAGGATAATGATTGCCTTTTCATGGTGAGGATACATGTTAAGTCTTCTAGGAACTCTAGGAAGATCCATACTTTTGCGCAGGGTGGTGCTAGGTCTGGATGCTTCAAAAAAATGACATCTGTGATGGATTCTACCTTCTTATATACCTCGTGTAGAATTTCCTTTTCTTCCCTTAGTTCACACTTTAGCTACGCACTTGATTAGTTCCTCCTATTTAAAGTCCTTGGTATTTTCTTCTAACTCTTCTTCCCTCTTCTCTATTGTTTTCCTCTAGAAATTTAAATCATCATTTCTCCCCGAAATTATATCTTCTACCCCAATTGAAGCTTTGTTCAACGCATTACATACCTGTTCATTTAAAAGCTACTGAGCGTTCACCAAGTAGTTGTCTCCTTTTAACTCAGGAACTTTCATTATTGCTTCTCAGTTTCCTTTGAATTCTGGCTCATCGATGTGGGGCTCAATTTCCCAAGAGAGCATTTTCCTCGTTTAAGGTTATGCACCTTCTTCATCAAATGACTTCATGGCCAAGAGTTTCTCTGTTGGCACTTGTGCTTTGAAGCATGCACATAACACCTTGTTTGGATCATCAATATAGCTCATCTTTGGCCCTTGGATCTATGCACTCCTTCCTCTTGTGCGAGTGCCCTTGGGAATAGTTACCATTAAATTGGGGCCTCCAAAGGTGCTTCTATGAGCTTTTCCTACGCTTCCTTCTTTTCATTCGTTCATTATCAACTCAATGTTGCGTTTCAACTCTTCCACCACTAACATCTCAATGATCTTATCCACTTATTTCTCTGCTGCTTTGTTTGCTTCATCCTTAGTGAGGCTTGAGTCCTCCGATTCTTTTTCTAACCTCTCTTCACTTTCTCCCATG
The DNA here is from genome assembly GCA_018340775.1 of Taxus wallichiana var. yunnanensis. Taxonomy (NCBI): domain Eukaryota; kingdom Viridiplantae; phylum Streptophyta; class Pinopsida; order Cupressales; family Taxaceae; genus Taxus; species Taxus wallichiana. Next base: position 5,542,855 of record JADAXU010000059.1, on the reverse strand, counting down.
TCCAGTGCCCTCCTACTCCTAGCTGCTCTTCCTTCGCATAAAGTGATATTTATTCTTCTCCTTTGTGCCTTCTTCTCTTGATTCTTACACGCTGAAAATAAGTGGTTCTTGGTCCCCTTCGAGTTCATTTTATTCATTGTCATCCCTCTCACTCCTATATTTCTCCAAGCTCTCCGTGTCTTCTAAATTAACCTCCTCCATCAACTTCTATTTCTTCCTAACTCGGGGATTCTAGTATAGGAGATTCAGCTCTTTCTTCATGCTCCTCCGGTGACTCCTCCTTAGTTATGGGATTTTTGGTTCTCGGTGTCTTTTCCTTAACTAGAGACTTTTTCCCCGCATGAGTGGATACTTGTTCTAGCACTTATTCCCGGAGGGCTCACCGTTTGTGTATCTTGGACACTTCGTGACTTTTTATTTATCTCTTCCACCTCATTTTTCTTAGGTGTGGTCTTCTTTCTACCTGTTGTGTCTTCAGTATAGATATCTCATTTTCAAGATAAGCGCCCTTCTCAAACTTGGGCCTTATGTGAAGGTATACACACACCATGAACCTCCCTGTAATAGGTAGAGTCAGAGGTTTCATCATCTGAACTTCATGCAATACGTACTTTTCCATGTACGCATGCTTGTTGGGGTAGACCAACGTCCTACGCATTTCCTTGTGGTCCCGATCCATATTTCCAAGGTCAAGATTCAGCTTCTCGGATTCCTTGAATCTATTTACTCCTACCTGGAAGTATTGAGTGATGAAGGAAAATGGAAGTTTACACCATGGGCTCATGTTTTCATCAAATAACTTAAATCGCCAATGCGAAGTGTTGATATCTTTGCAAATTCATCTCCTCCATCTAGGAGTGTTGACAATTGTTCAGGATCCTCCACTCTACCCTAAATGCATTCCTCAAGCATGTATACCACTTCTCAAGACGCACCTTGTGAATGGCCATCATGCTATCGCAAGTGTATTTTTCAAATCTCTTTGTGGGTGAGGGGTCTTCCTCTGGGTACTCCCAAATGAACTTATCTACTACATCTATTACTCTGATTTATGAAAACACAATAGTTAAGAGGAAGTTGCTGAAAAAGTATCTTGTCTCCTTCCTATGTGCTATTGATGATTTCATCTTGGATGAAGGTAGAAAAATTATAGATGGTGCCTTCTGAAATTTTCCTACACATGTTTATCTAGGCCTTATTTACCTGTGTCTACCTTTCTTGGTAATTAAGTTTGGTTACCAGGTGCGTAACCATTCTCATCACCGGGTCTTGGATATCTGCAATATCAAAGTACCTTGACCCCTTCTTGTATGCATATGTGGTGATTTTTCTTGGATGACATCTTTGTCTCATAGGTCATCTTCTATAATTTCTCCTTCACATATGAGACCTGTGAATTTTGAAATCAGCTGAGGAGTTATGCACATTTTACACCCCGCGAAGTGAAAGTGGTCTTCGTGTATGCACGACATCAGCCACTGATAGAGGTGTTCAGGCTTCCCAAAGTAGGGCAACTCATAGTGTTGCGCAATCCTACCTTCTCCAACTTCACTTTTACTTTGTCGCTATAAATGGGTAACCCTTCTAGTGTCCTCTTGTTCTTCGTGTGCACTAACTCCAACGCCATTTCTTTTTCAATCACGTTTGTGTGATGGTTATAATCGCTTATTGTCATGTTTCTTAAATGGTACTCCCACTCCTTTCTAAGCAAAACCCCATCTAGGTACTACATTTCTGCATACCATTCTTCATTGATACTTGCGGTAGTTTCTTGTTGTTTGCCCTTGCCCTTGCCTTTTCCTTTATTAGGTGTTACAAGTGGGTTTTTGGGTGCCATTATGTAGGTTATCCTTGCACTTCAACTTTTCTTGCTCTACTTCTCTATCCTTTCCAAAATTAGATCTCAAACTTGTGAGGAAAATCATTTTCAACCCATGCCCTAGCTGCCAAACTCTCATTGGAATGTCCTTTTCACAAGACGATGCTTCTTCACAACTCTCTCTACGCCTATGAACTACTTACCTCATGGTTTGAAGATCCAACCTAGTCACTGACGGTTAATTTTTTCCAATTTTTCTTCACATGGATCAACTTTGGAAACCCTAGTTTGTAAAATCTCTTCCTTCTTTGTATTTGCAATGTAAATAATGAAATGTCCAACCTTCTATTTATAGTTTTTCCCACTTTTTAACATTAAATGCTACCTCACCTACCATCGTACTTCAACACTTAATGTATATTTTTCAACAAAACCCAACTTTAGCACCTTAACTCATGTGCCTAAACTTGCGTGGACAATTCCCCAATCGTCTTTCTCACAACCAATCCATCTTGACAGGAGACTCTTACGCGTGCATCACCAGCGCCCAAGGTACTTCCATCATGATTTTTGCTCTTGCCTACCTCGTGTTGTTTTTGCGCTTCTTCCTCTCTTGTACGTGGATCCAAAATGTAGCCTTACCCTAACACCAACCATCCTTTTTCACCTTTCCTTCCATGCACTTCCTTTCCCAGGGCCATTCAACCGGTCTTTTCAATGCAATCCTTCCTAGTGCTTCACACTTTGCACTTTCTTCCACCTTACTCTAGACCACACGAAAACAATGCGTGGTCCTATACGCATTCACAACCTTTGGGAAAGTAATGAGATTACCAAAGTGACCAGGCACAACATTGAAAAAAACTATGAGAAATGGAAATACAAGAAAATAAAATTGCATTAAAGGAAATTCTAAAATATCTGGCAATATTGCCTTATTACAAACACCAAGAAGAATTATTTATAGTAGGGCTTCAACCTAATCTCATTGAAGTGTCCTAGAAATATCATCCCATCCAGACTTGTAATCGGCATGTGCCTCGAATCAAGGATGTATGAGATGATGTAGGGACCCAACCAATGGAATTTTAACTTCTCGTGATGGTGCGTAATCTTAGAATCATATAGTAGCACCATCTGCCCAACCTCAAAATTTTTATTCTTAATGTGACGATCATGCCATGCCTTTTGTTTTACTTTTTTAGTTGTCTGGCTCCACCTGGTGAGTGATCATATTTCATCCAATTACATTAACTTGTCAATTCTTTCTTCCAACACTTGTTCATTAGCCAATCCTCTTGTGCACACTATACGTAGAGAAGGTAACATAAATTCAATTGGTAGGAAAACCTCCATGCCAAACACCAATTGAAATGGTGTGGCCTTATTCAACCTATTGTAGGTTGTCCTATATGCCCAAATAATGGTGATACTTTGTCATCCCAATCTGTCAATCTACCAACATCACAAATCTTAGTCAATGTGTGACTAAGTATTTTGTTAAATGCCTCAATAGTTCCATTTGCTTGAGGGTGATAGGGAGTAGTTTTGTGATGGGCCACCATGAATTTTGATAATAGAATCCTAACCATTTCATTGAGGAAGTGTGTACCTCTATCACTTGTCAAACTCAATGGGCATCCATACCTGCTTGATTATGTTTTCCCATAAAATCTAGCATTGTAGCCATTGTACAATCCTTTATAGGTGCTGCCTCTGCCCACCTTGTCAAATAATCAGTATAAGTGAGGATATATCACGAACTAGTCCTTCACGCCACTGGCGAGATTGGTCTGAAAAAGTTGATAGCCCACTTCTCAAATGGTTCCACGCTGGCTATTGGTCACAAGGGAATTTCATCCCTTTTTCTAGGTTTGCCAAGGCACTAGCAATGGTCATAGGCCTTGCAAAACTCAATGCAATCTTGATAAATGGTCTCCCACCAAATCCTTGTGAGTAGAATCTTCCATACGGTTGCATTTACCGCATAGTGTCCTCCTCCTACATCCCACCATGCACCTCTTCAATAATTGTAATGCACCGATGTTCTAGTTCACATCGGCGTGAACCTCATCACAACCCATTTTGTACAGATCTTCACTAATTAGCATGTAGGGTGTGGTATGTATGGCCAACAACTTCTCATTAGGGGTTTCATTCTATCTAGTGCCACACCTGTTTTAAGGAATACTAAAATGTCCTTCAAATAGGAGGGCACGCACTGTAACCTAAATAATTACGCATCTAGCATAGTCTCTTCAATGCTCTCCGTGTCCTCTCCTGAATCAATCCTAGACAAATGATCAGGTCTGAAATTACTTTTACCTGGTTTGACAACTACCGTGAACTCAAATTCTTGGAACAATAGTACCCACTAACATATGTGCCCTTGTAGAATGAGCTTGTTCACCAAGTATTTCAATGCCATATGGTCAGTGTAAAATATAAAAGGGTTCTTTAGCAAATCTTGTCTCGAACTTGTGAAACACGTAGATCGTGACAATGCCTCATGCTCAATTATAGTGTAATTATGCTCTGTTGGTGTCAACTTCTTGCTTGCAAAGCATAAAGGATGATCAAAAATCCCTTCACCAGTTGTGCAAGTACTACTCCAATGACGGTTCCTGAGGCATCCAAATGAACATGGAAAGGTTTATCCAAAGAGGGAATCATAGTATGGGCATGGTGACAAACCTATCCTTCAAAGTGTTAAATGCCTTCTGCTGTGCCTCTCCCCAATGAAAGGCAATTTTATGTCTAAGAAACTCTTCTAAAGGCGTGATGATCTTGGCATATCCCTTGATGAACTTTTTGTAGTACCCCATATGCCCAAGAAATCCACACACTACACTTTGACTAGTAGGCTCCCTCAATCCCACAATTACTATAACTTTTGTGAGATCTACTAGTAGGCCCTCCTTACATATGATGTGCCCCAATAATGTTCTAAATGGGGTAGCATAGAAACATTTCTCAATGTTGAGGGATATCCTCAATTGTCGAACCTAAATTTCCCCACTCGATGGAAAAAGTCATCTTCCTCTGGTCCTCCTTCGCGATCCTTACCTGGTGATAGCCCAAGAATCCATCTATGAAAGAGTTGACCTCACATCCCGCCACTACCTCTAATATTTCTTCAGTAAATGGGGTTGGGAAAGGATCAATCGATGATACACACTACATTCAGGTCTCTGGAATCAACACATATCTTTATCTTCTGTCCTTCTTGATGCTACCCATACAACAACGTGAAGGTCATACTGCAACATAACCAAGATGTAGTCATTTTTACATCCACCAAAGAACAAGGGAATACCATGCATGCCACCTATCACCTATCGTGACCTTTGGGTGCTCACCTAAGGCATGTGCAGTGCACCGAGTCTCTCCTTTATGTGACTTTAGTGGGAAACATAATCTATGATAGGAACTTAAGGAGAGTGAGCATAAATGAGACATACAATCATCATATAGCTCAAAACGGCTTCTAGACCATTGCAGTCACTCTAGATAGAAAGATACTTAAAAAATTATAAGACTAAACCAAAACAGAAAGGAGAATTCACAAGGATTCATACTCATTCCATAAACATACACGAAATAGAACTATGAAGATATATGTATGGACCAGAATAATTAATGATCATATTCAAATAAGTTGGTAACCTCATTACATCCATTAGATCCATTACAGAACATCACAGTATGGCAGAACAAAGTCATACATCATAACTGGATTTACATCCCTTAGTTCTCAAAAATAAAATTACAATCCCAAGCCCCTTGATGCATCCTTCTCCTATATTTTACCTACCCAACCCAATACAACTCCTCGCAGTGTTTACGTATATCTCCGCTCTCTATTAATCTCTTCTTAATTGGGTGCACACCTTCCTTAAGCTTTATTCTCATCTCCCCGAAGGAATGGTGGATGCATGGTACCCACATGGGAATAAATATTCAAAATCACGTAAAAGACCAATGATTTTAGAGACTTCTTTCTCCAACCAATAGTCTCCAATGATTGCCTCCTTGGGCTCTTCTTCTGAGTCAATTTTAACCTTCTTTGTCTTTAAAGGTTCATGATAGGTGCGCGCTCATCCATCAAGGTATTGTGTAACAATTCACGCATCCCTACCAAATGGTCAACATCCAAGTTTTCCACTTCTTCCCCATCAATAACATACACCATCTTCCCTTTTTCTTTTTCCATACATGCGTGCTCAAGTTGTATCTCTTCTATTTCTTCTTCCTCAAAGCACGCCTCCAGGCCAAGTTCACCTAACAAGTCTAGTAGCCTATCTTTTGCCATGGAACTATCCCCAATGGTAAGGTACTTGATATCCTACAATGCCTTATCCACCAAGGGTTTTGTACTCCGATACTTGAATGTTTGAATGAGATCAGCCGCTAACTCTTGCCAATTCCCTATTTGGTGGCGTGTCTCAGCGTGAATGTACCATGTGTGTGCATAACCTTGCAATGTAGAATATAGTTTGTGTACCCATAGGGATGGTGGTAAAGCCTCTGTGCCTTCTCTCCAAACCTTCTCATAATCTTGGATATGGAAAGAGGTGGGTTCCTTACCATGATAATCTTTGATGGCGGTGGGCACATTGCTTCTAGAGAACCGAAAGAGAGGGAAATTCTCACCTCACACCATTCTAAGAGGTTATCTTGATGTGTATCCCACCACCATGCCACTGTGCTCGAGTAGGACATAACTTAACATCCCTCTTCGTTCATTCTCCTTCTTCCACTAAGCTTCCATCTCCTGTAAAAAGATCTCAGGGAAGGCTCCTCCTGAATACTTAGGTAGCTTCTTTCCTCCTAGGCACCAAACTGTACACGCCTTTTTCACCTTTTTCACCGATCCTCTTAAATTTCATCCGATCAACTCAAAGGTCACATGTGCCCAATTATCACACACTATACTGGTGGTGTCACTTAGGGACTGAGCATCCTCAAACTAGATAACTCCTATGTGGGATGAATTATCTCTAGATCCCTAATTGAGCATATATTCTATCCAATACCTCTTCTCCCGGGGTTTATTATAGGTGTTGATTTCTCATCAACCAGGGGTATGATGACCCATTCCTCCTCATTTTCAAAGCTTATGTATCCCATGTTAAACCAAAGATCCACATCTTTCTTATAGCACCATGGGCACCTAAATAATGTTGGGAAATTGTTTACCTCGATGAGTGCTAAGAATTTGAAGTCCCCAAGAAACTTATCCCCCGAAGGGTGATATCTACATCTTGTAAGAAACTGATGGGAATTGAATTGATTTTTTTGCCGTATACAACACATTTGAAGATGGATATAAAACAAGTCTTCCAATCTTATACCATGCATCCAAGGTGATAACATTGACCTCTGCACATGTGTCAATTAGGATATTACTAAGGAGCCATCCATCCACAACTTCATCTAATGTGATATCCTTATCATAGTCAAGGATGTGAGGGGGAAGGCTTCTATGCAAGACCTACCTCTCGTGCTCTTCTCTGAGTGCGTGGTATCTTCTCTCTCAACCATGCTCCTAGTAAGGGAATAATATTCTCTTGCCTTAGCATTTTACATACTTCCTTGACCTCATCCAGGTCATCCTTTAGCACCTCAACCTTCCTTCTTTGCTCCTCCCTCCTAGAATGCTCCTTTAGACACTGGATTTCTCCTTGTAAACTCCAAATGACGTCCATGGTTTCTTGATATACCTCCTTTTGATGCGCAGGGTCTGGGTACTTCCCATGTACCACTTCTTCCCTTGAAACCAAGTTCTTCTACCTTGGCATTTCCTTTGTGCACGTGGCCTCTACTCTTGTTGTTACCATAACAGTTCCAAGCTTACATCACATGTCACCCATGGCATCCATTGTGTGTCATCCTTCTTAATTATTACCATTGCAGTTCCCTTGTCTTTCTGGTGTTGCTGATTCATATGCTCAAACAACTAAGGGAATTCTTCATACTTATGCTTCTTCCCACACCATAAGCACTTCAATAAGTCTGGACACTCATGCTTTTAGTGGTTTGTAGATCCAAAATTAAAATATGTTCCACATGGGAACTCAATTCTTCCTCCACGGTTACCACAACCATGTAATCCTCTGTGAAATCCCATTTTACACATGCCTCCATTTGCACACTCCTCATAACGACGATCATCACCCTTAGAACCACTTGCAAGGCTAGTTTGGTGCACACCAAGATCAATGGCCTCATGGATTTGGTCAATAATTCTACAATACTTAGTATCATAGGTTGTAGAGGTGAAAATATTATAGTAGCAAGACACATTATTCTAAATTGCACACTGCGTTACAACAAAGGACATATACTTGCATCATGGTCCCCATGAAAAATTTCACAATCTACTACTATGGTGCGTACTATCCTCTGGGGGTAACTATCCTTGACATGCCCCTCTACTTCACAATCTATACACCATATACCACTATGAGTCTTATGGGCCAAGTTTGTAGACAAATTCTCCAGCTTGCTTAGCCATAACAATGAATTGAGCTTCCAGGAATGGGCTAACACCAGTATCAACACTTCCAACAACTTTGGCGCTTAGAGAAGCTTCTAACGCCTCACATGTGTTTGTGAAATTCTTATGAGATAAAGCTATTCTAAATGGTGATATCAACCCTCCAACAAACCATTGACCATCTTTGTGAAAGGTGAATGTCATATGAGAATTTTGATAGGAGGGTTTAGAACCATGCATCATACTTCCACACACTCTCTCTCGTCTTTCCTTGTTGAATATCCTTGAGGTGCTTGATGCTCTTCTTCTCAAACTCAGGGATGTGGAATTCTGCTAGGAAGGCATTTTTCAACATGGTGTAATCTACCACCATCTGATGGGGGTCATACTTCCTATACCAACTATACGTGTGCCCTTGTAATGTCATTGCAAACTAACTTTCCTTTCACTCTGAGCTAGTGATCCCTTTCATGTGCCATAGTTACTCACACTTATGCACATGTTCCACAACATATTCAATAACCCTATAGTATGGTAAGTGTAAAGACATCTCAAAAACACTTGTGGGGGTAGTTGGGGTCCTTTTCCACCGAACCAAAGCCTTGGTTTCCTCCTATGTTTTCTCCATTGTTCCCTCCACTAGATCCACTGGGTCCACTAGATCCACCGGATCTACTAGGTCCTATTCCTCTTGACCCACCGAGATCCAACAAATCCACAAGGTCTTGTTGTGGTTGCACCAAGGGTCCCCAACACTCCATTAAACTACGTGCCGATAGTCTATGATAATGTCTCACTACCAATAGTGTACCCGCACCACTCCCAGACATGAGACCGAAGTCTTGTATATCCACACTCTGCCCGAAAATTCCTCTAAACAATGGAATGGTATGTGCAGCCATAGAAGTCCCAAATGAGAAATTATATCTCTTGGGTGTAGATCGGTCACTTCCACCGATACCAACTGGGTTAACAATATTCTTCCCTTGATTTGGAAAACCAAGTGCTAGGGTTTGGTCACTAGGTGGGTTTAGATGTACACCAATGACTCTTCTCTCCCCACATGATGAACTCTCATCAGAATTCAAAGGGGTTGCTCTTACATGCTTGCCAAGATGGGGTAGCATAGACTGCTCAGGTTCCACGTACTCTGCGTGAACCTCAAATCCTTCACAAAAAATCTACCTCCATATATCCATCACACTTACAACCTCACGTTGTCTAGAAATCTCCCTTTCATGTGATTCACTATACTTGAGTCATCTCTCCTTCATTTCTTTCTCAGTTGTAATATCTACCATCTTCCTCTACCCTAGCTTCCTTGCCCAACGCTTAGGAAGGTTTAGCTAGCCATCGTAAATGCCTCTAAACTCAAGGTAACAATCAAGATCTTCATTACCAGAGGAATACCATGAAGAAATGACCCTCCGGGCTCCCTCGAAATTCAAAATCAGAAAATTACGGAAAGAATATGTAGAAATAGAGTACTCTAGAGTGTAGCTAGCCAATACTCCTTTCCACCAATGATCCACAGCATGAGTCCATGTCAGATCTGCATTTTTCAGCCTCTGGTACTCTTCTTGGGTCCACACACATGATCTATAATACTAGCTTGATCTAGATGTATATGCAGAGAGCCATTCATACAACTCTATTGGGAAGCAAAAAAAAAGTTTCATACAACTCATGGTAGAAGTTCTCTTCTACCCATCTACATGCATCAAACTCAAGTCTAGTGCTGAATTTCTAAGAAAATTTGTCCTCCATGATTTTAAGCCATGTTTCAACACTTTCCAAGGTTAAACGCTCTGTCATCACTCATTCATTGCACGTATCATGATGTATGCCATTTCCCACTATAACTTCAAAAAGAGGTCTCGACAATGAAACCAAGATGTAGTCATTTTTACACCCACCAAAGAACAAGGGAATCCCATGCACACCGACCTATTACCCAATAGGTGTTGGGTGCTCACCCGAGGCATACGTTGGTGCTGATTCTCTCCTTTATGTGAGTTTACTGGGAAAAATAATCTATGATAGGAACTTAAGGAGAGTGAGTGGAAACGAGGAATACAATCATCATAGAGCTTATAATGGATTCTAGACTAATGTAGTCATTCCGCATGTAGAAAGATACTATACAAATTATAAGTCTGAACCAAAACAAAAATGAGAATGCACAAGGATTCATAATCATTCCATAAACATACATGAAACAAAACTATGAAGATATATGTATGGACCAAAATCATTAATGATCATATTCAAATAAGTTGGTAACCTTATTACATCCATTAGATCCATTACAGAACATCAAAGTATGGCAGATCAAGTCATACATCATATCTAGATTTATATCCCTTAGTTCTAAAAAAAAAATTACAATCCCAAGCCCTTTGATGCATCCTTCTCCTGTATTTTACCTACCCAACCCAATACAACTCCTCACATCATTTATACATAGCTCGATCTCTATTGATCTCTTATCCCTTTTTCTCTATGGGCGCTTGTATTTATAGGCCTCTTGACTTACCAACTCACCTTTCTGAGGCTTCGATCCATTGCGAAGTGTCCTAATGTGGTTCTCTATGGGAGAATGATCCTCTAGGCCTAAGATCTCCACTCCTTACCATGATGGTCTTCTAGAAGCCCCCATCACGGGGTATATTCCTTCCTAGGCCAACTTTGTCACCACGATGATACCTTATCCATTCATCATGTGTAGTTGGGTCATGATTTTCACGTGTCCTACCTGATATTCCAAATATGGCTAAGTCCCGAGACCTTGTTCTACCGACACATATCATGGGTCCTTCTAAAACCCTCCTAGAACCCCCGCCTTGCATGCCTCCTCCTTACGCACACACCTCTTAACTTAGGCCTTGCGTGCTCAAGTGCATTATTTTTAATAGACAATATTTTAGGGGCCCAACAACTCCATCATAAGGGGTGAGGTGGATATGCACGATCTATCTACTATGTGTTAAGGTGATAATTTCAAGTGGGATCAACCACTTGATGCGCCCAAACATTATTAAAGTTTGTCTAATCAAACTATATTAAATAGGTCTTTCACAGATTAAGAATGAAGTGGCACTGATTGTTTCACCATCCCACATTGATGTGGGTGTGATCCCTCTCGAGATTGGCTTTATCAATGTTTAGATTTTTACATTCTAGTTTTAAAGACAAAAGATCGATCTATAAAGATACACTAGTAGAGCATACTATGTAAGACACAAGATGAATACAAGATGAGCTAGATTGTCTTGATTATTATATTAACTCGATCAAGATACATAAATCTATAGTGGTGTGAAATATTGAGGAGTGAAGTGGAAGTGCTAGGTTAAACTTGTGTAAATTATTCATAAAGAAAATGCTTTTACAGTGGAGTTTTTCCTTTGGGTTTCTCCACTTAAATTTGGTGTTATCTTTCTCTTGTTATTATTCATTATTTACTTTCAGATCTTATTCATTTAGCTCTGTTATTCACTATCTATTTCAAGTTATGTCTTTGTGTTAATAAATTGAATGCCATAATCTATAGTCTTCAACTTTAATGGTGGATATATGATCTTTGGATTATATTTCCCCTACTAAATATAACATGGTATCAGAGTGTGGTGATTGTGTGTGTGTAGGATCGATCTAGAATTCTTTTGACTTGAAAGGGTGAAGAAAATTTAAGTTTATTGATGGATCTACGAGACCCAAAAGTTCCACAGTCATGTTCGAGCTAACCAGGTTTAAACTTCTAGTTCTCACATAATATTACTTGAAATATTGATTAAAAAATGGGAAAAGTGGTTGTTTAGATCGTGTTTAAGCTTTTGTTTACTTAGATATTTTCCTTTGACTTTATTTTAGCCATTTATGGTTTGAGCGTATCGTTTATGAGCTTATTTTAAGTTTTTACCATTATTAATGACCATTTTAATCTTTTTTTTGAACTTTGGATCTAAAATATCCAGTTAGATATAGCTTGTTTGGGGCTTTTAAGTCTTTCATGGCTGTAAAATCTTTATTTTTTACCATTTTTGTCTTTGCAAAGCCTGGGCCAATCATTTTGTGCCATTTGGCTTCGTATTTCTGGTCATTATCAATTTTATGAAGCTTGAACCAATAAAATTTCTCCAAATAGCTTCATTGTCCTTCATTTTATATTTACAAAGCTAAATCTAATCTTTGATTGCCAAGTGTATTCACTTTGTCATTTTTTATTGAATTTTTCAAAAGTTCTACTTTTGTGAAGCCCGATCCAATCATTTTACACCACCTAGTTTTACATTTTTAGTCTTTCTGTTATTATTTTCATATTTGCAAAGCCACACCTAATATTAGAGTGCCAAGTGGCTTCAATCTGACATCTTTCTATCTTTGTGAAGCTTGGGCCAATCTTCTAGTGCCATATGGCTTCATCCTGACAGAATTATTTTACTTTCTTTGACTGTGAAGCTTGAGCCAATCATATTTCTCTAACTTGGTTTGCATTTTTTAGTTCTTATAAAGCCCAAGCCAATCAGAAGGCTCCATCTTGCTTTGTAGTGTCAGTAATATTGTTTATCATTGTAAGAATTGCAATCTGCAAGCCAATAAGGGCTTTACGCATGTCTCCTTCTTGTAAGACTTGACTTAGCTATTCTTTGACATTTGTGAAATATGATACAATAAAATTGCTCCAAGTATCTCTTTCTTGTCACGTTTTTTAGATTTGTGAAATGAGATCCATTTAAAAGGTTCCATGTTTCTTTTGTTTGATTTAATATTTTTGTGTGCACTATGAAGTGCGATCTAATAACATTTGGACATGTATATTTTTGTCATATTTTGGCAGACTTGTAAAGTGTGAGCTAATAGAAAAGTGACACCTATCTTAGTATTCTTTGTAGTGTCAGAATTTAGCTCTTTGTTTCCTGGGTTTATTAAATTTTATTTGTATAGTGGATTCTAAAATTTTTCTACATTGCGTGGGGTTTTTTAAAATTATGTAAACTGCAAAGTCTAATCTAATTAAAAATTGACACACATTCTACTTTTTCACATTTGTTAGACTTTGTCAGACTTGTGAAATGTGATCCAATTGATTTTTGACATGTAATCTAATTGTGTCGGGTGTTAGTCTTTGCTTTGGCTTTACCATTTAGATTGTGACAACTATCTTATTCCTTTTCCGGACCCGAACTTTATTTCAAGTTTGGTTTATAAATTTTAAGCCATTAATTTTTTGACAAGTGGTTTGTTTGACTTAGAATTTATTGTCGCATTGTGTTAGAATGTGAAATATGATCCAATTAATTAAAGACATGTGTATATGGTTCTATCTTTTAATTAGTTGTCGATCCATCTTATTAAATTGCATTGTGAAATGTGAGCTAATAAAAAAGTGACACATGTATTTGCTTTATTTTAAATCTATGCATATTGACATGTGTTTGATTATATTTTTTAGTAGTTTTGAATCTATTTCGGACCCGAAATAGCTTTGAATTTAATTAAAAAAGTTTTCACATCCACCCGAGGACCTTGACCACACATGCCTTTATTTGTATTTTTGATATGTGCCATGTGTCATCCCCGCCTTGTAAGCTTTTTTAGCTTATTTTTAATTTAATAAGTAGCTCATTTTTGAGCTTACCCCATCAAGTTTCTAAATAACTCGTCGAGCTACTATAGCCCAACTCGGTATGAGCTCATGTAGCTCATCCTTTAGCTCACCGAGACAAGTTACAAAAGAACTTTCCGAGCTCCTGTAACTCGACCCCAACTCATTATGTCAATTTGATCTTAAATCGACTAGTGTAAGTTATTTTTAAACAAAATATAGATATTTCTAGAAATTTGACGAATTGTGCTATGTTTTTAAGCTAAAAATTAATTAATAAGCTAATTTTCTGTTAAAATGGTCTCATAGCTGAAACACAACCTAGCCTAAGTTAAATTGATCTAGAACTTGACCAATTCAAACTATTTTTTTGATCAAATTTAGGTACATTAGTTATGACATAGAAAATTAAAAGATATGTAGCTAATTCTTTGTCTCTGTTTGGCTTCCTTGATTTGTTTTTAGCTAGCATTAAAATGGCTAGTTTTACCAATTTTAGCATTTGGAAAGTACATTTAAAATCCTATTTTATGACTATAAAGCTCTAGGATCTTGTGGCTGGCATAGAAAAATGTCCCATAGGAAATAAACTACCCACAAATCTAATTTTATTTTCTCGAGATCACGGAGAAGCTCTGTCCATCCTATTGCAAAGCATTAGAGATGAATTCTGGATGCATATATGCCATATGGATTCACTGTAGATGCATGGAATAAATTACAAACCATGAACGAAGGAAGTAGGTTGTCTAAGATCATTAAATTGGTTTTAGAGTATTTTTTTAGTTGTTTTTGATATAATGGATCTAGACATTGAGGTGGAGATATTTGAACCCTTAACTCGACTAGGATTCATGTGTCAAGTGTTTTCATGAACATAGTTTTCTCATATCATGAACATGAACTTATAACATGTGTATGTGAAATGTGAAATGGAATCATGCCCCCCAGACATCTGATCAAATTATTTCTACACTTTTAAGCCCTGTATGGTCTGAATTTGTTCAAAGAAAAATGCCAGAATTTGATGTTTGTTTGGTGTTTTTCTAAGTTACAAATTCTATTCATTACTCTTGCTCAAGCTAAATCTTCCTTTATCTATTTTTAGAAGACTTTGTAACATATCATGATGTATTGAGAACCTTCTTCACAATACTATGAAATTTATAATCATGACCCTTTTTAGATTTGTAGCTTTGAAAGTTGTTAACCATACCAATATAAAGCTTTGAAATCTACTCTCCTTATTTTTTGAAAATTGGAAACTGTGCTTTGATTTGTACCTGGATTGATGAATCTCTCTTTCTTGAAATCATATTGATCATGTATGACTACATATTTCTAAGAATATGAATAAATCATGACAACAATTACCTGTATCTATTTCATAGTTTGTCTTTGAAACCTTACTTTGAAATTTGTTTCTTGAAAATACTAAAACAATGTACAATATAAGCTCTGGAAGAATTTGAGCTTTGATGTTCATGCTCTCTTTAGTTTTCCATCCTGGAATGATGGCTGCAATTTTTCATTTGATTCTTCCTGATACAATACATCTCAAGAATTCTGTCCTTGAATGCTTTAAAGTCTTGCATTTTGAGCACCTTTTTTCTACTATAAGATGTTGACTATTTGATGGATTTGATGAATCCTTCTATAATGTTTGATCATTCTTGGACATGATTGCAAATTTCTAGAACTTGATGATGAACCTTCCATCTTGTGGTTATCTATGATACAATAATGTGAAACTCACTTTCTAGTAAGCTGATTGGTTATCATGATCCTGAATTGCTTTGAACCTACCAATGATGTTGCAAATTTGGATTCTACCTGATCTATGAACACTTTGTCTTCCTTGTTGATGTAAGAAGAGAAATTCATGGAAAAACTTGATTCAAAAAGAGACTACTTCTCAAAATATGCTCTCATAGAATCATAAGTCTTCTTTGTATGATCTCTTAAGCAAGCTCCTAGAGCTTGATATGTTTAATAGGTTCTTTCAGGAGCTTGGTTTTACTAACTGTTGTGCTGATAATGATTTTTTTGTCAAAACAGTCATGATCTCTTAGTAGTAACAAGAATATAATTCTTAGAATCAAGAGAAGTAAGATAATTTTTTGACTATTAAATCATGTTTTTGGCATAAAAATATGATCATATATGACATGTCTAAGCTTAAATTTTGCTTACATGGTCATTTTATTCTATGAATACTATGATTATTTGTTTAGATGTGTTATCTACCAAGTCTTATCTCATTATGTAAAGATTTAGGATATGAAGATATACATATGTTTAATATTTTAATTGATTACTAAAATATTATTATATGCATATCAATGACACTTGAGTATGCTTTTGTGTTTGTATTAGAGATGTCCTATACTGATTGCATCTAATTAATGTTTTATTAGTATAATATGTTAAAATTTTTCAACATATTTATAATATAACATGGTTAATTGTTTAAGAATATCCTTATTATAGTTAGTATGCCTATTATGTTATCTATCATAAATAACCATGCTGATGTTGTGTTGATATACAATTTGGATTTATGTTCAAGTTTTGATGCGGTACCATAACTTGAAGCAACAAAGATACATGTGGCTAAATAGGGTGCTGGTAGTGATACACATAGGAGCTAAAGGAAGTAATCCTCCTCTATGTGAAGGCCATATTTCTCTTGATAATGAATACAATTCAAACATAAGAGATTATGTGAAGGCCATTGCATGTTGTAAATTATTGCAAGTTTTTTTCCTTGTTTAGCCTATCAGAGTTTCCCTTAAGGGGATTTGTGTATGGAAATTCCAAATCTTGATGGATTATTATAAAATACCCAGGTCATTTTTTAAGAGTGGATCATGACCACCCTCTTTGTATGTAATAAAGTGATCCTTTAGGGATTGGTTACACATGTTGTAACATTGTATGTGAACTGTAAGTCTCATAAGAAAATGCATAAGACAATTCATTGTAAACTTCCAATACTTCCTCCACTTTGTAATAAGTAAATGTGTCACTCTATGTGAAGTTAATTGTAAATCCCAGTGAAGCTTTAGTTATGGGTATGCCTTAGATTATAAAAGGCTCCATAATCTGATGTAAGTCTTCATATTTAAAGTAATGATATTAAGAATTTCGTATGGGAAGATCTATGGATTTACCTTGTTTGCATGCTATCCCGAATTAGGTAAAATTGACATATCTATTTTATCTTACAAATTAATGATAAGGGGGAGTGTTGGGGTGATAATGTCAAGTGGGATCAACCACTTTAGTACGCCCCAAAAGTATTAAAGTTTGTCTAATCAAACTATATTAAAAAGGTCTTTCATAGTTAAGAATGAAGTGGCCTGAATAATTCACCAACCCACATTGATGTGGATGTGATCCCTCTTGGGATTAGCTTTAGCAATGTTTAGATTTGTATAGTCTAGAATTAAAAACAAAAGAACAGTTGTAAGATACACTACCGAGAAAACTATGTAAGACACTAGTAGAATACAAGATGAGCTAGATGGTCATGATTATTGTGGCAAACCGATTAAGAGATATAGCTCTACGGTGGTGTGAAAGATTGAGGAGTGAAGTGGAAGTACTGGGTTAAACTTGTGTAAATTCTTAATAAAGACAATGCTTTTACAATGGAGTTTTTCCTTTGGGTTTCTCCACTTAAATATGGTGTTATATGTCTCTTGTTATTGTTCATTATTTTCTTTCATCTCTTGTTCATTAAGCTCTGTTATTTGCTATCTATTTCAAGTTATTTCTTTGTCTAATCGATTACATGCCATAATCTATAGTCTTCAGATTTAATGGTGAAACTATGATCTGTGGATTATATTTCCCCTACTAAATCTAACACTATGGAGGAATTCTATGAGAAGGCTATTAGGAAAGGAAAAAATTGAAATCTATCTTTGCTAATAGATAGGAAAACATAAAGAAATTTAACAACACTCCTTCATTTGGTTTTATTAAAAAGCCACGGGTAAAGAGAGAGGGCAACAAGCCTAGGTTTGTCCAAATAAATGCGAGAAAAATAAACCTATTGTAAATAGAAATTTAGGGTAGTTTAAGGCTATAAATAACTCACAGAAAACTAAAAATAAAGGGCCCGTAGATGGCTGTTTTAACTGTGGGGTCCATACTATGCAAATTGGTGCCCACAAAAGAAACAAGGATCTGGTTTCTAGAAGAAAAAGAATGTTGATCAAAAAATTCATGTAGTTGTAGGTAATCGTGAGGCTAAAAAGCAAGCCACACTAGTGGAAGTGTTGGGTAAGTTGTATGGTCATTTTGTAAAAGTTTTAATTGATACCGGAGAAATTGAATGCTTCATTTCTAAAGTTTTAGCAGCAAAATTGCATAGAAAAGCTAGTTTTATGGAAAACACATGGACAATACAGTTTGGAAACAATGCTAGGCACAAGGTAGAATAATGCTTTCCTATGACAACATTAGAATTACCCAATTTTACAACTAAAGTGAACCTTTATGTAGCTCCTTTAGGGTCTTATGATGTAATAATTGGAGTCAATTGGCTGTCCAAACATCAAGTTGTTGTGGACTACGCAAAAAAACATGTAAAATGCCTTGATGATGAGCTGAAACCAGCCACCATTCAAGGAATAAAAAGGGGATTTTCAGTAAGACAAATTTTAGCCATGTAACTGAAAAGGGCAAAGAGGAAGGGCTACATACTCTTTGTTGTTAAAATTTATGATTTAGAGGAAACTACTAAATCACCCTTGGCTGATTCGCCACTTTTGTAGTGCTTTAGTGATGTCTTTTCGAAGAGTTACCTAGATTACCTCCTAAAAGGGAGTTTTACTTTACAATCGACATTAAACTAGACACTGAACCTTTTTAAAAGCACCTTATCACATGAAAACAAAAATCTAATCGAGCTAAAGGCTCAAATGCATGAGCTCATCACAAAGGGTTTGATAAGACCCAGTGTGTCACCATGTGGTGCACTGGTGATCTTCATGATGAAGAAGGATGTAACCCTTTGAATGTGCATAAAATATGATCGTTGACAAAGCAACAATTAAGAAGATATATCCTTTGTTGTGGATTGAAGACCTATTCGATCGGATGAGAGGTGCTGTAGTATTCTTTGAAATAGATCTATAGTAAGGATATCACCAATTGTGAATCAAAGAGGAAGATATTCACAAAACAACGTTTTGAATGTGCTACTGGGAATTATGAGTTCACGGTTCTACCATTCGAAATCACTAATGCTTTGTGACAATTCATGAACCTCATGAAAAATATCTTCGCCAAGATCTCGAAAAGTTTTTTTATCCATATTTCACCCACAGTGCCAAATATTGGATCAACCATGATCTTGTATAAGAGGAAACAGAGTCAAAAGGTAGACATAAAAGAATTCAAAATTGGCTAAGTATAAAGGTATAAGAGGAGAATGCCAAGTGTATGTATGTCACTTTGTTTGAAGGGTGAATAGAAAAGGTTTGTAAATGAGTGTCGATTGTTAACGTGTCCCAAGGGAAAGTAGACTGTTGGGGAAAAGGTTGGTTCTTTTCCCCTTGTTATCTCAAAAGGGGTAAAAGTTACAAAATGGCCCGTAACTCCGCCTAAGGAAAAAGTTAGCATCTGGGCCAGAGTCAAAGCCAAAGCGGGAATCAAAAGAAAGGGGCAAAAGATAAATTGTGGACCCATAGGCCCAATTTTTGTTCCAATTTGGATGCCACATGTCCCATATAAAAAGGGGACCCATTTTTCAAGCTGTTTTCCCACCTTCCCATACAGAATTGATACGAACTTCGAAGGGGCATATCTTTTTGACTTAGAGCTCGAAATATTACAAATCTGATGCTGTTGGAAAGATTTCAGCCTCACCCATGCCATAGGGTCTGAAACTTTAATTTTGAGGAGGTTAGGTGAAGAAAAATGGAGGAAATGTCTTCAGGATTTCAATGTAGGATCTTCTTGCCTCAACAACTAGATCAGATTTGATTTGTTTTGCCATTTCCTCTTCCTTCAAGGTGTTGAACCAAGGATTGATGCAGTAAAGACAGATTTGGGGGAGAGATTTCATCAGAGGCATTAACAGGTGGTTGAACTTCAACCTGCTTTTCTGCTTCTCTCTCTTTTCTTCTTTCAGGTTGAATCTATAAATACGGGGGTAGGATTCATTGTAAAGGGTTGGACATTATTTGTTTTGTAGGCTCCCTCCTCCTTCTAGCAAAGGGATATGTGGGGTTTAGGCCTTCTATCAAAATTGCATTACGTTTTTGCCTCTTGGCTACTTTGTAATGGACTGTATCAATCTATAGAGCAATAAAAATGTTTGTGATCTATTTTAGATCCTCCCTTGTCTCTTTTTTCTTTCATTTGGTCTTCCATTACATATCTAGTTATATGTGCTTGTTTATTGTATGTATTTTGTTGGTTTCTATCTATTAGAAAAATAAGTGTTCATCTTTCCTTCGATTGCATCACATAGTAGTTTAGTTATTATTTATTTCTTGTACCCCTTTCTTATCCTGTCTCCTTGGCAAGTTTTAGATTAGGTTTAGAGATAAATAATCTACAAGCTTCCACACATGCACTGAATAGAGGATTAAGGAACCAACCTTTAATCTGGAGAGATTTTCCATTTTTGTAAGGTCCCACACCTTGGGGAAACTTCAATGTTATGAAATCACACCAAATGAGTTTGCCTTAGAAAATCATACTTTTATAACTCATTTGGGAGTACTTGTGATTTTGCACTAACATTATTGGCACACTCGGTGGGACTAAGAAGTCTCCATCTTATTACAACGAGGATTGATGTACACTTGTTATGATTCTGAATTTTAAGAATCCTTAAAATTGTACATGTAGTGACTCTAAAAGAAACAAATCTACTAGTTTTAAGCAACCCAAGCTTTTGAGATTCATGAGAAAAATTAGATCTAGAGCAAGAAAAGAAGATATATTTGAATACTTGCATCTATCCCTCGGAGAGAAAGGAGAGGAAGAAGAGTTCGAGAGGTCTCCATCTCCACTAAGCAGAACCTTGTCAATGCCTCCAATGTAAGGCCTTTCTTTCAGTTTGCAAGGATCCTTAGGCCAATTAGAATGGCACAACCAAATCCATATGTCAACTTCAATGACAAAGTAGTCCACTCACCTTGATTGCACAAAACCCGATTCGATGGCAGCATTAAAGAGAATCCCAAATTTCACTAGGGAAAATCAAACTTCTCTTGGTGACCATGTCCAAGAAATTGCAAATGTCTGTACAATCCATGAGATCTATGAGATGGACACTGCAGTCAAGCTACTCACCTCTTCATTCAAAGGGAAAGCTACACAATGGTTCAGGAGTCTTGAAGCAGGCTCTATCCGAACTAGAACTAGTCGTGGTACTGGACCTTCATAATAAATTTGGGGAAAAGGTGATAACTTGTTTTTGTTTGAGCAACTAACAACAATTAAGAGAGCCCCAGACGAGTAGGCGATAGGATTCAACCTCGATTCTAGCGGACATGGGATAAGATTCCAACAAAGAGTAAAGCCCACTAATGAAGGTGCCTTCTTATACATACTTTCTTAGGGATTTAAATTCTAATATTTCTTCAATGATTCAGTCAATGGGGGCACTACATTACCTATAGCCTATAGCCTCTCGATAGGGGTTGAGAACCATTTGATTTAAGATAGAAAAAATGGACCTAGGCCATCCATGCCTCTATACCCTACGTTAGGAAGAGCAGATACTAGCCAAGTGCCTACATTAGCTTTTATACCCACCCCTAGGAGTCAAAGTGAAGCTTTCACTTCATTATATAATACCTCTAAAGAGTTTCAAGAAGTGGTGATGAAGCAAATTAAAAACTTTGGGAATGAGATAGTGACCATCAAAAGACAACAAGCTCAGAGTTCCGTGCCATACTATCCCCGGGCTTAATATCAAGACAGACCCCAGTATGAATAGAATAGGCCACCACCTAAGACTGTAAACCAGAGCTAGAACCAAGGACAACCTCAAGCTACTAGACCTTTTAGGTCTTATGATCCAAATGTAGCTTCAACATCAAGGGCATTGGTTCCTACACAAAATAATATGGCACATGAATATGATTGGTGTTTTCCATGCAATCAACCACACAACCAATCAACGTGCTTTAATGGTGCTCTAAATCAGGCCTTGATGGTGCAAAATAATATGGTACCACAAGCACCTGGCCAAGAGGAAGATCAGCAACAAGGAGCTCAAAAAAGTGCCCCCAAACAAGACTATTCTTATCAACCTGGTAGGTCAAGACTTCTATGGGATGAATCAGTTCCCTTCTCAAAGTGCAACTTGTCAATACATGGTCTAAAAAGAGAAGTATTGGAGAGGGCCAACCACTGAAATTAGGTGACCCTCAACCTTCCATCACTCCATAAGGTCATGGTGCTCCAAGTATAACTCCCAACATGCTGAACCAATCTAGACCACCTTCCAAACCTAGTCAAGCACCAGGTTGTAACAACCCATGTGCAAGAAAGAAATGTGTCTAGGAAGGGGCAACAAAAGGATAGCACATTCAATATTATTGAGTAGATGAAAAGGAAAAGTGTGAACATTTCACTATGGGAGTCACTGGCCATTCTAGGGCAGAGGGATCTGTTGTAGACTACCATGTAGAATTGGTCAAGTTCAAATCACCCCCTAACCAACAAGAGAGAGTGCTTGCTAATGCAATTCAACTAGGGAGAAACCATGGAGAAAAACAAGGTAAAAACATGAGACCTCCTCCCTTCTATGTCTCATTGATTATTGGAGACAAATTGGTGCACAATTGTATGATTGATTAAGGGCTAGTAGTTCTGTGATGCCCAAACAAATAGCTGATCAGTTGGGTCTCTAATATGAGGTCATCTCTAGAGGAGTAGTCCAATTAGATGGGACAATAATGACCACTGTGGGAATTATCAAGGATCTGAGTCTCACTCTACATACTTGCCCTAATGTGACTGTTTTGTAAAACATGTCAATCATAGATTTGCCACCACATTTTTCTTTGTGTCTATCTAAGGACTTCACTGCCAAAATTGGAGGCTACCTATCTGCTGATTGGTCACATATGCTCTTTAGGAAAAGGTATGGGGCAAAGGCCACAATCAGATTTGAACCTATTGCTGATTATCATATTGAATCCTATGTACCTAGCCCAATCAATGCCAATTGCTTAGCTTTTGATCAAGAGGACCTCCTAAGCACTTCTGAAGCAAATACCAAGGTGGGATGTATCCCAGACTTGACTCTTGATGATTGGGCCAACAAAATTCATGCTTTTGACCCCTATAGGGAAATGGAAGAATCTGAGCTAGGTGTCTACTGCCTACATGAAGAGAATCAACCTCTTCCTGACCTAATCAAGCTAGAATACAAGGATGACAATGAGGTATGGAAATTATTCTTTGATGGTTCAAGGAGTAGACAAGGAGCTGGAGGAGGAGCCATGATTGTGTCCCCTAGAGGTATGAGATATTATTTAGCCTTCAAATTCTAGTTTGCTTGCTCAAATAACACTTTGTTGAATATGAGGCTTTAGTCCAAGGTCTTCATTGGGCAAGGAAGCTGGGAATCAAGAACTTGCAAGTATTCGGTGATAGTGAACTGTTGCTAATCAAGTCAAAGGACTTAATGTTGTCAAAAATGACCTGCTCAAAAACTACAAGAGTAGGGTATGGGATCTCATGGAGGATTTCAGGCCTTTAGTATTGTGTCCATACCTAGGAAGGAGAATGAAGTTATTGATAGAATTGTAGTAGTTGGAGCAATGTTTGATGTGGTTGACAACATCAAGAGGGACAGAGAACAACTACATATCCATGTGGTTGTGAGGCCAACAGTGCTAGATAATAATACATGCTAGAAGGTGTTTGAGAATGATCAACATATCATTAAATTTCTACAAGAAGAAGCTAAATTCTCAGCTATAAACCAAAGTAGACTAGAGAAGAAGTACGGGAATCAAATATTACAGCTACATATAAACAAGCTTCCCAAAGGCTTAGTTACAATAGAATCTATTTTCAATCCTAATGACTAGTTTAGAAAAGAGAAGGTTAATATGTAGATCAAAGGAGAAGATTCAGAGTCAATCCTAGTTGGAGAAGACAAAACACTTCAAATTAGCAAAGTGGCCACCAAACAAGAAAGGTATGAATTCATACAACTTTGCCAAGAATTCCCTGATGTGTTCACTTGGAGTTATGAAGACCTAAGGGGGTTCAATCCAAAGCTAGCACAACACACAATAGAACTAGATCCAACTGCTCAGCCCATCAGGTAGAAGTAGAGACCAGTCAACCCACATATTGAGCCTTTGATGAAGAAGGAGCTAAACAAGATGATAGAGGCAAGCATCATATTTCCAATCAAACACTCAAGTTGGGTTGCAAATCTGGTCGCAATGATCGAAGAAATGGAGAAATCAAGCTATGTGTTGACTTGAGGGATTTAAACAGAGCCTCCCTCAAAGACCACTACCCACTCCCTTCAATGGAGTAGATCTTACAAGTAGTGTTTGGGTCAAAAAGGTTCTCCCTCCTAGATGGCTACTCAGGGTACAACCAGATCATGGTGAAAGAAGATGATCAATTCAAAACAAATTTCACTACCAAATGGGGCACCTATGCCTATAGGAAAATGCCATTTGGATTATCCAATGTTGAAGCCACTTTTCAAAGGGAAATGGATATGGAATTCAAGAGGATGATAAACAAAATAGTGTTGATATATTTGGACAACATCACTATTTTTTCCAAGAATGCAATAGATCATCTCTTCCATCTGAGGCAAGTTTTTTAGAGATGTAGGAGATTTGGGGTGTCACCGAACCCCCAAAATGCATATTATTGGCCCACAAAGGCAAGCTTATAGGCCATATCGTATCAAAGGAAGGATTGACAATTGACCCAGAAAGAGTTCAAGCAATAAGAGAATTGCCATTTCCAAGTCACAAGAAGGCTCTTAAAAGATTCTTGGGAAAAATCAATTTTGTCCGCAGGTTTGTTCCAAACTTTTCTTCCCTTGTTAAGCCAATAACATTGATGTTGAAGAAGAGATTAACATTCAGGTGGATAGCTAAAGGAAAATAAATTTTTGAGGTTATCAAAGAAGCCATATCACAAGCCCCAACTCTTGTGAGCCGGATTTTACCAAAGACTTCATACTGTATGCCTTTGGTGGTAGTGACATAATTTCTACAATCTTGGTGTAGCAGAACAAAGAAAGTATAGAATAGCCAATTACTTTCTTCAGCCATAGTCTGGAAGATTATGAGGTAAGGTACTCCTTCATTGAGAGGTAGGTCTTGGTGGTAATCAGAGGATTGAAGAAGTTTAAGCATTTGGTTTCAAACAACAAAATCCAACTATTGGTCTCCCATGCAGGAGTTAAAGAATTCCTTCTCAGCAAGGACCTGAATGAGAAGCATGCAAGATGGATCACCCATGTCATGGAATATGACATTGAGATCAAGGTCACCAAGCTGGTCTATGGGAAGGGGTTATGTGAACAACTAGCCTCAGGTCAACAAGATGAAGTAGACAGTGAAAAGGAGGCTATTTTTGTTCTACAAAATGATCAAGAAGAAGGGAGAGATGATGTACCTACTCCTTGTTGGACCCAAGACATGGTGCACTTCCTTCGAATAGGCATGTGTCCTCATGGGATGAGTAAAGAAAAAAAGAAGGCATTTCAGGTTACAAGCCATCCCATATGTTCTTATTGATGGTGTCTTGTATAAGAGGGATATCAATGGCATTCTGCTGAGATGCATTGGGGCAGATTAGGTAGAGAGAGTGCTACAAGAATTCCATGTTGAAGCAGCTGGAGGTAATTTTTCTCTAAGAGTGACAACACTCAAAATCATGAAAGCAGGATATTATTAGCCCAGAGTGTTTAATGACTGCTACACATGGATCAAAAGGTGCAATAATTGTGCATTCTTCAAAGGTAAGTAAAGGCTAGCGACACTTCCATTGCACCCAATCTCAGTCGACCAACATTTCATGTAATGGGGATTGGAATTCATTGGAGTCATCAATCCAAACTCAAGCCAAGGTCACAAATGGATCTTGACAGTGACAAATTATTTCACCAAATGGACTGAGGCCATGGCACTCAAGGAAGCAAATGAGTCTAGTATCCTAGATTTCTATGAAGGGATAGTAACTAGATTTGGAGTGCCAGCCACCATCATATCATACAATGCATTAGCATTCATAGGTTCCAAGATCATAGGATGGGCTGTCAAGAATGAGACTTATTTGAGTAATTCATCAAACTATTACCCTCAAGATAATGGCCATGCTGAGTCCAGAAACAAGAAACTACTAAAGATCATCAGAAGAACTCTTGATGAGAATCAGAAGACTTGGCACACAAATCTCAAAATGGCCTTATGGGCTGATAGAATAACACCCAAGAGATCTACAGGAAACTCTCCATTCAAGATCGTCTATGGGAAAGAGGCATTGTTGCCTATATCACTTGAGTTGCCAACATTGGATCTCTTGAAGCAACTAGAGATGTTTGAATTTGGACCAATGGAGGCTAGGTATGCGGAGCTGATAGAATTAGAAGAAACTAGAGAGCATGCTCTCCAAGCAATAGAGAAGAATCAAGCTTCAATCAAGAAATGCTTTGACAAGAAGACAAAGGCAAGGACCTTCCGAAGGAGACCTAGTTTTGAAATGTGACTTATTTGAGTACTTCATCAAACTATTACCCTCAAGAAAAACCAAAAAAACTAGGAAGGCATTCCAAATTTGATGCCATCTAGAGTGACCCCTATATGATCACAAGATGAAAAAGTAGCAATGCTTTCCAATTGTCTACATTGGAGGGTGAAGAGTTGTAGATTCTAGTAAATGGGATCTATCTTAAGCATTACTGTTAAAAGAGGAGTTCTCACCATGTACATATTAGTTTAGTTTTCTCTTTCCTCTAAGTGCTTATGCACATTGTCTTTCTATAGTGTAGATTTCTTTTCTCTAAGTGATTTGCACGCTTTGTATGTTCCATTTGGAGCATGTATGATTTCAAATTTTATATATAACATGGTGCTGTTTTGTTTCTCTCATGTAGTGTTTGGAATCAACATTTGGTCAAGATAAGTTTTGGTTCTAATGGGTTTCCAAGCGGCCCAGGGGTCAATTTTCAGAGTTTAGATCAGTAGTAGGCTATTAGTCATGACTCCATGCCCAATGGATATGACAAGGCAATTGGTATTTTCATCTAGTAGGTAGATACCCCTGTGAGTCACCAAATTGTTATCCATATTTCACCCTCGTGCCAAATATTAGATTGACCATGATCCCGCATAAGAGGAAATAGAGTCAAAAGGTGGATAGAAAAGGCTTCAAAATTGGCTAAGTATAAAGGTGTAAGTGGAGAATGCCAAGTGTCAGTATGGCACTGTTTTAAGGGGTGAATAGAGAAAAGGTTTCTAAATAAGTGCCAGACTGCCATGTGTCCTAGGGGAAAGTGGATCGTTAGGGAAAAGGTTGGTTCTTTGCCCCTTATTATCTCAAAAGGGGTAAAAGTTACAAATGGCCCGCAACTTCGCCCAAGGAAAAATTCAGCATCTAGTCCGAGTCAAAGCCACAACGGGAATTGGAAGAAAGGGTCAAAAGATAAATTGTGG
The DNA here is from genome assembly GCA_018340775.1 of Taxus wallichiana var. yunnanensis. Lineage (NCBI taxonomy): Eukaryota > Viridiplantae > Streptophyta > Pinopsida > Cupressales > Taxaceae > Taxus > Taxus wallichiana. Next base: position 5,515,253 of record JADAXU010000059.1, on the reverse strand, counting down.
ACCCATAGGCCTGAATTTTGTTCCAAGATGGCTGCTACGTGTCCCATATCAAAAGGGGACCCATTTTCCAAGCTATTTTCTAGCCTTCCCCAATCTGCATGCACTCGATATGAACTTCAAGGGGCATATCTTTCGACTCAGGGCTCAAAATATTGAAAATTTGATGCTGTTGGAAAGATCTCAACCTCACCCATTCCATGGGGTTTGAAACTTTAATTTTGAGGAGGTTAGGTGAAGAAAAATGGAGGAAACATCTTCGGGATTTTAATGCAGGATCTTCTTTCCTAAACAACCAGATCAAATTTGATCTGTTTTTCCATTTCATTTTCCTTCAAGGCACCGAACCAAGGATTGATGTAGTAAAGACAAATTTGGGGGAGATATTTCATCAGAGGCATTAATAGTAGTGGTTGAACTTCAACCTGTTTTTCTCACTTCTCTCTCTTTTCTTATTTCAGTTGAATATATAAATACGGAGGTAGGATTCGTTGTAAAGGGTTGGACATTCTTTATTTTGAAGGCTCACTCCTAGAAAAAGGATCCGTGGGGTTCGTGCCTTCTATTAAAATTACATTACGTTTCTTCCTCTTTCTACTTTGTAATGGACTGTATCAATCTACGAGCAATAAAACATGTCTTTGATCGATTTTAGATCCTCCCTTGTCTCTTTTGGTTTTCATCTAGTCTTCCATTACATATATGGTTATATGTGCTTGTTTATCAGTATGCATTTTTTTGTTTGTGTCTATTAGCAAAATAGGTGTTCATCATTCCTTTGGTGCATCACATGGTAGTTTAGTTATTGTTTATTTCTTGTACCCCTTTCTTATCCCCTGTCTCCTTGGTAAGTTTTATATTAAGTTTAGAGATAAATCCTCTATGCAAGCTTCCATGCATGCACTGAATAGAGGAACAAGGAACCAACCTTTAATCTAGAGAGATTTTCTATTTTTGCAAGGTCCCACACCTTGGGAAAGTTTAATGTTATGCAATCATACCAAATGAGTCTACCTTAGAAAAGTAGATTTTTAGAACTCATTTGGGGGTCTTTGTGATTTTACACTAACAGCTTTTGTACTCATGTTCTGCTAGATGATATAATCATCTACTCAATAATGAACAAGAGCATAACACACATTTGGAAATCATGCTAGAAATGTTGAGGAGGAGCAAGCTATACGACAATTTAGCTAAGTGTGATTTTTATCGAAAAGAGATACATTATTTGGGTCATGGAATCAATAAGAATCAAATATCTCGTGGATCCCGTAAAGATAGGATCCATTATAGATTTACCAACACCAAAGGATGTGCATGAGGTAAGAAGATTCATGGGTTTGGTGGGATACCGCCACAAATCCATGAAGGAATTTTCAAGATTGATTGGTCCAAGAACGTCACTTGAAGGACAAGAAGTTTATGTGAAAAGATAAATGTGAGAAAGCATTTAATATATTGAAGGAGTGTTTGACTCTTTGCTCCAAAGCTAACCATTCTTGGTCCCAATGGAAATTTTGTATTTGTTCTTGAAGCATCTAGAGAAGGATTAGGAGGTATTTTTCCACAGGATGATCATGTTGTGGCATATGAGGGGAAAAAACTAAAAGTTCTTAAGTATAATTATGCCCCTCATCATCTAGAATTGGCTACAATAGATAAATTATTATAGGTATGGAGGAACTATCTCGATGGGAAAACTATTTGAGTTAAAGACCAACCACTTGGGGCTGAAGTATATCTTCATGCAATAAAATTTGAATGAACAACAATAGAGATGGTTGGAATTTATGTCACAATACAACTTTGATATTAGTTATATCAAAGAAAAGGAAAATAGGGTAGCAGATGCCTTAAGCCATAGGAAGTACATAGAAAATGTTATAACCTTGTGCATGAAATTAAAGAAATAAGTGAAGAGAGAGCCAACTGCAGATCCATACTATTTGCAAGTACAAGCATCTCTAGAAGTTGATCCGAAGGACAAAAGATATGCTGGTTTTAGTTTTGATAGCGATAAAATTTTACGTTTTGAAAACATAATTTATGTTCCGAGAAGGGAATAAACTTAGAACAAAAGTGTTGCATGAATTCCATGATGCACCATACTCTAGTCATCTCGGAATAACCAAAATTACAGTAGACATAAAACAACAATATTTCTAGAAAGGAATGAAAAAGAGCATCACATCTTATGTTTCTAGTGTTTAGAATGTCAAAGGGTAAAAGTGGAGCACACACACCCTCTTGGGATTGTTGTATCCACATAGTATTCTGCACCACAAATGGCAAGTCATTAGCATGGACTTCATCCAAGGGCTGCCCATGACCAAAAACCATCATGATATGTAACATTCCTATTTAAGACTTTAGAAACAAGGGAATTTTTTTGACTAATTTTCTCTCGTTCTAAATACATAATTTAGAACACACATTCCATAAAAACCATTCTTATAACGAAACCATATGCGCTTGTGATGACTTGGTAAGCTACCAATCTATTCATTTCATGACTCAGTGAACTACCGATCTATTCATGTTTAATGTTAAGTATTGAATACTTTCATGTATACTACGTATACTTTGTTCTCTTACCCTGTTCTAGGTATTGAGTGATCTGTCTAAGGAACCTAACTGAATAGTTGTTACCAATATTCATTTACATCATGATCCTTAGACTAGGTGACATAGGACAATGCAACCAACAACTTGTGATACTTTGGCAAAATATTTCTAACATACTATTCATATTACTTATTCCTTGACGACATACTCGTCAATCCGAATATGTCCTTCACCCCCACTCTATTGTTATCTAGAATGTCCTTTACTGAATTTCGTCAGTCTTCTTGCCTAAGGTTTAACCCTAGTTATAGTTAACAACATAGGTTATGATAGGAAGGAGCTCACAAAGACTTAGGATAGATTGGCATACTAGGTCAACCTAAGTCAACCCCGTGTGCCAAGGTACCCTGAGTCCTAGAGGGCTACTTCGTATCGTAACTACGCTACTACCTAGTCCTAGAGAGAAACTAAGTTCAAGTCCAAAAGTGTGTAGATCTAGATGATCAATGTAGAAGGGTGTTACCACATGTCAACTATAATGTTGTATCCTCAAGAAGATCCTAATCTTCTTGAAGGTACAACCCTGTAGTTAGCATGTGCCAACATCCTACAAAACAACCTCGTCGAGATATACATACCCCTAGGAGATTATTAAAGTTAAATTAATTTGGATAATTAAAGGCAGATCCCAACAATCCTACCCAAACCCTATCTAACTCTCCCTAAGTTCTTTTCAAAATAAGGTTCCATTATTCCCTAAAGAAATTCCTTAACTTAAGATTGCCTTTGATGTTCATTAATTTTTGGCTTATCAAGCAACTACCAAGAAGAAAGGACAACAACCTCTTAAGTTCCATTAAATGTGACTTAACTATTCAAGGAAGTGTAACAACCATCGAGGTTGTAACTTAGTAGACTTTATTAAATGAAGTCTAATGAGTATATATCATATCTTCCTTCTTGTTTACTTTTTCATAAGAGAGGAAGAGTCTTCCTCTTCATAGTTAAGTTCTAGGGTTTACACACCCTTTATATCCTTTATAAATTCCATAGAGTTCATTGTAAGTTTATTACATGTTACCTTAATAATATGAATTGTTTAGAAAATAACATTGAATTTCTGCAACTTATTTAGTTGCATCACGTTTAGGAAAATACTCTAATTCCCTTTTCCCTACTTATCCAAAAATACTCATTGAAACATATAAATAAAATGAATAATATCAACAGGATAGGATTTCATTTCTTTTACAAAGGTACAAGATAATTTACACAACCCATGCAAGTAAATTCTCATCCTTCAATTCATTTTCAGAACTTTTACATTTACAACTTATGCATTTTAGGCATGTTTATGATAATAGCCTTCATTCAAAAGAGAAAAACTTTTCTTTTTACAATATAACATAAGAACAAATCAGAATTCTTCACAAGAATTAACTTAGATCAGCTAATGCATCATATAAGTTTTTTCCTTCTTTTATCACTTATGAAGTCCATCTGCAAAAATTGCTAGCATAGGTTAGTTCAATGAATTGAGTATGATAAGAACTAAGCCTTAAAAATAATTGCATTCCACAAATTTTTACAATAAAAGCATCACCGCTTTAATGACAAAAAAGTATTTCATACTCCTAAGCATAAGTAATATCAATAAAAAGAAGAGCAATACTAAACCTAAAATAACAAAAAGAAGAACCAAATATAATATATAAATATGTCTTATAAAATAAAGTATAATTGATCCTATCAATTATCTTTCCCAAACAACAAATCATAACATATCATTTTTCACATCCATCCTAAATATAAACAACACTTATCTTTACTATAAGATACATGAAGTGTTTACACCATATTCTCTCTTGGATGTTTCATCTAACTTTCGAGTAAAGAAGAAGAGAAATAATTCCCATTATGCCAAATTACATAACATCCACAAAGTAGAAACATGTGCATATCAAAACTTAAACCATTTCCTTTAAAGGTCCTCTACTATAAAATTCAACATTTTAAGGTATTCATCAAAACATATCCATATAAAGGAAATCCAAGAAGGCATGATGGATTAATGGTCATCAACAAGTTTCCAATTTCTTTTTGCTAACCAATCATCAATCTCTTTTTGCTTCATTTCAGTCAAATGACAAGTGTAAAAAGACTAATTAAGTATTGATTCTCTTTCCAATAAAAATCAGAAGGTTCCAACCAATGAACTTAACCCAACTGCATTAGAAAAGGAGTCCTAATAGAATATGATCCCAATCTATAATCATTTCTTACAACTTAATTAAACAGTTTTACCTCCTCTCATACATACAGTTTAAGTTCATTCAAGAGTTCCAAGGAAAGAGAACAAGATCAACTTCAAGGAAAGAGAAAAATAAATGCTATCTTCCCTTCTAAATATTCCCATTATAATGCATGAATTCTACTTTCCATTAGGAACATTGTAACAATGAAGCTCATACACAGTCCACGGATAGTAAAGTTTCACAGTGTATCTTTTAAAGACTTAACAATCTTTCATTGGACCAGAACAACCTCAAGGTAAGAAGAAAACATGCTAACATTTTTCTTTCTTAGAACCCTTTACTAACAAATAGTTAAGTTCCATCGATCCTTACCATTAATTTTTTCTTTTAAACTCGATGAGAAAACAATGAAGTTCAAAACACATCCCGTAGTCAAGTTTGAATCACAATTAATCTTCCAAACTTAACATTCATTTATTGGACCCATCAAGAGACAAGAAATATGAGTAGATGCTACACTCAAAATTTTCCAGTAGTTAAGGTAGAACTATCTCGACATTATTCCAATGCATCAATGCAAGAACTATAGATTGGGTTTCCAAATAAATGACAAGATCAAAACAACATGTATAATACGTACTGTCCAAGACTCAAATTACAAATTTGAGCAAAATGTAAAGCATAAACTCCCTCAAAGGATAAAGACCATTCAAATGATTATAACCAAGTTCAGGTAACATCATGTTCCCTCTTTAGTTTATAAAATAGTCAGAAGACTATGAAATCTGAACCAACACATCGTTCAGGTTACCATTTCAATTAAAAACACCAAGTAATAAATTGATTGCACAGTGTTATAACACAATATCACAATCACGAATTCATAAATACACTAGCACCATAATGCTAGACCGAATAAAAAGAAATTACTTATAAAACAATTCATTCTAAGAAAAAAATGCTTCCATTTTCAGTTAACATCCTTTCAAACCCTGTTTCCCAACTCAAACAGGATGTAAGATGCTTGATAGAGCTCAGACCAGATGAATTAAAAGCCAGGTTCATAAAGAACCTCCGAACATTTTATAAGGTCATAAGAATAAGAATTCACACTTCGAACAAAAGTTCAACTTATCCAAGGTAACAAACACAGTTCCAAGTTCGATACTGGGTTCAACAATAGTCACAATTTTCACAAGATGAAATACAAAAACAATCCATTTACGCTTTTTCTAGTGCATGGGAGTTTCAACAACAAAAATCAAGAACTTACAAATATTCACAAGTACTCGGAGTTCTTTACTACTCTAGGGCACTAAACACAAAAAGTTCACAAACAATAATCTCAACAACACAGGTAGTACTCAAAGTTCTTTAAAAACTTGGAAAACAATTTATCGTCAACAATGGTGGTTGAAACCAAACAACCATTTCCAACAACTGAAAATTTTAATAGAGTTCCAACTTTGTTCTTGCATGCATAGATCTTTTTGCAACATAAGTTTTCAACAGAACCACATATATCACGGATTCAAAACCCAGAATGCAAGTTTTACAAAACCCATCAATTAATTAACCAGATAAAGCATGAAATGCACAAAACTCATTAGAGAAAAGTTGCTTTAATGAAAACACTTAGAGGAAAGCAAGAGATTTTAACAGTTAGAGCCTATCATGCCTAATAGTGTCTCTATCAAATCGAAGAAGACCTCCAGCCGAGCTCACTTCTTCTCCTCTTCTCCACAAAAGATCAAACTAGATACTTCTTCCACAATGCCTCTTATACATTCCATGAAACGAAAATAGATTCGAAACCTTAAAAATAGCCATGAAGTGCGGTTTAAACTACTGGTTTGAAAAACCAGAGTGCATGCAGAATGAAAATCGGAGGACATGCAAAATGAAACAACCCAACAAAAATCCACTGGCATGTTTACCAAGACGGTTAAAGCTCGTGAACCAAAAAAAATTAATCTCATTAATTCCAAATCTCCCGCTCAATCCTCCTTACCACTACCTGCCAAGTCTAGCGAGTGCTAACAAAATTAACATAAGTTTCCATTTTTAATGATACTGCCACCTAAGCCTCCACCAAGCCACTAACCCCTTCCAAAGTGGCAGTCCGTATACATTCACCATCCTTATCTACATCATAAATTCCTTAGGGACCGTCACCAATATGCATGTGACCACTTAAGTCCCAATTCATATCCATTAGTTTATGATAGATTAGATTGCTTAGGTTAGATCTTAGGTAGAATTTAAATTTATACCTTAGGATATAACACTAACAACTAACCCCCACCATGGCCTTAGCAATTAGGTTAGATAATTTCCACATAGGTAAATAATTCACAAAGTGCCATAGGTTAAAACTCAAGGTTAGGTTACAATAATACCTTGTAGTATTAGGATCTAGGTTAATTTAATACCTAGTAGCCTTTTCAATCCCCATTAGTACCGAGCTTAGGTTAGGTTGCAAATCAACAATTCAACCAATCAAAACAGAATAAGGAGTTTTAGGTTAGGCTCAAAATTCTATCAAGTATCATAGCTTAGATAGAAATATATATATATATAATATATATATATATATATATATATATATATATATATATATATATATATATATATATATATATATATATATATATATATTACCTAGCTTAGGATCCCGTAGGTTAATCCTATATAGGATCCTGGATCTCTCTTATGCTTTGTGAATAGGCTGCATTCCCATTTTTATCAGCAATGACCTGTCATGGTCGATCTTCAAAGACCCAAGTAAAACAACCTACTGAATGGAAGTACGTTCACACAGAAATTAAAGAACTTGCAACAACAAAGTTTATTCCAACGTGTATCTTAACTCATGGAATGTCAATTTTACCATTCATTCAATAGATCGATTTAAAACATTCCTTGGATCACTAAAATTGATCCAAGGATGAGTCGGATAAATAGATAAGTTTACAACTCTTAAACCAAATTGCAAATCACCTACCAGAAGTGAAAAATGGATTCAGAGAAGTCATTCCAGTTTAGTCAAAGGATCTTAAGAGCGAAAAGACTTATCCATATCAAGCATGATTTCCAATAATCAGAAGAACATATCCTTATAAGGAAAATCACATATCAACACTTGAATGTAAAGGAGGAAAATAACAACAATCAAGGGTGTTACATGCTTCCCTCCTAAAAAGAATCATCATCTTGATGATTATATCCTTTAACAATTTACATCAAGGACAATCAATTCATTCACTTCTCTTATCCTAAGTCAAATATTTCAAAACCTTATAGTTCCAGAAATCAGTATTAAATAACTTTTTATTCAAATCAAGTAAATATCTACCCAAAACTGGCTTACTTAATGTCATAAAAGATAAAATCATAATTTTTTTATCAGTCAACAGATTCAATTCTATTCAAATAGATATGGAAAAGTAGTTTTCATATCCTCTAGATTTTCCCAAGTTACACTCTCCTTGTTAAACTGGTCCCACTAGACCTTACATTGACTTATTTCTCTATTTCTTAAATGCAACTGGCAAGTTTCTAGCACTCGAATGGGCTTAACCATGATTATTCCCGGTTTTGAACTCTGCAAGGAATTCTAATTTAACACATGTGATAAATCAAAACGTGTTTCTTTAGCAAAGAAATATGGAAAACATCATGCATTCGTGACAAAGAAAGTGGTAGTGCTAAATGATAAACTACAGGGGTTGATTACTTCAACTATTTCAAAAGGTCCCATGTAATGAGGTGAGAACTTGGCATCCTTTCCAAAAGTTATGGAACTCTTTTTCGGTTTAACCCGAAGAAAAACCTTTTCTCTAATTTTAAATTTCTTGCTAACCCGCTTTAATTCAGCATAACTCTTTTTCCTATCTGCTACTTCTTTCAAGTGTTCACGAATCATTTTAACAAGTTGTTCCATTTTCATAAGGATTTCAGGTCCAATTACCTCTCTATCCTCAATGCTATCACAACTAATAGGGGTTTTGCATTTCCTTCCGTAAAGCGCCTCAAAGGGTGTCATCTTAAGAGAAGCATGATATGTATTATTGTATGCAAGTTCAACTCATGGAAGGTACTCCTCCCACTTATACTGCTGATCCATACAATACATCTGTAACATATCCTCCAAAACCTAATTTACTCTTTCAGTCTGTCCATCTGTTTTCCTGGATGATACGCAGAACTGAAATTCAATTTAGTTTTAAGAGTTATGTTGAGCATTTTCCAAAACCTTGACATCATTCTAGGGTCTCTATCGAGATATTATTGATTCAGTACTCCATGCAATTTGAAAATTTTGTGTACAAATCTTGTAGCCAAAACAGGAGAATCATCCTTTAGATTTCTAGTAATAAAATGAGCTACTTTCATTAGTTTTTCAACTACTACCAAAATAAAATCATATTTATTTCTTGACATAGGCAATCCTTGTATAAAATCCATGCTTATTACCTGCCATTTGTACTGCAGTATGCTATGAGGATACAATAAACTAGCTGGATGCATATGTTCCACTTTTACCCGTTGACATTCTAGACAATGAGTCACAAAATCTATAACATCCTTTTTCATTCCTTTCCAGAAATATTGTTGTTTTATATCAGTAAGTATTTTTGTAATGCCAAGGTTCCCAAAAAAAGGTGAATTGTGAAACTCTGTCAATAAATTCTTTCTCAAATCATTAGGTAAGGGTATGTATACTCTATTTTCATATCGTAAGATTCCCTCATTATCAAAGTGAAAATATTTATACCTTTCATCCTTTGGATCTGCAACAAGCACTATTTTTACTTGTTGAAAGTAAGAATCAGATTCCATAACACTTTTTACTTCATCCTTAAACTGAGTTCTTAGTGTTATAAGAGCAAAAATGTGCTTCCTACGAATTAGAGCGTTAGCCACTCTATTCTCTTTTCCTTTAATGTAACTTATGTCAAAATCATACTTGAGACAAAAACTCTAACCACCTTTGTTGTCTTACATTCAAGATTTGGGCTTGAGTGAAAATGTACTTCAATCCAAGATGATTAGTTTTCAACTCAAATGGTTTACTGCAGATAATGCCTCCAAAATTGAAGTGCATGAACTATGACAGCAAGCTCTAAATCATGTGGAGCATAATTCAAGTCATGTAACTTAAGTTTTCTACTTTCATAAGCTATGACATGATCATTTTGTAAAAAAATACCTCCAAGACCTTCCTCGGATGCATCTATTACAACCGTGAAGTCTCCATTAGGATAAGGTATAGCTAAAGTAGGTGCTGAAGCCAACCGACTTATCAAATTTTTAAAAGCAGATTCACATTTATCATTCCAAAAAAATTTCTTATCCTTTTTCTGCAATGAAGTTATTGGTGCAGCCACCTTAGAAAAATCCTTAATTTTTTTTATAATAACCTGCAAGGCCCATGAAGCTTCTAACTTCATGTACATTCTTAGGTGTAAGCCACTCGATTATAGCTACAATTTTAGAAGGATCTACAACAATTCCATCTTTACTTATAACATGACCCAAATAGTGAACTTCAGTGTCATAGAAAAAACATTTGGATAGCTTACCATATAACCGTCTCTTTCTAAGAATTTCCAAAACTATTTTCAAGTGTTCATGATGCTCCTCCACACTTTTAGAATATATGTGAATGTCGTCCAAGAATACAAGTACAAACTTGTCCAAGTATTCTTGAAATATATTATTCATTAAGTTCATAAAAGCTATAGGTGCATTCGTTAATCCAAAGGGTAAAATCAGTGAATTCATAATGTCCATACCTTGTCCTAAAAGCCATTTTATGAATTTCCTCATCCTTAATTCATAATTGATGATATCCAAATTGAAGATCTATCTTAGAATATACCGATGCTCCACGCATCTGATCAAATAGATCATCAATTCTAGGAAGTGGGTATCTATTCTTGATTGTTGCTTTGTTTAACATCCTGTAATCAATGCACAATCTGAGTGTTCCATCTTTCTTTTTCACAAAGATCACCGGTGCTCCCCAAGGTGAAACACTTGGTCTAATCAAACCCTTAGACAAAAGTTCTTGTAACTAAGCCTTAAGCTCTACTAACTCTATGGTAGTCATTCGATAAGGTGCTTTAGAAATAGGTTCAGTACTTGGTTTGATTTCAATCATGAATTCAAACTCCCTTTTAGGTGGTAATCCCAGTAATTCTTCCGAAACACATCATCAGTAGTTCCGTAATAGTGGATAACATTCCATGAAATCACTATTTTCTTCCGTAGATTCTAAATTTTTTACTGCATATAAGGTACAACCCTTATTTTTGGCATTTTTAAGTTGCATAGATGACAATTTCCTAACAAAAATTTCTCATTTTACACCTTGAATCTCTAATGTTTTCTACAGATCATCTAAACAACTAATATGTTTTTCAAAATAGTCTATCTTTTCTTTATGCTCTTCTAACCAATTTACACCTATGATTATATCATAAGATCAACTTCGTGGAAAAGCTAGGTAAATCAAGGACTCCCTTAAAAGACACATATTGACTATATGAATAGAATTATTACCATAATGTACAGTCCATGATTTATCCATTTTTCTAGCTTTTCTTTTAATTTTTGAAGCAAGTTTACTAGAAATAAAACATTCAGTAGCTCCCGTATCAAAAAGAATAGTTACAGGTATGCCAAATAACTTACCAAGAACTTCTATAGGTGTAACTTGTTTTTCATCTTGCTTGTCAACTACTACAACATGTATCTTGTGTTGCTGATTACAATCATCCTTCTTCAAAGGACATTGATTCACGTAATGATCTTTGCCACAGTTATAACAGCCTCTTACCGGTCCCTTTTTGGGCTCAGAATTATTTCCAGCCTTAAAGTTATCATTTTGACCTCCATAGGACTTCCACTTATTATTATTCTTGGAAAAGTTGTTTTGTGTATTTCCATCAGATTTATTCATTGCTTTTTCTTATTATTATCAGCTAAAAACTTACTTTTATTACCAAACTTTTTCCATGGTCCTTTCTTAGGTGCAAGAGAAGTTGAAGAAGAGTTTGGAAATTTCTTCCGTACTTCTTCCTTGTGAGCAAAAATAGCCTTAAATTTCTGTTCCTTCCTTATGGATTTTTCAACAACCCCTTCCATAGTGGTTGGGCTGTGAACATCAACCTCTCCCCCAATAATGGGATTCAATCCCATGATGAATTTCCGTATCTTGAACTTCTCATCAATTTGATACTGAGGTACATACTTGAGTAGTTTCGTAAACCATTCCCAATACTCAGTTACAGTTAACTTCCCTTGAGATAAGTTCTAAAATTCACTCATTTTCTGATCATAATAAAGTTATGGTAGCCATCATTGCCTAAAATAACTTTTAAATTGATCCCAAGTGATGTTAGTTTCATCAATGTTTAGCTCAGCCTTACGGCTGTCCCACCATCGAGGATGCTTCATGAGAAAGCTGATATGCTCCCCAAATAACTTTGGTTTCCTCCGAGAAGTTTCTTATTGCAAAGTAATTCTCCATTTCATTGAGCCAATTCTCAGCTCCATCACCCAATGTGGTGCCATCAAACTTAGGTGGACTTATCCTTTTGATATCATTGGTGAGTTCAGATGCAAACCTAGCCTTTTTGTTTTCCAAATTGACAACCTCATTAACATTGTTATTATCAACACCCATATTGGGGTTGTCCTTAGGAGGTGGCTAATTGTTATTACCAGCTTCTTCTTCCTCCTCATTACCCATCACTTGTTTCTCGAGCACAGTCAAACAATCTCTTATGTCCAACAGGGCAGCAAGGATCTCATCAAGTTTTTGGGTTGTTGCTGCTCCTTCCTTAGGTGGAGCATTGTTTGCAACGTTTCCTCTTGTCCTAACCATTTTTTGTTACAAGAAAATTCAAGTTTTTTTATCAAATTATGGACACAATAGGTCCAAGAGATGCAACCTTCAGCTCTGATACCAAGATGTAACATTCCTATTTTAAGACTTTAGAAACAAGGGAATTTTTTTGAGTAATGTTCTCTATTCTAAATACATAATTTAGAACACACATTCCATAAAAACCATTCTTATAACAAAACCATATGCAGTTGTGATGACTCAGTAAGCTACCGATCTATTCATTTCATGACTCGGTGAACTACCGATCTATTCATGTTTAACGCTAAGTATTGAATACTTTTATGTATACTACATATACTTGGTTCTCTTACCCTATTCTAGGTATTGATTGATTTGTCTAAGGAACCTAATTGAATAGTTGTTACCAAAATTCATCTGTATCATGATCCTTAGACTAGGTGACATAGGACAATGCAACCAAGCAGCTTGCAATACTTTGGCCAAAGATTTCTAACATATTGTTTGTATTACTTATTCCTTGATGACATACTCGTCAATCCGAATATGTCCTTCACCCCCACTCTATTGTTATCTAGAATGTCCTTTATTGACTTCCGTCAGTCCTCTTGCCCAAGGTTTAACCCTAGTTTTGGTTAACAACGTAGGTTATGATAGGAAGGAGCTCACAAAGACTTAGGATAGATTGGCATACTAGGTCAACCTAAGTGAACCCCTGTGTGCCAAGGTACCCTGAGTCCTAGAGGGCTACTTTGTATCGTAACTATGCTACTACCCAGTTTTAGAGAGAAACTAAGTTCAAGTCCAAAAGTGTGTAGATCTAGACAATCAATGTAGAAGGGTGTTGCCACATGTCAACTACAATGATGTATCCTCAAGAAGATCCTAATCTTCTCGATGGTACAGCCCTGTAGTCAGCATGTGCCAACATCCTACAAAACAACCTCAACGAGATTTACATACCCATAGGAGATTATTAAAAGTTAAATTAATTTAGATACTTAAAGGTATATCCCAATAATCTAGCCCAAACCCTAATCCAACTCTCCCTAAGTTCTTTTCCAAATCAAGTTCCATTATTCCTTGAAGAACTTCCTTAACTTAAGATTGCTTTTGATGTTCGTTAATTTTTGGCTTATCAAACAACTACCAAGAAGAAAGGACAACAACCTCTTAAGTTCCATTAAATGTGACTTAACTATTCAAGGAAGTGTAACAACCACCGAGGTTGTAACTTAGTAGACTTTATTAAATGAAGTCTAATGATTATAATCATATCTTCCTTTTTGCTTACTTTTTAATAAGAGAGGAAGAGTCTTCCTCTTCATGGTTAAGTTCTAGGGTTTAACACACCCTTTATGTCCTTTACAAATTCCATAGTTTTCATTGTAAGTTCATTACACGTTACCTTAATAATATGAATTGTTTAGATAAGAACATTGAAATTCTGCAACTTATTTAGTTGCATCACGTTTAGGGAAAATACTCTAATTCCCTTTTTCCTACTTATCAAAAAATACTCATTGAAACATATAAATAAAATGAATAATATCAACAGGATAGGATTTCATTTCTTTTACAAAGGTACAAGATAATTTACACAATCCATGCAAGTAAATTCTCATTCTTCAATTCATTTTCAAAACTTATACATTTACAACTTATGCATTTTAGGCATACAAGATGACAAAACCTTCATTCAAAAGAGAATAAATTTTCTTTTTCAATACAACATAAGAACAAATCAGAATTCTTCACAAGAATCAACTTAGATCAGCCAATGCATCATATAAGTTTTTGCCTTCTTTTATCACTTATGAAGTCCATCTGCAAAAATTGCTAGCATGGGTCATGTTTCAATGAACTAAGCATGATAAGCACTAAGCCTTAAAATGAAGTGCATTCCACTAATTGTTCCAATAAAAACAACCCTGCTTTAATGAACAACTAGTATTTCATACTCCTAAGCATAAGTAATATCAATAAAAAGAAGAGCAATACTAAACCAGGATTAACAAAAAGAAGAACAAAATATAATCTATAAAATCTGTCTTACAAATTAAAGTATAATTGATCCTATCAATTATCTTTACCAACAACAAATCATAACATATAATTTTTCCAATCCATCCAAAATATAATACAACACTTATCTTTACTATAAGATACAAGAAGTGTTTACAACATATTCTCTCTTGGATTCTCTCTTGGATGTTTCATCTAACTTTCAAGTAAATAAGAAGAGAAATAATTCCCACTATGCCAAAGTACATAACATCCGCAAAGCAGAAACGGGTGTATATCAAAACTTAAACCATTTCCTTTAAAGGCCCCGTACTTATAAAATTCAACATTTTAAGGTATTCATCAAAACATATCCATATAAAGGAAATCCAAGAAGGCATGATGGATTAACAGTCATCAACAAGTTTGCAATTTCTTTTTGCTAACCAATCATCAATATCTTTTTGCTTCATTTAAGTCAAATGACAAGTGTAAAAATACTAATTAAGTATTGATTCTCTTTCCAATAAAAACCCAATCGTATTAGAAAATGATTCCTAACAGAATATGATCCCAATATATAATAATTTCTTACAACTTAACTTAACATTTTACCTCCTCTTATACATACATTTTAAGTTCATTCAAGAGTTCTAAGGAAAGAGAACAAGAACCACTTCAAGGAAAGAGAATACTAAATGCTATCTTCCTTTCTAAATCTTCCCATTATAATGCATGAATTCTACTTTCCATTAGGAAAATTGTAACAATGAAGCTCATACACACCACTAGTAGTAAAGATTCACGCTTTATTTTTTTAAAGACCTAACATTCTTTCATTGGATCGAACAACCTCAAGTTAAGAAGAAAACGTGTTAACATTTTTCTTTCTTAGAACCCTTTACTATCAAATAGTGAAGTTCCATCAATCCTTACCATTAATTTTTCCAGAATTTTTGTCTTATCAAGCAACTACAAAGAAGAAAGGACAACAACCTCTTAAGTTCCATTAAATGTGAATTAATTATTCAAGGAAGTGTAACAACCACCGAGGTTGTAACTTAGTAGACTTTATTAAATGAAGTCTAATGATTATAATCATATATTCCTTTTTGCTTACTTTTTAATAAGAGAGGAAGAGTCTTCCTCTTCATGGTTAAGTTCTAGGGTTTAACACACCCTTTACATCCTTTACAAATTCCATAGTTTTCATTGTAAGTTCATTACATGTTACCTTAATAATATGAATTGTTTAGATAAGAACATTGAATTTCTGTAACTTATTTAGTTGCATCACGTTTAGGAAAATACTCTAATTCCCTTTTTCCTACTTATCAAAAATACTCATTGAAACATATAAATAAAATGAATAATATCAACAGGATAGGATTTCATTTCTTTTACAAAGGTACAAGATAATTTACACAACCCATGTAAGTAAATTCTCATCCTTCAATTCATTTTCAAAACTTATAGATTTACAACTTATGCATTTTAGGCATACAGTATGACAAAAACCTTCATTCAAAAGAGAAATTTTTTTCTTTTACAATATAACATAAGAACAAATCATAATTCTTCACAAGAATCAACTTAGATCAGCCAATGCATCATATAAGTTTTTACCTTCTTTTATCACTTATGAAGTCCATCTGCAAAAATTGCTAGCATGGGCCAGTTCAATGAACTGAGCATGATAAGCACTAAGCCTTAAAATGAAGTGCATTCCACTAATTGTTCCAATAAAAACAACCCTGCTTTAATAAACAACTAGTATTTCATACTCCCTAAGCATAAGTAATATCAATAAAAAGAAGAGCAATACTAAACCTGAAATAACAAAATATAATCTATAAATCATGTCTTACAAATTAAAGTATAATTGATCCTATCAATTATATTTCCCAAACAACAAATCATGACATATAATTTTTCCAATCCATCCAAAATATAATACAACACTTATCTTTACTATAAGATACAAGAAGTGTTTACAACATATTCTCTCTTGGATTCTCTCTTGATGTTTCATCTAACTTTCAAGTAAATAAGAAGAGAAATAATTCCCACTATGCCAAAGTACATAACATCCGCAGCGTGAAATAGTGTGTATATCAAAACTTAAACCATTTCCTTTAAAGGTCCTCTACTATAAAATTCAACATTTTAAGGTATTCATCAAAACATATCCATATAAAGGAAATCCAAGAAGGAATGATGGATTAACAAATCATCAACAAGTTTGCATTTCTTTTTGCTAACCAATCATCAATCTCTTTTTGCTTCATTTCAGTCAAATGACAAGTGTAAAAAGACTAATTAAGTATTGATTCTCTTTCCAATAAAAATCAGAAGGTTCCAACCAATGAACTTAACCCAACTGCATTAGAAAATGATTCCTAACATAATATGATCCCAATATATAATAATTTCTTACAACTTAACTTAACAATTTACCTCCTCTTATACATACAGTTTAAGTTCATTCAAGAGTTCTAAGGAAAGAGAACAAGAACCACTTCAAGGAAAGAGAATACTAAATGCTATCTTCCTTTCTAAATCTTCCCATTATAATGCATGAATTCTACTTTCCATTAGGAAAATTGTAACAATGAAGCTCATACACACTCCACTAGTAGTAAAGATTCACAGCTTTATTTTTTTAAAGACCTAACATTCTTTCATTGGATCAGAACAACCTCAAGTTAAGAAGAAAACGCGTTAACATTTTTCTTTACTTAGAACCCTTTACTATCAAATAGTGAAGTTCCATCAATCCTTACCATTAATTTTTCCAGAATTTTTGGCTTATCAAGCAACTACCAAGAAGAAAGGACAACAACCTCTTAAGTTCCATTAAATGTGACTTAACTTCAAGGAAGTGTAACAACCATCGAGGTTGTAACTTAGTAGACTTTATTAAATGAAGTCTAATGATTATAACCATATCTTCCTTTTTGCTTACTTTTTAATAAGAGAGGAAGAGTATTCCTCTTCATGGTTAAGTTCTAGGGTTTAACACACCCTTTACATCCTTTATAAATTCCATAGTTTTCATTATAGGATTATTACACATTACCTTAATAATATGAATTGTTTAGAAAATAACATTGAATTTCTGCAACTTATTTAGTTGCATCACGTTTAGGAAAATACTCTAATTCCCTTTTTCCTACTTATCCAAAAATACTCATTGAAACATATAAATAAAATGAATAATATCAACAGGATAGGATTTCATTTCTTTTACAAAGGTACAAGATAATTTACACAACCCATGTAAGTAAATTCTCATCCTTCAATTCATTTTCAAAACTTATAGATTTACAACTTATGCATTTTAGGCATACAATATGACAAAAACCTTCATTCAAAAGAGAAAAAAATTTGCTTTTACAATATAACATAAGAACAAATCATAATTCTTCACAAGAATCAACTTAGATCAGCCAATGCATCATATAAGTTTTTGCCTTCTTTTATCACTTATGAATTCCATCTGCAAAAATTGCTAGCATGGGCCAGTTCAATGAACTGAGCATGATAAGCACTAAGCCTTAAAACGAAGTGCATTCCACTAATTGTTCCAATAAAAACAACCCTGCTTTAATGAACAACTAGTATTTCATACTCCCTAAGCATAAGTAATATCAATAAAAAGAAGAGCAATACTAAACTCAAAATAACAAAAAAGAAGAAAAAATATAATCTATAAATCGTCTTACAAATTAAAGTATAATTGATCATATCAATTATCTTTCCCAAACAACAAATCATAACATATAATTTTTCCAATCCATCCAAAATATAATACAACACTTATCTTTACTATAAGATACAAGAAGTGTTTACAACATATTCTCTCTTGGATTCTCTCTTGATGTTTCATCTAACTTTCAAGTAAATAAGAAGAGAAATAATTCCCATTATGCCAAAGTACATAACATCATCAAAGCGAAAGCAGTGTATATCAAAACTTAAACCATTTCCTTTAAAGGTCCTCTACTTTAAAATTCAACATTTTAAGGTATTCATCAAAACATATCCATATAAAGGAAATCCAAGAAGGAATGATGGATTAACAGTCAACAACAAGTTTGCAATTTCTTTTTGCTAACCAATCATCAATCTCTTTCTGCTTCATTTCAGTCAAATGACAAGTATAAAAAGACTAATTAAGTATTGATTCTCTTTCCAATAAAAATTAGAAGGTTCCAACCAATGAACTTAACCTTAACCGCATTAGAAAATGATTCCTTCCTACATTCCATGAAACAAAAATAGATTTGAGAATATGATCCCAATATATAATAATTTCTTACAACTTAACTTAACGAAATTTACCTCCTCTCATACATACAGTTTAAGTTCATGCAAGAGTTCCAAGGAAAGAGAACAAGATCAACTTCAAGGAAAGAGAAAACTAAATGCTATCTTCCTTTCTAAATCTTCCCATTATAATGCATGAATTCTACTTTCCATTAGGAACATTGTAACAATGAAGCTCATACACAGTCCACTAGTAGTAAAGATTCACAGTTTATTTTTTTGAAGACCTAATATTCTTTCATTGGATCGTAACAACCTTACCAAGTTAAGAAGATAACGTGTTAACATTTTTCTTTACTTAGAACCCTTTACTATCAAATAGTGAAGTTCCATCAATCCTTACCATTAATTTTTCCTTTTTAAACTCTATGAGAAAACAAGTGAAGATCAAAACATAACATATAGTCAAGTTTGAATCACAATTAATCTTCCAAACTTAACATTCATTTATTGGATCCATCAAGAGACAAGAAATCTAAGTATATGCTACACTCAAAATTTTCCAATAGTTAAGGTAGAACTATCTTGTGACAAAATTCAATGCATCACTTTGTAAGAACTACTGATTGGGTTTCCAAATAAATGACAAGATCAAAAAAACATATATAATATGTACTATCCAAGACTTGAATTACAAATCTAAGCAAAATGTAAAGCATAAACTCCCTCAAAGGATCAAGATCATTCAAATGCTTATAACCAAGTTTGGGTAACATCATGTTCCCTCTTTAGTTTATAAAATAGTAAAAAAACTATGAAATCTGAACCAACACATCGTTTAGGTTACCATTTCAATTAAAAACACCAAGTAATAAATTGATTGCACGCTGTGGTGCATCACAATATCACAATCACGAATTCATAAATACACCAGCACCGTAATGCTAGATCGAATAAAAAAAAATTACTTATAAAATAGTTCATTATAAGATTTTTTTTTTCCATTTTTAGTTAACATCCTTTCAAACCCTGTTTCCCAACTCAAACAGGATGTAGGATGCTTGAAAGAGCTCAGACTAGATGACTTAAATTCCGGGTTCATACAGAACCTCCAAAACATTTTATATGGTCATAAGAACAAGAATTCACAAGCACCATGCCATATGAGACTTCGAACAATAGTTTAACTTATCCAAGATAACAAACACAGGTTCCAAGTTCGATACGGGTTCAACAAAAGTCACAATTTTTGCAAGATGAAATACAAAAACCAAGCCATATACAGTTTTTCCAGTGCATGCAAGTTTCAACAACATAAAGCTCAAACTTACTTACAAATATTCATAAGTATTAGAGTTATTTACCCACTCTAGGTCATAAAACATAAAAAGTTCACAAACAATAATCTCAACAACATAGTTCAAGCGGTACTAAAGTTCCTTAAAAAAAGGTGAACAATTTATTGGCAACAAAGGTGGTCAAAACCAAAAACCATTTCCAACAACTGAAAAGGTTAATAGAGTTCCAACTTTGTTCTTTCATGCATAGATATTTTGTGTAACATAAGTTTTAAACAGAACCACATATATCATGGATTCGAAACCCAGAATGCAAGTTTTACTAAACCCATCAATCAATTAACCAGATAAAGCATGAAATGCACAAAATCATCAGAGAAAAGTTTCTTTAATGAAAACACTTAGGGGAAGCAAGATATTTTAACAGTTAGAGCCTATCATGCCTGATAGTGTCTCTGTCAAATTGAAGAAGACCTCCAGCCGAGCTCACTTCTTCTCCTCTTCTCCACGAAATATCAAACAACTAGATACTTCTTCCACAATGTCTCTTATACATTCCACAAAACAAAAATAGATTCAAAACCTCAAAAAATAGCCATGAAGTGTAGTTTAAACTGTTGGTTTGAAAAACCAGATCGTATGTAGAATAAAAATCGAAGGACATGTAAAATTAAACAACCCAACAAAAATCCACTGGTATGCCTACCAAGATGATTTGGGCTCGTGAACCAAAAATAATTAATCTCATTAATTCTAAATCTTGCACTCAATCCTCCCTGCCACCATTTACCAAGTCTGGCGAGTGCCAAGTCCAAATTAATATAAGTTTCCATTTTTAGTGATATCGCTGACTAACCCTCGCTGGTTCAGTTCAGATGCATTCACCATCCTCATCTACATCATAAATGCCTTAGGGACCATCACCAATATGCATGCGACTACTTAAGTCCCAACTCATATGCATTAGTTTAGGATAGATTAGATTGCTTAGATTAGATCTTAGGTAGAATTTAAATTTATACCTTAGGATATAACACTAACAACTAACCCCCACCACAAGCCTTAGCAATTAGGTTAGATAATTTCCACATAGGTAAATAATTCAAAGTGCTATAGTTTAAAGCATTAGGTTAGGTTACAATAATACCTTGTAGTATTAAGATCCATGTTAATTTAATACCTAGTAGCCTTTTCAATCCCCATTAGTACTTGAGCTTAGTTTAGGTTGAAAATCAACAATTCAACCAATCTAAATAGAATAAGGAGTTTTAGGTTAGGCTCAGAATTCTATCAAGTATCATAGCTTAGATAGAAATATATATATATATATATATATATATATATATATATATATATATATATATATCTATTACCAGCTTAGGATCCCATAGGTTAATCCTATATAGGATCCTGGATCTTTCTTATGTCAGTGAACAGTCAATTCCCATTTTTATCAATGACTTGAGTAATGGTCAATCTTCAAAGACCCAAGCAAAACAACCTACTGAATGGAAGTACATTCACACAAAAATTAAAGAACTTGCAACAACAAAGTTCAATCCAACATGTATCTTAACTCATGGAATGTCAATTTTACCATTGATTCAATAGAGTAGATTTAAAAATTCCTTGGATCACTGAAATTGATCCAAGGATGAGTTAGATAAATTGATAAGTTTACAACTCTTAAACCAAATTGCAAATCACCTACCCAAAGTGAAAATGGATTCGAGAGAAGTCATTCCATTCAGCCAAAGGATCTTAAGAGTAGAAAATACTTATCCATATCAAACATGATTTCCAATAATCGAAGAACATATCCTTATAAGGAAAATCACATATCAACACTTGAATGCAAAAGAGGAAAATAATAACAATCAAGGGTGTTAGATGATATGATTTTAGTTATAGTGGAAAAGTTAACCAAGGTAGCTCACTTTATACTTAGGAACTTTACTTATGATTCCCTAGCTCTTACTAGAAGGTTTGTGCATGAGATCCTTAGATTACAGGTTTTCTAGAAATAATCATTTCGACCATGATCTAAGGATGACATCTTGATTCTAACAAACATTAAATTCAGGTTTGGGAACTAAATTAAATTTTAGTTTAGCTTATCATCCAGAAACAGATGGTCAAATTGAGCGTGTAAACTAGGTGTTAGAAGACATGCTTCACATGTACTGCATGGATCAATAATACAGGTGGGAAGAATACTTACCTTTAGTTGAGTTTGCATACAATAACTCATATCACTCTTCACTAAAAATGACACCATTTGAAGCTTTATATGGAAGAAAGTGTCGTACTCCTATAAGTTGGGACAACATAGAGGATAGGGAAGTGGTTGGGATAGAAATGCTAACAGAAATGGAAAAATAGGTTAAGTAAATCTAAGAACACTTAAAAGAAGCATCATATCATCAAAAGAGTTATGCAAATCTACATAGGAAGGAAATATTTTCAGAGAAAGGAGACAAATGTTTTCTACATGTTAAGCCTAAAAAGAGTTCAATAATGTTTGGGAAGGCTATCAAGCTTTCCCCACGCTATGTTAGACAATTTAAAGTTCTAGAAGTTCTTAGTCCAGTTGCATACCAACTAGCATTGCCTCCTTCACTGTCAAAGTTACATGATGATTTTCACATTTCATTATTAAAGAAGTATGCAAAAAAATTGTCACATGTACTTAACTAGGACTCACTGCAGGTTATGGAACCCAAAATGTTCACCATGGAGCCCATTAGAGTCTTTGGAAACTCGTAAGTTGCTGCTGAAAAATAGAGAAATAGGTCAATGTAAGGTCCTATGGGACCAATATTTTGAGGATAGTGCAACTTGGGATAATCTAGTGTAGACACCAAAATTGGGTCACACTCCCCTTGGTCCCTTTTCAAATAGCCAACTTAAACATATTCACCTAACCATGACCCTTTTACCCCACATTAATATTAGTTTAATTATTTATAATTAAATTAATACTCATCCTCACATCATTAATTATTTAATTACCCTAATTAAACTAATTTCCACCTCACCTAGACAACTCACCCCACCACCTCACCTAGACACCTCATCACAAACATATTCTTAACATGTTTCCCTTTTTCTAGGACTCAACATTCACTCACCATAACTAACTAAGACTTAGTCCTACCTATCTCAATGAACTAAGACTTAGTTTAACCCTAAAAGCATTGTCTATTATCCCTCTAACCACATTCCTGCTCATTAAAACATAACATTCAATTTTGATCCACGAGAATAGACAAAGCTAGCCTAAAAGATTGTAAAGATTTGTCAATTTTAGTAAACCTAGGATTTTCCACCTTAACCGATGCTGGCTAACCCTAAACCAATGTCGG
Source organism: Taxus wallichiana var. yunnanensis (assembly GCA_018340775.1). NCBI lineage: Eukaryota > Viridiplantae > Streptophyta > Pinopsida > Cupressales > Taxaceae > Taxus > Taxus wallichiana. The sequence goes on along the minus strand of JADAXU010000059.1, from coordinate 5,491,624 downwards.
TCACCCTAAACTATCGTTGGTTACCTTATATTTATTTTGGTAACCCTGTTTAAGAAGTTTGGTTAAATTTTTGAGCTTGGGAACAAAGGATATCTACATGCAAACAAGAACTAGAGCCTTTTCACACATCCAGACAGCCATAGCCAACACCAAGACTGATCAGGTAGAATTTTCATTCATAACTACATTCGGGAAGTACTACTGTAGCACTCAACACCATTCCATAGATAAACCTTCACCAACATCTCCAACCACCTCTCCACCATGACGGACATTTAGAATACATCTGAACTCTAAGTAAGTTGGTTTCTTCTATGTTATTGGTAGTTGTATTCTTTATTTTCTTTCATCTATTCACTATTCTTACTTAGATCTATCCCTTAGCTTCCTCTCTATCAACCACCCCATCACACCCCACCTAAACTTCACAAAATCCTATCCAAAATTGCATTCCTCCCATGTACCTTACAAACATCCTCTAAAATCTCTCGTGCAATCACAAAGAGGACCCAAAATTGATCTACAACATCCTCTAGTTCCTCATAGGAACCAACACCTATTAACCCTAACCGTGTTTGGTCCATCCTATACCGATATCAGTCCACTTAACTGATATTGATCACTGTGTCAAACCCACCTAATAACTCAACCCTTATCCTACCTCAAAACCTCACTCAGAATAGTACCACACCTATTTTGGACCTATCACCCCACCCTCCCCCACTAAGACCTTTCTAGAGCTCTCTGTTCCAAGATATAAGAGAGCCCAAACATCCTCCGCATGACTTCCTATCACTTTTCATAGTTACCGATATCAGTCACCCTAAACCGGTAGCGGTCCTACCTAAATCGATGTCGGTCACCTTAATCGGTGTCATTCTCTATGTCTCGATAATATTGTTCCGGACCAAAACCTAGCTATCGCACTTTAAAAATAACCAAAATGTCACCCAACCCTACCAAGACTCGTCTATGACCTACGAGACCACCTACACCGCCTATAACCCAATCCATAACCTTTTATCTACATATAATTTTTGTATTTAATTGGATCAACATTGATAGTGATTTGAGGCACCCAAATCAAAATGCTAGCACTATATTCTTTTATTTACATTTTAAAGTTATTTTATATTGATTTATAAAAAGTGGATTGATGGCCTTCCAGGAAATACCATACTTCCTGGATCTAGCATACGCTAGGTAGTCCACTGTCATATTCTATTTAACTCTTTTTGTGGTCTTGTTGTGTATTTTAGGTAGTTCCTCCTATCCAAAAGGAAGCTCTCACAGTTAGAATTGGATCAAGAATTCAGAATGTGTGCAATGAACTTCAAACCAACCATCACAACAGGTATTCCTCCTTGGCCCACACCGTTCTATGTTTCGCCTAAATCCTTAAAGAAAATGGTGAAAATTTTTGCACGCTCGGTGGGACCCATCTAGGGTTCCTTGAATTTTATTCATTCCTAGGTGAAAGTTGTGTGTTTGTTTCCCTTTTGAAAAGCTTCCACATTAATTTTCCTCTCTGGAATCTTCCTCTCTTTCTATTGTCTAAAAGCAATCATGTTTTTGGTGCTATAAAAAGAATACTTATTTTCTTTCATTAGTATTACATTAGTGAAAGAGCATTCCTCTTCCTATTCATTACTTGCTACATCAAATATCACACTTTGATTTGGGCTTAAAACACTTGCATAGCATTCTAATTCACTGCATTTTAGCTCACATTAAAATGAGGGCAACCTATATGCTAGAAGTCATGCCCAGCTGATGGTTGACATAACTGAATCAGTAAAAGCACATTCTTTCTTCTCTCTCTTTTCCAAACTGCACAATTCAAAATATATACATCTTCTTAAAACAACATCCCACCCGAAAGAAGTTGTCAACAATCACATGATCAGAGGATTGACAGTGGGCACCTAGCTGGTTATCTTTGTCTAGTACCCCATCAGAGGATGGCTTGCCTCTGCAATAGCATAACTTGAAACCTCACCTTTAGAATTTCCTTCTTCGTAGGAAGCCTTCCTAACCAAAAACTCTACTCTAAATCCACGAGTCAATTTTTAAAATAGCATAAGCTAAAAAAACTAAATTAACTTATAGGATTTACGTATTTTCCTTAGGTTTGTGCTTGAATTGAGTTTTGATGTGTGAGTTCGTATTCTCCATTTTTCTCTCCTTTCACACTCCATAATCATAGTTGGTGTATTCTAGTTGTTTCTGAGTGTGTCAAGGATCATTTTTACCATACTTAGACTGATGGGTTCATGTTTCATTCCACTTCAATCCATAAAAAAAATACATTTTTCTTCATTCTATAGATTTCACAAGATGGTGGCATCGACTCTAGCGACCGCCATCGGTTCACATCGACCACCATCGATTTACCTAACCAAAGTGTCGGTTCCTTATTCTTCTAGTTAGTTTACCCAAAAGACACTTATCTAATATTCTCTTCTATTTAGATTCTTTGTGTATCATTGTAATCTCTGTAACTGATAACAGTGATCATCGCTTTCTACCTCATTTGCTAAAACTATTGTTTTCTCACAAGAATGTCGGTAATGGTTCCTATAACCAGTCATTGATCACCATTGATCGCCATTGGTTACCCCTTAACTACCATCAATTGGTGTGATTAGCATCAGTCACTTTGTTTTTATTTTAATAAAAACATTTACCAACTTTCCCTCTCGAATCTATTTTGTCCCATCTCTATTGTTCCTTGTGTCATTTACATATTAAAATTCACCGATATACACTTTGATTCACATGGTGCTATCTCACGAGACAAACTAATGCCCTCATATTTCATGCCATCCATCAGCCACTCCTACCTAGTCCATCACCACCATCCATCCTGTCACCTATGGATCTGACTCAACTCATTCCCATTGCTACCAATGATGAGGAGTTCGTGAGACTCCTTGACCAAAATCCCGCTTCCCTCCAGTACTACCTTGCTCATTCTTCCACCCAGGATTCCTCGGGATAGTTAATATATGGCATGCTTGTATCTATCCCTCCTACTCTCACCCCCACTTCGTGTCATCAGCTAGCACCAGCTTGATGCTACCATCGTCCACTTTACCACATGTGGTGTCTCAGCTAGACCCCACATCCACTATAACTACAACATCTATGTCATCTATCACACCCACAACATCGATTGTCCCTCCAATATCCACTTTAAGTATAGCCCCATCTGCACCCGCCACTTCACATATACCCATTACATTGCAACCACCCTTGGTGTCGGCAACTTACACCCCTTTTCAAAACCTTGTTCTTTCTATCCTATAGTCCTTACCCCCAATCACCACTAGAGTTGTTACGACTACCCCACCCGCTTACACATACTACTAACAACCCTTGACCTCATCTATCACTTATTCTGGCTATGTTACGCCTACATCTATTCCTCCTACACGCTTCTTATACACAACACCACCATACACTAACATACCACCCACCTCATACATTCAACATCAACCTAATTTTCCTACAGGGGCACCCATTCATCCCAACCTACTAACGACCTCATTAAAATGAGTATGGAAAAATATAGACCTTAGAAGCATCTTTTTCTAGCACCCGTAAGTCTTTAACATATGAAAAAATATGTAATGAGCCTATCCATCCATCTATTCGCATTCATCCCTACCATGTGCATTGGGAGATGCCTAAATTCAATCGGTTCAATAGTAAAGAAGACCCAAAAACACTTGTGGTCGTTCAAACATGGGTGCTACCTGATCACCCACGATGACACTTTGCTCATTTGAACTTTACCAATGTCCTTGATGGGACCGATATTGGATTGGTATAGTGGGCTACCTTGACTTTCCATTTATTCCTTTAATCAATTAGCCCAAGCTTTCTTAGATCATTTTCAATCAATGTTACCAAGAAATTCACCATGATCAATCTCTACTCAACCCGACAGTATGAAGATGAATCTATCATAGATTTTTGTTCCCCACTGGAAAAGTCTTATTAACCAATTGACATTCCAACTACCTCAAACTGAACTCATTGAGTTTTTCACTAGAACTTGTGCCACACACATCTCACCAACTCTACAAGTCCAAACCTTCTAAACTTTTTATGAAGCATTCACCATGGCACGGAAACTAGAAATTCGTGTCATTGAGAAAAAGAAGATCCAATTACAAAACAAGAACACCCCATTCAAATTGAAAAATTATTCTTCATCTTCAAAACCTTAAAATAACTATTCAAAGCCCAAAGGATCTACCAATGTGGTATTCCTCAAGGAAGGACCATCTCATCCTTCTAATCAAGCCCAACCTTCTTCCAATCTTCTTCCCATCCAAGCCTTTCAACTATAACGAGAGTAGTGGAAGTACACCTTGATTAGAGAGCCCTATTATTTAGTCTTAGAAAATATTCTTAAAGCTAGTGCCATTACACTTCCTCCCATAAAACCTCATACATGTTTTGATCCTACACATCTTATGCCTGCATGGTATAAAGAACACGATCACTATAATGACCATTGCATTAAAGGACATAGTGACGGTAACTGCATAACTTTTAAGAACATTGTCCAAGAAATGACAGATAATGGATACCTTGTCATAGACAACTTGAATGCGCCAATAAATCAAATTTTTCACATCTTTAAAAATATTTTCCCTAATCATAAACCATCATCTAATCAAGATGGTGAACCTTCATCCAATGACAAAAATGTCCATGAAGTTCATGCAGTTTTTGATATCATACCAGTCCTTCGTCAAAACCGACCTACTTCATCTATTGAAGAAATTTTTGTATGAGCTTCCCTACCTATGGAGGATCATACCTCTTATACTCCTTCACCCACAGAGGAGTCCCCCTCATCTCCCCCTATTCTCATAGAAGAACACACACCCTCTACGAATGCCATTTTACCATCTACCCCATACCCTACCGAACAGTCAAAACTTTTAATTCCCTCATCCACAGAAGAATCATCATTACCTTCTCCTCCACCAAGGATGAATTATACATCACCCCACCTATTATCTCTCCTACCCATGGGAGACTCATCGAGACATACCATTACATATTGGGGCAGTTCTCCCCAAAGATCCCAAGACCCCATTGACGTGATCTCGGTTCTATTACCTACGAATCGAAGCTAGCCAATTGCTTGTCTCACGATACACAATTCATAGGGATTTCCACCCAACCCATTCCATCCTCTTCTTGATAGTCCCATTTTCATGATCAAGGTTGATCGGTTGGATTATGTTGATCATTCCATGCTATGGGTATGTCTTCGGCTCCCGTTTGACCCAAATGTAAATGTTTCTGAGGATACTTCCACAATCTACCCAAAGGTATTTTCAGAAACCAAATCAACACTAACCATGCAAATTGAAGTGGCGTCTTCTTCCTCTTTATCATCCCTACCTTCATCCAAACCTCTACCCATAACTCAAACTATTCCAAAACCTAAAAACCTACACACACCTATCCTCGTCACCCGTATCTATCCCTTTCACTACTCGGGTGTCATGCCAACATCAAGCCTTACTCACCCACTTGTCAGATTAGAGTTAGCTACATCTTCCCAAGCCCAAACCAACATTATCCTCCTGCCTAAGAAGAAAACCCAACCTTCTAGGCCATGTACACCGGTCTCTCCTACCAAACCTTTGTCACCTTCCCCCTTTCGTCCATCTTGGGGCCCCATCCATCAACCTTGACCAAATGGTCTCTTACCCAAGGCTGGGAAAAAGCTAAGCAGTCTATTGCTTCATCCCGAGCCTTTATTACACCTCATTCACCAAAAAACCAAGCACCCTTATCTTCACCCGTGAACTTATTACCACCTATACCTCCATTAGTTACTATAACCCCAACCTTGCCTATACAACTTCAGCCCCTGCCATCTACCCCACCTCTACCAACCACTTCCACCAAAACTTGGTTTCCCCCATGGGTAACCTATCCTCTTCCACCATCTACTTTCCCTTCTACATCCCATACCCCCATGTCACCTTTACCCAAGAAGGTGCAACCCAAAGATAAGAATCTACTACCCTCCAATAAGGTAGTTAAACCAACCAAACCTTCCATCACCAACTCTTCTACCCCACCTTTACCCAAGCAGATGCCAACAAAACCTAAGACCACTTCATGTCCCAAACTAGTGGACCGATCCATTCCCCCTCCTGTAAATGCTCTTCCCTCATGATCATACGCACCTCTACCCAAACCCACACTCACCTCCCATTGTGATCCGTTGGCGGGTCCTACGCCAAAATTTTAACTAATCTTTTAGAAAATTCCATCATCACATTACCTCCGCTTCGACCTTACAATCCTCTCAAACCCAAACCAAAAAAGTTTGATGAAACCAAGATTTATGCCTATCATCATGTGTCGGGACATGATGTTGAAAATTGTAAGGCCCTCAAGACTGTTCTTATCCAACTTTTTCTCCCGAAAAAAAATTCGATGATGATGACCTTGTTGATAAGGACCATGCTCCACCTTCACCGTCACCACAAATCATTGTCCTTTAATGATTCAAAGGTGACCAATATCTCCACCCCCATAACCTTTTTACCCACCTAAAAATTTGAGATCAAGATGGTCTCAGTATTAGATTATTAGCCAAATCAACACCCAAATGTCATTGTGCTCAACTCACTTCATAAGGATTTTCTCCCCGATAGGTTTTTTCCCATCATTCCATTGTACCACTCATTCTACACCTTCTCCATTTCCCCCTCCCCTCGATTAACATGGTTCATGTTTCCACCCACACTCGTAAAGAAAAAGGTAAAGAAAAAGTGACCAACCCATCAACTAACCCAAAGATTTAATATACCATCTACATCCACACCCAAAATCACCATCCATGGACCTACATACCCTATCTCTAATGGAGTCACCCATTGTGCAATGATAAAACAATTACATCAGTACTCTCTAAAGATGTCATTGTATGATCTTGTTCAAACTTCTGAATCTCATGCACAAGCCCTTATTTAGGTCCTGCAATCCATTAAAGTTTTACCCAATGAACCCACACCAGTGGCCTCTATTATTACCCCTCACCATGTGGCCTCGCTAACCAAATCATGTAATTATTTTACCCCGTGCACACTCCTCAAGTCACCGCCTCGGCTTCTCGATGAGGAGATTATACCTCTCCGGTCGATGATCTCAATCCTGCCCTATTCATTTCCATCTATATGAATAACATACGCATACGATGGATCATGATTGATGGTGGTGCTAGCATAAACATAATCTCCTCCCACACATACAATCAAATGGGTATCCCTTATAACTGTATCCATAATAACCCTATTATGCTACACTCATTCAACGATGCCATCACCTCGACCCTTGGCACCATTATCCTTCACATTTGCGTAGGCCCTCACACTATCCCAAAACTATTCTATGTCTTAGAAGGAGAGTTATAATATAACCTATTTCTCGAAAGACCTTGGATTTGCATCATGGGTTTTGTTCCTTCAATGTTACACCACTATGTTAAATTCAAGCATGAAGGACATAACTACACCATCCCCTCCAACCCGTTGCCATTCAAAACTTGCAACATGTTGTACCAACCCAATGATGTACTTGTACCAGTCAAAGCATCTTCCACCACTCCCACTTCTCCTTCACCCATAAGCCCATCCACCAATGCCACCACCACATCTCCTTCATCTCATTCTTCTATTCCTACCGCCACTATAGCTTCCACAACCGACCACTCTACCTCAAAGCAAACCGATACCCCACCCATCCAATCATCTAGTGAATCGTCTATCTCAACTACCCGTATACCTACTACCGATCCCTTAGAAGAAATTTTTCAACGCCTCACTCTGGGGGAGTACCGCATATACAATATCGACACATTCCTTACTCTACAAGAGTATGGAAACCTACATCAACACCCTCATTATGACTACCACATAGGTGAGGTTTTCCCTTATGGTCCTCCCCACCTTTGCACTAACCTAAAATATGGGGAATTGACATTGCCACCTATTCACCTGAGCCTCCTTCCTAAACATGACCATTTTCATCTTTCCTCTAGTCCCTTACTAACTGTCACTTCACCCACACTTTCCTCCACTATTGTGCATGGAAAGCCTTTGGCTTCGATTTTTACAAACAAGGCCACCATATCTTTGTCATTTCTGTACCACCCGTAAAATAAATGACCCTAGTGGCATTGGCTTTATTGCACTATTTCCCAAGAAGGCCCATGTCGACATCATTGAGGAAGACAAACCTTCTCCACCCCATTCACCCATGTCACCATCTTCACCCATGTTGCCATCTTCACCCACATCGCCATCTTAATTCACGAAGCCCATAGATCCCGAATCTATTCATCCTAACTTTTTTTTCATAAGCATGATTTCCTAGGACCTCGACCTATCAACATAATGGCGAGGTTCCTCTTCTCTCCCCTTATTGTATCCTAACATGATCGATGATGATACACATTCTATTAACATCATTCAATGTTAGGACGATGAGTCCATCCTCACCTACCTTGGTGTGGAAGATTCTTATATTCACCGATCGTTACCCTTTGAGACACAAACCATGTTAAATGAATTGATTATCGAAATTAACATTAATACTCAAGATGACCCACACATTCTAAAGATAGGCCGCCTCTTTAGATGTTGCTTTGAGCAAGGAAGCTTTTACCTCTTTCCTATGGGACCATAGTAACACTTTTTCTTGGTCTTATGTTGATATGCCCAGTATTGACCCAAAAATTGTGGTCCACAATATCGTAACCATTCCCAATGCCAAACCCATAAAAAAAAGCTACGAAAATGCATCCTCACATTTCTCTTCTTGTCAAAGAAGAACTTCAACATCTTCTCTTAGTTTTCTTTATCCTACCAATTGACTATCCCCAATGGATTTATAACATCATTCCTATCAAAAATCAACAGGGGACTCTGCATTTTCATGGACTTCTAAGATCTCAACCTAGCTTATCCCAAAGATGATTTCCCTCTACTAGGAATTTACCAACTAGTTGATCTCACCGCCGGCCATGAAATGTTATCACTCATGGATGGTTTCTCCAGTTATAATAAAATATTAATTTATCCAGAAGATAAATACAAAAATTCCTTCATCACTCCTTGTGGGACCTTCTACTATCGAGTCATGCCTTTCGGCCTTAAAAAAATTGGTGCTACATATTAGCGAGCCATGAATTATATCTTCCATGACATCATGCATCGCATATTGGAAGATTACATCAATGATATTATTTCCAAATCCAAACATCAGATCGAACACCGACCATCCTTAAGGTCATCTTTGACCCCCTCACAAAGTATTGTGTTCGTTTTCAACAAAATAAGTGCATCTTTTTGGTACTTTCATAAAAAATCCTTGGTTTCATTGTTTCTTTGCGTGGCATAGAAGTTGATCTTGCTAAAGTAAAGGCTATTCGAGAAATTCCTCCACCTACTAATCTTTGACATATTCAAAGTTTGCAAGGTAAGTTACAATAAATTCTTCATTTTATCTCACAACTTTCCAACTGTTGTCAACCATTTGATCATCTCCTCAATAAGGATGTCTCATTCAAATGGGATGATGAATTTTGCAAAGCCTTTGATGCCTTAAAAAAATACCTTATTTAACCAGTAGTGCTCATTCCCCTAAGGATTACCAACCCTTTTACCTATACATCTCCTCCACTAACCATTCTTTAGGTTCCATGCTTGGCTCATCATGACAAGAAACACATAGAGCAAGCAATTTATTACATAAGCCGTACCCTTTTTGACGTGAAACTAGATACAACCACATCGAAATTTTTGCTTAGCTTTAGTTTTCATCGCCACCAAACTTCTCCATTACCTACTCAACCACAAAACCTTAATTATCACCAATAATAATCCCCTACACTACATGTATGCCAAACCCTATCAACATCAACTTGCCGCATGTTGGATCATGCTTTTGCGACCTCGAATTCACTCATAAAAATCCATCAAAGGACAAAGCATCACCGACCAACTAGTAGATGCACCTCTTTCCAGGAATCAACCCTCTAACTTCAATTTCGTAGATGAATCCGTAACTACCCTCTCTTTGGATGATACCACTTACAAAATGACCCTATTCTTTGACGGATCCAAGTGTCAGTGTGGGGGTGGGGCTGGTGTTATCCTCATTCCAATTGATGGTGATCATATGCCTTTATCTTTCAAACTAGATTTTGATTGTACAAAAAATATCATCGAATACGAAACACTCGTATTGGGTCTTCAAGCTGCTTATGCCTTAGATGTTAAGTTGATAAATATCTTTGTTGATTCCCAAATGGTCGTAAAAACCAAGTCAATGGTATATACCAAGTTAAGTCGTAATGAAATAATTCAAAAGTATAAACATCACGTAGACATACTTTTGACCACCTTTGACCATTACAAACTTCAAACCACCCCCCACTCTACCAATAAGTTTGTGGATACCATGGCTTAATTGGCTTCTTAGATACCCACCTCGCCGGCCACTCTAAAATCTTTGTCACAATATAAGGTTATAATCACCCTCTTATTTACCTCATGAGGTATACTCTGTCGTAACCATTACACCTAACCCACTTGACCTTTGGTATGAGTATATTGTAGACTATCTTTCTCTTTCCATTCTACCTTACGATCTCACTCATAATGGAAAACGTGCCTTCTTAAAAGTGTCTCTCACTATGTCATCATGGGTGGCCTCCTTTATAAGCGTGGCTTTGATGGTATTCTCTTACGATGCCTTACAAGTTATGAAATTCCCTACACCATCAAGGAAGTTCATGATGGAATTTTTTGAGGCCACATTAGTGGTTTAGCTGTCATTAAACTCATTCTTCACCTTGGCTATCATTGGCACAACCCTAAACCCCAACCATTATGAGTATGTCAAACATTGTGTGAAATGCTAGCAACATGATAATATTCATCACACACCTAGTCATGCATTATAGGTCACATGAGACCTTTGGCCTATCTCTCAATGGGGCTTGGATCTTGTTGTAGAGATCAATCCCCTTTCTTCTCAACGCCATCAATGGATTATAAACGCTACTGAATATTACACTAAATGGGTAGAAGCCACCCCCTCATTTCTAAAAAAGCTAAGAAAATATGTGAATTCATCAACCATCACATCATTTGTCACTTTGATGTCCCTCACCATCTCATCACTGATAATGGAAAGTAATTCAAAAACAAAACCCTACCTAAGATGTGTGATGCTTTTGGCATTTAAATAAGTTTCTCATTACCTTATTACCCACAAACAAATGGCCAAGCAGAATCAACCAATAAAACTTTAAAAAAATTCTTATGAAAGTAGTTGACAATATTGGGAAGGATTGGCATACACACATCCCCTTTACCTTGTGGGCTTACCATACTAGTATTCATACTTCAACTTCCGCCACACCTTTTTCTCTGGTCTATGGTACCAAGGCTATCTTGCCTCTCAAAGTCTAGATTCCATCTCTCTGCATATCACTGCAAGATATGCTCAACGATGATGATTTTTCTTAGGATAATTTAGAGAAAATTAAGTTATTATATGAATGCCATCTTATAGTGCCCGCTGCAAACTACCACTTGAGACCAAGAAACAAACTAGGTTTGGTGAGGAAAAATTATGGAATATTTTTTTTTTGCTAAAGGTGTTTGCTACGAAGGTTACAAGGTCATAGTTACCACAAACCAAGTTCAGGTTATCAAACAAGATTGACTTGCAGAATGATTTTTACAACATCTCACAACAAGCACAAGGTCAAAACTAGGGATAAAATTCATCACTTAGGTTAGGAGAGTAAATTCTCACTCCTGTCTACCCTAATAGGCTTACAAGATTCAACCTAATTTTTCACACACATAGATTCATCAAAAATTTCCTAAATTATTCCCATTGGATAGGAAATTCTCTCACCTTTCCAACCATATAAAGAAGTCCTTCTAACTCCTTGTAAAACTCAAGTTATGGGGTGGCGGAGTTTTCGGGAGAAATTTTCCCTTAGGCACAATGCGCAAAACACCTCCGCCCGTGGGGTTGATGGAAGGGGACACGTGGCACCATCTGATTGGTGTGGGGAAGAGTGGAGTGGTGGAACATTTAAGGATTTTGAGAATTTAGGCCAAAAGCCCAAAGGAAAAATTGGACGCGCGCCTCCACCAAGGAAATCCCCATGCCACGTGTCGAGAGGCTATTGGTTGCGGGGAAAAATTAGGAATTTTTTTCCTAGGTCCAAACCTAAGGTTTTCTAAAGGAAATTTTTCCTTTCCTCCTCCATCGTCACCAAAAATTCCATGTGGCATCCGGTGATTAGATGTAGGTTGGCGGAGTGGCGGAGGGAATAAGAAATTTACGCCAAAAGTTTTAAAAAGGCCTCGGCTCACGCGGACTCGTTCGTCTGCTCAGACACATGTCAACACACCAAGGTTTCGGGTGTAGGGGCATGGAGGGAAAAGTAAGATTTTCCCAAAAACACAAAAATGTAAGGTTTCAAATTTTCTTTCGCGTGCCCGCCAAGCCATGTGTCGAAGACGTGATTGGGGTCAGCTGGGCCGTGGAGTTGCGAGAAAATTGGGAAAATTTTCCCAAGAGAATTTTTTTCAAAAGTTAAGTTTTCAAGGTGAGTCCACCCTCTGAAGTTCCACGTGGAAACTTTTGATTGGTTGAAGGGTTTGTGGGGTGGTGGAATTTTTGGGAAATTTTTCCAAAGTTCAAATTTTGATTTTAATATAGTTAGATTTATTTTTGGTTGGCCATTTTGAAGTAAAAACTTCAAATGGCCATAAATTTTGATAAGGAACTCAATTTTGGGAAAAAAAGGACTTTTCGGAAATCTCTCGAGTCCTCTTTGCATAGAAATCATTAATTTAGGATTTTGATGAAGTTTTGGGGGTCAATTTTAAGAAATTGATAATTTCGCAACTTGTAATATTTATTCAATTTTGATTTTCCTTCTTCTCAAGATGTAAATTGAACATGGAGGAATGATATTGGGTAAGTTTTAGAGTATTCTTAAGGTTCAATTTATGGATTGAGTTGCATTTGATATATTTACATCTTTGATAGAATTCGGTCCAACAATTCCTAAAATTGATTTTTGTGAGTTCTAAAATATCTTTCTTTGATGTTGAAGTCAAATAGAATTCATTAGAGCTTATTAAATCCAAGTTGCATTATTTCATTACTAAATTTAAGTTGCAGATCTAAATTGTATATTTATTTGTTTTTTAAATGTCGATTTATAAAAAAACAAAGTTATTTCATCAACAACTATAATAGTTTATTTTCCACTTTCAAAACATGGGAAGATTATCAATTTTTTCTAAAAAATTAATTTATCCATCTTCTCATTCAAACAATAAGGCAGCATTTGATATTTCAAATTCTAATTAAATACAAGGAACAAAAGTTGTCCTTTTCTTCCACACACATTTTTTTTTTTTTCAACAGAGATTTCATTTTAAACAATCATTCCAATTCAAGACAACAATACAATTTGGAGAAAGAGGGATATAAATTCTTTTATTGATTTCAATCAACAACATTGCAACTTTTACTACTTCATCCTTTCCATAAATTTCAATATACAAAATACGAGCAGAATTCATTCTGTCACGTATTTTCTAAACAGAGTATGAAAGGCTAATTATTTACATTAAACAAATGAATCTCTATCTTTTTCTTGTAATAAAAGATGCCTTTGAATTATAATAATAATACAATTCATCCACTTCAAGTGGGAAGGTTATAGGGAGACTTCTCAAAGGATGGGATAGTCAAACTGTGTTTTCTCCAAGTTCCAAAACAACAACCTACTGAATTCTTCATCTTTTATCTGATCATAATAAGGAAGGGGGAAAGGAAATGCTCTCCACCCAACCAAGACATCCAATGGGAAAGGAGAAGCCATCTTTCCCCATTGGCCCCCGAGCCCCAACCATATTGAAATGGAGCATGAATAACAACACATGGCAACATAGGCTTCTTTCACATACAAGCACATTTCTTTCACATGCAAAGAACAACAAAATGCACAATTCAAAAACAAGACAACAGTTCCCAACTGCATTTTAAACATTTCAAACAACACAAAGGCTTCTTCAAGCAAGCCAAACAAGAGCAAGAGCTATGGGGAGCTCCTTATACCTCCCATGTTGGAATTGGGCATCCACCAATAAGCATACCGCCAAAACCATATCAATTCCCATAAACCTTATATCTCCCAACCCCTCCTTATGCCCCCCCAAAGTTTCTCCCTCCATAAAAGAATAAGTGCCATTGGCAATCCCTTATGCCCCCATATGAAATTCCCATAGTTTTCCCTACACCTTTCCCTAAGCAATCTACACAACCAGCCATGAACTCACAACACAATCACTATTTCATTCATGCAAGAACAAGGGTAAAACAACATATAAAAAGGACAAAATCCTACCTCTCCATAGTGGAGGTTGTTTTCCAAAACAACAGTTCTTCAATGCTCAAAATATGTAGTCCAATACAACAAGGTATATGCATGCAAAGTAATTTCCAACTCCTTCCACAAAGCAAGCTCCAACAATAATGAAAAATTCGACGTAAGGACCAAAGAACAAAGTTTCAACAACCCAAACAAGAGGAGAAATTCAAATTTTAAAGAAGAGGGAGGAATAGGATGATGTGGATTCCAAGTGGGATGCCACATCATTCTTACTCAATCCCCAAAAGGAGAAAGTAAATTTCACAATAAATGGAAATGACAAGCCACTTACACACTCAAAATTAACCCATACATTAACAAGGACCAAATTAAAAGCTTGTAAGGAAAGTGCAATAAAAACTTACACATAATCATTTCAAATTTTAATTAAAAAGGCTAAAATTTACTCCCAAACCATAGGTATGGTTGGTGGATGATTTTAAGAGGTGTGGGACAAGTTTAACTTGTCCCACAAGCCTCCAAGTTTGGCTTATAAGGTCAAATTAGAATTCCAAAAGGGATGGAGTGTCTTAAACCCCAAAATTTGACTTACACACCCTTACATCTTCTTACACATTCACTTACACACTCTTTCAAAATGAATTAATATCTATGACTTCATTTATTACATAATTTTGACATAATGATTTATTTATTTAACATATGGTTATACTTAACATAATTCCAATTTAATTATTAACCAAGACAACACTATTTTATTTACATTCCACATCCCAATTAAATTTAAATAAATTTTAACTATATGACTATCACATTTAAATTAAAATAAAAAGAACACATTACAAATAAAAATACATACAACAATAATGAAAAGGAACACATAAATAAAACACATATATCCCATGGTCACAATAATGGAAATCCCCCCATGGGAAATCCTAACATAACACAACACACAAACAATTACAGTTGCCATGGTGACCTCATTGAGTTCATCTAGAATTTCAATATGGTTAGTCTCCAGTCCCTTGACATTGTTGTGATATTTTAACCTGCAAAATAACAATACCTCCTTCGGCCTCATGGCCATATCAGAACATCCGAAATGATATAAGCAACATATAAATATCAAATCCAAATCACAACAATATCAAGAATTCAACATTTTCATTTTAAATTCTATTTTGCCACTATATCATCACCCAATGAATCTCTATACTAGAGCTACTCATAATATCAAATGTCACATGTCTAAAATCAATATCAATAACCTATCCATATAAAGTAGTATATCATAGTAATCCATGATCTAACATATACACATCATACTAAGTAAAAACATAGTAATGTCCTAGAATGAGATTAACAAGAGTAGCAAGATCGTATCTAAAAATGTCAATGGAAAGTGGGCACTACATCCCCTCCCCCTTAGACTCGAATTCCTCCTAGAAGTCACTAGAAAAATGTGGAAACTGCACTCATAACATAGTAGCATCCTCCCATGTGGTGCAGTCTCATTATATCATGTCCCAATGTACACATGCACGATCAATCTCTCTACCTCAAAGGCCCAGGGTCCTACAATCTATGATACGGATGGGCTCCACTGTCACCTACCCCTAATCCTGCACCTGCAATGATGTCCAGTCCAACACATGAGAAGGATCTACAATGTACCTCCTAAGGACAGAAACATGAAACACATCATGTACGCGAGACAAGCTGGGTGGCAATGCTAGATGGTAGGCCAAAGGGCCGATACACTCCAAGATCTCAAAAGGACCAACGAATTGAGGAGCTAACTTAGAACCTTTTCCATAGTGGATAGGGATCTTATGTGGCCTAACACGAAGGAACACCTTCATGCCCACATAAAAGCTACGATCAATCCTATATTGATCCGCGTGCTTCTTCTTCCCCGTCTGTGCCTCCTGCAATCTCTCTGCTCGATCAACACTACCTTTTACTCCATGTTCTGCAAAAGAGCTTGTCCAAGAGATACTCTATCCTCCAACTTGTCCTAGCTAAGGGGTGTCCTGCACTCTCTACCATATAATGCCTAAAAAGGAGCCATGCCTATAGAACTCTGAAAACTATTATTGTAGGAAAACTCCACTAAGTATAGGTACTCCTCCCACTTAGACTGCTAATCCATCATGTACATCTTGAGCATATCCTCTAAGATCTGATTTACTCTCTCGGTCTGTCCATCTGTCTCAGGATGATATGCTATGCTGAAATTAATCCTTGTCCTGAGGACATACTACATGGCTGTCCAGAAATGTGAAGTGTACAAGGGATCACGGTCACAAATGATCTTCTCCGGAATCCCGTGTAACCTGAAAATCTCATCCAAATATACTCGCACTTCTCGCCGACTTGTATAAGTGGTCTTCATTGGTGAAAAGTGAGCCACTGTTGTCAATTTATCAACTATGACCATAATGGCATTGTGGTGATATATCGACATAGGTAGTCCAACAATGAAATCCATGGAAATGGTGTCCCACTTCCATTCCAGTATGACATGAGGATAAAGAAGACCTGCTGGATGCTAATGCTCAGCCTTAACCCTTTGGCACTCTAAACACCATGACACAAACTAAGCTACATCTTGATGAAGTCCTCTCCAGTGATACAACTGTCTCAAGGTGGCGTGCATCTTCTTCACTCTAGGATGGACTGAATAGGGTGCATGATGTGCCTCTATCAAGATGTCTTACCTCAATCCTCCATCTCTAGGAACATATATCCTACCTCTGTGTCTGAGAATACCATCTACCTCCATGGTGAAACCATCAAACTTCCCCTCGAGGGGTCTTTGTGACTTTATCTCTACTCGTACTATCATGTAGAAACTATCAAGAGGAAGTGTGAAGAATCCTACTCCACAAACTTGTACTCACCGTAGTGGCCATAGTCACATGTCTCTGTCTCTACCGAGAGCATTTTCTACCACATTTTCCTTCCCTTTCACATGCTCTATCTCCGTGTCATACTCACAAAGGAAATCCATTCAACACCTCTAACGAGCGTTTAGATTGGGTTGCGTGAAGAGGTGACGAAGACTCAAATGATATGTCCTAGTGTGAATCTCTGTCCAAGAAGGAAATGTCTCCATCTAACCAAAGCATGCACAAATTCCACAAGCTCAAGGTCATGGGTAGGATAATTAAGCTCATGATCCTTGAGTTTGTGAGACTCAAAAGCTATAACCCTACCATCCTGCATCAACACACCTCCAAGCCCTGCTAAAGAAGCATCTATGCAAACAAAGAACTCACCCTATGGATCCGGCACTACAAGAATGGGTGTTGTAGTGAGGCACTCCTTTAGTGTCCTGAAGGCCTACTCGCATCTGTCCATCCAAACAAACTTCTTCCCTTTCCTCTGAAGGGAAGTGATAGGGTGCGCAATTTGAGAGAAGTCTGAAAAATCTCCAGTAATATCCTACTAAACCCATGAAGCTGCGCACCTCGGTCACTATAGTGGGTGTTGGCCAATCCATAATGGCTCTAATATTAGAAGGATCAACTGCGATACCTTCCCTAGAAATAATATGTCCCAAATACTGCACCTCTATTTGGAAGAAAGCACACTTCTCCAAGTTCCCGTAAAGCTACTACTCACGAAGACACTGGAGAACCTGTCAAAGGTGCCCCTCGTTCTCCTCATGTGTTCATGAGTATACCAAGATGTCATCAAGGAAGATGAGCATGAAGTGATCTAAAAAGGTTATGAATACCCCATTCATCAAACTCATGAACACTACAGGGGCATTCGTAAACCAAAAGGCACCACTGTGAACTCATAGTGCCCATACCTCATGCAAAAGGTGGTCTTATGGATGTCCACCTCCGAAATCCTCAATTGATGGTAGCCTCGACTTGAGATTGATCTTAGAGAACACCATGGCTCCCTTCATCTGATCAAACAATTCATCAATGCGAGGAAGAGGGTAATAATTCTTGATCGTTACTTTGTTCAATTGGCGGTAATCAATACACAACCGCAATGATCCATCCTTATTCTTCACAAAAATCACTAGTGCACCCCAAGGGGATACACTAGGATGGATAAGGCCCTTCTCTAGAAGGCCTTCAAGCTACAACTTGAGCTCACAAAGCTCCGGGGTGGTCATCCGATAAGGTGCCCGTGAGATAGGCTCTACTCCTGGGACTAGGTCTATATGGAAATCAATCTCACATGGAGGTGGCATCCCCAGTAGCTCCCCTAGAAAAACATCAAAAAACTCTCTCAGGATGGGATGATCATCTAACGACGGTCCACTAGACCCATCCTCTGACCTGTTACTAACTATAATAGTGTACATATGACAACCCCATCGCACACATCACTTAAGCTGCATAGCGGAAATGGTGTGAATAGAAATGGGTCTCTTGACCCCTGTAATCACCAACTCAACTCCAAGATCATCTGCACAAGATATAGTCTTATGATAACAATCCATCCTGACCCTATGTACAGATAGCCAATCCATACCTAAAATAACTCCATACGAGCCCAAAGGAAGAATACGGAGATCTCGAGGTGGTGGTGAAAGGTCCCAAATCCACAACACATTTCTTAACCAAGGAGTTCATAAAGATCTTGGCTCGAAAGCCATCTCGAAATCCTAACTAAGACCACTGCCTAATGCCACCACCTACATTTCTCTCCTAAATATGTTACAATGAAATAATTAGAAGAACCAGAATCAAACAATACAGAGATAGGAATACCACCAATGCTACTCGTGGTCTCAATGACGTGGTGCGTGCTCTACCTCACGGTTCTCAACCAATGCATAGATCCTATGACTACATCCCATGTCACCAACTATCAGATTAGAACCTAGTGCCTTACCCTTGTTAGGGTTCTGAGGGAAATCTCTCTAAAAATGTCTAGCTACCCCACATCCAAAACAACCACCTGATCCTCTCCAAGGAGCAGTACCTCTAGTAGGTGCCCTAGAAGCCTATGGTGTGGATCCTGATGACCTTGCCGTAGTCTCATGTGGCCTCTCTTTGGAGAGCTCTAGCCGATTGAGCTCTAGGTCCACCCTGTGTCCTGATGGGACCCTTAGGAGGAGGCCCCATGTTCCAACCTCTCTATGCATCAACTCTCTGAGGAGGTCTATATGGTGGGCGAGATTGCTGCTTTGCTTCGCCAGTTGTTGTGGCCTAAAGGATGACTATGCTAAATTTTGTACACCATGAGGGAGAGGTGATAAACCTCTCAATATACCATCTTACATCTACTAAATGTGGCTCCTGACTCGGTCTCTAGCATGCTAGGTTTTACCCCGAGTCTCCTCTACAATATAGGCCTTCTTGACGGCCTCTCTTGCTAATGTCTCGTGGCGGTGAATCCATACTACCCTCCAATGTCCAAATTTAGGCCCTAGATGAACCTGTGAGTCCACACTTTCTCATCCCACATATAATCTACATACTTTTGAAGTAGATCTATAAATGTACTCTCATACTCTACTACTGAAAGGGTCACCTGTCGGAGGTCATGGAACTTGTCAATCCTCTGTTGGATGAACCTCCGTGATAGGTACCTGCTCCTGAATCTCTCCTCAAATAGCTCCCAAGTCACTATCTCAATCAACATGGAGCTTCTACTCCTCTATCCTCCACCACACTCCTTCTCCATCCTTCAGTAGATGGATTGCAACACGAGCTTTCGTGTTGCTAGAACAAGGACAAAGCTTGAAGCAACCACTCAAGCTCACTAGTCAGGCCTCTTCTTGAAATCCACCTATGTCACTAGAGTAATGTGAGGGCCTAAGCTTCAAGATTTCCCGATGTGATCTAATTCCATGGTCTGACGGCCTCTAAGCCTCTCAAAGAAGATCATCTCTAAGCCTAGGGCTCGAGACCTCTCTCTATGCTCCGAACTCTATCACCCCGCCTCCTGGTGGTGAATATCCTATGACCAGCTCCGCATGGGAGTTCTCTCCTCTATGATCATTGCTGATTGGAGGAGGTGCATGTACCTCAATAGAAGTAACTCTGTCATGTCTACTGAATGCCCTCCTATTGATCCTCTCGCGTGAGAGTGGCATTAACATCCCGAAGGTCTATAGAATCTCGAGGTAGAATGGATGTTACACCTGATCCAAAGGTGGTGGTGGTGGGGTGGGTGAATTTGAACCTTTATGAATGTTCCTCTTGCTCCATTTGAGCCTCTTACATAGGCCAAAGTGAGAGTCAGATCATTACTTTAATCTCTCTTCTTCAGTTTCTAAGTTTACCATCATGTTTAATTTTCAATCGGTTCTATTTTCTAGATTAACAGGTTTACTAGTTTTAAAGTTTCAAGTCTCAATTTTATAGTGTGCCCAATAGTCCAAGCATTTTAACCATCACTATGATACCAAGTGTAGTGCCCACTTAAAACTACCACTTGAGACCAAGAAACAAACTAGGTTTAGCTAGGAAAAATTATGGAATAATTTTTTTTGTTAAAGGTGTTTGCTACGAAGGTTACAAGGTCATAGTTACCACAAACCAAGTTTAGGTTATCAAACAATATTGACCTGCAGAAATGATTTTATACAACATCTCACAACAAGCACAAGGTCAAAACTAGGGATAAAATTCATCACTTAGGTTAGGAGAGTAAATTCTCACTCCTATGCCCTAACAAGCTTACAGGATTCAACCTGATTTTTCACACACCTAGATTCATAAAAAATTTCCTAAATTATTCCCATTGGATAGGAAATTCTCTCACATTTCCAACCATATAAATAATTCCTTCTAACTCCTTGTAAAACTCAAGTTATGGGGCGACAGAGTTTTTGGGAGAAATTTTCCCTTCCTTAGGCGCAATGTGCAAAACACCTCTGCATGCCCATGGGGTCGATGAAGGGGACACGTGGTGCCATCTGATTGGTGTGGGGAAGAGCAGAGCAATAGAACATTTAAGGATTTTTAGAATTTAGGCCAAAATCCCAAAGGAAAAATTGACGCACACCTCTGCCAAGGAAATCCCATGCCACGTGTCGAGAGGCTATTGGTTGTGGGGAAAAAATTAGGATTTTTTTCCTAGGTCCAAACCTAAGGTTTTCTAAAGGAAAATTTTCCTTTCCTCCTCTACCGTCACCAAAAATTCCATGTGGTGTCCGGTGATTGGATGCGGAGTCGGAAGAGCGGCGGAGGGAATAAGAAATTTGCACCAAAAGTTTTTAAAAAGGCTCAAGCTTGCGTGAACCCGTTTATCTGCTTGGACACGTGTCAACACCCCATTGGTTGTGGGGTGTAGGGCCATGGAGGGAAAAGTAAAATTTTTCCCAAAAGGCAAAAATTTAAGGTTTCAAATTTTATTTTGCGTTCGCCAAGGCACGTGTCGGCCACGTGATTGGTCATGGGGGCCGCAGAGTTGCGAGAGAAAATTGGCAAAAATTTTCCCAAGAGCAAATTTTTCAAAAGTTAAGTTTTCAAGGTGAGTCTACCCTCCAAAGTGCCACATGGAAACTTCTAATTGGTTGAAGGGTTTTGGGGTGGCGGAATTTTTGGGAAAATTTTTCCAAAGTTCAAATTTTAATTTTAATATAGTTAGATTTAATTTTTGTTGGCCATTTTGAAGTAAAAACTTCAAATGGCCATAAATTTTGATAGGGAACTCAATTTTGGGAAAAAAGGACTTTTCAGAAAGCTCTTGGAGTCCTCTTTGTAAAAAATCATTAATTTATGATTTTGATGAAGTTTTAGGGTCAATTTTAAGAAATTGATCTGCAGGGTTTCACATTTAAAACTGACAATTTTTCCAACTTGTAATATTTATTCAATTTTGATTTTCCTTCTTCTCAACATGTAAATTGAACATGGAGGAATGATATTGGGTAAGTTTCAGAGTATTCTTAAGGTTCAATTTGTGGATTGAGTTGCATTTGATATATTTTACATCTTTTGACAGAATTCGGTCCAGCAATTTCTAAAATTGATTTTTGTGAGTTCTAAAATATCTTTCTTTGATGTTGAAGTCAAATTGAATTCATTAGAGCTTATTACATCCGAGTTGCATTATTTCATTACTTAAGTTATAGATCTGAACTGTACATTTATTTTTTTTTTTAAATATCGATTTATAAAAAAACTAGAGTTATTTCATCAACAACTATAATAGTTTATTTGCCACTTTCAAAACATGGGAAGATTATCAATTTTTTCTAAACAATTAATTTATCCATCTTCTCATTCAAACAATAAGGCAACATTTGATATTTCAAATTCTAATTAAATACAAGGAACAAAAAGTTGTCCTTTTCTTCCACATGCATTTTTTTCTTTTTCAACAGAGATTTCATTTTAAACAATCATTCCAATTCAAGACAGCAATACAATTTGGAGAAAGAGGGATATAAATTCTTTTATTGATTTCCGTAAAAAACATTGCAAATTTTACTACTTTAGCTTTCCCATAAATTTCAATATACAAAATACGAGTAGAATTCATTATGTCACATATTTTCAAAACAGAGTATGAAATGCTAATTCTTTACATTACACAAATGAATCTCTATCTTTTCCTTGCAATACAAGATGCCTTTGAATTACAATAACAATACAATTCATCCACTTCAAAGTGGGAAGGTTACAGGGAGATTTCTCAAAGGATGGGACAGTCAAACTGTGTTTTCTCCAAGTTCCAAAACAACAACCTGCTGAATTCTTCATCTTTTATCTGATCACAAGAAGGAAGGGGGAAAAGGCAATACTCTCCACCCAACAAAGATATCCAATGGGAAAGGAGAAGCCATATTTCCCCATTGGCCCCTGAGCCCCAACCATATTGAAATGGAGCATGAATAACAACACATGGAAACATAGGCTTCTTTCACATACAAGCACATTTCTTTCACATGCAAAGAACAACAAAATGCACAATTCAAAAACAAGACAACAGTTCCCAACTGCATTTTAAACATTTCAAACAACACAAAGGCTTCTTCAAGCAAGCCAAACAAGAGCAAGAGCTATGGGGAGCTCCTTATACCTCCCATGTTGGAATTGGGCATCCACCAATAAGCATACCGCCAAAACCATATCAATTCCCACAAACCTTATATCTCCTAACCCCTCGTTATGCCCCCCAAGTTTCTCCCTTATGCCCCCAATAGTAAGAAATGAAAGCAATTTATTTTCCTAGGTGGATCCCAAACCAACACTCCCTCCACAAAAGAATAAGTGCCATTGGCAATCCCTTATGCCCCCCATATGAAATCCCCATAGTCTTCTCCTACACCTTACCCTAAGCAATCTACCCAACTAGCGATGAACTCACAAACACAATTACTATTTCATTCATGCAAGAACAAGGGAAAAACAACATATAAAAAGGATAAAATCCTACCTCTCCATAGTGGAGGTTGTTTTCCAAAAGAGTAGTTCTTCAATAATCAAAATATACAGTCCAAAACAACAAGCTATATGCATGAAAATTAATTTCTAACTCCTTCCACAAAGCAAGCTCTAACAACAATAAAAAAATTTGACCAAAGGAAGAAAGAACAAACAATAAACAACCCAAACAAGAGGAGGAATTCAAATTTTAAAGGAGAGGGAGGAAGAGGATGATGTGGATTCCAAGTGGGATGCCACATCATTCTTACTCCTCCCCAAATGGAGAAAGTCAATTTCACAATAAATGGAAATGACAAGCCATTTACACACTCAAAATTAACCCATACATTAACAAGGACCAAATTAAAAGCTTGTAAGGAAAGTGCAATAAAACTTACACATAGTCATCTGAAATTTTAATAAAAAAATATAAAATTTACTCCCAACCATAGGCATGGTTGGTGGATGATTTTAAGAGGTGTGGGACAAGTTTAACTTGTCCCACAAGCCTCCAAATTTGGGCTCCAAGGTCAAATTCGAATTCCAAAAAGGATGGAGTGTCTTACACCCCAAAATCTAACTTACACACCCTTACATCTTCTTACACATTCACTTACACATTCTTTCAAAATGAATTAATATCTATGACTTCATTTATTACATAATTTTGACATAATGATTTATTTATTTAACATATGGTTATACATAACATAATTCCAATTAAATTATTAACCAAGACAACACTTTATTTTTTGCACTCCACATCCCAATTAAATTTAAATAAAGTTTAACTATATGACTAAACATTTAAATTAAAATAAAAAGAACACATTACAAATAAATATACATATGACAATAATGAAAAGGAACACCCAAATAAAACACATATATCCCATGGTCACAATAATGGAAATCCTAACATAACACAACACACAAACAATTATAGTTGCCATTGTGACCCCATTGAGTTCATCAAGAATTTCAATATGGTTAGTATCCAATCCCGACATTGTTGTAATATTTTAACATGCAAAATAACAATACCTTGTTCAGCCTCGTGGCCATATCAGAACATCCAAAATGATATAAAAACATATAAATATCAAATCCAAATCACAACAATATCAAGAATTCAACATTTTCATTTTAAATTCAATTTTTCCACTATATCATCACCCAATGAATCTCTATACTAGAGCTACTCATAATATCAAATGTCACATGTCTAAAATCAATATCAATAACCTGTCCATATAAAGCAGTATATCATCATCCATAATGTCTCCAATAATCATCATGCATGCTAACTGAATCAAGGTCCATAGTAATCCATGATCTAACATATACACATCATACTAAGTCAAAACATAATAATGTCCCAAAATGAGATTAACAGTAGCAAGATCAGTATCTAAACAGTGTCAAAGGAAAGTGGGCACTACACATCTCAATTCTCTTGATCATCTCCAAATCTACCAAAAACACATCAAGCATGACTACGACAAATGTGTCCACGAATGAATATTTTAGGTCGGTGACATTGTCCTAAAGGAAAATTAACATGTAACCAAAGAAGAGAAAATTAAATGTGGAAAATTTGCTCCTAATTGGCTCGGACCCTATATTGTTACCCATGCCTATAGATCGGTGCTTATCGTTTGTATTCACTTGAAGGTAAACTGAACTCCGAGCCTCTCAATGCCTTACATCTCTGACCATTTTATTATTGAAATAAAATCCTATATCACCTTTTGGCTATTGACCGCTCATCCCTTTAGCTCCGTTCGCCTTCCATATTACCGCTTTTGAGGATCAATGACTCAACCAATCATGTGATTACCCATCACCTTTCAGCCTTATCTTTAATATGAGTACCATGGATCTACTCATAACATGATTCTAATGGATAATTTACATCTTTTAAAAGATGGAATCCTATGGTCATTCTTAATTTGAAACCACCTCTTTTATATTTAACCTCTGTGTGCTATAGTTTTTTTTTCTAAACAAGAACCTAATATTCCTCTATAGTCTTGTCCATGAATTAAAACATCCAAAATTAAAATGGGATTCAACTTCTTGAGTCAAAATTCCAACAAAAAGATGATTCCCTCCAAAGGGACATCTCTTCTCTCTACCTAGCTACCATAAATAGACTGATCCCTTGAAGGATAACTATATAAAATTATTGCAAAAATACTATAAAATGTTTAGAAGCTTCCCACATCGATCAGCTTCATGAAGACCTCAAGGAGATAATATACTCATCCCATATATATTTCCGCATTGATCGAGTCTATTAAAAT
Source organism: Taxus wallichiana var. yunnanensis (assembly GCA_018340775.1). Lineage (NCBI taxonomy): Eukaryota > Viridiplantae > Streptophyta > Pinopsida > Cupressales > Taxaceae > Taxus > Taxus wallichiana. The sequence continues at coordinate 5,465,483 of JADAXU010000059.1, read as the reverse complement.
AAAAACAGATGAAGAAAATGATAAATTTTTCGTCATGGAATTGCCTATTTCTGATCCTGGTTTTCTTGCTAGGTGAACATATTGTTGTACACTAAGTTACGCTAAACCACCCACTTTCACATCATTGCCTTTTTACCCTAGCTTCCTATTCACTCAAGGGAATTTCCACAGCTACAAAATTTCATGATCATGTGACTTTCTTCACCCTTAGAATAGTCCACTATGCAACACCTTTAGGGTCTTACATTCATAAGCCCATATGGGGTATGGTAGAATCATTCGGGTTCTTATCAATTACACGGATATTTTACCACCTCTTACCATTCACCTTCCTCATTACTTATTGATTATCCTATACAGGACTAGACCATCGACACCTACATTTTCACCTAAGACTCAACCATGCCTATGACCTAGACTCAACCATGCCTATGACCTACACTCAATCATGCCTATGACCTACATTCAATCATGCCTAAAAAATACCAACCTATTCCCTACTTCATCATATTCTTCCCTAGCTTATGGGATAAATACATTGGACTGAGGCCCCTTTTCACCGGGGCTATGTAGGCGGTACTCCCGAGCATGGGGCCCTTGGAGGTTAGGTCGGCCACTCTTTACCCTGACCTATTTTCCCCCATCTTCCTATTTCACATCCTACCTTAGTTTCCATTTTATATAAACAAATGGAAATCAAACCAAACAAGTACCACAAACATTTTTACCACATCATCAAATCATTCCTTTATTATTTTCACATTTCCACTATAGAAAATATTTGGAAATTTAAACCATAACATGCATATACATCACCATTTGTATCCCATGTTACCAACAACATAGAAATTAAATAAAAATTAAAAACAAGCCTCCCTATGACCTGAATCCATCATGCCTATGACTTGACTCCATCATGCCTATGACCTAACTCCATCATGCCTATGACCTGACTCAACCATGCCTATGACCTGACTCAATCATGCCTACACCAACCTATCTCCACCATGCCTAATACACCTAGTTTCCATCCATCTCCAAATAACAATCAAATTTTGCCAACATGAGTACATCATGCACAATCATCGATCTCATCATAAAAATATATGTATCCATCCAATATACACTAATACAGATAATATAAATCTCTCAAAACTCTCATATACAGCCTCACCATCTTTGGCACGCAGGCCGATATATGCTCAAAAATCTCAAAACTCTCATATACAACCTCACCATATTTAGCACGCAGCCGATATAAGCTCAAAATCTCAAAATCTCATATATAGCCTCATCATATTTGGCACACAGGATAGTATATGCTCAAAAATATCAAAACTCTCATATACATCCTCGCTCTCTTCAGCATACAAAGTAGTATATATCAAAAATAAACAAAAAGGGAAGTACACACAGATATCAATCACCTCCCCATCAGATACCCTACATGCCTATCTCACCCATCTCCTCCTCCTCCTCTACTCCCATGTGGTGTCTAGCTAACATCTCACCACCCTCCATGGGCCTTGGTCTAACCTCTAATGGCCCCTCACCTAGCGCTGGCCTCCGTAAACTAGTGGCCTTACCTTGTCCCTGTCTCTAGGCTTTCTAACCCCCTGTACTCTCTACACTGTGAGTGTGGGACTTGGTCCTCTCACTTGAGGCCTACTATGCTCATGCTCTGTATAGGATGGACAATCTATCCCTGTAGCCATCAGGTGACCTTGATAGTATTGTACCTCACCCAGGGCATCCCAGAATTGTGCCATCTATACCATCTGTGGAGGCACCATGAGCATCATTGCTACACTGTGTACTAAGACCTCTTTATTAGCCTCAATCCTTGTGATTGAAACTCCTATCACTAACCCCGTGAAGGAACATGTACCACCACCTACCTGCTAGGGCGGTCACCAACTACTCATGTAATGTAGTCACCTGGCCCAGTAAGGTGGTTACCTATGCCTATGATGCCGCTTAGGTGACTCTGCAACCCCATGACATGTGCTTGTACGGTGGCATCTATGCCCCATCCTATCCTAGCCCATGTACTGCACCTATGCCAGCTATCCCTATAAAATCATCACCGGCCTTGTCAAGGTCATTACATGTGTGTGTAGCAGCCAAGTACACTCCCAATGTTGTCACCTATCCCTATAGTGCATCTCTCTACACTATCACTGTAACCAAATCCATCTACCCCATTGTGGACATGCTATCTATAACTCTGCAGCCTACCATCACTTGTACCCATCACCACCATTGAATCATCAAATCGGCCATCCACCGGCATCTCCACCTGACTGCTAGATCTATAGGGTGAGGTAGAGGCAAAGGCCTCTCTACATCCTCTTGGCAATACCATATAACCAAGGTGGGGGCACATCCTGGACTAATCTAAACTATCGCTAGAATCTATCCACTGAATCATCTCGTGCTTACTGCTTGGCATGTCTACCCTATATCCATGGTACTAGCGGTAACCCCTGCAGCTCCCACCTCATACCTCTAAATGCTTTGGGTAGCCCACATATGGCCGCCACACGATATCTAATGCATATAACCCCTCCAACCTCTACCTATAATGCATGACATCATAGGTCACCTCCTTACCTCATCGGTGGTCCCCAGCTACCACCCACCTCCTGTAGCTTGCTCTCTGTCCACCTCTATGCCAATCTACTACTGGAAATCCTCAATACTTGCACTATCACAATGTGCTCATAAGCCCAACAATGCAACAAGAAGGTACAACATAAGCCGTAGTGGTGCATCCTCTGGTAACCCCAGAGCTCGTACAACTACACCAAATAGGTAGGTGCCCAAGAAAACTAGACCCGATCCTCCACCATCTCCCACAAAACCCCCATCAAACCTTGGGGAAACTGGCCACCCTTTGAATTAGGTAGAGCATAGCACCCTACCACCACCATCATCAATACTGCCAACCGTGTCTCCTCTGGGTGTGCTACATACATCACCCCGTATACAAGGCTCACGTTGTGCTTAGTCAACTCCATCACCATCTCCCGAACACAATGATCATCTCCTCGAAGGCCACATTGACCGACACTATATACACTCAATCACAAACAAATTGGCAATCACAATATTTAGTAGACATCCTCCAGCGTGATCTTTATCTCATCGGTAGGTAGCGAGAAAGTGTTGGTTGTGGCATCCCATTTATCGATGATCATGACCATGAGGCTATGATCCCATTGGATCCACCTATACTACCTAATACCAACTAGACCAACTATGTGAATATGTCCCCACTCCTCTGCAATGGTGACACAAGGTCATATCTACCCCAACAATGGTGAGAATCTATCCCACATCGTTAGCTAATGTGATGCCTGCACCCATATAACTCAACCATGTCAAAAATGCCACACACCTATCTATTCCATCCATACATCCTTGAACTATCATCTACCTTGTGCACATTTACCCCAACCCTATGTTACTTTACCTGACATCACTTACCTACCTAACCCCTTTCCTCCTTCCTCTCCTTTGGTCCCTCTTATACCCCATTTCTACCCATTCCTATTTTCCACCCACTCTTTACCCTCCCACCCTAGCCTCACCCCAATTATGCTGATCGATATCGGTCATGGTTGATTCTATTGTCACCTAACCATGACCAATGCTAGCTTAGCTTCGACTGAAACCTGCTCACCCTTGACTAATGTTAGTCTCTGTTTCAGCTCCACAACCGAAACCCCATGCCCCCAATTTTTCAAAACTTTGAAAACAGACCTAAAACCTACCCCAACACCCAACCAACCCACCCAACATTATTTTTATTACCTAAATCACCTATGTGGCCTTTCCCCATACCCAAATCCACTCATTTTATTCACATTTTAAAATTTTTGATACCCCCAATCTTTCCATTTTTACCTAAACAATTTAATTCAAAGCTACACATGGATCGAATCCTACCTCTACACACAAATTCCTCCTTTCCGGGATGTCTTGTCTCCCTGCTATTGGTTCTCCCACACCTCCACCCGCTGATGCCATGTCTCTAATCAAACTCTTGGTCCTCTGACCAATCCAATCACTCAGAATGATCTCGTGGCCCCATCCACCTACCTCCTCCAACCACTCAGATACCTCCAACTCAGCATTGTACAACACCTCATCCTTTTCTTCATGGAAAATGCTAAAAACAATTTACTATGTCATTTTCTATAAAGTGGTCGAGGTTGAAATGAATCCGTAACATACAGATTTTTACTTTTTAGCCTACCCTCGACTGACGGATGTTGGTTTAACTTGACCAACATCACCATGTGCCCTAATCTACCGTGGTTAGTTTCTCTAGACTGGCATCGGTTTGCCATAACCGGTTTCAATTATCCTTTTTGGACCCCCTCGCTCCATATTGCAACACATCTACTTGCTCGAAACCTTTTCCCACCTAACCCAGAGTTGAACCTAACCTTAGATCTCACCCCCATGAACTTATTACTTATCACCCAACCTCACCATCAATTAGGGCATGTTTATGTCCCTCATGTGGCCATACCTACAACCTACCCTACCCATACTTACCTACCCAAGTGTTGATCACGTGGACACTCCAATTCAGGTTGCTCATTACATCTTATGATGACGATACCTCTATTGTTCATCCTAGTGACCTTACCTTACCTCAATACCGTGATGCTTATCCAAATGTACCTTGACCCTTTGACCCTTTTGAGGTGTCTTGGAACATACCTACACATTCCTACATCTTACCTAGTTATGTGTCCAAATCGTATCCTCTACCACGGATACTGGACCTCAACAACCCTTGTTTGGATGAACCTAGTGACCTTGGATAACATAAATTTGTTACACTAAGAAAACCATGTATCTCATTGCATCCCAACTATGCCTAATTGACCCGAATCCATCATGCCTATACCTTTTATCATTCCAGCCACCCATTAAACCATACCTACCAGCTCAACCTACTCCTACATCTCCTTTGTTGCATCTTAGGAGTTGTTATTTTACCTATACCTTGGCCTTACCTATCTTCTGACAACTATTTACCTAAACTCGACCAACTTGGTGTGACCACCGACCTTATGTACTTGCTATACCTTGTGATGTTGTTGCCTATGTTGTTTTAGCCTAACAACCATACCTTGCATATTGCTTTGTCGTCGTTATCCCAACCAAACCTTTGGCGTATCGGAACATACCTAAACGTTCCTGCACCTAGCCTACATTGTGTTTCTGGTCCATATCTTATACCTTGGATACCTGAATCACCTCACCCTTTTTTGGATAAGCCTATTGAACTTAAACAATGTAGAGTTTGAAAGCTCTTCAAAATAGTGCCATGTTGCAATATATACATGTGCATGTGTTTGATTGCCATTACCCATGACCTGATTTTGACCCTGGCCTATTACCTATTACCCAAGTTGACCATCACCCTTTCCCATAGTACTCATACCCTTCCCCACCTATCTTCACCACCTACACATTTATCAAACCACTCACCGATTTTGTATTACACCTCATCTATGCCTGGTTTGAGGGGGATCACCTTCACCCACACATGGGGCAATCACTTCCTATTTTTGTCAGCGTTGCTTACCAATACAAGATACACAACAAAAAGGGGAAAAATATAGACACAAAAATTGGGTCACACTCCCCTTGGTCCCTTTTTGAATAGCCAACTTAAACATATTCACCTAACCATGACCCTTTTACCCCACATTAATATTAGTTTAATTATTTATAATTAAAGTGATACTCATCCTCACAATATTCATTATTTAATTACCCTAATTAAACTAATTTCCACCTCACCTAGACACCTCACCCCACCACCTCACCTAGACACCTCATCACAAACCTATTCTTAGCATGTTTCCCTTTTACTAGGACTCAACATTCACTCACCATAAATAACTAAGACTTAGTCCTACCTACCTGAATGAACTAAGACTTAGTTCAACCCTAAAAGCATATGCCTATTATCCCTCTAACCACATTCCTTCTCATTAAAATGTAACATTCCATTTTGATCCACGAGAATAGACAGAGCTAGCCTAAAATATTGTAAAGATTTGTCAATTTTAGTAAACCTAGGATTTCCCACCTCAACCGATGCTGGTCAACCCTAAATCGATGTCGGTCACCCTAAACCATCATTGGTTACCTTATATTCATTTTGGTAACTCTTTTTAAGAGGTTGGATGAATTCTTGAGCTTGGGAATGAAGGATATCTACATGCAAGCAAGAACTAGAGCCTTTTCACACATCCAGACAACCATAGCCAACACCAAGACTGATCGGTAAGAATTTACATTCACAACTACATTCTGGGAATCACTACTATAACACTCAACATCATTCCATAGATCAACCATCACCAACATCTCTAACCACCTCTCCACCACTACAAGCATTTAGAATACATCTGAACTCTAAGTAAGTTGGTTTCTCCTATGTTACTGGTAGTTGTATTCTTTATTTTCTTTCATCTATTCACTGTTCTTACTTAGATCTATCCCTCAGCTTCCTCTCTATCAACCACCCCATCACACCCCACCTAAAATTTGCAAAATCCTATCCCAAAACTACCTCCCTCCCGTGGACCTTATCAACATCCTCTAAACTCTCTATATAATCACAGAGAGGACCAAAAACTCATTCTATAGCATCCTCCAGTTCCCCATAGTCACCGACATTGGTTAACCCTAAACGTGGTCAGTCCATCCTATACCGATAGTGGTCCACTTAACCGATATCGGTTTAGTGATCACATCTAGCCTAATAACTCAACCCTTAGCTTACCCCAAAACCTCACTCATAATATTACCACACCTATTTTGGACATGTCACCTCACCCTCCCCCATTGAGACCTTTCCAAAATCTCTGTTCCAAGATAGAAGAGAGCCCAAACATCCTCCACCTGACTTCCTATCACTTTTCATAGTTACTGATAGTGGTCACCCTAAACCGGTAGCATTCCTACCTAAACTAACTTTGGTCACCTTAACCGATGTTAGTTTCTGTGTCTGATAATATTGTTCTAGACCGGCAACCTAAGTATCACACCCAAAATAACCCAAAATATCACCCAACCTTACCAAGAATCTTTCTATGACCTATAGACCACCTGCACTACCTATAACCCAATCCAAGACCTTTTATTTGCATAGAATTTTAGTATTTAATCGGCTCGACGCTAATAGTGATCTAAGGCACACAAATCAAAATGCTAGCACTAGATTCTTTTATTTATATGTTTAAGTTATTTTATATTGATTTATAAAAATTGAATTGATGGCCTTCCAGAAGTACCATACTTCTCGGAGCTAGCATAAGCTAGGCAAGACATTGTCATATGCTATTTAACTCTCTCTTTTGGTCTTGTTATATATTTCAAGTAGTTCCTCCTAGCCAAAAGGAAGCTCTCATAGTCAACATTGGATTAAGAAGTCAGAATGTGTGCAATGACCTTAAAACTGACCATCACAATAGGTATTCGTCCTTGGCCAACACCCTTATCTATTTTGTCTAAATCCTTAAAGAAAATAGTGAAACATCTAGAAGAATTTAAAACTATTTTTCCACATTTATTTGTTTAGAAATTTTTGATGAAACTATTTAATTTATAAAAATATTGTAAAAAATAATTTTTTTGTTATTTTGTAGTTTATAAGATTGTATCAGCCATGTTGTTACTTTTAGTAAGTTGGATTCTAAAATTTGGGATACTAAATTATGGTCTATTTGGTAAAAGTTTCAACTGATTACTTTTTTGGTTATGTGAAAATAGTACTTAATTCATCAGGGATGATGAATCATTTTAGCAAGGCTGAATGTAACATCCCACTACTTTTTTAATCATTTCTTTACAAAAATTTAATTAATCTAATAAATATAAAAAAATGGAAAAAGGGTGTTTCCCTTGATTCTAGATCGTTTCTTTGAAGTGTTGATGAAACAGATAGGGTAACGGGCATAGGAGGAATACTTTCAAATCTTTGGTTGATGGGTTGTTGTGTGTATATGACTTCCAAATCCACAATTGATTGTGAGAACTTGCTTTTGGCTAAGAGGAACTACCTATAATAAAATTAAGACCATCGAAGGAATTAAACAATATGTGCAAAGTGAACTACCTAACGTATGCTAGATCTGGGAAGTGTGATACTTCCTAGATGGCTTTCAGTCCACTATTTTTGAACAATGACGATCAGTAAATAAACTAAATCCTATTGTATTTCGAAATGATTTAGGTATCTCACTTAAAATAGAATAAGAAATAGAATTAATCTAATGGGCTAGGCTAGAATAGGATCCAAAGGTCAAGTGGCGGTTGCAGGTCTCTGCAGCTTCGGCAGAGGTCTCAGGTAAATCACAGGTGGATGAGGGTGAGGTGAAATTGGGTGGGTAGGTCTCTATTCTAAGCTGTATGGGAAAATACAAAGACCGATGTCGCTTAAGGGTGACCGTAGGTGGGTAGGTGTAATCGGTACTAGTTAATGTGGAAATATGGGAATGCCACAAAACAAGCTTTGGGTCTCCTTTATGATTGCACAAAGGATTTTGTTAGTCGGGATGAGGTATTGGGTGAATTGGGTAGGATTTGGTGAGATTTTAATGGGTATATGGAGGTGGAAGTGTTGGAAAAGGTCAATAGGTGGGTAGGTAAATAATATATGATAAAATAATGATGAAGTGAAATAAAATAGAGAAGTATGATGCTATACTTACTTGAATTCTGATCCAGGATGCTTGTGAGTGAGGGATGGAGGTTCTAATGAGAGGTTTGAAGGCTGTAAGTGATCACCAATTGAAATAAAGATTCTGCATGGGCTACATGTACATTCCTCTTTGCTTGGTTATATCGATTCTGGTTGGGATGGTTGTGCAGGAAAAAATGCTTGATCTCCTTTCTTCCATGCATGTTCACTCTGGAATGTGTTAATGTTTGTTAGTTCTCTGCCAACATTTTCCAACCTTCTTCTTTCAACTTCCAACCTTGAGAATAAGGTTTTTTTGGGGTTAAAAGGGTAACCGATGGTGGTTCTAGATTAACCAGTGACGGTTAGGTGTAACTGGCATCGGTCAAGGCAGGATTTCCTAGGTTTACTAAACTAGGGAGATCCTCTTGATTTCATTAGATTTTGTGTCATTAACCTACAGATTAGATAGGGAGCTTCTTGTAAGCATGCGGGAATGTGGTTAGAGGGAATGTAGGCATTGATTTTTAGGGTTTGGTTAAGTCTTAGTTAGTTATGGTAACTTACTAAGAATAGGTTTTAGGGTGAGTTGGCTTGGTGAGGTGTCTAAGTGAAGTGTATGTGTGGATATTATTTAAATTAAGATATTTAAATAATAAATATAGTGAGGATAATGAACTAATTTAATTAAATTAATTAAATTAATATTAGTGAGGTGAAAGGGGCCATGGCTAGGTGAATGTGATGAAGGGTGTTTATTCATCGAGGGACCAAAGGGGAGTGTGACCTAATTTTAGTGTCTACAAAGGGTGTTTATTCGATTAATTAAATATTATTACGGTAGATAGTACTTAGTTATCTAAGTACTTAATTAAAAATTAAGTACTCGACAACTAAATACCACCTATTGGTATTATTGAATGTAGTAAGCTTCCTTACGGAACTTCGTTGTCTGGTTTGAGAAGTGTCATTATTATATCAGGACTATAGAAATTGTTTTTGAGATGTTTATTTCGGAAAAATATTCCCTAAGGCTTATAGCTAGTGGAATGGATTTATAACATTAATTTGTGGCCTATTTTAATATTTCTGTCATTAGAATATTGGGAGCATATTGTCGCACCCATGGAATCGATAAGTAATGTTTGATTTTATGGTATTGACTTCTAAAATTAAAATGGGGTGATTGAACACTGTAAAGGCATAATTTTTCTAAAGGTATTATTGTTGTGGATTCAATCATAAAGTGGCATTGAGTGCCACAATGTGGTCAATGTTTTAATTATTCCTTATCCACTTTAGTGGAAACCCACACAGATTTGGGGAGACTTAGATTATTGTTTGAATATGTAATTTTTGATTAAAAATAATCCCCACCCACGAAGGCATGAGGCTTCTCTCACCGACCAATTGGTAGATGGTGGGTAAGGAGAGTAAATGTGAATTAGGGATTTTTCAGATTTGTGGGAAGAATTAGGAGAAAATAATCAAGTTTTGTTTTGCTTGGCATTTTTGACTAGAAGTTAGAGCTCCCATCTTGGAGACATTCTTCCAAAATTCTAGCCGCATGTCGGGTGGAAACATTTTTATTCAAAATCCTTTTATTTTAATTGAAGAGTGCATTATGGAAGTTTGGGTGGTTTTGGAGAAGCTGGAGATTAAACATCAAGAACAAATCGACTAATGTTTCAGTTAGTATTTGGAGGTAAATCAAAAAAATGCAAATTGATTTCTAGGAAAGGGTTTCTCTGCCATTTTCCTAATTCATGATTGATAAAAAGATTATTATATTTTGTGGGTTCTGCATTCTTCTCTAGTTTTTGGAAAATAATTTGGAAATCCATTTTTGAGCATGCTTATTTTTATTAAAACAATTTTGCTATTTCGGGTTGTGTTTATTTCATGTGCAAATCATTTTTGTGGGCTTTTAATTAGAAATTTTGGCATAAATTTGTTGGGTGTAATGGGAATTGTGAAATATGTTGAATCTACATTGAGAATATTGGGAGCATCTTGTCACACAACCATGGAATCGATAAGTAGTGTTTGATTTTATGGTATTGACTTCTAAAATTAAAATGTGGTGATTGAACACCATAAAGGCATAATTTTTCTAAAGGTATTATTTTTTGGATTCAATTATAAAATGGCATTGAGTACCACAATGTGGTCAATGTTTTTAATTATTCCTTTATCCACTTTAGTGGACACTCACACGTTTGGGGAGACTTAGATTATTGTTTGAATATGCAAATTTTGATTAAAAATAATCCCCACCCACGAAGGCATGAGGCTTCTCTCACCGTCCAATTGGCAGATGGTGGGTAAGGAGAGTAAATGCAACTTAGGGATTTTTGGGATTTGTGGGAAGAATTGGGGAAAAATAACTAAAGTTTTGTTTTCCTTAGCATTTTTGACTGGAAGTTAGAGCTCCCATCTTGGAGACACTCTGCCAAAATTATGCCTGTATGCGAGGATGGAATCATTTTTATTTAGAACCCTTTTATTTTAATTGAAGAGTGTATTGTGAAATTTTGGGTGGTTTTGGAGAAGTTGGAGCTTAAGCACCCAAAACAAATTGACTAGGGTTTCAGTTGGTATTTGGAGGCAAATCAAACAAAAGAAAATTGATTTCTAGGAAAGGGTTTCTCTGTTGTCTTCCTAATTTTTGATTGATAAAAATATTATTATCTTTTGTGGGTTCTGCATTCTTATAGGATTTTTTGGAAAATAATTTGTAAATCCATTTTCTGAGCATGTTTATTTTTCTTAAAATGTTTTTGATGTTCCAGGTTGTGTTTATTTGATGTGCAAATAATTTTTGTGGGATTTTAACTGGAAATTTTGACATAAATTTGTTGGTTGTAATGGGAATTATGAAATATGTTGAATTTACGTTATGATGGTTCTCTTATCATTGGAATCGTGTGGCTTCTCATAGAGTTATTTTTCAAAGTGCTATTTTATGGAAAAATATAACAAAATTGAGTCAATTTATTCTACCGATTTTGATGGGTTTGTAAAAAAAATATATGGCCGTAGGTTGAGTAATTTTATTTGTAAAATTTGTGGGTTTTTGAACTTAAATCCTTGCTTAAAAATTTGAACGGGTTTCAAGGCTTTGAAAAAAATATGGAAACACTTGTGGGTTATCATTTTTGTTTTTCCCTCTATCAACAATATGGTCATGTGTGTAATTTGTAGTGTAAAACTTGCTCAAATGAGTGATTTAATGTGTGTTAAGTCAATTAGTTTATGAGATTTTGGAATTAGTTTCTTACAATAGAATGTATGACCGTATTTTAGTCTCGAGTAAATGGTTGTTGCTGGTTATTATAACGAATGATATTTTGTTGGTACTCATTGATTGAAAAAAGAAAGAGTGATATTCGATGACAATAAAAGATTAAGTGTTGGAATCTGCATTCATTTATATAGTAGGGATGCTTAATCCTTTGTGAATGGACACCTTGGAAAATGATATTGAAATAAAATATTGAAAATGATATTAAAGTAAAAGATTAGGTGTTAGAAACTACATTTGTTCACGGTTACGCCATTCGGACACACTAATGTTCGGTAGAATTTATGAACCTCATGAAAAATATCTTCTACCAAAGATATCTCAACAGTTTGTACTAGTGTTCCTAGATGATATAATCATCTACTCTAAGAATGAGAAAGAGAAAACACACATCTAGAAATCGTGCTAGAAATGTTGAGGTGAAACAAGTTATATGAAAAATTTGGTTAAGTGTGATTTTTATCAGAAAGAGATATAGTATTTGGGTCATGTAATCAATGAGAATGGAATCTCTGTGGACCTTGTAAAGATAAGATCCATTATAGAGTGGCCAACACCGAAGGATGTGCATGAGGTAAGAATCTTCATGGGTTTGGTGGGATACTACTGTAAATTTGTGAAGGAATTTTCAAGATTGGTTGGTCCAATAACATCACTTCAGAAGAAGGACAAGAAGTTTGTGTGGACAGATAAATGTGAGAAATAATTTAATCAATTGAAGGAGCATTTGACTACTAATCCAGTCCTAACCATTCCTGATCCCAACAAAATTTTTACAATTGTTACCAATGCATCCAGAGAAGGATTAGGAGGAGTTTTGCTATAGGATGATTATGTTGTGACATATGAGGATAAAACTAAAAGTTTTGAGTATAACTATGTCTCTCATCATCTAGAGTTGGCTGCAATAATTCATTCATTACGGTATGGAGGAACTATTTGATGGGAAACCATTTAAGATAAAGACCAACCACTAAGGGATGAAGTATATCTTCACGTAGTCCAATTTGAATGCATGTCAACAACGATGGTTGGGATTTATATCACAATACAAATTTTATATCGCTTATATCAAAGGAAAGGAAAAAGGGTAGCAGATGCCTTAAGCCCTAGGAAGTACATATCGATGTTATAACCTTACGTATAAAATTCAAGGAAGAAGTGATGAGAGAGTCAACTACAGATCCATACTATTTGCAAGTACAAACATCTCTAGAAGATGATATGAAGTACAAAAGATATACTATTTTTAGTTTTGACAGCGATAAAATTTTGTGTTTTGAAAATAAAATTTATATTTCGAAGGACCTGAACTTAGAATAAAAGTGTTCATGAATTCCATGATGCACCATACTTTGGAAACCCTGGAATAACCAAAATGACAGAAAACATAAAACAACAATATTTCTAGAAAGGAATGAAAAAGCACAACACATGTTATGTTTTCAGCTTTTAGAATGCCAAAGGATAAAATCGTAGCACACAAACCCACTGGAATGTTTTATCCACATAGTATTTTGTACTCCAAATGGAAATTCATTAGCATGGACTTTGTCCAAGGGCTTCCAATGACCAAAAATTGTCATGATATGATTTTGGTTCTAGTGGAGAAGTTAACCAAGGTATCTCACTTTATACATGGGAACCTTCTTCGATGATTCCCCAACACTTGCTAGAAGGTTTATGCATGAGATATTTTGATTGTAAAATGTTCCAAAAATAATCATTTTTGACCGAGATCCAAGCATAACATCTAGATTCTAACAAATATTAAATTTAGGTTTTGGAATTAAATTAAATTTTAGTTCATCTTATCATTCGAAACAAATTATCAAACAGTGTGTAAACCAGGTGTTAGAAGAAATGATTCACATGTAATGCATGGATCAAGTACATGTGGGAAGAATACCTACCTTTAGTTGATTTTGCATACAATAACTCATATCACTCTTCACTGAAAATGACACCATTTGAAGCTTTATACGGAAGAAACTTCGTACTCTTGTAAGTTGGGAAAACGTAGAGGATAAGGAAGTCGTTGGGTCGAAATGGTCACGAAATGACAAAATAGGTTAAGAAAATCTAGGAACACTCGAAAGAAGCAATAGATCATCAAAAGAGTTATGAAAGATTGTTTGAGAAAGGAGACAAATTTTTTCTTTGTGTTAAGCCTAAAAAGAGTTCAATAACATTTGGGAAGGCTGCCAAGATTTACCCATGCTATGTTGGACCATTTGAAGTTCTAGAAATTATTACTTTGGTTGCATACCAACTAGTATTTCCTCCTTCACTTTATCAAAGTTACATGATGTTTTCCATGTTTCATTATTAAATAAGTATGTAGAAGATTTGTCACATGTACTTAATTAGGACTCACTGCAAGTTCTGGAACCCGAGAATCGTCACCATGGAGCCCATTAGAGTGCTGGAAACATGTAAGTTGCTACTAAGAAATAGATAAATTTGTCAATGTAAGGTCCAATGGGACTAATATTCTGAGGACAATGCAACTTGGGAGAATTTGGAAGAATTTAAAATTGTTTTTCCACATTTATTTGTTTAGAAAATTTGTGATGAAACTATTTAATTTGTAGAAATACTAGTAAAATTAATAATTTATTTTAATTTATTTTGTAGTTTATAAGATCAGTATCAATGATGTTGTTACTTTTACTAAGTTATATTCTGAAATTTGGGATACTAAATTATGGTCTATTTGGTAAAAGTTTTAGTTGATTACTTTTTTGGTTATGTGAAAGTAATACGTAATTAATAAGGGACAATGAATCATTTTAACAAGGAGGAATGTAACATCGCGCTAATTTTTTAATCATTTATTTATGGTAATTTAATTAATCCAATAAATATAAAAAATGGAAAAATGAATGTTTATTTGATTAATTAAATATTATTATGGTAGATGGTACTTAGTCATCTAAGTACTTCCTGCATGGCCCAAATGGTTTCCTTCTTTCTTCTTTCAAAAATTCTAGGAGGTGATAAAGTAAGAGGTCATTGATATGGTCCAAGAGTTCTTCAACAATGGTCATCTTCTAAGACAAATGAATAATACCTTCCTGGTCCTAGTGCCGAAAATTTCGGAGCCAAAGAAGTTAAGGATTTTAGACCAATAAGCCTTTGTAATACCAGTTATAAATTATTGACTAAAATCATAGCTGGTAGGATCAGAATTGTTATTTCTAATTTCATCTCTGGAAATCAAGGGGATTTTGTTTCAGGAAGGAAAATCATAGACAACATTATTGTGATTCAAGAAGCTATTCATTCTATTGAAAACTCTGGTAGATTGGCTATGTTTCTTAAGCTGGATATGCATAAAGCCTATGATAGGATTACTTGGTCTTTCCTTTGGGCTATCTGTTAAAGGTTGGTTTTGATAACATTCTGGTGAATATGATAATGACCTATATCTCCACTGCTTATTATTTGGCTATGGTGAATGGTAAACCAGAAGGTTTTTTCCAAGCAGGTAGGGGTTTGAGACAAGGTGATCCTCTTTTGCCTTTCCTTTATGTTATAATGGCTGAGTATTTGAGTAGAATTTTCCAAAGCATGCTATGCTCTCTAACTATATCTAGGGTATTAAAATCTCTAATGGTCTTCCCTCTATGTGTCTTAATCATTTTTGGATGATAATTTTATGATGGGTAAGGCCTCAATCCAGGAAGCCTCAAATTTTAAGGTGGCTCTTAATGATTATGAACTTGTTTTGAGACAGATGGTTAACTTCCAAAAAGTGTTGTTTTTTCATTAATGTGGAGAATCAGGTTCAAGTTAGATTAGCACACATCCTGGGGTGTCGATTAAGAATTTTCTTATTTCTTATTTAGGCATGCCCTTGATCCAAAAGAAGTCTTACATTTCAATTTTGAATGCTCTGCTTGGAAAGAGTAAACAAAAAATATCATCATGGAAGGGTCTCCTTCTTTCCTAAGATGGTAAGATTTAATTGCTTCAAAGTTCTCTTCAAGGTATACCTATTTATGTGATGTCCCTCTTCAAGCTCCCTACAAAAATTATTGGGTCCTTGGAGAAAATTCAGAAGAGATTCCTTTGGGCGGGTGCTGAGGAAAAGTTCAAATTCCCACTAGTGGCTTGGGAAAAAGTTACTAAACCTAAGTTATGTGGGGCCTAGGTTTAAAAATATCTCTCTTATGAATGAGGCCTTGGTAGCCAAAGCTGGATGGAGGATTTCTAGAGAGGAAGGTCTCTGGTGGAAATCATAAAGAAGAAATATTTGTGAAATATAGGTAGAATGGAGTCCTTTTTCAATCAAAACAATCTTCCAAGAGGGTCTTTTTCTGGAATTCTTTTGTGGCTTCAAAAGAAATTTTAACCAAGGGAACTATCTAGGAGATAGGAAAAGGTAATAGAATCAGTTTCTAGTATGATAGTTGGATTGAGGATTATCCCTTAGAAAACCTGACAATCTAGAAAAGGGTGCTGCTCAATCCTATGAGGAAAGGGGAAAATTTTGGATAAGATATTTCTGGATTCGGGGGAAAATGTTAGGTGGGAAATCATTTTTCCTCCTCTGGAATTTGATGGAGATATCCAACCCTTTTAGGACCTCAACAAGAAATTAAGGGATTTCCATATCCCCATTTTTCAGACCAAGGAGGATTCCATTAAATGGAAAGAGGAAGATATTGGAAATTTCTCAGTTAAATCAACATATAGTTTAAATTTTAAGGATGTTCTTCAAAAAGACTATTGGAGTAGGATCTGGGTGAAGGACCTTATCCCTAAGGTTAATATATTTTTCTAGTTGGCTGTCCAAAACAAAATTATGACTATGGAAAATCTCAGAAATGTGGTATGAAGCTCCTAATAGATGCCCTCTATGCAGGAAAGAGGAGGAAAGTGTCAATCATCTTCTCCTTCACTATCCCTTCTCCCAAAAAGTGTTTGAATCCATTCTAGAATTTTTCAATATTCAATGGATCATGCCTATGACTATTGAGGACTGTTGTCTTCAATGGGAGATCCCTTTCAGCTTCCCCATCTTGGTATGGGCCTAGAAAATTTCCCTTCCTCACCTCTTTTGGGGTTTATGGAAGGCTAGGAATGATTGTATCTTCCGTGACCAGAAATATCTTCTCTTGAGAGTTAAAAGTAAAGTTTTGGTGGCCATCAAGGAAAATATCAAACTCTTTAAAGGTAAGGCTAAAAACCCTTCTTGAAATGGGAGAAGAAAGTTCTTGATAAGTTCACCCTCAGTATGGTAAAATAAGAATAATGTTGTCAAGATAAATTTTGATGGGGCATCTAAAGGTAATCCGGGTCAAGCGGGGGGAGGAGGAATTTTAAGAAATAGTGAAGGTGAATGGTTATTTGTTTATGTTGGGCTGTTAGGGAGACAAAAAAACAATATGGTGGAAGCTAGAGCTCTTATATGGGGGTTATGTTGGCTAAAGAAAAAGGTTTCAATAACATTTAGATTGAGGGGCATCCCTCATTATTATTAATGCTCTTAACAATAGGGGTTCCATAAATTGGCCCTTAAGAAATGTCCTTAATGATGTTAAGGAAATTTTAAAAGGATTTGAAAAGGTTTCTTTTAATCATACTTTGCGGCAAGGAAATAAGTGTGTGGATAAGATGGAAAATTACGGAGTTCATAGTCATGATTATAAGATCTGGTGTAAAGGAGATGATTTTCCCTGGACATTAATGAAGTCATTAATAGAGATAGATTTCACTAAGTTTGATGATGCCAACATGAGTGAACGTAGGTACCTCATGTACTGTGACAAATTACATAAAAGGAACTATTTCTTTGGTCTCGTTGGCTTGAAAGGTGTTCCAAATTTGAGAAGTTTTAGTGAGAAAGGGAGGTTTGGCATTGTGAAGATGGGTGGTGATAGAATCAGGGTTGAACTGGCTAGCCAGAATATTGAGGTTTTTAATCAGCGTTTGTGGAATAAGCTTAAGATTGGGGGTTTCTATAACTTCATTGCCAAATTACATGGTCATGACCCTTCCTTGTCAAAGGAATTTGGAAGAGCTTGGAAAGAGGGAAAGTTTAAGGTTAGAGGTATGGAAATTGAGGTTTCGAGACCACCATTTCCCTTGTGATGGAGATGAAAATGGATGGGCTCAAAATTTTTAAGGATAGAACCCGCAAAGAGCATGAAATTGAGTTGTTCTTTGTGGGAAAGGAAAGGTGTTACTTCTTTACTGATGGTATTTCTAGGTCTTGTATTCCGGGAATATGGAGAGATGTGTGCCTTCAATATTATGAAGTATATCACTCTGGAAGGAAAATATCACAAAATATATACTCATCATTTGACCCTTCTGAATATGTTTAGACATAAGGTCATGGTGAGCATTCCGCCCTTCCTGTTTAAGTTGTTGAATAATTATCGATGGTGTTCTAGCAGGAGAAGGAATATATACCTCTACATGAGGGAATCATCCTCCTGATGTTTGAAAATGGGAAACCTATTCTGAACTCTCCCCTAAAGATAAGGTGGAGGAGGAAGATCTTACTCTTGCGGAGTGCCTTACTAAGATGAAGGCTAGAAAATGTAAAATTTTAGGGGAGGAGATCGAAAAGGAGAAGAGTGAGGAAGGTTGTGGTGAAGTGAGCACCTCGAGGAAGAGGGGTTGTGTTGGAAATTTTAAGGACTTCAAGGAGTGGAGTAGTAAGGTTCAGTATCTGGAAGGGGTGATTTAGGTGATGGAGGAAACCAATGTAGGTCAAAGGGAAACCATGTTGGATGTCATTAATGTATCTAAGCAAATTATTTCTACCCAAGTGAAGTCTAAACATAATATTTTGGAGCTGGAGTTACAGGTCAAAGAGCTGAGCGATAGGATGGAGGGGATAGAGGAAGGCACTAAAAGGAGGAAGTTCAATTTGCGCATCAGTAGTTATGAGGATGATCTAGAGGAAGATATGATTGAAAAGGGTACAAAGGTTACTTGTGAACAAAGAAAGTCTTGCTGAGAATAGTGAATTTTTTCCTAAAACTTAGCTAGTTTTTTTCTGGATTATTGGCAGAATTTTTGTGAACTTCTGTAGTGAGATGTTTATGGATGGTTTCTTTTCTCTGTTTTTCTCTTTGTTTCTTTTTGGTTTTAGTCTTCCTTTCTTTGTATGAGTTAATCTTGTTTAACTCATTTTTGGGACCTTTCTATTTCTTAATTCTTCAGTGGTTCTTATTCCATCTTTTGTAAGGCCCCTCGGAGCCAATCCCTATTTTTACCTTATCTAATAAAAAAATCTAAGTACTTAATTAAAAATTAATTATTCGACAATTAAATACTACCTATTGGTATTATTAAATGTAGTAAGCTTCCTTACGGAACTTTGTTGTCTAGTTTGGGAAGTGTAATTATTATCTCGGGATTACGAAAACTATTTTTGAGATGTTTATTTTGGAAAAACATTCCCTAAGGCTTATATCTAGTGGAATGGATTTATAACACGAATTGTGGCCTATTTTAAATATTTTTGTCATTAGAATATTGGGATCATATTTTTGCACCCATGGAATTGATAAGTAGTGTTTGATTTTAAGGTATTGACTTCTAAAATTAAAATGGGGTGAATCACCATAAATGCATAATTTTTCTAAAGGTATTATTATTGTGGATTCAATTATAAAGCAACATTGAGTACCAAAATGTGGTCAATGTTTTTAATTATTCCTTTATCCACTTTACTGGACACTCACACAAATTTGGGGGAGACTTAGATTATTGTTTGAATATGCAAATTTTGATTAAAAAGAATCTCCACCCACGAAGGCATGAGGCTTCACTCACCAACTAATTGGCGATGGTGGGTAAGGAGAGTAAATGTGACTTAGGGTTTTTTGGGATTTGTGGGAATAAATGGGGAAAAGAAATGGAGTCTTGTTTTGCTTGGCATTTTTGAATGGAAGTTAGAGCTCCCATCTTAGAGACACTCTACTAAAATCCTACCTACATGTGAGGGTGGATGTAACATTCCCATTTTAAGACTTTAGAAACAAGGGAATTTTTTTTTTGAATACATAATGTTCTCTATTCTAAATAATCATAATTTAGAACACACATTCCATGCCAATCAATCTCATAACAGATAACCATATGTAATTGTAAATGACTCAGTGAACTACCGATCTCTCATTTCATGACTCGGTTTCTAACCGATCTCTCATGTTAACTTAAAGTGTTGAATACAACGTGTATACTAAGTATTCCTAGTTCTCTTACCCTGTTCTAGGTATTGAGTGTTCTATTTAAGAAACCTATCTAAATATTTGTTAGCAATATTCATCTGAAATCCCATTTCTTAAACTAGATGACATAGGACAATGCAACCAATAGCTTGCAATACTTTGGAAAAATATTTCCAACATGTTGTCCATGTTACTATTCCTAGAGGGCATACTCGTAAAATGAAATATGTCCTTCACCCCACTCATCTGTTATATAGAATGGTCTTCACTAAATTATGTCAGTTCACTTGTTCAAGGTTTGACCCTAACCCAGTTAGCAACATAAATCAAGATAGGGAACATTCGTGATGACTAAGGGTACATAGGCATACTCAATCGACCTAAGTCGATTGGATGTGTCTAGTTACCCTGAGCCATCGAGAGTCACTCCTGTGCTAACTCATAATACTAATATGACCTAGAGTGAAACTAAGATCAAGTCTAAGTTTATGTAGACCTAGATGATCCAATACTGAAGGGTGTTACAACATGTCAACTGCAACACTGTATCCTCGTGAAGACCCTAGTCTTCATGAAGGTACAGTTCTACAGTTGGCATGTGCCAACATCTGAAAAAAATTACCCATCTGGGTGTACATATCCCATAGAGAGTTTATTACTCACTTAAGTTTCATAATTAAGGTTTGGTTACAACTACACTGTTGAACCCTGAATTACTTTAGGTCTTAAGATTATCATTCCTACCTGAGTTGTTAATGTACTTATAAAATCCTATGGTTGCTTTAGGTTCATTAAATTTTTGATTAAAGTTCAGTTAATCAAACAGAAACAACAACCTTCATAATATTTACTTAGTATAACTCAACCATTCATAGTCTTTTTAAGATCCAAAATAAGTTCTATTATAATAGACTTCATAGAGATGAAGTCTAATTGATAAATATCACATATACCATACATTTTTGTTTACCTATCATGGTATTACTCAAGATGAAGTGAACCTTCCTCATTCTTGTTAGGTGTTAGGAATTCGTTATATCCTTATTCCATTACACAAGTCATCTTAGTTAAGTTATAATTTTCATTAACATCTTTTTACTAATCCAAAGAGGCTTAGATGAAAGATTAACTAAGCATGCCAACTTAATAAGTTGCATTTTACGTAAGGAATATTGTAATTAAATCCCTTCCATCCAAAAACATTCAATGACAATCGAAATAAGGATCCAAACAGCTTAAGAAATAGAAAAATGAAGAGAATATTACACCTTTCCTTCTAATAATGCTCAAGAAGAATGACACACAAATTTAAGTAACTCTTATACTTTTCAATTCATCATGGTGAAATACACATTTTACAAGACCATGCATTTCAGACATATTCATGTCAAACAACATCAAGATCAAAAATGAATACAACTTTTTTCTTTTAATACATTTTAATAATGAATCAGATTTCTTCATAAGAGATCCAAACTTTAAGTAACAAATACATCATAAAAGTTATTGCCTTCCTTTATCACTTATGAAGTCCATCTGTAAAAATTGCTAGCATGGGTTAGTTCATTGAACTGAGCATGATAAGCACTAAGCATTAAAATGATGTGCCTTCAACTAATTGTTTCATAAAACAAACTCGATTTTATGAAATAGCAAGGCCAATCAGATAGATAAATCATAAGAAATAACAATCATAAAAGGAAGAACAATATAACAACCAAATTAACATTTAGAAAGATCATGATATAATCAGCTCTCCTCAGCAATTGTTTTCTTATAAAGAATTATATTAGATAAGTAACATTTCATCCTAATTACTTATCTCCTTCTATTAAAGGTACTTACTATTTATTTCTTACGTAATTCAATCTGAATTAGAAATAAAGACACTAACTCCAATATTTTCCAAAAGTAGTGTTACTTTTAAGAAGCAAGAACCATCAAACTCAACATTACACAATTTCATAAAAAGATATCTACAACCAAGCTAATTCCAGCTTCATGAAAGGTTCTAGGATGAATCATCTACAACATAAAAAAAGAGATTCCCATTTCAGATGTTATATCCTAATTTTAAATTCCAAGATATAGCCTAAGTTCTCAAGTTAGGCCACACATTAGAATTAGGAAGTATTCACTCAATAAAAAACATATAACATTAATCACCCATAACAAATATTGATTCCTTCAATACAAGTCAAGTGAATGAGTAAGATGTATCAACAACTACTCAATGCATTCTTGAAAGTAATGCAATTGAACTGATCCAATCTATAAGCAAGATTAACACATGAGAGGAAGGATGAACTGAGAGAAAGAAAATTAGAACTTCCCTTCCAATTCGGTAAAATTTGAAATATCATTTCACAACTCAAAAGAGAGAGTGCAACATATAATATCCTACAGTCTCCAAAGAAAACAACGATGAAAAATTTACCTCAGAGGGTAAAAGAGAGAGGAGTCAGTCAACATGTTTAAAAGAGGATTCCAAATTTCTTTCACAAGTAAATAAGGTCATAAAAGGACTGGTACAGACCATAACACAAATCCTTGAACTCTTTTAAACATAGAGACATGCATTAGAAGATACTAGTCTGAATTATGCGAATGCATTATGCAAGTTAGATTTCAAAATAAGGTTCTCCCAAAGACGATACAATTCTTAAATTTGGTATAGAATTACACAAAGACAAACACAGAATATATTATTAATTTTCTATATATTTCTGCTCAACATATTTGGCTAATATATAGCCAATATAATAGAAGAACTACTTCCTAGAAAATAGGAAGTCAACAAACAACTTACCCGTTTATAACTTTACGGGTACAACAAAACTCTATAATAATATATTGTTAAAACAATATATTATAACAATTGTAATATCAACTCAACATAATTATAATCTAACTTTTATAATAATGTGAGCACTAATAATAATTCCTAACATTCCCCCCCTTAGTGCGAACATGGGGAAAACCTGCCTTTGTACTTGCACCTGCTCATGATCTGGTGATTTTCACAGGATGATCACAAACCTCAGGGATGGTTTTGCAAACGGTTGACCACAAACCGAGAATGGTGGTTTTGCAATTGGTTTACCACAAACCACAAAGTGATGGTTTTGCGAATGGATTACCAACAACCAAGAATGGTGGTTTTTCTATTGGTTTACCACAAACCACAAATGAAGGTTTTCAAGTGGTTTACCTACAACCACATCATGATGTGCCAAGTACTATCATCGGCCCTCATCACATTTCACTGTAGGGAATAACATAGGAAATTCTGCTGACATCTGTTGCTCATACATACATAGAAAAAACTGACATACTGGAAATGGAACATTGGAATCATGTTCCCCCCCTTAATGTGAAATTTCCACTTATTCAATCACGAACACTGCAAATAGGAACACGTCTGGAACTCTAAAAAAACATGACAAGAAGCACACGACATAAGCTAAAAACAAATGCCACCAAATCATCTGTGCGGCCCCGTCGTTGGCAACTGACGAGAGGTCGTTGAATGACCTCCAACCTCCGTTTGCCTCCTACCTCCTGTTGTACATACCGCTTAGGTCAGAGAAATGTGCTCAGACTTCTTTTCCGAACTTCTCATTTTTCGTAAAAGATGGTCTTTGTATTCTTTAGCTGTCAACCTTTTTCTTTTTAGAGATCTAGGTGGTTAAAATTCACTGTCACCTTCATATCCTTCTTCTAAATTTAGCATAGCTGAATTTTCTTGATCTTGTATATTTTTTATGTCTTTTTCCATGGTTATTGGTTCCATGAGAATACATTGTTTTCTTCTTTTCTTGACCATTGTGAGACAGGTGTCAGATACAACCGAAAATGCACTCTTCAAATATAAATAGGGTGTCGAATACAATCGAGAATGCACCCTTTACAATATAGATTTAAAAAGTAATCACAACAAATTACTTTTTAAATTTACATAGATACATCTATATTATAAATCAAATAATTATTCTAACATGAGTAATATGTGAAGAACAAATAACAATAAAAATCTTAAAAATTCCAAAACATAAACAATAAACAGTGATTATACTATCCACGGCAATGAATATTTTGCAGGCCGTTCGTGCATGACAGTTCAGAATTCGTTGCAGGTCGCAGGCACATCCGATCCTCACGTGGACTGCAGGCATCGAGTTCACGTCCGTGGGTGATCAGGCACGTCCATGTGCATAGGTCAGAGTTGCAGGTTGTGGACGTCTTGCATCCATGCAGGTCAGCGCTTCCACATGCATTTGCCAGGGCCGTATGATACAAACAAAGCAAATCAGAGAAGCTTGGAGTCCGTAGGCATTAATGCCTCTATTTGGTGATGTCTAAGGATCCAATCGCACTCCTTCGTAGCCTGGAACAGATCAATATTTGAATATATCAGACATTTTTATACCTTGTCTCCACGGCATCATGTATGGCAGGTCGCTTTATTGCACGGGATGTCCATGGCATCCCTCTCATATGTATCCTCCCAACGCTGCCCTTAATACCTTAAATTCTGCTAATGTGCTCCCGATGGGATTTTGAACACTATGTAATTGATAAACTAATATCAAGCTAAGAACATAGAATCATTTCGCTCTGATACCAAATCTTAAATTTGGTACAGAATTACACAATACGAACACAAAATATATTATTAATTTTCTATATATTTCTGCACAACATATTTGGCTAATATATAGCCAATATAATAGAAGAACTACTTCCTAGAAAATAGGAAGTCAACAAACAACTTACCCGTTTATAACTTTACGGGTACAACAAAACTCTATAATAATATATTGTTAAAACAATATATTATAACAATTGTAATATCAACTCAACATAATTATAATCTAACTTTTATAATAATGTGAGCACTAATAATAATTCCTAAGCACAATAACAAATGATGTAGTACATTATCCACATCAAGAAGGAGATGTATTAACCAGAATTTTTCTAAACAACTTACATGAAATAACAACCTTCAAAAGTCATTCCCAATCATCAAAAGTTTCAGTTAGAGGAACCAAGTCCTAATCATTCTTTCAAAATGAAAGAGAAACAATCAGTAAGATCGACTCACATTCGCAACCTCACAGAGGTGAGAGAACCTATCTTTTGGATAGACGAAAAAGATCCATCTAGGTTTGATTTCAAAGAATGTGCAAAATAAGGATGACATGACTTAGCTACAGGTGCACAAGTCAACTAAAGAAATGATTAGATAATCAGATTCCTTTCATTCCATTTCTATGGATAGAATCAACTACACAAATCTACTAATTTGTCAAGACATTCTATTCCTTCAACATACTTAGAGATCATAGAAAATGAAGAATCTAGAAACCCTTCATACTGAACCTATTGGTTATTCCTAGATCACGAAACGTCAACCCAAAATCTGTATATACATTCATTAAATCTTCCCGAAACCACAACAGTAAGGTTTCAACAAACTTACACTAGCAAGTTAGCTTAAGAGGTTTACTCAGATAAAAAAAAAAGTCTAAACGATCATTATCTAACTTGAAGGTGAAGAAAGACAACGAGATTGACATCTTGCAAGCTTGAGTAGAGCTAACGTGCATAGAACCAAATATCAACTCAAAAAAACCAACTCTCTCAAAAATCCTTAAATATAACAGAGCTTCATTTATCCAACTATTAGTCCAGTCTTCCAGAGTTTTAAAGAAAAACCCAAATACATATAAAGTTCAGAAAAGGGAGAATTCGTTCATTGTTATCTTCAAACAAGATATTTCCAAAACCTTAGTATCCAAGTAACCATTACCTCATAGTTTCCATAGAAAGAACTAGATCTCGAACAACTACTTTGAAGGAGTAAGAGAATAAATAAATCCTTCATTATTGTTTCCACAGAATTTGAATCCACAAAATAGTAAATCCAAACACCCTTTTTCAACTCAGCTTCCATTGAAATACAAGGTTCAAAGCAATGAAAGTTTCACAGTAAATTTCAAGAAGAAGTTACTCATTTAATGTTGCTTTCAAACAGTTTTGAGTCCACATAACATTTAATCCAAGCTTCCATATCAACACAGTTCCAACAGAAGTAACAAGACTCCAAACAACCAAAGATGTGACAGAGAAGAATACATTTCTTACCTCCTATCAACCATAACAGACAAACCCAGTTAAAAACCTTTAGCAACAATATATTTCCATAAACCCTTTTGAGAAGACAGGAAGGATTCACACATATTCAACATTATTCAAGGCTCAACCAAAATTTAAGGTACGATTCACCATTAAGCTTAACAGGAAACAACCCACATTCCACATTATCTAATAGAGATTCCTCCTCAGAAAAGTACAGAGAAATTTCAAGCAAGAATGAAAGATAAAATAAAAACCCATTGATCACAAGAGCAGAGTTGTTTTTATGAAGACATTTAGTAAAAGGTAGAGAAACTTAATGGGTAGATCCTATCATGCCTGATAGTGCTTCTATTGATTCGAAGAATATTTCCAGCTAAGCTTCCATAGTTCCTTCTTCTCCAATCGAAGTCAACAACCCAAAACTTCTTTCTCTTATGCCTCTTATACCTCCATTGGATTGAAAATAGTCCAGAGGAGCCAAAAATAGCAACAGATTGAAAACTAAACTCTTCTAGTTTAGGAAAAATTGAAAACTGAACTGCTATTTCAAGAACTAGATATCCCCATGTAAAGAAAAAATTGACATGAACGAATGACCAAACAACCTCCCAAAAATCCACTTGCATGGTTTCCAAGGCATTTTGCTTGCCAAAACCTATGCTCATTAATGCACTTACATTCAACTCTCCCACCTAAATCTCCATGCCACTACCATCTAAAATTGGTGAACTCAAATTCAACTAAAACATGCATCTTTTAACTCTAGATATAATTCTAGCTTTGGGTATTCCCTCTATCTTCCATGCCTCTGCCAAAACTAATAGTACCAAATTATGTAAATTCAAATAAAATCACTTAAATTCCCATGAAACCATCGCCACTACCTCTCGGTAGCCATATGACCCCCTTAGGTCCCCTTTCATCTTAACATTAGTTTAGGTTAGATAAACATTAGTTTAGGATTTGACCTTAGGTTAGATAAAAGTATTTACCTTAGGTCTTTCAAATTTTCCATAGAAAACATGCCATCATAGATTAAGTCATGTCCCATAGTAGTTTAGTATTAGGTAATAGGTCCTAGATAGGTCCCTTATTACCTTAGGTTATTTCAAAACCCACACCCGTAAAGTATACAAACTTAGGTTAGGGTGAAACATGAATAATTTAGAATAGATCTAAGGTAGGTCTAGTTTACCTTAGGTTAGAATCCAATTAGGATAGATCTTAAAGATCTAGGACTAAGGTTTTACCTTAATAGTCCTGAAGTAGGTCCTTATCCTCCTTACGCCATTCAACGTCCTTAAGAAATTAACAAGAAGATCCGAGTTCACAATTTACAACAATATGCAAAGCAAGGACTTCAAAGAAGGATCAATAAAATTGTATACATACAAGGACTCAATCCTTTATTACCTTCAATTTTTGAATGTCAGTTTTTCATACAGACCAGGTAAGAAGAATTGAAGCATACCTTGGATCAATGGAATTGATCCAAGGTTTTTGCTATTATAGAAAGATAAATTTGCAAACAACATCACCATTTTACAACCTTACCGAACTCAAGAAGAATGGATCCCTTGCAAGAAAGTACCGAAATAATTTATCCATTGCAAACATGATTTTCAACAAGTAAAAAAGAATACACCTTCTTAGGAAAAATCACATGTCAACATTTGCAATGTAAAGAGGAAAAAGTCAACAGTTTGTCAAAGATGTTACATACTTCCCTCCTAAAAAGAATCATCATCCCGATGATTAACTTAGTTAAGCA
Organism: Taxus wallichiana var. yunnanensis; assembly: GCA_018340775.1. NCBI lineage: Eukaryota > Viridiplantae > Streptophyta > Pinopsida > Cupressales > Taxaceae > Taxus > Taxus wallichiana. The sequence goes on along the minus strand of JADAXU010000059.1, from coordinate 5,437,353 downwards.
ATTTGCATCAAGGACAATCAAATTATTATCTTTCCTTCCATATGTTCAAAACAAAACTGGATTTTAAAATTCCATAATCAACATTAACGTAGCTGTCCATTTTAAATAATGTAATGTCTACCCAAAACTAGTATATTTATTGACATAATAAGAATAAAATATTAATACTTTATCAGTCAATAAAATTAATTCTATTCAAACAAATATGGAAAAGTAGTTTTCATATCTTCCATATTTTCCCATGTTGTACTTTCCTCATTAAACTAATCCCACTGGACCTTACATTGACATATTTCATGATTTCTTAAGTGTAACTGGCGAGTTTACAACATTCTAATAGGTTTAACCATGATTATTCCTGGGTCTTAGACCTGTAAGGAATTCTAATTTAACACATGTGATAAATATGAAACATATTTCTTAAGCAAATAAATATGGAAAACATCATGCATTCATGATAAAGTAGGAGGTAATGCTAAACGATAAGATACATGGTTGATTACTTCAACATTTTCAAAAGGTCCCACATATTGAGGTGATAACTTGGAAGCCTTGCCAAAATTTATAGAACTATTTTTGGTTTAACTCGAATAAAGAACTTCTCTCCAAGTTCAAATTTCCTATCAACCCGCTTCAGATCAACATGTATATTTTTCCTATCCATTGCTTTCTTTCAAGTGTTCATGAATCATTTTAACTTGTTCCATTTCTGTAAGGATTTCAGGTCCAATTACCTCTCTATCCTCAATGTTGTCCCAACTAACAAGGGTTCTACATTTCCTTCCATATAATGGTTCAAAAGGTGCCATCTTCAAAGAGGCGTGATATGTGTTATTATATGCAAACTCAACTAATGGAAGGTACTCTTCCCATTTATACTGCTGATCCATGCAATAAATTCGTAACATATCCTCTAAAACTTGATTCACTCTTTCAGTTTTCCATCTGTTTCCGGATGATATGTAGAACTGAAATTCACTTAGTTCCTAAAGCTACATTTAGTGTTTTCCAAAATCTTGAAGTCATTCTAGGATCTCTATCAAATATGATCAATTCAGGTACTCCATGTATTATGAAAATATCATGTACAAACCTTTTTGCTAAAACATGTGAATAATTCTAGGATCTCTATCAAATATGATCAATTCGGTACTCCATGTATTATGAAAATATCATGTACTGACCTTTTTGCTAAAACATGTGAATCATGCTTAAGATTACTAGAAATAAAATGTGCTACCTTCATTAGTTTATCCATAACAACTAAAATAACATCATGTTTATTTCTTGACATAGGCAACCCTTGTACAAAATCCATGCTTATCACTTTCCATTTGTATTGCGGTATGCTTTGTGAGGATACAATAAACCAACCTAATGTATATGCTCAGCTTTAACACGTTGACATTCTAAACAATGTGTCACAAACTCAATAACATCTTTTTTCATCCCTTTCTAGAAATATTGTTGTTTTATATCAGAAAACATCTTTGTAATGCCAGGGTGTCTAGAAAAAGGTGAATTGTGAAATTCAGCCAATAATTTCTTTCTTAAATCATTTAGCAAAGGTATGTATACTTTGTTTTCAAACCCTAAGATTCCTTCATTATCAAATTGAAAACCCTTATATCTCACATCATTTGGATCTGCAGAAAGTGATATTTTTACTTGCTGAAAATAAGAATAAGATTCCATAACACTTTTTACCTCATCTTTAAACTGAGTTCTCAAAATTATAAGAGCAGAAATGTGCTTCCTATGTCTTATAGAATATACTACTCTATTTTCCTTTCTTTAATGTAACTTATGTCAAAATCATATTGAGATAGAAATTCTAACCATCTTCGCTGTCTTGCATTCAGATTTGGCTGAGTAAAAATATACTTCAACCCAAGATGATCAGTTTTTATTTCAAAAGGTTTACCAAGAAGATAATGCCTCCAAAATTGAAGTGCATGAACAATGGCAGTAAGCTCTAGATCATGTGAAGCATAATTAAGCTCATGTAACTTGAGGTTTCTACTTTTGTAAGCTATGAAATGACCCTTTTGTAACAGAATACCTCCAAGACCTTCCCGAGATGCATCTTATTACAACAGTAAAGTCTCCATTAGGGTCAGGTACAAACAAAAATAGGTGTAGAAGTTAACTGATCCTTCAAATTTTTAAATGTAGATTCACATTTTTCATTCCATACAAATTTCTTATCCTTTTTCTATAATGAAGTTATTGGTGCAACAACCTTGGAGAAATATTTAAAAAACTTCCTATAGTAACTAGCAAGACCCATGAAGCTTCTAACTTCATGTACATTCTTGGGTGTAGGCCACTCAATTATAGCTACAATCTTAGAGGGATCTACAACTATTCCATTTTTGCTTATAACATGACCCAAATAGTGCACTTCCGTGTCATAGAAAGAACATTTAGACAACTTACCAAACAATCATCTCTTCCTCAAGATTTCCAAAACTATCTTTAAATGCTCATGGTGTTCTTCAATAATTTTAGAGTATATGAGAATATCATCCAAGAATACAAGAAAAAATTTGTCCAAGTATTCTTGAAAAATATTATTCATTAAATTCATAAAAGTTGTAGGTGCATTTGTTAATCCAAATGGTAAGACTGTGAATTCATAATGTCCATACCTCATTCTAAAAGATGTTTTATGAATGTCTTCATCCTTAATTCATAACTGATGATATCTAGATCGAAGATCTATTTTAGAATATACTGATGCTCCACACATCTGATCAAATAGATCGTCAATCCTAGGAAGTGGATATTTGTTCTTAATCATTGCCTTATTTAACATTCTATAATCGATACACAATCTAAGTATTCCATCTTTCTTTTTAACAAAGATTACCGGTGCTCCCCAAGGTGAGACACTCAGTCTAATCAAACCTTTAGAAAAAGTTCTTGCAATTGTGCCTTAAGCTCTACCAATTCAATAGTAGTCATTTGATAAGGTGCCTTAGAAATAGGCTCGGTTCTAGGTTTGATTTCAATCATGAAGTCAAATTCTTTTTGGGTGGAAGACCTGGTAATTCTTCCGGAAACACATCACTAAAGTTTCATAACAACAGATATCGTTCTAAGAAATCATTGATTTCTTCAGTATATTCAGAAATTTTTACTGCATATAAGGTATAACCCTTATTTTTGGCCTTTTTAAGTTGTATAATTGACAATTTCCTAACTAAAATTTCACGTTTTACACCCTGAATGTCTACTATTTTATGTAGGTCATCTAAACAACTAATGTGTTTTTCAAAATAGTCAATTTTTTCTTTATGCTCAGCTAACCAATTAACACCTATGATTACATCATAAGACCCCAAAGGAGCAATATAAAGATCAACTTCTGTGGAAAAACTAGGTAAATCAAGGACTGCCCCAAAAAGACATACTAATTGTATGAACAAAATTATTCCCATAATGTACAACCCATGATTTATGCATTTTTCCAACTTTTCTTTTTAATTTCCATACTTGATTTAGTAGACATAAAACATTTAGTAGCTCCAGTATCAAAAATAATAGTTACAGGTATGCCAAATAACTTACCCGAAACCTCTATGGGTGTGATTTACTTTTTAGCCTATTTGTCAGCTACTGTAGCGTGTATCTTGTGTTGCTAATTATGGTCATCCTTTTTCAAAGGACATTGATTTACATAATGATCTTTTCCACAATTATAACAGCCTCCTATAGGTCCCTTTTTAGGCTCAAATTTATTTCTAGCCTTAAAGTTATCATTCTAACCTCCATAGGACTTTTGTCCATTATTATTGTTCTTGACAAAATTATTTCGTACATTAGCAATAGACTTATTTGTTGCTGTTTTCTTATTATTATCTATTGAAAACTTATTTTTCATACCAAAATTTTTCCATGGTCCTTTCCTAGGTACGAGAGATGATGAATAGGACTTTAGAACTTTCTTTCTGAATTCCTCATTATGAGTAGAAATTGCCTTTAATTTATGTTCCTGCCTTACGGTTTTTTTAACAACCCTTTCCATAGTGGTTGGGCTTTGAACATCCACCTCTCCTCCTATGATGGGATTTAATCCCATGATAAATTTCCATATCCTGAACTTCTCTTCAGTTTGATATTGAGGTACATACTTAAGGAGTTTAGTAAACCACTCACAGTACTCTGTTACAGTTAATTTTTTTGGGATAAGTTCTGAAATTTAGTCATTTTCTGATCATAATAAAGTTATGACAGCCATCGTTGCATAAAATAACTTTTAAATTGATCCCAAGTAATATTTGTTTCATTAATGTTCAAGTCAGCTTTATGACTATCCCACCATGAATATACTTCTTGGGAAAGTTGATATGCTCCCCATATTGCCTTTGTTTCCTATGAAAAGTTCCTTATTGCAAATTACTTCTCCATTTCACTAAGAAAATTCTCAGCTCCATCTCCAAATGTGGTGCTATCAAACTTAGGTGGACTTATCCTTTTTATATCATTAGTGAGTTCAGCTGTTAGCCTTGCCTTTTATTTTTGGCTGATCAGGTATGTTTACATTATTGTTATCAACACCTAAATTTTCTGCATTGGTGTTGTCCACAGGAGGTGGCTGATTGTTATTACCAACGATCTTCTTCCTCCTCATTACCCATTACTTATTTGTTCAAGTACAGCCAAATGATCTCTTGTGTCCAATAGGGCAGCAAGGATCTCATCAAGTTTTTGGGTAGTTGCTACTTCTCCACGGGGGTGGGTTATTTACAACATTTCCTCTTGTTCTAACCATTTTATGTTAACAAGAAAATTTAATTTTTATCAAATTATGGACACAATAGGTCCAAGAGCTACAACCTTCAGCTCTAATACCAAGATGTAACATTCCCATTTTAAGAATTTAGAAACAAGGGAATTTTTTTTTTTTGAATACATAATGTTCTCTGTTATAAATAATCATAATTTAGAACACACATTCCATGCCAATCAATCTCATAACAGATAACCATATGTAATTGTAAATGACTCGGTGAACTACCGATCTCTCATTTCATGACTCATTTTCTAACCAATCTCTCATGTTAACTTAAAGTGTTGAATACAAAGTGTATACTAAGTATTCCTAGTTCTCTTACCCTGTTCTAGGTATTGAGTGTTCTATTTAAGAAACCTATATGAATATTTGTTACCAATATTCATCTGAAATCCCATTTCTTAAACTAGGTGACATAAGACAATGCAACCAATAGCTTACAGTACTTTGGAAAAATATTTCTAACATGCTATACATGTTACTATTCCTAGACGGCATACTCGTCAAATGAAATATGTCCTTCACCCCACTCATCTGTTATCTAGAATGGTCTTCACTAAATTCTGTCAGTTCACTTGTTCAAGGTTTGACCCTAACCTAGGTTAGCAACATAAATCAGGATAGGGAACCATTTGTGATGACTAAGGGTACATAGGCATACTCAATCAACCTAAGTTGATTGGATGTGTCTAGTTACCCTGAGCCATCAAGAGTCACTCCCTGTGCTAACTCATAATACTAATCTGACCTAGAGTGAAACTAAGATCAAGTCCAAGTTTATGTAGACCTAGATGATCCAATATTGAAGGGTGTTACAACATGTCAACTGCAACACTGTATCCTCGTGAAGACCCAAGTCTTCATGAAGGTACAGTTCTACAGTTAGCATGTGCCAATATCTAATAGAATTACCCATCTTGGTGTACATATCACATATGAGAGTTTATTACTCACTTAAGTTTCATAATTAAGGTTTGGCTATAACTACACTACTGAATTGTGAATTACTTTAGGTCTTAATATTATCATTCCTAATTGAGTTATTAATGTACTTCATAAACCTATGATTGCTTTAGGTTCATTAATTTTTTTATTAAAGTTCATTTAATCAAACAAAAACAACAACCTTCATAAGATTTACTTAGTATAACTCAACCATTCATAGTCTTTTTAAGATCCAAAATAGGTTCTATTATAATATACTTCATAGAGATGAAGTCTAATTGATAAATAATCACATATACCATACATTTGTTGTTTACCTATCATGGTATTACTCAAGATGAAGTGAACCTTCCTCATTCTTGTTAGGTGTTAGGAATTCGTTATATCCTTATTCCATTACACAAGTCATCTTAGTTAAGTTATAATTTTCATTAACATCTTTTTACTAATCCAAAGAGGCTTAGATGAAAGATTAACTAAGCATGCCAACTTAATAAGTTGCATTTCAGTAAGGAATATTGTAATTAAATCCCTTCCATCCAATTCATTCAATGCCAACTGAAATAAGGATCCAAACAGTTAAGAAAGAGAACAAATGAAGAGAAGATTACACCTTTCCTTCTAATAATGCTCAAGAAGAATGACACACAGATTTAAGTAACTCTTATCCTTTTCAATTCATCATGGTGAAATACACATTTTACAAGACCATACATTTTAGACATATTCATGTCAAACAACATCAAGATCAATAAAGAATACAACTTTTCTTCTTTTAATACATTTCAATAATGAATCAGATTTCTTCATAAGAGATCCAGACTTTAAGTAACCAATACATCATAAAAGTTATTTCCTTCCTTTATCACTTACGAAGTCCATCTATAAAAATTGCTAGCATGGGTCAGTTCATTGAACTGAGCATGATAAACACTAAGCATTAAAATGATGTGCCTTCAACTAACTGTTTCATAAAACAAACTCTTCTTTTATGAAACAACAAGGCCAACAGATAGATAAATCATAAGAAATAACAATCATAAAAGGAATAACAATATAACAACTAAATTAACATTTAGAAAGATCATGATATAATCAGCTCTCCTCAGCAATTGATTTCTTATAAAGAATTATATTAGATAAGTAACATTTCATCCTAATTACTTATCTCCTTCTATTAAAGGTACTTACTATTTATTTCTTATGTAATTCAATCTAAATTAGAAATAAAGACACTAACTCCAATATTTTCCAAAAGTAGTTTTCCTTTTAAGAAGCAAGAACCATCAAACTCAGCATTAGACAATTTAATAAAAAGATGTCTATAGCAAAGATTATTCCAGCTTCATGAAAGGTTCTAGGATGAATCATCTACAACATAAAAAAAGAGATTCCCATTTCAGATGCTATATCCTAATTTTAAAGTCCAAGATATAGCCTAAGTTCTCAAGTTAGGCCACACATTAGAATTAGGAAGTATTCACTCAATAAATAACATATAACATTAATCACCCATAAAAATATTGATTCCTTCAATACAAGTCAAGTGAATGAGTAAGATGTATCAAAAACTACTCAATGCATTCTTGAAAGTAATGCAACTGAACCGATCCAATCTATAAGCAAGATTAACACAGGAGAGGGAAGGACGAACTGAGAGAAAGAAAATTAGAACTTCCCTTCTAATTCAGTAAAATTTGAAATATCATTTCACAACTCAGAAGAGAGAGTGCAACATATAATCTCCTACAGTCTCCAAAGAAAACAACGATGAAAAATTTACCTCAGAGGGTAAAAGAGAGAGGAGTCAGTCAACATGTTTAGAAGAGGATTCCAAATTTATTTCACAAGTAAAGAAGGTCATAAAAGGACTGGTACAGACCTAACACAAATCCTTGAACTCTTTTAAACATAGATACATATATTAGAAGATACTAGTCTGAATTATGTGACTGCATTATGCAAGTCAGATTTCAAAATAAGGTTCTCCCAACACGATACAATAACAGTGACAATAGTACATTATCTAGATCAAGAAAGAGATGTATTAACCAGAATTTTTCTAAACAACTTACATGAAATAACAACCTTCAAAAGTCATTTCCAATCATCAAAAGTTTCAGTTAGAGGAACCAAGTTCTAATCATTCTTTCAAAATGAAGGAGAAAACATCAGTAAGATCGAATCACTTTTCAACCTCACAGAGGTGAGAGAACCCATCTTTTGGATAGACTGAAAAAGATCCATCTAGGTTCGATTTCAAAGAATGTGCAAAATAAGGATGACATGACTTAGCTACAGGTGCACAAGTCAACTAAAGAAATGATTAGATAATCAGAATTCCTTTCATTCCATTTCTATGGATAGACTCAACTGCACAAATCAACTAAGTCATCAAGACATTCTATTCCTTCAACATACTCAGAGATCATAGAAAATGAAGAATCTAGAAACCCTTCATACTGAACCTATTGGTTATTCCCAGATCACGAAACATCAACCCAAAATCCATATATACATTCGTTAAATCTTCTTGAAACCACAATAGTAAGGTTTCAACAAACTTACACTAGTAAGTTAGCTTAAGAGGTTTACTCAGATAAAAAAACTCTAAATGATCATTATCTAACTTTAAGGTGAAGAAAGACAATGAGATTGAAATCTTGCAAGCTTGAGTAGAGCTAACATGCATAGGACCAAATATCAACTCAGACAAAACCAACTTTCTTGAAAAATCCTCAAATATAACAGAGCTTCATTTATCCAACTATTAGTCCAGTCTTCCAGAGTTTTAAAGAAAATCCCAAATACATATAAAGTTTAGAAAAGGGATAATTTGTTCATTGTTATCTTCAAACAAGATATTTCCAAAACCTTAGTATCTGAGTAACCATTACCTCATAGTTTCCATAGAAAGAACTAGATCTCGAACAACTAAGTTTTAACTGAAGGAGTAAGAGAATAAATAACTCCTTCATTATTGTTTCCACATGAATTTGAATCCACAAAATAATAAATCCAAACACCCTTTTTCAACTCAGCTTCTATTGAAATACAAGGTTTGAAGCAATGAAAGTTTCACATTAAAGTTCAAGAAGAAGTTACTCATTTAATGTTTCTTTCAAACAATTTTGAGTCCGCATAACATTTAATCCAAGCTTCCATATCAACACAGTTCCAACAGAAGTAACAAGACTCCAAACAACCAAAGATACAACAGAGCGAGAAAAACCCGGTTGAAAAACATTTAGCAACAATATATTTCCATAAACCCTTTTGAGAAGGTAGGAATGATTCACACATATTTGACATTATTCAAGGCTCAACCAAAATTTAAGGTATGATTCACCATTAAGCTTAACAGAAACAACCCACATTATACATTATCTAACAGAGATTCCTCCTCAGAAAGTACAAATAAATTTCAATGATGAATGAAAGATAAACTAAAAACCCATTGATCACAAGAGTAGAGTTGTTTTTATGAAGACATTTAGTTAAAGGCAGAAAAACTTAATGGGTAGAGCCTATCATGCATGATAGTGCTTTTGTTGATTTGAAGAAGATTTCTAGCAGAGCTTCCATAGTTCCTTCTTCTCTAATCGAAATAAACAAACCAAAATTTCTTTCTCTTATGCCTCTTATACCTCCATTGGATCGAAAATAGTCCGAGTAGCCAAAAATAACAATGCAGTTGAAAATCGAACTGCTGGTTTAAAGAACCGAGATATCCCCATGCAGAGCAAAAATTGATAAGAACGAATGACCAAACAACCTCCCAAAAATTAACTTGCATGGTTTCTGTTAGTGCAAAATCACAGCACCCCTGGATGCACATCAGGCTTCTAGGTTGATGTTCAGGCATCCAGTGTGATTGCACAACATGGAAACCTCTCTCCAAGCGTGGGACTTGTGAAATTGAGAGAGGAATCTCCAGAGAAGGCTGGTTCCTACTCCTAAACTACCTGCCACAAGCTATTCCAGTGCAGGAAAGCTAATCTAATCCTAATCTAACCATGCCAAGGAGACAGAGAGAGAGAGAGAAAAGGAAAAACAGCAAAAGCCTACACTAAAACGGTGATACACCAGAGAAGGAGAATGTTGGACATCTATCAAAACTGCCATGGGACAAAGAGAGGTGAGCAATGGGAAGGATGGACAGATGCATCACAAGCCCAAGGATAGATTTCACACAGAAAATGTCCCAAAAATCCATGAACACAGCTCCAAACCTGTAATGAACATTCAAACATGCACAAATACCTGCAATGAAGAGAGGAAGAAGAGAACAAGCAAAAACGAGGAAGGATGGACAGATGCATCACAAAACATGTTTTGTTGCTCCAGAAGTTTGCACAGAACATCATTCCATTAGTAAAAGGCAAAAACGCCATTACAGAGCAAGGGAGGAGGTTCCAACTCCATTTTCAACCCTAGAGAAGAAAAGAAGGGAGGGCCGAGCTGAAAGAATGAACAACTTCTTTTTTTTTTTTTTGTTGAAAAATGAGCCAAATCTGGCTTTTACATTGCATGGGCCGAGCCCAGGGGACAGAAAACGTGGGAAAACGTGCAAGCCCATTCCTCATTGACTGCAGATGCATTAAATCAGCATGGAGGATCTTACCAACCCATACCCTGTCACTTTGAGTGATTTTGGAGGAGAATGCAACCCATTTGTATTAATTTGGCCGCTAAAATGTCACTTCTGGCCGTGCAGAAGAAGAATGCGACCCATTAGCATTAAAACGGGTTGTTGAAAGGTCGCTTCTGGCCATTACCACACGTCAGAGCCGTTTCTCGATTTTCTCTCTTCAGACTACACCAAAACTCAAGATTGATCCCAGAATCATGTAGAGCATCTCAACAGCTTTCCGTTGATATAAAGAACGTGGAAATCCGAGCTCTGGATCAAAAGATATGGCGATCTGAAGATTTAGGGCACGGAACAGATCAAAACGAATTTTAAAATGTTTTCCCACTCTTCACCATCTGGACGACATGTGGCACGTGCTGATTGGACGAGCAATTCTCTCTCCTCCATCTTTTGCAGGCTTTCCTTTTGAAATTGCTTGTGGGCCCCTTAAACTTGGACACGTGGCGCCATTTCATTGGTTCGGTTCAGCGCTCGATAACTCGCCCCTTTGACCTTTTGACTTTTTCTCCTGTGAGGACACGTGGCAGTTTCTGATTGGTCTTCGGCTCCTTCGGCTCCTTTGCGTACTTCGCTTCCATTTGTCTGGATGTCCCATTTGATTTTGGGCCCTTTGTGCTCATTTCGGCCGGTTCGGGCATTTTGCGTCCATTTGTCCCAGATGTCCCATTTGATTTTGGACCCTCTGGACTCATTTCGGCCGATTCGGCCGGTTCGGGCATTTTTGGCCCGCTTGTCCCACTTTGCTTCGGACTGACTTGACTCTTTTCGGCCGGTTCGGCCGGTTCGCGCCTTTTTGGCCCGATTGTCCCATTTGATTTTGGACTGTCTGGCCCTTTTTCGCCCGGTTCGGCCGGTTCGTGCCTTTTTGGCCCGATTGTCCCATTTGCGTCCCTCTCAGCAGTTAGCCAATTTTTTCTCGGTCGAACCGGCATTTCGCGCCCGCCACGTACTTTTGTCCCAGATGTCCCTGTTGCTTTGCGGGCTGTTTGTGCTTACTTGGCCTAGCCCGGCCGGTTCGGGGCTTTTGTCCCAAATGTCCCGATCCCCCTAGGACTAGGACTTAGTCATTTTACGATTTTTTCTGGATCAACCTACTTGCCTTCTGCAACCTTTTTTCGCATTTTCTCAGAGCTTGCTCTTTTCCTCTCAGACAGGGAACTTAGAAAATATTTGAGGGGACTCTAGCAACATGATTTTTGGCCCCGAATCAATCAATTTTCCCGGACTTGAATATTCGATGCATGTTATCAAAATTACCCGGGGTGGTGAAATTTTGACAACAATTTCTAAGGTAGTTTTCTTGCCAAAAGCTATGCTCATTAATGCACTTGCATTCAATTCTCCCACCTAAATCTCCACGCCACTGCCATCTAAAATTGGCAAACTCAAATTCAACTAAAACATGCATCTCTTAACTTTAGTGATAATGCCAGCTAGGCATTCCCTCTATCTTCCATGCCTCTTGCCAAAACTGGTAGTACCAAATTTTATAAATTCAAATCAAATCACTTAAATGCCATTAAAACCATCACCACTGCCTCCCAATAGCCATGTGACCCCCTTAGGTCCCCTTTCATCTTAACATTAGTTTAGGTTAGATAAACATTAGTTTAGGATCGACATTAGGTTAGATAAAAAGTATTTACCTTAGGTCTTTCAAAGTTGCCATAGAAAGCATGCCATCATAGATTAAGTCATGTCCCTTAGTAGTTTAGTATTAGGTAATAGGTCCTAGATAGGTCCCTTATTACCTTAGGTTATTCGAACCCCACACCCGTAGAGTATACAAACTTAGGTTAGGGTGCAACAAGAATAATTTAGAATATATCTAAGGTAGGTCTATTTTACCTTAGGTTAGAATCCAGTTAGGATAGATCTTAAAGATCTAGGACTAAGGTTTTACCTTAATAGTCTTGAAGTAGGTATTCATCCTCCTTACCCCATTCAACGTCCTTAAAAAAATTAACGAGAAGAACTGAGTTCACAATTTACAACAATATGCAAAGCAAGGACTTCAAAGGAGCAATAAAATTGTATACATACAAGGACTTAGTCCTTTATTACCTTCAATTTCTGAATGTCGGTTTGTCATACAGATCAAGTAAGAAGAATTGAAGCATACCTTGGATCAATGGAATTGATCCAAGGTTTTTTTGTTATAGAAAGATAAATTTGCAAACAACATCACTAGTTTACAACCTTACCGAACTCAAGAAGAATGGATTCCTTGCAAGCAACATCATCACAAAAAAATGAATCCAAGTACAAAAATAATTTATCCATTGCAAACATGATTTTCAACAGTCAAAAGAATACACCTTCTTAGGACAAATCACATGTCAACGTTTGCAATGTAAAGAGGAAAAATTCAATAGTTTGTCAAAGATGTTACAATGGAAATATTTTTATTCGTAACCCTTTTATTTTAATCGAAGAGTGCATTGTGGAATTTGGGTGGTTTTAGAGAAGTGGAGCTTAAGAACCCAAAAAAATTGACTAGGGTTTCAGATTAGTATTTGGAGGCAAATCAAACAAAAGCAAATTAATTTCCAGGAAGGGTTTCTCTGTTGTCTTCCTAATTTATGATTGATAAAAAGATTATTATCTTTTAAGGTTACGCATTCTTCTTTGGTTTTTTGGAAAATAATTTATAAATCCATTTTTTGAGCATGTTTATTTTTCTTAAAACATTTTTGCTGTTCCGAGTTGTGTTTATTTGAAGTGCAAATCATTTTTGTGGGCTTTTAACTAGAAATTTTGGCATAAAGTTGTTGGCTGTAATGGGTTTTGTGAAATATGTTGAATCTTCATTGTGATGGTTCTCTTATCAGTGGAATTGTGTGGCTTCTCCTAGAGTTATTTTCAGCTGTATTTTATGGAAAAATATAACAAAATTAATTCGATTTACTCTGTTGATTTTGATGGGTTTGTAAAATAAAATATGGCCGTAGGTTGAGTAATTTTATTTATGAAAATTGTGGGTTTTTTTAACTTACATCCTTGATTGAAAATTTGAATGGATTTCAAGGCTTTGAAAAAAATTGGAAACACTTATGGGTTCTCATTTTTGTTTTTCCCTCTATCAGCCAGTGTATGTACGTGTGTAATCTGTAGTGTATGACTTACTCAAATGAGTGATTTAATATGTGTTAAGGAAATGAGTTTATGTGATTTTGGAATTAGTTTCTTAATAGAATGTATGACCATATTTTCATCGAATAAATGGTTATTTTTAGTTATTATAATGAATTATTGTTTATTGGTACTCATTTCTTAAAAAAGAAAGAGTGATATTCGATGACAATAAAAGATTAAGAGCTGTAATCTACATTCATGCATATAGTAGGGATGCTTAACCCTTTGTGCAGGGACACCTTGGAAAATGATATTGAAATAAAATAGAATGCTAGAAATTCAATTGGGTAATGATTTTATTGATATTAGTTTCCTTTCATTTGTAATTATCCTGAGATCCCTTGATTCAGAGGGTTGGATCACTTGATCCATGAATTTTCATTTATAGCATTTATTTTGTTATTTGAATTATATTAGCTAAATTTTTTTTCTCAAAAATTTTGAAAGTGGAAAATACAAGGGGAACCTTTGGTGAAATTTTTCTAGAATTTGATAGTCATTTTATGGATTTTAAATAAATGATTGACTTTCTTGGCCTAAGAATTAAAGCTGCATGGACGTGGGAAGAAAAATAGATTTATTTTACTTGTATGTTTTAGCTTTATTCATTGTTTGGAGTGGTTTCATGTGTGTAAAGATGGTGGATCTGACACAGTTCGGGATCTAGAATCCCTCACCCATCGCATGCCTTGCGATCAAGGAAGTGGAAGGAATGTATGTGAATCGGTCCTTCGAGGAATGCTTCACATATATTCCCTATGCATTTTCCATCACCAACTACGGGATTGCGGTGGTAGATTCCGAGCTTCTCTAACCCATTGCGGTTGTAATGTCTTTGTAATGTCTTTTTAGCTAACTAAGATGACTAATATTCTTATTTGTCAAAAATTAGTTGGGAATGTAGATTGAATTCTTTCTAGTTATTTGAATTGACACCCCCAAACATATAGTGTTGCGGGTTAAACATAGATGACTGAATCATTACACTCGGCTTGTGAAAGTTGGCATTGAATGAATGTTTTAGTATGTATCTTGGATCCAATTGTAATTATACTAATAGTAAAATGTATCCTCCTTGGAAATTTGTACCCTATATTAGTCCTATGATAAGGCCAAAATATGTCTCGTTAATGCACAATTAATGATCTTATTTTACTCTCCTTTTTATCAAGTTTGATGAATTTTGTGACTTTTGTTTTATCTAATGTAAGTTAGGATGTAATTGTCCATATTTTGTTGAATTTAGTTATAAAGTTTAAAAGATCTGTAATTCCTAACAAAGTGTGTGGAAATTCAGTTTTTGTAATAAAACAGGTCATAATAAGTCAAAGAACAAAGTATGAAGTGATCAACATGTTTTTGGGAGCCTTGGCTTTAATAAAACTTAGTTTGAACTTCCAAACTTATTTTCCATAACTTTTGGACTTAGTTTCGAACCCCAACACTTAGTTCCAAAACTCCTGCATTTAGCTCCGAACTTTCATGGTTAGATCAAGAATAATCCCCTTTAGTTCCGAAACTTCTCCAAAGTTCTAGAACCAATGGGAATCTATTATTTTGATGACATCCAATGATAGAGAAATCAATGAAGCCTTTCAATTAGGATCAGATCAGAAGATTTCTAATTCTTCCTACTCAAAGATCCAGGGATAACTTATCAAATAGTTATATGTCCAACAAGGTTCCAAATTCAACATCTATTTTGGGCATAATTTGGTTCCATCTGAATTGGTAGAAAAACTATGGCTGTAAATGCATATTTGAAAGAAATACATATATAAAGACCTGTAGATAGATTAAAAAAGAGGAATATATATATACATACACATAGAGATAGAGAGATAGAAATATTCAGTATGTTTTTGTAAGACAAAATATTTCAGCAATAAAATAGCCTCTCCATTTTGAGAGAATATTACTTTGTCAAATCTTGATCTAAGGTGGAGTAAGGGCCCACTCCTCCAAGAACTAGGATTCTCGTTTTATTGGTATTTATATTTCTAAAGAAAATAGTGTAGATCAATTAATTTTATAAATGTATTTGATTCTTTAAATTAAAATCTATTTTATACTTTTCCTCACTATGGTGTTATAGACTAGATTTTCATTTCTTTGTAAGATTTGTACAATATTTTTACCCGTGTGTTTATTTCAAAGCAAAGTGTGTTTACTTATGCATTGTGTGTTTATTTCCAACAATCCATTTATTCCTATACGAGTGTTTATTTCCAAGCAATTCATTCCAGCTATGAGTGTTTACTACAACAAGTTTCTTACTGAGAATAGAGATAATAAGGCTTTGACCATGGAATTATAAGTACATTGCAAAACCCCCTAGAAAATAAAATAACAAATAACTATAGTCAATTACTAGATTACTAAGATTTATTATTGCATATAGCTTCAGACACCCCTGGTTTGAATATGATATCAACAAAGAGTTGATTAAATGAAGGGAATAACAATGCTCATAATTTTTGGCACCGTTTTCGAGGACCCAATAGTTATAACTGTCTAATTAGGTGTCAACAAGAGCAACAATCATATATCTAGTAATTGGAGAATCTTCCCTACGTCATCATAAAATTTATGAGTAGACCAAAAGACTCCAAGGGTCGATTCCTCCCAAAAATATCTGAACAAGAATCATCAACATCTTCTCAATCAAATAAAGAAGTTGACCAAGAATGAGAAGCACCATTGTTCCTTGTTAGACAAGAAGCAAAATTTCCACCTTTGGAATTCTTAGATCAGTCACCAGAAGGAAGTAGAACATTTAGAAAGAGGATTATATCCCAAGACCCGTTTAGAGAAAGTTTTGATTCACAATTGAGTAGTCAACCTCCTACTCCTGACTTTTCACCTTCCCCAAAATAGATCACATACCATATTGATTGGGAAAAAATTCTAGAAGGTACTGCAAAAATGGCACGAGAAGTTGAAAGAGAACCTGATAGGACCTTTACTTATCTAATTCAGTTGGATGATGATGATACACCCATGAAGAATATTTCACCTGCACATTTACCCACATTTAGAGGAATGTCATTTGAAGATCTGAACAATTTCTGTTTGAATTTAAAAATCTTGTGTTAGAATTATGATTACAAAACAGATAATCAAAAGATAAACTTGTTTCCATCTACCCTAAAGGATGCAACAATGAGGTGGTTTATGGGATTAACATCTAATTCTATTACCACTTGGGCACAAATGGAAGTTTCCTTCTTGGAAAAGTATCAATACTACTCTTGTAGAGGAAGGAATAGGAAGGAAGAATTTTTCAAAATCAATCAAGAGGAGGGTGCGAATATGGAAGATTATTTAGATAGATTCCTCTTTGTGAGTAAAATATGTGGATTTGTACTACAAGAGGAGTTAAGAAAAACCATTTTTCTTAAAGGTTTGGATGATGAATCTAGGGAGCCCTTGATTTTATGGGAGGTGGAAACATTGATCAATTAAGAATGAATGATATTAAAGACATTTGTAGAAGCTATTCAAGAACAAGGGGTGGACCTAGAAAAGGAAAAATAGTTAAAATTCTGAACCCAAATATGAACAAACTAATGGATGAACTGAAAAACTTTAAAACAGACATTTTAGTTTAATTAACCTCCACCATGGATGGATTGCAAGCTAAAGAAAATGCTAAAACTGAACCATTAGCTATGTATTGTCCTAGATGTAAGAAGAAGCATACAATAAGAGATTGTCCCCTGGATAAAATAGAAATGTGCCTTATCTAGTGAATCTAGGGACCATGAGAGTAATGCATGTTCTCTTCTTCCATTTATTAAAAATCAGCTTAAACAAAGTAGCACTCCATCCACATCAGAAGAAGTAAATTTTTTCCAGAGACAACCTAGCCAAGGGAAGTTCATGCCCAGGTCAGTTCCTAACCCCTAGATGATGCCATGGGAAGCTCAGACAATACCAAAAATTTGGGGACAACCACCTTGGGTCCCTCAACCAACATATAATCCAGGGAATATCTTGGTATGCCCAAGGACACCAACAACCATGGTTTGGTCAAGGTAAATCGAATGCTTGGTCACAACCTAGGTGGAGTCCTAATAATTATGCTCAAGGGAGGATATATCCCAATCATAATCAATAAGCCATAATGGGTTCCCCATAACAAAATTCAGAAAACAAAAATGTGGCATAAACAAAAATGCCAACACAACCAATTGCTAATTCCAGAAAAAAAAACAACTCATATCTATGGGGAAAAATAAGAAAAACCAATGGATCTAAATGCCATGGATTGTAAAGATATTCAAACTAGATCTAGAAAATTAATTAGAAACCCACCTGTTATAATTACTGAAATGACATAAGAAACTAAAACCCCTAGTGTGGTTGTTCCCAAGAAAGATGAAAAAGAAAAAGATAAGGAGTCAGGTAGAAACTCTGCTGAAACTCCATTCCCAGAGAGATTTCAAGAAGTTATAGGGACCAAGGAATCTGAGTTGGTGTAGGAGTTGAGGAAATTAAATATTGAAATACCATTATTACAAGCAATCAAGGACATTCCAGAGTTAAACAAGTTAATCAAGATGTTATGTTTAAAAATACCTGGAAGGAAGAAGCAATACCCTAGGACTATTAAAGTAGATGGGAAACTTGCTGATTTATTAGCAGGAAAACTCTTACTTCCCAAATATGGAGATCCTGTAGCCTTGTTATTTCTATCTCTATAGGGAATAAAGATATACATAATGTTTTGATTTATTTGGGAATAACTATAAATATGATGATAGTGGACACTCTGAAAACATTACCATTAACAGGTATCCAACCTACTAACACCATATTGCGAGATGGTGGACCAGTCGAGCAAAACCATGAGGAGTTATCAAATATGTGGCGGTTATGGTGGAGTCATGGGAATATCCGGTGGACTTCCTTATATTGCAGCAAAAAGGTAAAACACTTGGTTATCATTTTGGGTAGACCGTGGTTAGCTATAGTTGTTTCCTTAATCAATTGTATATAAGGTGATATAACTATCTCAAATGGTAAGAGTTCTAAGAAAATTTCCTTATACCCCTCTACACAACCTTTTATTGATCAAGAGCAATTATGGGTTGATGATCCTGACACTAATAAATAAAATCTATCTACTTTGGCTATGATAATGTTGCAGGATCACGTACATGAGATGGAAAATATGATTAATCAACTGTTGAACGAACACCAAGTATCCTTGGAAAAATATGGCCTAGTTCGAAACCTACGGAATTAGTTCCGGAACCTATGGATTTAGTTCAAACCATCACATTTAGTTCCAAACGTTTGGACTTATCTCTAGAACCACATCAACAACGATCCCATGCAAATGCAAATAATTTCACTCCAAAGGAATGAGATTTATCTTAGGGAGGAGTAGAAATAGCCAAGGAATTAGTAGTTTCAGTTTCAAATATATTAGGAAATGGTGGGGAATTTTTGGAAAACAACAGCGACAAGGAGTTTGACCAACAACAAGATAAGTATCATAACTCTTCCTACTGTCCTTTGTCTAGTATTCTTTCTCAAGGGAATTTTGGAGATGTTGCTGCATATCATATGTTATTACCACATCCATGTCCACTAAAAACCTTAATGGAACCCTTTCAACAAATCAGTTCATCACATATTGGAACCAAACATGTTGAAATTCAATCGGGTAAAATTTTGAACATTAATAGCTGGCTGAAGAATGATGAAGAAGCTAATTTTTTCATGTTTTGAAGGATCATACTAGAGATTTTTATTGGGACTATAAAGACATGAAAGGAATCCATCCAAGTATTTTCACCCATCACATCTATACTGAAAAAATTAAACTAGTTAGGCAACCTCAGAGGAGGATTAATCTAGCCTTAAGGGACATAGTCAAGCAAGAAATTGAAAAACTATTACAAGTAGGTTTTATCTACCCTATCTTAGATAGTCAATGGGTGTCTCCTCTTGTAATTGTGCCTAAAAAGAATAGAAAATGGAGAATTTGTGTTGATTATAGGGAGCTGAAAAAAGCCACACTAAGAGATTATTTTCCCTTACCATTCATAGATCAAGTTTTGGACAACCTTGTAGGTAAACAATATTTTTCCTTCCTAGATGGCTTTAGTGGATATAATCAAATCAGATTTGCTACTGAGGATCAGGATAAAACTACCTTTACTTGTCCATGGGGTACCTTTTCCTATAGGGTATTTCCATTTGGACTATGTAATGCTCCAACAACCTTCCAAAGAGCTATATTAGCAATTTTTACAGACCTAATGAATGATTGTGTAGAGGTATACATGGATGACTTTATTGTACATGGAAACACATTTGATGATGCTTTGAAGAATTTGGATAGAGTACTAACAAGATGTGAGGAACACCATTTGTCTCTTAGTCATGAGAAATGTTTAATGATGGTTGATGAGGGGATTGTATTAGGACACCACATTTCAAAAAGAGGAATTCAGGTTGACCAAGACAAAATTAGGATTATTTCAAATTTGCTTGTTCCCCAAACCCCCATAGATATTAAGTCATTTTTAGGACATACTGGATACTATGAGCATTTTATTAAGGATTTTAGTAAAATTTCTACCCCCATGTTTAGTTTACTTACCAAGGATTGTGAATTTTGTTGGGATGAAAAGTGTCAACATGCTTTTGAGGAAATTAAAGAAAAATTAATCACTGCCCCAATATTGAGAGGACCTAATTGGGAGAAACCTTTTCACATCAAAATAGATGCCTAAAATCACTCAATAGGTGCAATTTTGGGACATAAAGATGAAGAAGGGAAAATGTATTCTATTTACTACCTTAGTAAAAATCTTACTCCCACCGAGAGAAATTATACTACCACTTTGAAAAATAACTTCTTGCTTTGTGATCAATGTAATTAATAAATTCAAAAATTATATCACGAGTACAAAATATTTGTACATACGAGATCACTCAACAATTAAATACTTAATGAAAAAAGTAGTGGTTGGAGGTAGGATAATTAGATGGTTATTAATTTTACAAGAATTTGATGTTACCATGGTAGATAATCCCGGAAAAAAAAATGTGGTAGCTAATTTCTTATCAAGATTGGCCACTACAAGGAGCAAGATCTAGTTAAGGACAAATTTCTAGATGAACAATTGTTTTCTATTTCAGATGATACACCATGGTTTGCTGATATGGAAAATTATCTTACAACAGGGAAGTTTCCTCATTCTTTCACTAAGAAACAAATGAAGAAGTTGACCAAAATCGATGCACAATTTAAATGGTTAAATTGAATGTTGGTTATACGCATGTGTGTGAGAGAAGATTAAATCTTTGACATACTCAGGGCATGTCATGATGAACCAAGTGGAGGACACTTTTCAGTAAAAAGAATAACTCATAAGATACTTGACACTAGTCTATTATTGACCATCTCTGTATAAATATGTGAAGAGATATATCAAGTGGTGTGATCCCTGTCAAAGGATGGGATAACCAACCTTTACTAGTGAAATGCCTCTGCAACCTCAAGTAGTGATTGAGCCATTTGAAAGGTGGGGGCTAGATTTTTTTGGTCCCTTTAGTCCTCCTTCAAAATAAAAGGAGCACATTTTGGTGTGTACTGATTATGTGACAAAGTGGATAGAGGTGCAGGCTTTAACAAATGCCATTGAGGAAGCAGTTGCTGATTTCCTATGGCACAAAATTATAATGAAGTTTTGTGCACCAAGGAGTATAGTTTCAGATCGGGGCTACATTTCATGTCTATTATGATCAATTCCTTCAAAATGTAGTATCAGTCAATCATAGGAAGTCATCTCCTTATCACCCACAATCAAATGGACAAGCAAAAGTAACAAATAGACAATTGGAAAAAATCCTTACCAAAACAAATTGAATCAAAGGCGAAGAGATTGGGTAAAGAGACTACCTAAAGCTGTTTGGGCATATAATACAAATTGAAGACTACAATAGGGTTTTCACCATACGAGTTAGTCTATGGGAAATAACCACAGTTACCTATTAAATTTGAACTACAAACATTGAGGAAAATAGCTAAAGTAGGTATTGAGTTGGATGCAACACAAAAGGAAAGAATTATTCAAATCAATGAATTGGATGAGTTGAGAATGGAAGAACTTCAAAAACAAAGATAATTCAAGATCAAAGGAAGCAGTGGCATGACACACATATCAAGAAAAGGTAATTCAAGGTAAGAGATTGGGCATTACTGTTTGATTCCAAGTACCAAGCAATTCACGGACAAGTTGAGAACCGGATGGTTGGGGCCCTATCAGATTGAGAAGATATTTGACAATGGATCTATTCAGCTACACCCCATTGATGGTAACGAAGGACACTTTTGGTAAATGGAAATATGCTAAAAATTTATAGGAATCCTCCTACTAGGGATGAATTCTTAAAGTAGATTGAAGTAGACGAGAATTTGATCATATGGAAGAACCCGGTTCTTCCAAAATGATCAAATAATTAGATGCATGGATCAAAAATAAAGGGAAGAAAATTAAAACTAGCAAATGGCATTCTCTCCCACCAAAAAAAGAGAAAAAAAAATATATATAAGGGAAATAATGAAAACTAATAAATGGTGTTCTCTTCCAAAAAAATCTTTCAAAGATTAATTGAAAACTAGTTATGGAGATTGCTCTCCTCAATAAATGGATGATAAAAAATAAAAAAATTTGTTTGAATTCCAACCTGTCTTTTCTAACCATTTTTCTTTTTCACTTTTATGAATGACGAGTCATCAAGACGAAGAGGATTACATCAACAAAGGATGGTAATTATGTCTTGAACTTATTAAAGGTTAAATTAAAATTTTGCATGTGTGATTAGACTTGATTTGAAAAGTCTCGTTTATTGTGCATTATGATTAAAAGCAAGTAATCATGAGGTTGATGTTGATAGAATAATAAATTGGTGGTGCATTTATAATTACCTATCATTTAGGAGGAATAAACGAAGATGAGAAGCAATTTCGAATAATTTCAAGACGAAGAAGGAGAATTGTATTTGAATTTCGCAGCTAAACCCATCAATTATGTAGATAAACACAACATTTTCGCAACTAAATATAATAGTTCCTTGGCTAAATTCAAGTACTTCTACAACTAACATTGAATTTGAAGAAAGACTAATTCAAATCATCCTCTTTACTATAGGGATTAAAAATAAGTCAAAGCCAGAGGATGATACCCAAATTCTTGCAGATGAAGAAGTGAAAACCATTTTTGGATGAGCAGGGTGGCTGGAGTTCTGAAAAATTTCTCGAGGTACAATGATGAATTGGTAAGGGAATTCATTGTAAATTTAGAAGAATCCAGAACTAAATTTAGAAGCATTATAATTCCTTTTACTGTCAATACAATGAGTAATGTGTCTAGAATACCAATTTTTCAAGTCCCAAAACCTATCAAGGGAACCCTTAAAGATCTAGTGGAAACCTTGATACAATAGGGGAATCTGAGCTCCATAATATCTATAACACCAAGAAAATCATAAAGGGGGTCAGAAGGACTAGCTTTCCCAAACCCTTTGACATGGTAGCATTTTTGGTAGTTAAGTATTTAACTTGTGATGGTCAATTTGGGACTATGGGAAGAGAAGTCCTTAAGATGTTAATATATCTTAGGTATGGGAATTCAAAACCAGAATATATAGTAAATCTTCTAGGATTCATTTTGAATCCATCCAGAAAATGGCTCAGGTATTCCTGGGGAGTTGGAACAATCAGACATCATGGGTTAATCCATTTGGTATGCCATCACCATTTTCTTTCGAAGAAAAATGGGAAAAGTTTCTTAGCAAGTTTAAGAAAAACCTTGATATTATCAGGAGGGGAATACCAACCCCTTTTTCTCCTACAAGTAATTTGGAAATTGATGCCCCTACAAAGGGAAAGAAGTAAATAGTTGGGGTAATGTACCAAAAATAAGGAGATCTGAAAGAAGGATTAAAAAATCATAATCTATTGTACCTGTCAAATAAACTCCTTCCTCTATAATGCCAGGAGAACTAATATATGTCTTTGACAGTGATAGTTCACCTAAGCTAGAGCATGAAGTAAAAGTTAGAAGAAGCTCTAGGAGGAAACCCATTTCTAGACATTTTGAAGCTCCCCAAAGAAGAAGAGTTCATAAGAGATCTAGGGAAATTCTAGAAGAGATGGAAGAACATGATGGGTTGGAAAAAGAAGCTGCTGATATTTTGGGTAGCATGGCCATGACTCCTCCTGGACCAAGCCAAACTGAGATGGAGAGGGAGATGAAATATTTGAGGAACATGATTTTCAAGAGTTTGGTGAACCAACAACACAGTCACATGAAGAAGAGGAATTGGCATCCTGAAACGGAAAGGGAAATTCCCTTTGGTAGAAGAGGAATGTTCATTTCCCAATGAACTTTCAGAAAAGGAGGAAAAACAACATTTAAAATAGACTCTATTTTTTCCAGAGTAGAACTCATCATCAGAGAGAAAGATGAGGAATTAAACTTCCTCAAACTCAAGTTAGAACAGAGGGAAATTCTCATTGAGAAACTAATAAATTAGGTCACAAATAGGACTAAAGAATTGACAATGGTCAAACAACAGATGCTGGAAAAAGAAGAAGAATATCAATTTTCCAGAAGACCAAGTGTTATGTTAATAATATCTGCATAGACTGAAATGACTTACTGGCCACTCTAATAGTTGTGGGATGATACCTGCAAGGAACTTAATGAATTCAAAACATCAAATGAGGACTTGAGGAACAAGATGGAAGAAGAAAAGAAAACACATAAGAAATGGAAAGAAAAATTTTACAAAGAGGAAGAAGACAAATTTAAATGTCTTGTAAAAATAAAAATGGTTTACATGATGAGTGAAAAATGACTTACATGTAGGATGCCTTCTGCTGCATACAATATGTTTTTAGAAGAACAATTTATTCCTTGATAGATGTTAAGAATCACACATGGCCTTCCACATGAAATAAAAGATGAATCTGAGTTCATGACAACCTATTCCTCAGCTAGTGCAGAGTAGAAAAATATTCTCTGCGAATTCTATCTCTATAATCTTATGCTAGAAAAGAACACATGCTTTATGATAAATTTGTATGTAGGGGAAAGCCACTGAATGCATTTGTTTTTGTTCTTCAAAATTAGGTTGCATGGAAAGAGAGAGATTCTTGAGCATCTATTAAAATCTAGTTCATCTGGTCTCTACATGAGGGCTCACTATGGTAAACCATCTGCCTTTGCTATACATTTCAGATCCCATGCCTTTGATAGTCGGTTCAAGGCACACTATCTAGCCAGTTTATAGAAAAGTATTGATGCCTTCACCTCTTATGAGGAGGAAAAATTTGAAGATATTTATGATGGATGTTTGAAAATATGGGAGTTTCTCATAGTTGCATTGAGAAGAAGAGAAGTAATATCTCCCACAAACTTAATATGGAGCTTAGAAAGAGCTAAAGCCTTGTGCACACTAATCCCTCAGTCAATGAAAAACGTAGGGGCATATGGATGGGAATGAGAACAAGGCCTCCCCTTATTCTCACTCCCATGTCTCCATGGAAAAACAAAGAGCCTCAAGATCCCACTCAATTTGAGGAATGGCAAAGGAAAGTAGAAGTAGGATTAGGGTATAGTACTTCTCAACTAAAACACTTTGGGATATTCGGTTTCAACCTTTTAAACTAAGCGAATCAATTGGAATGCATAATACAAAACCCAAGATTTTAAGAGTAAATTTTGTAAGGGGACTTACAAACAAGTAAGTACATGGGATATGATAAGGCCAAAATATGTCTCGTTAATGCACAATTAATGATCTCTGTAATTCCTAACAAAGTGTGTGGAAATTTAGTCATAATAAGTCGAGAATGGAGTATGAAACGATCAACATGTTTTTGGGAGACTTGGATTCAATATGGCTTAGTTTCAAAACTCTATCACACAATTTATGAGATCTATCATTTAGTTCTAGAACTTTTGGACTTAGTTCTATAACCCCAACACTTAGTTCCGAACTCCTGGGTTTAGCTCCGAAACATTCACGGCTAGATCAAGAACAAACCCCTTTAGTTCTAGAATTTCTCCAAAGTTCCTGAACCAATGGGAATCTATTATTTTGACATCTAATGCTAGAGAAATGAATCAAGCCTTTCAATTAGGAGCAGATCAGAATATTTTCAATTCTTCCTACTCAAATATCTAGGGATAACTTATCAAACAACTATACGCCCAAAAGGGTTCCAAATTCAACATCTATTTTGGACATAATTCAGTTCCATCTGAATCGGTATAACAACTATGGTTGTAAATGCATCTTTGAAAGAATTGCATATATAAAGACATGTAGATATATTAAAAAGAGGTATATATATATATATATATATATATAGACACATAAAGATAGAGAGGTAGAAAGATTCAGTACATTTTTGTAAGACATAATATTTCAGCAATAAAATAGCCACTCTGTTTTGAGAGAATATTACTTTGTCAAATCCTGATTCAAGGTGGAGCAAGGGCCCACTCCTCTAAGAACCAGGATTCTCATTTTATTGGTATTTATATTTCT
The DNA here is from genome assembly GCA_018340775.1 of Taxus wallichiana var. yunnanensis. Lineage (NCBI taxonomy): Eukaryota > Viridiplantae > Streptophyta > Pinopsida > Cupressales > Taxaceae > Taxus > Taxus wallichiana. The sequence goes on along the minus strand of JADAXU010000059.1, from coordinate 5,411,239 downwards.
AAAGAAAATAGTGTAGATCTGTTAATTTTGTAAATGTCTTTGATTCTTTAAATTAAACTCTATTTTATACTTGTCCCTGCAGGTGTTATAGACTAGATTTTCATTTCCTTGTAAGATTTTTACAACATTTTTACCCGTGTGTTTATTTCCAAGAAAAGTGTGTTTACTTTTACATTGTGTGTTTATTTCAACAATCTATTTTTACCATTATGAGTGTTTATTTCAAAGCAATTCATTCCAGCAATGAGTGTTTATTTTAGCAAGTTTCTTACAGCATAGAGATAATAAGGCTTTGACCATGGAATTCTAAATACACTACAAAAACCCTAGAAAATAAAATAACAAATACCTAGAGTCAATTACTACATTACTAAGATTTCTTGTTGCATATAGCTTAATACGCCCCCTGGTTTGGACATGACATCAACAAAGAGTCGATTAAATGAAGGGAATAATGACACCCATCATCCTTAGTGGACAAAATTGTCATATATTTATTAATGAACTGTAGGATTGGATTATGTATAAAAATTAAGGTAGTTTACTTGTATGTATAATCAATGATCGTGTTGCGGAATGGAAAAAAAAAGTAAGTGATTTGATAAGGTATGAAATCATACAATCATTCATCTAGTGCTTCAATTAATTTCAGTTATGAGACCAACAATTTATCTCTTCCCTAGTAAGATACCATGATGTAAAGATTTCATATGAGTAAATTGAAAGAAAAGAAAGTGGGGTACGAAACTGAAATTTGAAGGAAAATCATATGATTTTCATATTAACTTTGTAAAGGACCTAAGGTTCCTCTTATTTTACGACACTATGAATAAATTGTATATGGGTTAAGTTATTAAAGTTATATCTAAAGTATGTGACATTATACTTCTTTATAGAGATAGTTATGGACAATATCAACAATTAACTAATAAGTTTTAAAACTGAACTAAAAGGGTGTAAACATGTGAGTTAATAGCCTTAACTTTAAAATATGTAAGTCTGAAATTGGGTTATAATTTGGTCCAATTTATAGTATTCATTATGAGGTAAATACTTGACAACAAACTAAGCTAATTATTATTACCAACTTAAATGTTTAAAAATATGCCATGGTGAATTATCAAATCAATCAGAAAGTGATAAGAACTAGTCCTTAAAGGATACAATCCCAGTAAAGTTTAGTGGAAGAAAATTTAAAAAGTAAGAAAATTTAGTTATTACTTATAAGACATAATATCTTATAGAAGAAGTCATCATACTCCACATTTTAAATGAAGATGACTTTGAGTGGGTACTACATAAACTTAAACAAGTTAAGTTCTGATGTGATTAATTAAGCCTCGTTGGACCTCATGGGAACCTCTTTAAGGGTATAATGCCACCTTCCATAAAAAATATTTAATAATGCATTTAAGGGAAGAGAGGTAAAATAAAGAATTTGTGACCCTAACCTTCAAACCATGGTAACTAAATACTTATATTAATATCTGATAGGTAAGGAAGTACACATGAATGATTATGATGCTAGCAAGAATTTGTGTACTAATGCCTGATGTATCTCAATTATGAGTATCCCATCGACCGCCTAATACTAAATGTATTAGCGAGAAGATAGGTCTCTCATAGGTAACCAACAACAAGCATTGGGGGTTCCTTGAGCTTGCATAAATGAAATTGTTATGAGCTAAGTGAGTCATAGTAGGTTCATCTACTCAAGCTTAATAAATCTAGATAACTATGATGAGACAATAGTGAGGTGATGGGAAGACAAGTTTAGATGGGTTGTGCACTCATCTATACTAAGCATACATAGTACAACTAGAAACTTTGGCCAAAGTAATGTGCTTTCTGGGTACATTTTCTAATCACCGTGATTCCTCAATCCTGAAGTGTAGGATATAAGATGGGGTTACTATGTGACCCTAGGTATACACTAGAGGATCAGTCACAAGTTATCACTACCACAATGCAGTAAAACCAATAAGGCTAATTATGAAAATTCATCGAATGTTAAAGGGTGATCATGGAGATCAAGAATACTTAACCCTTCCCGCTGTACAGGGTTTATCATTACATTATAGGATGGATTAACTAATTATGACATGCTGCATAAACTATCCTTAGCTAGTTACTTGACTAAATTATACAGAGGAATGTCTGCTCATTACTGATTTATTTTGACTTGTTGTATTAACTAGCTATAGCTAGTAATCTGATTGTAAATGCAAAGGAATGTCATAATGTTGTTTTTTAAAATAAAATTTCCTTCTATTTCGAGTGTCATATTTTAGGTTGTTACAATTATCGAGTATTCACCGACCAACATAAAGTGGGGAAAATTTAGACATAAAATCATGAACTTGGGTACATTTATAGGTATAAAAAGTATACTTGTATTAATATGATTCCTAAGAAAGAAAAATCATAATTGATAGCTATCTTTGGCCTCTTTTATGTCTTTCTTACTTTCTCTTTGGTCTTTCACACCCTACATCCCACTATGAAATATATTGCCTCATATTTCATGAATTTGGACACCAGGGCCCTAGGATGCCAGTACCTAGGTGCCCTTGTCCACTCTGGGTGCCCCTAACCTATTTCTATCTTACTCGCTTCTTTTGGGTCTATTTTATATTTTGCGCATCTTATTTTATTATGGTTTGGACTCCCGGTTGTCAATTAAAAAATTCAACCAAGGTAATCATATAAATACAAGGATATGTGAGTAAAATAAAGGACCAAGCTCTAAGCATCTATTATCATCACATAATGTTAAATCCAAAGGATTCTAAGAGCATAAAAGGCATTCATCTAGATTTCATTCAAGGGATAAGGGACTACATTTTCTGCATACATGCATAAGGAGGGGAAGTTCATTTTTCCATCCACACATCTATTTACATTGGTACATATAGCTATCACCCTCTATCATGTGCAATTGTATGAGGGATTTCTAGGGCATGCTTATAACACACACTCACAAGAACTACATGGATTCTAAGATATAGTGTAGTGCTTAGTCATAAGTTCACTCGGTTGGTTGACCTACGAGGTCAGTTTGAATTGCCATATTTTATGTTTTATTTTTTGGGATTTGATGTAGTTTGAGGGTTTTGCATGTCATCATCTCTTTACAGGTTATAGGTGAATTTTGTGATCAAGGTGGGACATTGTTGATGAGAAAATTTATCGGGGGACAAATTGGTGGTTATCTTGCCAACGCTCTAGGAGTTAAGTTGTCGTATATGCATGTGTGAGTGAAAGTGAGTTTTCTCCAGGTGGCCTTATGACCAAGGATCCAACAGGGAACTTCAATTACCCCACAGAAAAGCTAGCAACATCTTGCTAGGGAAGAATTTTTCTCGAAGAGCGGGAAGAGAAGCGAGAAATGATATGGGAGAACTAATGTTGTAGGTAGAAAATTAGATTCCTGCACACACTAGTTAGAAATTTCAACACATGCATTTATGAGAAGAAACAAGAAAAATAGAATTTATTGATCACAAAGTATCAAGAAACCCCTTAGTCAAAGAAATATAGAAACTCCTTCTTCTTGTATTGATTTCTTAAACAAAAGTTGTACATAGTGTGGGAATGGAGGAAAACTAGTGAGGGGGAAAATGGAAGAAAATGGCTATCTCCTTTGTTCTCTCAAAGTACAATACACTCTTGAGTTAAAAAAATCAATCAACAACCCTTTGAAATGGGAATGTCTTTACAATTTATAGAATGAGAGGTGACTCATCATCTACCCCCAATGCCTTTTCATATGCCCTTGCACAACTTAAAACTTTTCAACTTCCTAGGAAAATTTTAAGTCCCTTTTTATAACATAAAGGTGACTTATTACATTAGAAACATTAAGACATATGAAAAAGTGCAACCCCAACACAAAATTAGAACATTGAGAAGAGAGAGAAAGTTGGGGGAGAAGAGAGGAGAGAGAGAAGGAAGAAGAAGGGGGAAGAAAAAATGATGACAGAATAATCTACCTTCGATGAAGTCCACATCTCCTTCTAGATGACCTGATGAGGTGTTCCACTGTAGTGAACTCTACATCTCCAAACTCTTTATACCCTAAGAAATTCCTTCATCTTGGCTCATAGAAACTTGTTGAGTTGAATGAACTATTCTGATGATGACCGTAATTCCAACCCTACGTATGATATACCTGTGACCCAAACCATGAAGTGAGTATCGAGAGACACTATTGAATTCTATGAGATGAGTCTCGAATTCCCTATGAGAAATTCCCATGGATGATCCTAAATGATGGTGTTGACTTGAATGATCATCCCTCTATGTCCCATTGTTCCAAAACTTCCCCTTGAGTATGACTTACCATTAATAGTGAGTACCCACATGGGATACTTACTATTTATAGTAAGAGGTGATTCTTGCTTCTTCTTGACCATCTTGATGTGGTGAAATTATTCATTCAATCCTGTGCACACTACCTTTTCCTTGTCCACTTCTTAGGTTGACTTACTATTTTTAGTAAGCACCCATATAGGGATATAGGGAACAAACTATTTTTAGTAAGTGGTCATTTTCACTGTTTCTGCTCTAAACACTCATTCGACTTCCTAGCGACCTTCAAGACACACAAATTTCGCAACAACTGATTTTGATGGTGACTTTCCAAACATAACAAGTCTGTATAAGAAAAATTAGTATTTTTAGAAATTAGATTTCGAGTGCTCGGTTTACGATGGAACATAATTTTTGGAATTGTATAGTCATTAAAATCACATCCTCTCGAATTTCAAATAATTTTTCCTACTAGAATGTCCGAAATAAACTTTAAAATTGTCACCTAATAGTGGCTTTGAGCACGAAGCTACCATGGTGGACATTAATGGAGCTTGAAATTTATAGGTATGGTTTTTTTATCTGTTCATGATGAAAATAATTCCATTGCGATAGGTTTTTCATTTCGAGTCCGTGTGCAAGTTTTTAGCTTGTTTCATTCTTTGATTGATGGGAAATCGATAAATGTGAGCTAGTGCACAAAATGGGGATTTTGTTGGAAAAAATGTTTCAAGGCACCATTAGAAATCCTATTTATTGCATCTTGATCATCTTGAAAACTATGGAAGTCTGAAAATACGAAACCTCAATCCGGCATGTATCTTGTAAGATATGAAGATTTTTCGATTGGGTGACTTCATGGTTATCTGGCGAAAAATCTTCATTTTCTCCTCATTCTTTGTTTCTTTAAACATTTTGATCAATCCTTCCACTAAGAAATATTTATTTTCATGGATTTGAGTGTTTATTTATTGTGGTATATTTTTTTGAGCTTTGAAAATGGTGGAGTGGTGGTGAGAAGCAATGGTGGATAAGTTACAGAGCAATGATAGGGTGAATTATGAAGAAGAAATGAGGGGAAATAATGGCTAAGTGCTAGATTTAAATTATTCAAAAAATGAACAGAAGGGGTTGGGTGAATTTTTGTGTCCCTAACATCCCTCACCTCAAAGGGACATGAAGGACATCAATTTCCACGGTGATCAAGGTGATGACACGTGGCAGAGATCGACTACAGGGAATGAAGGCTTGACAAGAACATGGGGGATGGAAATTCACTCTTGAAGAGGTCACATGAGTGACCAAGAGTCTACTTAGGGGATAGGAATATTTTTCCATGTTTTATTTCCCTCACCTCAAAGGGACACCAAATTCCACAATGCTCAAGGTGATGACATGTGGCAGAGATCTGATGGTGAAGGTTTTAAGCTCCCGCAAGCACTGTAGGTTGAGATGACAATCCCGGAGGTCATATGCGGGTTTAGAGGGATTTAAGGGGGCTGGGAATATATTCCTAACCTTGATGTACCTAACCTTGAGGGACTTCAAGGACACAAAATCCCACCAAGCTCATGGAGCTGAAAATTTGACTAACTCCTAAACCTTGAAGACAACTTGCGACGACAATATCTTGAGCTCCCGATGGAATGATTTGATTAAATTGTATATGATATTAACTAGGAAATGTCCTTATGAATCCAATGGTGGGGATCTCAGGTCTTTATTCATCCATTTTATCCTTGAAAAATCATATTTTTGATCTGGTACTCCATAAGTACATGAGAAAAACATCTTACAAAACAATCGTGCCTAAGTTTTGTGAAAACAAATAATTTCAAAATCTTATAGATATTGGAGTTAAATTTCCAAATATGTTTTATTTTTCTCCTAACTCTATCCTTAGCTCTCAAATCTCCATCCAAAGCTTTGCTCTTCCATGATCTAGTTAGTTGTGAGTTGGGAGAGTAGAGATTAATCCATTTTACTAGGTACCTCGGTAATTCGGTATTCCATACCCCGTTATGCTTCCTTAAGTGGAGCCTATTTACGGACTATTCGGGAGGCATGGAGTGGTCTTAGAGGGGATCCTGGTTGGAAAGTTGTTACTCCCGGTGTTCCTATTACAATTAGGCATACGATCTAGGCTCGGCAGGTAGCTGGTGCCCCTTAAGCACCCTTACTTCAAATTTGGGCAGCTCCTGCTCACAGTGGGGAGGAGGATGAGCCGATTTGTTTGGAATTTGACTCTAAGGAGGATACATGAGATGATATGGAGGGGGAGTCAATTAGAGAGTAGGATGAGGGGGCAGACCTTCGGAGGGAGCAGAGAGCAATCTTGAGTGGCATGACACTCAAGAGATCCTCATGGTAATGCACGAGGAGGCAAGCATAGAGAGAGAGACAATGGTCTTGGAGGAGACATTGGGAGGGGATGACGAGTCTGTGATAAGACAACGTCATGCCTCTAGATTTGGTGAGTCTCTACAGGCCGTTAGTAGCACTCGCAGTAGTAGCCACTAATCCCACATGGATGCCTAGAGACTTGATTATGTTTGATACTCCTTTCTCAATCTTTTCTATTGATTTTTGTATGTTTAGCTTAGCATTCTCCTTTTGATTTGCATTCTATGATTTTATAGCTCAATCTCTCTCTCTTTTTTGTTCTTTTCTGCATCTCGCATACGAGTGGTGAGAAATCATTCATTGGGTATGCATGAACACCCTATTGATCCCCTTGGGGAAGACTTGGACCGAGTTGATTGCTGATTTAAGACAGCCCTTAGCTGGCCGCCAACATAATCGACATCTTTGTTCTCATCTAGAAGGTGGAAAAGACAATTACTTCCTTTCATACCATGGTAGTTGGATACAAGACTTCCGAGAACTTGATGAGGCGGAGTCATTCTCATAGTGAGGCTATAGGCATCGGGTGACACCATGAGCACTCACACCATTCGTTCCATTCTGCACACCATCATAGCCGTATTAGGATCCCTAGACATGGTCACACACCATTTGAGGGATCCCACAGGGATTGATAGGTTGTTGAGCCTTTATTGCTTTGATACCATTTTTGACATTAAATGATTTTTTGTGTGTATATTTTGGGCTCATTGCGAGAATTTTGACCATGCGTAGCGCATGATGATATTATATACAAACTTGATCTACTATGATATATACAAAATCTATTTTGGTTCGATTCCATTGTATCTCGAGTTGACTCTCTTTTGGATTATCTCTCATGTGTACTTTAGATGTTTATAAATTCCACTTTTCAAAGCTTTTCAAGATGTATGTAATGGATGTGAATGATAAAAAAATGATTTCTTTTTATATTTTATGTTGTTGATACATGACGATGCAAACACACAATGTGATCTTAAACTTAGCTTCTTTTGCAATCTTTGGTACTTCATATTGTCTTGATAAAACATGATGATACAATGATACAATAAATATATGTACTTGCCCCACTCCTAACCCCACACAACTAGTAATATGAGAGGGCTCAACACCAAGAGTTAGAAAGAGCACAAGTTATGAAATTTGTCAAATGACAATGATGAGAAAACAACATAGTTTTGACAGAAACCAAATTGGGATGCTAAAACCTTACCCTACTCAAGCTACTTCATAGTTTATAATGTGAATTTATTTGCGTTTTATCTAGACTTGGATCCATAGATGGCCAATTGGTTGAAAAATTTGGTTTTGGGGTTTTAAAATCTTCTTTAAATTTTGGACATCTAACTCACTTTGTTTTTGATTTATGAATACACAATGTTTGACTAATTGGTAACTTTCGAGTTTATCAAAGAGACCCCCTATGCCTTGCCCCATGCTACCAGTAGGAAGAGTGGGCTCATCACCATGGACAAGGAATAGAAAATTAAGGGCATTTCCCTCCTTTCTCAACCCTACGTCACTAGTAAGAGACACAGGCTCAACACCAAAGGTTGGTAGGGCAGAGAAATGTGTAAAAATAAAATTTTCTAGTGGATTTGCATTTGATTTACTTATTTGGGAAAAATGTTTAGAATGCTCTTATTTCCAAGGAGATGTATGTGGGATAGATGTGACACCATGAAGCTTCTAGAACAGACCATGAACAAAAGACACCTAACCTAAGAAGAGACCAAAAGTAGAACCAAGTATGCAGGCCTTGGTATGGTTACCATCAAAACTTTGTCTTATCTTGTTTGGATTGATAAATGATTTAGAAACAATTGATGATATTATGAAGGTTTGAAGAGACATGATTTGAATGTTTTTCCAATATTTTTATAAGTTTTAAGGAACTACTACAAGAATAAGCTCCTTCATCACACTTTTTACAAAATGAACAGATAGATGAAAATGCAATTAATATGCAATAATGTACATATGAAAATGTTGATGGATCATACATAGTATCTCTTTAGATGAAGAGAGTTTACGGATTCACTAAATTCCTCATCTTCTAGTGTACATAAGTGAAATGCACCATTTTTGTAGTCTTCCACTACTTGATACAGACCTAACCACCTAGGTCTAAACTTTAGTCCCTTTCCGGTCTTATTTTCTATTTGGCTATCGAGTCTTAATACCAAATCTCCTTCGTAGATCTCATGTTCGTACACCTTCTTATTGTATTGCTGATCCATAAGGTCAGCATAAATGATTTTCCATTGTTCAACATTTAGTCTATCCTTGTCAAGACTTTCTAACTAGGAGAGTTATGCTTCTTGATAAACCTCCTCTCCCAGGATCCCATGTAGCAAAATGCAGAGACTAGGTATTTCGACTTCAAGTGGTAGAACCGCCGCAACACCAAATACTAAGGAAAATGGGTTTTCCCCCATTGGTGTTCTAACCGATGTTCGGTAGGCCCACAAGGCTAGAAAAATATTTAGGTGCCAATATTGTTTATTCTCCTTAACAATCTTTAGGAGAATAGACTTTAAAGTTCTATTAGTAGCCTCACTTGTCCATTAGCTTGAGGGTAGTAGAGAGAAAGCCATGTGATGACTTATTTTAAACTTTTTACATAAATCAAACACCTCATCATTTTTGAAAGACATGTCATTATTAGAAATAATGACTTGTGGCACCTCGTACCTATAAATGATCTAGTGCAGGATGAACTTAGCGATTACAGATCTAGGTAGGGTGGTAAGGGGCATGACCTCTACCCACTTGGTAAAGTATGTTTTGGCCATGATATTGAAATTATGGCCATCATTTGATGAGGGAGAGAACTTCCCTATCAAATCTAGGCCCCATGTAGAGAAGGGACATGGGGTTGTGATTGGTTACAAAGATTATGCTAGTATCTGAATCTCGTGGGAGAACTCTTGACATTTGTGACATCTACGCACAAACTCTATTGTGTCATGTTTTAGGGTGGGTTAGAAATATCCCATCTGATGTATCTTTTGGGAAGTGGTATGGCCACCAAAGTGACCTCCACATACCCCGCTATGTGACTCATAAAGAATCTTTTGATATTTTTTTGCATCAATACACGTTGACAACATTTCATCAAAGGCTCTACGGTAGAGGACTTGTTCCAAAATAACATACTTAGTGGAAATGATGCGTAACCAACTTCTTTATTGTGATCTTGCCCCTTACTCGGGAATGTGTGGTCCATGATGAAGTTGATAATGTCGATATACCAAGGGCATAAATAGATAGGGGGCCTGGTTTCAAAGAAATACACACATTCATCGGAAAGTACAGATCCACAAAATCACCCCCATCTAATGGATTGTTAGCTAACCAGTCTATAATGATTTGAACCTCAACAAATTTTTGATTTATAGAAGTTAAATTGAACTCACCCATTAATGTTATAAAATTCCCATCCTTTTTAGACAAGGATCCCCGCATGAGGAATGTTTGTAAGTGGTATGTCTTGACAATGACCCTTATTTTTGATTGAGCATATAATTCCGTAAATGCTTCATTGCAAAAACTATGGCAACACCTTATTTTTCTTAATGTGTGTAGTGTGTCTCATAATCAAACATTTTCTGAATAATAAAGTAAATTTCCCTATCCCTCTTTTCGTCATCTTCTTGAGACAACATGCAGGCTAGAGAAAAATTTGTAGCCCATGAATATAAGATCAAAGGGTGATATGATCTATGAAGAATTAGCGTGGGGGAAAACAAGTATCATTTAACTACCTTGAAGGCCTCATTTCATTCCTCCATCCAATCAATGCTATAATCCTTTTCAACAAATTGTTGATTGGTTGAATGGAAAAGGTCAAGTCGGGGACAAACCTTTGGATTGCACCAAATTTCCCAAGAAAATAACTAATACCAGAATCATCAAATGGTGGAACCATTTCCAAAACAACCAGATATTTTAGCTGGTCAACATCAATCCTTCATAAAGATATAATGTAACCTTAAACTTATCTCATATTACATTGAATACACATTTCTCTAGATTTATCATGACATTGTATTCAATCAAGAATGAAAGGATGATGTGGAGCACCTCTCACGGGTGATCATAGTGTTTCTTGGCCTTGGCTAGTAGGTCATCTACGTAGGATTCCAAAATATTATGAATAAGATCATGGAATATGTAGGTCATTACTAATTGATACATAGTGCCAACATTCTTAAGACCAAATGGCATGATGGCATAATAATAATTTCCAAAAGGGGTTATGAACTTAGTTTTAGCTTAATCCTCCGTGGAGATTTTGATTTGATTATATCCCAAAACCCATCCATGAGAGATAATAACTCAAATCCAGTTGTTGCATCAACGATAACATCAATGGATGGTAGTGGGAAATCATCCTTGGGACAATCCTTGTTAATGTCCTAGAAGTCTATGCAAATACAGATCTTTCCATTCTTTTGGAGAATGGGGAAAATGTTAGATACCCATTGTGAATAATTGACTGACTTGATAAATCCTACATGGAGAAGCTTCATTACTTCTTCTCTTACCATAAGGGCCACCTTTGGCTTCATAGGTCTTTACTTCATTTTTAATTGGCTTGGCATTCGACTTGGTGATGAGATTGTGAACTACGATATGTGGTGTAATTCCCATCATTTCCTTATAACTAAATGTAAAAGATTTTTGGTGTTCCTTGAGGATTTGGGTATGAATTTATACTTCCTCAGGAGTTAAAGAAGACCCTAGTTTAAAGATTTTTGGATCCTCCTCCATTCTGATGTTTATATCAATCGTTCCCTTGATTAAGGAGGAATTTCCATCCTAAAACTCAGGTGGGGCTAGAGGTAACTCCAAGTCCCCTTCGTCTTCTACTTTGTAATTCTCTAGATCTTTCCCTGGAGAGGACTCAATCATGGGATTCACAAAATAAGAAGAGGAACATGGAATTAGGGAAAGGTCTACCTCATGATAGGTAAGATGCAATTCCGCTAAAGCGTTTAAATAACTTAAATTTGACTCATCCCCATCAACAGAAGTCTGAATATTCAAGTTGATCCTCAACTTGTACTTATGTCAACATTGATGCTACTAACTCTTTGTGAATCAAGGATTCAATGTGGATCAAACCGTGAAGTTGATGTCCTCTAAGTCACTTTAGCTTGGGATGAAGCGTGAGGCAAAATTTTCTATAGAGTCTACCAGAAGGTTTTGTTCACATGGGATGGCCTTGATTGATATAAATTCAAAACCCTTTGTTAGGCCCGACATGACTATTTTGTAGAGTTGTAGGTGTTCAGCCCTAATCTCTTACACCTTGGATATCTAATTTGCGACTAGCTATGAGTCACCTAACACCCTAATATTAAGGATGCACATTCTCTTAGCTATAACGAGACCTAATAGGAGAGCCTCATACTCAGCCCTATTGTTTATGCATTCAAAATTCAATTTGAAAGAAAAAGGTAAAATCCTTCTTTTGGGTGAACTAAGGATCATGCCTCCCCCTAAAGACCGAAGTGACACTTGGCTCCATGAAAATGGAGAGTCTAGAAACTACTCAAAAAGATGGATGTTGAGTCATCCTTTGTACGTTATCCTTTTACCTCGGTTACCTCCACCATGCAAACCTCATTTGCTGGAAGGGAACCAAGTCCCAAGGCATGTCCCATACCCATGGAATCAAAGGGGAGAAGGATAGGAAAATCCTTTTCTAATAGCTCAAAAATATTTGTTGTAGTTCCTAAAGATACTGTTTGTATGATAACATTTTCATCCTTGACAGCCATAATACCCTCGATCAAATCCGTAACTTCTAACTCTGTTGTGGGAACCAAATTTTCTTCTAGTACCGTGCTTTCTAGTTTGTTTAAATAGTTCGTAGGAAGTTCAAATCCAGAGTGGATCCATGGATTTTTATTCAAGTTGGCCAAATGTATATCATAGGGTTTTGGATCACCTTGAGTGATAAAGACTTTCCCTAAATTCAAGAATATGACCTCTTGGAATAGAGTGGAGGGGATTGCTTTCATGCGATGAATCCAAGGATGGCTAAGGATTATATTATAGTTGGTTTCCCGATCTATAATATAAAACTTAGTGAGTACCATCTTGGGTCCAAGAGTAACCAATAATACTATGGTTCCGATCGAGGTTTCCTTGAGGCTATCATAACCCCTCAATGTGTTTCGCATCGAGGAGTAATTAGTCTCCCCATATCCTAACTTATGAAGAAAAGAGAAGGGGGATATGTTAACCACTACCCCATCATTGATCATTGTGTGTTTCACATAGTTTTTGTAGATCCAAACCTATAAAAATAAGGCTAGATCACCTCTACAAGCTATTTCAGCATCCGTAGGCATCTTGCTTATGTCAAATACAAACCCAATGTCCCTTTTAGGTTTCCCTAGAGGGAAAACATCAAAGTCTATATGATTTATCTATGCCTTTGGTGGAGGGGTAACATTAATCAAATGGCTAAGACCTAGCACTTCCAAAAGAGTGGCTCGATGAGTAGGGGAATTCTTCAGTAGATCCAAAAAGGAAATGTGTGAAAAGGTCTTGGTTAGATCACTGATCAAATCATAAGCCCCTACTAGCTTGCTTAGCATGTCATGAGAATTATCTAAAATAACTAGATAAATCAGGATTGGCTGTGAAGAATAGTCTTTAGCTCTTTTTATGGTGTTAATTTGGGGTTTAGAGTCTAACTTAGCCATGCCTATGATATTTGTTTGCTAGTGACCATCCAAAAGGTGCCACTGTGGATTTGATGAAGTTAAGGCTTCACGATCATGATTCCCTATTACAATACCTTTATTTGAACCATTGGGATCCAGTCTACCATCCTTTGGACATGTGGGGAGAGGATCGTTGAAGATTCCCAATGGTGTGTTCTGTGGGGACACTAGTCCTATATAGGTGTTTTGACTGGGTGTAATTTGGTTTGCCAAAAACATGTCAACAAATAACTGTCTTTGGTCTTCTAGTAAACACTGAAAAAACTTATTACAATCATGAAAATTTCTCACCTCATGCCCATGGACCCTATGGAAACCAAAATACAAGTCAAGATCATAATCCCGAGGCCTTTGGTTTGTTCCTTGTTGTGATCCAAAACTACGGTTGTTGTTTGGTTGTTGACTATTATAATTAACACTTTGGATCCATTTCCCCTGATTCTAGAATTGGTTGGGGTATTGACTAGGGCTTGGGGTCGGCATTTTCCTCTGTTGTTAAGGTAGTTACTGTTGTTGTGGATGATTAAAATCCACAATGTTTACCGAGGGTGAGAAATTATTGTTTCTCTAATTGTTTCCATTATTGTTGTTGTTATTTGTAGCACCTGTATTGGTAGGATTAACAACTTTAGGATTTTTGGGCTGGTCACCACACCGTCACCATGACTCCTTGATTCTTATTAAGGATCTTTGATCCTTGATTGTTATTTTTTTGTTGGAGTAAATGGGATTTCTTTGAGCGGGAGTGACCAACTTTCCATTTACTCCAAAGATCTTACGACCACTATTAATGACCACTTGGTTGATCTGAAGAGCACCCTCTAGCACCTCTTCATAGCTCCTTAGCAAGAATTTTGAACCTCTTCCTTTGTCTCTTTGTTGAGAGAGTGAAGGAATAAGTGAAAAAGTTCCGTTTGATCCATGTTTGGAGAACTTTTGGAAGAGTAGAGAACATGTCACCACCTTTAAATGAAGTGAGATACGTGATTCGTTATGTTCTTGTTTGATACAAAGGAATTCCCTAATTCCTATTCAAAAAGTTTGTTCATATCAAAATATTTGATAAAATATGATGCGAATTGTTTGAACAAGTGTATTAAAGCCTCTGGTATCCTATAATACCAGTCGAGAGCAATACCTTCTAGTGTCTTAGGTAAAATATTTGCAACGACTACATCCCATGGGAGTAGCTCTTGAATGGCTATTACATAAGAATTGATGTGGGCATTAGGATCACCCTCCCCTTTGAACTTCGGAGATCAAGAAAGGGTCTCGGGAGCATGACTTCCCAAATGGAGAAATCTAGGGGTTCCTTGAGATATTCAGAATAAGTCCGCATTGCATATATTTCCACCATTAAAGACCCTTGTTTGGGAGGTGGGGGCTATATTGGTTGCTGAAATGGGACAACATAGACATTTGGTGGGGTGTCTGACATCCCCTGTAATTGTCCATATGGACCTAGGTAGGTGTACATGTCCCCCTGTGGGGATTTATAATACATGTGTACATAGGGGGTTGATTACCTTGATATGGCATCAAAGGCACAAAGCCAGGGAATGTTTCATTTCTGAATAGTATGGAATTTGTGAATGCACTTCTAGCTAACACCTATTACAAATATCCATATGTGGCTTGGGGGGGCATACCCAAGGTGCATGTCCCCATGAGCAGATCTCCAGGATTTTGAATATTCATGTAAACTAGAGGATTCTATGTAGTAGGGATTTTTCTGTAATTCTGTGGGTAGGAAGAAGTCCATGCTTACCCTGCATATTAATTCTGTGAATTTTGGGAAATCTCTATCTCCTTGACTTTATCAACCAAAGCTGAAATGATGTCACCTATTAACGGGGTGGTACCTTGCTTAGGTATATTTGGTTGAACCCTTGGAGGTTGTTGAGGAGTATGGTAACTTGTTATGAATTGTTCACAATGTTGCCACCCCTCATTGGTTGTATTATCAGTTGGTGGTGGGATAGTATTATTGTTTTGAAGTAGGACATCACCTTATCCTTACAACCTATCAAAATATTGGTTCATCTATTGGAATTGTTGTTCACTCGTAGCGTACCATGCTAAATACTCCTCATCAAGATGAGGGAGTTGATTAGATTTCATGGTAATGGGCTACTAAAACTATAATCAAGGAGATGAACTCACTTCACCAATGAATTTCATGTTATTTGAACTTGATTGTTCGAGGGGATAAGTCTAAGTGACCTGATTCAGTTCTTCAATGCATACAGAAGAAGCAACATTGGTTCCCTGAAGTAGAGGGTTTTGAGTGGATGAACATTTGTCTTCCTATGTTGAAATTGAAGGTGATTGTTATGGTACGCTTGATTGGTAATGGTACATGTCAAAACCGGAATGGGCCGATTGTACTCATCATATCTCGACATAGTTAGGGGTATAAGAATACCTACAAAATAAAGGATTTACGAAGAAAGTGGAAATGTTTAGAGACTTTCTCTTCATGCCGGGTTCACCAATTTGCATGATAGAAAATCAACATGTGACCTTCTTCAGACCTGACCTCCCGAGGTCATGCTGAGACAAATGGTGTGGAATTGAAATGGAAGTGAGAGTGATGGTGGTGATCAAGCTAATTGGGTAACCTTATGTCTTTGATAAGCAATAATGGAATCTATGAATCTAAGGAAAAGAATGATCTCTTAACCTAGAGGGGTGTGATGGTACGGTCTGATATGATAGCTACTCGGAGACTCTAATCGATGTCTATTTTTTCGAGATTCTATTGATTGGTTGCAGAATACATGGAAAGTAACTTGTGGGTGCCTTGTATGGGTTTCTAGAAAAGGTCATGGAAATAGAGACAAGATTCTTAGTGGAACTAGAGAGACTATGGGTGATTTTCTGGTCTTATCATGAAAGCCTTAGCCCGATCGATCGGGTCTGATATATTCAACAACGAAAGTTGTGTAATAATATCGGGTGGAAGAGGTGAAGACATGAATACCAATGTGTGTAAACTAGTGTCAATATCTAGCCGATCGGCAAGCCCATTGGGTTACGGTACCTATGGATCACAACCAAAGAATCATTGAGGATGAGGATCTTATATGGTCATACATGTAATCAAACCATATTTCTCGGAACAATCCAAAATTCATAGGCTTAATTAACAGCTATGTTCAATGTATCTAACATTCTTATTTTATCAACATCTCGCGGTGTGTGTAGGATTGTTAAATGAAAACTTGTGTCAATGTCAGTTATTAGCTCTGGCCCATTTTGTTATGGGACCAAGGGATCACAACTATAATTCTTTTCATGTTGTGGACCGTTGATGGTCATGCAAGATGAATTGATTTATTTTTAGTAAATAAACTATCTATCAAGGGAAATCTAACCTATTTTTTCTCAATATATCGAAACAAAGCGGTGAAACAAGAAAATCTATGGAAAGTAAATGTTTTTGTTCTTTTCTAACTTTCCGACAATAGATTTAATCTAATGAACAAGTTGAATATAAACAATTAGCTAGATGTAGCTAACGATTTGTATAGATGTGTGAATCTTAATATCAAAATTTATTCTAATTGAATCAAAATCCTTCCAACCCTACCTCAGAAGTGAAGAAAAATCATAACCCTAACATAGCTATTGTTCATCATAGCTTCCTTGGTAATGTTGAAGAGAGAACTTCCTATTGATTTGATCTACTTGAAATTATCTAGCTAATTGAAATGAATTGTTTCTCTACTCTATTTGATATGCAATTGAAATTAACAATTCGTAATTGATAATTTGATAAATAAAGCAAACAAATACACAAATCCAACCTGGAAGAGCAAGAACCTTGGAAAATCCAATAGTATCAATATGTTTTCCCCTTAGTTCTTTTCTTTTGTTCTTTGAGTGTTCATGTGAGTCCAAAGGATTGAGAATGTAAAGAACAACAACAAGAGGATGGTGCTTGAGAAATGACATCTTGGAAGCAATCTAGATGTAATGCAAGTAGAAGAGAGATAGCACAAGAGATCTGAGCTTGGCTATGCAATTCCTAGCAAGATTATGGCAGAAAAACAATACAAGATACACAAAATTCTCAGGCCCCTTTTGCTTGAATACAAGCATGGAATATATAGGAATGGAGGATAGGAGGTTACTTCATGCACAAGGAAAGAAGAATTAGTTCTAACTAATTAAATCTTATTCAAAATAGAAGGAGCAAGGAGAACCAAGAAAACACAACTTTTTTAGCCAATTCGGCTCATGGATGCATGTAAAAAGAAAACTTAAGTGAATCGTCACATGCTTAAAACATGCATGAAGATTCTGGAAAAAATGAGCAGGATCGCCTTCCCCTATGGAGGGCAATGGTTTCAGGACCACCACTCAGGCAGGGCGGCGGTCCTGGCACTAAAGGGAAAAACAAGAACATAAAGAAACAAGGAGATGGAAAAATGCATGGAAAAGTTAAGTAAGGCTATCTAGGCTACAAATATATACTACAAATGGGTTTTGGAGCTTGAACACCTTCTTGAAAGGATTTTGAATCATCATTAGGGATTTTGTAACCATTTTCTTGATAATGTAGCATGTGCAATTTTGGGTGCGTACACTACCATTGCTCAAGCTTCTTCTTCTGCTACTATTCTTGCATTCCCAATTCCTTGGACTCATATGAACACAAAAAGAAGGAAAGGAATAAAATGAGGGGATAAACACAGATACAACCAGATTTGCCAAAGCTCTTGCTTATCCAGGTTGGAATTACTTGTTTTTTTGCTTCATTTACTAAATTGTCAATTTTGAATCATTAGTTTCAATTGCATATCAAATAGAGTAGTAAAATTGTTTATTTTAATTGATTAGGAAATTAAAAGTATATCAAATCATTATAAAGTTTTCTCTTTGACATTACCAGGGAAGTTGTGGGGAACAATAGCTCTTTTAGGGTTATGATTTGTTCTTCACCTCTGAGGTAGGGTTTGAAGGGTTTTAATTAAATTGGGTTATTTTCTTTATATTTAGATTCACATATTAGCACAAATAACTAGCTACATCTGTCTGATTACTTGTATTTATTTTGTTTGTTAGATTAGAACACATTGCTTAAAAAATAGAAATGATCAAAAACATTTACTTTTGTTAGATTAGATTGCTTTCATTTTTTTTCTCTGTTATACTATGAAAACGCCAAAAACATAGATTATATTTCCTTTAATAATTAGTTTTTTTACCAAGATCA
This sequence comes from Taxus wallichiana var. yunnanensis, assembly GCA_018340775.1. Taxonomy (NCBI): domain Eukaryota; kingdom Viridiplantae; phylum Streptophyta; class Pinopsida; order Cupressales; family Taxaceae; genus Taxus; species Taxus wallichiana. The sequence continues at coordinate 5,392,558 of JADAXU010000059.1, read as the reverse complement.
TTTCAATTCATTTTGCATGACCATCAATGGCCCAAAACAAGAAAATACTTACGGTTGTGATCCTTTGGTCCCATAACCCAATGAGCGAGTTGATAACATACATTGATACAAGTTTATGTTTGATATTCTTACACACACCTACTATGTTCTATGAGAAAATAGAACAACTAAACACATTAAACATCATAGCTAATCAAGCCTATGATTATTGGAATTCTCCTAGACAACAGGGTTTGATTACGTGCATGACTATATTAGGACCATAACCTCCATGAGTTTTTGGTTGTGATCCTTAGGTCCCGTAACCCAACGGGTCTGATTAACCAATTAGATATCGAAATTGGTTTATGTGCATCAATATTTAAATCATCACCACTTCCACCTGATATCATTTCACAACTTTAATTATTAAACATAAAGCAAATGATCAGTGCTAAGAATTTCTAGACTACACTAGGAAATTGTCCATAGTCCCTGTGGCTTCATTACACCTCTCATTCTTACTTCCATGACCTTGTCTTGAAATCTATACAAGGCACCCACAGTCACTTTACGCATGTTCAAAAACTAGTTAATAGAATCTCGACGAGCTTGATATTGATTGGAGTCTCCGAGTAGCTATTATATCAAATCGATCCATCACACCACTTCAAGTTAGGAGAGAATTCTTTTCTTTAGATCCGAAGATCCCATTGTTGCATGTCAAAGATATAAGGTTACCTCATTAGCTTATCCATTGTCACCACACATACACATCCATTTCTATTCTACACTGGATGTCTCGGCCACGACCTCTAGAAGTCGGTGCAAAGAAGTTGACGTGTTGATTTTATTTCGTACAAATTGGTGAACCCAACGTGAAGAGCTAGTACCTAAGCATTTCCACATTCTTCCTCCATAATTTATTCTATGGGTATTCTTATACCCTTCGAATATGTCAGGATATGATGATTATAGTAAAACCATATTGGGTTTCGACATGTACAACTATTAAATAGGTATACCACAATAATCACCTTCACTCTCAACATGGGTAGATAGCTGCTCAACTTCTCAAAATCATCTTCTTTAGGGAACGAATGTTGGTTACTTTGTGTGTATAGAGGAACTTGACCAAATCAAATAAACATCCTCATAAACAATCAATTTCTAACAACATGAATTTCATTGGGGAAGCAAGTTCATCTCCTTGGGTATTTTTTGATAACCCATTAGCATGTAATTGGACCATCTACCACATCTAGATGAGGAGTATTTATCATGATATGCTAGAAGTGAAAAACACTTCCAGAATATGAATCGGGCCTTTGATAGGTTATAAGGAGAAGGTGATGTTTTCTCCAAAATTCATAGCAGGATACCTCACTCCTCGACAACCTCCAAAATTTCAACAATAAGCACAAAAAAACATCATCCCATCAATGGGTGACATCATCTCGATGTTAGTTGAAAAAGTAAAAGAGTTAGAGATTTCCAAAAATGCTCAAGGTTCATACATAGGAAAACAAGAACTTCTCCATATCCATAGAATTATGGACAAATACCTATTGCACGTAACCCTCTGATTATATGGGTGCTCTAAGCCCTAGAGATTTTCTAACTTGGATGGGAACCTTTGGTATGCCCCCTCATGCCACATATGGATATCTACAATAGGCACCAAATTTGGAGGTGCATTCTCAAATGTCATATCGAGTTGAAATGCAAGGTTCCCTAGATTTGTGCCTTCGATCTATATCAAAGAAGTTAAGCCCCTATGTATATATGTCTTCTAAATCACCACAAGGGGATATGTACACTTACCTGGTTCCATGGGGGAAACCATAGGGGATACCATATGCCCCAACCAATGTTTATGTTGTACCATTTTAGTAACCAATGCAACCTCCACCTCCCTAATAGGGATCTTCAACCGTTGAAACGTACACAATGGGGACCTATTCTCAATATCTTAAGGAGCCTCTAGACTTCTCCATCCAGGACGTGATGCTCCCAAGATATTTACCTAATCTTCCAAATTCCAAAGGGAGGGTGATCCTAATGCTCACATTAAAGCTTACAAAACATCCATTTGAGATCTTCTCCCATGAGACATAGTTGATGTGAATATTTACCCGAGACGCTAGAGTGTATTGCTCTTAATTGGTACTATAGAATACTAGAGGATTCAATACACTCCAAGAAAATCATATCATAATTTATTAGGGATTTTGATATGAACAATCTATTGAGAATAGGAATCAGATAATTCCTTCATATCAAATAAGAGTAGAATGAGTCCGCAGCCCACTTCATTTAAAGGTGACGAAAAGTTCTCTACTCCTCTACAAGCACTCCAAATATGCATCGATGGAGATTTTTGATTTTTTCCTCCACTCCCTCAATATGGAGACAAAGGAATAAGTTCAAAAATTCCCACTAAGGAGCTATGAAGAGGTTCTAGAAAGTGCTCTTTGAATTTACCAAACAACCATTGATAGTGGTTATAAGACTTATAAAGAAAATGGAAGGTTAGTCACTCCTAACATAAATAACCCCAATTAATCCAATAACACAAGCACAACTCAAGGATCGAAGGTCCTTAACAATAACTATGGGGTAATGAAAGATGGTGTTACTTGACTAGCCTAAGAAACCTAATGTTGTTAGTCCTCCCAATACAAATACTACCAATAAAAAAAAATCACAATAATCGAGAAATAATAACTTCTTGCCCTCAGTAAATGGTGTGGATTTTAATCATTGAAAGAAACAAAAACAAAAAAAACCTCAAAAATCAAGAAAAACATAGACCCAAGGCCCTAACCAAGAGTACCCAGTGCGGTATCCTAAACAATTCCAAAACCAAGGGCAGGGTTCCCAAATTTTAACTATAACAATCGGCGGTTGAATAATAATTGTAATTTCAGACCACAATAACCTTTAAACTAAAGACCTTGAGATTATGATCGTAATTTATATTGCACTTTCCATAGGGTTTGCAGGGATGACTCAAAAATATATGCCATGCTTACAAAAATTTTCTACATTATTTTCTAGAGGGTAAAAGATAATTATTTGTAGACATGGTTTGGAAAACCCAACCACACCAAATCATAACACTTACATAGGGTTAGTATCCCCACTAAACACACCGCTTAGAATCTTTAATGATCCTCTCCCCATGTGCCCAAAGGATGGCGAATAGATCCAAATGGTTCAAATAAAGGTATTGTAATAGGGACCCATGATAATGAAGCCTCAACTTTGTCAAAACCACAAGTGGCACCTCCTTTGGATGGTCACGTTTAAACAAAAATTGTGGGATTTTTGGAGTTAGACACTTGAACCCTAGATTAACACTACCACTAGAACCAAATATTATTCTTCGTAGCCAATCCCAATCTACTTGACTATATCAGATGGCATTTGTAATATGATAGGAAATATAATAGGATTTTATGACTTGTTCATTGACTTAACCAATACCTTATCTCACATTTCCTTCTTGGATTTGTTAAAGAATTCCCCTTCTCACATAGCTTCCTATTATAAGCACTAGTTATTGGCCATTTGATTAATGTCACCCCTCCTACAGAGGTACAAATAAACCACATGGAATTTGATGTCTATCCTCTAGGGCAGCCAAAAAGGATGTTGGATTCGTATTCAACATCAACAAGATGCCCACCGATGTTGAAATAACTCATAGAGGTGATCTGGCTTTGTTTTTACAAGATTTGGTTTCTAACAACTATGTAAAGTGTCTGATGATTAATGATGGGGCAGTGGTTAACATAGTCCCCTTCTCTTTCCTTCAAAATTTAGGTTACGAAGAGACCAATTTCTCCTCAACATGAAACACGCTTAGAGGCTATGACAACCTTATGGGAACATCGATCAAAACTATAGTGTTTCCATTCATCCTCAGTCTAAGATGGTTCTAACTGAGTTTTATATTATAGATCAATAAATCAACTATAGTATGATCCTTTTTCATCCTCGGGATTCATTGCATGAGGGTGATTCCCTCCAATTTGTTTTAGGAAGTTAGGTTATTACATTTAGGGAAGGGCTTTATGGTACAGGTGATCCAAAACCATTTGACATACATCTAGCTAACTTGAAAAAGAGGCCATGTGTCCACTCTGAGTTTGAGCTTCCTACAAATCAATTAAATAAACCTACAAGCTTAGTGCTAGAGGAAAATTTTGTTCCTACAATGGAATTAGAAGTCATGTGCTTAATCGAAGGAATTTTGATGATCAAAGATGAAACCATCATCATAGAGATAGTTTAATGAGGAACCACAACAAATATTTTCTAGTTATTGGAGAAGGATTTAACCATTCTCCGTCCATTTGATTATATGGGTATGAGACATACACTGGGACCTGGGACTCGGTTCTCTTCTAACATGTGAAGTTTTTATGGTTGAAGTAACTGAGGTAATAGAAGAGGACACAAAGGATGATCTAACATCCATTTTTCCAAGTAATAGTTGGAATCTCCATTTTTATGGAGCCAAGTTTCATTTTTACTTGGGCGGGTGTAATTCTTACCTCTTTTAATGGAAGGATTCTACCTTTTTCCTTCAAGTTAAACTTTGAATGTACAAATAACAGGGATGAATATGGAGCCCTTCTACTTGGTCTCATTAGTAGCCACAAGAATGGGTGCTCTTAATATTATGGTGCTGGGTGATTCACAACTTGTCACAAATTAGATATCTGAGGTATATGAGACTAGAGCTAAGCATCTACAACTCTACAAAATAGCAGTGCTAAATCTAACAAAGGGGTTTGACTTCATATTTATTGAAGCAATTACATGAGAACAAAACCTCCTCACGACTCTATAGAAACCTTTTCTTCTCACTTAACTCTAAGAAGTGAGTTGGAAGATGCAAACTTCATGGTCTTGGTTCATAAAACACTAATAAATTTAATGTTGAAATACATAGAAACCAAGAGTTAGTCTTTCATCTCGAGATCACGTTGACATTGATAAAGAAACTCTGGGATATCTAAACACTTTTGTAGAATTGCATCTTACTCATCATGAGATTGATCATTCCCTAATCCAACACTCTTATTCCTCTTTTGGAAATCCCATGATAGAATCTTCCCCTAAGAAGGAACTCAAAATTTATGAGGTAGGAGAAGAGGGGGATTTAGAGTTAACTCTAGCCCCGCCTAAGTTTGAGGAAGGAAATACCTCCTTAATCAAGGGAACAATCGATATACACATAGGGATGGTGGAGGAACTAAAGAAATTGAAACTGGGATCCTCTCTAACTCTTAAGGTAGTTGAAATACATACTCATATCCTTAAAGAGCATCAAAAATATTTCACGTTTAGCTATAAGGAAATGACGGGAATTACACCACACATTATAGTTCGCAACCTCATCACCAAGCCATATGTTAAGTTAATCAATAAAAATTCAAGGCCCATGAAGCCAAAAGTGGCCCTCATGGTGAAGGAAGAAGTGATGAAATTCCTGCATGTAGGGTTCATCAATCCAGTTGACTACTCACAGTGGGTGTCTAATATTGTCCCTATTCTAAAAAAGAATGGAAATATCTGCATTTTAATAGACTTTCAGGATATCAACAAGGCTTTTCCCAAAGATGACTTCTGTTAGCATCCATCAATTTTTTTGTCAACGAAACAATTGGTTTTGAGTTATTGTCTCTCATCATGGGTTTTCTGGTATAATCAAATACAAAGCTTTAAGGAGGATAAAGCCAAACCTACATTTATAACTTCTTGGGGAACCTACTATTATGTTGTCATGTTGTTTGGGCTTAAGAAATATGGTTCCACTTACCAACGGGAGATGAATTATATATTTCAAAATCTTATACATAATATTGTGGAATCCTACATACATGACCTTCCATCGGCTAAGGCCGAGAAAATGATGTAATCACCCAAAGGTGCATTGTATCATCCTTTCTCACTTAATCAAATACGACGTCATGTTGAATCCAAAAATGTGTGTTCGGTGTAATGTGAGACAATATTTTGGGATACATCATATCTTCATGAGGAATTGATGTAGACCCACCAAAATCCGAGTTGTACTAGAAATGAATCCACTTGTCGATAATTCGGCATCACATCTTTCCTTGGGAAAATCGGTGCAATCCAAAGGTTTATCCCTAATTTGACCTTTGTTATTCACCCAATCAACAATTTGTTGAAAAATGATTGCTGCATTAATTGGATGGAAGAATGAAATGAGGCATTTGAGTTGGTTAAACAGTTCTTGTTGTCTCCTCCCACACTCATGCCACCTAGGTCAGATCACCCCTTGATCTTGTATTCATGAGTTACTGAGATGTCTCATTAGCCTACATGTTGTCTCAAGAAGATGATGATAAATGAGAATGTGCAGTCTATTTCATTAGTCGACATTTCTTTATTATGAGACACATTATACACAAGTAGAGAAGGAATGCCTTGCTATAGTATTCATGAAAAACACTTAAGACATTACATGCTAAACCAAGAAATAAGGGTTATTGTTAAATCATATCACCTGCGGACATTTATCACGCAAGGGTCCTTATCTAAGAAATATTGATGCTTCATAACTCTGATGGAGGAGTTTGACTTAACATTTGTTAATTAGAAATTTTTCAAAGGACAAATCATTGTGGACTAGTTGGCTAACAACTCATTGGATGGAGGCGATCTAGTAAATTTAGACTTTCCTAATGAGTGTGTGTATTTTGTTGAAACTAATCCTCCCATTTTTATGTGTCCATGGTACATTGACATCATTAATTTCATAGTGGACCATACATACCTAGAAGGGGAAACCTCACAACAAAGAAGATGGTTGTGTATTATAACCACCAAGTATGTCATCTTGGAACAAGTTCTCTATTGTACAACATTTGATGGAATGTTGCTAATATGCATTGATGAAGAAAATTTTGATTTTTTTTATGAATCACATAGCAAAGTATGTGCGAGTAACTTTGGCAGCCACGCCACTACTCGGAAGATACATCGGATGGGCTATTTCGGCCCATGCTAGAACATGACGTGGTAGATTTTGTGCACAAATGCCATAATGTCAAGATTTCTCCCATGAGATCAACATACCGGCACAAGATCTACAACCAATTGCAATACCATGGTCCTTTTCCACGTTGGGCCTAGATTTTATAGGGAAATTATCTCCCTCATCAACAGATGGTCATAACTTCATATTCACGGCCACAAAGTACTTTACTAAGTGGGTAGAAGTCATGCCTCTTACCATCGTGCCTGGATCGGTAATCACAAAGTTCATTCTGAACCAAATCATTTGTAGGTACAGGGTCCCACAAGTCATTATCTCGGATAATGGCACATCCTTCAAAAATGATGAGGTACGTGAACTATGTGAAAAATTCAAAATAAGTCACCACATGGCTTCTCTCTATTACCCTTAGGCCAATGGATAGGTTGAGGCTACAAACAAGACATTGAAATCTATTCTCCTTAAGACCATCAAGGAGAACAAACGAGATTGGCATTTAAATATTTTTCTAGATTTATGGTCCTATCGACATTAGTAAGAATGCCGACAGGAGAGACCTCATTTTCTTTATTATTTAGTGCAGAAGTGGTTTTACCACTTGAAGTCAAAATACCTAGTCTCTGTATATCATTATAAGGAATTCTGGGAGAAGAAGGCTATCGAGAAGCATGACTCTCTTAGCTAGAAAGTCTTGATGAGGCTAGACTCAATGCTAAACAATGGCATAGTGTTTACATTGACTAGATGGCTTGGCAATACAACAAGAAATGCTATGAGTGTAAAATATATGAGGGAGATTTGGTTCTAAGACTTGAAAACCAAATAGAAAAAAATATAGGCAAAGGAAGGAAATTCAGACCTAGGTGGTTGGGCACATATCAAGTAATAGAAAACTAAAAAAATGGGGCATTTTTCTTGTGTACACTAGAGGGTGAGGAGTTTAGTTAATTTGTGAACTCTCTTCACCTGAAGAGGTATTACGCATGATCCATTAACATTTTCATATGTAAATTATTGCATCTGCATTGCATTTTCGTCTACCAGTTAATTCTGTAAAATTTGTGATCAAGGGGGATTATTCTTATAACAATTCCTAAAAAAATATGAAAATGTTGGCAAAACACTCAAATTATGCCTTTACAAATCTTCACGGTATCATCAATTTTTTCTGAATCATCTCATTGATCCAAATAGGAAAAAAAAAGCTTTTACAATAACCATACCAAGGCCTCGCATACTTGGTTATACTTATGGTTTGTTTCTAGATTAGGTGTTTTTGCCTATAGTCTGTTCTAGAAGCTTCATGGTGTCACATCTATCCCATACATATCTCTTTGGAAATAAGAACATTCTAAATATTTTTCCTAGATAAATAAGTTAAATACAGTCCATAAATGATTTTTTAACAAATTTCTCTCGCCCTACCAACCTTCAATGTTGAGATTTTGTCTTTTACCGGTGATGTAGGGTTAGGAAAGGATAGAAATTCCCTTAATATCCTATGCCTTTTCTATGTTGATAAGCCCATACTTCCTATTAGTAGCATAGGGCAAGGTGTAGGGGGTCTCTTTGACAAACTTTAAAGTTAGAAACAATTCAGTCAAATATTGTGAAATCATAAGTAAAAACAAAGTGAATTAGATGTCTAAAGTTCCAAAATATTTTAAAACCTCAAAACCATATTTTGTAAACCAAGTGGCCATCTACAAATCTAAATCTAGATAAAAAGGAAAGAAATTCATATTCTAAGCTATGAAGAAAACTAGAGTAGAGTGAGGTTGTGGTGTCCAAATTTGGTTTTGTCAAATCCTTATCTTTCTCTCATCATTACCATTCAAAAAATTTCATAAATTCTGCCCTTACTAGCTCTTAGTGTTGAGCCATCGCATATTATTGGTTGTGTGGAGTTAGGGGTGGGGAAATTTCATGCACTTATCATATCATCTGTATCACCATGTTTTGCCAAAACAATACAAAGTACCAAATATTTCTTAAAGAAACTAAAGTTTAACATTATAATGTGTTTGTGATATCATATATGAACATTATAAAATACAAAAATAAATCATTCATAGCATTCATATCCACTACATACATTCTAAAAGCATAGAAAAGTAGAAATTCTAAACATCTAGAGTACACATTCACTACTCTCCAAACAAGTGCAAACACATGAGTATGTCTTTCAACTACTAGCGGTTGGACTAAATCCTCATTTAGATAGGATTGGGTCTTCCATGAGGGGATCAACATGGTTTCCACACACACCCATCGAATAATCTACCGTCACTCCTGTGCAGTCATTGCAAGAAAGAAAAGAAGAAGAAACAATGAGTTAGAAAATTACAAAAAGAAAACAAAAATAAATACAAGCTAAAATTTCCAACTAACAAAGTCAAAATAAGAGTATCGACATACTCAAATCTCTAGGCATCTAGGTAGGGTCAGTGGTTGATGATTCTACTGATGGTGGTTACAGAGAATCCTCAAAGCCAAAGGTGAGACATTGTCCCATCACGAGACTCATCATCTCCCTCTCCATCTCGAGGAAGTGGTCCCTTCGAGACCAAGGTCTCTCTCTCTACACTCACCTCCTCCCATGCCACTCTTAACATATCCTAAGTGTCATGCCACTTAGGATCACTCTCCTCCTCCTCCATGTGGGCTTCCTTGCTAGCCTCACCACCAAACCCCTCATCCTCCATCTCCTCTCCAACTAACTCCTCCTCGGTCCCATCTCCTATGTACTCCTCACAGTCAAATTCTACATGAATAGGCTCACCCTCCTATCTGATGTGAGTAGGAGAGGAAAAAAATCTAGAGTAAAGGATCTCAGGATCACCAACCGCCTATCGTGCATGGACCACATACCTAATGTCAATAGGCACACCCGAGGTAACCACTATCCATATAGGATCTCCTATAGGGACCTTCCGGGCCTCCTGAATAGTCCTATATATTGGTGCCACTGGAGGAAGCATGTCAACATAATGGAGGTCAAACTAATAAGGAACTCACCGAATGGATTAATATTGAATCTCCCTGCCCTGTCAACTAACTATCTTGTGGTAGATAAAGCTACCACTTTGGTCACCTCCTACCCCCATAACCCTATCATGTCTTGGTAGGGTGTGGCAACCATGTCTACCATAGTCAAAGAGGCCATTGGATGATGTGGCATATGTAGAACCAACATCGTTGACCACCTTACTTCTCGAATAACCCCTAGATCTAACACTAGTATTCCCCTTCCATAAGGGGTGATGCACTCATAGACCCAGCTCATAACTAGCGTGGGATGGCTCAGTGACTTCCCTTGTATCTTGACTACCCTATACAGTCATGATAGGTAGTCCCTAGGATGTCTTCTCCCCATGTGTATATATGCGACCATGCCCCTCAATCTATGTAATAATAGGAGCCCAGTAGTAAAGGAGTGTGTCACCTCCCTTGTCCCTAATCAATCATGAGGAAAAGATGCCCATGATGGCTATGCGTATGATAAAAATAGGAGTAGTGGAAATGGATCGGACTTTATTCCCTTCTTTGACCCAAATGAAACAACTACATCCCCCATGTATGTGGCCCACTAAGTGATCTTAGATCTAGACCCTATTGTCTTCAGGGTCAATCTCCTCCCAAGTATCGAGTCCAAGAATGTGGTATATGTCCTCCAAGGTGATGGTACACTCACCCCCTGGCACTGACAACTAGAAAGTGTTCCGATTTGCATCCTAGTAAGAAAACAAGTAACATAGTATGTGACTAGGAAGAGTGACATAGGGCACTGTGCAATCCTCTAAATATCCACCCTTTGTAAAGTGTACATATCATCTTTGAGTCAAATGATCCTAAATCCCCGGAGAAAATAACAATCCCTCTCACAACTCCAACGGATGTACTCCTCCTTCTGCATTCACCAAAACATAGAAAATTAATGAGTTAGTAACATATATCAAAGGATAAGATCACCAAAAACATGAAAAAACATCAAAAATAAAAAAATCAAGTTAGCATGCGCTTTGGTCATTCTGCTCGTAACTACCACCTAGTGTAGGGCGGCGGTCCTTCTTCGCCACTCTACTTAGGGCAGAGATCCTAGGCCAATTTTCCAAATGTGTCTTTAACCCTATAAAATGCTCAAAAACACAAAAAGAGCATTTTGAACAAAATAAAAGACCACCTTATGGGTGCCCTCCTAAAGACTTATTTAAGACAATAAATTTTGAAAATGATCCCCCCTATGTAAATTTTTTAACATTTTAACATTTTAGGTTTGAAAACATAAAAGTGAAAAAAACCTTAGAACATGTTGGTCAATCTCTCGCTCGTGGAGGCATGATCACAATTTCATAATCATTTTGGTTGTACTCTCATCGAAAATAGTCATCGTGGGTCTAGAGCTCTAAAATCAACAAATTGAATAAGTCCAAATGAATTGGAAAATTATTTTGTTTTGATATATATATAGACACACACACACACACACACACACACACACACACACACACATATTTATTTATGTTATTTTGACCTAATTTTTTAGTTTATGTTTTCATAAGGCTGGAGCGTTAGCACGTATATCTCTATATCCCTACATAAATGGTAAGTCCTCTTGTCGCTTTAGTTTAGTGTTTATTGTTCAATATTTTATCTATCTCGCACTTGAGTCTTCTTTCCATTTTACAGTAGTGGGAGATTGAACGGGGACATTTCGACACATGGGCGGGTCGGTATAGTTTATAACTCCCCATTTTGGGAACACCATACTCTGTATCTATGTTTTACATTGTTTCATGGCTAAGATGCTTCTATGAGGGGGAAATATATATGCACCTAAAATTACATGTGCTACATTATCGAAAAATGGTTACAAAAGTCCCCAATGATGATTCACATCCTTTCAAAAGATGTTTGGGCTCATAAACCCATTTTTAGTATATATTTGTTGCATAGATGTCCTTACATATCTTTTCCATGCTTTTTCCAGCTTCTCGTTTCATTTTGTGCATGTTTTATCCTTTAGTGTCAGGACCGCAACCCTTCCCGGGTGGCGCTTCAAACTGCCACCTAGGAAGGGTGGTGGTCTTGAGTGATTTTTCCAAATTCCGTCATGAATTTTTTAACATGGGATGATTCAATTAAATTCACTTTTAGGATACATTTGTGAATGAATTTTTCTAAAAATAATTTTAATTTCTTGGTTCTCTTCCCCTCTTCTCAATTTGCATGTGCTTTAGTTAGTTTGAACCGCCTCTTCTTACCTTGTGCAAGAAGGAACATCCTAGCCCCAATCCTTATGTATTCCATGCTTGTGTTCAAGAAAAGGCCTAAGAATTTTTGTGTATATTTCATAGTATTGCTGCCAAAATCTTGCTAGGAATTACATAGCCAAGCTCGAGATCTCTTGTGCTATCTCTTTTCTACTTGCATTACGGACCTGTGCTACCTTCAAGATACCATTTCTCAAGTGTCTTCTTCTTCTACTATTCTTGCATTCCCCATTCCATTGACTCATATGAACACAAAAATAAGGAAAGTAAGAAAATGAAGGGACAAACATAGATATAACCGTATTTTCCAAATCTCTTGCTTATCCAGTTTGGAATTACTTGTTTGTTTTCTTCATTTGCCAAATTCTCAATTCTGAATATTAGTTTCAATTACATATCAAATAGAGTAGTAAAATTGTTCATTTCAATTAATTAGGTAATTACAAGTAGATCAAATCATTAGAAAATTTGCTTTTTGACATTACCAAGGAAGTTGTGGGGAACAATATCTCTTTTAGGGTTATGATTTGTTCTTCACCTCTGAGGTAGGGTTTGAAGGGTTTTGATTAATATGGGTTATTTGCTTTAGATTTAGATTCACATATTCTCACAACTAACCAGCTAAATCCAGATGATTACATTTATTTAGTTTGTTTATTATATTAGAATGCATTTCTTAAAAAATAGAAAAGATAAAAAAACATTTACTTTTCTTAGATTAGTTTTCTTTCATTGTTTTGCTCTTTTATATTCGAAAAAACCAATAACATAGATTATATTTCCCTTGATAATTAGTTTATTTTAAAAAGATCATATCAATTCCTTATGCATGACCATCAATGGCCCACAAAAAGAAAAGACATATTGTTTTGATCCTTTGGTCCCCCAACCCAATAGGTTGGAATTGATAATGGACATTGATACAAGTTTACGTTTGAAAATCTTACACACACCTAATACATTTTATAAGAAAATATAACAACTAAACAAATTAAAAATCATAGTTAATCAAGCCTACAATTATTGGACTGATCCTAGCAATAGGGTTTTATTACGTGCATGACCATATTAGGACCAAAACCTCCACAAGTTTTCGGTTATGATCCTCATGTCTCGCAACCCAATAGTCCTGCTAACCAATTAGATATAAACACTATTTTATGTGCATCTCGTATTTAGATCATCACCACTTCCACCGATCTCATTGTGTAGTAGCCGATTAGACTAAGATTTTCTGTACTAGACTAGAAAATCATCCATAGTCCTTGTGGCTTCATTGTGTCTCTTGTTCTTACTTCCATGACCTAGTCTAGAAATCTATACGACACACCCACATGTAACTTTCCGTGTGTTCAAAAACTAGTGAATAGAATCTCGGCAGAGCTTGATATTGACTGGAGTCTCTAAGTAGCTATTATATTAGATCATTCCATCACACCACTTTAGGTTAGGAGAGCATTCTTTTCCTTAGATTCACAGATCTTGTTATTGTGTTTCAAAGATATAAGGTTACATCATTAGCTTATCCATCATCACCACATATACACATGCATTTCTATTCTACAACCATTGTCTCAAAGATGACCTTGATAAGTTTTGTGTGAAGAATGTCACGTGTTGATTTTATTTCGTATAATAACCCCTTCATAATTTCCTTGAAGGCACGCAATAGTTCAATAATCTTCACAACCTCTAGTTCTGATCTCGTAATCTCCAATAATAACCTCCTTAGGCACATCCTTAGTGCCAATATTCACCTTCTTAATCTTCATAGGTATATGATAGGTGTGTGCCAAATCATCGATAGATTCCATAAATTCACACGTACCCTTTGTGTGCTTGATATACAAATATTAAACTTCCTCATCATCAATGAGGTAGACCATCTTCACTTTTCTTTCTCTTTCCATGCGCGCCCCACTAATGTATCTTTGGTTTTTAACACATCCTTGCACACCTCAATCTAAATTTCTCCTAAGATATGAACCATAAGGTCCTCTTCATTTGCACTATATCCCAACATGATGCACTTCATGATCTATAAGGCCTTATGTATGGGTGTTTTATTGAAAAAATAATCAAAGGTGTGAACAATACCATCTGTCATGTTGTTCCAACTTGAAGTTTCTTGTTTTAACCTAGAATACACATACCAAGCATGCACACATCCTCATAGATTAGAGTAAAAATATTAACCTAGAGTGATGGTGGTATAGCTTCTTATCAATGTTCCCATTTTATCTCACAATTATGTACATGTAACAAATAAGGAGACTTCCACAAATACTCATGTAGAAGAGAAGGAAAATTTATCTCGAGTAAACCTTCTTAAAAATTCTACCCTTACCTCACTCCACCTAATAGATTGTCTCCATGTGTCATCCACTAGCGTGCTTCCGTCCCATAAAATTTATATACCATAGAATTCCATGCATCTCCCTCATTTTTCCACTAGTCCTCCATCATTCACAAGAAAGAATTAGGCTTCTCACCTCTAGCGTACCTTGGTAACCAAGTATTTCCTAACCACCTAATCATGAGTGTCCTAATCATCCTAGTAAATCTTCCCTTGACATCGTGACCTACCATTTCAAAGTTCCATGAGCCCAATTGTCACAAGAAATACAAGTAGTGTCACTAATAGATTGTTCATCTTCCCAATGAATTATGGCTTCTTTAGATGGTACTACATTTTCATTTTCATGCACTCTATGTGCTTAGATTCTTTTAAGTTCCTCTTCATTAATAGGTTCAATATAAGGTGAAACCTTCACATCATCCAAGGGTATAACAACATGTTCCTCCTGTAGACACAAAATAATGCACTTTGAGTAATTATTTATTCCTGGTCTCATACTTTTATTCATATGGTTCTAAAGTGAAAAGAGAAATAATTAACCCATGTCTTTGGCCATTTTTAAATTTCTTTATGTTGTTAATTTTGATCTTACACCAACACTTGCCTAGTTTGTATTGTCATTCTGTGTTTTCCAATTTCGATCGGGGTGACCAGCCAGGAATGGGGCACCTCAGCATCCCGGTCCCCTCTAGGGCACCCTAATCCTCTTTCCACTTTACTCTCACCTTTTGGGAACTTTATAGCCATTTGATATTTCTATATTTTGTGGTTGGCCTTTTCAGGGTTAATTGTGAAATAAGAACAAGAGAACCATATAAATACAAAGTTATGTGACCATAATGAGGGACCAAGCACTAAGCATCTACTATTAGCATCTAGATTTGCATCCCTCAAATTCATCTAAATCTATATTTATATCCATCTAGCTCCATCACAAGGAATGCAAGGATAGTTCATTTGCATCACACTTCATAGGAGGGGAGTCTATTGTTTCCATGCACACATTTACCACATTCTACATCTAGTTATTTTCTTGTTACATCACAAAGTGTGACTGACAGAAGAGAAAGCTAAGGAAAAACTACACACACACACACCTAGAACTATATTAGGTCTGAGATGTAGTGCAATGCTTAGTTAGTATGTCCACCATTGTGGCCACTGAGGACATGTCTAAACCCTTCATATGCATATTTATTTTTAGGGTTTTAATCCTTTGTTTAGGGTTTTGCAGGTGATTCTTCCATCTCATATTCACAGTGACATCTGGCACAATTCGGGGACATTAGCATTATGGTAATCAAACACAAGAAAACATCCAGTGACACTCTAGATGAGGTTTTCTCACCATTTTCACATATCGGGGTCCTTAGATCTCAAACCAGGGAACAAACGCATTCCCTATCCCTTTCCATGTGCCTCGGCTTAGTAAGATATCTTAGATATATGTTTTATTAGGCTTCTTTGTGGTTGTTTCCTCCTCCCATTCACCTCGTCTACATTGCGACATTACTCCATGACATCTCGCAAATCGAGATAAGGACTTCTTAACCCTCTCTTACACATTAGGGTTTCATATTTTCTATCTTAGTTTTCTTGGGTGTATTCCATTATTTTATTGTTCCATTTATTCATTCATTTTACTACTCCTATAACATTAGATTACACTAGAATAATTCTATTTTAGTTAATCATTTTGGTGAACCCAACTACTTTCATGCTTAGGATCCTCATTTTTCCTCTATCATGGCTCGAAAATTCCTCAAATGTCTATATCATTTTCTTAAGATTCATCACAATTGCTAGGTTATTCTACAAAAATCTCTAAACACCATATATCATCCTAAAGATACACCACCACATGAAATAAGTGCTATATTTGACCATCTATTTTGTGACCCTAGTCCTCACGATCCTTTATCTATTTAACCCATGTTGGAATCAATTCAAGATTTGCATTATTTTTTCAAGACAAATTTTAGGTTTTGGAGTCCATGACTACATCTCTCAAGTCTAAAATACAACATCTTAAATATGCTTCTCGGGATCATGTTTTTCTCCTTCTACATCTCATCTTCATTCTATGTCTGCTACATGTACTCACATTAGTAAGCTTGAAGTCATACCATTACTAGATCCTCTCACCTTTGACTATAATACTAAGCAAAATGAAATTCTTACTAAACTCCTTAGTCATCAATTGATCACCTTACCACATAATCATTAATATCCTTCTCATCAGCTAGCAAAATATCAAGGTCTTCCATATTGCAATTGTCATCATATCAATGGGAATAATGATAATGATTCTTATGATTTACAATGAATATTCAAACATATTGAGTGTCAATGATTTCTCTCATTCATTACACAATGTTTTGCTGCATGCCCTTGTAAAAATACCACCTCCACATGGGATCCTAAATCTAAACCTTCTACATAAAATTTGCATCATATTGTCACTTCTAATGTGCTTTCATCATCTAGTAAAGTGTCACCTATTAAACCCACTCAACCTCCTCTTAATGTTGGTCCCATTCCTCCTCTACTCAAGTTATCCATGACATTACCAAGTCAAAATAAGTAATCACCACTCAATATTTTCTCTCCATCACCTTCTCCTACTAAATCATCTACAATATTACCAACTCAAACTAAGCAACCTCCTCTAAAGATTGGTGAAATACGAGATCCATTCAAGGCTTTCAAAACATCATCAAATAATCCACCATTGTGCAAAGTCCCTTCCAAATCACCACTTCAACGACCTATCATTTTTTTCAAAGAAACTACTCCCTCTACTGGTGGCCTAGAAAAAATCTCAATTTCTGCCACCGTTGCATGGTTTTTCTATTGATTTTTCCACACATGCTTCAACCGCTTCATGAAAACTTGGTCTTTGGTAGGTTAATATTTTTAACTTATTACTCGATGACAAACTCATGTTCTTTGGTTCAAACTTGACTGTTGTAGAAATTATATACACATGAACCCCAAACACTACACAATAGTCACTACACCTTAGGTATCTCATATCATCACACGATCCTACATCATCTACACATTACACACTACACTATAGACTATACACATTGCACATATTCCCACATACACAATACTCATTCTATATATGCTTCACAAAAAGTTCCATAGCCATCAATTGTTTTGATTTTTTCACACATTGTACATGCCATCTTACATTTTCCATATTACACCTTACATATTACACATTGCATCTTACATCTAATATGCATCTAAAAATATTAGTTCATCTATGCATCCTACATTACATAACATACACTTTACTTCACACACTACACATTTTTCATACTCTCCTCTATGCCCTACACTCACTACCCGATGATGCACTCTAGTCTCAAGGTCAATATCTAAATTTTGAGGGTATATGATCAGAAATGGACCTCATCACCCTTACATGTTCATCATTCAATATTTCTCTCATGTGACATTCCTAGGATTAGTGATATACACTTTAGGCTATAGGGTCACTTCTTCTAGAATCATCTTGTGATCGGCTACATCATCACATTCACTTACATTATTTAGTGGTATACACTTTAGGCTAAATCACCACTCCTTTATACTCATCTTTTTGTGATATAAACTTAAGCTAAAAAGTCATGCACAATTCATCTAATTATTGCATATCATCACCACATACTCATCACAACGCATTACACACAACACATAGTTCGACCATTTTTTGATGATGCACTCTCATTTGTGGTTCATTATTGACTACTGAGGGGGCATACTAAATGAAACTCATTGCATAAAATTCCATCCACTTAGGGGAGAAATGTGACTCTATCATCCATCTTGCATTTCATTCCATCCATCCAAAACATGTTGCATATCTTGGTCCCATTTAATCTTTCTTGCATTTCCTTGTTCATGTTCATATTATTACAAATGTTAGATATCTCTCTTATATGTCATTATATTTACTATACAAACATGCACATTCACATCTATTTCTAGTTGTGATCGTAGATACAAGTCTCTTACATGTAGCATTGTTGGGCCCCTAAAAAGTAACTAGGGACCTAAGGTGTGAAGTCTTGTGGCACGTAGAAATAGGGAATGAAGTCAAAATAAAGTATTCCTTAGATAGGTGTGAAGGATCACTCTGGGGTAGGATAGAGTTAGGACTTAGTGAGTTTTGGATAAGAAGGAAAAATATGTGCATAGGGAGCAAACAGAAAAGCGACTAGATATAGATGTGGATAAGTTATGAAGACTTGCGATTCAAGAAAATGATATTCTAGGGAATCATTATGGTTATCATGAGAGGATAAGGAGTCAAGGTTATTAAGGATTAGTTGACACATGCATGCTAAAGACACTCGATTGAGGGAAATGCATGGTGACATCTGGCATATTCCTAGGTAGTGGTAGAGAAATCATAAGAAGATTCTTGTAGGCTTTCACAGATGATGATGGACAGTTAGGAGAAGATTCCTTATCATTCTTTATATAGAGGGTCTTTCTAGATAAGAAAAGAGAGGGATATATGAAGTAAGGGTATGTGTAAAAAGAGACATGTAATGAAGAGATGTGCGATGAAAAGAAAGTTCGATAGTATGAACATAAAAGAAAAACAATGGAACTCTCTTGATGTAATCTTGGCTACCATATTTTTTCTTATGAATATAATGAAGTAATTATTTAGTACTTTTGAAATGGATCTTGATCAGTTTAGTTTTCCTTTGTGCTCATGTGTGTGTTATGGGTTGATTCTACTTTCCTTTATCTGATCATGTTAATCCATGTTTATAATGCATTTAGGCTAGAAGTTAGTGTTTACATATTGAATTCCATGAATGAATGCACTTGTTTCTAGTTATATTACATCCTCATGTTAAGAAGGAACATTATCATGAGACTCACATAAAGGAGGGACTCGGCACCTGTACGCTCCTTGGGTGAGCTTCTAGGATAAGACTGGATGATATGTTGGTGCGCTTGGGATTGGTTGTTGAAATAGGTAGTGATAATAGAGACTACATTTTGGTTCCATTTCTGGGACCTCCTTTTTAAGTTGTGAGAATGATGCATGATGAAAAAGTGCTTGACCTTGGACGAAGTCGAGGCATAGGTTAAAAGAAAATAGGATGAGTTTTCTCATATATTTAGTACTTGACCTAAGTTTAATGCACGTAAATGGGTAGAAGAACATCTATATCATGGGTTTTATGAGACATTATTTTGTTGCTTTCCAGTGGAGTTATATGAATGGATTTCGGTGTATGCATCTAGATCAAGCTGGTACTATAGATCTCACATGTGGACCCAAGATGAGTATCAAAGGCTACATGAAGTTGATTTGGTTTGGACATGTGTTGTTGATCATTGGTGGAGTAGAGTGTTGACAAGTTACACCTTGGAGTATGTGATTTATACATATTCCTATCCAGAGATTACTGAGTTTGAGTTTTTGAGAGAGCTAAGAGGATCATTCTTGCATGTTATACCCTTAAATATAAAGATTATGATCATTACAATAAGTTTGGAAGCATTTCCTATGGCTGGCTAAGCTTCTTCTGAGCATTGGGCAAGGAAGCTAGGGTGGAGGAAGATGGAAGACCTTGTTGCTAAAAAATATAGGGAAGAGAGATGAATCAAGTATAATGAAGCTCATGAGAGGGAGTTAGATAGACAATGCAAAGTTGTGGGAGTGATGGATTTATGGAGGAATATGTTGTGGGAAGGAATTGAGGTTCACATAGATGACATAGAGCCTGAGCAGTCTGTGCTACCCCATCTTAGAAAGTGTGGAAGAGAAACCCACTCGACTTCTAGAGAAGACTCATCATATGCGCAGAAAGGAGAGGAGTTTTTGTGCACATCCGAATCCACCTAGTGACTAACCCCTGGCACTTAGCTTTCCAAATCTAGAGATAAGTATTACTAACCCAGTTGGTATTGGTGGAAGTGACTGATCAACACCTAGGAGGTAAAATTTTTCATTTGGCACATCTATGGCTACATAATAATTTCTTGTGTTTGGAGGTATATTTTCTGGAATGACATTTGGGAAAAGTACATGTACACAAATATTGGGAATCACATCTAGAAGAAATGCAAGACACACATCTAGTAGCGGTGCAATATCATAGACTATTGGTGTGCAGTTTAGTGCAATGGTGGGGACACAAGGCATGACCACTTTAGGACCTTTACCAGCTACATGAGGTGGATCTGGTGGAATAGGAACTATCAAACCTAGTGGATCTGGTGGATCAGGAGGGACAAGTGCTAGTGGATCTAGTGGATTTGGTGGTGGAGGAAACACTAGAGGGAATCAAGGTTCTGGATTAGGAAGAAAAGGGCTTGAACCACCTTAGCAAGTATTTTTGAAATGTATTTACATCTACCAAACTAAAAGGTGTTGAGTATTCTATAGAGCATGTACAAAAATGTGAGCTGCTATGGCATGTGAAGGGGATCACTACCCCAAAATAGAAGGCAAGTCAATTTGTAACAACATTACAAGGATGCGTGCATAGTTGGTACTGGAAGTATGACCCCCACCAAATAGTGGTAGATTACACCACACTATGGAATTCCTTCTTATCTAAATTTCATATCCCTGAGTTTGAATAGAAGAGCATTAGCATGCTAAAGGATATTTAACAAGGTATGGTAGAGAGTGTGTGGGAATATGATGCACATTTTAAGACTCTCTTATCAAAACTATCTTATGATATTCATCCCTCTCAGCATGCTCAATGGTTTGTTGGAGGGTTGATAACACCTTTTAGGAGAGTGCTTTCACATAATACTTTTATAGACCCCATGAGGCCTTAGAGGCTGCCCCGCACACCGAAACTATTGGAAACATGGATACCAGTGTTAGCCCTTTTCTTAAAGATCAGATTGCTGTAATGACCAAGTAGCTGGAGAAGCTATTTGTGAACTCGACACATGAGACTTGTAGTGGCCTATGGTGCACGGATTGTGAGGTAGAGGGCATACAAAATAAAATTTTCTTTAGAGATTGGTATGTTCCATGACAATAGATTGTGATATTTTCCATAGAGATCATGATGCAAGTAGGTGTCCACTACTACAGTACATGATCCATAATAATGTGTCATGTTATTGTAAGATTTTTACCTCCACACTACTCATGACACAAATGATTGTATATTGATTGACCGGATACATGATGCCATTAATATTGGTGTGTGCCACACCATAATTGCATACAATTCCAAGGATGATGGTCGTCACTATGAAGGGCGTGTAGATGGAGGATCCCATGAAAGAAGATTTCATGGAGGATTTTGAGTTCAAGGCAACCACAGAGGTGGAAGAAGTGATATCCCACATGGAACTTGTTACAACCGTGGGTCTATGGAGCACGATAAGTGTGAATGCCCTGATATGTTACAATGGTATTTTTTTAGAAAGATGCATAAGTGTGAGGAGTGCCCAGTTATTTGAACACATGAACTAGCAAAAATAAAAGGATAAAGTAATAGGAAAGGTGAGTGTGAAAAATGATGACTCATAATGGATGCCAAGCTGGTATGCAAGTGAGAATTATAACCTTTACTAGTGACAACACGAGCTAAGATTACATGCGCTAGGGAAACACAAAAGAAATGGCTATTGGTTACTAGAGAATAGGTGGTCCACATTAAGTATCGGACCTTATTGATCGAAATAGGTTTATCAAGAGACCATGGATGTAATTTAGATCCTACAAGGAGAGATCTAGTGACTAAAGGAGAATTCATGGCAGTTAGAGAAAAGGAAGAACATCGAGGCTCCATGGAAGGATCTAGAAGAGGTTAGGGAAGTATGTAAAATGCCGAGGTAGGAGAATATCATTCCTTTGATAGAGGAATGGTTACGGGAGAAATTAATATGCACCGAGGAGAGCGCGAGTGATAGGCCCAAAGACGCTAACCTTACCCCTCACACCATTGATTATGATAAGGATATTACCTTGAATGTAGTAGTCGATGGATGGATCCTAAGAAATATTTTGATAGATATAGGTGTAGAGGTTAATGTTCTTACCTTGGACGCCTAGAATCAAATGGGAAGGACCCCATTACAACCATCTTCAAATGTGTTGTATATGGCTAACAAGACAAAGGAAATGCCCATTAGTGTCTTGAAGGATGATATTATCGCTATCAAAGGGAGAAATTCATTGGGGACTTCAAATTATTGGTGCTATCTGAGGTGGAAAACTTTCTAGCATTACTTGGGTGCCCCTAGTGTTATAATAACAATGCTGACCTACAGTTCAATAATGGGTACATAAGTTTTGAAAACAAGGAAGAACAAGTTATTATCCCTCTAACTGATGGGAAGTCAACACCCTATACTAAGCCCTTGGGAGAATAAGTCCTCAATAGAATCTATGTGTGCACTATCAGGGACCCTGAGGTGATTAATCCTATGGAAGGAATTATTCAGTTCAAAGATGCTCAATCTATGAGTGATACCACTAGTGTAGCATGTGATAATTGGGCACATGAGAATTATGAGTTAATTGGGTGGAAATTAAGAGGCTTTGTTATAAGAGTGACAAGGGTGCACCCACTTAGGTGCTTGAGGGAAGAAATTACCAAGCTACACTAGGGATGGCAACCCTGATGTTTTCCTATGAGCCATGGAATCTCAATGGAGATGTGAGATCAAACGAAGGAGCATGCTTGTCTACAATTTGTGCGGAACTATAGCACACATGGTGGATGACACATCAAGAAAATATTCTAGGGTGGCGCGAGGTGAGGATTGCACTCTCTATTAGATTCTTCAAGAGAAATGCGCCAACTAAAATTTATGTCTATGATGGGAAATAATCTGCCTCAGAACATGTCTAGGAGTGTGAGAGGATCTAGATGGAAGGTGCAGAGGATTTACCTCCTTCCCTCTGGGTGCACAAGTTTTATTCCACACTACAAGGTTGTGCATGTGCATGGTATGTTCATTTAGAGTTACAACATCAGACATAGAATTGGTGGGAGATAACAAATGACTTTATTCAAACTTTTTGAATATAAAAGTGCTAAGCCATTGGTGAACAAGGCACTGCAGGTTGTTAAGCTCCTAACTATGGGAGAAAGTGCCATGATAGAGGATAGAATACTAGAATTATTGGGTGAACCTAGCTTAGAAGTGCACCCTGATGAGGGAGAATCAGACGAGATACAACTTAAGCATGCTTGTATGAAGAAAGAGAAGGGAAAGATGGTTTATGTGATAGATGGCAAGGAAGTGGAGAAATTGGATGTTAACCATACTATGGGTATGCACAAAGTAATAGATAGTACTAATGAGAAAGTGTACACCTACCATGAACCCCTCAAAACAAATAAGGTTAACATTGGCTCAAAAACAAAACATAAAGAGGCTACTATTGGGGACTATTGGTCGAAAAATATGTTTCAAAGATCATTGATCTATTACGTGAGTTTTAGGATTTATTTCCATGCGGGTACCATGAGCTTAAGGGATTTCACCTCTCTTTAGGAGAGATGTGGATCAAACTAAAGGAGAAAGTGAACTCGATTCAAAAATGATGTTACCAAATAAACCCAAATTTGCGCATCTAGGTCAAGGAAGAGATATACAAGATGATCGCTTTAGGTATCATTGAAGCTATTGAGGAATAAGAATGGATAAGCCCAATGGTCATTAACATTAAAAAGGATGGGAGGATAAGGATCTATGTTGATTACAAATATTTGAATGCATTATGTGTCATTGATCCCTTCCCAACTCCTTTCACCGAGGAGATCTTGGAAGGAGTAGCCGGGCATGAGATCTATTCTTTCACAGATGGATTCTCGGGGTATCATCAAGTTAGAATTGCAAAGGAATACCAAGAAAAAATAAATTTCACCACTAAGTGGGGAATCTTTTAAATGCAGAGTCATGCATTTTGGACTAAAGAATGCACCTATTGTGTTTTCGTGCATAGTGGTCCAGGCATTTCTAGATTTTATCCATAAGTTACTTCAGATCTACCTTGATGATTGGAAAATGTATAGACTAGTGAAAGACAATTGTGACAACTTGTGGTTGATGTTTGAGAGATGTCGGTAGTTGCACATATCCCTTAACATCAAGAAATGGCTTTTTTCTACTACATTTGGAACCTTGTTGGGGCATATCATATGTAAGGAAGGTTTGTTGGTGGATCCTACCAAAGTTGTCGTTATTGTGGGGTTGGGGAAAGTACCAGCTAGAGTGTAGTGCATGGATTCCTTGGGCATATAGGGCATTACTAGAAATTTATTAAGTGGTATACCAAAATCGCCATGCTATTGGAGGAATGATTGAAGCATGGATATACATTCCATTAGGGAGAGACGCAACAAAGGGAATTTGACACATTAATAAATAAGCTCATCATTATGCCCTTATTATTCTTTCCCTCTTGGGATAAGTCATTCCATGTACATGTTGATGCTTTGGGAATGGTGATTGGGGAAATCTTAGCACAACCTAGAGAAGGAATTGTTGACCACCCCTTGTGTTTTGCTAGAAGAAATTTGACACCAATGGAGCATAACTATACTACTACTCGAGTGTAAAGTATTATCAATAATCTACGTGTTGCATAAATTAAGGAAATATATGTTGGAAACACCCTTCATATTCTACATGGCCCACATGGCATTGAATCACTTAGTGAACAATCTCATTTTACAAGGGAAAATATGTTGGTAGGTCCTATTGCTTCAAGAGTTTGATTTTATAATTGTTTTGAATCTCGAAAAGAGTAACTAAAGGGCTTGACCATGTATTGAGGATTGACTTAGGGAAGGAATTACGAGCATTAAGGATATAATGCTAGATGTACAATTGTTTAGGTTATTACACTCGCCCTCGACTTGGAAGATATTTTTTTATTTCTCAAAATGGGTGTGGCACCAGAGGGAATGAATACCTTAGAAAGGAAGTAGTTATCCATACATACCACACCCCACATGTTAATTAGTGGAGACTTATACAATCTAGGCTACGATCAAGTTTTATACTTGGTGTGTGTTAGAACATGAGTGTGTTGTAGTCATGGAGGAAGCACATGGTGGGATTGCAGGAGGAAACTATGCAAGGAATTTCACCACGTGGAATATTCTACTAGAAGGGATTTGGTGGGAAAGCATATACTAGGATTGTATTGAGTTTTGTAAGGCTTATGACCATTTCTAGCACCTTGGCAAACCAAGAAGAAGGGATGAGATTCCCTTGAGATTGATAGCTAGCACATAACCATTTGAGAAGTGGGCCATTGATTTTGTAGGACTGATTTCACCTACTGCATGAAGGACTGGTTCACGCTATATCATTACTTGTACTGATTACTTAACAAGATGGGAAAAGGCAGTGCCTACAAAGGATTACACAACAACCACAATAACAAGGTTCCTATGGGAAAACATACTCAACAGGTATGGGTTCCCTTTAAGTTTGACTAGTGACAGAGGCACACACTTTTTGAATGAGATGGTCAGGATTTTATTAGCAGAGTTCATGGTGGCCCATCACAAGACCACCCCGTATCACCCCCAAGCTAATGGAACCGCTGAAGCATTTAACAAGATATTGAGTCACATGCTAACCAAAATTTGTGATGTGGGAAGATAGGATTGGGATGACAAAGTCTCATCCATACTATGGGCATATAGGAAAACCTATAAGATATTGAACAAGGCCACACCATTTCAATTGGTGTTTGGCGCGGAAGCTATTTTACCAGTTATAACATTCCCATTTTAAGACTTTAGAAACAAGGGAATTTTTTTATCATACATAATGTTCTTTGTTCTAAATTAACATAATTTAGAACACACATTCCAATGCCAATCCATCTCATAATAGAAAACCATATGCAATCTGTAAATGACTCGGTGAAACACCGATCTCTCATTTCATGACTCAATATTAAACCGATCTCTTATGTTAACTCAATATGGTGTATATACTGCATACTTGGTTATTTTACCCTTTTAGAGGTACCCAAGTGTTTTGTATAAGAGGCCTATATGAATATCTATTACCGATATTCATTTGAAATCCCACTTCTTAAACCAGGTGATATATAACAACGCAACCAACTCATAAAATGCTTTGGCCAAAGTTTTTAAACATGCTTATTATGTTTACATTCCTTGATGACATACTCATAAAATGGAATAATTACCTCACCACACTTGTTTTGTTATCTAGATTGGTCTTTACTGACTCCTATCAGTCTAATCTGATTCAAGGTTTCATACTAGACAAGGGCAACAACATGCACTAGTGTGGAAGACTACTCATGGTGACTAAGGGTACATAGACATACTCAATTGACGTAAGTTGATTGGGTGTGTCTAGTTATCCTAATTCAATAGGAGTTGACCTCAACACTAGATCATGTTCTTATCCCTGTATAGGATGGAACCATGATCCAGTCTTACTTTTATGTCAATCAAGTTAAACAAACTAAGTGGGGTGTTGAGACATATCAATTGCATCATAGTATCCTGTAATGACCCTTGTCATTATGAAGGTACTACATTGTGGTTGATGTGTGCCAACATCCAACTAATTTTCCTCAACTAGACTAGCATACCTTAGATTATAAGTTTATTAACCCATTAAACATTGTCTTTAAGATTAATTACAACAACACTTAAATATTCAACTAGATCATTTAACCTATAAGGTTACAAGTTGAAATTACATGTGAGGTAGGTATGCAGGTAAAATATTCTTACTACCCTTATGAATACATGCTTAAGTTTGTTTTTAAATGAAACAACTTACTTTAAAACATGACATGATTGATCCCAAAGTTAAGAAAGTGTGTTAATTGATTCCTTACTTATTTCAGCCCTAGCTTAAATAAGTTCCTTATAAAACTTTATTTTAGACTTCATGGAGATGAAGTCTAAATTTCATTTAATTCCTTTCTAAGCATTCCAAATTTTGATTAAGGAAACCTGCCTAAGGAAGTACACATTCAATCATTTACTTACAACATTCATGACACTTTAACAAGATCTTAAGTTATGTCTCTATGATTGATTTCATGGGAAGTAACCTTTTTCCCTATATTATGGACTAATTTCCATTTATGAAATATATTACATATGTTTAAATACATCAAGAATTCAAACACATACATCTATATAATTCAAACATAGTCCTTTTATATTGTTTAAGGATCTACTTATGAGTGTCAACTTATAAGTTGCATCTCTAATTGAGAAAATAAACCAACTAACATTTCAGATTCCCCCCAACCATTCCATAATATTTAAGAATATAAACTTCCCTCCTTCATTAGGATAATACTTAATAATACATCCCAATTCATGACAAGAAAGTATTACAATAAAGTATTATTTAACAATCAACACATCATTTATTCATCAAGAAGGAGTGATACATTCATTGAATCCAAAAGTATCTCAGAGATTACAAAGTGTCATAATAACAATTTAAAAATAGTTTCATTACAAATTTCTTTACCAACAAAGTACATAAGTAATGATGCCACATAATCATCATAATAAAGGTACATTTTTCTTAGTAAAACAAATGTAACTTTCTATATGTCTTTCTCCTTTCATCTTTTATGAAATCCATCTATAAAATTGTTAGCATGGGTCAATTCATTTTAATTGAACATGATAAAAATTATATCATTAAAACTCTAAACTTTTATCTAACTATTTCATAAAAATAACTTTGATGTTTATGAAACAGTTTCAAAACACAACAAGATAAAACATAAGACTTTCCTAAAAGATTGTAACTAGGAAGGAGATAAAATATTTAAGGTTCTATATGTAGAGTTTATAAGTGAACTTAGCAACCCTATATTTTCATCATAAAACTCTTTTCAGCATACTAGAAATAGAACTTTAGAGTTAAAGAAGAAGAATTCCCATTTCATGCATCTAAATTAAGTTCCTCCAATTAGTCAGATCTAATTTTCAAGAAGTAATACAAGATACATAAAACTATCTCTTAGAATAAATATATTGTTATTACAACGATGACTATTGCATTCCAGTTAACTATCATACTATCTCGGACTCATCCTATGTAACACCCCAGTGCTTTCATTACTATTATTAAAGGAATGATAGGACAAATGGTTTCAGCCTTTGTTTCTTGCACCTTTGTGTATCAATAATTAATGTGAACCATGATGAGAACATGAAATCACAATAACCTGAATAGGCTAAGGATGATATGCTTAAATGTAAGCCCTATTAATCTAAGGTCTATCTTAATGATGAACTATTTTTCTAAGGTGACATTACGTCATTTGTAATATAGTATGTCATGTAATATTTGGTGTAAATTTAAGCCTTGAAAGTGATTTGTGATGTTGTTTCTTATCTTTGTTAAATTTATAACATTATAAGTTTTTATCTAAGGCTTTAACAGTTTTAATAGCTCGCTTAGCGACCAAAATTGGAATGCAATTAAGACTTCATTTTTAATAATAATTGGGCTTGATCCGACCGTCTAATAGTCTACCCCATCTAGTGGTTAATGCTAGTATGGTCGTATTTTATTGGATGACGGACTGCAGATGTTAGTCAAGGAATTAATCATTGAAATTGAAGGCTTCAATCCCTCGAAGCATACATACACAAAAAATTAATCAAACAACTCTAACATTATAATTATTTTTTATTATACTTAAGAGACCAAATAATATCCTATGAAATAGTAATTTGGATGCCCATCCCTTTTATGTATTAAGGATTCACACAAAATTTAATATGTTTATACATCCTTTCAAATAGCTAGGTGATGCTCCCATCTAGCTTCTTAAACAATAGATTCACGTGTTAGGTATAGAACCATGCAACAAAAATTAGATTGACCCCTTCTTGTTTAAAGCTATTAAATCCCCAATCATAGTTTTTAACTACTTTAAACTTTGCAAATTCCTTTTCTAATATATATATATACATATACATATATATTAGAAAAGGAATTTGCAAAGTTTAAAGTAGTTAAAAAATATGATTGGGGATTTAATAGCTTTAAACGAGAAGGGGTCAATCTAATTTTTGTTGCATGGTTCTATACCTAACACATGAATCTATTGTTTAAGAAGCTAGATGGGAGCATCACCCTGCAACTATTTGAAAGGATGTATAAACATATTAAATTTTGTGTGAATCCTTAATACATAAAAGGGATGGGCATCCGAATTACTATTTCATAGGATATTATTTGGTCTCTTAAGTATCTTATAAACTCTATGGTTGTTTAAATTGAATAAAGTGGTGAGTTGGCACCCCACCACCAATACATCTATACAAAATTCTTTATTGTTTTATTTAATTCTCCCCACCAACTGATTTTAGGGAAAGGATATTTCGATTAACTAAAACTATAAGTTCTTTGGATGACATGAATATGGAACCTTACTAAATTTAGAAGCTAAAGATAACTGGCTTATAAAACTTGACAAAAGCTCCATTAACTTCTGCATTAATGTCATTTAATATGCATTAAACTCTCACCTTCCTTGGGTAATGCATGGATGGTTTGGGGAAAGGGAAATCAGTTTGTGGTGTTGATTCATTTCATTGTAAGAAATTTATAGAATCTCTGCATGTAAGGAAAAAATGGAACTATGTGTTATTGTGAGGTTGCATTAAGAAAACATCAGTTGAATCGATTGTACAACACATTTTCCAAACTCAATAAATATTGTGGAAGCATTTTGATCTGTTGGATGAAGGAATTCACTTCAAAAGTTTGGGTATTTTCTGAAGAATGTTGAGAACATTGCAAGGGAATAAATTATAGGCGTAACATGCATGATACACTCTAAACTCGTTATAATTTCTTTCTCTATTTAGTAATTTCACAAAAATAACTTTACCTTAAATGAAATTTGTGTTCATAATTTTAGTGATGTAGAATCAATTTATTCTTAATTCTGTAGAGTATGACTTACCATTGATTTGTGATGAATGTTGCTTAGAAATAAATTAATGGTTGTTTGCTTCAATGTGATTTATTATTGTTATGAAACAATGTATTTCATGGGTCGAATGAGTGATGCATTTTTAATTATAAAGGTCTTTGGCTAGGCACCTCCCATATTGTTGAATTTTTAATACAGATGTGATTTGGTAATTATCAAAACGTAGAAAACCTTGTTGGAATTCTACCCATCTCTTCTAAGGTTATATATATATATATATATATATATATATATATAAAAAGATATGGTAGAAATATGGAAGTGGGTTTTGTGTGGTTATGTACTGTAAATGACCTTCTAATTCCTGGTATTGTTAGAATTAATAAGACTCTAGTTTATTCTTGTAAAATATTTTACTTCACGGAGTATTACTTATTCAGTTAGATGCATCGACTGTTTAATAAGTCGACTAGGTTTGGGTTAGTAAGAAAACATTGTTGAAGAAACAACTAGTCTCTTACCAAGTTGTATTTTGTTCTCTCTTACGGATTACAACGTTTTCTTGGCATCAATAATTTTCCTTATTAACTCCATTTCATTATGGAAACATGATAAATTGTTCTCTTGGTTCTGTTATATACTTATTTTGTTTATGGGGTCTTGATAAGCTTGATAACCACACTTTGAGTTGTGGAGCTATGTTTCATTTTTTCCTAAGATTGGAATGCTTAATTAAATATGTATGTCAAGGTAAGAATTGTCTATGTAACTTGCTGCTTGCATTTATCAAGTTCATTAGTTGCATGATGCTTTGATTTCATTATCCTCATGTAGGGTAAACATTGATTATATTCCTTGTAATAAAAATGCTTGAGTCTTTACCCGAATACTTTGATCTTAATTTCCCTATGGTGATATTATAATATCTTTTGTTGGATCTGCTTTGAGTAAGATTAGTGTGATTGTTTGACTATGATACATATGTGATTACTGAAATCATTCTACCCTTATATCTTAGGATTCGAATAAGTATGATTCTATTGATTATCTAACAACTTAAGTGACTGATTATTAGTGATAGAGTAAGTTATCTTTAAGTAAAATCCTGAAATGGATTACTTCCATGGTTCATTATATTGGTTGCTCTTGGCATATTTTAGAAAGAATTGTTTACCCTCTTGAGATCTGTAATATTGATTCATAAAAATAATAAGAGTTCTTTTTATGAAATAACTAAGTAAAGCATGTCGTTATGATGAGTTGGTGCTTATCATGCTTAGTTCATGTGAACTGACTCGTGCTAACAATTTTGCAGATAAACATTGAGAAAGGAGGGTGAAGTATTTAGTTTTGTATATTCTTTTGATCAAGAAAAGACTAAAGATATGAATATTTTTGCATGATCCTAAATGAAAAACTTTTTCTTGAAAATGAAAAAGACTTTACCCATTTAATGTAACTGGTTTTGATCATAGAAATGAAGGATTTTGATCATTCTTATAAACATGAATTGTACTTATATCTAGAATAAACGATAGACATATTTCTTGTTGCATTACCTTTTTTATAAGTGGTTGGCTAGAAAATGATGAAATTTGAGTAAGAAATATATCAAGATAGGTATTTAGTATCTACAATACTATTGTATTAAGCATTAGTATAAATCAAGTAGTAAGTGCTACACACAACATATGTGTGGATGCTAGGGAACAAATAATGAACTATGAGTGGAATGTTGCTTAAGAATATTATGTTCTAATGAACCATATGTTAAGCATACTTGGAAATAGTTAAGGTTACCAGTGGGTAACTGCCTCATTATAAAATGCATTATATCAACCTACTAGTATAATTGTGTTAATTTCTCCAAAGGTTTTGAATAGGGTGTACTTAACTAGTGAGAAGTTCCTAGTAATAAGATTGACTATCTTAAATGGTCGCTGCTAAGAAAGCAACTAGATGATCATGGAACCATAGTAAGGTTATGATAAGCGGGTAAAATCGTGCTATAGTTGATTTATAAACTTATGGCGATACTAAATCAGATCAAAAGATATAAGAATGTAATAATGAGTTCTTGTGAAAGCAATACTAAGTCCCTTATAAGGACAATACACATAAGCATTAATAGGAAGAGCTTATGGTAATATGGCATGAAGATATAATAAGAATGGTTTCACTATTTGGGAATTACATAATTGTGATAATTCATGTTATGAGATAATTTGTTCTAGGAGATGAAAATGTATTTAGGTTGTCCCATAATGTGTCATTATGAGCATATAAGTATGATATCCAGTTGCAATGG
Source organism: Taxus wallichiana var. yunnanensis (assembly GCA_018340775.1). Classification (NCBI taxonomy): domain Eukaryota; kingdom Viridiplantae; phylum Streptophyta; class Pinopsida; order Cupressales; family Taxaceae; genus Taxus; species Taxus wallichiana. The sequence goes on along the minus strand of JADAXU010000059.1, from coordinate 5,359,657 downwards.
AAGTAAAACGGGAACACGCTTACTAAGTTGGAAAGAACATAGTATCTAAACCCTAACCCTAGTCAACTCTGTTATTATCTCTAAAGAGGATTAGTATATGAACAATATAAAGAGATTAAAGATCTTATGCAAAATATTTGAAAGGAGAAGAGGAATGGGAAAGTAGTTCATCCAATCTATCTTATCATATACTCTAGATATATCTTACTTGATGGATATATTAAAACAAATGAATGCTCTTGATTAAGCTACAACTAAGAAAAGTGAAGTGCTTATGCTTAATTGTTTATTGGATTTGATAGTCTATGGTACTTGATAAAAGTATGAATCATACCTTAATACTTAGCTTTATGCAAGTACATATCCCTAGAATATGAAATAAAGGAACATGGGCCTAAATGTTTAAGCTGGGACAATTTTTAAACTGTAATAATGATCATAGACCTTGATAGTATTGTTCCTATTAATGGTTAACTTGGGCATGAGATCTAGAAAGGTAATTAAGTGTTATAGAGATTGAGGTCTCGAGATTAAAATTAGTCCAGGACCTTAGGTACGACCCATTCATGGAGAAGGTGTCATAAGGCCTAGGTTGTTCTTTAATGATTAATAATTACCTTGAAAACATTAAACACCATGCACCAATACAAGATTCTAGGCGGGTGAACTCATTGCATATGCTACACAGTCATATCCCTATGGTGATGATTGTCACCATTAGGATACTATTGTTTAGCAACTGTAATGAGTTGTCTCATCAAGAGACTGGATTGTAGTATGGTGTTGCTTTAAGAACAAAAATTGATAAAGTTACAAAGTCGATTGGACCTCCTGTACGCACCCTTATATCAACTTGTGATGGCTACGGGAAGGGAAGTGGTCTAGTAGCAAGGTGAATTGTTACGAAGACACTTACTTTCCCATAGGCATCATAGGATGACATAGAGGTACATCTTCGTGTAGGTTAAACTGGATTTGTACCTTGTTCAAGACTTGTAGCTATTTACAACATCTATGTTGTGAATCCATATAATTGAATAAGTGATTAAGGTGAAATAAAAATTTCCTAATGACGAGTGTGCCGTCATGGAATTGAGCATGGCATACATGACTCGAAACTTTATACAAAGTAGTGTAAGCTACTGATTACACTGTCGAGATTTCACTATGATCTAAGCTATCAGATGCCTATGGATTTCATAGGTGGAACCTAGGTAGACACTTAGAAGTATTCACTTATATATCATATCTTGTTAAAGGAGAACCAAAGGATACATTTGATGTATGAGCTTGTACGAGGCGTTAAGGGGGAACTAGAATGAGTAGGTTCAGTAATCTCTCATACAACTTGCACATGGTTCATGACAGTTATTGGAAATGGATTGCATTAAGATTTATGTAGATTTAAATATATGGGTATTTAAATTAGCTGCATAAAGTAAAATAAAAATAAAAATCCTAGTTATGAAGTGACAAAAGTTGATGTTACATCCTATAGCCTAATATGTACTTTAACCATGAATAAGTCCATACAAACATGTAAGGATAAATTAATCATTATAATTAATCAAAGTAATTATTGGCTGAAGTATCCTAAAAGTCCTGAGTTCATTTTTGGTATTTAATTTAAGGTAGCATAAAACGATAACATCATACAGACCTCATCAACAATATTTAGATTGTGTTTACCAACCCAAGAAAACAAGCTATCTTTCAGGATCACACACAAAAGTGCATATTAGTTTTAGTTCATAAATTTCACAAGTCTCAATACTTTCTCACAGGCATAACTTAAACTCTAAATCATTACTTTAAGGTCAATAAAACACCAAGAACTATCACAAGGTTAAAAATTATTTGACCGAGAGACCCGAGATAGAATATCAATGATACCCAAATAAGAAATTTCCCCAACCTAAGATTAATGAGGAAATGAGTGAGATTACAGTCACCTCATCTATCTAGACTCAACTAAAGAAGAGTTATCATCTCTTTACACAAATAAGAATGAAAAGATACAAAACATATTTCTGTATGAAACAATGCACATCAAGTGCTTAAACAATTAAGGAAAGCTCACTTACAATCGAAAATATCTTAATAGAGATTCAACATAGTCCAAAATTGGATGAATATTAAAGAACCAGGAAAAGGAATGGAAACAAAAACATCCTACCTTTACCTATCATCTTTTCGAGAAAAAAATCCTAGAGCATGATTCTATCAATAGATAAATGAATCATTACAATTCCTAGCAACCCAGAGGAGAATGGAAAAGAGAACAACCATACCTAATCCGAAACAGACCTCCAAATAACTTAAACCATTTAACAATAAGGTAGATTAAGCATTCGAGAAACCTCCCAAAATAAGGGTTCCACATCCAACAATAGTTCAGAAAAACTTTCACAAAATGAAAGATCCATTTGAAAAACAAAAGCCCGAATGGGTTTGTGAAACCTACACAATAGAACCGAAACCCCAGATAAATTTCCTTATACCCAACTCGAATGGTAATGAAAAATATTCAAGAAATAACACAGAGTTTACTACCAATTTCCATTTGGGGAATAACCAAATCATAGGTAATCCCATATCTAAACGATGGTATAAATCTAGTAACCTACAATCTCAAAGTAAGTTAAAATAGAATAACAGCTTCCCAATGCCATTATAAAACAGCCGAAACAACAAAAACATGTTATACTTCCCAAAATGATGGCATAACGTCTACACAAATAATCCTTCAAAGCTCATTTAATGACAACAAAAGAGGACATACAAGTTGAAATCTAAGGATTTCTACATAACCATGCTAATGTTTTAATACATACAAATCTTAGCATAAGTTTTTCCTCAATCAAGAACAAACAATGGTCTTCAAAGTCTGTAATAGCAAGGGAATCAAACAAAAACACCAGATCATCAAATTCCTAGACATAAGTCTTGATATCTAACAAATTTTCCTATATATAAGTCTTCCAACAGTGATAATAAGGAAAAACACTCAAAGCAAGAATCTTCAGATTCTATCAAACCATGACACATACATTGCAAAAATATTATGCAGTCAAAAGATCACTTAACAGAGCACAACTCAGTTTCAAGCCACTTTTATAAGGATTCAAGCATAAGCAAGATTACCCAGAAGTATAAAAACGATACTTCTAGATTTCAATTTCCATCTATCATACCAAAATCAATAATGCATCTAAAGAAACAAAATAAAAACACCATTGAAGTAAAGAATGTGAAATCAAATAATCAAAATAAGAAGATTTCCACAAAGAGAAGAGTTTTTTTATGAATAATTTAATTAAAATCATAAGACTTAATGGATAGGGCCTATCATGCCTGATAGAGCTCCTGTCTTCACTTTATCACTGAAAAACTCCAAACGAACTTCAACAACTTATTCCTTTCCACGAATCACCAACAAACTCCTCTAAACCTTCTTCTCCTTCTTATTATAGTTTCACAATGCTATTTTCATCTTCTAATGCCATGCAAGGAAAAACATTCATGCAAGGATTTAAACTGTGGTTCAAAGAGCAAAAACCACATGTAGAGCTAAAGCTCGAAAAATACCAAATGACCAAAAAAAAACAAACCCCTCTTCTTTCCATCTTCCTCCTTCCTAGGTGGTTTTTGCCATTTCCAAAAATATTAAATTCCAAATAGGACTGATAGTCCTTCCACATCTCCCACCACCACCAACTTGTATGTGGATATATCTAAATTCAAAAATTCATACAACTAACACTTTGGTGGAGGTGCCAACTAGACTACCTATCAATTTTTATGCATTCACCAAATTTGGCAACTTCAAAGAGATAAACATGCCTTTAATTCCTCATAAATTCCTAGAGGTTGGTGCCACTAACCTTCCCCTTGTTCATGTCATCCCATAGGCCCCTTTTAGGTTAGCCAAACATTAGGTTAGGTTTAACATTAGTCTAGGATTTAACTTAGGTCCTTAGGTCTAAGTCTAAGGTTTTAGTCTTAGGTCCTTTAATTATTAACATCACACATTAATAAAAGAACATAGTAACTTAGAATAGGTTACAACTTTAGAATTGGGTTACCAATTTATGGAACATAGTTTAATTAGGTTCTTAGTTTATAGTAAGAATTACATCCCAAACTTACCAAAGAAGAACCATATTACTGTCCAAGATCACATACAAAGCAGAATCTGTAGAGATCATTCATGACTTTAAGATAGTCAGAATTCAAAGATCACATGATCTATCCAACTTGGTCAATATGACCACAAAGTCATGAATTAGAAGCATACCTTGGATCAATGAAATTGATCTAAGGTGTTTTTGTTTTGCATCCAAAAATTATGAAAACTGAAGCACAAATTCAAGTGTAAAAATACTCGTGGATTAGTTTATCTAAATCAATTTCTTATTTCCCAAGAAATGAATTATAAGAAGAGATGAATTACTTCATTTTATATTCAATAGATAAAATATTATCTATAGCAAACATGATTTCTTGATTCACAAGAGTACACTTTGTCTTCAACAAGAATCACATGTAAACATTTACAACTTAAAAAATAGAAGTCATCATAGATATCAACCATGTTAGAGGTGTTACACTAGTAGATTTTATGTTACCATCCTTGTGTATTACGTGTGCAAGAGGATTAGCTAATGAGAAAGAACTACAAGAGCACATGGAGAAGTTAATGTAGTTGGATGAAAGGTGATCACTTGCTAGGTGGAGTTAAAAGACTAAAAAGTCGTGACAAAAATCATGGCATGATTGCCATATTAAAAACAAACAATTCGAGGTTGGGCATATGGTCTTGCTTTATGAATCCAAATTTCTGCACCATCCGGAAACTAAAATTCCTTTCATTGGGACCATACATCATCTTGTGCATCCTTGATTCAGGCATGTGGAAGTTACAAACACTAGATGGGATGATGTTACTAGATTAATTCAATGGGAGTAGGATGAAGCCCTACTATAAATAAGGAATTTTTTCCAATTATTTTAGATTTATTTTAGTCTTTTTTTTATTTCCTTTGTCTTCATTTTTGGCTTTGTGTTAAGCAATTGTGTGTAGGTAGCTAATTAAATTGTAAGAGGTTCTATGCATAGGGAAAATGCATACATTTTTGTGTGGGGTGAGGTAGAAGATATTTTGAACATGGAGGCCAACAAATTCAATCATGGACTATTGGGATAATTAACATAATGACAGAGGAATGAGCTATGTAATGGATAAAGTGCGTAAATTTGTGTAGTTATGAAGGTGGGTTGAAAGAATCTAAAGACCACAAGAAGGGAAGGATCACATGGTATGACATAAGATAGGAAACATTATAGGGAACTACTTAGTAGAAAATAAAGGTTATGTACTTTGGCACGAAGATGCATGTGAAGGAGGTCTATGGCAGTCTAAGTGGTATTGGAGTGCCAAAAGGTTATAGCTATGAAGCGTGAGAGGAAGTCACAGAAGTTTCTTTAAGTGAAGTAAAGTGTTTTATTAAAAATTGACATTAGGACACATGGTTGGAGGAACTCTAAGGCATCGATAAAGTATAAATAAGAGATAAGGATAGTCATTTCGACTACCTTGCCTTAGAGAATTTATTTTGTGCTCCCGAGCTCAAAGTGCAACGAGGGTTTTTCAAAGAAGAGTGACACAAAGTACTATCATGAACCAGTGGACTTGTGCAAATCTATAGTAAAATTTGTAACATAACACAGAGGGAAGAAGACAATAGAGCAGGAAGGAGGTGACATGAAAGAGAAGTGGGGAAGTTTTCAAGTTAGGGAAGTCAAAAGAGAGGAACATAACACCTAGGGAATGAGTGAAAAAGGAGAGGGAGATGGCACCAAAGAAGGCTCAAACAAAGAAAATAGTAGTGGAAAAGGAAGACCCCATGGATATCTACTCGAGAGATGCATTACTTGCCTCAAGTTTTCAAGGCTGAAAAATGGATCTTGAAGGTATATAAATGTAAGATCAGCGAGTACAACCATAGAATGACTGAAAATGAAAATATGATGTGATCGGACCTTATGTCATAAACCTTGACAGTGGGATGAGATTGGAAACCCTAAGGTTGATGACTTGGTGAAACAAGAATTGTAAATGATTGGGGTTTTACAGCTATGAGAGCTTCCTTCTTTTCCAAACCCACCCCAATTTTTAGGTGGTTAATGTCGCGGTGTAAATAAATTTATTCTACTTGCAGGAATAAAAATGAGGATCACATGGCAATTGTTTTTGAAGGTTATGGACCTACGGAAAACTATATAAAATATGGCACTTAATTTATGCTCCATGACTAAGATTGAAGATCGAAGAACAAGCTAAACTACAAGAAGGGGGGAGGGCACAGGTAATTGTAGATCTCCTAGGCCCAGCATTGAGAGTCATCTCCCAACTAATTAATTACAAATTGGGTGCATCGAGAAGGTGGATGGACCTTAATTGGAGGTTTTTGTATGTGGCCTATAGGGTATCTAAGAGGGCACACTATAAATTTTACCAATTCATTGTGAATGGCATCATCAAAGAGGCACGGTACAAAATGAGATAGTGGAAAATATCACTTGGGGATCAATCTTATTATTGATTATGTTCTGGGAGATTGATGTCCTAGATGGTCCAGATGAGAACATGTGGGTTCACCACCTGCGCATGTGTCCCTTTTATTATAAATCACAAAGTTCACCTACAATGAGACAATCTCAAGGACTTACAAGGCTCAGATGAATAAATGGTTTGAGTGTTTACACAGGATTTTAAGAACAAGTGGTGCATCCCCCATGAGTTACCACAAGTTATTGGGGACAAGGTAAAATTTTCCATTTCCCAACATTTCTATCTATCCAAGTTTATATTGGAAAAATAAGAGATGGGGCCATAGTGCAAACTAACCTTCGTGTTCACAACTAGATATATGAAATGCACCATCAACCAAATCAAGGATGCACAAAAGTTAAATTTTGATGTAGAAAATGTGGATGTTGATGTCCACACATTGTGCACCACATACAAGTATGGTGCTCAGCCTACCTACATTGATGTTTTGGAGCCATATTTCCTAGACTTACACCCACAAGTCAACGTTACCATTAAGGGGTATATCCATCAGGTGTTCATGTAGTTGCACCCCAAAACACAGGGAGGGATTGAAGTGGAGGTTATAGAATCTCCCTTTCCAAAGCCACAGGAGACACCAATCCCACCCATGAAGGAAGTACAAAAAAACAAGAACAAGAAGAACAAGAATAACAAGAATAACAAGAAGAATAAGAACAAGAATAAAAGTTATACACTTCAAGGAAGCGGAAGTACTACACATGCCAAAATAGTAGTAATGGTGCCAACACCTCATTACCAGGGCACAAGGAAGAGGAAGAAGAGAAGGAAGATTCGAGGAAAAGAAACAAAAGAAAAGTGATGCATTAAGATCCATATCGTGCTCGAGGAAGGAGAGGAAGAAGACCCCACCAATTTCAAAGTAGAATTGGAAGTGCATTTCAAGGGGGAGGCTGAGGTAAAGGCCACAAATGTAGGTGAGGCATGGGAAGAAGGAGAGGAGAATTCAATATGAGATGAGAAGAGTCTTACATGTGAAGGCTGCGACATTGCATAAATCTAGCCCAAAGGGAGATAAGGGGGACTCCTTTACTATAAAGGAGGATAAGGGATTCACCCTTGGGGTGAAGAAGCAAAGGAAAAAGCACAAGGCTACAAAGAAGAAGTGGATGCTAGTGTCCCCACACATGGAATTCATGGATGACCCCACAAAGGTCTTGTGTGTGAGATTTCATGCCACCCTCCCACCAAAACATTACATCATTGGGATTTAATGGATCAAGATGGGGGTGTGCCCAAGACCAGGAAGATTCTCAGTTGGAGGATGCACTGCCACACTGGGGAACCTAATTTTTAGGCCAATGATCATCCGATAAAGACCATTCACTTGAAGAAGAAGGGGGAGATACATACAAAGTGGTGGACCCCAGCTACCTAACAAACAAGAAGGCATGCAATGGATTGCAAAATATGTTGTCAGAGGTAATTCAATGTAGTTTGGATATAGGGGACACTGATTGGACCTTGATCATGGAAATAAATATCAAGGAGAAGGAAATAGATAGGTTATGTCAGGGGTTAAGGGGAGATCATACACAGAAAAAGGATATGTACGAATGAGCTGATGCCTTCATGCAGAACATTCTAGGGTAAAATACGATAGGGGTAATCCGAGCCGGACGAACTATAGGGATGAGATGGATTACCTTGAGGAATGTGTGGGGATGTTACTTGTTAAAATTAAGGATGCCATGGGCCCCACAGATTTAGAGATCACAAAAGAGAAAGAAAAGAAAAGGTTAGAATTGAAGCCTGGATCACAGAGTTGGAATATTTTTTCTCCCAACTTAAGGAGGTGAATATACAGGTGGGTAGGGGCTTTAATAGCTATGGAAAATGTGAGCCAATCATTGACATGTGGGTGGTAGAGGAAGATGCATAACTCAAAGTGTTAGAAGAGACCATCCTCACTAATAAGGCAGAACATGCATAGTTGTTCGTTAACACCACGACCCAAAAGGAGAAGATCAAGACAAAGTGTAAAAAGCTAGATTTTAGAATCAACGATCATGAGAATCCATCACTAAATAGATGTATGAGTTCGAGGGTGACTACATAGATCTAGGAGTGGACATTAACATGTTGAGGGGAAAAGTGGAAGAAATCAACCCATACTAGGTACCAAATGTCTTGGGTGAAGTGTCAGGTAAGGCCTTATCAGAATTGAAGGCCTGGGAAAAATTGAAGGATGAGATAGATGCAGAGTTCCCCAAACTCCTCCAATTGGTCACATAACATCCCCTCACATTCCTCAAATTATTTATTCAGTTTCTCTCCCAACCTCTATTCTTTATTATTTTCGTAGTATTCTAGTTGGAAAAATTGTTTTTGTTTGGAAATCGCAAATGTTTGTCGGGATGGAAACCAATTTAGTGTGGGGTGATGTTGGGCCCCTAAAAAGTAACTAAGTACCTAAGGCATGAAGGATTATGGTGCACAGAAATAGGGTACGAAGTCACATGTAGAAGTAGTCCTTGGATAGGTCACGAAGGATCATGTCGGGGAAGGATAGAGTTAGGACTTAGTGAGTTTTGGACAAATAGTAAAAAGATGTGCATAGGGAGTGAATGGAAAATGAACAGATAGAGATGTTCATAAGATATGAAGACTTGTGATTCAAGAAAAGGATATTCTAGGGAATCATTACGGTTATCATGAGAGGATAAGGATTTGAGGTTGTTAAGGATTAGCTAGCACATACATGCTAAAGACACTTGATTGAGGGAAACACATGATGACATCGGCATATTCCTAGGTAGTGGTAGAGCAATCATAAGAAGATTCTTGTAGGCTTTCATAGATGATGATGGATGGTTAGGAGAATATTCCTTCTGATGCTTGATATAGAGGGTCTTTCTAGATAAGAAAAGAGAGAGAGATAGGAAGTGAGGGTATGTGTAAAAGAGACATGTAATGGCGAGCTCTGTGATGTAAAGAAATCTCTGCTAGTATGAACATAAAAAGAAAAATAATGGAACTCTCTTGATGCAATCTTGGCTACCATATTTTGGCTTATGAATATAATGAAGTAATTCTGTAACACTCTTGTAATGGATCTTGATCTGTGTATTTTTCCTTTGTGTTCATGTGTGTGTTACGGGTTTTCTTGATGATGCTCATGGGTTGATTCTACTTTCCTTTAGCTGATCATGTTAATCCATGTTTACAATGCATTTAGGCTAGGAGTTAGTGTTTACATCTTGAATTCCATGAATGAATGCACTTGTTTCTGGTTATATTACATCCTCGTGTTAAGAAGGAACATTCTCATGAGGCTCACATAAAGGAGGGACTCGGTGCTGTGTGCACCTTGGTGAGATTCCAAAGCACTTGGATGATATGTCGGTGCGCTTGGGATTGGTTTTTGAAATAGGTGATGATAATAGAGACTACAAGAATGGATGCTTGGCCACTACCGGTCCCATAATAGTTATTGGGGGCATCCGTATTCCTACACTACAGGTGTTATTATTTCATTTTGTTTCATAACACACTACTTTATTGGTTATACATGCTCTAGACATATGGGTTATCTTTGTAACATGATAACGGGTGCTTCATGAGATTTTTTTAGGGTTACTTGATACCATGACTATATGTTGTTTGTATTTTCTTGTCTTTGTTTGCTATTGTATGCGGTTTTTCCATTTGTCTTGTGTGCAAACTTGTTTGTTTGCGGCCATTATGGCCTTGATTCTCTTACGAAATCATGAGTGGTGTCCCATGTTTGCAACTTGCTTTGTGTAACCTACATTGTCTTCTTGGGTGTTTACATTGAATGGTTATGTTCTAATTTACACATTGGTTGTTTGTCTTACACTTGTCTTCTACATGCATGCTTGTTCATACTAACACTTGTTTCCTAGCCACTTTTTTATGTGTACCTTAGTATTTAATAAGAAAATTCCCTTCCCCTTTCAAGGAAGAGTTTAAATTTGTGCATTCGGTCCTCTTTTAGGGCCACATTCTCCTATCCGTGACATTGCATACACCCACAAAGAGGGGGGAATCATTTGGGTTTACACACAATCTTGAGGTACAACTCAGTTTTAATTTTTGTCCATGACATAATGGGGTATACAACGAGTGAATTTAGACCAGTATACATAACTCCAAACATAGCAAGCAGCTTTTACATGGTATATTTTCCTTAGCATTTTGAGGAGAAGTTATAGGTTGGAGGATACAATGGACTTTCCTCCCTACATGACTTCAGCTAGCGGCATCGGATCACCCAAAAAACCAAGTAGTACAAAGATCTCTTCATATTCTCAAGGAAGTAGTTATAGGTTGGAGAATAACACATATTTATCCCTACACTTCTTTGGCCACAGTGGCATGAGATCACCCAAAAAACTTGCACTTCACCGAAAGTTACAAGATATCCTTTCTACACCCTTTTGTCTCATCACGGATCAGGTGCACATGTTCCTTTTTCATTTTAGTACTTTCATTTATAGTCTTTTTACTATATACATGCATTTTTACATATATACATGTATATTTAACTACTTGATCATCTTCTCTTTTGCAAGTCCGTCCATATGGCAAGCAAGCTCTCAACAAAAAAACAAACACATGGTACTAACCATGCAGGTACACTACACACACTAACATATACATACATGCTCTCACCATAGGTTTACTCTCATCAGTTTTTACACTTTTGCATCTTTAGTCTCCACACTCCATCTTTTTGTCACTCCACACTTTGTCTAGTCCTTCAACACATTTTCTACATCACTCTACATGGATTATTAGGTATGCATCTCTATCTACTTTATGTTACCAAGATTTCCACTCACCAACATAAAATGAGGGAAAATGTAGACATAAAATCATGCACTTTGAGTCATTATTTAGTACCGGTCTCATACTACTATTCATATAGTTCTTAAACGAAAAGAGTAATAATCAACCCATGTATTTGGACATTTTTACATTGCTTTCTATCGTTAATTTCGATCTTGCAACCGCACTTGGCCATCTGTATTTCCATTCTACATTTTTCCTCTTTTTAAACATTACACCCAACCAGAAATGGGGTGCCCTAGGTACCCTAGTCCCCTCTGGGGTGCCCTGATCCTCTTTGCACTTTACTCTCACCTTTTTGGGAACTTTCTTTCCATTTGGTCTTTCTATGTTTTTGGTGGTCGACCTTTCAAGGTTAATCATGAAATTAGAACAAAAGAACCATATAAATATAAAGTTATGTGACCATAATGAGGGACCAAGAACTAAGCATCTACTATCACCATCTAGATTTGCATCCATCAAAGGCATTTAAAGCTACATTTGCATCCATCTAGATCCATCACAAGGAACACAAGGTTGTTTCATCTACATCACACTTCATAGGAGGGAGTCTATTGTTTCCATACACACATTTACTACATTCTACATCTAGTTATTTTCTTGCTACTTCACAAAGTGTGACTGACACAAGAGTAACCTAGGGCACGATTGAACACACACACACACACACACACACACACACACACACACACACACACACACACACCTAGAACTACATTGGGTCTGAGATGTAGTGTAGTGCTTAGTTAGTAAATCTACCATTTTGGCCACTAAGGATAGTCTAACCCATTCATATGCATTTTTTTCATTTTTAGGGTTTTGATGCTTTGTTTGGGGTTTTGTAGGTGATTATTCCATATCCTATTCATAGCAACATCCGATACGGTTCAATAACATTAGCGCAATAGGAAGAAAAAACAAGCGAACATCCAATGACACTCTAGAAGTGGTTTTCTAGCCATTTATGTAGACTAGGGAACCTAGATCTCAAACTGGGCAGCCAATGGTTCTCTTATACCTTTCGAGAGAACCCTAGTCTAGTCAAATGGCTCGAGATCTATTTTTCTTGGGATTTTTTCTAGTATTTTCCTCCTCATGTTCACCTAGTCTAAACTACAACACAACCCCGTGATATATGTGAATCAACTAAGGACTTATTAAACTTCTCTTGTACATTAAGGTTCCATATTCTCTATCTTAGTTTGTTTAGGTTTATTCCATTATTTTTATTGTTCCATTTATTTAGTCATTTTAATTCTCCTATAACATTAGATTACACTACAATAATTCTATTTTAGTTAATCATCTCCTTGTTCTAAAAATTGATATATCTTTTATTTAAGTACAAATCTACATTATTATCATAAAAATTAAGGATGTCCAAGAAATGCTATGAAGTTATCTACCTCAACATGTTCCAATACTTTAAAATCACATGTAAATTTAGCTCCTTGAATAGTGATTGAGACATCCTTTAACATCCCAATGGGATGGCCCTTGTTTAATTTTCCATGCATAACACATTAGAAGATTACTTAAATGGGGACCTTCCCATTTAGTTACAAGCATCCATTGTCAAGACATTAACCTCTCGAACTTGTGTCAATAATAATTTTACTCACCAACTATCCATAAATTATTGCATCAAGTGTGATCTCCTTTTCATATTCATGGTCCTTTGGTGGTAAATTTTCATGAAGGATTTGGAGCTCTCATTCAACCCCCACATGTGGTACTTTCTCTCTCAAAACTTATACCAGTAAATAAATGATGTTCTATTGTCATAACATCTTGCATATTTCTTTTAAATCATCCACATCCTTTTGAGGAATTTTGGTGTTCTTCACAAGGTATATCTCGCATGCCTACTCTTTTAAGCACTAGACATCACCTTGTAAATCCCTGATGGCTCCTATGGTCACTTGATAGACATCTTTCCGATGAGCCACATCTAGATATTTAGCATGTATCACCTTCTCTTTCCCGATAAGGGGTTTTGATTTAATATGCTACCAGTGTGTGCTTCTTCACGCATAGTGAATAAAAAGGTTGAAGCTCTGGATCAGTCATATTCTTAGGTTCCCACTATTCATGCTTCAAACATTCCACATTAATCATCCCCATTCCTTTATGCTTATTATTTTTACACATGTGGGCATAGAGATCAGGGCAATCTTCGACCTTATGTGGCTTCCCACAATATGTGCATACCGATTCTTTGGACATTCCCGCCTGTAATGATCGGTGACCCATAAGTATAACATGTGTTGGTCCTCAATTCTACACCCCTAGTGGCCTAACAATGATCTCTCTAGAAGGGGAATTCTAGGATGGTGGTAGAATAGGTGGAATATTTTGTTTGTAGCCTAGGGAGGGTTTAACACTTTCCTTAGGATCAATCCTTGAGGTGATTGAGGGGCACGTACAAAGGGGATTTTATCATCCTGCTACTTTTGGTCCTTCCTTGAACCAGGGTGAGAGGACCCATGACGTAACATGAATGTAGAGGGGGATAGTGGCCTTTGTTCCCCTCAATTTTTCAAATGATGGATCAATTTGAGATAAAAATGGCCATGAATACAACACTTCACTCTCATGATTTGTCACAAAAATGTTGTATATGCTTACCATACTAAACACAAGTTACTATAGACAACAAATTTTGGTTACTCCTGCATTCTCTTGACAGTAAAATTAAAGCTAAAGGTTGATTTCAATTATATTTAGAGATAGAGAAATAAAGAAACAAATGGAATTTAGTATGGGGTGGGATAAATTATGGTAGTTGTAAATTCACAAAGGGGGATTTATATGATGAAATATTCCTTGTATCAAATCATTTAACACTTACTAAAACAACCTACTATTCTGGAAAGTACATAACACTTGATTAAGTAGTGAAAATTTCTCCAAAGGAATATTTGCATTCATTGATACTCAACAGATGAAAATTTCCAACACAATCTCTAAAATAATCAACACAAAATCTCATGCAAATATTCTAATAAAGTATTTACTACTTCTACTCTAGTACGCCCAAGATACACTCAAAGGCTAACAAAAATAACTTCAACAAAATGGCTACAGAAGGATTTTATAATTATGTCCTATGTACTCTTTTATTTTACCCAACAGCCCAAGGTGTATTGGCACATCACTCATATAGAACTGAGTGCTCACCTGAAGTGCACAAGGGTACCAGGTGCCTCTTTTATGGAAGCTTTGTCAAGGAGTTAGCATGATGAGCACACACATAGATATATTCAAAATCCTTAATAAAAATGAAGTAATAAACCATAAATAGTTCTAAATTATAACCATAAGTAATAATAACTTATAAAAGAATCAAGATTAGGTTTAACTCACAAAAACTAGTCACATATATGTCAACAATCAATATCTAGCCACAAAGATCCATTGTATTAATTATCAAAACACAAAATCTGAATACATACATAATAATGTCATAATAAGTCACGCCCTCTCATAAATCAACAAAATAAATCTTACAAAATGTGTATGATCCTAAACTATGTAAATAAATACATATATATATATGTGTAGTGGTGACTTTCCCTTCACTACTCTTGCACCTTCCAAAATAGGCTATATGCTAATAATAGCCATGTGTCATTTACACGAACAACCAAATAGCATACAATATCTTCTAACAATAGATCATTTATATATAACTTTAGTTCTACCTTTATTATTAGCTCAAAGTACCACATGATGCTTGTCCCAAAATAGCCTTACATGGTCTCCAAGTCTTCATACTTCAGTTTGAAATGCTAGTTCCTTGCTCCAAAAATAGAAACCTACTGCATGAAATCTTATATTGCGTGTTTCCTATGCCATTTCTATACTTAGCATCATGCCCCAAAATTGGCTAAGTGTCATGTTTATCCATTCTTCTTCCTATGCACATTCTTGTCCAACTATAGCACGCAAACCCTATCCTCTTTGCGTTTGCATCCTTATGCACGTTTCTTTTGTAATGCCTCTTATGCGCACAAACCTCTGTTCTTAGGGACTTAGTCAATTTTACATCATCAACATTACCCCACACTAACTATGTTGTCCATCCATAGAAACATTTAGTAGAATAAAACATTGGAAAAATAATCCTATAAGAATTAAAGAATAAATGAATGTATAGCTTGTGCCAAAGAATGAATGAATTATGTTACTATGTAAGGAGGATGGGAAAATATTTATTCAATGATGCTTCAACTATATTCCACCCCTCCACTTCACTTTTTTCCTTATTGAATAAATAACTTATCATCAAATTAAATTCTTCAAACATTAACTCTTCACCCGTGCCTTTTAATGTTTCGACCATAGCTTCTAACCGATTGCAAGGTCTATCAAAGATGTCCATTCTGCATGTTCCCTAGGGATACAATTCCTTTATCTTATTATTTATAGATGTATTTAAGATATAAATTTCCTCATTATTCTTCTCAACATCTCCAAGGATCTTGTCCCATTCCACCCAATTTCCTTTGTTCTTGGTCTGGAGCTCCTTCAAATCTACTTCATGAGTAGTAACTAGTAGGCTCACCACTCAATCCCTATCTTCAAAGTTGTCATATAAAACTTCTGCCATATGAGCCACTATTTTTACCAATACTAGAAGTGCAATGTACTAAGTTATGGTTGCTTTAATTTGTTCCTTCTCCTACTTCTTCATGTCGCGCCATAACCTCTTCCATAGACTCTAATGCAAGGGGTTACTTTTACATTATAATTATGTGCATCAAATCCTCCAAAAATGGAGATCTATTTCATACTTCTTTGCGGGGGTCGGTTCTTGGTGCTTTAGTCTGATTGAATCCCCTATTAGCTCTACCTTATTATATGCCTCATGAAACCTTCACTTTTACTCCCGTAACTCAAACTTTAATCACGAATAATTTGTTCTTTCCCTTTATCTCCTTATCTCTCTCAATAATCTCCTTATTATTTTCTTCTAATTCCTTCTGCATAACCTTTATTCTATCGGTATTATAAACAATTCTCAAATCCACTTCCACTAACACCTTATTCAGTGCATTACACACTTGCTTATCAGTTAATTGTTGAGAATTGACTACCGGATTCACTTCCTTGGAGCTTGGTGAAGTACGAGTATCTATTAAGGATCCCACACTTACCTCAAATTAGAATTCATCAATATGTGACCCAAAAGCTCAAGATAAATTTTCCTCATGTGTGGCAACACACTTTCTTTATTAAAACATGACCACTTGAAAATTTTGACAGTTTGTACCATGCTTTGGTAATGAGTGTGTAAGACCTTATTAGGTTTTGCATCATAGGACATAGTTGGTCCTTGAGGAGTGTACACACATCTGATTCCCATGTGCATACCTTTTGGGAACCCTACCACAAAAATTGTCCCACCTCCCAAACTCCCACCTTTCTCTTTTTCTTCTTCTTCCATCTTGTGCTCAACCTCTTGATTAACCAAGTTTCGAATGATCCATGTGACTTCTTATTCCACAACGGTCTCTAACTCTAGGCTAGAGACATGCATAGTCTCTTGTGTATTGGTCCCAACTTCTTCTTCTCCACCCATTTCTATTTCTTGAGAATCCTCCTATGGCACACTCTGCTCCTCACTAGACTCATGCACAGTGTACATCGGGGGGTTATCACTGAGCTCCCTTTCTTCCTCCTCACCCTTTGTCTCTTTGTACTTCAAGCTCTCCATTTTTTTAGAGTCAGAACTCTGAAATTTCCTTTGTTTCTTCTACACTGGAGACTTCCTCCTCCTTCGAGTATAGGTACTCATTCCTGTACTTGCCTCCTTTTTCCCTATGGCCTAGCCTTCATGCATTTTTGGCACTCTTCTTGTTGGAGGAGTATCTTCCTACCTCTCTTCTTCTTCTCCACCTTCCTTCTCTCTGAAGGATCCTCAAATATACTAACATCATCATCTAGATACGTGCCTTAAGAAAACTTGGGATGTAGATGAATATAAACCCTTGTTGCAGTGGTCCAAGAAATTGGTATTTTAATTGGCTTGAACATGTGTATGTCATGTGAGACATATCTTTCTACATAGGAATGTTTCTTTGGGTAGAAAAGTATATGATGCATCTCATGATGCTCCTGGTCTACCTCACTTAGATCAAACCTCAACTTATTTTCCTCTTTAAATATTTTAACGATGCTTTGGAAGTACTACGTTGTAAAGGAAAAGGTAATTTACACCATGGAATCTTGGTGCCATCGGTTAGAGTGAACCTACCAATACAAAATTGTTGATAAACTACAAATCAATCTTCACCATTTATCGGAGCTAAAAATTGTTTTGGAATCCTCCATTCAAAGGTCAGAAGGCATTTTGTATCTGTGTGTGTACCATTTATCTCTGCACACTTTTTATATGTTGGTGTCATAGTATCACAAGTGTAAGAAGAAAATATCTTGATAGGGGAGGGTCGGGGTACTCCCATATGTTATCTTTCACCCATTAGGCACCCCAATCTCAAAGAAAATGATTAAAAGTAAGATGTTTCCATACATTATCTTTTCTCCATCTCGTGTGGCATCAATAATATCTTTTTCTATACATGACCAAATGTTGTAGATGGTCTCCTCGGCTATATTCCTACACACATTCAGCCACCTCTCGATTAAATTGGGTCCACCTTTTTGTCCATTAAATTTGGTAAGGAGTGCGGCCATCTTCATTACTAGATCACTAATATTTTAAATATCAAAGGCATTCCCACATTTATTGTAATCATATTCTTTGTTTATTTCCCTTACAGATTCATTGTCACCCAAGTCATCATCGAATGATTCCTCGGTAAAGATGAATCCAATGAACTTGCGAGATCAATTGCGGGGTTATGTGCATTCTCCTCCTTGCGAAATAAAAGTAATCTTCATGAATGCATGACATCAGCCACTGGTACAATCTCTCGGATTCCCGAAAATGGCAGTTCATAGAGTTACAACAACCTAGCCTTCTTAAAAACCTTTTGTCTTCGAATCGTCATAAATTGGTTTGTCGTCAGCCATCCTCTCTCTTATAGGTCAAACCCATTCCAATGTTAGGTCTTTTTCATTATGATCTGTTTGATGGTTATAATCACTTATAACAATTTTTCTTATGTTGGACACCCATTCCATTCCCAACAATACCACCTCTGGGTTTTACATTTTTGAATACCACTCTTCATTAAAATTTTCCACTACACTTGCTTTTTCTTTACCCTTTCCCTTTTTCTTAGGTGATACAGGTTTCGCCCTTCTTGGTGTCATTCTTGTTCTATTGACTTGTAAGTTATACCTTTTCCTTTTTTTCCCTCGATGCCTCAAACCTATAGACTCTACAAACCGTGCCCTATTTTCCAAAACCCTAACAAGAAAATATCTTCTTTCCTATACACTACACTGTTCAATCTACATAACTTCTTCCACAAACTCACCCTGCGCACAATAGTGTTATTCTTCATAATTTGTTTTGTAGATATTTACCTTCACACTCGATTGTTTTCCAATACTCACAAGGATGCCCTAGCTCACACAAGCTCTTTCACAAATTTTCACAAGGTAAAAATGACTTACCATGACCCTTTATTTATAGTCTTTTCAATTTTTACTACATTAATTACAATACCATTAGAACAACACTCTAATCTCATTCACGCCAGCCTATAACCCAGAATGTAGTCATTTTTATGTGCCCTTAGAACAACACTCTTATCCCATGTGCGCCGACCTATCACCCGGTGGGTGTTGGGAGCTCACCTGAGGAATGCGCGGGCATTGAGCCCCTCCTTTATGTGATTATTGTGAGAAGATGCCATTGATAATAGATTAAATGTAGAAAATTAAATGATCATGCATACATTTTGAAGGCATATGATGAGTTATTATATCAATATACCCATTCAGATAAGAGAAACATCATACAGAAAGCATATTTGAGTCATGACATAAAGAAAAGATACTAGGGTTTGCACCCATGAACAATATATTCAAAACATATATTTATATTGATCATAGTTCTAGTAACCACATTACATCCAAGGGGGTCATAACAGACCAAATGTATCAAGACAGACATGACTCATGAATCAGATACCCTAGCTATGCTTCCCATATTACATAAATTTTCACAGACCCATGCCTCTAGATATGATATCATTCCTACAGACTTATAATGGTCACCCCAGCCCTTAAAACCTCATATTGTCTTCTCGTAATGATTCACCTTTTATCTTCTCTAAGATGATCCTAAACTTCCCCTTATCAACCTCTCTCCATTCAAAGTATCTCTCCCTTATTTTCTTTAGAGAAAATTTATAAATAGGTTTAGTACCCACTATCATGCCTTCCTCTAGGATTAGATTACTTGTTAAGTGTCCATGTGGTCCTCCAATGGAGTATGCTTCTTTGATCCAAGCTCTCCACATTCTACAACGATGTCTTTTAGGAATGTTCTATGCATGGAATTTTCTTTCCTTGACCACCAAGTTTCAGTGCTAGCACCTTATCCACTCAAAGACGCCTAGTCCGGTCACATTTTTCCTTAAGTGCTTCTTGGAGAGCCAAATATTGCTAAGGCTTGAGATCCTTTATTCTACCTTGCATGCACATCGTGGTTTCTACTAAACCCTTCTAAAATCCCCATCCCGCATGCTTTTCCCCTACACACCCTTCTTCTTTATTGGTCCCGCGTGTACACGTGCCCTTTGTACTTATCCAATATTTTGAGGCCCAACATCACCCCAGGACTAAGCTTATTTTTCATCCTCGAAACATCCTATCTCCTTAGAATAAATAATGGAGGGACGTTGAATGGTTGGAATAAAGAATTCAAGAATGAAGAATGAGAAATGGAAGAAATAAAGAATTGAGGAATGAAGAATAATCAAGTTATTCTTTGAAGGATGAGTGAGAAATCCTTCCTTATATCTACCTCAATCTTTTCCCAAGCATCCACTTCACCCTATTCCTATTGACAGAGGTCACCTAATATAGTACTTACCTCATCAAAACTTAGTTCATCATCCTTAGCATTCAACATACTCATAATTTCTATTAACTATTTGTTGAGGTCGTCTAACACATCCATCCTATGGGTGATTTGGGGATATAATTCCTTAAGCTGGTTTTTGTTTGAGCCCTGTAAGGTCTTGATGGATTTTGAATTTTTCTACCTTGGCCAAGATTTTATCCCACTCTACCCTATTTCACTTATTTTTCTCCGATACTCCTTAAGATCAACCTCATGTGTAAAGAACTAGAATGTTTGTTACTTTATCCCTATCGCGCATTTTTCATAAGTAGCTTCAACTATCTACACGTAATCCTTTATAGTGGCAAGGAGCTTAGTGTATCAAGTGTCTATCTCCATAACCTTATGCTCTTCCTCTTTCTCTTGGCACGCTAGTGTCTCTTCTATTGATTCTAAGGCGAGTGACCACCTTTTCATTGTAAGGATGCAAGTCAAATCTTTCCAAAGATTACAAGGTCCATTTTTATTTCTTCTCGAACGATGCTAGGTTTGGATACTTTAAGACAATAGAATTTGTAATCATGTCAATTTTCTTATATACCTCACGCACCTTTGCATTTTCCTCCCTTAGCTCACACCTTAATTGTGCGCTGATCAAATCTTCTTACTTTAGATGCTTTCTCTTTTCAATGAGATCCTCCTTTTTCTTTTCCAATTCTCCTTTCAGGAATTTGACCATGTCATTCCTCCCAAGAATTATTTCCTTCACCTCAACCAACACTTTGTTGAGTGCATTACGAAATGCTCGTCAAAAATTGTTGAGCATTTACCAGTGGATTTATTCCTTTGATCTCTGGGACCTTCATCAATACCCTCTGGTTAACCTCAAACTCAAGCTCATTGACATGAGACTAAAATGCTCAAGATATAATTTTCCTAGTTTGTGGGTATATGAATTATTCTTAGAATGAATACATTGTAAGGATTTGGTATGTAGGAACAGTGTTTTGGAACCATGTGCATAGTACCTTGTTTGGATCATGGATATAAACCATCCCTTGTCCCTGCTCTACTACCACACTCTTTCCTCTTGTGCACACTGCCTTTGGAAAGCTCACTACTAAGTTGGGATCTCCACCCATGCTTCCATAATCCTTTCCTATGCTCTCTTCTTCTATCTCCTTGAGTATCTCATTAGCACTTCACTCCACTTCCTTCTCTACTAACTTCTCTATTATGCCCGCTACTTCTCTCTGGCCTCTTCTATCTACTCCTTGGTGAGGCTGGGGGTCCTCTGATCCTTAGTATTTACTTCTTCACTCCCCCCTTTTCCTTGAGTGCCTTCCTCTTCTTCACCCTTTTCTTCACTCCTTTCTTCCTCCAAGTTGTGTACATCATACACAGGATGATCCTAAACTTCTTCATCCTCACCGTCATCTCTTTCACCCCTATAGGCCTCCAAGCTCTCTGTCTCTTCTGAGTCTACCTTCCCCACTACCTTATACTTCTTCTTAATTGGGGATTCTTCTTCCTCTTCCTCTCTAGCAGGTGATTCCTTCCTTGGTGACTCTTCTTGCTCTGACACCTCTTCCTCGGGTGTATTTTCCTTCTCCTTAATGGGATACTTATTCCTACGCACGTATGTGCTCAAATTGGAGCATACCTCCCAAGGCATGCCCACAGATTGTGTTGTCTCGCAAACTTGGTTATTTATTATTTGGTGTCTCTCCCCTCTCCCTTTTTCTTGGAGCAGCCTTCTTCTAACTAGTGGGATCCTCTGGGATGGATAAATAATTCTCCAAGTAAGTTCCATTTTCATACTTGGGCCTAATGCACAAGTATACTCTTATTGTGGTTCTTCCAAAGAATCAACAATGTCATGGGTTTTGTCATGCGCACCTCATGGGAGACATAATTCTCCACATAAGCACACTTATTGGGGTATAAAATATTTCTCTAGAAGTTTTGGTGGTCCTATTCCATCTCTCTAGGGTCGAACCTTAGTATTTTATCTTCCTTGAAGTGGTTGACCCCTGCTTGGAAATATTGTGTAGTGAAAGAGAAGGGTAATTTACACCATGGGCTCTTGGTCCCATTTGATAGAGTGAACCTACCAATGCAAAAGTTTTGATAGATAGTGAACTCAACTTCTCCACCTAGTAGTTTTGGCAACTATTCAGATATCCTCTACTCAGCCCCAAATGCATTGCTCATTCACTTGTACCATTTCTCCGTGTGTTCCTTATGGGTGGTCATCATCGTGTCGCATTTGTATTTTTCAAACCAGTAGTTGTGTTTTCAATTTGTTTACAAATTTATCTCTCTATAATAGAAAAACCTTGGATTAATTCCATTGATCCAAGGTATTCTTTAATTCTTCTTAGTTGATCTGTATGAAAAATCAACATTCAGAAATTAAAGGAAGTAAGGGACTGAGTCCTTAAATGTACACAATTTTATTGATCTTTCTTGGAGGTCCTTGCTCTGTATTTTGTTGTAAATAGTGTGCTCAGATATTCTTGTTAATTTCTTAAGGACACTGAATGGCATAAGGACATAGGTCTACTACAGGACTATAAAAGGTAAAACCTAAGTCTTAGATCTTTAAGATCTACCCTAACTAAAATTCTAATATAAGTTAAGCTAGAACTACCTTAGATCTATTCCTAAGTATGCATGTTGCACCCTAATCTAAGTTTTATACTCTACAGGAATGGGGTGTGAAGATCGTCTAAGGTAAAGAGAAGTCTATCTCTAACCTATTACCTAATTTTGAACTACTATGGGATATGGGTTAATCTATGATGGGTCGTTACCTATGGCAACATTAAAATTACCTAAGCTTCTATCTAACCTAAGGTTAGATCCTAAACTAACATTTATTTAACCTAAGCTAATATAAGGATGGAAGGGGACCTAAGGGGTCACATGGAAAGTGTAAGGTGGTGGCAACGGTTTCAAATTCATTTATGTGATTTGATTTTTGAATTTAAAAATTGTGGTACTAGTAGTTTTTGAAGAGGCATGGAAAGTAGAGGGAATCCTAGTTGACATCATCACTAGAGTTAAGTGATGCATGCTATTGTTGAAATTGGACTCACAAAATTTAGATGGTGGTGGCGTGGAGATATAGGAGGGAAAGTGGAGTTTAATGGAATTTATGGTCATCGGTTATGGTGAGAAAACTACCTTGGAAACCATGCGAGTGGATTTCTTGGGGTTGTTTGGTTTTTCATGCATTTTAATTTTTTTCTCTGCATGGAGATATCTGGTTCTTCAAACCAACGTAGTTCTGTTTTCAATTTATTTCTATTTTTAGCTCCTTTGGACTATTTTCAATCCAATGGAGGTATAAGAGGCATATGAGGAAGAATTTTTGGGTTGTTGAATTTTTTTGGAGAAGAAGGAATTGTGGAGGCTCAACTGAAATATTCTTCGAATCGATAGAAGCACTATTAGGCATGATATGTTCTATCCATGAAGTTATTCTACTTTTCTCTAAGCATCTTCATTAAAAAACTCGATCTCATCAAATAAATGGATTTTATTTTGTTATGGTTACCATGCAATATTTCTTGAAAATTCTCTTTATTTCTTCTAAAGAATCTCTGCTTGATAAAGTAGGAAATGGGTTGTTTTCCTGTTCATTTAATGTTGAATCACATCTTAAATCTAGCTATGATTTGATTAATGTTGAACATGTGTGAACCCCGCTTGTCTTCGCTTAAAAGGGGGTTTATGGAAATGTAATTTTGCTTCAAATTTCAAACTGTGTTTGTTGTTTTGGTTGTCGAAGGTCAATGAATATACTTCTCTGTCACATCTTTATTTTGTTGAAGTTTTGTTACTCTTTTTGAATCGTATTATCATGAATACTTCGATTCAGAGTTTTGTGAACTTGAATTTGTATAGAAAATAGTAAATAAGTGACTTCTTCTTGAACTTACTGTATAAACTATAATTTCTTTAAATTTGGTATTCGATGGAAGTTGGGATGATAATGGGTGTTTTGAATTTTAGTTTTTGTGGATTCATCTTGTATGGAGACATGAATGAATGTTTTTGCAATCCTCTTATCTTTTTAGTTAAAAACTGAGTTGCCCGAATTAAGTTCTTTTATGGAAACTATGTGATAATTGTTTCTTGGACACTTAGATTTTGAAGTTATCTTGTTGAGAATATCTATGTGTGAAGTCTTCTCTTCTGATCTTATATATATATTGTGTCTTTCTTTAATTTTTGGAAGAATGAACTAAAATTTAATAGATGAATTCCTATTTGGTTGAGGAAATTTTTTGAGTGGTATTTGTTTGAGTTGATACTTGGGTTATTCATGTAGCTCTGTTTGAGCTTTCTAGATGTCGATCTTGTTGTCTACTTCACTGTTGAGTTAGATGTTGTTGATTTAGAATACCCATTCTGATCTAGGTTAACCTCTTAGGTAACCTGATAGAGTAAACTTGTTAAATACTTCATGTTGTGGTATCGTGATGCTTTAAGGAATTTTACTCAGAAGTTTGGTTGACATTTCGTGATCTAACCAAATCCGTTCTAAATAAGGAGTTTCTAGACTCACCAATTTCAAAGTGATCTCCGAGTAAGATTGGAAAGAATAATATACCTTATCGATTTAGTAGAGGTGTGCAGTTGAACATGTCCATAGAAATGTAATGAAAAGTATTTTATCATCTTTGTTGATATCTTGTATACACCTATACCTAAGCCATGTCGATCTTGTGTTACACCTTCTTTGAATCGAATCATGATGGATCTTTCTGACCATTCACTATATGTATTTCCCTCACCTCTGTGAAGATTTGAATGTGAGTATTTCTCAATGATTTTTGTATTATCGTCGTGAAGGAATGGAAAGGTCTATGGTTCCTCCGATCAAACTTTTACATTTTTGAATGACTCATTGAGTCTCGTTAATTCCTCGTAAGAAGTTTAGCAATTCGATTATTACATCTCTTTCTTGATAAGAATAATAATAATGTTACTTATTTTGTTTTGTATATGGGTGAACCTTATTTTTAAACTCAACTTGCATTTTGCGATTGCATGATTCAAAGATAAACAGCTTTTTATTAGATTATGCAAAAATAGGGATTGGCTCCCGGGGCCAAAGACAAAAAGAGGATTCATCTAATAGTTGTTGGTGTATGATTTCTACGTTTAAAAGAGTTTAAGGATGTTATGATTGGGTTTATACCAATCCTTTTATGACCATATTTTCTTGTGAAGGATTGTTGGAATCCTCCTCTAACCATGTCTATTAAATCCTTCTCTTTTATTCTCTAAGGTAATGAGTCATCGTTGTCTCCTTTAGAAACTATAAGAGATTTGTGTTGTATTCTATTTTCTGAGTGGTGAAATGATATTCGGATTAACCGAATTAGAAGGGAAGTTCTTAATTGTTATCTCAATTTGTCCTTCCCTCCTTTGTGTAATCTAGTATAGATTGGATCACCAATTTCATTACTTCCTAGAATGCATTAAGTAGTTGTTGATACTTCTCTCTTATTCACTTAATTTGTTTTGAAGGGATTAACGTTGTTTTGGAATCATTAATGTTATATGCCTTTTATTGAGTGAATACTTTCCTAATTCTAATGTGTGACCTAACTTGAGAGCTTAGGTTATATCATGGACTATGAATTTGGGTATAGCATTTGAAATGAGAATCTCTTATTTTATGTTGTAGATGATTCACCCTAAAACCTTTCAAGAAGCTAGAATTTTCTTGGTTGTAGATGTATTTTTATGGAATTTGGTATTGCTTGAGTTTGTTGTTCCTGCTTCTTAAAGTAACTCTATGTTTGGAAAATAGTGGAGTTAGTTTTTGTATTACTAATTCAAATTGAATTATGTAAGAAATAAGTAGTAAGTAGTTTTATTTGATATAGGTAAGTAAATTGGTTGAAATATTACTATATAATATAATGTTGTGAAGTGTTGATTATATCATGATCTCCTCTTAATGTTATTTTAGGTTGATTAATTGTTCTTCTTTTATGGTTGTTTTTACTTTTGATTATTCTGTTTTCTTGGCTTTACTATTTCATAAAAGCAGAGTTGGTTTTATGAAATAGCTATTTAAAATCACATCATTTTAATGCTTAGTGCTTATCATTCTTAGTTTAATGAACTGACCCATGCTAGAAATTTTTATTGACGGACTTCGTAAGTGATAAAAGAAGGAAATAAATTATATGATGTATTGGTTGCTTAAAGTTTGGATCTTTTATAGAGAATTTTGATTCATTATTGAAATGTACTCGAAGGAAGAAATGTACTCGCTAGTTGCTTAAAGTTGATGTTGTTTGACATGAAATATGTATGAAATTCACAATCTTGTAGAATATGTATTTTACCATGATGAATTGAAAAATATTTGGAGTTACTTAAACTTGTTATGTCATTTCTCTTGTGTATTATATGAAGGAAATTTGTAATCTTATCTTCGAGGTTTCCATTCTTACCTGATTTGATCCTTATTTCTAGTTATCATTAAATGAGTTGGAGGGGTGGGATTTAATTACAATATCCCTTAAATTGAATGCAACTTGTTAAGTTGTCATGCATGGAAGTTATTTTATCTAATCTGTATGGTTCACTAAATTATGTTAATGAAAGTATAACTTAACTATCATGAAGTGTGAAATGAAAAAGGGTATAATAAACCCCAACACTTAAACAAGAAAGAGGAAGGTTCATCACCTCTTGAGCAATACCTCCATAGGTTTTAAACAAATGTATGGTACATAAGATTGTTAATAAATATGACTTCATATCTATGAATTCTACTATAATGAAACATATTTCACATCTTAAGCACACTATGAAGGGTTGAGTTGTACTAAGTAAATCATATGATGGATGATGTTTCTATTTTCAATTAACCAAACATTAAGAAAAATGTTAATGAACATAAAAGTAATCCTAATTTTATGAGTTACATATTAACTTAACAACTCAATTGGGATGAAAAACTTAAGGGTTGTAGGAATTAAGGTTAAGAAGGGTGGCTGTAATTTGAATCTTAATTAAAATATAAATGGGTAAAAATGAATTCTTATCGAGGTGTGTACATCAAGATGGGTAATTATGTCAGATGTTGGCACATGCCAACTGCAAGATTGTACCTTTTTTGAAGGCTAGGGTCTTCACAAGGATAAAATTTTACAGTTAATATGTTCCAACACCCTTCAACATTGGTTCATCTAGATCTACTCAAACCTTGACTTGATCTTAGTTTCACTCTAGGTTAGATTAGGAATGTGATTTAGTATAGAAATTGATTCACAATGACTTAGGATAACTAGACACATCTAATTGACTTAGGTCAATTGAGTATTTCTATATACCCTTAGTCATCACAAATGGGTTCCTATACTAAATCATGTTGCTAACCAGATCTAGGTCAAAACATGAACAAGTGAACTGACATAAGTCGATGAAGACTGTTATCCAATTTCACCCCACTGCGAGGTTGAATTGATAACATACATCAGGATTCCCAAGTCCCAGGCTAAAAAAGAACGAGCTCTGAGAGAATGCGAGAAGTTGCAGAAAATAAACCTGGGCCAAAAAAATTGTGAAAATCGGCTAAGTCCTTGTTCTAGAACAGTCGGGACATTTGGGACGCAAAGGCGCGGATCGGTCGAAAAGCCTACAGGTGGCCCAAAAAGCAAAGGGACAAGTGGGACAAGAGTGTGCGAAGGCGCGAATCAGGCGTTCGGTTCAAAAAAGGGAAATTTTAGCACAGGGGACAATTGAGCCGTCAGATGCGAGGATGTGGAAAGCCGGTTCAGCCGAAGGAGAAGAAAAATGGCTAACTGCTGCCAGGACATTTGGGCTTTGAGGATGCGAACCGCCTTGATCGGCCGAATAGAGAACTTACGTACTAAACATTTGGGACAAATGGACACAATGGATGCGAACCGGTCGGTTCGAAACTGAAACAAGAAACTTCAAAGACAAGGAAAAGTGGGACATCTCGGGACAAAAAGACGCGGTGGACGTGAAAGAACCGGCTGCACTCGAGACCAACCGAGGAGATGACACGTGTCACAAGGAAAAAGGTCCAAAAAGTCAAAGGGGTGAGTTTTCGAGCACCGATCCAAACCAATGAAATAGTGCCACGCGTCCAAGTTTAAGGGGACCATAAAAAAACCCGTGAAAATGTGGAGAGAGGGAATTTCTCGAGTGAATCAGGACCCACCACATGTCATCCAGATGGCAGAGCACGAGAAAAGAAATTTAAAAATCTGTTTTCACCTGTTTTGTGCCCTAAATCTTTAGATCATCATATGTTTTGATCCAGAGCTCGGATTTGCACGTTATTTATATCAACGGAAATATGTTGAAATTCTCTACATGATTCTGGGATCAATCTTGCATTTTGGTGTTGTTTGGAGGGAGAAAATTAAGGAAACATCTCTGATGCGTGTAATGCTTCAACAACCAACTTTAATGCAGCAGACAGCTCGCCGCTCCTGTTAGACAGCCCGCCATTTTTCCAGGATCCACCACTTGGATCATAATGAGATGATTTTAAATGCTACCAAGAAGTGGTTGGGGTAGATTCTGGATTTCCTCTCTCTTTCCCCTCATTTCTTCATATATATTGTAAAGAGGAGCCCTTTTTAGAGGTCGGACATTCTTGTTTTGCATCCTCTTCTTCCCTACTTGCAGGAGAATTTGTGGAGCTTTTCAAACCTCCCATATGGATTGTAATGCCAGTTTTTGCCTCTTGGCCACTGCAATGTACTGTATCAACTCTTGAGCAATATATATATGTATGTGATTGATTCTAAACCCTCTCATGTATTCATTGTTGTCATTTTTGATCTCTTATTGCAGTTTGGTCACCTGTGCATGGTGTTGTATTACATTTATGTGGTCTGTGTTTAATTTTGCAAAACGGGTGTCCAACATTCCTCGGTGCATCACCTCCGTAGTTTAGGTTTTATTTTTATGCATTCTCTACCCTGTCTCCTTGGCAAATTAGATTAGATTGTAGTAAAACCTCTACATTTTATTGGTGCATCCGAGCAGGAGGAATGGGAACCAGCCTTCTCTAGAGAATCCTTTCTCATCTTCACAAGTCCCACACTTGGAGAAAGGATTCCATGTTTTTAATCACACTGATGCACGAACATCAACCTAGAAGCTTGATATGCATCCAGGGGTGTTGTGAGTATGCAACAATAGTTTTGGCACGCCGGTGGGACCAAGAGGTCTCATTCTTATTGCAGCAAAGTTGATATGCATCTGATGCAGTTTTCTTACTTATAAGAGCTATTATTTGCATATCTGGCGACTCCAAGGGGAAGAATCAACTGGTTTCAGCAGTGCAGGCCTGGAAAATCATGAGAAGAATCCCCACAAGGTCAAGAGTTTGAGAAGAAGAAGTGCTGTTTGAATACCTCTAGTTATCTCTGAGAAGAAGGCAAAGAGGAAGAAGGATTCAAAGGTCTCCATCTCCACCAAATAAAACTCTCTCAACTCCTCCACCTGACAGACCTTTCTTTCAATATACAAGGGTTTTAAGACCAATCAGAATGGCTCAGAACAACCCCTACGTCAAATTTATAGGCAGCAGCCCACTTGCTCTCAATGCACAACATCTAGTTCCTATTGTAGCCTTAAAGAACATTCCCTACTTCACTGGAGAAAATCGACTACTCCAGTGATCATGTTAAAGATATTGCTAACCTTTGTGCAATCCATGAAATTGATGAAATGCAAGTGGCTGTCAAATTACTGGCATCTTCATTCAAGGGTAAAGCATTGCAATGGTTTAGGAGCCTTGGAGCTGGTTCTATTACAAACTGGAATCAGCTGTGCATTGCACTTCATGAGCAATTTGGAGAGAAGGGAGATAACTTGTCTCTTTTGGAGCAGCTGACAACTATCAAGAGAGCCCCCAACGAGTAGCTGACTGATTTCAACTTCAGATTTCAAAGGTCTTGGGATAGGATTCCAGTGGCAGTCAGGCCAACAGCAGGAGGTGCTTTTCTATATTACCTTAAAGCTTTGAATTCTGATATTTCTATGTTAATTCAGTCCATGGGAGGCACAACAATCCCTATGGCTTATAGCATTGCCATTAGGGCTGAAAACTGTCTTATTCAAGCTGGTAAACTGGCTCCTAGGCCTCCCATGCCCTTGTATCCAAACTTAGAAAATCCAAGCACTAGTCAAGCACCCACTTTGGCTCCTGTTCCCACCCCTAGAAACCAGAGTTCAAATGAAGCTTCCACTTCATCTCCAAGTGCCCCAAATGAGCTTCAAGAGGTCATGAAACAGTTGCAAAACCTAGGCAATGAGCTGGTTACTCTCAAGAGGCAGCAAGCCCAAGGTTTCAGACCTTCCTATCAACCCCAAGCTCAGCCTAATAGGCAGCCATACCAACCACAAAGACCACCTAATCCAGCTGCAAATATGAATCAAAATCAAAGCCAAGTAAGGCCTCCTGCCAATAGACCATTCCAGCCCTATAATCCAAATGCCATATCTACCTCTAAGGCATTAGTGCCAACACAGAATAACATTGCCCAGGAATATGATTGGTGCTTTCCATGCAACGAGCCTCATAACCAATCCATGTGCTTCAATGGTGCTCTTAGTCAAGCACTTTGATGGTGACAACTATCGGTGTGGAGGGTGAAGGCGAAATCAAGGAAATAGCCAACAACCAGAAACATTCCAACAACAATCAGCCCCAAATGACACTACATTGGTGAACTGGCAAGCAAAAGATTTCTGTGGCATGAATCAGGCAGTTTCTCAAGGTGTTGCAGCCAACACAAGGTCAAAAAGGAGGAATCTGGGTGAAGAACAGCCATTAGCCCCAGCCAATCCACAACCTTCCACGGCTCCACAAATGATTGGCAAGCAGAGTCCAGTTTCAAATACACAAGGGCAGCCAAGAACAACCCCTAGGCCAACTCAAATGCCAGCTGTTGCTGCCCACGTGCAGGGAGTAAACGTGTAAACCAAAGGACAACAGAGAGATTCTTCATCACCATTCAGTATCATTGATCAGATGAAGAAGACAAATGTTAACATATCAATGTGGGAATCCCTATCTATCCCAGGCCAAAGAGATCTGCTGCAAGCTGCCATGAAGGATTGGACAACTTCGAATCAGCGGGTTCAGATGCAAGACAAAGTGCTTACAAATGCTGCCCAGCCTGAAGGAAGTCATGGAGGACAACAAGGTAAAATGTTGAAGCCCCCTCCTTTCTATGTTTCATTAATCATTGGGGATAAACTAGTACACAATTGCATGATTGATTCCGGGGCAAGTAGCTCCATGATGCCCAAGAAAATAGCTGATCGGTGGGTCTCCAATATGAAGTAATATCTAAAGGAGTAGTGCAATTGGATGGGACAGCAATAGCAATAGTTGGAGTGATTAAAAACTTGATTCTTACCTTGCATGCATGTCTAAATGTTGTTATCTTACAAGATGTATCAATCATAGACCTTCCACCACTCTTTGCCCTTTGCTTGTCAAGGGACTTCACAGCCAAGATTGGAGGGTATTTGTCTGCTGATTGGTCTCACATGCTGTTTAGAATAAGGTATGGAACTAAGGCCACAATCAGATCTGAACCCATTGCAAACTTCCATATTGAGCCTTACACCCCAAGTCAGATTAATGCCAATTGCTCAGCATTTGATCAAGAAGATCACCCTAGTACTGATGAGGCTAACACCAAGGTTGGAAGTATCCCAGACCTAACTCTTAGTGAATGGGAAAACAAGATACATGCTTTTGATCCCTATCAAGAAGTAGAAGAATCTGAGCCGGGAGTCTATTGTATACACAAAGAAAATCAATCTGTTCCTAGCATCACCAAGCCAAGCCATAATGATGACAATGAGGTATGTCACTATTTTTGACTCGGATCAAGGAGTAGGAAGGGTGCAGGAGGTGGAGCCATGCTTGTTTCACCTCAAGGAATAAAGTACTATTCAGCTTTTAGATTTCAATTTGCATGCTCCAATAACACTGCTGAATATGAAGCCTTGGTGCAAGGGATGCATTGGGCAATCAAGAGAAAAATAAAGAATCTGCAAGTCTTTGGGGACAGTGAATTGATTGTAAATCAGGTCAAGGGACGGCATGCTGCCAAGAATGATCTACTCAAGTGCTACAAGAATAGGGTGTGGGACCTCATGGAAGATTTTGAAGGTTTTGGCATCGAATCCATTCCCAGGAAAGAGAATCAAGCTGCTGACAGGCTTGCAGCAGTAGGGGCAGCCTTTGACATTACGAAAAGCATTCAACAAGACAAGGTACAGCCAAACATCCACGTGATTGTGAGGCCTTCAGTGCCGGATAACAATGTTAGTTGGCAAGTGTTTGAGAATGACCAGAAAATCGTCAATTTCCTACAAGAAGAAGCTGAGTTCTCTGCCAGGAATCAAGACAAGTTGCATCAGCAGTATGGTGACCAAGTGGTGCAGTTGAGAACTAACAAATTACCAAAAGGCCTCATAACCTTGGAGTCAATCTTCAACCCGAATGATCAGTTCCGGAAGGAGAAGGCAAACATTCAAGTAAAGGGTGAGGATTCAGAGCCTATTTTAGTGGAAGAAGGCAAAACATTGCAGATTGGCAAAGTAAGTACCTCACAAGAGAAATCTGATTTTGTTCAGCTTTGCCAAGAATTTCCAGATGTCTTCGCTTGGAGCTATGAAGACTTGAGAGGATTCAATCTGAATTTGGCACAACATACCATAGAATTGGATCCAGATGCTAAGCCCATCAGGTAGAAGCAAAGACCAGTCAACCCTCACATTGAGCCTCTGATGAAGAAAGAGCTAAATAAGCTAATAGAGGCAAGCATTATATTCCCGATCAAGCACTCAAGCTGGGTTGCTAACTTGGTTCCAGTTAGGAAGAAGAGTGGAGAAATCAGGTTGTGTGTGGACTTCCGAGACCTCAATAGGGCCTCTCTCAAGGATCATTACCCACTCGCTTCCATGGAACAAATATTGCAAGTAGTGTCCGGTTTAGAGAGATTCTCTCTCCTAGATGGCTACTCAGGGTATAATCAGGTGATGGTGAAAGAAGAAGACCAATTCAAGACAGCCTTCACAACTAAATGGGGCACATATGCTTACAAGAAGATGCCATTCAGGTTGTCCAACGCTGGTGCTACCTTCCAAAGGGCAATGGACATGGCATTCAAGGGCTTGATCAACAAGATAGTGCTGATATACCTTGATGACATCACTGTATTCTCCAAGAATGCAGCAGACCATCTCTTTCACCTCAGGCAAGTGTTTCAGAGGTGTAGAAAGTTTGGAGTGTCTTTGAACCCCAAGAAGTGCATCTTTCTTGCACATGAAGGAAAGCGCCTTGGCCATATTGTCTCGAAAGAGGGATTGGCAATTGACCCAGAGAGAGTTGAAACCATAAGAGCACTGCCATTGCCAAGTCACAAGAAGGCTCTTCAAAGTTTCTTGGGAAGGATCAATTTTGTCCGTAGATTTATCCCAGATTTTGTAGCCCTTGTCAAGCCCATCACCAAAATGTTAAAGAAGAGCATCACTTTTAAGTGGATAGCAGAAGGCAAGGAGAGCTTCGAAGCAATCAAAGAAGCTATCTCCCAGGCACCAACCCTCATCAACCCAGACTTCTCCAAGGATTTCATCCTCTATGCATTTGGAGGTAATGACACTATCTCTACCATTCTGGTACATCAAAACAAAGATAATGATGAGCAGTCGATTGCCTTCTTCAGCCAGAGCCTAGATGACTACGAGGTGAGGTACTCTTTTATTGAAAAACATGTACTTGCAGTAATCGAAGCTTGAAGAAATTCAAGCATTTAGTCTCAAACAACAAGGTCCAGTTGCTGGTCTCACATGCTGGAGTTAAGGACTTCCTCCTCAACAAGGATTTGAATGAGAAAAGGGCAGGTTGGATCATCCGTGTCATGGAGTATGACATTGATATCAAGATCACCAAGCTGGTAAGAGGAAAGGACTGCGTGTGAGTAGCTGGTTTTAGGGAAGCAAAAGGAAGTATGCAATGAAGAAGAGGATTTTTGACACCCAGACAGCCATGAGCCAAGCAAAGAATCATGAAGAGGACAATGCTTTCCCCATTCCTTGCTGGACCCAAGATATTATGCACTTCCTAGGTACAGGCCAGTGCCCCCCAGAAATGAACAAGACCCAAAGGAGACACTTCAGATTACAGGCTGTCCCGTATGCCATTGTTGATGGAGTTTTGTTCAAGAAAGATGTAAATGGAGTACTGCTGAGATGCATTAGCACAGGTCAGATTCAAAGAATGTTGGAAGAGTTTCATGGTGGACCAGCTGGTGGCCATTTTGCACCAAGAGTAACAGCTCTAAAAATCATGAAGGCTGGTTATTATTGGCCTAAAATTTTCAAAGGATTTCTATGCATGGATCAAGAGGTGTAAGAATTGTGCATTCTTCACGGAGAAAGAAGGACTTGCCCTTTCATTGCATCCAATCTCGGTTGACCAGCCATTCATGCAATGGGGTTTAGACTTCATTGTAGTCATTAATCCCAATTCAAGCCAAGGGCATAAATGGATTTTGATGACCACGACTACTTCACCAAATGGACAAGTACGTAAAGTAGCACTCAAAGAGGCAAATGAGTCTAGCATCCTAGACTTTTATGAGGGAATAACAACCAGATTTGGTGTACCTGCCACAATAATCTCTGATAATGCATTGGCATTCATTGGATCTAAGGTGACTGAGTGGGCAGTCAAGAACGGTATTTACCTGAGCACTTCATCGAACTATTACCCTCAGGGTAATGGCCAGGCCGAGTCTACAAACAAGAACTTGTTGAAGATCATTAGGAGAACTCTTGATGAGAATCAGAGGTCTTGGCACACCAAGCTGAAATCAGCCTTATGGGCTGATAGGATCACTCCCAAAAGATCCACAGGTAACTCTCCATTCAGGCTTGTCTATGGAAGAGAGGCAATCTTGCCCATGTCACTTGAGTTACCAACATTGGAACTCATGAAGCAGCTGGAGTTACTTGAATTTGAGCCTATGGAGGTGAGGTATGCAGAGTTGATGGAGCTGTAAGAGATTAGAAATCAGGCATCCCAAGCAATGGAAAAGGATCAAGCTTTGATCAAAAAGACCTTTGATAGGAAGGCCAAAGATAGATCTTTTCAAGTTGGAGATCTAGTGTTGAAATGGGATGTGGACAGAGCAAAACCAGGAAGGCATTCAAAATTTGATGCCATTTGGAGTGGCCTATACATGGTCACAAAGTGTAAGAGCAGCAATGCTTTCCAATTGGCCTCATTGGATGGTGAAGAACTACATATTCCAGTAAATGGAATCTATCTCAAACATTGCTACTGAGAATAAAAGGTTCACCCTTGTAAATATTAGTCTAGATTTCAATTCCTCTAAGTGCGTATGCACATTGTCTTGTTGTAGTTAGGTTTTAGTTTCCCTAAGTGCTTTGGCGCAGGTTTTGTTGCTCCTGGATCGAGTTTTTACAGTTCAGCGTGCTCTCGTAGAAGGAGTTACAGTATCAGGCTCATTTCAGGTCATTGCTTATGACTCCATGCCTAATGGATCGCTAAAAGGCAACTGGTCTTTTCATCTAGCAGGCAAATGACCCCACTGAGTCACCAAATTGTTATCCAATTTCACCCCCTAGGGTTGAATTGATAACATACATCAGGATTCCCAAGTCCCAGGCTGAAAAAGAATGAGCTCTGAGAGAATGCGAGAAGTTGCAGAAAATAAACCTGGGCCAGAAAAAATTGTGAAAATCAGCTAAGTCCTTGTTCTAGAACACTCGGGACATTTGGGACGCAAAGGCGCGGATCGGCCGAAAAGCCTATAGGCGGCCCAAAAAGTCAAAGGGACAAGTGGGACAAGAGTGCGCGAACCGCCGGTTCGGTTCGGCCGAAAAGGGAAATTTTAACACGAGGGACAATCGGACCGTCGGGACGCGAGGGATGTGGAAAGCTGGTTCGTCAAGGAGAAGAAAAATGGCTAACGCTCGGGACATTTGGGCTTTGAGGATGCGAACCACCGGATCGGCCAAAAATAGAGAACTTTCATACTAAACATTTGGGACAAATGGATGCAATGGACGCTGAATCGCCGGTTTAGCCGATTTGGCGAAACAAGAAACTTCAGCACAAGGAAAAGTGGGACATCCGGACAAAAAGACGCGGTGGACGTGAAAGAGCCGGCAGACCCGCGGACCAACCAGGAGATGACACGTGTCACAAGGAAAAAGGTCCAAAAAGTCAAAGGGGTGAGTTTTCGAGCACTGATCCAAACCAATGAAATAGTGCCACGTGTCCAAGTTTAAGGGGCCCACAAGAAAAACCCATGAAAAGGTGGAGAGAGGGAATTGCCTAGCAAATCAGAACCCACCACGTGTCGTCCAAATGGCAGAGCGCGGGAAAAGAAATTTAAAAATCCGTTTTCACTGCTTTTGTGCCCTAAATCTTCAGATCATCATATCTTTCGATCCAGAGCTCGGATTTGCACGTTCTTTATATCAACGGAAAGCTGTTGAAATTCTCTACATGATTCTGGGATCAATATTGCATTTTGGTGCTATTTGGAGGGAGAAAATTAAGGAAATGTCTCGACATGTGTAATGCTTCAACAACCAACTTTAATGCAAAGAGACAACTACTGCCTCCCGTTAGACAAACCGCCCCGCCGTTTTGCCAGGATCTTCCGCTTGGATCATAATGAGATGATTTTAAATGCTACCAAGAAGTGGTTGGGGTAGATTCTAGATTTCCTCTCTCTTTCCCCTCATTTCTTCATATATATTGTAAAGAGGAGCCCTTTTTAGAGGTCAAACATTCTTGTTTTGCATCCTCTCTTCTTCCCTGCTTGCAGGAGAATTTGTGGAGCTTTTCAAACCTCCCATATGGATTGTAATGCTAGTTTTTGCCTCTTAGCCACTGCAATGTACTGTATCAACTCTTGAGCAATATATATATGTCTGTGATTGATTCTAAACCCTCTCATGTATTCATTGCTGTCATTTTTGATCTCTTATTGCAGTTTGGTCACCAGTGCATGGTGTTGTATTGCATTTATGTTGGTCTCGTGTTTAATTTTGCAAAACGGGTGTCCAACATTCCTCGGTGCATCATCTCCGTAGTTTAGGTTTTATTTTTATGCATTCTCTACCCTGTCTCCTTGGCAAATTAGATTAGATTGTAGTAAAACCTCTACATTTTATTGGTGCATCTGAACAGAGGAATAGGAACCAGCCTTCTCTCGGAGAATCATTTCTCATCTTCACAATTCCCACACTTGGAGAAAGGATTCCATGTTGTGCATTCACACTGGATGCTCCGAACATCAACCTAGAAGCCTCGATCCGCATCCGGGGGTGCTTTGTGAGTCTGCAACAACAAGACCATTCTAGATAATAGATGAGTGAGGTGAAGGACATATTTTGTTAGACGAGTATATCATCTAGGAATACTAACATGAATAGTGTGTTGGAAATCTTTGGCCAACGTATCACAAGCAGCTGGTTGCATTTTCCTTTGTCACCTAGTTTAAGAAATGAGATTTTAGATGAATATTGGTAACAAACATTTAGATAGGTTTCTTAAATAGAACAATCAATACCTAGAAAGGGTAAGAGAATCAAGTATACTTAGTATACACGTAGTATTCAATACTTTAAGTTAACATGAGAGATCGGTTGGAATACTGAGTCATGAAATGAGAGATCGGTAGTTCACCGAGTCATTTACAATTGCATATGGTTATCTATTGTGAGATTGATTGGCATGGAATGTGTGTTCTAAATTATGATTATTTAGAACAGAGAACATTATGTATAATTTTTTTCCTTTCTTCTAAAGTCTTAAAATGGGAATGTTACATCTTGGTATCAGAGCTAAAGGTTGTAGCTCTTGGACCTATTGTGTCCACAATCTGATAAAACTTAAATTTTCTTGTTAATAAAAAATGGTTAGAATAAGAGGAAATGCTGCAAACAACCCACCACCTGGTGGAGAAGTAACAACTTCCCAAAAAATTGATGAGATCCTTACTACCCTATTAGACACAAGATATCATTTGGTTGTACTTGAACAACAAGTAATGGGAAATGAGGAGGAAGAAGATGCTGGTAATAAAAATCAGCCACCTCCTATGGACAACGCCAATTTGGGGAATTTAGGTGTTGATAACAATAATGTAAACATACCTGATCAGCCAGAAAATAAAAAGGCAAGGCTGATAGTTGAACTCACTAATGATATCAAAAGGATAAGTCCACCTAAGTTTGATGGCACCACATTAGGAGATGGAGCTGAAAATTGGCTCAGTGAAATGGAGAAGTAATTTGTGATAAGGAATTTCTCAGAGGAAACAAAGGAAATATGGGGAGCATATTAGATTTCCCATGAAGCATCTTCATGGTGGGACAGCCGTAAGGCTGAGTTGAACATTGATGAAACAAATATTACTTGGGATCAATTTAAAAGTTATTTTAGGAAACAATGGCTGCCACAACTTTACTATGATCAGAAAATGACTAAATTTCATAACTTAGCCCAAGGAAAATTAACTGTAACAGAGTACTAGGAATGATTTACTAAACTCCTTAAGTATGTACCTCAATATCAAACTGATGAGAAGTTCAGGATATAAAAATTTATCATGGGATTGAATCCCATTATAGGGGGAGAGGTGGATGTTCACAGCCCAACCACTATAGAAGGGGTTGTTGAAAAATCCATAAGGTAGGAACAAAAATTAAAAGTAATTTCTTCTCATAAGGAGGAATTTAGAAAGAAAGTTCAAAAATCCTCTTCATCGCTCTTGCACCAAAGAAAGGACCATGGAATAATCTCAAGAAAAAAATAAGTTTACAATAGATAATAATAAGAAAACAACAAAAAATAAGCCTACTACTAATGTACGAAATAACTTTACCAAGAACAATAATAATTTGAAGTCCTATGGAGGTTAGAATGATAAATTTAAGGCTAGAAATAAATTTGAGCCTAAAAAGGGCCATGTAGGAGGTCACACAATTTTGGTAAGGATCATTATGTAAATCAATGTCCTTTGAAAAAGGATGAACTTAACCAACAAAATATTATACACATTGTAGTGCTTGACGAAACAGTGAAAAGCAATTCACACCCATAGAGATTCTCGGGTAAGTTATTTGGCATAATCAGTAACTATTCTTTTCAATAATAGAGCTACTGAATGTTTTATTTCTAGTAAATTAGCATCGAAATTAATAAGGAAATTTAGAAAAATGGATAAATAATGGGCTGTACATTATGGAAATAATGTTGTTCATACAATTAGTATGTGTCTTTTTGGGGTAGTCCTTGATTTACCTATTTTTTCCATGGAAGTTGATCTTTATGTTGCTCCTTTGGGGTCTTATGATGTAATCATAGGTTTTAATTGGTTAGTTGAGCATAAAGTAAAATTTGACTATTTTGAAAAACATATTAGTTGTTTAAATGACTTGCACAAAATAGAAGACATTCAGGGTTTAAAATGTGAAATTTTTGTTAGGAAGTTGTCAGCTATGCAACTTAAAAAGGCCAAAAATAAGGGCTATACCTTATATGCAATAAAAATTTCCAAATCTATTGAGGAAAACAATGATTTCTTAGAACGTTATCCATTGTTACGAAACTTTAGTGATGTGTTTCCGGAAGAATTACTAGGTCTTCCACCCAAATGGGAATTTGACTTCACAATTGAAATCAAACCTAGAACTGAGCCTATTTCTAAGGAACCTTATAGAATGATTACTATTGAATTAGTAGAGCTTAAGGCTTAGTTACATGAAATTTTGTCAAAGGGTTTGATTAGACCGAGTGTCTCACCTTGGGGAGCACCAATAATTTTTGTGAAAAAGAAAGATGGTACACTTAGATTATGTATCGATTATAGAATGTTAAACAAGGAAACGATTAAGAACATATATCCACTTCCTAGAATTGATGATTTGTTTGATCAAATGCATGGTGCATCGGTATATTATAAGATAGATCTTCGATCCAGATATCATCAATTGTGAATTAAGGATGAAGAAATTCCTAAAACAGATTTTAGAACAAGGTATGGACATTATATATTCACATTTTTACCATTTGGATTAAAAAATGCACCTGTAGCTTTTATGAATGTAATGAATGATATTTTTCAAGAACACTTGGAAAAATTTGTGCTTGTATTCTTGGATGATATTCTCATATACTTAAAAGTATTGAAGAAAATCATGAGGATTTGAAGATAGTCTTGGAAATCTTGAAGAAGAGACGATTGTTTGGTAAGTCATTTAAATGTTCTTTCTATGACACGTAAGTACACTATTTAGGTCATGTTATAAGAAAAGATGGAATATCTGTAGATCCCTCTAAAAGTGTAACTATAACTCGAGTGTCCTACACCAAAGAATGTACAAGAAGTTAGAAGCTTCATGGGTCTTATTCCTTACTATAGGAAATTTGTTATAGATTTCTCCAAAATTGCTGCACCAATAATTTTATTACAGAAAAAGGATAAGAAATTTGTGTGGAATGAGAAATGTGAATCTATATTTAAAACTTGAAAGGATCAGTTAACATCAACACCTATTTTGGATGTACCTGAACCTAATGGATACTTTACTGTTGTAACAGATGCATCTCGGGGAAGGTCTTTGAGGTATTTTTTTACAAAATGATCATGTCATAGCATATAAAAGTAGATAAATTAAGTTACATGAGCTGAATTATGCCCCTCATGATGTAGAGCTTGCTGCCATTGTTCATGCACTCCATGTTTAGAGGAACTATCTACGTGGTAAACCTTTTAAACTAAAAATTGATCATCTTGGACTGAAGTATATTTTTACTCAGCCAAATCTGAATGCAAGACAACAGAGATGGTTAGATTTTCTATCTCAATATGACTTTGACATAACTTACATTAAAGGCAAGGAAAATAGGGTAGTTAATGCTCTAATTCATAGGAAGCACATTTATGCTCTTATATCGTTGAGAACTCGCTTAAGGATGAGGTAAACATTGTTATGGAATATGATTCATATTTTCAGCAAGTAAAAATAACACTTACTACAGATCCAAATGATGTGAGATATAAGGTTTTTCTCTTTGATAATGAAGGAATATTGTGGTTTGAAAATAGGGTATACATACCTTTGCTAGATGATTGAAGAAAGAAATTATTAGTTAAATTTCACAATTCCCCTTTTTGGAAACCTTGGTATTACAATGATGCTTACTTGATATAAAACAAAAATATTTCTAGAAAGGAGTGAAAAAGGACATGATTGAGTTTGTGACACACTGCTTAGAATGTCAATGAGTTAAAACTAAGCATATGCATCCAGCTAGTTTATTGTATCCTCACAACATACTATAGTACAAATGGCAAGTGATAAGCATGGATTTTGTACAAGGGTTACCTATGTCAAGAAATAAACATGATGTTATTTTAGTTGTTGATAAACTAACAAAGGTAGAACATTTTATTGCTTTGGTAATCTTAAGGATGATTCACCTATTTTAGCAAAAAGGTTTGTACATGAGATTTTCAGATTACATGGAGTACCTAAATTAATTAATCTATCTAATAGAGATCTATGAATGACTTCAAGATTTTGGCAAACACTTAACGCAGCTCTAGGAACTAAGATGAATTTTAGTTCGTATCATCCATAAATGGATGGACAGACTAAAAGAGTTAATCAAGTTTTAGAGGATATGTTACAAATGTATTGCATGGATCAGAAGTATAAATGGGAAGAGTAACTTCCATTATTTGATTTTGCATACAATATCACATATCACGCCTCTCTGAAGATGGCACCTTTTGAAGCATTATACAGAAGGAAATGCAGAACCCCTGTTAGTTGGGAGAGCATTTAAGATAGAGAGGTGGTTGGAACTCGAAATCCTTACGAGATATGGAACAAGTTAAAATAATTCATGAATGCTTGAAAGAAGCGAGCGGATAGGCAAAAGAGTTATACCGACTTGAAGTGGGTTGATAGGAAATATGAACTTGGTGAGAAGGTATTTCTAAAAAGAGTTCTATAACTTTTTGAAATGATGCCAAGTTATCACCTCATTATGTGGGACCCTTTAAAATTGTTGAAATAATCAACCTTGTAGCTTATTGTTTAGCATTACCTCCTGCTTTGTCACGAATGCATGATGTTTTCCATATTTCTTTGCTTAAGAAATACATTTTAGATTTATCACATGTGTTAAATTAGAATTCCTTGTAGGTCCAAGACCTAGGAATAATCATGGTTAAACCTATACGAGTGCTAGAAACTTGCCAGTTGCACTTAAGAAATCATGAAATAAGACAATGTAAGGTCCAGTGGGATCAGTTTAATGAAGAAAGTGCAACCTAGGAAAATATGGAGGATATGAAAATTGTTTTTCATATTTATTTGAACAAGACTGATTCTATTGACTGATAAGTTTAAGTTTTTATTCTTTTATGTCAATAAATCTGCCAGTTTTGGGTAGACATTTCATATTTAAAATAAAACAAGCTACGTAAATGCTGATTTTGGAATTTTAAAAATCCAGTTTTGTTTGGAACATATGAAAGGTAATAAAAAAATTGATTTTTCCTTAATTTAAATTGTGTAATTAAGTAAATCATTGGG
This sequence comes from Taxus wallichiana var. yunnanensis, assembly GCA_018340775.1. Taxonomy (NCBI): domain Eukaryota; kingdom Viridiplantae; phylum Streptophyta; class Pinopsida; order Cupressales; family Taxaceae; genus Taxus; species Taxus wallichiana. The sequence goes on along the minus strand of JADAXU010000059.1, from coordinate 5,316,533 downwards.
ACGATGATTATTTTAGGAGGGAAGTATGTAACATCTTTGAAAAACTGTTAAAATTTTTCCTCTTTGCACTGCAAGCATTGATATGTGATTTTTCCTAAGAAGGTGTATTCTTTCAACTGTTGGAAATCATGCTTGCAATGGATAAATTATTTTGTTCTTGGATTCATTTTTCTGAAATGTTTTTGCTTGCAAGGAATCCATTCTGCTTGAGATAGGTAAGGTTATAAACTGGTAATGTTGTTTGCAAATTTATCTCTCTATAATAACAAAACCCTGGATCAATTCCATTGATCCCTTTAATTCTTCTTATCTCGATCTCGTATGAAAAGCTCGACATTCGAAATTAAAGGAAGTAAGGGACTGAGTCCTTAAATGTACATAATTTTATTGATCTTTCTTGGAGTTCCTTGCTCTACATTTTGTTGTAAATAGTGTGCTCGATCTTCTTGTTAATTTCTTAAGGATGTTGAATGGCATAAGAAGGATAGAGGTCTACTTCAGGACTATAAAAGGTAAAACCTAAGTCCTAGATCTTTAAGATCTACCTTAACTGAAATTATAATCTAAGTTAAGCTAGACCTACCTTAGATCTATTCCTAACTATGCATGTTGCACCCTAATATAAGTTGTATACTCTACGGGCGTGGGGTGTGAAGATTGTCTAAGGTAAAGAGAAGTCTATCTCTAACCTATTACCTAATATTGAACTATTATGGGATATGGCTTAATCTATGATGGCTTGTTACCTATGGCAACATTAAAATGACCTAAGGTGAATAATTTTTATCTAACCTAAAGTTGGATCCTAAAATAATGTTTATTTAACCTAAACTAATATAAGGATGGAAGGGGACCTAAGGGGTCACATGGCAAGTGTAAGGTGGTGGCGATGGTTTCTAATTCATTTATGTGATTTTATTTTGAATTTAAAAATTGTGGTACTGTCAGTTTTGGTAGAGGCATGGAAAGTAGAGGGAATCCTAGTTGGCATCATCACTAGAGTTAAGTGATGCATGCTATTTTTGAAATTGGACTCGCCAACTTTAGATGGTGGTGACATGGAGATATAGGTAGGAAAGTGGAGTTTAATGGCATTTATGGTCATTGGTTTTGGCAAGCAAACCACCTTGCAAACCATGTAAGTAGATTTATCGGGGTTGTTTGGTATTTCATCTATTTCTATTTTTGCTGCATGCATGGAGATATCTGGTTCTTCAAACCAGCAATTTTATTTTCAATTTGTTTCTATTTTTAGCTCCTTTGGACTATTTTTGATCCAATGGAGGTATAAGAGGCATATGAGGAATAAGTTTTTGGTTGTTGACTTCATTTGGAGAAGAAGGAATTGTGGAGGCTCGATGGAAATCTTCTTTGAATCGACATAAGCACTATCAAGCATGATAGGCTCTATCCATTAAGTTATTCTTGCTTTTCTCTAAAATTCTTCATTAAAACAACTATACTCTCGTGAAATAAATGGTTTTTATTTTTTTATGGTTACCATGTAATCTTTCTTGAAAATTCTCTATATTTCTTCCAAGAATATTTTCTTGATAAAGTAGGAAACAGTTTGTTTTCTTGTTCATTTATTGTTGAATCACATCTTAAATCTAGCTATGATTTGAGTAATTTTAAACATGTGTGAACCCTTCTTGTCTATTCAAAAGGAAGGGTTTATGGAAATGTAATGTTGCTTCAAGTTTTGAACTGGGTTTTTGTTTTGGTTGTTAGAAGGTAAAAGAATATCCTTCTCTATCGCATCTTTGTTTTGTTGAAGTTTTGTTACTCTTGTTAGAACTGTATTAATATGAATACTTTGATTCAGAGTTTTGTGAACTTGAATTTGTATAGAAAATAGTAAATAAGTGACTTCTTCTTGAACTTATTGTATAAACTATCATTTCTTCAAATTTGGTATTCAATGGAAGCTAGGTTGATAATGGGTGTTTGGAATTTTAGTTTTTGTGGATTCATCTTGTATGGAAACAAGAATGAATGTTTTAGCAATCCTCTTATCTTTTCAGTTAAAAATGAGTTGCCCGAATTAAGTTCTTTATGGAAACTATGTGATAATTGTTTCTTGGACACTTAGACTTTGAAGTTATCTTGTTGAGAATATTTGTGTGTAAAGTCTTCTCTTTTGATCTTATATATATATATATATATATATTGTGTATTTCTTTAATTTTTGGAAGACTGAACTAAAAGTTAATAGATAAAGTCCTTTTTGGTTGAGGACATTTTATGAGTCAGATTTGGCTTAGTCGATACTTGGGTTATTCACATTGCTCTGTTTGAGATTTTTAGATGTCGACCATGCTGTCTACTTCACTGTTGAGTTAGATGTTGTTGATTTAGAATACCCATTACTGATTTGGGTTAACCTCTTAGGTAGCCTGATAGAGTAAAATTGTTAAATCCTTCCCGTGGTATCGTGAATCTTTAAGGAATGTTTACTCGAAGTTTGGTTAATGTTTAGTGATCTAACCAATTTAATTCCGAATAAAGGTTTTCTAGACTCGTCAATTTATTTGATCTCTCGAGTAATATTTGAAAGAATAATATACCTTGTCAAATTAGTAGAGGTGTGCGCTTGAACATGTCCATAGAAATGTAATGAAAGGTATTTTATCATCTCTATTGATAGATTATGCACCTGTAGCTAAGCCATGTCGATCTTGTGTTGCACCTTATTTGAATTGAATTGTGATGGATCTTTCTATCCATTCATTGGATGTATTTCCCTCACCTATGTGAATATTAGAATGTGATTATTTCTCACCGATTGTTGCACTATCGTCTTGAAGGAATGGAAGGAACTATGGTTCCTCTAACTTAAACTTCGAAGATTTTTGAATGATTGTTGAAGGTTGTTAATTCCTTGTAAGTTGTTAAGCAATTCTGATTATTACATCTCTTTCTTGATAAGAATAATAATATTGTTACTATGTTTGCTTCGTATTTTTGTGAACCTTATTTTGAAACTCAAATTGCATTTTGCGGTCACATGATTCAGTCTAACAGTTGTTGGTGCATGATTTCTATGTTTAAAAGAGTTTAAGGATATTATGATTAGGTCTATACCAATCCTTTTACGACCATCTTTACTTGTGAAGGAATGTTGGAATCCTCCTCTAACCATGTTGATTGACTCATTCTCTTTTATTATTTGAGGTAATGAATCATCATTGTCTCCTTTGGAAACCGTAAGATATTTGTGCTGTATTCTCTTTCCTTTGTGTTGAAATGATGTTCGGATTAACTGAATTAGAAGGGAAGTTCTTAATTGTTATCTCAATTCATCCTTCCCTCCTTTTTGTAATCGAGTATAGATTGGATCGGTCAGTTGCATTACTTCCTAGAGTGTATTAAGTAGTTGTTGATACTTCTCTCTTATTCACTTAAGTTTTTGAAGGGATTAACGTTGTTTTGGAATCATTAATGTTAAATGCCTTTTATTGAATGAATACTTTCCTAATTCTAATGTGTGACCTAACTTGAGAGCTTAGGTTATATCATGGACTATGAATTTGGGTATAGTATCTGAAATGAGAATCTCTTATTTTTTGTTGTAGATGATTCATCCTAAAACCTTTCTAGAAGATGGAATTTACTTGGCTGTAAATGTATTTTTATGGAATTTGGTATTGCTAAGTTTGTTGTTACTGCTTCTTAAAGTAACTCTATGTTTATAAAATAGTGGAGTTAGTTTCTGTATTACTAATTCATATTGAATTATGTAAGAAATAAGTAGTAAGTAGTTTTACTTGATGTCGGTAAGTAAATTGGTTGAAACATTACTTATATAATATAATGCTATAAATTGCTAAATATTTCATGATCTTCTCTTAATGTTATTTTAGGATGATCAATTGTTCTTCTTTTATGGTTGTTATTACTTTTGATTATTATATTTACCTAGATTTACTTTTTCATAAAAGAAGAGTTGGTTTTATGAAAGTTGAAAGAACATAGTTTTAATGCTTAGTGCTTATCATGCTCAGTTCAATGAAATCATCCATGCTAGCAATTTTTACATATGGACTTATATGATGTATTGGTTGCTTAAAGTCTGGATCTTTTATAGATAAATTTGATTCATTATTGAAATGTACTAAAGGAAGAAAAATTGTATTCTTTAATAATATTGATATTGGTTGACATGAAATATGTCTAGAAATTCACGGTCTTATAGAATATGTATTTTACCATGATGAATTGAAAAATATTTGGAGTTACTTAAACTTGTTATGTCATTTCTCTTGTGCATTATATGAAGGAAATTTGTAATCTTATCTTTGTGGTTTCCATTCTTACCTGATTTGATCCTTATTTCTAGTTGTCATTAAATGAGTTGGAGGGATGGGATTTAATTACAATATCCCTTGAATTGAATGCAACTTGTTAAGTTGGCATGCATGGAAGTTATTTTATCTAAACTGTATGATTCACTAAATGATGATAATGCAAGTATAACTTAACTATCATGAAGTGTGAAATGAAAAAGGGGTATAATAAACCCCAACACTTAAACAAGAAAGAGGAAGGTTATCACCTCTTGAGCAATACCTCCATAGGTTTTAAACAAATGTATGGTACATAAGATCATTAATAAATCTGACTTCATCTCTATGAAGTCTACTATAATGAAACTTGTTTTGGATCTTAAGCACACTATGAAGGGTTGAGTTGTACTAAGTAAATCATATGATGGATGTTGTTTCTATTTTCAATTAACTAAACGTTAAGCAAAAATTTAATGAACATAAAAGTAATCCTAAGTTTATGAGTTACATATTAACTTAACAACTCAATTGGGATGAAAAACTTAAGGGTTGTTGGAATTAAGGTTAAGAAGGGTGGCTGTAATTTGAATCTTAATTAAAATATAAATGGATGAAAATGACCTCTTCTCGAGGTGTGTACATCAAGATGGGTAATTCTATGTCAGATGTTGGCACACACCAACTAGCATGATTGTACCTTTGTGAAGGCTAGGGTCTTCATGAGGATACAATGTTGTAGTTGACATGTTGCAACACCCCTCAGCATTGGTTCATCTAGATCTACTCAAACCTGGACTTGATCTTAGTTTCTCTCTAGGTCAGATTAGGAATGTGATTTAGTACAAAAGTGATTCACGATGACTTAGGATAACTAGACACACCCAATTGACTTAGGTCGATTGAGTATGTCTATATACCCTTAGTCATCACGAATGGGTTCCTATACTAAATCATGTTGCTAACTAGATCTAGGGTCAAACCTTAAACAAGTGAACTGACAGAAGTCAGTAAAGACCATTCTAGATAATAGATGAGTGGGGTGAAGGACATATTCTATTAGATGAGTATGTCATCTAGGAATAGTAACATGAATAGTGTGTTGGAAATCTTTGGCCAAAGTATCACAAGTTGCTGGTTGTATTGTCCTATGTCACCTAGTTTAAGAAATGAGATTTCAGATGAATATTGGTAACAAACATTCAGATAGGTTTCTTAAACAAAACACTCAATACCCATAACAAGGTAAGAGAACCAAGTATACTTAGTATACATGTAGTATTCAATACTTTAAGTTAACATGAGAGATCGGTTGGAATACCGAGTCATGAAATGAGAGATCGATAGTTCACTGAGTCATTTATAGCTGCATATGGTTATCTGTTGTGAGATTGATTGGCATGGAATGTGTGTTCTAAATTATGATTATTTAAAATAGAGAACATTATGTATATAAAAAAATTCCCTTGTTTCTAAAGTCTTAAAATGGGAATGTTATATCTTGGTAAAGCGATCTTTGGGGTTGTAGCTCTTGGACCTATTGTGTCCACAATATGATAAAAATTAAATTTTCTTGTTAATAGAAAATATTTAGAATAAGAGGAAATGTTGTAAGCATCCCACCACTTGGTGGAGAAGTAACAATTACCCAAAAATTGATGAGATCCTTACTTGTCCTATTAGACACAAGAGATTATTTGGTTGTACTTGAAAAACAAGTAATGGGCAATGAGGAGGAAGAAGATGATGGTAATAACAATCAGCCACTTCATGTGGACAATGCCAATTTGGGGAAATTAGGTTTTGATAACAATAATGTAAACATACCTCATAAGAATTAAAATAAAAAGGAAAGGATGAAAGTTGAACTCACTAATGATATCAAAAAGATAAGTCCACCTAATTTTGATGGCACCACATTAGGAGATGGAGCTGAAAATTGGCTCAGTGAAATGGAGAAGTACTTTGTGATAAGGAATTTCTTAGAGGAAACAAAGGCAATATGGGGAGCATATCAGCTTTCCCATGAAGCATCTTCATGGTGGGAAACTGTAAGGTTGAGTTTAAAATTGATGAAAAAAAATTAGTTGGGATCAATTTAAAAGTTATATTAGGCAACAATGGCTTCCATAACTTTTCTATGATCAGAAAATGACTGAATTTCATAACTTAGCCCAAGGAAATTAAGCGTAATAGAGTACTAGAAATGGTTTACTAAACTTCTTAAGTATGTATTGCAATATCAAGGCGATGAGAAGTTTAGGATACAAAACTTATCATGGGACCGAATCCCATTATAAGGGTAGAGGTGGATGTTCACATCTCAACCACTATAGAAGGGGTTGTTGAAAAATCCATAAGGAACATAAATTAAAGGCAATGTCTTATCAATAGAAGGAATTTAGAATAAAGTTCAAAACTCCTCTTCATCATCTCTTGCACCTAAGAAAGGACCGTGAAATAAGTTTGGTATGAAAAATAAGTTTACAAAAAATAATAATAAGAAAAAAACAACAAATAAACCTGTTGCTAATGTAGGAAATAACTTTTCCAAGAACAATAATAATGATGATGAAGTTCTATGGAGGTTAGAATCATAACTTTAAGGCTGGAAATAAATTTGAGCCTAAAAAGGGACCTAGTAGGAGGTTGTTACAATTGTGGCAAGGATCATTATGTAAATCAATGTCCTTTGAAAAAGGATGACCATAACCAGAGCACAAGATACATGGTACAATGGCTGAAAAACAAGATGAAAAGCAAGCCACACCGATAAAGCTTTCAAGTAAGTTATTTGAAATACCTATAACTATTCTTTTTGATCTCGGAGTTAATGAATGTTTTATTTCTAGTAAATTAGCATCAAAATTAAAAAGGAAAGATAGAAAAATGGATAAATCATGGGCTGTACATTATGGAAATAATGTTGTTCATATAGTTAGTATGTGTCTTTTTGGAGAAGTCCTTGATTTACCTAGTTTTTCTACGGAAGTTGATCTTTATGTTGCTCATTTGGGGTTTTATGATGTAATTGTTGTTGCAGACTCACGGCACCCCCGGATGCGATCGATTCTAGGTTGATGTTCGGGCATCCAGTGTGATTGCACAACATGGAATCCTTTCTCCAAGTGTGGGACTTGTGAAGATGAGAAAGGATTCTCCGAGAGAAAGGTCAGGTTCTATTCCTCTGTTCGGATGCACCAATAAAATACGTGAGGTTTTACTACAATCTAATCTAATTTGCCAAGGAGACAGGGGGTAGAGAATGCATAAAAATAAAACCTAAACTACGGAGGTGATGCACCGAGGAATGTTGGACACCCATTTTGAAAAATTAAACATAGACCACATAAATGCAATACAACACCATGCACAGGTGACCAAACTGCAATAAGAGATCAAAAATGGCAGCAATGAATACATGAGAGGGTTTAGAATCAATCACAAACATATATATATTGCTCAAGAGTTGATACAAAGACATTAAAGGTGGCCAAGAGGCAAAAACTGGCATTACAATCCATATGGGAGGTTTGAAAAGCTCCACAAATTCTCTTGCAAGCAGGGAAGAAGAGAGGATGCAAAACAAGAATGTCTGACCTCTAAAAAGGGCTCCTCTTTACAATATATATGAAGAAATGAGGGGAAAGAGAGAGGAAATCTAGAATCTACCCCAACCACTTCTTGGTAGCATTTAAAATCATCTCATTATGATCCAAGCGGTGGATCCTGGAAAAACGGTGGGCTGTCTAACAGGAGCGGCGAGTTGTCTGCTGCATTAAAGTTGGTTGTTGAAGCATTACACGCGTTAGAGACATTTCCTTAATTTTCTCCCTCCAAACAGCACCAAAATGTAATATTGATCATAGAATCATGTAGATAATTTCAACAGCTTTCCGTTGATATAAAGAACATGTAAATCCGAGCTCTGGATCGAAAGATATGATGATCTGAAGATTTAGGGCACAAAACAGGTGAAAACAGATTTTTAAATTTCTTTTCCCATGCTCTACCATCTGGACGACACGTGGCGGGTCTTGATTCGCTGGGCAATTCCCTCTCTCCACCTTTTCACGGGTTTTTCTTGTGGGCCCCTTAAACTTGGACATGTGGCACTATTTCATTGGTTTGGATCAGTGCTCCAAAACTCGCCCCTTTGACTTTTTGGACCTTTTTCCTTGTGACACGTGTCATCTCCTGGTTGGTCCATGGGTCTGCCAGCTCTTTCGCGTCCACCGCGTCTTTTTGTCCAGGATGTCCCACTTTTCCTTGTGCTGAAGTTTCTTGTTTCGGCCGAACCGGCCGGTTCGCGTCCATTGCGTCCATTTGTCCCAAATGTTTAGTATGAAAGTTCTCTATTTCGGCCGATCTGGGCGGTTCGTGTCCTCAAAGCCCAAATGTCCCGAGTAGTTAGCCGTTTTTCTTCTCCTTCGGCCGAACCGGCTTTCCGCGTCCCTCGCGTCCCGACACCCGATTGTCCCTGTGCTAAAATTTCCCTTTTCGGCCGAACCGGCTAGTTCACGCCCTTCGCGCACTCTTGTCCCACTTGTCCCTTTGACTTTTTGGGCCACCTGTAGGATTTTCGGCCGATCTGCGCCTTTGCGTCCCAAATGTCCCGACTGTTCTAGAACAAGGACTTAGCTGATTTTCACAATTTTTTTCTCGCCCAGTCTTATTTTCTGCAACTTCTCGCATTCTCTCAGAGCTCGTTCTTTTTCAGCCTGGGACTTGGGAATCCTGATGTATGTTATCAATTCCAACCTGCATGGGGTGAAATTAGATAACTTGATAATCATAGGTGTTAATTGGTTATTTGAGCATAAAGCAAAAGTTAACTGTTTTGAAAAACATATTAGTTGTTTAGATGACCTACAGAAAATAGTAGACATTCAGGGTGTAAAATGTGAATTTTTGTTAGGAAGTTGTCAGCTATGCAACTTAAAAAGGCCAAAAATAAGGGTTATACCTTATATGTAGTAAAAATTTCTGAATCTACTAAGGAAAATAGTGATTTCTTAGAATGTTATCCACTATTATGAAACTTTAGTGATGTGTTCTCAAAAGAATTACTACGTCTTCCACCCAAACAGAATTTGACTTCACAATTGAAATCAAACCTAGAACTGAGCCTATTTCTAAGGCACCTTATAGAATGACTACTATTGAATTAGTAGAGCTTAAGGCTTAGTTACATGAAATTTTGTCAAAGGGTTTGATTAGACCGAGTGTCTCACCCTAGGGAGCACCGGTAATTTTTGTGAAAAAGAAAGATGGTACACTTAGATTATGTATTGATTACAGAATGTTAAACAAGGCAACAATTAAGAACATATATCCACTTCCTAGAATTGATGATTTGTTTGATCAGATGTGTGGTGCATCAGTATATTCTAAGATAGATATTTGATCTGGATATCATCAGTTGTGAATTAAGGATGAAGACATTCATAAAAATACTTTTAGAACAAGGTATAGACATTATGAATTCACAGTTTTACCATTTGGATTAAAAATGCACCTAGAGCTTTTATGAATTTAATGAATAATATTTTTCAAGAATACTTGGACAAATTTGTTCTTGTATTCTTGGACGATATTCTCATATACTCTAAAAGTATTGAAGAACATCATGAGCATTTGAAGATAGTCTTGGAAATCTTGAGGAAGAGATGATTGTTTGGTAAGTTGTCTAAATGTTCTTTCTATGACATGGAAGTACACTATTTGGGTCATGTTATAAGAAAATATGGAATAGCTGTAGATCCCTCTAAAATTGTAACTATAACTGAGTGTCCTGCACCAAAGAATGTACATGAAGTTAGACGCTTCATTGGTCTTTCTAGTTACGATAGTAAATTTGTTAAAGATTTCTCTAGAATTGCTACACCAATAACTTCATTATAGAAAAAGGATAAGAAATTTTTGTGGAATGAGAAATGTGAATCTTCATTTAAAATTTTGAAGGATCAGTTAACATGAACACCTATTTTGGTTGTACTTGACCCTAATGGAGAATTTACTGTTGTAACGGATGCATCTAGGGAAGGTCTTGGAGGTATTTTGTTACAAAATGATCATGTCATAGCATACGAACGTAGAAAACTTGAGTTACATGAGATGAATTATGCCCCTCATGATCTAGAGCTTATTGCCATTGTTCATGCACTCCAAGTTTGGAGGCACTATCTGCGTGGTAAACCTTTTGAACTAAAAACTCATCATCTTGGAATGAAGTATATTTTTACTCAGCCAAATCTAAATGCAAGACAATGAAGATGGTTAGAGTTTTTATCTCAATATGACTTTGACATAAGTTACATTAAAGGAAAGGAAAATATGGTAGTTGATGCTCTAAGTCGTAGGACACACATTTCTTCTCTTATAACATTGAGAACTCAGTTTAAGGATGAGGTAAAGAGTGTTATGGAATCTGATTCATATTTTCAGCAAGTAAAAACAACACTTGCTGCAGATCCAAATGATGTGAGATATAAGGGTTTTCACTTTGATAATGAAGGAATCTTACGATTTGAAAATAGGGTATACTTACCTTTGCAAGATGATTTAAGAAAGAAATTTTTAGTTGAATTTCAAAATTCAAATTTTTCTAGACACCCTGGTATTACAAAGATGCTTGCTGATATAAAACAAAAATATTTCTGGAAAGGGATGAAAAAGGGCATGATTGAGTTTGTGACACATTGCTTAGAATGTCAATGAGTTAAGGTTGAGCATATGCATCCAACTAGTTTATTCTATCCTTGCAGCATACTGTAGTACAAATGGCAAGTGATAAGCATGGATTTTGTACAAGGGTTACCTATGTCAAGAAATAAACATGATACTATTTTAGTTGTTATTGATAAACTAACAAAGGTAGCACATTTTATTGCTGGTAATCTTAAGGATGATTCACCTATTTTAGCAAAGAATTTTGTACATGATATTTTCAGATTACATGGAGTACTTGAATTAATCATATCTGATAGAGATCCAAGAATGACTTCAAGATTCTGGCAAACACTTAACACAGCTCTAGAAACTAAGATGAATTTTAGTTATGCGTATCATCCAGAAACAAATGGACAAACTGAAAGAGTTAATCAAATTTTAGAGGATATGTTACGAATGTATTACATGGATCAGAAGTATAAATGTAAATATTACCTTCCATGAGTTGAGTTTGCATACAATAACACATATCACACCTCTCTGAAGATGACACCTTTCAAGCATTATACTGAAGGAAATGCAAAACACCATTGTTAGTTGGGACAACATTGAATATAGAGAGGTGGTTGGACCTGAAATCCTTATGAAAATGGAATAACAAGTTAAAATGATTCATGAATGCTTAAAAGAAGTAGTGGATACGTAGAAGAGTTATGCTTACTTGAAGTGGGTTGATAGGAAATTTGAACTTGGTAAGAAGGTCTTTCTTCGGGTTAGACCGAAAAAGAGTTCTATAACTTTTGGCAAGGATGCCAAGTTATCACATCGTTATGTGGGACCCTTTGAAATTGTTGAAATAATTAACCCTGTAGCTTATTGTTTAGCATTACGTCTTGCTTTGTCACGAATGCATGATGTTTTCCATATTTATTTGCTTAAGAAATACATTTCAAATTTATCACATGTGTTAAATTGGAATTCCTTGCAGGTCCAAGACCCGGGAATAAACATGGTTAAACCTATATGAGTGCTTTGAAACTCACCACTTGCACTTAAGAAATCATGAAATAAGACAATGTAAGGTCCAGTGGGATCAGTTTAATGAATAAAGTGCAACCTTGGAAAATATGGAGGATATAAAAATTACTTTTCCATATTTATTTTAACAAGACTGATTCTATTTACCGATAAGTATAAGTTTTTATTCTTTTATGTTAATAAATCATCGAGTTTTGGAAAAAAAATTCTTATATAAAATAAAACAGCTACGTAAATGCTGAGTTTGAAATTTTAAAAATCTAATTTTGTTTGGAACATATGAAAGGTAATAAAATAAATCATCGGGATGATGATTCTTTTAGGAGGGAAGTATGTAACATCTTTGACAAACTATTAAAATTTTTCCTCTTTGCACTGCAAGCGTTGATATGTGATTTTTCCTAAGAAGGTGTATTCTTTCGACTATTAGAAATCATGCTTGCAATGGATAAATTATTTTGTTCTTGGATTCATTTTTTTGAAATGTTGTTGCTTGCAAGGAATCCATTCTGCTTGAGATAGGTAAGGTTGTAAACTGGTAATTTTGTTTGCAAATTTATCTCTCTATAATAGAAAAACCTAGATCAATTCCATTGATCCAAGGTATGCTTTAATTCTTCTTATCTGATCTGTATGACAAATTGACATTCAAAAATTAAAGGAAGTAAGGGACTGAGTCCTTAAATGTACACAATTTTATTGATCTTTCTTGGAGGTCCTTGCTCTATTTTGTTGTAAATAGTGTGCTCGAGATCTTCTTGTTAATTTCTTAAGGATTCGAATGGCGTAATAAGGACACAGTCTACTAAAGGTGTAACATTCCTAGTTTAATTCTTTAGAAACAAGGGAAAAACAAATTTATATTATGTTCTTTATTCTAAATAAAGCATTATTTAGAACAACATTGCATGCCAATTGAGTTCAAATAGATAACCCTATGCAACTATAAATGACTCGATGATCCACCAATCTATTCATTTCATAACTCGGTAATCTACGAATCTATTTATGTTATCTTTTGTATTGAATACATATTGTATACTTTGTATACTTGGTTTTCCTACCCTACACTGGGTACTGAGTGATCTGTTTAAAGAACATATCTAAATATTTGTTACCAATATTCATTTGATATCACGTTGTTTTAAAATTGGTGACATAGGATAATGCAACCAGTAGCTTGCGATACTTTGGAAAAAGTTTTACAACATATTGTGTATGTCTCTATTCCTATACGACATACTCGTCATTTTGGAATACGTTCTTCACCTCACTCCTCTACTATCATGATTGGTCTTTCTTCAAGCTACTTTCAGTTCGCTTGTCCCGTGTTTAACCATAGCCCTAGCTAGAAACATAAATTATTATAGGAAGACACTCACAATGACTTAGGGTAAATTAGATTACTTGGTTGACCTTAAGTCAACCGGGTGTGCCAAGGTACCCTGATCCATTGGAAGCTACTTCCTATCCTAAAATGCCACTAAACTGACCTAGAGAGAAACTAAGTTCAAGCTCTTATTGAGTTTAGATCTAGATGATCAATGTGGAAGGGTGATGCCACATGTCAACTACAACGTTGTATTCTTGAGAAGTTCCAAGTCTTCTCGATAGTATAGCCTTGTAGTAGGCATGTGCCAACATCCTACGAAACTACTTCATCGAGATATACACACCCCAAGGAGTTTTTTAATACATTGTTAATTTGGATTAATACATTGGTTTTAGTAATCCTGCTAAACCCTAATTAAACTCTCCTTAAGTTCTTAATGTATACTTGTATCAATCGAGTATTAAAGAACTTCGTTAAACTCATGGTTGCTTTTAATGTTCATTTTCATGGTGTAACCGATAGTTAATCCAAGAAAGAAAATGATATCATAAGTTTCATTTAAATGTACTTTAACTTTCGGAAGGTTCAACAATCGAATAAATCCAACTAAAGTAGACTTCATACAAATGAATTCTAATAATTAGTAATCATATCTCCAAACCTTTTTAAGTTAATATCATATTGAGAGAGAGAAAGAGTCTTCCTCTAAATGATTAAGTGTTAGGGTATATCATTCCCAATATCCATAGTTCTTACTTCATGTTTATTATGCAACACATTACTATGTTAAATTGTTTAGATAAAGGACATCATATTATGCAACTCAAGAAGTTGCTTCATTATAAGGGAAATTGAACTAATTCCCATTATCCATCTTATCAAAGATAACAAGATAAGCATAACATAATATAAAGAATATAAACAAGATAGAACTATCATATTCCTTATAAAAGTACGAGATAATTTACACAACCAATGCAAATAATCACAACTCGCAATTCATCATTACATTTTATAAAATTTACAAGACTATGCACTTTAGGTAACTGTATAACAAAAACCTTCAATCTATAAAGTATACAACTTTTTTTTATAATTCAACAAAAGAATGAATCCAAATTCTTTAATCATAATTAGACATATATCAGCCAATGCATCATATAAGTTTTTTCCTTATTTTACCACTTACATCATCCATCTGCAAAATATAGCCGGCGGGGTCAATTTAATGAACTAAGCATGATAAGAACTAAGCATTAAAATGAAGTGCATTCCACTAATTGTTTTATTAAAGAAACACTACTTTAATGAGATAATTAAAACATCATACATTAAACATAAGTGATCCCAAAAAAATAAGTACATTAATAAATCTATATAAACTTTTAAGAGAGAAGCGTAATATAAATAACAATATCTCGCCTAAGAACTTAAAGTTATATTGATTCAATCAATGGCTTGAAAACAAACCATAGATCATGTCATCCCTTTATTTCATAGTTCTATCTTAATAGAATACCACATTTATCTTCTCTATGATACAACATGGTTCATTCTAGGATTATTCATCTATAACCTAAGCAAAAATAAAAAGAACCATTATGTACCATGCCCAAACCTATAACGTCGAAAAAGGCAGGACCAGATTCATAACATGAATTACCTATTCCTTTTGGGGAACAATATTGCACATTCAATAGTAGAATATACATCAAAACAAAATTCCATAATAATACAAGAAGGTATAGTAAATCGGAACATACCAACCGCAATTCAAATTCCAACTCTACATGCTAGAAGCTATCAATCAAAGATCGAAATCAATGTTCACAAACAAAGTAACCTTGAAGAGGAGTTAATCTCTACTTAAGTTATTCACAAAAGATAAAAGAGTATAAGAAACAAACTTACTCCTTTCCATATAAACTAGGCAAGACTATTCAACAATGTCGAATTCATAAGTATCAATTTACTTATCAACATAACCCTCTTGATACTAGATCTCTACATTATTTCAACAATGATTCAAACAAGGTAGACTAACAAATAATAAGAAATCACCATCTTGAAAGATAATTGAGTACAAAGAAGTTCAAAACATGAGCTTAACCAAAGATAGAGGAACGGTAACTATAATAAGGAAAGAACCAATTATAAATCATTTCATTCAATTAAACAAGAAGTTCTAGATTCAAACCAATTCAGGATGAAAGCATACTACAAACCCAAACCATATACTTCTCTCAAAATAATACACACACACACACACACACACACATTTTTATTTTTTCTTTCTCAAAAAGTAGTCAAAGACGCAATCACTATATTAGTTGAGAATAACATCCCAAAATAGTAAATAATAAAGTTCAAAATTATGTACGAATCCAAGACTAGAGACTTACAATTGCCTCACCACTAAATACAAAAAGGTAAGTAGTTCATAATTCAAAAGAATCAAACTCAATACAACTAAACGGAGAAGGTATCCTTCCTGATAATTTCAATGTCCAAGGTAATAACCCAAATCTTCCACTAAGACCCAAATTATTTAAAGAGATAGAAGAGAGGGAGAGAAAGAACCCAAAATGCCTAATACGAAGGCATCTCATTCTTAATTCCAGAGCAACAGAATGGAATATCAAAACAAAACTTCACAACCACGAAATTGCGACATTGGTGACTTAGTACAAAACAATATAGTTAACCCAGAACATGGGTTTCCTCAAGACAGAGGGGAAAGAATATCCCATTCTATTCTCACACTAATACTATCTCAAGGGAGTCATTACAGTCATAAAACAAAAGTTCCACATTCCCTTAATCTAGATGTTTAAAGCTCCAAATATCAAAAGATATTTTAAATGACTTAAACAAGCTTTCACCCGAGTTCCTTGGTGAGTAATCACTTAAATAAAGAGTTATAAGCTTAGTCATTTAATAAAATAATAACCCAATACAAAATACCACAACATAGTTGAATGAATTGACCCAAAAACATGCTCATAACACTCAAGTGTTAAATAGGAGTACAGTGAAGAACTCGATCTTCACACACAAACGTTCATAACTTCCCTAGCAAAATAATACAAGTATAGTGCCCAAATACGAAATCCAAGCAACACTTCAGCAATGCATAACTTTTCCAAACACTTGTTCTGATAAAAATGAAGCTTCAACACAAATTTAATCAAACCACAAAGTACCAACACAAGTCTATATCCAAATTCACAACCCAGAAGAAAAATCAAACAGAACTCAAGTTTCCCTAAGCTCAAATCCATATATTTTCACGACAGTTAGTTCAAAGCTCCATAAGTTCAAATCCAAGATCAAGAGTGCAAAATAGAGATACATAAGCAAGTTTCACATACTATTTTCACTTGCATATTGGTCATAAAACTTGCATAGAAACCAGCTTCCAAAACAACACTATTTTAGCCATAGTTTCATATCAAACACACAAGGATTCATAAAACCCAGCAAGAAAAATAACCAAACAGGCATAAAACATGAATCTAATGAGAGCATAGTTGTTCTAATTAATCATTTAAAAGAACGAAAATAATTTTAAAAGTTAGATCCTATCATGCTTGATAGTGCTTCCACCAAATAGAAAGAAACTTCCAGCCAAGCTTCCAACTCTTTTTCTCCTCCACGAAAGATCAAAAATCAAACATCTTTTCCTCTTACGCCTCATATACTTTCCTTCAATCAAAAATAGACATTGAAACCAAAAAAATCTTTGAAGTGAAGGTCAAACTTCTAGTTAGAAGAACTAGTTAGCTCCATGCAAAGAAAAATTCGCCATGCATGCAAAACCAATGACCTCCTACAACCCACCTTCTAAGTTTCCAAGATGGTTTGCACACAAAACCGAGGCTCATAACTGTCATTCAATCCAAAATTCCCTCTTATATTTCCTTGCCACTTCCTCCTAAATCTGGCGAATGCCAATTCAATACAAAAATACAATTCCATTCTTTAGTGGAGCTTCCACGTAAGCCCCCACCAAGTCTACTAGCCCCTACCAAATCTGGTAGTACTTCCATCATTTAAACACTATCAATTTATTTAAATGCCATTGGAACTGTCACCCTTGTGACATGTGACCCCTTAGTTTCCCTTTAATAGTTTAGGATAGATCCCAATAGAAATTAGGTTAGTCTAGAAATAACCACTTAGGTATTAAAAACATTTTCCATTAGAATTCCCCACCTTAGGTTAGGGTCAATCCATAACCCTTTAGTATTAGGTATTAGTTAAAGTATACTAGTATTACTTTAGTAATCCCCTTCCCTTATTCATTTAGCATAAAGCTTAGGTTAGGTCGCTAACCCAACAACTAGAATAAGAGGCTAAGGTTAGAACAAAATTCAAATAAGTAAACGTAGATAGAACATAGATGTTCTTACCTAACTTAGGTTAAAGTTAGGATAATTATTAGGTTGTAGGACTCTGTATTCATCCTCTATGAATTGAATTTTTCTTAAGTCCTTATAGTCCCGCCAAGATCAATCACTAAAGACCCGAGCACAAACATACAATTTGAACAAAAACACGTTCAAATAGGACCAGAATTAGTATCATACAAAGTTCACCTTGTATGTCCTCGAAACTACTTGAATGTCAATTTTTACCATTCATCTATGAGGAAGATTTGAAACATTCCTTGGATCACTGAAATTGATGCAAGGATGATTCGAAGAAGAAATAAGTCTGCAACTCTTAAAACAAGATTACAGTTCCTCTTTCGAAAGTGAAAATGAATTATTAATAACCATATAATTTTAGTGTAATGATTTTAAGAACAGAAAAAGATGTATCCTTATCAAACATGATCTTCAATCAAAAGAACACATCCTTATATAGAAAATCACATGTCAACACTTGAATGCAAAAGAGGAATATATTAGTTGTCGAGGTTGTTACATGCTTCCCTCCTAAAAATAATTATCGTCTCGTGATTATCTCATCTCTTTTTATCAGTTTACATCAAGGAAAATCAGCTTATTCACTTTTCTTACCATATGTCAAAAACATATTAGCATTAATTAAGTTCCAAAATCAGCGTTATATAGTTTATTTATCCAAAATAATAAATATCGCCCAAAACTAGCATACTTATTATATTATAAAGATATGGAAAAGCAATTTTCATATCCTCAAGGTTTTCCCAAGTTGCACTCTCTTCATTAAATGGTCCTATTAGACCTTGCATTGACTTATCTCACGATTTCTCAAATGCAAGTAGTGAGTTTCAAGCACTCAAATTGGTTTAACCATGATTATTCTTGGGTCTTGGACCTACAAGGAATTCAAATTTAACACATGTGATGAATCAATCATATTTCTTAAGCAAATAAATATGGAAAACATCATGCATTCATGAAAAGTAGGAGGTAATGCTAAATGATAAGCTACGGGTTGATTACTTCAGCTACCTCAAAAGGTCCCACATAACGAGGTGATAACTTGGTAGCCTTGCCAAAAGTTATAGAACTCTTTTTCGGTTTAATCGAAAAAGACTTTATCACCAAGTTCAAATTTCCTATCAACCCTCTTTAAGTTAGCATAACTCTTTTTCTATCTGTTGCTTCTTTCAAGTGTTCACAAATCAATTTAACTTGTTGTTCCATTTCGGTAAGAATTTCAAGTTCAATTACCTCTCTATTGTCTATGTTGTCCCAACTAATAGGGGTTCTGCATTTTCTTCCGTATAATGCTTTAAAAGGTGCCATCTTAAGAGAATCATGATATGTATTATTGTATGTGAATTCAACTAATGGAAGGTACTCTTACCAATTATACTATTGATCCATGAAATACATTTGTAAGATATCTTCTAAAACTTGATTTACTCTTTCAGTCTGTCCATTCATTTCCAGGTGATACGCAGAACTGAAATTCATCTTAGTTCCTAAAGATGCATTAAGAATTTTCCAAAATTTTGACGTCATTCTAGGATCCCTATCTGAAATGATTAATTTACATATTCCATGTAATCTGAAAATTTCATGTACAAATCTTTTAGCCAAAATAAGAGAATCATCCTTGATTCCTAGCAATAAAATGTTCTACCTTTGTTAGTTTATCCACAACCATTAAAATAACATCATGTTTATTTCTTGAAATAGGTAACCCTTATACAAAATCCATGTTTATTACTTGCCACTTGTACTACAAGATGGTATGCTATGAGAATACAACAAACCGGTCAGGTGCATATGTTCCACCTTAACACATTGACATTCAAGGCAATGTGTCACAAAGTCTATAACATCCTTTTTCATCCCTTTCCGAAATATTTATGTCTTATATCAACAAGCATTTTTGTAATGCCAGGGTGTCCAGAAAAAGGTGAATTATGAAATTCTACTAATAATTTCTTTCTCAAATCATTTAGCGAAGGTACATAGACTTTGTTTTCAAATCATAAAATTCCTTCATTATCAAAGCGAAAACCTTTATACCTCAAATCATTCAAATCTGCAGCAAGTGTTGCTTTTACTTGTTGAAAGTAAGAGTCGAATTCCATAACACTTTTTACTTCATCCTTAAACTAAGTTCTTAATGTTATAAGAGTAGAAATTTGCTTCCTATGACTTAGATCATCAACTACTCTATTTTCTTTACCATTTATATAACTAATGTCAAAATCATATTGAGACAAAAACTCTAACCACCTTCATTTTTTGCATTAAGATTTGGCCGAGTGAAGATATACTTGATCCAAGGTGACCAGTTTTCAATTCAAAAGGTTTACCAAGTAGGTAATGTCTCCAAACTTGTAGTGCATGAACAATGAAAATAAGCTCCAAGTCATGTGAAGCATAATTCAACTCATGTAACTTAAGTTTTATACTTTCATAAGCTATGACATGTCCATTTTGTAACAAAATACCTCCTAGACCTTCACTCGATGCATCAATTACCACCATAAAATCTCCATTAGGGTCTGGTACTATGAGAATAGGTGCTAAAGTTAACTGTTCCTTCAAGGTTTTGAATGTAATCTCACATTTCTCACTCCAAAAAAACTTTTTATCTTTCTTCACGTAAGGAAATTATTGGTGCAACTATCTTAGAAAAATATTTTATAAATTTCCTATTATAGCCAAGTAAGTCCCATGAAGCTTCTAACTTTATGTACATTATTAGGTGTAGGACACTCTGTTATAGCTATAATTTTTGAAGGATATACAACAATTCCATTCTTACTTATTACATGTCCCAAATAGTGTACTTCGTGTCATAGAAAGAACATTTAGACAACTTACCAAATAATCGTCTCTTTCTTAATATTCCCAAAATTATCTTCAAATTCTCATGATGTTCCTCAATAATTTTTGAATATATGAGAATGTCGTCTAATAATATGAGCACAAATTTGTCTAGGTATTCTTGAAAGATATTATTCACTAAATTCATAAATGTTGCAGGTGCATTAGTTAATCGAAAAGGTAAAACCATGGACTCATAATGTCCATACCTTGTCCTAAAAATTGTTTTATGAATATCCTCATCCTTAATTCACAATGGATGATATCTAGATCGAAGATCTATCTTAGAATATATCAATGCTCCATGCATTTGATCAAATAAACCATCAATCATAGGGAGTGAGTATCTATTCTTGATTGTTACTTTATTTAACATTCTGTAATCAATGCACAATCTAAGGGTTTTATCCTTCTTTTCACAAAAATTACAAGTGCTCCCCAAGGTGAAACACTTGGTCTAATCAAACCTTTAGAAAAAATTTCCTACAAATGAGCCTTAAGCTCTACTTAATCTGTAGTAGTGATTCAATGTGGTGCATTAGAAATAGGTTTGGTTCTAGACTTGAGTTCAATCATGAAATCAATCTCTGTTTTGGGTGGAAGACCTAGTAATTATTCCAGAAATATGTCACTGAAGTCTTGTAATAGTGGATATCATTCCATAACATCGCTGTTATCTTCTGTTGATTTAGTATTTTTTACTGCATATAAGGTACATCCTTTAATTTTGGCCTTTTTAAGTTGCATAGGTGACAGTTTTCTAAAAAAATCTCATGTTTCACACCTGAATCTTTATTGTTTTCTACAGTCCTCTAAACAACTAATGTGTTTTTCAAAACTGTTCACTTTAGCATTATGTTTTGCTAACCAATTAACACCTATGATTACATCATAAGACCCCAAAGGTGCAACATAAAGATCAACCTCAGTGGAAAAGTTAGGTAAATCAAGGACTGCTCCAAAAAGACACATATTAACCGTATGAACAACATTGTTCACATACTATACATCCATGTTTTATCCATGTTTTCATATTTTCTTTTTAGTTTTGATGCTAATTTGCTAGAAATAAAAAATTTAGTAGTTTTGCTATCAAAAATAATAGTTATAAATAAGCTAAATAACCTACCCAGAACTTCAATGGGCATGGCCTGTTTCTCAGCTTGCTTGTTAGCTACTGCAGTGTGTATCTTGTGCTATTGATTACGATAACCCTTCTTCAAAGGACATTGATTCATGTAATGATCTTTGCCACAGTTATAACAGCCTCCTACAGGTCCCTTCTTAGGCTCAGGTTTATTTCTAGCCTTAGAGTTATCGTTCTGACCCCCATAGGACTTCTATCCATTATTATTGTTCTTAGCAAAGTTGTTCCATGCATTACTAAAAAACTTGTTTGTTGCTACTTTCATATCGATGTCGGATGAAAAATTTATTTTCATTTCAAATTTCTTTCATGGTCCTTTCTTAGGTGCAAGAGATGATGAAGAAGAGTTGGTATTTTTCTTCCTTACTTCCTCATGAGAAGAAATTTCCTTTAATTTCTATTCCTACCTTATGGATTTTTCAACAACCCCTTCCATCGTGGTTGGGCTATGAACATCCACCTCTCCCCTATAGTGGGATTCAATCCCATGATGAATTTCCATATCTTAAACTTCTCATCGTTTGATACTTTGAGGTACATACTTAAGGAGTTTTGTAAATCATTCCCAAGACTCGATTCTGATTAGCTTTCCTTGAGCTAAATTCTGCAATTCACTCATTTTATGATCATAGTAAAGTTGTGGCAGCCATCATTTCCTAAAGTAACCTTTAAATTGATACCATGTGATATTAGCTTCATCAATATTCAACTCAGCCTTACGGTTGTCCCACCACAAAGATTCTTCATGAGAAAGCTGATATGCTCCCCATATCGCCTTTGTTTCTTCCCGAGAAATTACTTGTTGCAAAGTATTTCTCCATTTCACCGAGCCATTTCTCGCCCATCCCCTAATGTGGTGCCATCAAACTTATGTTGACTTTTCCTTTTTATATCATTAGTGAGTTCAAATTTCTAACCTAGCCTTTTTGTTCTCGGGATAGCAACAGCTTATGTTAACATTGTTATTATCAACACCCACATTGGTGTTGTCCCTTGAAGGTGGTTGATTATTGTTATTAGCTTCTTCTTCCTCCTTATTACCCATTACTTGTTCAAGTACAACCAAATGATCTCTTGTGTCCAACAACAAGGTGGCAAGGATCTCATCGAGTTTCTAGGTAGTTGCTGCTCCTTCCTCAGGTGGAGGGTTATTTGCAAAATTTCCTCCTGTTCTAACCATTTTTTGTTACAAGAAAATTTAAGTTTCATTAGATTATGGACACAATAGGTCTAAGAGCTGCAACCTTCAGCTCTAATACCAAGATGTAACATTCCCATTTAAGAATTTAAAAACAAGGGAATTTTTTTTATATAATGTTCTCTATTCTAAATAAATCATTATTTAGAACAACATTCCATTCTAATCGAGTTTAAATAGATAACCCTATGTATCTCAGTAAATGAATCGGTGATCCACCGATCTATTCATTTCATAACTCAAGAATCTATGAATCTATCTATGTTATCTTATGTATTGAATACATACTTGTATACTTTGTATACTTGGTTTTCCTACCCTACACTGGATATTGAGTGATCTATTTAATAAACATATCTGAATATTTGTTACCAATATTCATCGATATCACGTTGTTTTAAAATTTGTGACATAGGACAATGCAACCAACAAATTTACGATACTTTGGCCAAATTTTTACAACATAATCAGTATGTCTCTATTCCTAGATGTCATACTCATCATTTTGGAATACGTCCTTCACCTCACTCCTCTACTATCGTGATTGGTCTTTCTTGACTACCGTCACCACTTGTCCCAGTTTAACCCTATCCCTAGTTAGAAACATAGTTTATTATAGGAAGATGCTCATAATGACTTAGGATAAATGGGTATACTCGGTTTACCTTAAGTCAACTAGGTGTGCCAAGGTACCACGATCCATTGGAAGCTACTTCCTATCCTAAATATGCCACTAACCTAGCCTAGAGATAAACTAAGTTCAATTTATTATTGAGTATAGATCCGGATGATCAATATAGAAGGGTGATGCTAGATGCCAACTACAATGTTGTATTCTTGAGAAGACCCAAGTCTTTTTATGTTTGTGGATCCTATTTTCATGTTAGAGTGTGGTACACCTTCTATGTGCTACACTTGGGTATTTTTACCGCGGTCCCACTTGCCGGTGAGTGGGTCAAGGGGGTTCGGGCAAAGCCCTCAAGTAAATTTTTATGGGTGGTTTATTAACTCATGCGTAATGGGTAACCGTTATGGGCTGTTTTTGGGCCCATGATTTTTTGATACCCATTGTTTTGATACCCACGATTTTTTGCCCATGGTTTTGATACCCACGGTTTTTTCCCATGGTTTTGATACTCACGGTTTTGTATCAAACTGCTTAAGAAATTGTTTATTTATATGGTCTTATGCATATGATACATAGACAAGCAAATGTATTACATATGTGTTTTGAATTTGGGTGTGAATTCTGTAGAGTTTGTTGAGCATAGCTCCAAATGGATCTGAGTATTGTATTGAGAGAGTGGAGGCTTGTAATAAAATATAAGAAAGTGATTCTTGGTGGACGTAGCCAAAATTGGGTGAACCACGTTAAATCTTGTCTCTCTATGTTGTGTTATTTATTCTCAGAACTTTATTTGAGATCTGTAATATTTTCTGCATATTATTTTCTACTATTGTGATTCTGTAAGGGATTATTCCACATATTTATCTCTTATTTCCTAACAGTCTTCTCAAAAGTACATCCCTATAGTTGGCGTGTACCAACATCCTACGAAACTACCTGATTGAGATATACAAACCCCAAGGAATTTGTTAATACATTGTTAATTTGGATTAATACACTTTGGTTTTAGTAACCCTACTAAACCCTAAGCCAACTCTCCATAAGTTCAAAATTTATACTTGTATCAATCGAGTATTAAAGAACTTCGTTAAACTCATGGTTTCTTTTAATGTTCATTTTCATGGTGTAACCAGCGAGCTTAACCCAAGAAGGACAACGATATCATAAGTTTCATTTAAATGTACTTTAACTTTCGGAAGGTTCAACAAGAATCGCATAAATCCAATTAAAGTAGACTTCATACAAATGAAGTCTAATAATTAGTAATCATAACACCAAAACTTTTTAAGTTAATATACAATTGAGAGAGAGAGAGACCAATTCTTCCTCTAAATGATTAAATGTTAGGGTATATCATTCCCAATATCCATAGTTCTTACTTCATGTTTATTACGCAACACATTACTATGTTAAATTGTTTATATAAAACACATCATATTATACAACTCAATAAGTTGCTTCATTATAAGGGAAATTGAACTAATTCCCATTATCCATCTTATCAAAGATAACAAGATAAGCATAACATAATATAAAGAATATATACAAGATAGAAATGTCATCTTCCTTATAAAAGTATGAGATAATTTACACAACCAATGCAAATAATCACAACTCGTAATTCATCATTACATCTTATAAAATTTACAAGACTATGCACTTTAGGAAAATTACATAAAAACAGCCTTCAATCTATAAAGTATAAAACTTTTCTTGTATAATTCAACAAAAGAATGAATCAGAATTCTTTAATAAGAATTAGACATATATCAGCCAATGCATCATATAAGTTTTTTCCTTCTTTTACCACCTACGTCATCCATCTGCAAAAATAGCTAGCACAAGTCATTTCAATGAACTGAGCATGATAAGCACTAAGCATTAAAATGAAGTGCATTCCACTAATTGTTTCATTAAAGCAACACTGCTTTAATGAGATAATTAAAACATCATACAATAAACATAAGTGATCCCAAATAGAAAATAAGTACATTAATAAATCTAGATCAGCTCTTAAGAGAAGTAGAATATAAATAACAATATCTTCCTAAGTACTTAAATTTCTATTGATTCAATAAATGGATTGAAAACAAACAATAGATTATGCCATACCTTTATTTCATAATTCTATCTTAATAGAATACCACATTTATCTTCTCTATGATACAAAATGGTTCATTCTAGGATTATTCATCTATAACCTAAGCAATAATAAGAATGACCATTATGTAATATGCCCAAACCTATAATGCCAGAAAGATAAACTAGATTCATAACATGAATTACCCGCTCCTTTCCGAGAATAATCTCACATTCAACATTAGAATATACATCAAAACAAAATTCCAAAATAATACAAGAAGGTATAGTAAATAAGAACAAACCAACTGCAATTCAAATTCCAACTCTACATGCTAGAAGCTATCAATCAAAGATCGAAATCAATGTTCACAAAAAAGTATCCCTCAAGAGGAGTTAATCTCTACTCAAGTTCTTCATAAAAGATAAAGAGTACAAGAGACAAACTTACTCCTTTCCATATAAACTAGGCAATACTAGTCAACAACAATCAAACTCATAAGTATCAATTTACTTATCAACGTAACCCTCTTGGCTACTAGCTCTCTACATTATTTCAACAATGATTCAAATAAGGTAGACCAACATGTCATAAGAAATCACCATCTTCAAAGAGAATTGAGTACAAATAAGTTCAAACCATGAGCTTATCTAAAGACAGAGGAGTGTTAACTCAAATAAGGAAAGAACCAATGATAAATCATTTCGTTCAATCAAAAAAGTTCCGATTCAAACCAATTCAAGATGAAAGCATACTCAGTAAACCTATACCATATACTACTCTCAAAATAATATATATATATTCATTCTCAAAAATTAGTCAAAGAATCAATCACTGTATTAGTCGAGAATAACATCCCAAAATAGTAAATAATAAAGTTCAAAATTACCTACGAACCGAAGACTAGAGACTTACAATTACCTCACCACTAAATACAAAAAGGTAAGCAATTCGTAACTCAAAAGAATTAAACTCAATACAAATGAATGGAGAAGGTATCCTTCCTGATAATTTCATTGTCCAAGGTAATAACCCAAATCTTCCACTAAGACCAAAATTATTTAAAGAGACAGAAGAGAGGGAGAGAAAGAACCCAAAATGCCTAATACATAAGATGTCTCAGTCTTAATTCCAAAGCAATAGGAATGGAATATCAAAACAAAACTTCACAACCATGAAATTTTGACAGTGGTGACTTACTACAAAACAATACAAATCGACCTGCATGTGGTTTTCCTCAAGAAAGAGGGGAAAGAACATCCCATTCTATTCTCACACCAATACTATCTTATGGGAGTCATTATAGTCATAAAATATAAGTTCCACATTCCCTTAATCCATATGTTTAAAGTTTCAAATCTCAAAAGATATTTTAAATGACTCAAACAAGCTTTCACCTAGTTCCCTGGTGAGTAGTGGCTCAAATAAAGAGTTATAATCTTAGTCATTTAATAAAAAAATAACCCAATCCAAAATACTAGAATAGAATCGAATGAATCAACCCAAAAACATGCTCATAATACTCAAGTGTTAAATAGGGGTACAGTGATGAACCCGAGCTTCACACACAAATATTTAGAACTTCCCTAGCAAAATAATGCAAGTACAATGCCCAAATATGAACTCCAAGCAATAGTTTAGCAATGCATAAGTTTTCCAAACATTGGTTCCAATCAAAACAAAGCTTCAATAAAAATTTCTTCAAACCAAAAAGTACCAACACAAGTCTACATCCAAATTTGCAACCTAGAAGCAAAATCAAACAGAACTCAAGTTTCCCCTAAGCTTAGATTAATATATTTTCATGACAAATACTTTCAAAGCTCCATAACTTCAATACAAGATCAAGAGTGTAAAAAGAGATACAGAAATAAGTTTTTCATACCATTTTCACTTACATGCTAGTCACAAAACTTGCACTGAAAGCCGCTTCCAAAACAACACTATTTTAGCCATAGCTTCATATCAAACACACAAGGATTCATAAAACCCAACAAGAAAAATAACCAGACAGGCATGAAAACATGAATTTCAAGAGAGCATATTTGTTCTAGTGAATCATTTAGAAGAATTCAAAGAATTTTAATAGTTAGAGCATATCATCCCCGATATTTCTTCCACTAAATCAAAGGAGATTTCTAGCCGAGCTTCTAACTCTTTTTCTCCTTCACGAAAGATCAACAATTAAAAATATTTCCTCTTACACCTCATATACTTTCCTTCGATCAAAAATAGACCGTGGAAACCAAAAATAGGTTTGAAGTGAAGGTTGAACTATTGGTTTGAAGAACCAGTTAGCTCCATGCAGAGAAAAATACACTATGCATGTAAAACAAAATGACCTCCTACAAACTCACCTTCTAAGTTTCCAAGACAGTTTAAACACAAATATCAAGGCTCATAAATTCCATAAATGCCATTCAATCCAAAATTCCCACTTATCTTTCCTTACCACCACCTCCTCCTAAATATGGCGAATGCCAATTCAATCCAAAAATATAATTCCATCCTTTAATGGAGCTTCCATGTAATCCCCCACCAAGTCTAGTAGCCCCTACCAAATCTGGTAGTACGTCCATCATTTAAACCATATCAATTTTTTTAATTGCCATTAGAATCGTCACCCTTGTGACATGCGAC
Source organism: Taxus wallichiana var. yunnanensis (assembly GCA_018340775.1). Taxonomy (NCBI): domain Eukaryota; kingdom Viridiplantae; phylum Streptophyta; class Pinopsida; order Cupressales; family Taxaceae; genus Taxus; species Taxus wallichiana. The sequence continues at coordinate 5,288,234 of JADAXU010000059.1, read as the reverse complement.
CCCTTTTTCCTTTAATAGTTTAGGATAGATCCCAATAAAACTTAGGTTAGTCTAGGAATAACCACTTAGGTATTAAAAACATTTTCTATTAGAATTCCCAAGCTTAGGTTAGGCTCAATTCATAACCCTTTAGTATTAGGTATTAGTTAAAGTAACCTAGTATTACTTTAGTAATCCCTTTCCTTATTCATTTAGCATAATGCTTAGGTTAGGTCACCAACCCAACAACTATTATAAGAGGCTAAGGTTAGAAAAAAATTCAAATAAGTAAACATAGCTAGAACATAGATGTTCTTTTCTAGCTTAGGTTATAGTTAGGATAATTCTTAGGTTTTAGGACTTCGTATTCATCCTCTATGAATTGAATTTTTCTTAAGTCCTTATAGTCCTACCAAGATCAATCACCAAAGACCCGAGCACAAACATACGGATGAATGAAAACACATTAAAATAAGACCAAGAATTACTATCATATAAAGTTCGGTCTTGTATGTCCTTAAACTACTGAATGTCAATTTTTACCATTCGGTCTATGAGGAATATTTGAAACATTCCTTGATCACTGAAATTGATCCAAGGATGAGTCAAGAAGAAATAAGTCTCAGTAACTCTTAAAACCATATTGTAGCTCCTCTTTCCAAAGTGAAAATGAATTCTTGATAACCATATAATTTTAGTCTAATGATTTTAAGAGTAGAAAAGATTTATCCTTATCAAGCATGATCTTCAACAATCAAAAGAACACATCTTTATCAAGAAAATCACATGTCAACACTTGAATGAAAAAAGACGAGTCTATCAGTTATCGAGGGTGTTACAAAAGGACTATAAAAGGTAAAACCTAAGTCCTAGATCTTTAAGATCTACCCTAACTGAAATTCTAATCTAAGTTAAGCTAGACCTACCTTAGATCTATTCCTAACTATGCATGTTGCACCATAATCTAATTTGTATACTCTACGGGTGTGGGGTGTGAAGATCGTATAAGGTAACGAGAAGTCTATCTCTAACCTATTACCTAATATTGAAATACTATGGGGTATGGGTTAATCTATAATGGCTTGTTACCTATGACAACATTAAAATGACCTAAAGTTAATACTTTCTATCTAACCTAATGTCGATCCTAAACTAATGTTTATTTAACCTAAACTAATGTAAGGTTAGAAGGGTACCTAAGGGGTCGCATGGAAGGTGTAAGGTGGTGGCAAAAGTTTCAAATTCATTTATGTGATCTAATTTTTGAATTTAAAAATTGTGGTACTTGTCGCGCTTTTGGCAGAGGCATGGAAATTAGAGGGAATCCTAGTTGGCATCATCACTAGAGTTAAGTGATGCATGTTATCTTTGAAATTGGACTCACCAACTTTAGATGGTGGTGGCATGGAGATATAGGCAGGAAAGTGGAGTTTAATGGCATTTATGGTCATCAGTTATGGCAAGAAAACTACCTTGGAAACCATGCGAGTAGATTTCTTGGGGTTGTTTGGTCTTTCATGCATTTCAATTTTTTCTCTACATGGAGATATCTGGTTCTTCAAACTAGCAATTCTGTTTTCAATTTGTTTCTATTTTTAGCTCCTTTGGACTATTTTTGATCCAATGGAGGTATAAGAGGCATATGAGGAAGAAGTTTTTGGTTGTTGACTTCATTTGGAGAAGAAGGAATTGTGGAGGCTCAGCTGGAAATATTCTTTGAATCGACAGAAGCACTATTAGGCATGATAGGCTCTATCCATTAAGTTATTCTACTTTTCTCTAAGTGTCTTCATTAAAACAACTTTTCTCTCATGAAATAAATGGTTTTTATTTTGTTATGGTTACCATGAAATCTTTCTTGAAAATTCTCTATATTTCTTCTGAAGAATCTCTACTTGATAAAGTAGGAAATGGGTTGTTTTCCTGTTCATTTAATGTTGAATCTCATCTTAAATCTAGCTGTGATTTGAGTAATGTTGAACATGTGTGAACCCTGCTTGTCTATTTAAAAGGGGGTTTATGGAAATGTAATGTTGCTTCAAGTTTTGAATTGGGTTTGTTGTTTTGGTTGTTAGAAGGTAAAAGAATATCCTTCTCTGTCACATCTTTGTTTTGTTGAAGTTTTGTTATTCTGTTTGAACTGTATTATTATGAATACTTCGATTTAGTGTTTTGTGAACTTGAATTTGTATAGAAAATAGTAAATAAGTGACTTATTCTTGAACTTACTTGTATAAAATATCATTTGTATGAATTCAGTATTCAATGGAAGATGGGATGATAATGGGTGTTTGGAATTTCATTTTTGTGGATTCATCTTTTATGGAAACAAGAATTAATGTTTTAGAAATCCTCTTATCTTTTCGCTTAAAAACTAAGTTACCCAAATTAAAATATTTATGGAAACTATGTGATAATTGTTTCTTGGACACTTAGACTTAGAAGTTATCTTGTTGAGAATATCTGTGTGTGAAGTATTCTCTTCTCGATCTTATATATATATATATATATGTGTCTTTCTTTAATTTCTTGGAAGACTCGAACACAAAGTTAATAGATGAAGTCCTATTTGGTTGAGGACATTTTTGAGTCGATTTGTCTGAGTTGATACTTGGGTTATTCACGTAGCTCTGTTTGAGCTTTCTAGATATCGATCATGTTGTCTACTTCACTATTGAGTTAGATGTTGTTGATTTAGAATACCCATTCCTGATCTGGGTTAACCTCTTAAGTAACTATTGATGCAAAATCACAAAGACTCCGGATGTTGATCAGATTTCTAGGTTGATCATTCTAGCATCCAAAGTGTGATTGCACAACATTGAATCCTTTCTCCAAGTGTGGGACTTGTAAAGATGAGAAAGGATTCTCCAGAGAAGGCTGGTTCCTATTCCTCTGTTCAGATGCACATGAAAAATGCAGAGGTTTTACTCAAAACCTAATCTAATCTTGCCAAGGAGACAGGGTAAGAAGATGCATAAAAATAAACCTAAGCTAACAGAGGTGATGCACCAAGGAATGAAGAACACCTATCTTGCCAATAAACACAGACCATTCAAATGTGATGCAAGATCATGCACAGATAACAAAATTTGCAGTGAAAGACCAGGAGGATGTAAATGAACACAAAGAGGGTTGAGAATCATCCACAGACATGCATTACTTGCTCCAAAGATTGATACAATACACTACAAAATTCCAAGAGGTAGAGTCACATTACAGTTTCAAATGGGAGGTTCGAACTCCACAAATTCGCCTGCTAGAGAGAAGAAGGGAGGAGCAAAACAGGAATGTTCGACCTTTAGAAAGAAGCCCCTCCTTACAATATATAGGAAGAATGAGAGAGGGAAGAGAGAGGAAAGTCAGATCTTCCCCAACCACTTCTAGGTTGTATTTAACTCTTCTCATTATGGCGTATGGTGAATCCTGCAAAATGGCAGATCGCCTAGCGCGAAACGGTGAACTATCCGTTGCATTAAAGCCGGTTGTTGAAACGTCACTTCATGCTATTACCACGCAGTCGAGACGTTTCATGATTTTCTCTCTCAAACTGAACCAAAATGAAATATTGACCTCAGAATCATGTAGAGAATTTCACCAGCTTTGCATTGATATAAAGAACGGAAAATTTGAGCTCTGGATCGAAAGATATGATCATTTGAAGATTTAGGGCAAAAACGGCCCAAAAAATGGATCGGTGGGAAAATATTTGAGTTTTTCCCGTGCTTTGCCACTTGGATGACACGTGTCAGACTCTGATTCATCCACGGGTTCTTTCTCTAAAAATTCCTTTCGGGCCTTTAAACTTGGACACGTGGCATGTTCTGATTCATTGGCAGCTCTTTCGGCTTTTCGCGTCCCTCGCGTCCCTCGCGTCCCTCGTGTACCTTTGGCTCGGCTGTCCCAAACTACCTAGGACAAATTCCTCCGAACCGCTTGATTCGGGCTTCCTTGTTCCTATTTACGGTGAAGACACGTGGCAAGATTTGATTCGCTGATGATCTTTCGGCTTTTCACGCCACTCGCGTCCCTTTGTCCCAACTGTCCCGGACCAAAGTTCCCTGTTTCGGCCGATCCGGGTGGTTCACGTCCTCCGCATACCTTTGTCCCAACTGTCCCGGACCGTCTGGGACAAATTTCTTTGAACCACCTGAAATGGGTTGACTATTTGCTCTCAGCCGCTTCACCTTTTCGTGTCCTTTACATACTCACAGCCCAGATGTCCCAGACTACCTGCACAACAGTTACTCAATTTTTTCACCTTCGGTCGGTTTGCCCTTTTGCATCCCGCGCGTCCGTATGGCTCGAATGTCCCTTTACTGCGCGGACCGTCTAGCGGTTTTTCGGCCGATTCGGGCCCCGATGTCCCAACTGTCCCTAGTGCTGCCTTAGTTGATTTTCTCTGTATTTCGCCTCAAGCTTGGCTCTTTGCAACTTTTTCACATACTTTTAAAACGTTGGGTTTTCTTCTTGGACAAGAGGGTTAGAAAGAAACCTAGGGGACCCCGAACATGATTTCAGGCTTCGAGTCATTCTACTTGCTCGGGACTGACAATTTGATGCATGTTATCAAAATTACTTTGGGGGAGGAATTTTGGATAACAGCTTTGGTGAATTTTGGGGTCACTCGCTCGCTCAGTAGAAGATCAGTGGCCTTTTAACAATCCATTGGGCATGGAGTAATAACCTGAAGCCAACTTGATCTCTGATCCTGATCCTGATACCACAACTCATTCCTCGAGAGCACTCTAAACTATAAAAATTCAACCTGAGAGCGATAACACCTGTGCCAAAGCATTTAGGGAAAAAGAAACCTAACTACAAACAAGACAATGTGCATACGCACTTAGAGGAATTGAAATCTAGGCTAATATTTACAAGGGTAAACCTTTTCCTTTTTAGTAGCAATGTTTAAGATAGATTCCGTTAACTGGAATCGGGAGTTCTTCTCCATCCAACACGATAATTGGAAGGCATTACCACTTTTACATCTCGTGACCATGTAGGGGCCACTCCAAATGGCATCAAACTTGGAATGCCTTCTAGGTTTTTCCCGATCTGCATCCAATTTCAGAACTAGGTCCCCCTCCTGGAAGGTCCTTGCTCCTGCCTTCTTGTCAAACCATCTTTTTACTAAGGTCTGATCCTTTTCAATCATCAGAACTACATGTTCTCTTATTTCTTCCAATTCCATCAACTCTGCATACCTGGCCTCCATTGGTTTGAACTCAGATAACTCCAACTGCTTCATGAGCTCCAATGCTAGGAATTCTAATGATATAGGCAATAGCCTCTTTCCCATAGACCAATTTGTAGGGAGAACTACCTGTAGACCTCTTTGGTGTTATCCTATCAGCCCATAATGCTGATTTTAGCTTGGTATGCCATGTCCTTTGGTTTTCATCCAGAGTTCTTCTGATGATCCTTAGCAACTTTTTGTTCGTGGACTCTGCCTGTCCATTACCCTGTGGGTAATAATTTGAAGAGGTGCTTAAATAGATTCCATTCTTGACAGCCCATTCTATAATCTTGGAACCTATGAATGCTAATGCATTATCTGATATGATAGTGGCCGGCACACCGAACCTGGTCACTATTTCTTCATAAAAGTCTAGTATGTTAGACTCACTTGCTTCTTTGAGCACTACTGCTTTGGTCCACTTGGTGAAATAGTCCGTCGCCGTGAGAATCCACTTGTGGCCTTGGCTTGAGTTTGGGTTGATGACCCCGACGAAGTCCAATCCCCATTGCATAAATGGTTGGTCAACCAAAATTGGGTGCAATGGAAGCGCTGCTAGTCTTTCTTTTCCCGTGAAGAGTGCACATTTCTTGCACTTTCTTATCCATGTATAATAGTCACTGAACACTGTGGGCCAATAATACCCTGCCTTCATTATCTTGAGAGCTGTTACTCGTGGGGTGAAATGTCCTCCGGAATCTCCATCATGAAAATATTATAACACCCTCTCAATTTGACCTGTCCCAATGCACCTTAGTAGAACTCCATTGATGTCTTTCTTAAAAAACACCATCAACAAGCACATATGGAATGGCTTGTAATCTAAAGTACCTCCTCTTTGCTTTGCTCATTTTTGGAGGGCATAGGCCTGTATGTAGGAAGTGTATCATATTCTGAGTCCAACAGGGAGTGGGCACATCATCATTTTCCTATTCTTGACCATCCTGTAGTACCGGACATGCCTCTCTTCCATTACACCACCTTTGCCGACTTAAGGCTAGTTGTTCGCATAGTCCCTTCCCATGTACTAGTTTGGTGACCGTAATCTCGATGTCATATTCCATGACACGGGTTATCCATCCTGCACATTTCTCATTCAGATCCTTTTTTAGAAGGAAGTCCTTGACTCCCACATGAGAGACCAATAATTGGATCTTGTTGTTTGAGACTAGGTCCTTGACTTCCACATGAGAGACCAATAATTGGATCACCGCAAGTACATGCTTTTCAATGAAAGAGTACCTAGTTTTGTATTCCTCTAAGCCTTGACTGAAGAAAGCAACTGGTTATTCTAACCCTTCTTTGTTTTGTTGTGCTAGGATTGCAGAAATTGTGTCTCCACCACCAAAGGCGTATGGCGTGAAACCCTTGGAGAAGTTTGGATTGACGAGAGTGGGAGCTTGAGATATAGCCTCTTTTATTGCCTCAAAACTTTCCTTGGCTTCGATGTCTAATTAAATTCCATGCTATTTTTTAACATCAACGTTATTGGCTTTACGAGAGCCGCAAAGTTTCAACAAACCTACGGACAAAATTGATCCTTCCCAAGAAGCTTTGAAGAGCCTTCTTGTGACTTGGCAATGGAAATGCTCGAATTACTTCAACTCTTTACGGGTCAATCGTCAATCCCTCCTTTGAAACAATATGGCCTAGAAGCCTTCCCTCATGAGCTAGGAATATGCACTTTTTGGGATTCAATGATACTCTACACCTTTGAAATACCCGCCTCGGATGAAAGAGGTGATCCACCGCATTTTGGAGAATACAAGTGATGTCATCAAGATATATCGAACTATTTTATTGATCAACCCCTTGAATTCCATATCCATTTCCCTTTGGAAAGTGGCTCCAACATTTGATAGGCCAAATGGCATCTTCTTGTAGGTATATGTGCCCCATTTGGTTGTGAAGGCTGTCTTGAATTGGTCTTCCTCCTTCACCATAATCTGATTGTATCCTGAGTATCCATCTAGCAATGAGAACCTTTCTGAACCAGCTACAACCTGCAATATTTGCTCCATAGAAGGGAGTGGGTAATGGTCCTTGAGAGAGGCTCTATTCAAGTCTTTGAAGTTAACACACAATCTAATCTCTCCACTCTTCTTTTTCGATCGGAACTAAGTTGGCAACCCAAATAGAATGCTTGATTGGGAATATGATCCTTGACTCAATCAGCTTGTCCAATTCTTTTCTCATGAAAGGCTCCATGTGTGGGTTGATTGGTCTTTGTTTTTGCCTAACAGCTTAGTATTTGATCCAATTCGATGGTATGTTGAGCTAAGTTGGGATTGAAACCTTTCAAGTCTTCATAGCTCCAAGCAAACACGTCGGGAATTCTTAACACAAATGCCTATATGAACTCATACCTTTCTTGTTCAATTGTCATCTTTCCAATTTGCAATGGTTTGTTCTCTTCCACCAAGATGGATACCGAATCCTCTCTCTTGACTCGAATGTTTGCTTTCTCCTTCCTAAATTGATCATTGGGATTAAAAATGGACTCCAAAGTGATAAGCCCCTTGGGAAGCTTGTTATTTCTCGGTTGTACCACTTGCTCACCATACTTTGTTCCAATTTTTCTTGATTCTTGGCTGAGAACTCAGCTTCTTCTTGCAAGAAATGGATGATTTGTTGGTCATTTTCAAACACTTGCCAACTGACATTGTTATCCGGCACTGAAGGCCTCACAATCACATGGATGTTTGGCTGTACCTTGTCTTGTTGAATACTTTCCACAATGTCAAAGGCTGCCCCTACTGCTGCAAGCCTATCAGCAGCTTGATTCTCTTTCCTAGGAATGGATTTGATGCCAAAACCTTCAAAATCTTCCATGAGGTCCCACACCCTATTCTTGTAGCACTTAAGTAGATCATTCTTGGCAGCATGCTGTCCCTTGACCTGATTTACAATCAATTCACTATCCCCAAAGACTTGCAAGTTCTTTATTTTCTTCTTGATTGCCCAATGCATCCCTTGCACCAAGGATTCATATTCAGCAGTGTTATTGGAGCATGAAAACTGAAATCTAAAAGCTGAATAGAACTTTACTCCTCAAGGTGAAACAAGCACGGATTCACCTCCCCGCACCTTGTCTACTCCTTGATCCATCAAAAAACAGCTGCCATACCTCATTTTCATCCTTGTGGTTTGGCTTGGTGATGCTAGGAATAGGTTGATTTTCTTCATGTATACAATAGACCCCTAGCTCAGATTCTTCTACTTCTTGATAAGGATCAAAAGCATGTATCTTGTTTGCCCATTCATCAAGAGTTAGATCTGGGATGCTTCCAACCTTAGTGTCAGCTTCATCAGAGCTTGGGTGATCTTCTTGATCAAATGCTGAGCAATTGGCATTAATCTGACTTGGAGTGTAAGGCTCAATATGGAAGTTTGCAATAGGTTCTGACCTGATTGTAGCTTTGGTTCCATACCTCGTTCTAAACAACATGTGTGACCAATCAGCAGAAAGATAGCCTCCAATTTTGGCTGTGAAGTCTCTTGACAAACATAGGGCAAAGAGTGGTGGAAGGTCTATGACTGATACATCTTGTAAAACAACAACATTTGGACATGCATGCAAGGTAAGGCTCAAGTTTTTAATCACTCCAATGTTGCTACTGCTGTCCCATCTAGCTGCACTACCCCTTTGGATATTGTTTCATACTAGAGCCCTAGCTGATCAACTATTTGTTTAGGCATTACTGAGCTACTTGCCCCGAGTCTATCATGCAATTGTGCACTAGCTGATTTCCAATGATCAATGAAACATAGAAAGGAGGGGGTTTCAACATTTTACCTTGCTGTCCTCCATGATTTCCCTCAGGCTGGGTAGCATTTGTAAGCACTTTGTCTTGCATCTGAACTTGCTGATTCGAAGTTGGCCAGTCCTTCATGGCAGCTTGCAGCAGATCTCTTTGGCCTGGGATAGATAGGGATTCCCACATCGATATATTAACATTTGTCTTCTTCATCTGATCAATGATACTGAATGGTGATGAAGGATCTCTTTGTTGTCCCTTGGTTTGCACATTCACTCCTTGCACGTGGGCAGCAACAACTGGTATTTGAGTTGGCCTAGGGGCTGTTCTTGGCTGCCCTTGTGCATTTGAAATTGGACTTTGCTTGCCAACCATTTGTGGAACCATGGAAGGTTGTGGATTGGTTGGGGCTAATGGCTGTTCTTCACCCAAATTCCTCCTTTTTGACCTTGTGTTGGCTGCAACACCTTGAGAAACTACCTGGTTCATGCCACAAAAATCCTCTGCTTGCCAATTTACCAATGTGGTGTCATTTGGGGCTGATTGCTATTGGAATGTTTCTTGTTGTTGGCTGTTTCCTTGACTGCCCTCACCCTCCACACCAGTAGCTATCACCATTAATGCTTGATTCAAAGCACCATTGAAGAACATGGATTGGTTATGAGACTCATTGCATGGAAAACACCAATCATACTCCTGGGAAATGTTGTTTTGTGTTGGCACCAATGCCTTAGAGGCAGATATGGCATTTGGATTATAGGGCTGAAATGGTCTATTGGCAGGAGGCCTTGTTTGATTCATATTTGCAGCAGGTTAGGTGGCCTTTGTGGTTGGTATGGCTGCTTGTTAGGCTGAGCTTGGGGTTGATAAGAAGGTCTCAAACCTTGGGCTTGCTGCCTTTTGAGAGTAACCAGCTCATTGCCTAGGTTTTGCAATTGCTTCATGACTTCTTGAAGCTCATTTAGGGCACTTGGAGATGAAGTGGAAGCTTCATTTGAACTCTGATTTCTAGGAGTGGGAGAAGGAGCCAAATTAGGTGCTTGATTGGTGTTTGGACTCTCTAAACTTGGAAACAATGGCATGGGAGGTCTAGGGGTAAGTTTTCCAGCTTGGATCAAACAATTTTCAGCCCTAATGGCAATGCTATAAGCCATAGGGATAGTTATGCCTCCCATGGACTGAATCAACATAGAAATATCAGAATTTAGAGCTTTGAGATAGTAGAGAAAAGCACCTTCTGCTGTTGGCTTGACTGCCACTGGAATTCTCTCCCAAGTCTTTTGAAATTTGAAGTTGAAATCGGTCAGCTGCTCATTGGGAGCTCTCTTGATGGTTGTCATCTGCTCCAAAAGAGACAAGTTGTCTCCCTTTTCTCCAAATTGCTCATGAAGTGCTATACATAGCTGATTCCAATTTGTGATAGAACCAGCTCCAAGGCTTCTAAACCATTGCAATGCTTTCCCCTTGAATGAAGATGCCAACAACTTGACAGCCACTTGCATCTCATTGATTTCATGGATTGCACAAAGGTTAGCAATATCTTTAACATGATCACCTAGAGTAGTCTGATTTTCTCCAGTGAAGTAGGGAATGTTCTTCAAGGCTGCAATAGGAATTGGATGTTGTGCATTGAGGGCAAGTGGGTTGTTCCCTGTGAAGTTGACATAGGGGTTGTTTTGAGCCATTCTAATTAGTCTTAAAACCCTTGTTGACTGAATGAAAGGCCTACCAGGTGGAGGAGTTGAGAGAGTTCTGTTTGGTGGAGATGGAGACCTTTGAATCCTTCTTCCTCTTTGCCTTCTTCTTGGAGATAATTGCAGGTATTCAAATAGCACTTCTTCTTCTCCAACTCTTGACCTTGTGGTGACTCTTCTCATGAGTTTTCAGGCCTGCACTGCTAAAACCAGTTGATTCTTCCCCTTGGAGTCGCCAAATATGCAAATAATAGCTCTTTTTCAAGCAAGAAAATTGCAGCAGATGCACATCAACTTTGCTGTAATAAAGATGAGACCTCTAGGGTCTGACCGGGCATGCCAAAACTGTTGATGCAGGCGCACGGTGGCTTAAACTTTGTCTGTTGATAATGAGACACCTCTGAAGATGAAATAATCTAACCTCAGTGTCCCACCGCGTGCCAAAACTGTTGATGCAAAATCACAGCACCCCTGGATGTTGATCAGATTTCTAGGTTGATCATACTAGCATCTAGTGTGATTGCACAACATTGAATCCTTTCTTTGAGTGTGGGACTCATAAAAATGAGAAAGGAATCTCCAGAGAAGGCTGGTTCCTATTCCTCTGCTTTCGATGCACACAAAAATGTAGAGGTTTTACTCAAAACCTAATCTAATCTTGCCAAGGAGACAGGGTAAGAAGATGCATAAAAATAAACCTAAGCTAACAGAGGTGATGCACCGAGGAATGAAGAACACCTATCTTGCCAATAAACACAAACCATTCAAATGTGATGCAAGATCATGCACAGATAACAAAATTTGCAGTGAAAGACCAGGAGGATGTAAATGAACACATAGAGGGTTGAGAATCATCCACAGACATGCATTACTTGCTCCAAAGATTGATACAATACACTACAGAATGCCAAGAGTCGAGTTGCATTACGCTTTCAAATGGGAGGTTCGAACTCCACAAATTCACTCGCGCAGAGAGAGAAGGGAGGAGCAAAACATGAATGTTCGACCTTTAGAAAGAAGCCCCTCCTTACAATATATAGGAAGAATGAGAGAGGGAAGAGAGAGGAAAGCCAAATCTGCCCCAACCACTTCTAGGTTGTATTTAACTCATCTCATTATGGCGTAAGCAAAAACGGTGAACTGCTCAGCAGAAATGGTGAACCGTCTGCTGCATTAAAACTAGTTGTTGAAACGTCACTTCGCTATTACCATGCGTCGAGATGTTTCATTATTTTCTCTCTCCAAACTGAACCAAAATGCAATATTGACCCCAGAATCATGTAGAGAATTTCACTAGCTTTCCATTGATATAAAGAACGTGAAAATCCAAGCTCGATTGAAATATATGATCATTTGAAGATTTAGGGCAAAAACGCCCAAAAATGGATCGGTGGAAAATATTTGAGTTTTTCCCGTGTGCTCGCCACTTGGATGACACGTGTCGAATCTGATTCATCCACAGTGTTCTTTATATGAAAATTCCTTTTGGGCCTTTAAACTTGGACACGTGGCACATTCCGATTTGTTGGCGGCTCTTTCGGCTTTTCACGCCCTCGCTCCCCTCGCGTACCTTTGGCCTGGCTGTCCCCAAACCGCCTCGGGACAAATTCCTCCAAACCACCCACCCGGGCTTCCTTGTTCCTATTTACGGTGAAGACACATGGAAAGATTTGATTCGTTGGTGGCTCTTTCGGCTTTTTGTGTCCCTCGCGTCCCTTTGTCCCAACTGTCCCTGCACTAAAGTTCCTCGCTTTCGGCCGATCGGGGCGGTTCGCCCCTCCGCGTACCTTGTCCCAACCGCCTGGACCGCTTGGGACAAATTTCTCCGAACCACCTGAAATGGGCTGACTGTTTGCTCTCGGCCACTTCACCTTTTCACATCCTTCACGTCCTTCGTGTACTCATGGCCCAGATGTCCCAGCATCGCCCGCATGAAACAGCTTAGTCAATTTTTTCACCTTCGGCCGGTTTTCCCTTTCACGTCCCGGCGCCCCACGGCCTCGGATGTCCTTTGTCACGTGTGATCATCCGTAGTTTTTGGCCGATTCGGGCCCCGACGTCCCAACTGTCCCTAGTGCTGCCTTAGTTGATTTTCTCTGTATTTCGGCCTCAAGCCTGGCTCTTTGCAACTTTTTCACATACTTTTAAAATGTTGGGTTTTCTTCTTGGACAGGAGGGTTAGAAAGAAACCGAGGGGACCCTGCAACATGATTTCAGGCTTTGAGTCATTCTACTTGCTTGAGACTCGATGATCGATGCATGTTATCAAAATTACTTTGGGGGGGGAATTTTGGATAACAGTAACCTGATAGAGTAAACTTGTTAAATCCTTCCTATTGTGGTATCATGAATTTTTAAGGAATGTTTACTCGGAATTTTGGTTAACGTTTCATGTTCTAACCAAATTGGTTATGAATAAGGGGTTTCTAGACTCGTCAATTTCTTTTATCTTTGAGTAAGATTGGAAAGAATAATATACCTTGTCAACTTAGAAGAGGTGTGCAGTTGAACATGTCCATAGAAATGTAATGAAAAGTATTTTATCATCTCTGTTGATAGCATGTGGACATGTAGCTAAGCCATGTCGATCTTGTGTTGTACCTTCTTTGAATCGAATCATGATGGATCTTTCTGTCCATTCATTAGATGTATTTCCCTCACCTCTGTGAAGATTCAAATGTGATTCTTTCTCACTGATTGTTACACTATCATCTTAAAGGAATGAAAAGGTCTATGGTTCCTCTGACTAAAAATTTGACAATTTTTTATTGACTATTGAAGATTGTGAATTCCCTGTAAATTGTTTAGAAATTTGTATTATTACATCTCTTTATTGATAAGAATAATAATATTGTTACTTATTCTGCTTCGTATTTGGGTGAACCTTATTTTGAAACTCGACTTGCATTTTGCGGTCGCATGATTCAGTCTAACATTTTTTGGTGCATGATTTCTACATTTAAAAGAGTTTAAGGATGTTATGATTGGGTTTGTACCAATCCTTTTATGACCATATTTTATTGTGAAGGAATGTTGGAATCCTCCTCTAACCATGTATATTGACCATTCTCTTTTATTCTATGAGGTAATGAGTCATCATTGTCTCCTTTGGAAACTATAAGAGATTTGTGTTGTATTCTCTTTTCTTAGTGGTGAAATGATATTCAGATTAACCAAATTAGAAGGGAAGTTCTTAATTCTTATCTCAGTTCGTCCTTCCCTCCTTTTTGTAATCTAGTATAGATTTGATCGGTTAGTTGCATTACTTCCTAGAATGCATTAAGTAGTTGTTGATACTTCTCTCTTATTCACTTAATTTGTTTTGAAGGGATTAACGTTGTTTTGGAATCATTAATGTTATATGCCTTTTATTGAGTGAATACTTTCCTAATTCTAATGTGTGACCTAACTTGAGAGCTTAGGTTATATCGTGGACTATGAATTTGGGTATAGCATCTGAAATGAGAATATCTTATTTTATGTTGTAGATGATTCATCCTAAAACCTTTCAAGAAGATGGAATTTACTTGGTTGTAGATGTCTTTTTATGGAATTTTGTATTGCTGAGTTTGTTGTTCCTGCTTCTTAAAGTAACTCTATGTTTGGAAAATAGTGGATTTAGTTTCTGTATTAAACTAATTTAGATTAAATTATGTAAGAAATAAGTAGTAAGTAGTTTTATTTGATGTAGATAAGTAAATTGGTTGAAATATTACTTATCTAATATAATGATGTAAAGTGTTGATTATATCATGATCTTATATTAATGTTATTTTAGGCTGATCAATTGTTCTTCTTTTATGGTTGTTATTACTTTTGATTATTCTCTTTGCTCAACTTTACTGTTTACTAAAAGCATAGTTGGTTTTATGAAATAGTTAGTTGAAAGAACGTTGTTTTAATGCTTAGTGCTTATCATGATTAGTTTAATGAACTCGACTGTCCCTAACAATTTTTACAGATGGAATTCATAAGTGATAAAGGAAGGAAATAACTTATATGATGTATTGGTTGCTTAAATTTTGGATCTTTTATAGAGAAATATGATTCATTATTGAAATGTACTGAAGGAAGAAAAGTTGTATTCTTTAATGATCTTGATGTTGGTTAACATGAAATATGTCTAAAATTCACGGTCTTGTAGAATATGTATTTTACCATGATGAATTGGAAAATATTTGGAGTTACTTAAACTTTTTATGTCATTTCTCTTGTGCATTATATGATGGAAATTTGTAATATTATCTTCATGGTTTCCATTCTTACCTGATTTGATCCTTATTTCAAGTTGTCATTAAATTATTTGGAGGGATGGGATTTATTTACAATATCCCTTGAATTGAATGCAAATTGCTAAGTTGGCATGCATGGAAGTTATTTTATCTAAACTGTATGATTCACTAAATGATGATAATGCAAGTATAATGTAACTATCATGAAGTGTGAAATGAAAAAGAGGTATAATAAACCCTAAAAATTAAACAAGAAAAAGGAAGGTTATCACCTCTTGAGCAATACCTCCATAGATTTTAAACAAATGTATGGTACATAAGATCGTTAATAAATTTGACTTCATCTCTATGAGGTCTACTATAATGAAATCTATTTTGGATCTTAAGCACACTATCAAGAGTTGAGTTATACTAAGTAAATCATATGATGGATTTTTTTATGTTTTCGATTAACTGAATGTTAAGAAAAAGTTAATGAACATAAAAGTAATCCTAAGTTTATGAGTTACGTATTAACTTAACAAATCAATTGGGATGGAAAACTTAAGGGTTGTTGGAATTAAGGTTAAGCAAGGTGGCTGTAATTTGAATCTTAATTAAAATATAAATGGGTGAAAATGACCTCTTCTCAAGGTGTGTACATCAAGATGGGTAATTATTTTGGATGTTTGCACATACCAACTACAAGATTGTACCTTTTTAAAGGCTATGGTATTCACAAGGATACAATGTTTCAGTTGACATGTTGCAACACCCCTCAGAATTGGTTCATCTTGATCTACTCAAACCTTGACTTGATCTTAGTTTCTCTCTAGGTCATATTAGGAATTTGATTTAGTACAGAAAGTGATTCATGATGAATTAGGATAACTAGACACATCCAATTGACTTAGGTCGATTGAATATGTTTATATACCCTTAGTTGTCACGAATGGGTTCTTATAATAAATCATGTTGCTAACCAGATCTAGGGTCAAACCTTGAACAAGTGAACTGATAGAAGTCAGTAAAGACGATTCTAGATAACAGATGAGTGGGGTGAAGGATGTATTCTATTAGACAGTATGCTGTCTAGGAATAGTAACATAAACAGTTTGTTGGAAATATTTGGCCAAAGTATCGCAAGCTACTAGTTGCATTGTCCTATGTCACCTAGTTTAAGAAATGATATTTTAGATGAATATTGGTAACAAACATTCAAATAGGTTTCTTAAATAGAACACTCAATACCTTGAACAGGTAAGAGAACTAAGTCTACTTAGTATACACATAGTATTAAATACTTTAAGTTAACATGAGAGATTGGTTGGAATACCGAGTCATGAAATGAGATATCGTAGTTCACCAAGTCATTTATAGCTGCATATGGTTATCTATTGTGAGATTGATTGGCATGTAATGTGTGTTCTAAATTATGAGTTTTTAGAACAGAGAACATTATTTATAAAAAAAATTTCCCGTGTTTCTAAAGTCTTAAAATGGGAATGTTACATGCCACCATAAATTTTAGCAATAGAATCCTAACCATTTATTTCAGAAAATGTGCACCCCTATCACCTGGTTAGGCTTAAAAACATCCATACATGTTCATTATGTTATCCCATAAGAATTTACTTGTTTTTGTTGTAGTGCAATCCTTTATAGGTGTTTCCTCTACCCATCTTGTCAAGTAGTCAGTGAAAGTGATGATGTAATGCAAGCCAATCCTTTGCATGGCAGGGGAAATAGGTCCTACAAAGTAAATTTCCCATTTGTCAAATGGTTTTACATTGGCTATTAGTCTTAGGGGCATGTCATCCCTCCTCCTAGGTTTTTCAAGCCGTTGTAAATGGTCATAGGCCTTGCAAAACTCAATACAATCCTAGTAGATACTCCTCAACCAAATTTTGGAAAGTAGAATATTCCATGCGCTTTCATTTCCTTCATAGTTTCCTCATAGAATCCCACCATGTTCTTATTCCATAATTGCAATGCACTCATGTTCTAATACACATCGGTGTAGAACCTCATCTCGGCCTAACTTGTATAATTCTCCACTAATCAACATGTAGGGCATGACGTGTATATCCAACTACTTTCTCTCCAAATCCTTCATTCCTTCGGTGCCACACCCATTTTATGTAATACCACAATATACTCTAAGTCGAGGGCACATAATGCAACCTAAATAGTTACACATCTGGCATGGTATCCTTAATTCTCTATGTATCCTCCCCTGAGTTAATTCTTGATAAATGATCAAGTCTTGAATTACTCTTTCATGGTTTTACCACAACTAAAAACTAAAATTCTTGAAATAATAGGACCCAACGACATATGTTCCTTGTAAAAGGGCTTGCTCACCAAGTACTTCAAGGTGATGTGATCTTTTCAAATATGAAGGGTGTTGCTAACAGATATTATCTAAACTTATGCAACACATGGATCATTGAAAGTGTTTTGCACTCAGTAGTGGTGTAGTTCTGCTCTGCTGGTGTCAACTTCCTACTTACAAAACAAAGGGGCTGATCAACAATCCCCTCACCAAGTTGTGTTAAAACTCCTCCAATGGTTGTCCCTGAGGCATAAACATGCATGTGGAAAGGTCTATCCCAAGAGGGAAACTCTAATATGGGTGCAATGACAAGTCTATCCTTTAAAGTGTCAAAGACCAAGTGCTACACCTTTCCCTAGTAAAAGGTACTATTGTGTTTTAGCAATTTTTCCAATGGTATAGCGATCTTGGCATATCCCTTAATAAATTTCCTGTAGTATTCCATATGTCCAAGGAATCCACGCACTGTGCTCTCAATGGTAGGATCCCTTAATCCCACAATAATGGTAACTTTGGTGGGATCCACAAACAAACCTTTTTACATATAATATGCCCTAACAAGGTTCCAAATGGAGTAGAAAAACACACTTCTTAATGTTAAGGGATATAATCAATTGTCGAAATCTCTCAAACATCGGCTTGAAATTGTCACAATGATATTTTACTATTCCATACACAGTCCATTCATCTAGGTAGACTTGTAGAAACTTATGAATTAAGTCTTGAAATGCTTGTACCACAATGCGCTAGAACACAATGGGAACATTCTTCAATCCGTAAGGCATGACCGTGTAGGAAAATATTCCCTATTTAGAGGTGAAATTAATTTTCTTCTGGTCTTCCTTTATAATCCAAAATTGGTGATGCTCTGAGATCCCATCCATGAAGGAATAGACCTCACGCTCATCCAATTCCTCTAGGATCTCTTCAATGAAGGGGTTTGGAAAAGGGTCAATGAAGAATACTACATTCGTGTCCCCGTAATCAAAACATATCCTTATCCTTTCATCCTTCTTAATACTTATGAACATTGGACTTACCCATTTTAATTCCTCCACAGCTTCAATTATGCATGAAGAGATCATCTTGTCTATCTCTTCTTTGACCTCTACGCAAAAAATTGGATTCATCAGATACGGCCTCTTCCGGATCGGGTGCACACCTTCCTTCAACTTGATCCTCATTTCCCCCAAGGAGTGGTGAAAACATTTAATTTCATGGTACTTGCATGGGAAAAATTCCTAAAATTCATGTAAAAGGTAAATGATCTTAGAAATCTCTTTCTTTGACTAATAATCTCCAATGATAGCTTCCTTAGGTTCTTCCTCTGAACCAATGTTAACCTTCTTTGTTTTCAAGGGCTCATGGTAAGTGCACACTCACTCATCAAAACTATCCATGACTTCACACATACCTTCAATATGGTTAGCATCCAAACTCTCCATCTCTTCACCATCTATTATGTAGACCAAATTTCTTTTTTCTTTTTCCCTACATGCACACTCAAGTTATATCTCCTCTAATTATTCCTCATCAATGTGCGGTTCGAGAAAAGGTTCAACCAATAAATCTGATATCCTATCTTCTTCCATGGCACTATCTCCCACTTTAGGTCCTTAATAACTTGTAGTGCTCTATCCACTGATGGTTTAGTGCTCCGATATTTGCAATCTTCAAGAAGGTCATTTGTTAGTTCCTGTCGATTTCCCATCTGGTGGTGCATCTCAGAGTGTATATACCATGTGTGTGCACAACCTCGCAAGGTGGGATACAACTTATGCACTCATTAAGAAGGTGGTAAATCTTCCATACCTTCCATCCAAGCCTTCTCACACACTTGGATGTGGAATGAGGTGGGTCTTTTTCCATGGTAGTCTTATATGATAGTGGGTGCATTGCTTTTAGAGAACCTTAAAGAGAATGTCACTCTCACCTTGTGTCACTCTAGAAGGCTATTATGATGTGTTTCCCACTAACGAGTTATAGTCCCGAGTAGGTTATAACTAAGAATACCTATCCTTTAATCCTCATTTATCCACCGAGCCTCCATTTCCCACAAGAAATCATCGTGTTTGGCTCCTCCAGAGTAACTTGGTAGCTTCTTCCTCCCAGGTCAATTGATTGAGTGCTCCTCTATTACCCTTGTCACAAATCCTCTTAAGTGTCTCACAATTAACTCATAAGTTCCATGTGCCCAATTATCACATGTTATGCTAGTTGTATCACTTATAAATTGAGAATATTCACATTGAATAACCCCTTCGTAGAGAACAAATTACTTCACGGTCCCCGATAGAGCGTGCATATAGATTTTTTTCAAGAACTTCCTCTCCCAAGGGCTCATTATAGGGTGTTGACTTCCCATCCGTTAAAGGGATGATAACCTGCTCATCCTTGTTCTCAAAACTAATATACCCCTTGTTAAACCATAGGTTGACATTATTTTTGTAACACCAGGGGTGCCCAAGCAATGCTAAACAGCTTATCCGTCTCACCTACTGCCAAGACTTTGAAGTCTCCAGTGAACTTTTCCCCTTAAATAGTGATAACCACATCCTTCAAGACACCAATGGGAATTGCCTTTGTCTTTTTATCCATATACAACACATTTGAAGATGGTTGTAATGGGGCCCTCCCCATTTGATGACATGCATCTAAGGTGAGAACATTGACTTCTTCACCCATATCAATCAGAATATTTCTCAGAAGCCATCCATCTACAACAACATTCAAATTTATCTCTTTTTCATAGTTAAGGTTGTGGGGAGGAAGGTTAGCATGCATAACCTGCCTCTAGCACTCTCCTCTAGTACATGGTACCTTTTCTTGTAACCTTTATCCTAGTAAGGTAATGATATTCTCTTGCCTTAACATATTCCATACTTCCCTAACCTCATCTAGATCCTTCATGGAACCTCATTATTCTTCCTTTGCTCGATTTCCTTGATTTCTCATTCGTACACACTGGATCTCTCCTTGTAGACTCTGAATCACATCCATGGTTTCTTGATACACCTCTTTCTGATGATCAGGGTCCATATAATTTCCATGTATAAATTATTCCCTTGTAAGAAGTGTTCTTAGTCTTGGTATCTCCCTGGCATGCTCAGCCTCTACTCACATTGGCACTAGTATAGGTTTTAGTCCCGACTCACTCACCATTCTTGGCATCCACTATGAGTTGGCATTCTTTATGCTTACTATCCTAGTGATTTTGTCTTTCCAAAGACTACCGGATCATGTGCTCAAAAATATCAGGGAACTCCTTGTACTTATGTTTCTTTCCACACCATAATAATTGTAACAGATCAGGACACTCATGCTTATCATTCTTTGTGGACCCATAGTTATAACACATCCCATGTGGGAAATCACTTCCTCCTCCTCTGTGGTTACCATGGCCACAAAATCCTCCTAAAAATACCCTCCCATGAATTCCTCCATCCGCATGTCCTTCATATTGGTGATCATCATGCTTGGAACTGGTTACAAGGCTTGTCTGGTGCACACCAAGATCAATGCCATCATGTATCTAGTTAATCAACCTACAATCCTTGGTGTCATGGGTCATAGAGGTACATATCCTAGAATAGAAAGACACATTCTTATAGATCGTGTGATGTAGTAGTGGGCATCTACTTACATCATGATCCACGTGGAATATATCACACCCACCATTGTGCACGTCTTGACCTTCGAGGAAAACTATCCTTTGTGTGTCCCTCTATCTCATAATTCATGCACCATAGACCACTACGAGTCTCATGTACCAAGTTCATAGATATCTTCTCTAACTAATTTTCCATTACAGAAATATGAGCTGCGTCAAGGAAGGGGCTAACATTGGTATCTATGATTCCAGAGCCTCAACACATTGGGTATCCTCTAAGGCCTCGTGTGGGTTTGTGAATGTCTTGTGTGAAAGTGCTCTCCTAAAAGGTGTTATCAACCCTCCAAAAAACCACTAAGCATGCTAAGAAGGATGAATATCATAAGATAGTTTTAATAAGAGAGTCTTGAAACACACATCATATTCCCACACACTCTCTACCATTCCCTGCTAGATCTCTTTCAAAGCACTAATGCTCTTCTGCTCAAACTTAGGGATATGGAACTAAACTAAGAAGGCATTCTGCAACATAGTGTAATCTACCACCATCTTATGGGGGTCATACTTCTAGTACCAACTATGCACATGCCCTTGCAATGTCATTACAAACTTACTTGCCTTTCACTCCGGGATAATGATCCCCTTCACTTGCCATAGTAGCTCACACTTGTGCACATGGTCTGTAGCATCCTCAACACTCTTTTAATCTAGTATATGTAAGAAAATTTTTAAAATACTTGTGGAGGTGGCTAAGGTCCTTGTCCTCTTGATCTAGAACCTTAAATCCCTTCAAAGATTTCCTCTACCCCCGCATTTAATGGATTCATCGTGTCCTATCCCTCCCGATCCTTTTGATCCTCTAGATCCACTAGGTCCCCTAGCTACTACTCCATCAGATCCTCCTCTTGTAGCTGGTAACAATCCTAAAGTGGATGTGCTTAACATTACCAACATTCCTTTGAACTACATGCCAATGGTTTGTGATATTTCTCTGCTACCATACATGTACCATGTTCCACTCCTAGACATGATACCCAAACTTTATGTACTTTTACTTTTAAAAAAATCCCTCCAAACATAGGAATTATTTGTGTGGCCATAGATGTCCCAAATGAGAAGTTATACCTCCTAGGTGCAGATCAATCACTTCTACCGATACCAACAGGGTTAATAATACTTGTGTCTTGATTTGGAAAACTAAGCACCAAGGGTTTGTCACCAAGTGGATTTAGCTTCATGCCGATGACTCTCCTTTCTCCATGTGAATAAAACTCATTAGAAGCTAAAGGATTTTGTCTCCCACTCTTGTCAAGATGGGGTAGCACAGACTGCTCAAGTTCTACATCCTCTATGTGAACCTCAATTCCTTCTCACAATGTCTCCGCCTTCATAGATACATCACTCTCACAACCTCATGTTGTCTAGCCAACTCCCTTTCATGTGATTTAATATACTTGAGTCGTATCTCTTCCCTTTCCTTTCTTTTACGTCGTAAGGTTTTCCATCTTCGTCCACCCTAACTTCCATGCCCAAAGTGCTCGAGAAGCTTAACTAACCATAAGGAATGCCCCAAAATTAGCGTAATGATCAAGATCTTCACGGCCAATGGGATATCTCACAAAACCAATCCTCTAGGTTCCCTTAAGAACTCAAACTTAGTAACCTCTAGACAATAATACGTAGAAATGGTGTATTCCAGGGTATAACTGGTTAGCACCCTTCTCCATTAATTATCAACAACATGTGTCCAAGTTAGATCTGCATCCTACAACCTCTAGTAATCATCTTGGGTCTACACACGTGATCTATAGTACCAAATTGACTTGGATGCATATGCTGAGATCCATTCATACAATTCTACTAGAAAACAACAAAATAAGGTCTCATACAACTCATGATATAGGTGTTATTCTACCCATTTTTGTGCATCAAACTCAGGTCCATTACTAAATATTTGAACAAACACATTCTATATTCTTTTAAAGCATGCCTTGACACATTTCAAGGTCAAGAGATCTTTCATCACACATTATTATCATAATATATTTGAAAAGAGGTCCCAAAAATGGAACCAAGATGTATTCATTTTTATGTGCCTTTAGAACAACACTCTAATCCCATGTGTGCTAGCCTATCACCTAGTGGGCACTAGGCACTCACCCTAGGAAAACATAGGCATCGATCCCATCCTTTATTCGAGCATTATGAGAATATTCCATTGATAAAAATTAAATGATCATCCATACATTCTCAAGGCATAGGATGAGTTATTATATCAATATATCCATTCGGATATGAGAAAGATCATACAGAAAGCATATTTGAGTCATGACATAAAGAAAAGATACTAGGTTTTGAACCCATGAATAATATATTAAAAACATATATTTATATGTATCATAGTTCTAGTAACCACATTACATCCAAAGGGGTTATAACAGACCCAATATATAAAGACAAACATGACTCATGGATCGAGACCCTAGTTATGCTTCCTATATTACATAAATTTTCATAGACCCATCCCTCTAGATATGATATCATTCTCACAACCTTTTAATGGTAACCCCAGCCCTTAAAACCTCCTACTATTTTCTACAGGGCTTCACCTTTCATCTTCTCTAAGATGTTCCCGATGCTTCCCTTATCGACCTCTCTCAATTTAGGTGTATATATCCCTTCCTTTCTCTAGATCATCTCTATAAATAGGTTTAGCACCGACTGCCATGCCTTCCTATAGGAGTAGAATGATTTCCAAGCATCCATATAGTACTCTAATGGAGCATGCTTCTTCTAATATGATCTCTCCACTTTTTGCAATGATTTCTTTCAGGAATGTTCTATGCATGGAATATTCTTTCCTTGACCACCAAGTCACCAGGATGGCACCTTATCCACTTAGCACGCCTAGTCGGGTCATGTTTTTCCTTAAGTTCTTCTTGGAGAGATGAATATGGCTAAGTCTTGAGATCCTTTGTTCTACCTTATGCGCACGTCATGGTTTCTACTAAACCCTTCTAAAACCCCTATCCTATGTGCTTTTTCCATGCGCGCCTTCTTCTTTACTAGTTCTATGTGTGCACGTGCCCTTTGGTTCTTAACCAATATTTTGATGCCCAAAATTCCACCTTCCACCGTATTGTCACAATTAATTCAAATTTTTCCTATTTTTCCTTGCGCACGTCCTCTATGCATCTAATGCATGTAACCTTTATAACCTTACGCCACACAAAATACAATGACCTCAAATATCCTTTCACACGATACCAACACCAAAGTACATCACCTTCACACCCTATTCCAAGTAGTTCTCCATGTCTCTACTTACCTCATGTTTCCGTGGGATTTAATTCCTTGTATGTGTATTTTTCCTCGACATCCTTAGTATCACCATCTTCCTTATGACATCTTGTGACCATTTTTAAACAACTAACATCACCATCACAACTTGGAATCCTCCGTACTTAGGCCTCTTCTTGTACACTTTTTTTTCCCTTCTATTCCTTCAATTCACCCAACGTAATTGGTATGCGTGGTCCTTTACACATGAAACTACTTAGAATGTAGTCATCCATTGGTGTGCAAATGTACTTATTACATAAAACACCGAACTAAATTGAAAAAATATAGCAATGATGAATGGAAGCATATATAAATGAATGTATTAAAAGAAATATAATATTTTCCTTATTAAAAAAACCAAGAAGACTTATTTATAGTAGGGATTCAACCTACTCCCGTTGAAGTAACTAGGAAATCGTGTCCCATCCAACACCTGTAACTTACAAGCACCTGAATCAAGTATGTAAGTCACAACATATGGTCCCAACCAATGAAATTTGAACTTTCCAGGGTGGCGCAAGAACTTGAAGTCATAAATAAGAACCATCTATCCAACTTCAATAATTTTATCCTTAATATAACTATCGTGTCATGCCTTCTTTATGGACTTTTCTATCTTCTCGAATTCATCTAGCAATAACATGCCTTTCATCCAATTGTATCAATTTATCAATACACTCTTCTAAGGTTTGTTCATCATCCAAACCTCATGCATGCGCATTACACAAAGAAGGTAACAAGAATTATACTTGTAAGATAACCTCCACCCTAATTACCAACTGAAATGGTGTGGTTTTGTTTAGTCTTTTATAAGTTGTCCTATATACCAAGAGCATAACAGAGACCTTATCATCCCAAAGATTTCCTTCGAACATTGTAAATTTTAGTCAATGTATGAACCAATATCTTTTTGAAAGCCTCAACAGTGTCATTAACCTATAGATGATAGGGCGTTATTTTATGGTGTACCACCATAAATTCTACCAATAATATTATGATTGTATCATTAAGGAAATTTGTACCCCTATCACTTTTTAAACTCAATGGGAATACATACATGTTGATGATGTTCTCCCACAAAAACCTTACTTATCATCATAGCTGATATAGAATCCTTTGTAGGTTCCACTTCTTCCCACCTTGTAAGATAATATGTACAAGTTATAATGTAGCATGAACCAGTCTTATGCATGGGTGGGGAATAGGACCCAAAATTCAATTACCCACTTTTCAAAAGGTTTTTTACTCATAATAGGCCTCAAAGGAATTTCATATCTATGCCTGTGCTTTCCAAGGTGCCGAGAATGATCACATGCCTTACAATATTCTTTATAATCCTTATATAGTGTTTCCCACCATAGGCCACCTAATTAAATATTGTGCATGGAAGCATCTCCTACATAATGACCACTAGAAATTCCCCATGTGCTTCCTCCATAATAACTTCATGATCATGCTCAAGCACATAATGGCGAAAACTTCAACCAAACCTAGTTTGTATAAGTCTCCACTAATAAACATGTAAGTCAGTGACACATATGGAAAGTTGTTTCCTTTCTAAACTCTTAATCCCCTTAGGATCCACACCAATACGCAAAAAGACAACAATATATTCTAAGTCGAGGGCATGCGGTTTAATCGAATAGCTATGCATATGGTATTGTATCCTCAATGCTTTGCATGTCCTCTCCTAAATTAATCATTGACAATTGATTTGGTTTATAATTACTCTTGTCTAGCTTAACCAACACTATAAATTCAAATTATTGAAACAACAGAATTCAATGTCATATGCGCTCTGAAAAATGGGCTTGTTTACCAAGTACTTTAGTGCGATGTGATCTATATAGAATATAAATGGGGTAGTCAGCAAGTATTTTCTAAACTTATGCACTGCATAAATCATGGGAAGGCTTCACGTTATGTAGTTGTATAATTTTGTTCAGCTGGGGTCAATTTCCTACTTGCAAAAAAAATAGGATGATCTACAATAACTTCTCTAGGCTAGACTAATATTGTGCCAAGGGCCATGCTAGAGGCATCCACATGCACATGGAAAGGTTTGGTCCATGAAGGAAACTACATAATAGGTTATTTAGTAAACCTTTCCTTCAATGTTTCAAAAGCATGTTTTCATGATTTACCCCGATGGAAATTTCCCTTACTCTTTAGAAATTCCTCTAAGGGCGTGAAAATCCTAGCATAGCCTTTGATAAAATTTATGTAATAACCTATGTGCCCCAAAAATCTGCACACCTTGCTCTAGTTAGTAGGTTCCTCTAAGCCCAAAATAACAACATCCTTAGCAGGATCTACCAACAAGCCTTCTTTACAGATAATATGTCCCAAAAACGTTCCAAAGGGTGTAGCAAAAACACAATTCTTTATGCTTAAGGAGATGCTCAACTATCGGCACCTCTCAAACATAAGGCTTAAATGATCACAATGATATTTCACTAGCCCATAAGTTGTCCAATAATTCAAGTAAACATGTAAACGCATATGAATGAAGTCCTAGAATTATTGAACCAAAATGCATAAAAAGAGTGTAGGCACATTCTTCAACCCAAAAGGCATAATTGTGTATGAAAAACTTCCCCATTTAGTGTTGAAAGTAATCTTATCTTGATCCTCTTTAGCAATACTCACTTGAGGATATCCAAAAATCTGTTAGTGAAGGAGTAGATCTTGCGCCCTACAAGGCCTTCAAGAATCTCTTCCATAAAAGGTGTGGGGAAGGGATGTATTACACATGCATAATTCAACTCCCTATAATACACATAACTTTTTATCCTTCCATATTTTTGTATACTTATCACCATAGGGCTAACCCATTATGAATCCTCAATGGGCTTAATGATTATATATTTTAACATCTTATCAATTTATTCCTTTACCTTGACACACAAATTAGGATTCATCTTGTAAGGTCTCTTGCTGACTTGGTGTGAACCTTCCTTTAGCTTGATCCTAATCTATCCTAGAGAGTGATGTACCCTTTCAACTCACGATAGCCTCTAGGAAATAAGTCCTAGAAGTATCTCAATAGCTCAATTATTTTTTCAACCACCGAGTTAGACCAATAATCCCAAATGATGGCCTCTTTAGGTTCAGTATCTATCCCAATGTTAAACTTATTCATTTTCATAGGCTCATGACATGCACATGACTTCTCATCTACACTATCTAAGACCTCATGCATACCCAAAATATGGTCAACATCTAGATTTTCAACTTCTTCATCATCAATCATGTAGACTATTTTACCTTTTTCCTTCTTTAGGAAGGCATGCCCTAGCTGATATTCATATGTCTCTTCTTCTTCAAAACATGCCTCTAGATATGACTCACCTAGTAGCTCATAAATAAGTTCCTCAAAATTTTCACTATCACCCATAGTCAAGTGCTTCATAACCTATAATACCTCATTCAATGGAGGTATAGTACAAAATTATTCAAAGGTCTCGAATCATACTTGCAACTAGTTCTTTCCAATTTCATGTTTCTTTATTCAATTAAGCATAGACATACCACACGCACATAACCTCGCAAGGTGAAGTATAATTTTTCCCCCATAGTGAGGGTGGTAAGACCTCATGGCTCTATTTGTAGAGTCTATCATACTTTTGAATATGGTGCGAAGAAGAATCCTTCCCATGAAATTCACATGTCTTGGTAGGTGCATTGCTCCGAAGAAATCTAGTAAAGAATGTGATTCTCACTTTTTGCCACTTTGTAAATATCATCTATGTGTACCATCCACCAACATGTTGTTGTCCCATGTAAGGTATACACCAGCATATTCCTTCTTTCCACTTGGTCTATCTACTGGGCCTCCATAGTGCAAAAAAACACTTTAGGATTTCCTTTGCCAGTGTACCTTGGTACCTGGTTACTTCCCAAATGCCTAACACAACATGACCTTCTTACGTTCGAATCGCTCTCTTGATCTTGAGCCCAACCATTTCATAAGTCCCATGCACCCAGTTATCACAAGAAATGTTTGTTTTATCACTCATAAAATGTGCATTGTCCTACTAAATAACTCCTTCCTTTGATGTCTCAAGCACTTCAGGATCTCTAATGGTACGCACATAAATTTTGTTCAAATCCTCTTCACTCAAAGGTTCTACATAAAGTTCATAATTTTCATCCGTCAAAGGAATGATGATGCGCTCTTCCTTGTTCTCAAAAATGATATATACTTTATGAAATCACAGATCAAAATTATTCACATAACACCAAGGGTTCCTTAGCAATGCTAGAAAATTGTCTACCTCAACAAGTGCCAAGACATCAAAGTCCACAAGTGAACTTGATCCCTTTTATAGTAATATTATCCTCCTTCAAGACTCCAATGGGCATGGATTTAGTCCTATTTTCCATAAACAACACATTTGAAGATTTCTATAATGGTGACCTCCCCATTGAATTCCATACGTCCAAGGTGAGTACATTCACTTCTGCACCTATATTAATCAAAATGTTACTCAACAGCCATCTATCAATAACAACATTTAGAGTGATCTCTTTATCATAATCTAGACTATGAGGAGGTAAGTTAGCATGTAAAATTTGTCTCTCGCGCTCAACTCTAGTGCATGACATCTTCCCCCTTAGCCATTCCCCCAATAAAGGAATTATGTTTTATTATTGTAGCATCTTACAAACCTCTTTCAAATCATCAACATCCTTATGAGGAATCTCAATTACTTTTTCTTGCTCCAACTTCCATAACTGTTATTTTAAGCATTATATCTCACCTTGCAAGTTTCTAATAACTTTCATGGTTTCTTGATATAATTTATTCTAATGAGTAGGGTCTAGATAATTTGCATGCAACAACTTTCTTTCATAATGATAGGCTTCTACTTTTGTAACTTCCCCGGCATGCACAGCCTCAACATGTGTAGTGACCAACATAGGAAACATATTAGGATTAGGTGATACCTTTGGCATCTACTGATATTCCATAGCATGTTATACTCTAATGATTCCCACGCCCTTATCCTGCTTGTGTTTCTTTTTGAGGCGCTCATACAAATCAATCATGGCATTCCCCATAATTGTGGTTCTTTCCACAAAAAGGAAAAAATAATATTATGAGGGCATTCACACTTATATTGATTAGGGGATCCACATGTATAACATGTTCCATGTGGGAACTAACTTATTCCATTACTATGACCTCTGAATTTTAATCCTCCATGACAACATCTACCTCTACCTCTACCACCATCATCGAATTCCCTTTATTATAGCTACGATCATGATGCTCACCTTGATCCTTGGAATTTTTTGCAACACTTACATGATGTACACCAGTATCAATTTCATCATGAATATGATCAATCAATGTGCAATTATTTGTATCATGAGTGGTAGACTTGTAAATCTTAAAGTAACACAACATGTTCTTTCTTATCGTGCGTTGTAACAGGAAGATACTTAAATCATGATCCAAGACGATCTCACAATCCAACAACATGATGAGTAATGATTTACGAGAGAAACTATCCTTAGTATATCCTTCTACTTCATAGTCCATGCAAAAAATACCACTACGCATCTCATGATCTGAATTAACTTACAATTTTTCCAATTGTATTTCCATAACTGGAATCCGAGCCTCTAAAAATGGGCTAACTCTAGTGTCTACACTCCCAACTGCCTCAACATGATGATCTACCTTAAGTGCCTCACATGGGTTTGAATAAGTCTTGTGTGAGAGTTCCTTTCTAAAATATGTGATCAAACCTCAAATGAACCATTGAGCATGCTTTGAATCGGTTTAATGTCATAAGATAACTTCAACAATGGTTTTGAATTGTGCATCATACTCCCTAACACTCTCAGCCATGCCCTTCTTGATTTCCTTTAGTGCACTTATTATTTTCTACTTAAACTTAGGTATGTGACACTCTTCTAAGAAAGCATCATGCAACGTGGTATAGTCTATACAAGTCTGGTTTGGATCATATTTAATGTACCAACTATATGTGCTCCCTTACAATGTGGTAGAAAATTGACTTTCCTTACGTTATGGAGTTGTAATCCCCTTATCGTGCCATAGTATTTGACAAATGTGCATTTTCTCAAGTGCATATTAAATTCCTCTTTACTTTGGGAGATGAAGGGAAATCTCAAAATATAATTGTTGGGGTTGGTGTGGACCATGCCCACTAGATTCGAACTTGTATTACCTCATATGTTCCCTCTTCATCCATAAGTACCAGACCCAATAGATCCTGAGTGAACCGATCCTCCTGATCCTCCCCCTGTAGTGAGAAACATACAAGAGGATACACTACATTTTGTTCCAATAGTTGTGCTAAACTGAACTCCCATAGTCTGTGAAGTTGTACTACTTCTATACGTAATACCAACATTCTATGTGCCCAGGTTCTATGCTGATGACACACTAGAAAATATATCTCCAACCAGACCTCCAAATAACAAAGACAACATGAGCACTTCCATAGATGAATGTGCTACCTAATTAACTCTTGAACTTAAGTGAGAACATGATATACATATCTCTACCAAAGTACCTATACTAGCCAGATTCTCAATAACTATCTCAGAACCGTAACACAATGTGCAAGCGCTAGGTCACCGGGTAGGATTAGATGTGTACCTATGGTTCTTAATATTTCCTCGAGATACACTCTCATTTGAAACTTAAGATGGTTCTATACCATGTTTACCTAAATGGGGAGTTCCCGATGTTCTAGTTCCACGTCTTCCATGTGAGTTGCAAATCCTTCATGAGCCATCTCTCTTGACAACACCATTCGTTCCACAATTTCATGTTACTTTGTCAAGTCCCTCTTGTGTGCTTCATTAAAATTAAGTTTCCTTTCTTCTCTTTTCCTTTCCACCACTAGGTCCACCATATTTCACCACACCTACTCCTTCCCCGTGCATGATGGGGTTTATCTAGCTATAGGATGTTTTTCCAAATCCAAGGTCATGATTAAGATTTTAATCACTAAAGGGATATAGTGTAAATAATATCCTCTAGGTTCATGCAAGAACTGAAACTCAACAACCTCTAGATAGGAATAAGTAAAAACCGTATAATCCAAAATTTATATATTCAAAACACCACTCCAACAATGATCTACAAGCGTGTCTAAATCGTATTAGCATCATGTAGATCCTGTAATTTCTCCTATGTCCAAACAAATGCATTATAACTCTAATTTCTCTTTGATGCATATGCTACCAACCACTCATACAACTCTATAGGGAAACATGAAAATAACGTCTCATAAAGCTCATGATACATATTTTGTTCAACCCACACGTGTGCATCAAATTCAGGTCTAATGTTAAATCTGTGAGAATACTCTTCCTCTATATTCTCTAACCAATCCTTAATGCTAGCCAAAGTCAACTGATATGTCTTCATCATATAAAAGACTTGAATACCTTGAAAATAGGTCTTGACAATGGATCCAAAATGTAGTATTTTATTTTTCCCAACAACCCAAGGTGGGATGACACATCACGTAGCCATAATTAAGCTCTCACTCAATGCACGCAAGGGTACCAGTCCCTCTTTTATGGAAGCTTTGTCAAGGAGTTAGCATGATGAGCACACATATAGATATATTCCAAATCCATAATAAAAATGCAGTAATAAACCATAAACAGATCTAGATCATATCCATAAGTAAGAATAAATTATACAAGAATCAAAATTAGGTTTACCATTCAAGAACCTATCAAAGATATGTCAAAAATCAATATCCAGCCACAAAGATCCATTGTATTGATTACTGTAGAAACACATAAGCTTAATACATACATAATAATGTCATAATAATTTATGTGCACTCATAAACCAATAACATAACTCTTACAAGACTGGGATGATTCCTAAACCATGCAAATCAATACATACATATACATATACATATATATATATATATATATATATATGGGGACTTTCATTTCACTACTCTTGCACTTTCCAAGATAGGATACATGCTAAGAATAGCTATGCATTGTTTACATGAACATCCAGAGAACATACATCTCTTCTAAGAATAGATCATCTATAGATAACTTCAGTTCTACCTCTATTATTAGCTCAAAGCACCACATGAGGCTTGTCCTTTTAATTGTCCCAAAATATCCTCACCGCTTCCATGTCTTCATACTTTAGTTCCAATTACTAGTTCCCTACTCCAAAAATAGACACCTCCTACATGGATTCTTCTCTTGTGTGTTTCCTATGCCATCTCTATACTTAGCATCATGCCCCAAAATTGGCTAAGTTTTTGTCTATCCATTTGTCTTCCCGTAGTAATTCATGTCCAACTTTACCACGTAAACCCTGTCCTCTTCACATGCACATCCCGATGCACGTTTCTTCCGTAATGCCTCCTATGCATGTAAACCTTTATTCTTGGGGAATTAGTCAAATTTTCATGGTCAACATCCAATATTGCAAAGTAAATGCTCACACCACAATATTGAATTAATGACCAAAGCACAACCATTAAGGATTGATCTAGTGTACTATATAGAGAAGCAATAAGCACAAAATTACAAAAATATAACTCATCAATCAACAATTTAACATACAAAACCCAAAACACATAAATAAAATCTCATAAGAGGACATATTTCATTCAGATATTGAATTTATTAACAAGGGAACATAAATAAAATTCTCTCAATGTTTGTCAATGGTTGTACATTGTAACCACCTTGACACAAAAGTTTGGGAAACCAAAATCCATATGTATTTCACAAAAGAAACATGTAGTCTTATAATTGTATCTCTCAAAATTTTCAGAAATATAAAAATTTAACCCCCCTTTGATATGAGGACAAGCCCCCATATTTATACAAATTTGGTGTGTTCTTACAATTCAATTTTTACCCCTAAAATAGTAAGTGAATCTCCACCTTGTTCATAAATAAATAGCTTTAATCAAAACGGGAATGTACTTTGTCTAATTAAAAATATATTATTTTATGTTAGTATTTTGGGATCAATTCCATGCCTTCACTGCCACATGTTGGTCTCTATTTGGCTATGGGGTCAAGATTTACCTACATGTATGATTCCCTAAATGTTTTTGTGTTATGTGGCTTTGCATGTAGATATGTTCCATTATGAAATGCAAGTCAATAAGACAATTCCATGCACCTTCACCTTGCCATACTATTATATTACTTGTACTTGCCACTACAAAATGTGAGTCAATGAGAAATGTCCATGCTAATCGCAATGTTAGACTATTATTTTACTTGTACTTGCCCCCATGAAACATGATCCAATGAGAAAACTCCACTCACTTTCACAACGCGATTGTTTGATAACCTTGATTAATCATCATGAAGTGTGAGAAAATGAGAAAGCTCCATGTTCCTCACAATGTCAGTCTGTTTAATAACCTTGACTGACCATCATGAAACATGAGCCAATAAGGAAGATCCACACTTACTTCGTAATTCAATTTCATTTACAAAAACCTTATTAGAGTGTGAAGCATAAACCAATGAGAAATCTCCATGATACTAGAAATGTTAGTCTTGTTAGAGTTAGAATCATAAACCAATGAGAAAGGTCCACACACCTTTATGGTTTCATAGTTTCAATTTCTCTTGATTTCATGTTCACCTTTCATTAGTTACGGGGTCGGGCCTATTTCTTCTTCTAGTTGAGAATGGCCATCCAGCCTCTGGATCATCCTTTGACAATAGCCTTGGAGGAACAAGATGAGGAAGATGACATTAATCTTGTGGAGTGTCTTACTAAATTGAAAGAGGGTAAGGGTACCCTCTGGGGGAATGAGAAAGATAAAGATAAAAATGAGGGAGGTGGTGGGGAAGCCAGTGCTTCCAGGAAGAATGAATGTGTGGGAGACCCCATTATTTTTGAAGAATGGAGTAGGAAGATGTTGTATTTAGAAGGGGTCCTAAAAGCCATGGAGGACACGAATGAGGGGAAAAGGGATTCCATCCTGAACATCATCAACATTTCAAAGAAGATGGTCACAGATCAGGTCTAGATAAAACATAGAATGAGGGAGCTAGAGATTCAGGTTAAAGTTCGATTGACAGAGTGGAGGAGATTGAAGGGGAAAAGAAAAGGAGGAGATTCAACCTTCACATAAGTAGCTCGAGGAGGAGTAGGTGTTGGATGGTACCGGGAATCCAGGGATGACCGCCGTTGGCCCAGGGCCTCTTATGGTTTTTTTTGTCGCAGAGGTTTTTGGTCTCTGAACTATGTGTGGACTACTGGCGAAATGTGGTGCCTTGTTGCTTCTTGGTATTTTTTGTCCTCTCTAGGGTCCAGATCCTGCAATGTAAGAGTTAAGCCTGTTTAACTCATCTTTCTGGGACCCCTTTCTGGGTTTTCTTTCTATTTTTTTCTATTTTACGTTCCTCTCTTTTATACTAGCCCTTTCAGGAGATGATCCTTGTTTTTTTCCTAATCTAATAAAAAATGGGGTCGAGCCTTCACATTGTGACTTCTATCTGGGAATACTTCAACACTGGATTCATAGAAATGTTTCCACATATCCACCTTTACTTTCCACACCACTCGGTCCATAAGCCTTATGAAACTCGGTTCATTCCATGGAATTTAGGTCCACTAGAGCCCATATGCTTTCCCCGCACCCGAATGGTGATGTGTTTCCACCATTGACCACCGACCTAATTGCATTGACTTTGTATGCCTTGCCAAGGACCAAAAATTGTATGAATTTGGTACAATCTATAGACTTGAAGTCCATGAAACATGAATGGATTAGAGAGGCCCAGAATCCCACCATGTGTCCTCTCCTTTACAAGTATTTGAATTACTTAGAAGTGCAGATATTTTTGACCATTTGAACATCTTATGATTTTTAAAATGGCTAAGTCCATTTTAAATTTGTCATTCGGTGTTAATTTCATGTTTTTACCTTTGCAAAAGATATAAACATATCCCAATCACCCACAAGTCAAGCTTTTATACTTTGATCAACCACTCCATTAACTAATCCCCAGAGAATTATTAAAGTGTAAGTCCTTCAACATTTCAATTGAATCCTTTCTTTTTATTTTGACAAGGCAAAAAATTTCTTACAAATTGATAATTATCCTTTACTCATATTAAACTTTGAAGCAAGGGGAAAAATATGAAACACATAAAATAGTTACATCTAAGAATATTCTAGAAAATACCATCTTACTCCGTGGTCCCGGATTGAGCACCAACAAATATGTACCACATGCGAGCCATCATATACCACCATGGACTCTGTTAAGATATCCAACTTGAAATAAATAATTTTCACTATTGCACCTTTCATTTCCTTTCCCTTCTTACACCTAATAACTATTGGACATAGTGGTCTATCATAATACACTCTCACATGCCTCATGAACATGATTGATCAAACAATAGTCAGCTATTGTTTCACTAGATTCTCAGAAAATTAATGAAATAGATAAGGGTAGTAGGAAAAGGAGGAATACTTGTTTATAATGTCAGTTGAAGGTTGTGTGTGTGTTATAATTTCCTGATCCAAGTTGATTACGAGAGCTCCCTTTTGGCTAGGAGGAACTACCTATAAATGCAAAATAATACCACCAAATAGAGTTAAACAAAAAAATGAGTGGACTGCCTAATGGAAGCTAGATCTGGGAAGCATGATGCTTCCTGAATAGGATGTCAATCCACTTTTATATAAAAATATTAATGTTATTTAAATTATACATGAAATAAATATCCTATTGGAATTGAAACGATTTAGGTATCTCATACAAAATAATAAGAAAGTTCATTCAAAAGGTTGTTTAAGGTCAAAATGAGACGTTTGACTGGCTGGTGTTGAGTTAAAATTCTAGTATAGGATCTAGGTAAGGTCTGGTAAGGGTTAGAAATGGTTCTGGGCTATTGGGAAGTGGGTATTAGCTCACTGGTTTGAGCTATATTGAGAGACACAATAAATAGTGTCACCAATAATAAGCCGATATCGGCTAGGTGAAGTGACCGACGCGCTGCTAACCGAAGTTGGTAGGGGAAATTATCAAAAAGTTTCTAGAGTTGGTTTTCTAGACTCCTTGTGATTACATAGAGGTTGGAAATGGTGAGAGTGGGGTCATAAAATGATTCTAAAGACTCAGAGGTGATCAAGAGAGGGTGAAAATAGGTGGAAATTTTAGGTATGATCAAGTGATGGGTTGATGGAAGGGAGGAAGTATATGGGTGTGGAGATAAATAAACTAGAGAGATGAATAAACAAATCTACACAAAGAAACTAGAGATTCAATGAAGAGATATTGAATACTTAATGCAAAATAGATTAGAGGATGTAGGTGATGAAGATGGTGATAATAAAGATCCAAAGAGAATATTTTTTATATTCATGCAATGCTATTTTAGACCTTCGTGCCTCTCTATTGTGGATACGTGCTCATGAAAAGGATGATGAATGGTGACCACTGTTAGTAGTGCTCCCGTGTGTCTTATTTTTCCTGAGTGCTAAAGAAATTCAAGTGTTCCAAGTCTCTGGAAGAAATGAGATCCTGAATAGATTGACCAACCTGGGAAAAGGATTTTGGAATGTTTTTAGCCTAACCAGAAATGGTTAGGTTAACGACGTTGGTCGAGATATAACCGACATTGGTTAAGGCGGGAATATCTAGGTTAGCCAAAAATAGCCGCTTTTTTGCTATTTTTTGCATGATATCCAACCTTCTACAGAGTCTCGAGTGATATATCATATCAAGATAAGTAGGAGTCCTTTTAGGTTTGTTAATAGGAGTTAAATCTAGGTTTAGACTAAGTCCTAGTTAGTTAGGATAGGTTTAGACTCGGTCTTAGGTCATTAATGAGGTTTTAGTAGGTCATTGAGTGAGGTGGCTAGGTGAGGTGGTTAAGTGAGGATATTAATTAATTTTCTTAAGATAATTAATTTAATTAACATGTGCACTATGGGATATGAATAGGTAGGATATGTTTAATTTAATTAACGGGGTTTAAATGGGGACTATGACCCAATTTTGGTGTCTACATTTTCCCCCTTTTTAACATAGCTTGTATTTGTAAGCGATGCTAACAAAAACATGATATTGGTGTTCAAAGTGTGAATGGAGGTTAGATTTCCCAACTAGGGTTGAAAGTGATATTTACCCAAGTGTGGGTGGAGGTGATCCCCACGAAACTAGGAACAAATGAGGTGTTAGATGGAGTCATTAAGTGGTTTGATAAATATCTAAGTGATGAAAGTGAAGGTAGGTGGGTTATAGGTAAGGGTATGGGCACCTTGGGTAATGGGTATTGGTCAAATAAGGTAATATGTAATGGAAATCAAACACATGCACACATATAGATTGCGACATGGTACCAGGAAGAAGAGCGTGCAAAATCTACATCATCCAAGGTCTATAGGTTTATTTAGACAAGGTTGAATTGATTAAGGTATCCAGGGTACATGATATGGTTTGTAAAAAAAAATTAGGTTAGGTGTAGGACCATTTAGGTATGATCTGGTACACCAAAGGTTTGGTCCGGATAAACAACACATCAATAGGCCAGGTAAGGTCATTAGGTTAAACCACATAGGTAACAACATCTCAAGGTATAACGAGTACGTAAGTTCAAAGGTCACAAAAGGTAGTTCTGGTCAAGGTATATAGGTCATGACATGGGTAAGGTTGAGGTATAGGTAAATAAAATGTCCCTAAACACATTTAAGGAAATGTATAGGTAATTTAGGCTTGTGGGTAGGGTGTAATAAGTGTTGGTAAGGCCAAAAGGTATTTGGCAGTAATGAGTGTAGGTCAAAATGGAAAAAATGGAGGTGAAATGGTACTTGGAATGTGATTGATGTTGGTTATAAGGGAACCAACATCGGTTTGATATGACCGACGCCCATCATGTCGATTTAGGTTTTAAAATAAGAAAAATTCCAAGTTTTATGAAGTCATTTTAACTTGTTGTCATTTGTGAAAATGGCAGAGAGGTTGTGCTTCCATGGAAAGTGACTTAGTGAAGTGCTGAGTTGAGTTGGCAAGCTACAAGTATGGGAGTGGGTATCAATAGGCAGTCCACAAGATCAAGCAGAGAACATTGATTGGTGGAGAGATTCAAGGTAGATTTCAGCATGAAAGAGGTAGGAAAGGGTTCGGTGGACCACCGACATAGTTAACAGATGATGTGCGATCAAGGAGACAACACCAAGATGAGGTAGGAGGAATTCTTCTTACTTGTTATTTGATTAAATTATGCTTTAAAATGAAGAAATTTGGGTGGGAATATGGATTTTTAAATGGGGGTGAAAATGGGTGAAATCGAGGTGGGAAATGGAAAATTAGATTAAATAAGGTGATAATTAAATTTAAGGTGAATTTGGGTGGGATGGGGTAGGTTTTAGGTGAGTTTTAAGTGATTTTTGTGTGAAATGGGATTTAGGAGGACAATTTTTAAGTTTTCACTTACATGATAGAGACTAACGCCTATCTAGGTTTGGTGACATCATTCGGCTTTGGCTGCCATTGGTCGTGCCTTAGGTGACCGACATCGATTAAATAGAATCGACGCCTGGGCTACACACCAATAAAACCGGTGACGGTCAAGGTGATTGCACTGTTAGGGTAAAGGAAGAATATGGATAAGAAGGGATAAGTATGAAAGGAAAATGGGTAAAGAAGGGGCAAGTAAAAAGTGTATGTAGAGGGATAAAGGTAAAATATAATTATTGGTGATATGGGATGGGTTGTATCATTCCCGGTTTTAAGACTTTAGAAACAAGGGTAAAAATATTTTACACAATGTTCACTGTTCTAAATAAAACATCATTTAGAACACACATTCCATGTCAATCAATCTCATAACGGATAACCATATGCAGTGTAAATGACTCAAGAAAACTACCGATCTCTCATTTCATGACTCGGTTTCTAACTGATATATCATGTTTGTTTTTTTAGTATGGAATAATTTATGTATACTACGTATACTTGGTTTTCTTACGCTATTCTGGGTATTGAGTAATATCTTTAAAGAACCTATCTGAATATTTGTTACTGATATTCATCGACATCATGTTTCTTTAAACTAGGTGACGTAGGATAACACAACCAGTAGCTTACGATATTTTGGCCAAAGATTTCCAACATATTGTTCATGTTACTATTCCTAGATGACATATTCGTCAAATCAAAATATGTCCTTCACCTCACTCTTCTATTATCTAGAATGGTCTTTCCTGACTTCTTAGTCCACTTGCCCAAGGTTTGATCCTAACCTAGGTTAGCAACATAATTTGTTATAGGGAGACACTCATGATGACTTAGGGTATGTGGGCATACTCAACCGGCCTAAGTCAATCGAATGTGCCTAGGTACTCTGAGTCATAGAAAGCTACTTCCTATTCAAATCATGCTACTAACTTGACCTAGAGAGAAACTAAGTTCAAGTCTAGATGTGTGTAGATCTAGATGAACAATTGCGGAAGGGTGTTTCCACATGTCAACTGCAACACTGTATCTTCAGAAGTCCTTAGTCTTCTCAAAGGTACAATCCTATAGTTGGTGTGTGCCAACATCTGTCAAAACTGCTTCATCACGATGTACATACCCCTAGGTGGTCATTAACACATAATTAAATTTGGATTAAGATTCAAATTACAACAACCTTGCAAAACCCTAAATCCAACATTCCTTAAGTTCTTCTTCCATATTTAATCTGATTAATATTAAGAACTTCATTAACTCATGATTTCTTTTATGTTCATTAACTTTGGCATAACAAGTAGTTATCCAAAAATAGGACAACAAACATCAAAAGGTTAATTTAATGTAACTTAGTTGTCCAAAGAAGGTGTATCATCCACATAGGTTCAGCTAGAGTAGACTTCATAGAAATTGAAGTACAATGATTAATGATCATAAACACCATTCCTTTTGTTTTTCATTCTTTTGAGAGAGGAAGAGTCTTCCTCTACATGATTAAGTGTTAGGGCTATCATACCCTTTTTATCTTTCACAATTCCTATAGTTTAATTGTATGTCCGTTACACATTCCATTATTATACTATAATTTTTTAGATAGAGAACGACATCTTATGCAACTTAGCAAGTTGCATCTTAGTAAGGGAGATTGAACTATTCCCTTCATCCAACTTATTAAATGATAACAATAATAAGTATACAAATAGATTATGAAGAATATCGACAAGATAGCATTCCAATTTCCTTCATACAAAGTACAAGAGAATTTACACAACAATTTGAAGTCAGTCTCCAAACTTTTCAATTCATCATGATAAAAATATACACTTTACAAGACTATGCATTTCAGGCATACTGCATGTCAAACAACATTAAGATCATAGAAGAATACAACTTTTCTTTTTCAATACAACTCATGAATGAATTGGAATTCTTTACAAAAGAGCCAGACTTTAAATCAGCCAATACATCATAAAAATTTTTGCCTTCTTTTATCACTTACGAAGTCCATCTCGTAAAAAATTCCTAGCACGGGTTAGTTCATTGAATCTGAGCATGATAAACAATAAGAATTAAAACAAAGTGCATTCCACTAATTGTTCCATTAAAACAACTCTACTTTAATGAAATAATTAATGTATCATACAAATAAGCATAAGTAGTAACAACCCTAAAAGAAGTACAATAATAAATCAGAATTCACTTTTAAGAAAAGAACATAATATAATCAGCAACTACTGCATTATATCATATAAGTATTGTCCCAAACAATTACTTATTTATATCAAACAACAACTCTTGACAATTTAATTATTTCATAATTCTTTCTGAATTTGAAATACAAAATTAACTTTACTACATAAACAAAAAGAGTTACTTCTAGAATCAAATACCTTCTTTTCGTTTTTACCAAGTTTCCAGAAATCATGTACAAACAAGTTCATTTCAGCATAGTACATATTTAGGATGATTCATCCAACAACTTAAATAAATAAGAAGAAGAATCAATACGGACTATCCACAACTCACCATTCTTCAAAGAGATAGAAATCAGGTTCAGAAAGTATATAACCGAATACCTACATAATCAGTATCAGTCAAGGAAACCAATAAAAAGATTCACCATTTAAGAGACAACAACCGTTAACAAGAATTTCCAATCCAATCCAAGAAGGAGAGAAACAAAATAGTCATCATCTTACTTGCAACCCTTATGTATTATTCTACATTATTGGAGATATCAGTCAGTGATTTGAAACCATACATTCCATAAAACAAAGTAAGACTTACAAAGGATTATTTCTTACTCATGTCCATCCAGAGAAGGATCATATTTACTATTGAGTGCATAGAGAGGAGTCCCTCGGAAAATTTTTTTCTAATAATGCATGACTCAGCCAATAAAAATAGTCAGACAAGAAATGATTACATTTTCCTTTCTACAGGATAGGCTCAACTGTACACTTCTTGAATCGAAAAGATAATTGATTCCATACAAAATAGCTGAGATCAAGAAAGATCAAATGGGAATGGTTTGGTTTTCCCCTAGTACCAAAAATGATAGTCCCAAAATTTTCTTAAACATTCTACTATTCCCAAGAACTTTCCACAGTCAACTAGTAACAAGTTAAGTTTAAACAACCACAAAGAAGTTTCCAGTTCTGGAGAGTGAGTTCTCATTACCTCATCCAAGATAAAAAGGACAAAGAATCGAACTTAAGAAGTCAAACAAGCCTAGGATGGTAAACACCCTAACAACTTGGAGAGAGAGAGTCGATCTATAGAGTAGTTCGAGAAAACAGAACTTCAACCATTGAACAAAACTTAACTTCCCAAAATTTAAAGGAAACTTCAATAGAAAGGAGCCGAACCGAGAACTTATTCACCACTATTTTATCAATTGAATTCCAAATCCCTTTTTAAACCCAGAAGTTCTTTCAAAAGTTCCAATAGAGAATACAAAACCAAACACAAAGTTTAATGTAAAACATTACTTCTATTTTCCTTACGAGCTCAAACCGTATCAGTAACATCAAATACCAATACTAACCCAGTTCATATACAAGTAGAAATTTAGGACGCATACAATTCCATAATCCACATTCATCTTTGTTTTAACACAAGTTTGAGTTCATACTTGTAGAGTAAAGTATACAATACAGTCCAAAGCAGAAGTACTAAATCTTCACAAAACAAGATATAGTTTAAAAGAGTATTCAACTCTCTTTTTAAAACCCAGAAATCCATTCAAAAGGTTCGATAGAGAATACAAAAACCCAACACTAAGTTTAAAGTCAAACATTGTTTCTATATTCCTCATGAATTTGAACTGTAGTAGTGATTCCAACTACAATAACTTACACAGCTCCATCAAAAACATAAATTTCAAGTTCATAATGAAGAACAAAGTATACAATACAGTCCTAAAACAGAAGTACTATATCTTCACAAAACAAGATACAATTTTATAAAAGGATATTCACCTATCTTTCAAAAAAATCAAAGATAGTCAGTTAAAATAACACAGGTACCTCAGAATAGAGGGAAACAAGATATCCTTAACACATTTTCACGCAAGTTCGAGTTCTTGGAATACATTAAATATATATCCATACAAACCGAAAGAGAAATAATACAACTTTTCAAACTCAAAGATGCATCAAAGAGAAGTATCCCTTTTTTCTTTCAATTTCTAAAGAGACTTCCAGTTCAAAATTCAAACCAAAAACCATTTACTTAAACTCTTTTATGAGCAGACAGTCTAGAATGCATATTTTAATCCAAACACAAAAGTCTCAAAGTTCTATCTACATTTTCACATTTAAACTTACTCAGAGAACACACAAGAACAACTTTATCATGCAATGGATTCATATCCAAAAATCACAGAGATTCCTTCAACATGAAAGTAAATAACCAGAAAAAAATAGATAACCATTTATCTCATGAGATCGAGTTATTTTAATGAAACATTTAGAGGAAAGCAAGAAATATTAATGGGTAGAGCCTATCATGCCTGATAGTTCTTCTGCCAATTTGAAGGAGACTTCCAGCCGA
Organism: Taxus wallichiana var. yunnanensis; assembly: GCA_018340775.1. Lineage (NCBI taxonomy): Eukaryota > Viridiplantae > Streptophyta > Pinopsida > Cupressales > Taxaceae > Taxus > Taxus wallichiana. The sequence continues at coordinate 5,245,040 of JADAXU010000059.1, read as the reverse complement.
GCTTCCAACTCTTCTTCTCCTCCAAGAAATATCAACAACTAAACATCTCTTTCCCCAATGCCTCATATACTTTCCTTGAATCGAAAATAGACCAGGGAAACCAAAAATAGCCACAAAGTGAAAATCAAACTACTGGTTCAAGAACTAGATAGCTCCATGCAGAGCAAAAATCACAAAGCATGCAAGACCAAACAACCCCCAAAAATCTATCCACATTGTTTCCAAGATGGTTTTCTCACAAAACTAGACTCATTAATGCCATTTACTCTCAAATTCCTGCCTATCTCTCCTTGCCACCGCCATCCAAAATTGGCGAGACCCAATTGAACTTTTACATGCATCACTAAACCTTAGTGATGCCTCCACGTAGGCTTCCTCCAAATTTCATGCCTCTAGCCTAATCTGGTAGTACACTATCACTTAATTCCCAAGATCAAATCACATTAATAGCTTAGGAACCATTACCTAGCTTCCCACTTGCCATACGACCCTTAGGTCCCCTTTCCATACTTCATTAGTTTAGGATAGATACCATTAGCTTAGGATAGACCATAGGCTAGTTTTAAAATATTTACCTTAGGTTATAAACATTACAATAGGTAAATAGTCATCTTAGGTTAGATCATAATTCATAACCAAATAGTATTAGGTATTAGGTTAGAAATAATCTAGCATCACCTTAGGTTATTTCCCCCTTATTCCAACTTAGTACAAACAACTTAGGTTAGGATGCCATCCCAAAAAAATAGACATAGGTAGCAGATAGGTATAAATACCTTAGTTTAGAATCCCGCTAGGATAGATCTCATAGGTCTAGGACTTAGTTTTTATTTTTTTTAATAGTCCTGACATAGGCCTCTTTTCACTTAATGTCATTAAGCATCTTGCTGAGATCAATCAAGAAGATCTGAGCACAAAACATACAACAGAAAGTGCATGCACGATCTTACAAGACAATAAAGAATTTGTAAACATACAAAATTTTAGTCTGTTATGTCTCTCAACCTCTGAATGTCAGTTTTTATTCAGATCAGGTAAGAAGATTTATAACATACCTTGGATCAATGGAATTGATCCAAGGATGTATTAATTAAAAAGAGATAAGTTTGCAACCATCATTACCAGATTACAACTCACCTATCAGAAGTGAAAATGGATTCTTGCAAGCAACAACATTTCAGCCTAACGAATCCAAGAGCAGAAATGATTTATCCATGGCAAGCATGATCTTCAAAAATCAAAGGAACACACCACATCAATAAAATCACATGTCAATGCTTGCAATGCAAAAGAGAAATATAACAGTTTGTCAAAGGTGTTACATGGGAAAGTAGGTGAATTGAACTAAGGGAATGGGTAATAAAGTTAAGGGTTGGTAGGCATGTAGGTGAATAAGGTATAGATGGTAAACATGATTGATGTGATTGGGTAGGGTTTGGTGTTAATAGGTAATTGGAGGTAGTTAGGTATTAATGATATTATGGTTTGTTGGATGCATGTTAAGGAGTAGTTGCAGATACAAGACAGAGTACCACCTTTGTTAGTACAAATGTGGTCCAACGTGATTATAGAGGAGTGGGATCATATGAATTATGTTGGATTGATTATGATCCGAAGCTATAGGCATATAGCCCAAGACCCCAGTTTGATGGTCACTCTCATCGACAAATGGGATTCAACAACCTACACTTTTCTTCTACCGACAGGTGAGATGACCGTCACCATAGAGGATGTGTACAAGATCCTGTGGCTATCGATTGTTGGGGATCTAGTGTATTCTATTTCATCAGAGGAATGAGTGGATCCGATAGTGGCTATGTTTGGGAGGTAATGTGTGAGCTGAGGTATCATACCGTGAGCCTTAGTTATGGAGACATGTATGCAGCCCATCCTCAGGAGATGAGGATGGTTGTATTGATGATGGAAGTGGTATCTTGCTTCTTTTTACAATATACTAAGGGTGAAAGATTACCACAATCACTAATGGGAGTGCTCCAGGATATGATGGAGGAGTAGATCTATTTTTCCTAGGCACCAACATTCTTAGTGCAACTATATAGGGAGCTATTAGCCTATGGGATATTGCAGAGATTTAGTTTGTGATGTACCTTTTTACTACATTGCTAGCATATGAGCATATCATGTGCATGCACCTAGTTGGTTTTTTGGGATATGATTGGTTTGGGGTGGATTGCTCAAAGTTAGATACAGGTGATTGGTACCAAATGGTGGGCAACATAGGGTGGCTAGTGCTACATATCATGTTTTATATTATAAGCGGTTCTTTGAGGGACTTTCAGGGGTTGATATTGTGTGGATTCCCTACATTAGCTACCCCTCATACAGGGGCATGATGGAGGATTTATACAATCTTCAGCTACTAAGGTGGATACATGGGTAGCATGCTAGTGAGCACGAGATGATACATTTAGACGGGTGAGATGATAGTTTGGGCTGCTACAGGATGTGCCTCCACCTTTCCCACAATATTGGAGAGATGACGTGGAGAGACCCATGTCTCTACCATGTTCGAGTGTGCCGACATGGTAGGAGGAGAATCTAGTGGATAGGTGGATTTATAACGCTTAATTCACCGACGGTTATAGACAATGGTGGGTGGCACAATGATAGGAGGCACTACCGAGACTAGGGCAGCCCGATCTTGCTACCATGACAGTACAGAGAGATGCCCTATAAGGGTAGGTGGCCACCCTTCAGACATAGCTCACATGTGTGCAGCGTCATTTGACAATAACTCATGCATAGGTGGCTACCTAGTAGGCCCAGGTGATAGCCTTATAGGCTCAGCTAGCCTAGGTATAGGTGCCTACATAAGGCAGTGATGGGGATGGAGTATAGGTAGCCACCTTACAAGTGTAGGTAGCAGGTTTGTAAGGTTAGTTTTCCACTACAACGGTATAGTTTGTGGCCTTACAGGCCCAAGTTAAAGCACATGGACCTACATAGGCTTAGGGAAAGGGTCTCGTACTATAAGAAACAATGGCTAGACACGGTCCCATGGTACATGGAGGAGGATAGGGATCATAGTTACATGGACCTAGGCTAGGATTAACAGGATAGGGAACACAAGCTGTATTGAGACCTATGGCACCACCTCAAATGGAGACTATGGAGAGGTTCAGGGATTCCCTAAACAAGGCACATTACAATAAGGATCACTTGATTATTTTTTAGGATATATGTAGCTTCTTATGCTATGTATAGATCCCAGCAAGGTATGAGTGAGAGGATGAGATCCTGCATTCATAGTTCAGAGAGTACAGGGGGCCAGTGATCCCAGAGATAGGGGAAGAGAGAGGCTACTAGTTCACGTAGACGAGGCCAGGTTGAGGGCTAGGTGGAGATTAGACTAAGACCCCTAGAGTGTGGAGATATGTTTGCAGGGAAACAAACAGGTTGGGAGAAGGAGATATGTGAGACTATCATGGATGATATGAGATGGGGTGATGAGTAGCCACTTGGTATGATTATTGTTTTTGATATTTTGATATATATATACCAACCCGCGTGCAAAGATAGTGAGGATGTATATGAGAGTTTTGTGATTTTGATTTTTATACTAGCCTACATGCCAAAGAGAGTGAGGTCGTATCTAAGTGATTTTAGGTACATGTATGTATTTTTATCTATGTATATGTGTATTGATGCAACAAATAATTCCATTTATATAGATGACGATGTGTATTACATGGATGATGTAACTATGTTTTAATTTCCATATGTATTGTGTATTGATGGAAACTAGGTGAATTAGGCATGATTGAGTCGCATTTAGGTTACTTGGGCATGGTTGAACTTAGGTCATTTAGGCATGGTTGAGTCAGGTATAGGCATGGTGGAGTCTAGGTGATTTAGGCATGGTGGGGTCTAGGTCATTTAGGCATGATTGAGTTAGGTCAGTTAGGCATGATTGAGTCTAGGTCATTTAGGCATGATTGAGTTAGGTCAGCTAGGCATGGTGGAGTTTCAGTCAGTTAGGCATGGTGGAGTTTTAGGTCAGTTAGGCATGATTTGGTCATGTTGTTGGGTTTGATTTAATTTCCATGTTATTGGTAGTATGGAAAATAAATGATGATGTATATTTATGTTATGGTTTAAACTTCCAAATATTTGATATCATGGAATGGTGAACTGATTGATGTATGATGTGATGAAATGGTAGGTATGCATGTTTGTATTAATTTCCAAGTGTTGTAGAAAATGGAAACTAAGGTAGAATGTGAATAAGAAAATGGAAGAAAATAGGTTAGGGTAAAGAGTGGTTGAGCTAACCTCCAAGGGCCCCATGCCCTGGAGTGTTTCCTACCTAGCCCCAATGAAAAGGGGGCCTCGTGCCGATGTAGTTCTCCCATAAGCTAGGGAATAAAATGATGAGGTATAGGGATGGGTTGGTAGATTGTAGGCATGATTCAATCTAGGTCACTTAGGCATGGTTGAATGTAGGTCATTTAGGAATGATTGAATTGAGGTCATTTAGGTATGGTTTATTTTAGGTCGATTAGGCATGATTGAATTGAGGTCAATTATGTATGGTTGAATTTAGGTTATTTAGGTATGGTTAAATTGAGGTAATTTAGGTATGGTTGAATCTAGGAAATTTAGGCATGGTTGAGGTTAGCTCAATTAGGCATGGTGATGTTGGTGAAAGAGGAATTCTTAAAATGTAGGTGTTGATGGTATGGTCTTGTATAGGAAAATCAACAAGTAATGAAGAAGGTGAAGGGTAAGAGGTGACCAAAATATCCACCTAATTGGTAAGAACTATAACAAGTCTACCATATCGAAGATTTTCTTATGAATGTAAGACCATAAAGGAGTTGCATAATTGATGATTCTAAGGGTGAAAAATTCACATGATCATGAAATGTCTCATTTACGGCACGTCCTTGTGCGGGCGAGGAAATTAGGGTAAAAAGGTAATGAGGTGAAAATAGTTTGGTTTTAGTGAAACTGGTGTGAGACAACATGCCTATTTGGAAAGAGACCCAAGATCAAAATAGGCAAGTCCATGATGAAAAAGTTATCTTTTTCTTTTTGCTTTTGTTTTTGTTTTGACAAACTGATCGATGCAAGAAGTCTATATGGGATGAGTGTATTTTCTCCATGAGGTATTCATGAAGTGATTGATGTGGGAAGCTTCAGAATATTTAATTTTATTGTTTACAAGAATATTATTCTTATTATGATAGACTATGTACAATATGATGAGCTTTCTATAGTTTCCTTCGAGGGAGTAGTCTATTTATAACAAAGTGAGATAGAAATCATATATGTCCTAGACTTCAAGAGATAGAACACCCGTTGTTATCTTGTATACTAGAGAGAAATACATGGAAGTAGTTGAAGTATAAATACTATTGCAATAAGGCCATAAGGAAAAAAAAATGTGCATATGCCAATCCTTTCTAGTATCGTCAACAACTTTCATAAGAATTTTTTTTAAGGTTTTGTTGGTTGATTCTTCTTGGCCATTTGTTTGAGGGTAGTAAGGTGAGGAAAAAATAAGTTGAATGTTGAAGGCGTCATATAGTTTCTATAGGGTTTTATTTTTAAATTGTTTTCCATTATCAGTGATGAGACGATTAGGAACACAAAAGTGAAAAATGATGTGATGGTTGATGAATTCACATATTTTCTCATCTTTTGTATAAATAAGACATATGTCTTCTAACCAGATTAGTGTAGTATTTAGTAGCGGAAATAATCCATTGATGATGTTTGGAAGAATGAGGATTGATCTCGTCGACAAGATCCAAACCCCATTGAGAGAAAGGCCAAAGGTATCGTGCGACTTGTAAGGCATGACTAGGTGTGTGATGAATATTAGCATGTTTTTGGAGATTCACACAACATTTTACATAATCAAAAAATAATAATTTAAGGTAGGAAAATAATATCCTGTGGAGAATTCATTTAACGATACCTAAACCATCAAGTGACCTCCACAATTTCTCGTCGTGAACTTCTTTGATGGTGTAGGGAACTTCAGAACTTGTAAGTTATCATAAGAGGATACTGTCAAAGCCATATTTATAAACAATTCCACCCATGATGACATAGCTAGAGACACTTTTGAGAAAGGCTCGTTGTCCATTGCGAGTAAGGTCTGGAGGTATAATTGAAAGGGAAAGGTAGTCAACAAACTGCTTATACTAAAGGTCACGTGGGCCAAGTTCAATGGTTTCGACAAGGTTGGCATCTCAAAATAGAGAAGAAGGTAATTGTAACCTCTGTAATGTGACAAATATTTTTGAGTCTGAAGGTGAAGTAGGTATTTGAGAAGCAAGACAGACCATGGTATCCACAAATTTATTACTAGAAGGCGGGGTGGTTTGAAGTTCATAATGGTCAAAGGTAGTCAAAAGTATGTCAACATGATTCTTATACTTTTGAAGTATTTTGTTACGACAACTGTTATATACCACTAACTTGGTTTTTAACCACTAAGAATCATCAAATATTTTAATTGACTTAACGTCTAAGGAAATGGTGGTTTGAAGGCCTAATATGAGTGCTTCATATTTTGCATTATTGATAGTACAATCAAAATCTAATTTGAAAGATAATGGCATAGGCTCACTATCAAGAGGAATGAGAATAAATCTTGTACCACCACCATGATGACATTTGGAACCATCGAAGAATAAGGTCATCTAGTAAATGGTATCATCCAAAGAGAGGGTAGCGATGGATTCATTAGGGAAATCAAAGTTAGAGGATTGATTTCTAGAGAGAGGTGCATCTATAAGTTAGTCAGCGATGGTTTGTCCTTTGAAATATTTTTGATGGATGAATTCAATTTCTAGGTTTGTAAGAAGCATGAGCCAATGTGCAACATGTTGATGTTGGTAGGGTTTAGTGTACATGTAATGTAAGGGGTCAATATTGGTGATAAAAAAGGTTTTGTGGTTAAGTAGGTAATGAAAGAGTTTAGTGGCGATAAAAACTAAGGCTAAATAGAATATTTTGGCATGGGTGTATCTAGTTTCATAGTACAAAAGAGTACATCTTATATGATAAACCATTTACTCCCTATGTTTCTCATCACGATGAGAGAGCATGACACCCAAGGAATGATCAATATCAGAAATGTAAAGGTAAAATGGTTGGTCATCCTTAGCAGGAATGAGCACAGGTGGTTGGAGGAGACATTTTTTTAAGGATTCAAAAGATTTTTGGCATTCACTTTCCCATTTGAAAGAGCCATCCTTTTTGAGGAGATGATGAAATGGATGGAAATGGTCAGAAAGATGTGAAATCAAGTGATAAATAGATTGCAACTTTCCTTGTAAACTACAAAGTTGATGAAGGTTAGTAGATGGAGGAATTTAGAGAATAGCCTTGATTTTAGTAGGATCAACTTATATTCCACACAAATAAATGATAAAACCAAGGATCTTTCCAAAGAGAACAATGAAGACACACTTCTTAGGTTGAAGGTAAACACAATACTTGATGAGAGAGTCGAAGATGACCTTTAAGGACCATAAGGTGTATTTCTCGATGTTTAGATTTGGCAAGGAGATCATCAACATAATCTTCCAATATGTGATGCATGATGTCATGAAAGATATAACTCATAGCTCGCTGATATGTATCAGCAACGGTCTTAAGGCCAAAGTGCATGAATTGATAGCAGAAGGTCCCACAAGGAGTAATAAAATTAGTTTTGTGTTGATCTTCCAGGGAGATTAATATTTAGTTATAACCCAAGAAACCATCCATGAGTGATATAATCTCATGTTCGATGGTAAGATCAACTATTTGGTCAATACTAGGTAGAGGAAAGTCATCTTTAGGGAAAGCTAAGTTAAGGTCATGGAAATCCATGCAAATGCGGAGTCCCCTATCACTTTTGTGACAAGAACAATATTAGAGATCCATTAGGGATAATCAATGGGTAGGATGAAGGAAACTAAAAGAAGGCATTGGAGTTCTTTTACAAGAAGGGCAATGCGAGGATGCATTTTCCACAACTTCTATTTTACAAGTTTGGCTTCAGGAATAGTTACGATATTGTGGACCACAATGTTTGGGTCAATACCAGGCATATCATCAGTAGGACCAAGAAAAATAATTTCTATGATCTCAGAGGAATGAGGTAAAAGCTTCCTACTCAGAGTATCTAAAGATTGGCCTATCTTTAGAATGTGTGGGTCGTCCTAAGTGTTAATATTGATTTCGATGGTCGATTCATTTAACATGGTTTGTGTCTCAGAAGGTAATGATTGATGAATATAATAATCATCCGTATGTAGGTGAGTGAGAATAGATTCATTTTCCTCACATTCAATGACATTAATAGAAGGTGTATCATCATGAATCATGTGAAGATACATGAAGGGAAGAGAAGAGGTATCCTCACCATCTCGTTGATAAGTCAAAGGTCATAGAAAATGGCGTTCATGAAATTTTTTTTTAGGAGGAATGGATTCTAGATCCATAGACTACATAGGTGAAGGTGGTGAAGTTGGTAAATGTGGCAAAGGAAGGTTTTCATCCTCAATGAGTTCAACGTAGGCTTTCTTGGAAGATGGTTCAACAAAGCCAATACCACTATGGTCTTTGTGTTTACGAGTGGTAAACGAGATGATAGTATGGTGGCCCTGTTCATAAAACCCAAAGAAAATCATTTCCATGCATAATGATGAAGAAAATTGTGGGTGAAGTGGTGGTTGGTGAGAGATTTGAGGTCGATTAAAATGGTTATGTTTGGAAAGGTGGTTTGGGTGAGTAGGTAGAAGTATCAAGTCCCATGTATGTTAAGTTAGTACGAAGGTGGGGAGCACTATAAGGTAAAACCTTGCCTATTTGGTTATCATAGTGAGGATGTTGGCATAGGTTATTATACTCTTGAGGAGTAACGAATGTGTTGATGTTGTACAAGCAAAGTACTCCCCTAGAGTGAGGCGTTGAAAAACATCTTCTAAGGGTTTGGTAGTAGATATGTGGGTAGTGGGAATGGATGAATCATTGGAAGAAGAAATATTTATTGGTTGAGAAGTAGATGGGCTAGTAGATGGGTCGAATACAAAGGCTACAATGGTAGTGGGAATAGAGGAATTAGGTGTGGGAGAGGTAGCGGCAACATTGGTGGATGAGACTATGGGTGAAGGAGAAGTGGCAACAGTGGTAGATACCTTAACTGGTGCAAGGACATCATTGGGTCGGTCAACATGTTATAGATTTTGAATGGTGATGGGTTGGTTGTAATTGTATAGTTATGTCCTTCATGTTCAAATTTTACATAGCGATGTAAGGTTGAAGGAACACAATCCATGACATAGATCTAAGGTCGACCAAGCAACAAGTTATACTAGAATTCCCCCTCTAAGACATATAACAATTCCGGAATAGTACGGGGCCCACATGAACATGGATAATAATGGTGCCAAGGGTGGAAGTGATGACATCATTGAATGAACGCAACATAATTGGGTTATTATGCATGTAATTAGCAAGGATGCACATTTGGTTGTATGCATGGGAGGATATGATGTTCATTCCGCACCACCATCAATCATAACGCATCAAATTTGTATATTATCAATATAAACAGAAATGAAAAGGGTGGGATCAGGATCATTTGATTGGAGAGGTACAATCTTTTCGTCAGAGAAACTGAGGGTGGCTACTTGGTGAGTAGTGGTAGGTATAGAGGAAGGGGATTAATTGGTGAGGTAGGCCACATGGTGAGGGGTGATAATGGAGGCCACAGGGATCAAGTTGTTAGGTAAAACCTCGATGGATTGTAGAACCTCCATGAGGGCCTTGTCGATGGGATTCAGAAGTTTGGACAAGGTCATAGAAATACATTTTTAGAGGGGATTGGTGCAATTGTTTTATCATTTTATGATTGGTGACCTCATTAGAAATAGGGTATGTGGGTCCCCGAATGGTAATTATTGGTGTGGGTGTAGATGGTATATTGGGCACAGGATTGGTGGATGGGCTAGTTTCTTTCTCCTTTCCTTTATCTTTCTAGGTGTGAGTGGAAATGCTAACCATATTAATATGGGGTGAGGGATCAGCTGAGTCATGATAACAGTCATGAAAAGACAAGAAATAGAATGATGAGGGCATATACTAGTGTTGTGTAAAGAAAGTAGTGCATTGGAATTTAGGCAGAGGTTTGGCTAAATCTCTTATGCAGACCATGTTGATCTCAAATTTTGGAGGAGGATAAATGGGTTGTGGAGGTTGTGATGCATGCCACCGGATAGGTAAGGGATCGGGGTGTGTAGTGATAGGTGAAGATAGAACCAAGTCCTTGTCTTGAAGATCATCATCACAAAGTTTTTTTCAGACGGAAAAGTTGGAGAAGAATGATTTTTAGATCCTTACAATTTTCTACATCATGTCCTAACACACGATGGTAGGCAAAAATTTAAGTATTGTCAAATTGTTTTGGTTTGGGTTTGAGTGGATCGTAATGTCTAATTGGTGGTAATGTGATGATGGAGGTCTCTAAAAGGTTAGCTAGAATGTTGGTATAAGACCCTGCCAATGGATCACAATGTGAGGTGAGTGTGGGTCTGGATTGAAGTGTGGGTGATTGTGATGTGTGAGGTGCTACAGGAGGTGGAATTGGAGGTGGGATAGGTTTGACCACCAGTTTGGTAGGTGGTACTATTTTAGGCTTGGGTTGTACCTTCTTTGGTAAAGGTGTAGTAAATGAACTAGTGATAGGAGGTTTTGTAGGCCTAAATACCTCTTTGGAGGGTAGTGGGTTTTTCAATTTTCCTTACTCCTTCTGGGGTAAAGGTGAAGGAAGATTATGTGATGTAGAAGGGAAAGTAGATGGTGGAAGAGGACGAGTTAACCAAGGTGATAAAGAAGGCACGATGAAGGTTACTAGTAGAGGTAAGGTGGAAGGTATGGTTTAAAGAGAAGGAAATCTCATAGGTACTAATGGGGTTACCGTAAGTGGTGGGGAAATAGGCGAAGAAAGATGAGGGTAACGAAAAGCTTTACATTATGCATGTAAGGTGGGTGTGATAAAATATCGTAATGAATAAGAGAGATGTTGTGATTTTGGTTTGTCTTAGATAGGAGGTTTCTTGGCCAAGGTTGACTAGTGAGGTCTAAGGAAGGAGGGTAGTGGTGAAGGTGACAAAGGGGTAGTAAGAAAACTGGTGTATGTGGCCTATAAGGTTGGGTATTCCTTTTAGGTGGAGGAATAGTTTTTGCACGAGGTTTTGAAGATGTGGTTGAGTGCAATTTGGCCGGAGGGTGGAATAGGATTAATGTCGCATGACACCCAATGTGGTGATGGCTCGGATGTAAGGAAAGGTGTAGATACATGTAGGTTCTTAGGTACAGGAACTAGTTTGGTTGTTGGTTAAGGTTTGGATTTAGGCGAGGTGATGAAGAAGATCCTATTTCCATAAGCATGGTCATGCTTTATTTTTTTCTCTAAAATATCTTTGGATAAATTGTGAAAGTATCAACAAGTGATATTTGAATTTATGTTGAAAAGGGGAGCTGAAGATGTCCCCAAAGCATTTAATTATCAATGTAATCAAAGAGGTTAGCTAGGCATGAAAACATAATTTTTGTAAGAGATGAATTTGGTTTAGTATCAATTCATGTAAAATATTTCTGCGAGATAGGAACTGGTTGGCTTCGGATTTTATGGGTAAGAGATCCGAGAGAAGATTAATTAGATCCTAGAAGGCTAATGGGGAATTGTCACCAATAGGAAATGGTGCTTCTAAAGAATCCCTTATGATTAGGGAAGATGGTATGTGGGATGAGGTAGGTTCATCTTACGATGGAGAGGAAGGTGACCATCACTCTCCCATGGGTAGGAGAGTTAAAACCACAGGTTGTTCATTAGGTTGTGAGGTGGGTGGTGAAACAATATTGGTAGTTATTATGGTCTCATTTGTGGGTGAAGGTGGATATGAAGGGTAATCATCTTTAGGTGTAGGAATAGATGAAATAGGCTCCTCTATTGTAAAGGAGCTCATTTTAGGATCTCCTTGATGGAGGGGATAAGAAGAAATTGAGGAAGGGACAGTATGGTGTCAAAAAAAACATGGACCTCACAGACATTACTGTCATTAGTTGAAGGTTCACCGGTTTGGTTAGATGACAAGGTTTGATTAGAAATGGCTTTTTGAAGATATGAAAATTATGATTGACCAAAGTGTTCGCGTTGTCGAAGACAAGATCATTGTTATCTAATATTTCCTGGATGATGTTTTTGAAGGTGATAAAATTACCAATTTTATGACCTTTTATGTTATGATAGTTGTAATAGTCTTGTTCCTTGTACCATGAAGGCATAGGATGAGTAGGGTCAAAACCAATATGTGGTTTGATCGGTGGTAGAGGAATTCCTTTGGATTTTAGAAGTTTTTCTAATACTAAATAATAAGGCTCCTCAATTAGAGTGTACTTTCATTGCTCTCTCCTGAACTAGAAATTTTTAAGGAGAGAAAGGTTGGAAGAAGGTTTCGATTGATTATATGGGTGAGATGGGCCATATTTTAAAACTACCACGTTGGTGGATCCTTTTTCTTTGGAATAGTTATTTTGTGGTTTTGAAGAGGAAGAAGCATCATTGGATTTGAATGCAACATTTTTGTTACACAATTGAATTTTCTTCTCTTCTATGACACAAATTTCAAGATTTCTAGCCATATTGAATGCTTCATCAAAGTTACAGAAGGTTTCAACTTAGAGAGTTGGTGAGATGTTCCTGGCACAAGCCCTAGTGAACAACTCTATAAGCTTAGTTCAAGGTAGCTGAAATGTAAGTTGGTTGATGAGGCTCGCCAATGAGTGACAAAATATTTGATATACTCATTGTCATATTGTCGTGTTGACTACAAGTCGGTCATGGTGACCTTCTTGATGATATTGATGGAAAAATGGTCCAGGAAGGCTTAAGCCACTTGGTTAAATGAGTAAATAGAATGTCGAGGTAAACCACTATACAAATCTAATGTGGGTCCCATTAAGGACATGGGGAATGTCCACAGGAGGAGAGCATCATCATGAGTGATTAGATAACACCCATATTTCAAAGATGACTAGTGTTGTTATGAATCCTCTTAACTATTGAATTTGGGCATCTCCCAATGTCTAGGATATGGATAAATAGGAATAGACATATGAATGCGCTCATTGTAGATTTAATCATAAGTTAAAGAGTTGCAAGAGCTAGAAACTGATGTTTCCAATGTTTACATATTTTCCATCATCATTTTAATAAGGTCATTGGTAGGTTGTGATGATTGGGCACCCCGGCAAGATAAGGGGGTTGATGATGAATGTATGATGTGGACATCATTCTAGTATATGGTGGTGCTGAGTACAAGAACTACGGGGGGGAATAGATGTATCTGGAAAATATCCTGAATAGGTGATAAACGAGATAGGTTGTTTTTGGTGATATGTGTAAGTAGGTGGGGTGGATGTAGCGATCCTTATAGTGATTAGAGGTAAAGAATGCAGGATGGAGAGGAAGATGTTTTAGAATGGGGTATGGGTTTCTGACACCATGGGTGGCTATGATGTAATAGGTATATACGAGGTGGTAGGTATAGATGGGGCTATGCTCAATGTGGCTGATGAAGGAATGGTTTAAACCATGAGAGAAACTGATGTGAAAAGTGTGGTTGATGTTATAGGTGCCACAGATATTGATGATGTGGGGTCAAGTTGGGATACTACAGGTGGTAAGGTGGAAGAAGGTAACACTAAGCTAGTGGTAGCTTCCGCAGAAGTGGGGGCGAGGGTAGGAGGAATGGACATAGGCATGTCGTATACCAACTATCCTGATGAATCACAAGTAAATGAATGGGTAAGATAATGTTGTAAGGAAACGAGGTTGTGGTCAAGGAGTATTTCAAACTCTTTATCACTTGTATTGATGATAATGGGTTGAGTAGGATCAATAGGTGACAGGATGGAAGGTTGTCATGGGCTAGGTGAGAGAGGCTAAAGGCTTGCATGGAATATAAGGGAATTGGATTTACTACAAGTCAAAACCATGTGAGTTGGTGTAGGCTTGGTAATTTGTTCTCTGTAAATGACATAGAAAAATAGAAGAAATAGAGAAAAATAGTTCTAGGGGATAAGAACAGGTCATTGTTTTAATTAAAATTAAAACATAAGAATTGATGACAGATTGGGATAACTGATGATGTTGATAGGAGACCAATTGTAGTTAGGTTAACCAATATTGGTTACTATAAGAAATAATTTTTTTGCAAATGGGGCAATAACTGATGAAAATGAGACAAAACTAGATCTGAAAGTGATTTAAAAGATCCAGGGGTATGATGATATGTCTGAGGAACTTTAGAAAGAACATAAAATGTGGTAAGTGTTGTTTTTGGTAAAATGACCAAAAACAAGATAACTGAAAATGGTTAGGTAAACCGATTGATCGTGAGTAAACTAATGCCGGTTGTTAGACCGATGCCGCTTCTTGTGAAATTTGAATAGATGGAGAAAATTGATTGTTTTGACTTAGATCAGATAAACTATCAACCCAGAAACTTGAGTATGATAGTGATGGACCCTAATACACCTAGAAAAATTTAGAATACACCAATTATAATTATGGGGTGTGAAAGGAAGAAGATAATGGAGAATGCATCCTCACAACTCAAAACAAAAATCAAGAAAAAAATAATAAACACAAAATCCTCTGGGTGAATTTAATGTTTTAGCTTATGTTATTTAAGACTGAATCATGAACAAAACAAATTTTTTGGTTTAATAGAAGGTGTCCTATGAAAATCCAAGATCTAAGGGTGGTTTCAGGTAATGTTTTGGCATGGGTGGTCCTTTTTATGAGATAATGATTGACAGAGAAATCAATTGGGTACCCACTTCCAATCCTTTGATTGTGTGATTCTTGACAACTTCTTCTAGATAGGGGGATGTTTAAGAAGATGTGTAAATTATGTAAGTGGCTTGGTATAGAGAGAGAGAGTGTGTAAGTGAACTATGATTAAATTAGTCAACCATCAACTTGGGCATGAATTCCAGTGTATAGGTTGCCTTCAATTTTAATGTGAGCTAAAATGCAAACATAGAAGTATGAAATGCAAGTATTTTAAAACCCAAATCGAAATGTGATATTCGATGTAAAAAAGAGTGAATAGGAAAGAATATGACTTTCACTAATGCAAATGCAAGAAAAGAAAGAAAGATTCTTTTTAGTCCCATAAAAATGTCACTGAGACAAGTAGAAGAGAAGAGAATATTCCTAGGGAGAGAATTTAATGTTAACTTCCTTTTGAAAAGAAAAAACATACAATGGTTCCCTAAGAATGAATAAATGCAAGGAACCTCGGATGGGTCCCACCGGGCATGCCAAAATGTTTCACCGGATTCTTAGTAAATTAATGAAATAGATAAGGGTAGTAGGCCAAGGAGGAATACCTGTTTATAATGTTGGTTGAAGGTTGTGTGCGTGTTTTGATTTTCTGATCCAAGTTTATTGCGAGAGATCCATTTTGGCTAGGAGGAACTACCTATAAATGTAAAACAATACCACCAAATAGAGTTAAACAAAACAATGAGTGGACTTCCTAGCAGAAGCTAGATTTGGGAAGCGTGATACTTCCTAAACAGTCATCAATCCACTTTTATATAACAATATTAATTCTAGTTAAATCATACTTGAAATAAATATCTTATTGGAATTGAAACGATTTAGGTATATCATAAAAAACAATAAGAAAGGTCATTCAAAAGGGTTTTTAAGGTCAAAATGGGAGGTTAACTAGCTAGTGTTGAGTTACATCTCTGGTATAGGCACTGGGTAAGGTCTGGTAAGGATTAGAAATGGTTCTGGATGTTGGGAAATGGGTATTATCTCACTGGTCTAAGCTATATTGATAGACACAATAACTAGTGTTGGTCGACCGATCGATGTCGGTTAGGCGGAGTGACCAAAATAGTTGGCTAACTGGCATTGGTAGGGGAAATTATCAAAACGTTGATAGATCTGGTATTCTAGACTCCTATGATTGCACAAAGGTTAGACATGGTGAGAGTGGGGTCGTAAAATGATTACAAAGACTCAAATGTTATCGGAGAGGGTAAACATGGGTGGAAAGTATGGGTATGATCGGTGATGGGTTGATGGAAGGGAGGAACTATAAGATAAGATAGAGATGAATAAACAAATATACACAAAGAAACTATAAATTTAATGAGGATATGTTGAATACTTATTGGAAAATAGATTGGAGGATCTAGATGATGAATAAAGTGACAAGAAAGATCCGGATAGAAGAGCCATTATATTCATCTCATGATAGTTCGACCTTTGTGCCTATCTATTGTGAATTAATGCTCATGAAAATCATGATGAATGGTGACCAAGTGTTAGTAGTGCTCCCATGTGTCTTCTTTTTCCTGAGTGCTAAAGAAATTCAAGTGCTCCAAGTCTCTGGAAGAAATGATATCCTCAATAGATTGACCAACCTAGGTAAAG
Source organism: Taxus wallichiana var. yunnanensis (assembly GCA_018340775.1). Taxonomy (NCBI): domain Eukaryota; kingdom Viridiplantae; phylum Streptophyta; class Pinopsida; order Cupressales; family Taxaceae; genus Taxus; species Taxus wallichiana. The sequence goes on along the minus strand of JADAXU010000059.1, from coordinate 5,228,554 downwards.
GATTTTGGAAAATTATTTAACCTAATCAGCAATAGTTAGGTGATCAACATCTCATTGAAATATAACTGACATCATTCAAGGTAGAAGTATCTAGGTTGGCCAAAAATAGCCAGATTGTTGCTATTTTTGGCGTGATCTCCAACCTTCTATCAAGTCTCGAGTGATAGATCATAGAAAGATAAGTAAGAGTCCTTTTAGGTTTGTTAATAAGAGTTAAGTCTAGGTTTAGACTAATTCCTAGTTAGTTAGGATAGGTTTAGACTCGGTCTTAGGTCATTAATGAGGTTTGAGTAGGTCATTGAGTGAGGTGGCTAGGTGAGGTGGTTAAGTGAGGATATTAATTAATTTAATTAACATGTGCACTATGGGATATGAATAGGTAGGATATGGTTAATTTAATTAATGGGGTTTAAAGGGGGAGTATGACCCAATTTTGGTGTCTACAACTATATTATGGGTGTGCATGTTAAAAATATTATAGTATATAGAGATGTTCTTCTATGTCATGCACCGCAAAAGTGGAGGATTCTAGACATCATGATTCTTTTCAAAAATCTCACAAGATGTTAACAAGGTGTGCACATTCCTACATGGGAAACTATCCTTTATATGTCCTTTCACTTCAAATCAAGACAACATAATCCATTGTGCATATCATGCACCAAATTAGTAGACAACTTCTCCAATTGTGTAGCCATAGCTTTTATTTATGCCTCAAGAAAATAGCTTACCCCTGTATTAACATTTATAACTACTTTTATGCACATTGTTGCTTCTAAGTACTTGCATAGATCAATAAATGTTTTATGTGATAAATCCCTTCGAAAAGGAGTCAACAAACCTCTAAAAAACCATTATGCATGTTGGATATGATGACTATCATAGGATAAATTTTTTAACAAAGTCTTGAACCACGTGTCATACTCCATCACACTTTTAGATAGGCCTTATTTAATTTCATTCAACATGCTAATGGTTTGTTGCTAAAACTCGGGATGTGAAATTCAGCTAAAAATGAAGTGCGCGGTGCATCATAATTAATCATAGTTTTATGTGGATCATATTTTCTATACCAGTTATGTATGCGGCCTTAAAGTGTGGTGGAAAAATAACTTGACTTCCTATAAAGAGTTTTTATTCCCTTAACTCTCCATAAAACTCACATTTATGCACATGTTCAGCAACATCTTATACACCTTAATACTCTAGTAAGTGGAGTGACATCTCATAGAAGATTTCAGGCATCTATTGTCTTTTTGAAGCTACAATGGTTGTTATGATGGATGTTGTGGCCCTTGTCCCGAATGGGTCCGAATCTTGAACCTGAACCTCCACTAGGATTTCCTCCATGTTACATCAATATTCTCTAAAGATAATCATAATACCATGTGCGTGCAACATCTTGATACATAAATAAAAAAGAGGTCTTACCAATGGAACAAAAATTTACACTTTGTTTACTCAACAAAAACTATATACATCAGTACTTCATCCAGAAAAGCATGGAGCTCACCCAAAGCATGCAAAACAACCAGATCCCTCCTTTTTTTCATAACAATATGTTATCATGCATATCCATAGTCATAAAAACCATTCATATAAGGGGATACATCATAGCATAAAAATATGGAAACACATATAATAAGGAAATCATTCATAGATAATGACTATTAAGATTTGAATACCCATCAAGCCATGTTCGAAATAATAACTTTAGAAATTTAAAATTAATTATGCATTATGACCATAACTTATTGCATAACATATAAGATAATGAAAATAATACCCATTATATCCATACACTTCACCATGTGTGCTCATACAGACTCCATACTAGCACTTAGAACCCACACAAATTATTTATCTCCGTAACTAGTCAAAACAAGGATGCATCTGATCATATATATATATATATATATATATATATATATGTAGGCTTTCCCTTCACCGCCTACATGCCTATATCCTAATAATAGGCATTCCCTAACAATAGTCTGTGATGATTTTCTTATCTTTTCTTTACAATAGTTTAAGCTATAAATAGGTTGCTTTGACTTCATGCTTTAAGTCCTATAATTAGACTTCCTCTCAAAGCATCACTTTAGTCTTTATATGCATTTTTTTCCCAATTGTAAAATTTTATTGGCCACTAAATCATCCTTCTTTAGTTTATTCTTAGTCAAGGCTCCAAAATGACTAAGTCTTAGTAGTCTTCTTACATGTGCCTAGCCTTACGCATTGACATGTCCTTCTATTGTATGTGTATCTCCATGTAATATCATATTATTCTTCCTCCTTGTGTGCATGCTTTCACACATCCCATCAAACCCATATGTATCTGTTTGTTCTTTACATGCATCCTTTTACACCTAATCCTTTGCACATGAATATTACTTAGTCAATTCTGTGACCAATAGAGCGTGACTATAGATATGTGTGAGATTCGAATGTTGTTGACATTTGACGCATTTCTTGATGTAATCACAAAATTATTTATTAAGTGTAGGATGATAATAGCCCATGTGTAGGATGTGTTTAGTAATAGTTAAACCATTTAAATATCCACCACATATGCTATCATAAACCTCTTAGATGGCTAAATGGGTCTATGAAGTTTTGAGACACATGAGAAGGATGTCATGTCGAATCCTCTTTTGTAAATGATACACCCTAGGATGACGTAGCGGGATGCGTGTTGTTGAAAGTATATTTTAACATTTATAGATATATTTAGAGGTAGTTTTATAGTGGAAAGATGGTTATATGTTTGATTATATCAAGTATAAGATGTTTTATCTTCTAAATTATTTATGGTTGTAAGATCAGTGCTAGTGTAAGATGGTTGATTGATTTTGTGTACAACGATGATTTTTTTGAATCTTTTGGTGATAACTTGGTGAGGGAGGTAGGTGATGACATGGTATTTGTGATATTTTTATATGAATAAGGAGTTTTTTTGACTTCATAATAATCAAATATTTGTATGAGATCTCGATAATGGTCTTTTACTTTTTAATCATATCATTTTTACATTGATAGATTACTTTAATTTGATTTATGAAAATTTTTGAGTCACCATAGATGTCAAGAATTTGTACACTAAAAAAATTTAACGTCCCTGAAGCCCCACGATAAGAGCTTCGTAGTATACCATATTATTAGTGCATTCGAAGTTAAGTTTGAAAGATAATGAGATCTAAGTGTCCCAAGGGGGAATTATGAATATCCCAACACCTCCCCCTTGATTACATTTAGACTCACAAATAATAAGGTAATTTTAAGAGGTATTTTTCATGGTCGAGAGTGTTGATTGACTCATCAAGGAAGTGTTCACAAGGTAATTGATTTATAGGAAGGGGATCTTCTCGTAAGTTGGTCGGAAATGACCTGCCCCTAAATAGATTCCTAAGAGATTAATTCAAGGTCAAATTCTGTCATGAGCATGAGGCATCTAGTGATTTGATTGTTGTGATATGGTTTGGAATGTATATATTTTAGTGGGTTAAATTTGGTGACAATGTAGGTTTTTGATTAAGAAGGTAGTGATGGATTTTAGAAGTTGAAATGTATATAGCATTAAAAAAATTTAACTTTTGAATAGTGAGTTTTGTACTCATGAAGGGCATGGCTTATGTGTAGATGACATATTCTTTATCTTGTTCATCGCAATGTGTAAACATGGCTCCCAAGGAATAATCAGTTACATATATATATATATATATATATATATATATATATATATATATATAGTTATGATAATAGATATTTTTTGAGAGCGTTGAAGTCCTATTAATAGTTAACATCCCACTAAAGTGGACATCCTTTCTAAGAATATGGTGGAAATGTTGGAAACGGTATGATAATTGAGAAATAAAATGATGGATGGATTGCAGCTTCCCTTGAAGATTATTATTTTTTGAGTCTTTGAGAGAAGAGAATGGATAAATATTAGCCATACATGCACATGGAAGACCATGTGGAGAAGGGTGTGCATGAACTAAGAGAAAAAAATATGGAAAGAGTAACATGCGGAAGAATGCATGTAAGTAGAGAGAAATTACATAGATAAGTTAATGCATGAAAGCTATGTGTGCAAGGAGGATGAAGAGATTTGTTCCCAAGGGTTCACACATACACACAAAACGGTTTCGATAGTAATCCAAATTTCCAGTGGAGGCTAAAAATAGGAAAATAAAAGTTGGAATAACATGCAAGGACATACAAAAATAGACACGAAAAGGATAAGGCATTGACCATAAGTAAAGAACATAAAAAGGAGGACAAGAATGATGCATGGATAAAGCTAAATATAGGAATAAAGCATGGGTATGATTGAGCTATTTATAACTTTGAGTTGAATTTGAAAGAAAGGGTTTAAATGGATGTGACCTATATTTAGAATATCTATTGTTAGAATTAAAGCAGGTAAGGGGTGAAGGAAAATTTCCCACCGTATATAAATAGGTCTTGCACTCCTTTGTAAGAGAGATATAAAAAGATATAGTAAGATAAAGGAGATTAAAAAATAGTGTATGGGTGTAAATGCCTAGTAAATACTACATGCATGGATGTAATCAACTGTGAGTATATGTAATAGGCTAATTATGTTATGGATTGTGAAGATTAGTAGGATTTAACATGACATAATGGGATTATATATTTTTTTGTTGGTTATTTATGATCATAATGATTGATTAAGTTGTTTTTTTACATGTTATCTTTGTTACTAGATTACCATACTATAATATCATCTTTTCATATAAGATAAAAGTATAAATACATAGTACATATCTTGATAAATAAGTAAAGAGGACCTTGAAGTTATGCATGCTTCAAGTGAGTGTTTATAAATTTTCTTAATGAAGTGCCAACACACCCAAATATGTATTTGTAAATAAAAGGATACACTTTGGTTCCATTACCAGGACATCTTTTCATTCTACTCATCAATATGTGGCGTACATATGGGGTCTAGATATCAATAGAGAGTATTATACATTGGGTGAATGATGAACAAGACAAGTTTTCATAGAGATACAATACTTGTAGCAAACTTTGACAAATGAAAAATAGTGGGAGATAATTTATATGATTCATTATATGAGACATTTTTCATTTAATTCCCAATACAGATTATACAAATTATTGGAAACTAATGCAAAGAGTAGGGGTGTCTAGTTGGGAAAGAAGAAATTTAAGAGACAAGAAAATTATCACGAACTCTCTAATTTAGATGAACTGTTGACGTGATTTGTAGCTATTTGGTGGGAAGGTGTGTTGCGAGATTACACCTTGGAGTACGCAATTTCAACATATTCATTCTTGGAAGAAGAAAAATTCATTTTTTTGCATTTTCCAAGAGGATCATACTTACACACACTACCATTAGCAATGAAGATATTAATTATTTAGCTGGGGATGGAGAACTTACCTATAGAAGGATAAAACCCCACCACATGTAGGGTGAGGAAGAAGGTTTCGAAGGATGGAATTAGTTCAAGTGGAAGAAAGAGATAGAGAAGAGAGACTACATAAATATAATGATGTGTGAGAGAGGGTAGTTGAAGAGGCATTAAGAATGAGAGGAATGGGGGTGGGTGAAAGTGATGAGAACCCTTTAGAAGGTGAGGCACCACGAGACCATATCCCTCGAGATATTAAGAAAATGTAATAGAAGTACACCTTTGATATCTAGTGATAGTGAGTTTGAGGAAAGGATGAGAACCATTGGTACACATCTAACCAAACCTAGACCCCACCATTCGATTGGTGTTTGTAACTTGGAAGTTGTTATAAAATATTATCGAGAGAGATAGAGATAAATAAGGTAACCATGGATGTCCACGGTGGTTTGGAGATATAGGTAGGCACATTTTAGTATCAACATAGGTGGCACGATAGACAAAGGCAACATATATGGCAGAAAAACATAATCTTGTATTTGTTAGATATTCTAGGCACTTCGAGGGGGTGAATAAGTGCTCTTTAAAAACTTTTCAAGTAGTTTAAAGTGATTCAATAAAACATACTTAACTATCTTAACCATGACAAGAATGAAAATTCAACCATGAGAGATAGAGAGGAATAAAAACACATGAGAACATGAGAAGACAAGGTTTCAAGTGGGAAATCTAATAAGGGAGAAAACCCAATGAAATCAGAGAACTAGCTTGGAAAATTTTTCCTATAAGGTTACAATGATTTCACCATTTTATGAGCACCAAATCACCTTAAATCACCCACTCCAATTTTTAATAACCCAATCCAATACAAATCCAAACACCAACTGAACATATTTGGATGAACATACTTGCAACGAAGCACCTAATCCCAAATTGTTGAGAAAAAAATCAAACTTGTGCCATAAGAATTTTTATCACCTTCACCACTTTTTTCTTACATCAACATATTGTGATCTTTGTTTCAGCTCTACTTTCTTCTCTTATCTTATCTTCTCTTCTCTTCTCCTGATTTTCCATGGTTTCAATACATTTACATTCTTCTTACTTTATCAAAACTAGAACACACCTCTTTTCCTATCAACAACATTTTCATGTTAAAAAATGAGATTACACAAACAAACATGTCTTTTAAACATGAATTTTCACCATTCAATGGAGATGAATTTTCAAATTACTCACTCTTTCATACATACAAGGAAATGAAAGAGAATCACAAAAAAATTCCTTAAAATTTGTCTTCTTGCATCTAACATATGTCATTCATACCCACATGATCTTCATGCTTCTTTAAGGATCATCTGAAATAAAATGGTTAGGAATGAAGCCTTTTGAACTACCTGTCAATCTATCATAACTTTCAAAACTTTAATCAAAATTCTTAGCATTATTTTGTAACGATTTTTCTATTTCTCGTCTTATTCTTCCAAAGAGGAATATTTTCATGGAAACTCAACAACTCACTGTCCAACATGTCAGACATATTTGTATGTTACTAGATCCTTTGAAAAATATTTTATAACTCCTTTACCTTTACATTCTAGACATTTATTTTTCAAAGTAGATTAGGTGCAAGGGAAAGTCATCAAATGTTTACATATCAATAATAAGTGTGCATATGAGCTCATATGAAGCTTTCCATCAGGTCATTAAGACTGTAAGAATCCTTCATCAACTATTAATATCTAGAGATCAGAAAAAAGGAGTATGAAGTAATTTGTCACATCTTATCACAATCAAGAGTTCACAATTTCAGTCAATGATGAGCATATCAGATAAGAGAAGACAAGTATTCAACTATTTCTCATAACCTTCTCTACCAAGGACACCTTTAAAGTGGATGATGAATCTGCACAACATATCATGTCCAATTATTTATGTGGTATCATCTCAAAAAGATCAAATATTCTTAATTTCCCAAAATTGTCCATAATGAGGGTTTAAAGTCTCAAAACCCTAGGAAGATATCTTAGAACTTACAACACTTAAACATCATCTTTATACCAATGTACATGAATATTAGCTCCCAAAAAGGTTCCTTTAACATCCTCAGGCATTATTTTTCATTTTTGATGGAAGAACATCATAGTTTAAACCCAAGAATACAATCCTTTTGAATGTCACAAGAAGCTAGATACAAACTTCAAAATGAGATGGGATGCAAGTTTAAACTTCCATCAAAATATTGTATAATATTTTTTTGATATGTTCATTATCTTAGCTATCATACCATACTAATTTCATTCATATGCACTAAGAACTTGATCATGAAGTTTTATCATTGTTAGGATTGTGTGCACCGTATCAAAAAGCACTGATGAGTAGACTTGGTTTTGAGTGTTCTTCCTAATACATATTCATTATCATTACCAAATGAGAAAGGATAACTTCAGATATAACATTTACATCACCTTCATGCTTACATATTTGGACATTCACCTTGGATCCCACAAACTATGTTTTTATACACAAATGTACAAGGTATAGTACATTACGCAAATACCTTCACACTTGAATGGTACAAATATCACAAAAAAATATAGAATGAGTATTATTTACCCTTGAGGTATTTTCAAAACTTGCAAAATTTATTTAGAATCAAAATATTGAATTTCATGTCCATCACTTCAGATAAGATGTTTAGGGAGAGAAGAACCATGTTAGTAAATTGAATAGAATTTTTTTCTCCTTTTGACCTCAATTTTTTTGCAAAAGTTATGTATTTTGGTTATCTCAAAAAATTACTTCTATGATTTATTTGAAGGTCTCTTGTCAATTTCTTTAGTTTTAATAAGTTTAGGTGCCTAGTTTTCATTTTCCAAAAATCCAGTTTTGGTAAAAATTTCATAACTTACATAAAACACCTCCTTAGGCCCTGAAATTTTGACCACACTTTAAAAACTCACCCCTCCACAAATTTAAATGACCGATTTATCATATTTTTCTATATAAATATCTTCTCCATCTCATTTTTTCAACATTAGTTCTCTAGACATGAGTAAGAGTGATATTCATATCGGCATGAGTGCTCAACTCACCTTCTTAGTCAATTATTAAGACTTGTAAACCTAATATACCACCATATTATGCTCTTTCCATGATTGGTTTGCATCATCATGCCTTAGATCATTACTCTCACTTGCCTAGTAGGCATGTTTTACCTGAAAGCTTCAAAATTACCATCTTCATGCCCTATAATATCGATCCTTAACCTAATACTCCTATGCATGTTATTGTAACTCATACTACTCCAAAAATTCTTTACCTGATTTTTCTTTATTCAAATCTCATGTTTCTATTCCAACTTTGCTTGGTTTGAGACTAGGATTAAGCCTAGAACTACCCGACTCTTTAAGAATTTGAACATGTTGACTGTTAAAAAATAGTTAACATCATATTAACCATGTCTGAAATTATGAAGCATTCATACAACCTTGGGAATACACATTCACACAACTAGTTTTCTTGAATTTGCACTTAGACCATGCTTGAACACTTGAACTCCTGATTTGACAACTCATGTAGACACACTGTACTACTTGGGAAGAAACCTAAACACCTTAGACACCATATGACATCACCGACCATTTTACATCAATGACAACACATGACTATGACATCCAACAATCTCCCTCTTTGTCATTGATGTCAACTACCACCAACAAGACCTACACCTACAAGATTTTTTCACATGTTTCTTAGTCCAATCTCCCCCTTTGACATATATGACATAGGTAATTTAATACTTTACATGAAGAACAATGAAAACTAAATACAATGAGTGTAGGTGGAATTACTTGTTAACATGCCCCATAGGATTGTAATCTTTTTCTTGACTTCAACAAACAGAAAATTTGTCTCATAGTCCTATCTAGGGCATTGAAGAAATATCCACCTGAGAGTGTACTCCTCTTACACCATCTTGGATTCATCTTGAATCTACACCTCATTCTACATTCATCCTCTCAAGATATCATTGAAAAAGTATCATATTATTTCTTCATGTTTTGTTTTCACAATGTTTAGCACTTGTCAATGCTTTAAAATGATTAATTGTAAACTATAATAAGATGCCCGTGGAAATTAAAAAATTCATTTGAATTCAATTGAATTGATTTACCACCTTACCTTACATAACTTCTTGATTTCTCATCATATCCATCTTGGCCTCAAACAGATCTAGGAATCCCTCTAGCAGATTTTTCAAAGTGCATTTTGGATGAGTTTTGATAGCCTCTAGAAGTATAACCATCACATATAGCATTACTCAAACGTTTCCCTTTGGTGTAGGTCACATTCATATACTTGAGAACACACCATTTTATCAACAAGACATGATCATCATGGAAATACATCAGCTACAAGTTTTGGCAATGACCGAAGAGCTTTTGCAATGGTCTTTAGCCAAAATTGACAAAAATTTCCAAATGTCACCTCATACTCCATCAACATGTCTAGTCCATTATCTCGTCCTTAACACAAGATAGGTTTTTAGTGTTTTGAAATATTTTTATCACCCCCTTATTTTAAAATTCATTTCACCATACTAGGTGGTTCATTCTTATATACTCAATATGCTTCTATTGTGCATGCATAGATTTTGCCAAAGACTATCACTGTTTTGGTTCAAATTGCACCACTTAGGTGTCATATGAACACTCTTCAATAAATTGAATCACCTTCCAAGCGTTATTGAGACTGATATCTTCATTTAGAATCAGTTTAGATCATCCTTATGTCACAAAGAACTTTGCATTCATAACTGTATTGTATAGAGACAGAGAGGACACAATTCATTCACTTTCTTTCTTCAAGGATTATGAGATGTATAAGTGTAATACATATCACGTATAAATAATTTCTCAATTTCCTCATATGGATCCAATAGATTAAAACGCCAAATTTTCATACGTCCTTTGCAAAATAACTTCATTTTTAGTGAGGCTAAGGAGAAAGTGGTATGACAATCTTGTTTGACATGTATTTTTCTTCAATTTTTTTCTTCGACAAAACATTATTTAATTTACCATTCAAAGATATTTTAATTTCTTGACATGGGCTTCTCTTCTAGGTCTCATATCATCATCCTCACATATCTTACGTGTACACCTCCCATCTTACAACTAGCCCTTACAACTAACAAATATTGAGGTATTTGAAAAAATATGCATTATCTTATTTTGATGTAAAACTTTATAAGTACCATTTTAACTCTTTTGAAGAATTCCAAATTTTCATAAGACAATTTATTTTTGCAAGAAGTTATCTTCTTTTAATCATTTTAGGAAATGTCTCCAATTAGCCCTTCATATAGACAAAACCTGCAACTAGGAGCAATGCATGAATTTTTGTGCTAAACCAAATTAAGTTTTAGATACCCTTTTGGAAGTTATTCCTTCATGAAAATTTCATCCTTTAAATATTTCATTGTCACCTCATACCACAAAACCCTCATTTCACTAGGTTTTACAAACCCTTTACTAGGGTTTTAAGACAAGATTTATGTTTTTTGTTTTTATTCACTTTTTTCCTTATGAGATGCCTTTACCTTCTTTTTATGCCATTTTTAGGGAAATTTCACCTCACATGCATTTTTGTCTCCATTATGTTCATGTTCATGATTTGGCTTTTAGTTCTTCACCCTTGTCTTGAACACATAATGTTTCTTCAAGAATTCTTCAACTTACAATAGTATGCTTCAAATATATCATGTACATCCTTAATCGAGACATGTATGCATTTCCAAGCATTTTGTTTTGACAGTGAGATTTCATACCTTATTCATGCTCTACCTCCCAAGATAGAATATCACGTCTTTCAAGTGAGAAGCAATCAAAATGAATTCCATCCATTGTTTTCATCACCACAAATTGCCTAGGGTCTGATGACGCTGTCATGAGATCCCCACTTCTAAGATACTAAATTATTGGATCTTATATTGGATAATATGTTTAAAAGAGTATTCAAACTATTCATTATCATAATTCCTTTGATTTCCCATATTTTCTTATCACGTTCCTTTCCAAAATGCTTAGGAGGGACCTACAAACCTTAGAGTCACGTCACAAATTTTGTACTGATGGAACATCCTTGCCACCAAGATTTTAGGTCGAGGTAACTCTTTTTTGTTATTTTGAGAATTTTTCTACTTATATAACATGACTTAGAGTAATTTATTAAATCCTTCAACTTGACATGCACATATTCAAACTAAGATATTACACTTCCTTTCTTCCTACCGATACTTCTTATGTACAGGATCTTGATTTATCCTATTGACAACCTTTTTGATGAGTTATATTTTCTAGTACATCTTCATTATCCTTGATAACCTCCATTTCACATGTAAAGGGTCTCCTCCCTTACATATAAGTTCTTTAACTAATTTGAGTAGCTAAAAGAACTTGACACAACATTGTTACTTAATTTTATTCATTCTCGGTCTGAACATGTTATTTTCATCATTCATCGTAGAGTCAACTTTCAAAGGCCAATCGGTTCTCCATTTTATTAGTAGAGATTCAATTTCTCATGACTGTAGCATCACACTCTCCTATCTTGGTAGATTGTGTAATAGATTTAGAGTATTTCTTGGACATTTACTCATACCTGGACTCTTGAAAACCATATGCGAAATCATGATCACGTTTCTTGTGCTTGGATACACATTTTTTTATTTTTACAACCTTGAATATGACTCATGGCTTCATGACAGGGACCTCAAATAAGTCAAAGGTTAATTTTGTACCTTGAATGCTTAGTGATTACTATGGACTATTTTGCAAAAACTAATTAGAATTTCTTAAGAGAAGACATTAACAATGGAATTAAAGGACTTGAATTCAAGATAATTTCCACCTCTTACACTCTTTTATGTGTCCATTTTGGATAACACAACTCTTACCACTAAGTGAATATATTGTTTTATTGAAAACAACCAATGGGACCTAAAATTTCTTTGCTCGGACCAAAAATTATTATACCTACTCATGACTCTTTTCTTTCATTTTGGGTGACTGCCATACAAAGTGTGATACAATGCAATTTAAAAGGATCTTAATGAAATGGACTTGAGAGATTATACAATGACATGAAGGAATTTTTCTTTGATTAAATTATCTATCATAACTTCCTTGTACACTACACATAACACCCTTGAAAATAAACCTAAGGAAATACTAACACACCTTCCTTGAATTATTTACTAGGCACATGGTTTAAGTCGGGAGAAAACCTTCTCAAATTCTCAAATCTCTCTCAAGTTACTAATTCCATGAGGGATTTTATTATGTGATCACCCTTCTCTACAGGGTGATGGGGGAAGACAACACTTGGGATTTACAATAACAGATGACACTCTTCCTCCAAACTATTATTGAAGGAATAAAAATATAGATTGGGGCCGAGTTAATAAGTGACAACTTGCAGCATCTATTACTTCAAGTGTCTATATCAAATAAATTCTTCAAGACTTCTTTATTGGTCTATCTCCTCACCACCTTACAACCATTCAAGGGGTTGAACCTTTCTCATAACATCTCTTCAAAAGACCCTACATTTGACAAGTTTCCTCAATTGGTGTTGAAAGAAAGTCATAAACACTTCACTCAAATGAACAATGTCTTCACAATGTTTGCTATCAAAACTCGACTGACGAATTGCATTCAAGAATATTTCATCAAGCACTATCTTGTATAAAGAGATATGTCTTGTTGTTCATTTAGTTCCCCAATTTTTCCTATATCTAAGTCTCATCTTTGATCATGCTCCATTGAGGATACCCCAGTACCTTAGTGGTTAGATGGTATTGTTTGAGCTTTGCGGGTAATTGGTACTTGTGAAAAAAGAATCATGAATTGGAAGAAGAAAACCATTTATTTCCCCATCTCACTGATGGTTTTCACATTAAAGATCATCAACGATGCATCAAACTTGGAGGTGGATTTCATTGATCTAAGTTTGTATTCATACATCCAAAGGACCGATTTAAATATCTAAATTGATCTTGACACATTCTACATCCCGGAGTTGCATCATGTCCCAAAGGTAGAATACTATTGGGCCAATTGTGTTGATGATTTCAACGTTTGAGAACTAGACTATATGAGAATGACAATTGGGTAAATTAAGAAGTACAAGTTATTTTAGTACAAAGAAGGTGTGCAAGATGATGGTACAAAGCTATATTACTTGGAGTACAAGGTAGTAAATGTTTCTCCTTTTCCGTAGGTGGATCAGAGTGTTCATGATAATGGTGGCATTACTTGGTTGAATAGATAAGGTGATCAAGAGAAAAAAATGGTGGTTTCAAAATAATAATGTTTCCACCCTTATGTTAGCAAGTTTCCCCACATATCTGATACATGCCTTGTATCATTCATCATAGAAATTTATGGAGGTCACTTCCAGATTCGGGATATTCGAAGGAAGATCAAAGAGGAATGTGGAATAAAGGGAGTTCACTACAAAAGGCAAACCACATGATAAAATCCTAGTAATAGAGGAACCCGTAATAGAGGCATAGATTGAATAATTTGAACTGGTCCAAATTATAGTTCTTGAATCACCACATGAGGCTCTACCTCTTGTTGTCACTCCTACTCCCCTTTGCAGAAACAACCCTTCCACCTAAGTAAGAGATAACAAGTATGATAGTTATAGAGCCATAAGAAGGTGAGATGTTCCCTTAGATGAGGGAAATGATTTCAAAAGAAACTCATACCATCCAACATAGGGAAAATTTTAGTGGTGAATTTTCGTAAACTCATAAAAATTGAGGCTTATAGAAATTTAAATTGGTGAATTTTTTGTGATTCGTAGCCAACTTATTTGATAGACATGTCCCTTGTACTATTCATTTCACCTAGATTTTACATCTATATAAGATCTTATAAATGTAATTTGCCACCATTTTGAATCATTTCATGCACATATTCTCCGAAGTAAACATAAATAACCAGCAACATACAACATATGTTGTCAAACCGTAATTGCAATCTATCCAACCCCAATTCCATCCAACGTCGAGTCTAAGACCCGTCTAACCCCTTAGTCATCCAACTCGTTATCCATCCAACCCATTAGTGATCCAACCCCTCAGTCATCTAACCATTTATCCATCCAACCCTTTAACCATACAAATCTGCCATCCAACCACTTAGCCATCCAACCACTTAGCCATCCAACCCCTCAGCCATCCAACCCCTTAGCCATCAAACCCTTTAACCATCCAACCTTGTCATCCAACCCATTAGCCATCTAACCCCTTAGTTGTCCAACCCTTGGTCATCCAACCACATAGCCATCTAAAAAAGAACCATCTAACCACTAGCCGTCCTAACCCAAGAGCGTCTAAATCCGATTCATCCAACCTAGATCTGTCTAATTCTAATCCATCTAATCTCAGAGCCTTCAAACATAAGATCTATCCCAAAGAAATCATGGATTCTGGAAATTAGGGTAAGAAGGTTACACATTAATCCATTTCAAAAAGTATGCAAATAATTTTCTTGGATATTTTGGAAAATCACAAAAAATGAAGGGGGTTTCATATCAATTTGAAAATATCGATATGTCTTATTTATACGTTATTTATTCTTACATAATTTGATAATTATGTTTTTCATAATGTTCTTTGAACACTTTGTACTCTATGTAAAAATTTAACTATCTATAAAATTAATACTATATATGTAACAATTTTATAGAATTATATGCTGAACATTTCAGAAATTACTTCACAAAATAATCAATTTAAAGATATCGATGATTCATTATATGTTGAGGAAAACATTTTGTACCTTGATGACATAGAAGTACAATAAAATTCATTGAATTCTCATGATACACCAATAGAAAAGCTTCCACTCCAAGGTATATTTCCAAAAAAAGGAGACATGAGAATCAATATATTCCTACTAAGAGCCCAAATGCAAAAGTTGAACCCCAAGAAAAAAAAATTAAATATGTCAGAAGAAAGAGGAAAAAATGGACAATTGGAAATACTTTCCAGTTTGAATGGGCTGCAAAATATCCATTTATTGAACTTGTGTACACTGAAAATGGTAATGATGTTCCAACATAATGTCGATGCAAAATATAGGGTTGGAAACATGGGAAGGATCACATGAAGAAAATCAAATTAGACACAATTGAAAAGCACTGTGGGAAAATAAACATTTTCCAAAAGTAA
Source organism: Taxus wallichiana var. yunnanensis (assembly GCA_018340775.1). Taxonomy (NCBI): domain Eukaryota; kingdom Viridiplantae; phylum Streptophyta; class Pinopsida; order Cupressales; family Taxaceae; genus Taxus; species Taxus wallichiana. Next base: position 5,212,903 of record JADAXU010000059.1, on the reverse strand, counting down.
AAGGATGACAACATAGTCAGAACACATAAATGGAAAGATGAAAAGCGTGTCTACATGTAAAATACGTAGAAGAATATGAAAAGGAACAAAAATGTATGAAAAATATAAATGAAAAAGGTGAAACCATAGTAGCAAGATTGAGCAAAGCTATGGAGGCAGAAATGCATGCAAAAAGTATTCAGTTTTCTACCGTATTCCATATATTGAAAAGGGAAGACCCATGTCATATTTTGGAGAAAATAAAATTTTGTATCAGGTTATTGGTCTACAGAATGTTCCTCAATCTCATTGGTCAGATACCAATGGTTGGGAAATTGTAAAATGTCTATCTCTGGTAGAAAAGGAGGATTTGAAATAGTGTGTTCAAAAGGCTAAGTATATTTCCCTTTAAAAGATGATGTTACTGCCATGGATAATACTTCATGGATTTGTATTCATGTTTACACATTTTCTAATGAAATAAGAACTCCACACCTCTTAGCAATTCATAAAATGACTAAGAATTGTAATTCTAAAAATATTTATAAATTGGTGGTCTCAAATATGAAGGATATCGTCGGAATGGATGAATTTTCCATTACAACAAAATTAGTTTGTGTCAGAACTGATGGTGCAATTGTAATGCAGGGAGCCAAAAATGGTCTCTGCATTTGACTTCAAACAACTATTTCTCCTTATATGATTGTTATCCATTGCATGGCTCACAGAATGAATCTGGCCTACAAAATTGTGATCACATTTGAAAATGTAGCTAAAGTGGAGGAATTGATATGTGATTTGCATGCTTATTATTCTAGTAGTCCAAAGAGATTTTTAGAATTTCAGAAATTTGTAATTGGAATGACAGAGGGAAAAAATATTTTCAAATATGTAGATACCAAATGGATATCTATGTATGAACCTTCATGTAGAATATTTGATGAATATCCTTCATTGACAAGGATTTATGTATAAATACCATAGGGATGTAGATAAAGCTAAAGATCTATTGTGTTATCTAACAAACATAGAAACTTTACTCACACTCTGTGGTATATTCCCCATGTTGAGGGAGCTTAATATTTTAATGAAGTTTGCACAAGATTATTCTTTCTACATAGCAAACTTCATAAGACTCAAAAGACATGTGTGCTTTGGAGTATTGAAAGTTTTTATATTCCAAATGGGAATATTAAGGGTGTTGCTTTTGAAAATCGGAATGCATTGACAAAATTGAAGAATCCTAGGTGTTTCTTAAAATACAATATACATGATCATCTGTGTATAACAACACATAGGAAAGAGATGCCACTTCATACATTTCAAAAAGAGTTGATATGGTTGTCTCGAAATGGAAGAAGTAAGAGTGACATGGAATTTATATGATGCAATCTGATTGGAAACTAGGAATAAATTGAGAACAATCTCTAAATATTTAGCTAAATAGATCTGGGAAAGAATAAAAATGATAAAATACTTGAAGAATGGGAGTTGTAAGTCTGCGGTTTTGGAATTTGTCTGGCAGAAAACCTTATACATCTATCAGTCCTTTATTTTTCAAAAACATGAGTGATCTAACTGACCATTTCTCTAATACTAAAGAGATAAACAAAGTTTTTGTAGAAGGTATTTTACAAATAAAAATACTTAGTTCCCGATCGATAGATTATGCTAATACTATGATACAACATTTTTAGCTTCTACAAAACCCATAGGAATATGGTGCCATCAAAAGGATTTGGAAGGATATTTGTTCCAATAGTATTATGCGTGAATATTTGAGTGAGTATATTAAGCTATATGAACTTTGTCAAACAATGATTTTGGGTTATGTGGAATATGAGAGGGTTTTCGATTGCTATCCTTGTCCTTGTTAAAGTCAAAATTTTGAAACATATTGGATAGGAATATAGAAATTTGTCTAAGGTTGTATGTATCACATTACTCAGTGGATTCTTTTCCTTATGATAGAGCACTCACATTATGGAATTCAATAGTAGAAAGAAGAGGAGTTAGTAATATTCTTCCCGAATCGGGGGATCAAGACACATCCAAAGATCATGCTATAGTTTATTTCCAAGAAACGAATGAAAGTGTTGCTCTAGGACTATTTGAAATCAAATAGATTTCATTTCTTCTATACATTATTGAGACTATTTACAATAATTTGATGTAATAATTATTGATGTATTTGATACGAGAGATTACAAATTTCAACAAATGCAATATTATATTTATCTTTATGTGATCCATTACCATTGGAACATTGTCACTTATCATTTTCATGTATCCGATTTGTTTTTTATATTTTGTTTTCATACTGAAATAAGGACACATCTATGTTTTATATCGGTTAATTGATTTTTTTACATCTCGCATGAAATAAAAAATGTAAATATTTTAAACAAATAAAGTCATGAAAAATTAAGCACCATTTACGTAAACAAAGAAATAGAACATCATTTGTATTATGTATAAATCCATTAACAAAAATATATTTACAACTCCAAAGTACTCTTAAAATCATTCTCTCATGTGGCGGATTACTTTATGAAGAAAAGTATCAATTCATAAAGCATTATCACCAATACAATTCCAAAAAGGGGCTTGTAAATAACATTTCAAAGCTTTCAAAAATTTCTATCATATAAGAACACATTATGAGGGCATACTCTTTTCGCCTATGATTTGGAATCATAGTTGTCCTTACACCTACTACACCTAATAGAAAGAAAAAAAAAGGGCTTGTCACTATCTTTTAATTCCTATGTCGGTGTCGAATTCGACAACACACCTATCACATGGTGAACTTAACTAACATATTGACATTTCTATGTTGTAGGGGAAGCTTGATATTTTTCTTACGTAAGAGGTGGAGAAATATACTCTTTGTTTTATAACTCTGAGCTATCTCCTATAACTCCCGACGCCTACAAATCTCATGTTGCGGTATTGATATTTTCAAGAATATTCTGCTCCTCCCTCAATACATCTCCTCATGAATAAAGTGTTACATATGCACTGTCTTTTCCTTCAAGTAAGAATTATGGATCCATCTTATGCTCCTTTATTATCCTTCTCAATGCATTATTTTGTTTATTTAATACTATGAGTTTTTCCTTTAACTTGCCCAAATTAATTCGACTTTTGTGGGCATTCTTCAAATGTGCTTCAAATACGAGATGCTTCTTTCTTTAAATTTAAATATTTTCTCCTCTCCCAAGTAAAATAGAAATATTAACTTTTTAGTCTATTAGATAAGTTGAAAAAATATATTTAGGTGCTTATAATATTAGGATTTTGCATGTAAAAGATGACTCACCATAGATTTTTCTTTTAAACGCATTTCTATTAAAAAATCTTTTATTTTTCTCATTTATTTCAATAAGCTTTGTGTTTCAGCATTCAAATTCTCTAACCTATTTAACATTATGTCTATAATATTATATAATTGTAATAATTATTATACAAAATTTTCCTTGACCGTATCATGAGATTTATTTAAAAAAATGTCCTTCCTTTTATAATTGGTTCTCTACGATGATTTTACTTAACAATGAATTCCTTAGAGATTGATTATGGTATCATGTATTTATTTATTTTATCAAAATTTTATCTCTCCTCTCCCAAGACCACACCAAATCCACATAAGAAATTACTACTTCTTGAATTGTTTCCCCACTTCCAAGTGATATTGGTTAGAGGATCTCGATATAAGATTTTATCTCGCAAGAAATAAACAAAAATTGTTAAAAAAATGTATCATTATACAATTGGGCCTTATAAATGCTAAAAAATTGTAACTAAACAAAACATGCTAAATATTAAATATTAAAATTTACCTTGCATGTTCAGAGATGCAAACATGAAATTTCAATCTTGACTGTGAGAATGAGTTTGATCTTCATCACCAGTTTCTGAATACAATAAATGTAGAAAAGAAGAGTGGAAATATTAAAAAAAAATACTACTTACATAATATATACTTTTTGTTTGAATCAGTTAATTATATAAAAATAAAACTTCATACATGTAGTTAAATGTGATGTTAGACATGATGCACATACTGAGCCCCTAGGTCACTTTTGACTAGGAACTTGTATTGGTATTGATTCATTTGAATCCATGTCGAATCCGTAGAGACCTCTAGAGGGATTTACCTCGAGCTATTTCCTTATGAGATGTTGCAAAACTATAATTATTCTATGAAAAATAAAATCTTACAATTATTATTTTATTGAAAAATATTGAATAAGAAATCGTTATAACAAGAAAATTGTAAAAATAATTGTTACCTATTGTTCTTCATGATTGATACCAATCATTTTATCATTAATTACGGTTAGAATTTTTACTTTTTGTAATTCAAGAAAGATTCTTGATAGAAATAAATAGTATAATTGGAACAAGATAATATAATCTTGGATTTATCGATACATTACGAGCGTAGAAGACTTATGTTTTTATTCAATTGGAGAAATCATGCACCAATTAAATTGTTGACCTACTAGTCTCCACAATATTTATTGAACCACCCAATATGGAATGTCTAAATATATTCCTTGTAATACAATTCTGACCTTAAAAAATGATGCAACTACAAGAAATAATTTGTTTATAATACCTGTAGAGAAGGCCTCTTGTTGAGCGATTAAGAGGAGCTGCAATAATAGATAAGAAATTTTAGAGGCTTGGGTGGTCGAGTAATGTTCATAAAAAACATTTGAAAATAATAAAATTACCATCAACCTACACATTGTAATGAGACTCCAATTTTTTTTTATCTTCATCTTTAAGGTCAACGTTTGTAGTAACGGATGGCTTCTTTTCGAATGCTAACCTAGTTAACCAATGTATGTGTGCGGCCTCAATTGTGAAAGAAATTTGATGATGAATCAAATGCATGAGGAGAATGGAAAATGGTCCCTCATTCTGGTTGTAAGAGGTGAGAAGTTAATCAAGGACAAAATTATCACTATTGAATTGGGGCATGTTGACAAGCCTGATAAATTGGGATTTTTCCAGCCATTCCTTTTCTACGTATTTTAGTTTTATTAGAGCTACAATCTATGGTAACATGAGGTTTTTGTATTGGAATTTAGGTGTAGGAAAATATGTGGTGCTTTCCATTGTTGAAATTTAGGAGAACTTTGAAGAATGGAGAGCTCGGGCACTGGAAATTTTCATGGAAAAGTGAAGAAATGAACCATATAGGAGTATATATAGGGTCCGAATGGTGTAAGGGACACATGGCCATGGATAAAAATTATTGGTTAGGTATGATGGCTGCCCAACCCATGTTGGACATATGACTAACCCAATTGACCAATCAAACTGACCAACCTAATGATACAACCCATCAAATCCAAGCTCTTTGATTGGATGGCTTGAGGGTGTGATGGCTGTTAGGTTAGACGGATAATGGGTTGGATGGCCAAGGGTTAGATGGATAAGGGTTTGTACAACTAAGGGATTGGGTAGCATAGTTGAATGGTTATAAAGTTGGATAGCTAAGGAGTTAGATAGGTATGGGGTTGGCCGATTGAGGGGTTGGGTGACTAAGGGGTTGGATGTCTAAGGGTTAGATGGCTAAGGTGTTTTACAATAGAGGTGAATGATTAACCCACCCTTCAAACCACCTAACCAACCTTCCCACACCCCCCTTCCTACTTGTCTAACCAAACACAAGACCAAGCTACCCCATCCAACTTGCATGATTAATCTACCTAACTAGCCAACACAACCAACCCACCCAAACCCTCCTACCCGAATAACCCACCCACCAACCTACCCGACCAACTTACCTAACCAATCTACCCGACCAAACTACCCAACGAGTACACCCAACCAACCCACCCAAAACCCTACCCAAATAACCCGCCTAACCAACCTTCCCGGCCAACCTACTCCGACCAACCTGCCCATCCAACTATGTGAAACCTCAAGAAAATTGCTCCATGTGAAATCACCTTTCCTTGAAACATTTTCCTGAAATTTTCCAACAATTCAAAAGTCAATTTTTGAGATTCACCACAAATTCTAAAATAATTTTTTAGAAGGGGCTTCTTAAAATTAACCCTAGTTCAACAGCTCATAATCCCCGACCTATCAATGATAACATTATTGGCTATAGGAAAGAAGAGTAAATTTGCTTATACGGCCTCACACTTTTTAGTGGTGTGATAGGTGAACATTATGTTGAAGTGGTCTGACCCAAAGTGATCAAGCCGATGGAAGAAATTACACTAAATGATTAAAAATGAATATAATTCTATTAAGTCGATAACTCATGAAAGAGATGAGTGAATATTTTAACAATCTTCCACTTGCATCATTGTAAGAAATCAAGAATATAAGAAGAAGATTGAATATTTGGAAGAAAAATTAAAATTGATCTCCTCATGCATGCAACATCTAGTCGATTTGAGTGCTTCATAAATATTGGTTGATGAAGTATTCCAAATAAACAACATTGATCCATAATCGATCGAAATACTTGAGAGTTCACTAGATATGGACAAAAAAGAGTAAATGGATGGGTACAATCTTGGAGAAAGGAAAAAATTTGATCCCATAGGTAATATTAATTTTCAAATACATGCATGCAATCAGAGAAAAATCTCGGATGCTCGAGAGAAGAACTTAAAAAAGAGAAAGAGCATTGGGACCCGATTTATCCATTGGTGGAAGAGATGGGGAATACTCTCTCACGTGAAATGGTGAGTAAGAATATATTCAATGCCCCATCAGAGGAATTTTAATGTGTGTGGGAAATGAATCTCATTTCCAGGTATGAAATGATTAATCAGGATATCAGCAATTTGAAATAAAATGAAGAACAGTCCTATAAGTTGTAAGATCGCGTCAATAGAAGAATTGAGAAACTTGGAGTTCCCATGATGGAAGAAAATATCACTCTAGATGAATTACTGAGTCCATTCAAAGAATATGTACGTAAGGTAGTTATATACCCACTTTATTTGAATGAAGACACCTTGGAGTCTCTATCAGGGATTTGAGCCACCATTGCATTCATTACGAGAGAAACATCAGTCATGGTTTGAGAAATGAAAATATATCAATGATGTTAATGATGGTTGGACATAATATTTGAGTTGCATGCACATCTCTTACATGGATAAGGTGGAATATGCAAAGTGGCATGATTCAACAAAGAGTTTAAAGGAGTTGAGATTTCCCAATTGGAGTTAGTCGAGAGCACTCGTAGTGAGACAAGATCGGAAGGAGCAACTTCCTCATCAAAAAAATTTCCTCTCTCTCTTCTTTCTTCCTTTCCTCTTCTTACCCTCCCTTTTCTCTCTCTTCATGTTCTAATTCTTTATTGGGGTTGCACTTTTTCATAATGCCTTATTTTTGTAATTAAAAAGTAACTTTAGGATTATAATGTAATAAGTCACCTTTGTTTTATAAAAAGGGACTTAATATTTTCTAATAATGTGAAAAGTCTTAAGTTGTGCAAAGGCATATGAAAAGTCATTGGGGGTAGGTGAAGAGTCACTTCTCTTTCTATAAATTGTGAGTTCATGAGAGAGCATTCCTTATGAAGAAGCAAAGAGATATCATTTCTTCTACTTCTCATTTCTACATTCTTCCCACTCTTGCCATGTACAATTTTTCTCAAGCATCAATAAAAGAAGAAGTTTCTAGCCTTTTTTGACTAGGGGATTTATTGATACTTTGTGCTCATAAATATTAATTGGTCTTGTTGTCATTTGCTTAATTGTTTCTTCTAAATTTACGTGTGTTGGAATTTTCTGATTAATGGTTGTAGGACTTTGATTTCCTACCTACAACATTAATCCCTCTCCCTTTTTCTCACTCCCTTTCCCACTCTCTAAGAAAATTCCTCTCTAGCAAGTAATTGCTAGATTTTTCCATAGGGTAAGTGGAGTTCCCTTTTTGGATACCTAGCCAAAAGGACACCACGAAAACTACTTTTCACACTTGTATGTAAACATAAATTTGCACCTTTCAAGTAAAGGTATTTGGATTCCTAAAGCATTGAAAATAATTCCACCAATTTTTCTACCCAAAAAATTTTATCACCAACAATTTTTGGTGCCCACCATGGGGTAGAGTTGGCAGCACACTGCACCCAAAATATGAAAACAAAAATACAAAACATACAAAAAAAGTTCAAAAATTAAATTTTGAAGTGGAAGAGTCACATGATTCTTATGTCTCATAACCATGGTGTTGGGCTCCTAAAATATTGGCTAAGTACAAGAGACACATGGGCACGCAAGGCCTAGTTGAAGAAAGGTGTGCAAGGATAAGGTGCGCAAGGTAGGGTTTAAGGAAGGGTTTGAGGCAACTCGTGACACGCGCATGACACACACGGATAGAACCAAGGTTCAAGAATTAGCCATATTGGATGGTTTGGGAAGAACACATTAAAAGTATGACCTAACTATGCATTCAGAGTGGATAAGGTGCCATCTTGGCAACAAGTTAGCCCAGGAAGGAGCATGTCTACAGTAGAAGCTTCTAGAAGCACATCATGGTAAAGTGTGGAAAGATCGGGCCGGAGGAGCATGATCGTATAGAGGACCACATTTAGACACTTGGCATCAGATATGAGGGTACTGGAGGATGAGTTGGCAACCCAGAAAGGCTATACATACAAGCACCTGTAGAAGGAAAAGATAGAGATATAGAGAGAGGGTGGAGCTCTGCAGAAATACTGCAAGAACTCTATAGGTTGGGTAATTGTACTTTGGAAAGGATTTATAATGGGTATGGGTATTGTAAAATTCTTTTGGGATCCTACCCACATGAATCATGTGGTCTACTTTTTAGTGATATTATGTAATGGCTCCATGAATGTAATGAGGTTACCAACTTACTTGAATATGAACATTGATGATTCTGATGCATACATCTTTCTCATAGTTCTCTTTCATTTATGTTTATACTAAGTATGGATGCTTGTATAACTTCTTTCTATTTTGGTACAAGTTATATAATATGTTAAGTACTTTCTGTCTGGAATGACTGCAAGGATCTAGAGGCCATTCTGAGCTCTATGGTACTTGCATGTTTGACTTCCTTTCAAATCTCTTAAATAAGAATCATAGATGATGTTTCCCACTAAACTCACATAAAAGAGAGACTCAACACCCATGCATGCATCGGATGAGTGCCTAGCACCCACTGGGTGATAGGAAGGTGCACATGTGGTTCCTTTCTTTTGTGATAGGGGTAAAAATGACTACACATGGTTATTATGGGTAACCCTCCTTTTCAAAGGCATAAATTATTATTCCATATTCAAGATCACAGTCCTTCATATTTGAGGGATGCTATTTAGCACAATAGAGAGATTTTTAAACAATACTTCATTTCGATAAGAGTATTAAATCTTGAAGAAGAGCATCTTGCTAAATTGGAAAGAGCAAGAAAATTCAAGCATTCCAAAGAAGAGTGTAGATTTTCAAGTTGGTAGATAGAAGATTCACATGATCACAAAGGAAAGGAGGAAACACCAACCCCATCTTTTAAGAACTTCAACAAAGGGAAGAATTTCTCAAAATCAAATGTATCCCCTTCATCTAGTAACTTCTATCACCAAAAATCCAAGTTTTGTTTGCCCATTGGACATCGAGTGTCCAGATATAAAAGAGAACATTGAAGAAGTCATCGATGTAGAGATGGAAGAAGTAGTAGAAAGCATCGAAGTGAAGAAAGAGTTGAAGCAGAGGTAAGGGATGAAATTGAAGAAATAGAAATATCTCAAGTAAGAGAAAATGTAAGAGCCATAAGTAGAGAAAGGTTCAAAGAATAAGATGTGGAAGAAATGGTAGATGAAGATAGACCCATACTAGTTATACCATAGGGCAGAAATAATGTCTCATTTGCACTTCCAAAACTTCTCCATGAGCTACGGAAAGGATTAAGGAAAATATTTCCTAAATTTAGAGGATACGGTTCCCAACTCCCTAAAGAGCATGTAGCAACTTTCATCACTGCATGTGGAGTATTGGGTTTTGAACATGAATACTGTCCTTTAGATTGTTCATGGAGTCATTAGAGGAAAATATGGCTGAATGGTTTTATATGTTACCAACAAGGTCTATCACTTGTTGGGAGGATATAAGAACCAAATTTGAGCATATATGTAAAATTATAGAATACTTCCAACATCTCTTGTTCCAACTAGTACAAATGAAGGATGAACCTACTAAATCTATGAGATACTTCATAGCTAAATAAAATAGGATAATCAGAAGGATCCTTGAATATGTCATACCTCCCGATAATAATCTAAATATATTTTTTATTAGTGCCTTACAAATATAATTTGGGTTCTTCCTTAGAATATATCAGCCCAAAGATTTGAAATATGGACAAGATTATGGTATTGAGACGGAAGATGATATAATTTTGTCTAGAAAAGTAAATAATCCTAATGGAAAATAGAAGGGTCCAAGTTCAAGCTCAACTAGCACTGATCCTTGATTCAAAAAATGGAAAATGACATTATTTATTTGAAAAAATAGCTCTCTCAAATCACCATGAGGAATACACCAAGGAATCCCAATCCTTCGAATAGGCCAAAAATAACTCTGCCTCCTTCACGGATCATGCTTGAAGCACTTTTGATCAATGCTACATGTGATGATGAAGAAGTAAAGAAGGAAGCGAAGGTAGAAGAACTAGAATAATTCAAAGAAGGTGATGGTGGAGAATATATTGAAGTTGAAGAGGTTGATGGTGATACTCAAAATGGCCTCATTGATTATGTCTCAGTAAGTGAAGATGAAGATGATGAAGAAGCACCAAACTTATCTCATGTTGTGTTTACTTGTTCCTAGTAAAAGAAAGGAGATTCATCTTCGGTAGCCATAATAAAGACAAAAAGAGGATCCTCTGTTGAAGTGCCACAAAATAAAATCTTCAACGGGGATCTTAACTACCACCATCGATGGAATCAACCAAGGAGAACCGAGATCGATAGCAAAGAAATAATACTTTTACCACAACAAGTAAGTCCTCTAGTTCCTCTCATAGTTCAAAATATATTTCTAAAACTAGCCCTTCACCTAATACTATCCCGACTAAATCTACTAAACCTCATCCAAAACAAGTCACTCCCTTTCCTTCTAAATCTGCTACCACACTGACCAAAGAGACAAAGCTCCCAATGTAGCATCATCCTTTCCATGTAAAACCTTTTCCATTCCTATAACATCATCGTCACTCTCCTTACCCCATTTGACTATGTTGAACATGATCATAAAACCAAAGTTCAAATTATAGAAATGGAATATTTACAAACACACCAAACTTAGTTTGAGAGGTTTTTAAACACCATCTAAAGTGGTACCACTGAAGCCTAATGTTTCAAACCTTAATACTAAATGCCTACTATCTACACCTAGCTACACCCCCTCACGAATATGTTGACACTCAACACATCTAAAACCAACAAAGTAGAACCTTTCTATTTGTCCCTTCTTGTAAAAGGCTACCAACTTAACAACTGTATCATAGACTCTAGAGCCTTTGATAACGTTATGCATGTCAAAGTAGACAATAACCTAAGACTTACCTTGACTCATGTAAATGAATCTTTATATTCAACGGAGTCCAAAAAAGTTCCGTTGTTGGGTAGAATAAAATATTCTCAAGTACCCTTGGATGATTTCCTAGAGAATAAATTATTTCTCACAATCCTGGTAGCTGACATTCCAACTTATTTTTGCATGTTATTGAGCGAAGCTTCTGTAGATATTTGGGTGGTGAAATTGAAATGGATTGTTCCTTTGCGATCATACCCATGAAGGGATAATCAAGACATTGTTATCGATGTGTAAGGTGAAATAGACGGTGCAAAATTTAGATGATCCAAGAGAGAACATATTGTTCCAAGATAATGGGATGGGAAATTAATTTCTCATATCATAGAGATGAAAATATTGCCTTCCTCATAGAATAAGAAGAAGATAAACTTTGGAATATGGATTTTGATGAAAGACACTCAAGTGCGGGATCCGGAGCCGGTGTAGTTCGACTTCACCCTTAGGTGAATTTTTCCCATTTTCATATAAACTACAATTTGAAAATACAAATAACATTGTAGAGCATGAGGCCATTCACCATGGTATGGATGTTGCTTGAGTATATGGGAATTAAGAAGCTTAAGTGTTTAGAGATGCAGAGGTGATTTTTAAATAAGTATCAAGTGAAGAATCCAAGACTTCAGCACTGTAGAAAAATATTATGGGATTACATCAAATCCTTTGACACTTTCTCCATCCAATCCATCCCCTAAGAGTAAAATGAAAGATCGACTATCCTGGAAATGTTAACTTTCTTATTAACACCACATCCATATTTTAGAAAAGATAAGATGACTATGGAGATGGTTTTCAGGACCCATCATGACTCATAATGTGAATCCTTGGTAAGTTATCAATGATGACAATTAGCTCCTAGCCTTCTTTGAGTAGAGAGATAATTTCAATAGCCTATTATTTAAAGGGAGAAATAATCCACATAGGGATTCGATGGATGAATATGATAAAGAAGCAATCAAAGAGATTGATGAGGGAATACTCAAGATTAAAGGAAATAAGATTCCTAAAGGCCTAGTGTTGCTAGAATATTTGTTTGAAAAACATGATAATTTAATCAAGGATAGATGAAAAGAGTCATCAAAGTGTACCGCTGAGTTAAAACAAGAGAACATTGGATCTCTAGAAAAGCCTAGAATGGTAAACATCGGAAAATGTTTCTCACTAGAGGAGAAAATGAGATTCATCTCACTCTTGAAGAGGTATTCAGATGTCTTGGCTTATTCATATGATGAGTTCAAATCTTTCCAACCTAAAGAAATGCATCACTCCATCCCCTTGAAGCTAGAATTAAAGCCTTTTAGGTAGAAACAGATACCCTACAATTTGAAAATTTCGACACAATCATGGAGGAGGTGTATAATATGCTAAATGAAAGAACCATTTCACCTATCCACTATTCTATGTGGGTAGAAAACATCATTCTTATACGAAATAAGAATAAATAGATAAGGATCTATGTGGAATTTTGTAACTTTGAACCAAGCCTCCTTGAAGGAAAATTATCTACTCCTAGTCATGTACCACATATTACAAGTTGTCATAGGGTTAGAGATGCTCTCGCTTGCTTGATGGATTCTCGGGTATAATCGAATAGAAGTTGAAAAGGAGGATAGAATTAAAAAATATTTCACCACTACTTGAGTCACTTTTTCCTACTTCAAAATTCCTTTTGGCCTAATCAATTTGGGAAAGACTTTCCAGCAAGCAATGGACTTGGCGTTCAAATATTTGAAGTACTACATTATGATATATATGGACGACCTGACAGTATTCTTGAAGAAGAGAGGAGACCATATTCACCATTTGGAGCAGGTACTTATGATGTGTAGAAAGCATGGTATATCCTTGAATCCAAAGAAATGCATCTTTAGGGTCACTAAAGGTAAACTCCTTAGACATATAATGAACAAGGATAGAGATAAAATTGATGCTAAAAGAATAAAATATATTCAAGAGATGTCATTAGCTACAAGTGAAAAGGGAGTACATTTATTTTTGGTAAGGTCAAATTTTTACAAAGGTTTGTTCCTAAATTTTCCAAATTAACCAAATATATAATAATAATTATGAAGCCATAGGCCAATTTCAAATGGAGAAAACAAGGAAAGGTGGCATTCGATGCAATAAAGGAAGTAATAGAAAAATCCCCCACTTTGGCATGACTGGATTTTGATAAGGACTTCATCCTATATTGTTATGCTTCAAAACATACAATATCATCCATCTTGGTGCAAAATAATGAGGAAGGTATTAAAGAACTTACCGCATTCATGAGATCACTACTAAAAATCACGAATTGAAGTACAATCAGTTAGAGAAACATGCTTATGTGGTGGTCAAGTTAGTAAAGAGCTTCTGATTCTACATTATTAATTTTAACACCATAGTCATGATACATAGGTCAGCCATCAAATCCATTCTCACACAACAAGACTAGGGATCAAAACTAGGCAACTAGGTAGCAATAATCTTAGAGTATGATTTAAATATTAAGCCAAGCTGGGATAATTGCTACCCAGTTGACAATAGAAAATAAGACAACTATACCCTAGTGTCAAAATTTTCCATGTCATACCTGTTTAGACACCCCTAAATAAACCTAACCCTCGGTGTCAAGCCCAATATTATCCTTTAGTGGTCCATTTTTGAATGTCATTAGTACCCCTAGGTGATTTAGGAAAAACAAAAATCATTCAAGTTCCTTTGGATCGGTATTTACGAAGGTAGGTTTTAAAGAAAGGTTAGAAAGGGATTTCATCAACCTTTCTAAGCCAAGTGCATAATCACCAGAGATATTCTAAAGACTCATAATCATCATGGAGGTTCATCCATGATCCATAAAAATCAAGGAACATATTTTGGAAGATTCTAGGAAGTTTCGGACATTTAAGAGCCAATACACTTTGAAAGTGGGTTTTGGACCCAAAGGAGCTTTCACCGCAAAAGAGTACACGAGCTTAAGGAGGTGATTCTAGGAGCTCTGGAATGATTTGTGAGCACAACAAGATAAAATTTTAAATAATTTTCATCCCTCTACATGGTGGAAAAAATATATCAACCCCATGCAATTTTCAAGCCAACTCATTCTTTCCATGCACAACGGATGATCCTCAGAGAAATGAGGATTTTAGAGGTGTTTCAAGTAGAATATAGTCATGGTATCGATCCCATTATTCTCAAAATGTATTTTCCATGAAAAATCATATAAATAAGCATCCCAAAGATCATCCAGAGCTCACGTTATGATCTTTCCAAGTCGACCCTCAAGGTACGCTCTTGATACTTAGTCAAATTTGTACAGAGGGACATGTGGAAACACCAGGTTGAGTTGAATTTTTGTGCCTAATTTTCCCCAAAGTAAAGGGATAATACGTTTAAAAAATTCTCCCTCCCCCTTTAGCACTATGGTCACTCATATGACCCTAGTGGCTCACTCCTAACTCCTTTGACCAGGTTTAACGTGTTCCTCCACCTACCCACACGTGCACATAACTTATCAAGATTGGTATTAGGAAAATTTTCTTGCACCTATTTTCCCCAAAAAAGGGAAAATGGGGGAAAAATTTTCCCCACCCTTTGCTTTCCTCCTAGACTCTCATGTGACCTTTTTCCTCCCCCAAGTATTTTACTCTAGCTCTCCCTCTCTCTCCCTCAAGGAATGCTTAGTTGCCACTTATCATGAAATGTATTAGGCACATTTTATTGGACACATTATCCCCAAAATAGAGGGAAATGGGGAAAAAAATACTCCCACCCCCTCTCTTCACATTCCAAAGCTATAAAAGGCGGGAGTTAGTCATTTTCACAATCAAATGCCCACTTTCTCCTTTGGCTGTTGAAATTTCCACCAAATATTTCATCAACCATTTTCATCCTATGTTGAATCCATCCATGATACAGTGAAGAAAGAGAAGAAAAATGCAAGGAAATCCATATTTTTGAAGAACAAAAATGAGAGATTTTTCTAGAAAAACTTTGAAACCCGCAAGCAAGATTTCTTCATATCTCATAAACTGGTGAATGAATCAAAGTGCTTTTTTTTGAAAAATTCGAGTATCCTAGGTTTCTTGAATCTCCAAGAGGAATATATCACATGCATGGTATGGATTTTTCATAGTGAAGAAACCCCATGTTTACCGCAGTGAAAATCTAAAAATTAAAATCTCTCAATCTATTAACTAGGTAGACTTGAAATTTTAGAGGTGTAATGAAGAAAAAAACCATATCAAAATAGTTGGTTTCTTCATGAACCAATGTCCGAACCCTAATTTCAAAAAATAGTAAGCCTCCTACAAAGTTACTTACTATTTTTAGTAGGTCACCATTAAGGGAATTTTCGGCAAAAGTAGTGTGCACCAAGAACACCTAGAATGTCAGAGTGAGTGATGGAAGATGAAAAGTGGTAAATTTGACACTTACTAAAAATAGTAACCCTCATGTTCCAAATATAGTAAGTGCTAAAGAAATCATGAATTTCAAGTTCATAAGGGTGAAACTAGTCAATTTCCTCTCATCAGAGTATGCCAAAGTGGGTGACAGTGATGTCACTTACATGGATTGCAATAACCTCAAGTCATGCATAATCATGGACCCGAGAGGAAAAATTGAAGACAAGGTATTCCTGAGTGGGTTGTATGTTGCAGGTGGATATCTAATTTTTGTACAAAGCATTGAGTTGTTCTGGCTTGCTCGCACCATTATGAACAAAAAATAAGGACCATTCGGGAAGATGATGGCAGATCCATGGCGGTGATTTCCCCTAAGGATATCTCCTTTCTATGCATATTCCCACCTAGAGTAACATGGTAGTCATCTCTTAAGAAAGGGAAGTGAATGAGTGGAACAACATATATTTGAATCTGCAAGGCCTTATACTGGGCTCATGGTTGAATTCAGGGAGAAAACCTTCCCGAATGCCCAAATCTCTCTCAAGATGTGAGTTCCACGAGGTATTTTCTGATGTAATCACCCTTGTCAACAGGGTGATGGGGGAAGAATACATAATGGATTTCCTAGAATGCATGGAAATATTCCTCCTAATAATCCTCAAAGGGAATCAAAAGATAGATTGGGGCTAGATCATAAGCGAAAACTTGCATCGTTAATTTCTTCAAGTACATATGTCAAATAAGTTCTTCATGACTTTTTACTTGGTGTATCACCTCACCAGACTCACGAGCATTCAAGGTTTTGACCCTTTCTCGAACATCTCTTCAAAATTCCTTGCATTTGAGAAGTTTCCTCAATTGGTGTTGAAATAAATTATTTGGAACAATGTCTTCACAATGTTTTCTATCAAAACTTTGGATGGTGACTGTATGAAGGATGCCACCACAAGTGACCTCTTTGATAAAGAGATATGGCTTGTTCTTCATTCAATTCCCCACTTTTTCCTATATCCGAGTCTATATCTTTGATCACACTCCACCGAGGTTACCTCGGGACCTTAGTGATCAAATGGTATTGTTTAAGATTTGTAGGAAGTTGGTACATATGAATAGTAGACTCAGGAATCACAAGAGAAAAACCATTTCTTTCCCCGTATCATTGGGGGTCTTCACCTACAAGAGCAGCAATGATGCATCACAATTTAAGGAGGGTTTCACTCATTTAAGTTTGCATTCATTCATCTCAAGGACCTATTTTGACATCTGAATTGATCTTGACACATTATACATCCCGAGTTGCATCATGTCCCGTATGTAAAAACTATTGAGCTAATTGTGTTGATTAGTTAAACTTACAAGAATGATAATATATGAGAATGAAAATTTAGGAAATGAATAAGTTAAATTTCTAGTTGTATCAATAAGGTGTGCAAGATGATGGTACAAACTTATATGACCCGGAGTACAACGTGGTAAAGACTTCTCCTTTTTCGCAGGTGAATTGGAGTGTTCATGAAACTGGTGACATTGATGTGAACAAAGAAGGTGATCAAGAGAAAAAAGAGTGGTTTTAAAATAATAAGGCTACCACCCTTATCTAAGGAAGTTTCCTTATATCTCGTAGACATGGCTCGTATCATTCATCATAGAAAGTTGTGGAGGTCACTTCCGATTTGGGCCATTCATGAAGATTAAAGAGGAAGGTCACAGAGTTTGGAGTCCCCTATTATGAAAGGATACACAAGAAAATACAAGTAGTAGAGGAACCCATAGCAGAGAAACATGTTTAATAAGTTTAACCGGTCCATATTCTAGTTGATGTACCACCACAGAGGCTCCAACCTCTGTTGTCACTCCTACCCCCTTAACAGAAACAACCCTTTAACTTAAGAAAGAGATGAAAAGTATGACAGTTGGAGAGACAGAATAAGGTGAGATGTTCCCTTGGATGAGGGAAATGATTTCAAAATAAACTCATACCATCCAACAGTCACAATCCCGACCTATCAAGTGATAGCATCATTGGCTATAGGATAGTATAGGAAATTTTCTTATGTGGCATAATGCTTTTTTCAGCAAAATGAGACAAGTAAACAATATGTTGAAGTATTAAAACCCCAAGTGATCAATCTAATGGAATAAATGACACCAAATGATTATGAAATGAGTACCAATCCATTACACCTAGCTACTCATTAAGGAGATGAGCACATGTTTTAGTAATATTCCACTCGCCTCTTTGTGAGAAATCAAGAATATAAGAAGAATATTGAATATTTTGAAGAACACATACAAATGCTCTCCTCATACATGCAACATCTAGTGGATTTGAGTGCTTCATCAATATTGATTAAGGAAGTAGACATAATAAATAATATTTATCTAGAATCCATTAGAAAGACTCAATAGTTCACCATACAGGGAGTTAGCAAGGTTTTAGTGGGTAAGTGTTGGAGGAGGTCAATAGGTGGCTAGGTAAACAATAGATGATAAAATAATGATGAAATGAAATAAACCAAAGAAGTATGACATTATACTTATTTGGATTCTGGTCCTAGATGCCCGTGAGTGAGGGATGAAGGTGCTTTGATGAGAGGTTTGAAGGCTGCAAGTGATCACCAACCGACGGAAATATTTTGCATGGGCTGCATGTACATTCCTATTGGCTTGGTTAGATCAGGTCATGGTTAGGACGGTTATGTAGGAAAATATTCTTGATCTCCTTCATTACATGTGTGTTCTCTCTAGAATGTGTTAATGTTCATCAGCTTTTCTAAAATATTTCACCAACCTTCTGCCAACTTGCTTCCAACTTTCAACCTTGAGAATAAGGTTGTTTTGGGGTTAAAAGGGTAACCGATGGCGGTTCTAGCCTAACTAGAGATGGTTAGGGGTAATTGGCATTGGTCAAGGTGGGAATTCCTAGGTTTACCAAACTAGGGAGGTCCTCTTGATTTCCTCAGATTTCGTGTCATTAATCCATGGATTAGACTAGGAGCCTCTTGTAAGCATGTGTGAATGTGGTTAGAGGGAATGTAGGCATTGATTTTTAGGGTATGGGTAAGTCTTAGTTAGTTATGGAAAATTACTAAGAACAGGGCTTAGGTTGAGTTGGCTAGGTGAATGTGATGAAGGGTGCTTATTTTCCGAGGGACCAAAGGGGAGTTTGACCTAATTTTAGTGTCTACATTTTGCCCCTTTTTGTTGCGTAGCTTGTATTGTAAGTGACGCTAAAAAAGATGTGGTTGCCCCATGTATGGGTGAAGGTGATCCCCCTCAAACCAAGAACTGATGAGGCAGCAGGAAGAATCGGTGAGTGGTTTGATAAAAGGTAAATGGGAGGAAAAGGCAGGTGGGCATGGGGAAAAAAAAAGGGAAAAGGTCTACTTGGGTAATCTAGGTAATGGGTCTGGGTTAAAGGTAGCGACAATCACACACAAACTCTTTGGGTTGAAGAGTAGGAAAACTCTACATCATCTAAGGTCAATAGGTTTATCCAAACAAGGGTGAAGTGATTATGATATCCAAGGTATAGGATATGGTCAGGAAACACAACATGGGTTAGGTGTAGGAACATTTAGGTATGTTCCGGTACACAAGAGGTCATGTTTGGTTAAACGGTCACGAGAAATAGGCTAGGTAAGGTCATCGGGTCAATCAACAAAATTAATAATGCCACAAGGTATAGTGAACACATGAGGTCAAAGGTCACTAGTGATGGTCCAGCCCAAATATCTAGGTCACGGCATGGTAAGACCAAGGTAGAGGTAAAATAATGATTCTCCAAAGGAGGTCAAAGGGAGGTATTAAATTTTGAGGTCAAGAAAAGTAGGGTAAATGGGTAGGGTAAAGGTGGGATGGGGTAAATGGTTAGGGTGAAGGTTGGGTGAGGTAAAAAAGGAAAAGTTAGGGCAATGTGTAGGTGAGGGTGACTGATGTTGGTCAAGGGTAACCGACATCGGTATAGGTCAACCAATGACAGTTAGGTAGGGCACGCAACAGATGCTGGTCAAGGGTAATCGATGTCGGTTAGGTCGGGTTTGTTATAAAAACAAAAAAAAATCCACATTTTTTTGTTATTCATTTGTTATTGTGTGAAGTGAGAAAGAAACAAAAAGAGAGAAAAGAGAGTAAAGTGCTTAGGGATGAAATGGAATAGTGAGCTGGTAGTGTGATTGGACAAGTGATTGGTGGGTGAGTAGTGGGTACACAGGAGCAGTGTGAGAGATTCGATTAGTTAGAGGTTGTGGGTATCGATTTAGCAATGGCGGAGGTTGAAGAGGGATCGAGTGGGCCACCGACATGCGGTGACCAGACTTACCACTAAGATGGAAGCAACATGACGAGGTAAGTGCCCTACTCTACATCTAGTGGATTCAATAGATTAGAGGAGTAGATTATTGTTATTTGTAGGTGTTTTTGGTTTTTTGTTGTGGTGGGTGGTTAAAAATTAAATTTGGGAATGGGGGAATATTGGGTAAAAGGAGGAATGGGGAGGGTAGTAAATAGTATAGGGGAGGTGGGTAGAGGTCTAGGGTAGGTGAGGTCATTGTAGGGTGGTAAAAGGGGTAGGGGTTTTAGAAAAAGGGGGGTTTTGGGAAGTCACGGGTTTTTCGTGACAGCTGGATGACGCCAATCAAGTGTGGCCGCATCGGTCAAGTGTGGCCAGTGTTGGTAAGGTGGAACCGCATAGGTCACAAAATAGGTGACTGATGTCGGTAAAGGGGTAACCGTGGTCGGTAAAGGTGAAATGGTATCGGTCACCAAACAGGTGACTAGTGCCGGTTAAAGGGTGACCGGGTCCAGCTTAAAATGAAATGGTACTAGTCGAATTACTGGGCACAAGGGTCCAAAAGTGATGTGGGCTAGGTGGTTGAGATGGGTAGGGTGAAAATAGGGTGCAGGAAAATGATAATTGGTGAATAGGGATTGATACAGTAAATTAATGTTGTGTTTGTATTGGATGTAGGGGAGAGCGTAGTTATATATACAGACAAGTTTTTCCTCTCTGGTGATGGTGCATGGCGCAACAACCTTGGTGGAGTTGCAACATGTGGAGGTAGTGGGCTTGAGTAGAGTTCATCACTACAGACATGTTTTTCGGTAGCCCAGTTTGAGAGTCACGCTCATCGATAGATGGGACTCTGTGACCAACATGTTCCACCTGCCGACAAGTGAGATGACTATCACACTAGAGGACATATTCCAGATTCTTTGGTTACCCATATTAGGTTCCCAATTTTATTCTATCTCCTTCGAGGCCTCGTGAGGACTTGATTGTGACTATTTTTAGTGAGGGGGCGAGATGATTTGAGATTTTGTAGTGCCATTTTGAGCTATGGAGAGATGTACCTAGCCCGTTTGGAGGAGACGAGGCTAGTGGTTCTGTTTATGGAGGCAGTGTGCTACTATGCACTACCAAATGCAGAGGATGGATGATTTCCCAAATCACTGATGGGGTACTCCATGACATGATGGTGCATGAGACCTGCTTTGCTTGGGAACCAAGATTCTTGGTGTAGTTGTGTACAGGAGTTGTGGGCATATGGGCAGCTTTACGCAGTTTAGCATGTGCTGTACATTTATACTACACTGTTGGGAATACGAGCACATAGTCTATGTGCGGCCTATAGGGATGCCTTGAGTAGATGCATTCCCACCTAGATTTGTGTGGGTGGGATACAGGATATGGGGATGTCGATTGGAGAGTAGAGATCCGATAGGTCGACACAATATGTGGCCCATTTCTCGTAAGTTACTGGAGGGGTTGTCCGGAGTGGACATTATCTGGAGGCCATATGTGGGATTCCCCTCATATAGGCATATGAATGAGGAGCTAGTTGAGCTCCAGATAAAGAGATGGATACAGGGTCTCCGTGCTGGGGAGGATGAGATGGTCTAGGTTGATAGAGTTTGATGGAAGTTTAGGCTCATACAAGACATTCTTCCTCCCTTCCCACAGTTCTTGGAGAGATGATGTGGAGAGGCCCTTACCTCTAATAGAGCCTACAAAGTGCCCATAGGGTAGGAGGAGTAGGCAAATGGACTAGTGGATAGATGACACCAAATGCACGAGACGGGTACAAGTAGTGGTGGGAAGTGTAATTATGAGCCATACCACCTAGACCAGGGCAACCGGATCTAGCTACCATTATAGTGTAGAGAGACGCCCTACAGGGGAAGGTAGTTATGCTCATTACCTAGTTGGGTATACTATAGACACATCTAGAGGGTTCAGAGATAGAGGTAGCAAAGCTACATGTATAGGTGGCTAGTTTGTAGGACCAGATGGCTAATGGAGGAGATGGAGATAATCAAGAGGGGGATGGTCAAGTGGCAGCCTTATAGGCTTAGGTGGTAGATTTATAGGGCTAGTTGGCCACAACCTAGGCATAGATTGGGGCCTTAGATACGGCATAAAGGGGCAGGGGGCACCACCACAGGCACCGGGAGCATGCCCCAATACACAGTAGGCATAGGGTAGGCTTCGATAGGGTAGGTAGGTATAGGCGCCAATACCTGTGGGACCACCACAGACCATGCCTGTATCTAGGTTACGAGATGCCCTAGGTGAGGCGAGATATTATCAGGACCAGATTATGGTGGCTAAGATAGATTTCATATCCTATGCCGAGTATAGGTCACATCAGACATCTAGTGAGAGGACGAGATCCCGCACTCATAGTGTGGAGAGCGCAGGAGGTCAGCGAGCTCGAAGGCCCGATCAAGGAGAGGCCACCAATGTATGAAGACTAGCTCTAGGTGAGGTTCCAACAGGGGACATAGGAGGCTAAGGGTATAGGTGACATAGAGATGGAGGACATCCGCGAGATGCCTGATATGTGGTCACCTAGTTTTTGATGTATGATAGCTATTTTTGGATATATACCAGCCTGTATGCCGAAGATATTTATATTTTTGATCATATACCAATTTGCATGCCGAAGACAAAGTGAGGATGTATGAGTTAGTTATATATTTCGAACATATACTCGCTGTTTTCCAAAGAGATTTTGTATTGATGCATTATTATTTTTATATATGAGACCAACCTGCATGCCGATGACATTTTGTATTGTATATCAGCCTGCGTGCCAACATTTTTTAGATGATGGACATGATGAGATAGGCATGTATATTTGAGATACACATTTATTGATATGATGAGATACATGTTATGATTTGATTTGTTGATGTGTTTATGAGATATGGATTTGTTGCTTTGATATGGATGGAAATTAAGTGAGTTATGCATGATGGAGCTAGGTTGGTTTAGGCATGGATTGAGTTAGGTCGGTTTAGGAATGGATTGAGTTAGGTTTGGTTAGGCATGAATCAAGTCAAGTTATAGGCATGGTTGAGTTAGGTTTGTTAGGCATGGTTGTGTTGAAAGTAGGTGAAGTTGTGATTCATTATTATATATATATATATATTTTTTACAATGAATGATACTATGGGTCATATGTGAGATGTGGTATAATCTATGCATAGTGATGATAGAGAAATGGTAGGCATAATAAATGTATGTTGTGATGAGGATTAAAATATGAAACAACTTGTTATGTATGTGGTTTAATTTCCAATTTTTGGGTATAAAAGGGAAACTAAGTGAGGTGTAATGTAATGTGAGGAGCATGAAAGATGAATTGTTTAGGGTATAGTATGGTCGAGCTAACCTCCAAGGGCCCCATGCCCCGAGTGCTGCCTACATAGTCCCGACGTGAAAAGGGACCTCAGGCCGATGTAGTTCTCCCATGAGATAGGGAAGAATATGAGGAGGTATGAAAATGAGTTGGTAGGTTTTTGGGCATGTTGTGGGTTTAGGTTTGTTAGGTGTGGGTAGATTATAGGTAAAATGATGTAGGTGAAGGTGATGGTGGTGAAAGAAGAAGATTACCCCAAAAGTAAGTGTCGAGGACTAAGTCCTGTATAAGGTAATCAAAACGTAAACAAAGATGGTTAAAAGATAAGAGGGGGAAATAAAGCCACCTGATTGGGTAGGATCATACCAAGTAGATCACACCGTGGAGGAGGTGATGAATGTAAGACCCTAAAGACATTGCATGATTAACTATTCTACGGTGAAAAGTAGTCACAGGATCACCAAATGTCTAAATTCCAAGATGTCCCTTGAGGCAATGAGGAAATGGGAGTGGGAATGGTAAGAAGGGTGAAGGGTAGTTAATTTTTATATGGTATAAAGTAGCATGCACTTCAAGCAAGAGAACTTAGGGCACAATGGGAAAGTCCATGACAAAAGGTCATTGTTTTGACAGACATGATTGATGTGGGAAGTCTATATCGAATAAATAAAATTGAACTCCTTGAGGTCTTTGTGAAGTCGATTGATGCGGGAAGCTTTGGTTTCTCTTGTTTTTTTAAGAGCTTTAAATATCTCATGTCCTTTGAGGGAGCAATCTATTTATAGCAGCAATTATTCGAGAGGAAGATTTCCTTTTGAGGGAGTCATCGCTTGATTACAAGTTTGACTTAAGGAGTTTGGTCCCATGTGAGGTCTTTGAAGTCATGGACAAGACCAAGGTAGAGGATAGGACTCTTGTTCAAAAGGCAAGGAGAAATAACCATGGGATCTCATCTAAAGGTAGATGAAAAGTATCCATGAGAATCATGCTATGTGCAAGGCCATGGTACACATAGTCAAGATAAGATAACAAGTAATGTGTACTCACATGATTCTTGTTTAATCATTAGTGAGGTGTATGGAGTGAATAGAGCTCAAGGGATGAGCCCGGAAAGAGACAAAGGGTGAGGTAAGAAAATGAGTCAACAATAGAATGGTTGAAGATGCAAGGTGTTAAGGCTCTCGGGTTCATGTTTACCATTGAGTCAAGATAAACGATAAGCACTTGATCCATAGGTATGAGTCACTATCTATGGTCTAAGCCAATTAGGAGAAAATTTTCCCGTTTAATTTTTTTCTGCTTTTGTTACATGTTGATTTTCTTTCAAGACAAGGTCACCGAATTGGAAGGTTCGTTCATGGACACATTATTCATAAAAACGTTTGATACATTTTTGGTAAACTTGAAGGTGATCCAGTGTTAAGATGACATTCGCCTAATAACTCTAGCTGTGCTAAACGGTCCCGATGAAATTCATCATCATTCAAATGTCATGGAGAGATATGTAGAGTGAGGGAATCTAGACTTCGAGAGGCGGGACCGCCCGTACTGTAGACCGAGAGAAAATGGTGTTGCCATAGTGGAAGTGCAAATATCTAGTGTGGTATGCCCACAGGGGAAAAAGGAATGTGTGTATACCAATCCTTCATAGTATCGTCAACCACTTTCATAAGAATTTTGTTGAGGGTTTTGTTAGTATATTTGGCTTGGACGTTTGTTTGTGGGTAATAAGGTGATGAGAAACTAAGTTGAATGCGTAAGGCATCACAAAGTTTTTGCATTGTTTTATTTTTAAATTGTTTTCCATTGTCGGTGATGAAGTGATAAGGAACACCAAAGTGACAAATGATGTGGTGATAAATGAACTCACATATTTTCTCATCTTTTTAGAGATGAGTTGTATGGCTTCCACCCATTTTGTGTAGTATTCATGAGCAGTGGTGATCCATTGATGGCGTTGGGATGAATGAAGATTGATTTCTCTCGACAAGATCCAAACCCCATTAAGAGAAGGGCCAAAGGTCACAAGAGACCTGTAAGGCATGACTGGGTGTATGATGAAGATTGTAATGTTGTTCGCATTTTACACAACGTTTGATGTAGTCACAACAATCATGGTTAAGGGTTGGCAAGAATATCCCAAGCCAAGAATACACTTAGCAATAACCGGACACTTCAAGTGACCACCACATATGCCATCATGAACCTCTTTAATGGTATAAGAAATTTTAGAACTTGTGAGGCATTGTAAGAGAATACCATCAAAGCCACGTTTATAGAGGAGTCCTCCAGGATGACATAACGAGAAACCTATTTAAGGAAGGTGTGTTGTCTGTTACAGGTGAGATCAGAAGATAAGATGGAGAGAGAAAGGTAATTGGAGTATTGTTTATACCAAAGGTCACTCGGGTTAGGAGTATCAGTTCCGATCAAGTAAACATCACAAGGTAAATAAGTAGGTGATTGGAGTCATTGACGGGTGATAAAGATTTTAGAATCGGCAGGTGAAGCAGGTACTTGGGAAGCTAAGAAGGACATGGAATCTACAATTTTTTGGTTGAACATGGGATGGTTTGAAGGGTATAACAATCAAAGGTAGTCAAAAGTCCTGTCTACATGATTTTTATACTTTTGAAGTATCTCGTTAGGACATTGGTAAATACCATTGACTTGTTTTACGACCAATTGAGAATCACCAAAGATGTTGATTGATTTAACATCTAGGGCATAGGTGCCTTGGAGACCTAGTACGAGTGCTTCATATTTGGCAATATTGTTAGTACATTCAAAATATAATTTGAAAGACAAAGGCATGGGTTCACCATCAAGAGGAATGAGGATAATACCAGCCCTACCCCCACATTGACACTTGGAACCATCGAAAAAGAGTGTCATTTGGTAAGGAGGTTCGTCTAGGGAAAGGGTAGCAATTGAATCATCTAGAAAGTCAAACTTAGAGGGTTGATTCCTAGAAATATGTGCATCACCCAATTGTTCGATATATAGCTTGGCCCTTGATGGACTTTTAATGAATGAATTCAAGGTCAAGATCGATAAAAGCATAAGCCATCGTGCGGCTGCTGATTTTGATAAGGTTTTGCGTACATGAAGTATAAGGGGTCGGTGTTGGTCACAACATAGGTTTTTTGGTTGAGTAGGTAATGAAAGATTTTGGTGGCAATAAAAATAATGCTAAACAAAGTTTTTCAGGATGGTTGTATCAGGTTTCATAGTCTAAAAGAGTACAACTTATGTAATAAACCACTTGCTTCCTGTGTTGTTCATTGTGATGAGCAAGCATGGCTCCCAAGGAATGATCGGTAGCTGATATGTATAGGTAGAAAGGTCGATCGTCTTTAGGTGGAATGAGTATGGGTGGTTTGAGAAGGTATTGTTTTAAGGCCTCAAAAGCTTTATGGTAGGATTCATCCCATTTAAAGGAGACATCCTTCTTGAGAAGATGATGAAATGGTTGACACCGATCAGATAATTGTGAAATGAAATGGTGAATGGACTACAACTTACCTTACAAAGCTACAAAGTTTTGAAGGTTAGTAGGTGGAGGAATTTCGAGAATGCCCTTGACTTTAGCAGGGTCAACTTCTATACCACAGAGGGAAACGATAAATCCTAGGAGCTTTCCTGAGAGAACCACGAAGACACACTTCTTAGGCTGAAGGTGGACGTAATATTTAATGAGGTAGTCAAAGATGGTTTGGAGGACATCAAGGTGCTCGGAGTAACATGTAGATTTTACCAAGAGATCATCCATGCAATCTTCCAATATGTGATGCATGATGTCATGAAAGATGTAAGTCATAGCATGCTGATATGTGGCACTAACATTTTTAAGGCCAAAAGGAATGACTCAATAGTAGAAGGTCCCCCAAGGGGTGATGAATGAGGTTTTGTGTTGATCTTCCGGGAAATAAAAATTTGATTATAACTCGTTAGTGCAAAATCACAAAGCACCCCGGATGCGAGATCAGGTTTCTAGGTTGATCACTTTGGCATCCAAAGTGTAATTGCATAACATTGAATCCTTTCTCCAAGTGTGGGACTTGTAAAAATGAGAAAGGATTCTCCAGAGAAGGTTGGTTCCTATTCCTCTGCTCGATGCACACGAAATATGTAGAGGGTTTTCTCAAAACCTAATCTAATCACAAGGAGATAAAGTAAGAAGATGCATAAAATAAATCTAAGCTAATAGAGGTGATGCACCGAGGAATAAAGAACACCTATTTTTCCAAAGAACACAGACCATTTGAATGTGATATAAGATCATGCACAAATGAAAAACCTCAGAAAGAAGACCAGGAGGATGCAAAATGAACACAGAGAGAGGGTGAGAATCATCCACGGACATGCATTACTTGCTCCAAAGATTGATACAATACACTACAGAATTCCATGAGGCAGAATAGTATTACAGTTCAAATGAGAGGTTCGAACTCCACAAATTCACCTAAGGAGAAGAAGGGAGAGGCAAAACAAAAAAATGTTTGACCCTTGAAAAGAAGCTCCTCTTACAATATATAGAAAGAATGAGAGAAGAAAGAGAGAGGGGGAAGCCAAATCTACTCCAACCACCTCCAGGTTGCATTCATTTCATCACATTATGACAGAAGTGGCGGATCCTGGCAAAACGGTGGGCTGTCCAATAGAAGCGGCGAACTGTTTGCTGCATTAAAGTTGTTTGTTGAAGCATTACTTCTGCTTGTTATTTCGTGCCAGATGTGTTTCTTGATTTTCTCTCTCCAAACTGAACCAAAATTTAAGATTGACCTTGGAATCGTTTAGATAATCTCACAAGCTTTCCGTTGATATAAAGAACGTGCAAATCTGAGCTCTATCGAAGATATGTCGATCCAAGATTTAGGGCACAAAACAGGTGAAAACGGATTTTTAAATTTCTTCCCGCGCTCGCCACTGGATGACACATGGCAGTTCGATTCACCGAGCAACTCTCTCTCCTCCACCTCTCGGCGGGATTTCTTTTGAAATTTCCTCAGGCCCTAGCCGACACGTGGCACTATCTCATTGGTTCGGGCTGATCCTTCAAAACTCACCCTTTGACTTTTTGGCCATTTCCTTTGTGACATGTGTCATGATTTGGTTGGTTCTCAGCCCTTTCAGCTCCTTCGTGTCCACCGCGTCCATTTGTCCCAGATTTCCCAAAGGCTTGGGACAAAATCCTCCTGGCTCACCCGATTTGGCCGGTTCGCGTCCATTTGTCCCACTTGTCCCCGTGCTTCATGGGACAAATTCTTCCGGCTCGCCCGATCTGGCCGATTCGCGTCCTCATGGCCCGATGTCCCATTTGTCCCCTGGACGCTTGTTCTCATTTCGCCGAACCGGCTGGTTCGCGCGTATCTTTGTCTCGAGATGTCCCAAAGCAAGCTTAGTGCGAAAGTTATCCTTTTCGGCCGATCCGGCTTTCGCGCCGCCGCGTCCATTTGTCCCGCTTTTCCTTGTCTTTGAAGTTTCTTATTTCGGCCGAACCAGCCGGTTCAAGGTCCTTCGCGCACTGTTGTCCCACTTGTCCCTTTTTGTTTGGGCCGCCTATAGGATTTTCAGCCGATCTCGCACTCGACGTCCCAAATGTCCCGACTGTCCCGGGGACTAGGACTTAGCCGATTTTCACATTTTTCTCGCCCAAGCTTATCTTCTGCAACTTCTTCACATCTTCTCAGAGCTTGCTCTTTTCAACCTAGATGGGAGAGTTAGAAAAATTTGCTGAAGGGACCCTAGAAACATGACTTTTTGCCCTGAATCAATTTATCTGCCTGGAACTTGAGAATTCTGATGCATGTTATCAAATTAACCCTGGGGGGGTGAATTTTGGATAACAATTTGGTGACTCAGCGGGGTCACCTGCCTGCTAGGTAGAAGATCAGTGGCCTTTAGCGATCTATTGGGCATGGAGTCATAAGCAATAACCTGAAACGAGCCTGATATCTAATCCCGAGCCTGATACTGCAACTTCTTCTCCAACAACACTCTGAACTGTAGAAAACAACCTGAGAGCAGAAAAACCTGTGCCGAAGCACTTAGGAAAACTGAAACCTAACTACAACAGGACAATGTGCACAAGCACTTGGAGGAATGAAAATCTAATTAATATTTACAAGGTAGTGAACTTCCCTCTAGAGGCAACGCTTGAGATAGATTCCATTGACTAGAATCTGTAGTTCTTCACCATCCAATGAGGCCAATTGGAAAGCATTACTGCTCTTGCGCTTCATGACCATGTATGGGCCACTCCAAATGGCATCAAATTTGAAATGCCTTCCTGGTTTTGCCCGATCTGCATCCCATTTCAACACTAGATCTCCAACTTGAAAAGATCTATCCTTGGCCTTTCTGTCAAAGGTCTTCTTGATCAAAGCTTGATCCTTTTCCATTGCTTGGGATGCCTGATTTCTGATCTCTTGCAGCTCCATCAATTTTGCATATCTCACCTCCATAGGCTCAAATTCAAGCAACTCCAACTGCTTCATGAGTTCCAATGTTGGCAACTCAAGAGACATGGGCAAGATTGCCTCTCTTCCATAGACAAGCTTAAATGGAGAATTACTTGTGGATCTTTTGGGAGTGATCCTATTAGCCCATAAGGCTGATTTCAGTTTGGTATGCCAAGCCCTCTGGTTCTCATCAAGAGTCCTCCTAATTATCCTCAGCAAGTTCTTGTTTGTAGACTCGGCCTAGCCATTACCTTGAGGGTAATAGTTTGATGAAGTGCTTAGGTAGATCCCGTTCTTGACAGCCCACTCACCACCTTAGATCCAATGAATGCCAATGCATTATCGTAGATTATTGTAGCAGAAGCAGTGTACGCAAAATCTGTAGTTATCCCTCGTAAAAGTCCAAGATGCTAGACTCATTCGCCTCTTTGAGTGCTACTACTTCATCCATCCGGTGAAGTAGTCCGTGGTCAAAAATCCATTTGTGCCCTTGGCTTGAATTGGGGTTGATGGCTCCAATGAAGTCTAAACCCCATTGCATGAATAGCTGGTCAACTGAGATTGGATGTAATGGAAGGGCAGCGAGTCTCTCTTTTCCTGTGAAGAATGCACAATTCTTACATCTCTTGATCCATGCATAGCAATCACTAAAGATTTTAGGCCAATAATAACCAGCCTTCATGATTTTTAGAGTCAATTTGTCACTCTTAGTGCAAAATGGCCACCACTGGTCCATCATGAAACTCTTTTAATACCCTTTGATCTGACTCCGTGTTAATGCATCTCAGCAGCACTCCATTCACATCCTTCTTGAACAAAACTCCATCAATGATGGTATATGGAACAACCTACAACCTGAAGTATCTCCTCTTCGCTTTGCTCATTTCTGGAGGGCACAGCCTGTTTGTAGGAAGTGCATAATGCCTTGGGTCCAGCAAGGAGTCGGGGCAGCATTGTCTTCTTCTTGTCTACCACTCGGCTCATGGCTATCTTGAACTGTCAAAACAGCCTCTTCTTCATTGCATACTTCCTTTTGCTTCCCAAAACCAGCTGCTCACACAATCCTTTCCTCTTACCAGCTTGGTGATCTTGATCTCAATGTCATACTCCATGACAAGGGTGATCCAACCTACCCTTTTCTCATTCAAATCCTTGTTTAGGAGGAAGTCCTTAACCCCAAAGATGTGAGACCAGCAATTGGACCTTGTTGTTTGAGACTAAATGCTTGAATTTCTTCAAGCTTCTAATTACTGCAAGCACATGCTTTTCAATAAAAGAGTACCTCACTTCGCAGTCATCTAGGCTCTGGCTGAAGAAGGCAATCGGTTGTTCATCATTATCTTTGTTCTCACTGTACTGCAATGGCAAAATAGTGTCATCACCTCCAAATGCATAGAGGATGAAATCCTTGGAAAAGTCTGGGTTGATGAGAGTGGGTGCTTGGGAGATGGCTTCTTTGATTGCTTCAAAACTCTCCTTGCCTTCTACCGTCCATTTGAAAGCCATGCTTTTCCTTAACATTTTGGTGATGGGCTTGACAAGGGCTGCAAAATCTGGGACAAACCTCCGAACAAAGTTTATCCTCCCTGTGAAACTCAAGGGCTTTCTTGTGGCTTGGCAATGGTAGTGCTCTTATGGCTTCAACCCTCTCTGGATCAATTGCTAATCCTTCCTTGGAGACAATATGGCCAAGGAGCTTCCCTTCATGTGCAAGAAAGATGCACTTCTTAGGATTTAAGGACACTCCAAACTTTCTACACCTCTGAAACACTTGCCTGAGGTGAAAGAAATGGTCTGCTGCATTCTTTGAGAAGACAGTAATATCATCTAGGTATATCAGCACTATCTTGTTGATCAAGCCTTTGAATGCCATATCCATAGCTCGCTGGAATGTTGCTCCAGCGTTCAATAGTCCAAATGGCATCTTCTTGTAAGCATATGTGCCCCATTTGGTTGTGAAGGCTGTCTTGAACTGGTCTTCCTCCTTCACCATAATCTGATTGAAGCCTGAGTAACCATCAAGTAGTGAAAACCTTTCTGAACCAGCTACGACCTGCAATATTTGCTCCATGGAAGGGAGTGGATAATGGTCCTTGAGAGAGGCTCTATTCAAATCTCTAAAGACAACACACAGCCTGATCTCTCCACTCTTCTTTCTGACTGGAACTAAATTGGCAACCCAACTAGAATGCTTGATTGGAAATATGATTCTTGACTCAATCAGCTTGTCCAATTCTTTCCTTATGAGAGGCTCCATGTGTGGATTGACTGGTCTATGTTTCTGCCTGACAGGCTTAGTATTTGGATCCAATTCAATGGTATGCTAAGCTAAGTTGGGATTGAAACCTTTCAAGTCTTCATAGCTCCAAGAAAACACGTCAGGGAATTCTTGACATAGCTGTATGAACTCACACCTTTCTTGCTCAGTTGTCATCTTTCCAATTTGCAATGGCTTGTTTTCTTCTACCAATATGGATACCGAATCTTCTCTCTTGACCTGAATGTTTGCTTTCTCCTTTCTAAACTGATCATTGGGGTTAAAAATGGACTCCAAAGTGATAAGTCCCTTGGGTAGCTTGTCAGTTCTCAGCTGTATCACTTGGTCACCATATTGCTTGTTCCAACTTTTCTTGATTCTTAGCTGAGAACTCAGCTTCTTCTTGCAAGAAATGGATGATTTGCTGGTCATTCTCAAATACTTGCCAACTGACATCGTTATCCGGCACCGAAGGCCTCACAATCACGTGGATGTTTGGTTGTACCTTGTCTTGTTGAATGTTTTCTACAATGTCAAAGGCTGCCCCTACTGCTGCAAGCCTGTCAGCAGCTTGATTCTCTTTCCTAGGAATGGCTTTAATGCCGAAACCCTCAAAATCTTCCATGAGGTCCCACACCTGTTCTTGAGCACTTTCGAGTAGATCATTTTTGGCCGCATGTCTTTGTCCCTTGACCTGATTTACAATCAATTCACACCGTCCCCAAAACTTGCAAGTTCTTTATTTTTTTTGATTGCCCAATGCATCCCTTGCACCAAGGCTTCATATTCAAGCAGTGTTATTGGAGCATGCAAATTGAAATCTAAAAGCTGAATAGTACTTTACTCCTTGAGGTGAAACAAGCACGGCTCCACCTCCCCGCACCTTGTCTACTCTTTGATCCATCAAAAACAGCTGCCATACCTCATTGTCATCCTTGTGGTTTGGCTTGGTGATGCTAGGAATAGGTTGACTTTCTTCGTGTATACAATAGACTCCTAGCTCAGATTCTTCTATTCCTTGATAAGGATCAAAAGCATGCACCTTGTTTTCCCATTCATCAAGAGTCAAATCTGGGATACTTCCAACCTTAGTGTCAGCTTCATCAGTGCTAGGGTGATCTTCTTGATCAAATGCTGAGCAATTGGCATTAATCTGACTTGGAGTGTAGGGCTCAATATGGAAGTTTGCAATAGGTTCAGATCTGATTGTGGCCTTAGTTCCATATCTTGTTCTGAATAGCATGTGTGACCAATCAGCGACAAATATCCCCCAATCTTGGTAGTGAAGTCCCTTGACAAACATAGGGCAAAGAGTGGTGGAAGGTCTATGACTGACACATCTTGTAAAACAACAACATTTGGACATGCGTGCAAGGTAAGACTCAAATTTCTAATCACTCCAACTGTTGCTATTGCTGTCCCATCCAACTGCACTACTCCCTTAGATGTTATTTCATACTGGAGCCCTAACTGATCAGCTATCTGTTTAGGCATTACTGAGCTACTTGCCCCGGAGTCTATCATGCAATTGTGCACTAGCTGATTTCCAATGATTAACGAAACATAGAAAGGAGGGGGTTTCAACATCTTACCTTGTTGTCCTCCATGATTTCCCTCAGGCTGGGCAGCATTTGTAAGCACTTTGTCTTGCATCTGCTAATTAAGCCGCCAGGCTCCCTTCATGGTAGCTTATGCAGATCTCTTTGGCCTGGGATAGCTAGGGATTCCCACATAGATATATTGATGTTTTTCTTTTCATCTAATCAATGATACTTGAATGGTGATGAAGGATCTCTCTCGTTGTCCCTTGGTTTGCACATTCACACCTTGTATGTGGGCAGCAACATCCGGCATTGGCCTAGGGGCTGTTCTTGGCTTTCCTTGTGCATTTGAAGCGGGACTTTGCTTGCCAATCATTTGTGGAGCCATGGAAGGTTGTGGATTGGCTGGGGCTAATGGCTGCTCTTCACCCAAATTTCTCCTTTTTGACCTTGTGTTTGCTGCAACACCTTGAGAAACTACCTGGTTCATGCCACAAAAATCCTCTGCTTGCCAATTTACCAATGTGGTGTCATTTGGGGCTGATTGCTGTTGGAATGTTTCTTGTTGTTGGCTGTTTTCTTGACTGTTCTCACCCTCCACACCAGTAGTTGTTACCATTAAAGCTTGAGTCAAAGCACCATTGAAGCACATGGATTGATTATGAGGCTCATTACATGGAAAACACCAATCATACTCCTGGGCAATGTTGTTTTGTGCTGGTACTAATGCCCTAGAGGCAGATATGGCATTTGGATTATAGGGCTGGAATGGTCTATTGACAGGAGGCCTTGTTTGATTCATATTTGCAGCTGGATTAGGTGGCCTTTGAGGCTGATATGGCTGCCTATTAGGTTGAGCTTGAGGCTGATATGAAGGTCTAAAACCTTGAGCTTGCTATCTTTTGAGAGTGACCAGCTCATTGCCTAGATTTTGCAATTGCTTCATGACCTCTTGAAGCTCATTTGGGGCACTTGGAGATGAAGTGGAAGCTTCATTTGAACTCTGATTTCTAGGAGTGGGAATAGGAGCTAAGACAGGTGCTTGACTAGCACTTGGGCTCTCTAAACTTGGATATAATGGCATTGGAGGCCTAGGAGCCAATTTACCAGCTTGGATAAGATAGTTTTCGGCTCTAATGGAAATGCTATAAGTAGCAGGTAAGGTTGTGCCTCCCATAGATTGAATTAACATAGAAATATCAGAATTCAAAGCTTTAAGATAGTATAGAAAAGCACCTTCTGCTGTTGGCCTGACTGCCACTGGAATCCTATCCCAAGACCTTTGAAATCTGAAGTTGAAATCAGTCAGCTGCTCGTTGGGGGCTCTCTTGATAGTTGTTAATTGTTCCAGTAGAGACAAATTGTCTCCCTTTTCTCCAAACTGCTCATGAAGTGCAATACACAGCTGATTCCAGTTTGTGATAGAACCAGCTGTAAGGCTCCTAAACCATTGCAATGCTTTCCCCTTGAATGAAGACGCCAGCAATTTGACAGCTACATCCATTTCATTTATCTCATGGATTACACAGATGTTAGCAATGTCTTTTACATGATCACCAGGAGTGGTATGATTTTCTCCAGTGAAAAATGGAATGTTCTTCAATGCTGCAATTGGAACTGGATTCTGTGCATTGAGGGCGAGTGGGCTGCTGCCAGTGAAATTGACAAAGGGATTTAGTGGTTGCGCCATTCTGATTGGTCGAAGGACTCTTGAATACTGAATGAAAGGCCGAGCAGGTGGAGGAGTTGAGAGAGTTCTGTTTAGTGGAGATGGAGACCTTTGAATCCTTCTTCCTCTTTGCCTTCTTGAGATAATTGCAGTATTCAAACAACACTTCTTCTTCTCCAACTCTTGACCTTGTGATTCTTCTCATAAGCGCTCGTGCCTCGCACCGCTGAAACCAGTTGATCTTCCTTTTGAGTCACCGATATGTGAATAATAGCTTTTTCAAGCAAGAAAATTGCAGCTGATGCATATCAACTTTTCTGCAATAAAAAAATGAGACCTCTAGTCCCACCGGTGCCAAAACTGTTAGTGCAAAATCACAAAGCACCCCGGATGCGATCGTTTCTAGGTTGATCACTTTGGCATCCAGTGTGATTGCATAACATTGAATCCTTTCTCCAAGTGTGGGACTTGTAAAAATGAGAAAGGATTCTCCAGAGAAGGTTGGTTCCTATTCCTCTGTTCAGATGCACACGAAATATGCAGAGGGTTTTCTCAAAACCTAATCTAATCTGCCAAGGAGACAAGGTAAGAAGATGCATAAAATAAATCTAAGCTAATAGAGGTGATGCACCGAGGAATGAAGAACACCTATTTTGCCAGTGAACACAGACCATTTGAATGTGATATAAGATCATGCACAGATGACAAAACCTGCAGTGAAAGACCAGGAGGATGCAAAATGAACACAGAGAGGGCTGAGAATCATCCATAGACATGCATTACTTGCTCCAAAGATTGATACAATACACTACAGAATGCCATGAGGTAGAATAGTATTACAGTTCAAATGAGAGGTTCGAACTCCACAAATTCTCCTGAGTAGAAGAAGGGAGAGGCAAAACAGAAAAATGTTCGACCCTTGAAAAGAAGCTCCTCTTACAATATATAGAAAGAATGAGAGAAGAAAGAGAGAGGGGGAAGCGAAATCTACTCCAACCACCTCCAGGTTGCATTCAGTTCATCACATTATGACAGAAGTGGCGGATCCTGGCAAAACGGCGGGCTGTCCAATAGAAGCGGCGAACTGTCTGCTGCATTAAAGTTGTTTGCTGAAGCATTACTTCTGCTTGTTATTTCGTGCCAGATGTGTTTCTTGATTTTCTCTCTCCAAACTGAACCAAAATTCAAGATTGACCCTGGAATCATTTAGAGAATCTCACAAGCTTTCCGTTGATATAAAGAACGTGCAATTCTGAGCTCTGGATCGAAAGATATGTCGATCTGAAGATTTAGGGCACAAAACAGGAAAACGGATTTTTAAATTTCTTCCCACGCTCTGCCACCTGGATGACACATGGCAGGTTCTGATTTGCTGAGCAACTCTCTCTCCTCCACCTCTCGGCGGGCTTTCTTTTGAAATTTCCTTGTGGGCCCTAGCTGGGACACGTGGCACTATCTCATTGGTTCGGGCTGATCCTTCAAAACTCACCCTTTGACTTTTTGGCCATTTCCTTTGTGACACGTGTCATGATTTGGTTGGTTCTCGGCCCTTTCGGCTCCTTCGCATCCACCGCGTCCATTTGTCCCGGATGTCCCAGTGCTGCTTGGGACAAAATCCTCCGGTTCGCCCGATTCGGCCGGTTCGCGTCCATTTGTCCCACTTGTCCCTATGCTTTGCGGGACAAATTCTTCCGGTTCGCCCGATCCGGCCGATTCGTGTCCTCACGGCCCAGATGTCCCATTTGTCCCAGACTGTTTGTTCTCATTTCAGCCGAACCAGCCGGTTCGTGTATCTTTGTCTTAGATTTCCCAAAGCAGTTAGTGCGAAAGTTCTTCTTTTCGGCCGATCCGGGCTTTCCGCATCCGCCGCGTCCATTTGTCCCAGTTTTCCTTGTGCTGAAGTTTCTTTTTTGGCCGAACTGGCTGGTTCGCGTCTTCGCACACTGTTGTCCCACTTGTCCCTTTCTTTGTTTGGGCACTGCCCGTAGGCTTTTCGGCCGATCCGCGCCTTGATGTCCCAAATGTCCCGACTGTCCCGGGGACTAGGACTTAGCCGATTTTCACATTTTTTTCTAGCCCAAGCTTATCTTCTGCAACTTCTTCTCATCTTCTCAGAGATTTCTCTTTTCAACCTGGATGGGAGAGTTAGAAAAAATTGCTGAAGGGACCCTAGAAACATGACTTTTTGCCCTGAATCAATTTATCTGCCTGGAACTTGAGAATTCTGATGCATGTTATCAAATTAACCCTGGGGGGGTGAATTTTGGATAACATAACCCAAGAAGCCATCCATGAGTGATAGCATCTCGTGACTAGTGGTAAGGTCAACAAGTTGATCAATACTAGGTAAGGGAAAGTCATCTTTTAGGCAGGCTAGGTTGAGGTCATAGAAGTCCATGCAAATGCAGAGTCCCCTAATTGATTTAGTGATACGGAAAATGTTAGAAATCTAATGAGGATAATCAATGGGTAAGATGAAGGAAACAGAAAGAAGGTGTTCTTTGATGAGAAGAGCAATGCAATGCAAGTGCATTTTCCTCGATTTTGTTTGATAGGTTTGGCATCAGGAATGGTTATGATATTGTGGACCACTATGGTGGGGTCAATATTGGGCATGTCTGTGTAAGAGCAAGTGAAAGTGTGGTTATGATCTCTGAGAAAAAAGTGATGGCTTCCTATTCGGTATCTAAAGATTGTCTGATCTTTAGGATGTGTGGGTCATCTTGATTATGAATGTTGATCTCGATAGTTGATTCATTCAACATGGTTTACATCTCAGAAGGTAACGACCAATGAATATATGAGTCTTCTGCACCAAGGTAGGTGAGTATGGATTCATCATCCTGACATTGAACGACATTAATTGAAGGTGTATCGTCATCGATCATTTTAGGATATAGGAAGGGAAGAGTGGAAGGGGCCTCGCCCTCGCATTGATATTTTAGAGGCCCCAAGGAAATGGTGTTTATGAAAAAAAAAAGTTAGGAGGGATAGATTTAGGATCCATCGACTCCATCGGTGAAGGTGGTGATGAAGGTGGAGTGGGTGAAGAAGGTGTAGAAGAGATAGTGTCCTTAATGAGTTCAATACGAGACATATTTGGTATGTGGTTTGGGAAAGGTGATACCACTACGGTCGTTATGTTTGTGGGTGGTACATATAATAACATTACGATGGCCTTGATCATAAAATCCAAAACCAAAACCCTTCCACGCACATTGGTGCAGGAAGGTGTGGGTGAAATAGTGATTGGTAAGTGATTGGAAGTCAACAGAAAATGGGTAGGTTTGTGGTGGTGGTTCGGGTGTGTAAGTGGTAGTATCAAGTCCCCCATAGGTGAGACTAGTATGAAGGTAAGGAGGACCATAAAGGAGATGTTATCCTATACGGTGATCATAATGTGGGTGTTGGTGAAGGCTTCCGTACTCTTATGGAGTAAGGAATGTGTTGACACTATATAGGCGGTACTCCCCTAGAGTGAGGCGTTGAAAAACACCTTCCAAGGGATTAGTGGTTGGTATGTAGGTAGCTGGTATGGATAATGTGTCGGAGGTCAATGTTGAGGTGGAGTTAATGGATTGGGAAGCTGATGGGTCAGTCGTGGAGGTTATGGCAGCGGTAGGAATGGAGGAGGTATGTGCGGTAGAAGTAGCAATTGTACTGGTAGGTGGAGGTATAGGTGAAGCGGTAGTGGTTGTGGAGATAGACAGCTTAATAGGTATGAGCACATCATTAGGTTGGTAAAGCATGTTACATGTTTTGAAAGGTGAGGGGTTAGGCTGGAATGGTATAGGTGTGTCCTTCATGTTCAAACTTTACACAATGATGTAAAGTGGAAGTATCGCAACCCATGACATGAATCCAAGGTCCAGTCAGCAACATGTTATATTGGAATACCCCCTCCAAGACATAAAATAATTCTGAAACAGTGTGGGGGCCACGCGAATGTGGAGGATGATAGTGCCTAGTGTAGAGGTGATAGTGTCATTGAATGAACACAACATGACTAGATGTTTATGCATGTAATTGTCAAGTATGCACATTTGAGTGAATGCATGGGATGAGATGATGTTAATGCTAGCACCCCCATCAATCATCACACGACGTACCCATATGTCATCGATGTGGATAGAGATGAAGAGGGTTGGGTCTAGGTCATCATTTTGGTGTGGTGTGATCTCTTCCTCTGAGAAGCTAAGGGAGGCTACTTGGTGAATAGGGTGGGGTGAAGATGAAGGTGGTAATTTAGTGAGAGAGGCTACATGATGGGGTGTGATAATGGAGGCTACGAGTGTAGGGTAATTGAGTAAAACCTCAATATATTGAAGAACCTCCATGAGAGCTTGACAATGGGATTCCGAGGTTTGAATGAGGTCATATAGCGACATTTTGAGGGGAGATTGGTGTAATTGTTTGAGCATGGTGCGATGTGTGACACCATTATAAATGGGGTACGTGGGGCCACGAATAGAGATTTTAGGTATGGGTGCAGATGGTATGTTGGGTATAGGATTGGTTAGTGGGTCATTGCCTTTTATTTTCCCTTATCCTTCTAAGCACTGTAATGATGTGTATCATGTTGATATGAGGGAAGTTGTCTTATAGAGAAGGTGTAGGGTGAGTGGTATAATGACACAATAGGAAAAAACCTATTGGAGGAGAAAAACCTATGAGGTGAGTTGGGCACATCAACATTTGGCTAGTGGCGTGGCAAGTTATCTAATGTGAACCATGTTAATTATAAATTTTGGGGGTGGCTCTAGGAGCTGTGAGGGTGGAGGTTGTGGTGGCTAAGTGGGAAGAGTTGGAATGGGTGTTGGGGTAGCAGGATCCTCATTGAGAATGGTGTCATTGTCAAAGTTGGCCTCTAGAGGACACAACCGGATAAGGATGGTTTTCAAGGCCTTACAGCTTCTCCACATCATCAAATTTTAGTATCGTCAAAACTTTTTGGCTTGGGTTTGAAGTGGTCATAAGGTCCGAGTGGCGGTAATGTGATGATAGAAGTCTCAAGGAGGTTGGTTAAATTTTTGGCATAGGACCTTGGTAGTGTATCACAATGGGAAGTGAACATGGATTTGGGTGTAGGTGTGGTTGATTATCAAGGAACGGTCTTTGGAAGAGGAGGAGTGGATCGAGCTATGGGTTTGGGTGCTGGTGTGGTTTTAGGTGTCGGTCGTGCTTGTTTAGGTAGGGGTATAGTAGATGGATGGGTAGGAGGGTGTGTGGTCATTTTGACTACCTTATTGTGGGGTAGTGGAGTTTTGCTTTTGGGTTACACCTTCTTGGGTAAAGGTGATGTGGGTGTATGAGGTATAGAAGGAAAAGTAGATGGAGGAAGAGGGAAAGTTACCCACCCACGGGATAACAGGGGTGTCTTTGTGAAGGTAGATAACGTGGGTTGTGCTTAGGGTGTGAGAGACAACGACAAGTGTAGTGGGTAGTGAAGCAATAACCAAGGGTATTGGAGGTATGGGTGGTAGCGATGCTACGGTGTGTGGTGTAAATCGTGTTGGGCATCGAGGTAAGTTAGAGGTTTGTGAGGAAGGAATGGGCTGTTGTGTTTTTGTCTTATTACTGGGTGGAGGTTGCTTGACCATGTTGGGAAGCTAAGGTCCTTAGACAGATAGGACATGTGCTGATGTGATGGCATAGCCGAGGTATGAAGTCGATGGGTTTGGTTCTTGTACTTGGGTATAGGAGTAGGTATGGTGTTGAATTTGGAGGATGTAGCTAAATCTAGTTTGATAGGTGGATGAGTAAGGCTGGTGGTCGGGGTTACCCATAAAGTGGTAATAGGTTTAGTCAAGGTAAATGTTGTAGGTATGGGTTTGGGTTTAGGTGTAGGTTGAGTTATGGGTAAGGGTGTCGTTTGAGCTATAACAGGTTTCATGGAAGGGGTTGTGATATATGTGGTTGTGTTTGGTTTGATTGGTAAAAATATTTTTGGGTAGATAATGGAGGTATCAGTAAGGGACCTCTACATCTGTGTTGAGACCCGAAGCAGAAGATACCCCCATAGTAAGGCTCTATCCACATAATCTAAGTGATTTTCCAAACGTGAGAATGACACATCTGTAGGTGGAGTTGATGAGGACCTAATGGAAATTCCCGTAAAATGTGTCTTAGAGATGAGAAATTGGCTAGCTTCAGCTTCCATGGGTAAGAGAGCCAAAAATAGGTCTACATGATTCTGGGTAGCTAATGGAGAATGTTCACCAAGAGGCAAAGGTATCTCAACTGGGTCTATGATAAGTGGAGGAGATGATGGGAGCTCTTCTGTAGGTGGAGGAATGGATAGGTGCTCCTCTATGGGTGGAGGAGGTAATGGGTGCTCCTCTATGGGTGGAGGAGGTACTTGTAGGTAAAGGCTCTCTAAGTGGTGAAGCCAGGGGTGAGATGGTCTCAATGTTAGAAAAAGACTCCTTCGTAGGTGATGAAGGAGATGAAAGGTGTTCCTTTATTGGTGAATGAACAGGGGATATTAGTTCCAATGTGGAAGGATGATTTCAAGCTAAGATATCCTCTATGGAGGGAATATGGGGTAATTGGGAGGTGACATGTACATCATTAAAGATAGTGTGAACCTCGTGGGTATGGGTATCATGAGTTGAGGTCTCACCAGTTTGATTAGACAAAGGGGCATGGTTTCTTGAAGATGTGTAGGTTTTTGTTGGCAGGTGCATTAGGATTATCGATGGTTAACTCACCTT
The DNA here is from genome assembly GCA_018340775.1 of Taxus wallichiana var. yunnanensis. Lineage (NCBI taxonomy): Eukaryota > Viridiplantae > Streptophyta > Pinopsida > Cupressales > Taxaceae > Taxus > Taxus wallichiana. The sequence goes on along the minus strand of JADAXU010000059.1, from coordinate 5,170,649 downwards.
TCTCGAGCATTTCTTGGACAATATTTTTGAAAGTGATGTAGTTACCATCATTATAACCATTTACTTGATGATAGTTACAGAAGTCATGTTATTTATACCATGCGGGCATGGGGAGAGTAGGATCAAAACCAATAATTGGTTTTATAGGTGGAAGGGTGATGTCTCTAGCTTTGATAAGCTTTTCTAAGACAAAAGAGTAAGGTTCCCTAATTGGGGTATATTTCCGCTTTGCTCTCGTCTGAATTGAAAAGTCTGGATGGGTGAGAGATTAGATGAGGGGGTATCCTAATTTGATGGATGTCTTTAACCTTAAGTACCACTACATTAGTAGTGCCCTTAGCCTTTAAAAAATAGTTTGTGGTTTGGAAGAAGAAGGGGTATCATTCAACTTGAATGTCGAATTCTTATTGCATAATTGAATTTTCTTCTCTTCGATGGCCCGAATCTCTAACTTTCATGCCATAGTGAATGCTTCATCGAATGTTCGGAAGGTTTGGATCTACAAGGTTAGTGTGAAGATCTCGATGAGTTAAATTTGTGGTAGTTGGAAGGTAAGTTGATTGATTAGGCTACACTAGCTGAGTGAAAAAAATCCACAATAGATTTTTCTTCATACTGACGTGTGGAGTATAGATCACTCATGGTAACCTTTTTGATGATATTGATAGATAAATGATCCAAGAAGGCTTGGGCTACCTGATTGAATGAGAATATAGAGTGTCTAGGTAACCCACTATACCAATCTAATGCAGGTCTAGTGAGGGACATGGGAAAGGTTCTCAAGAGCAAGGCATCATCATGAGTGATCAGATAACACCCATGTTTGAATGACCGTAAATGCTGCTGCGGGTCTTCTTTACTATTGAAACGATTGAATTTAGGCATTTCCCAATGCATAGGGTATGAGTAGATAGGAATGGATGGGTGGATGGGCTCATTGCAAATCTCATCATAGGTGAGAGTGTTGCAGGAGCCTAAAACTGATGCCTCCAATGTCTACATCTTGTCTAACATCAATTTGATTAGGTTGTTGGTGGGTTACGATGATTGGGTGCCTCCTATAGCATGAGAGGGTTGGTTTTGGGTTTATAACGGGGTGGCACTTCGTGTATGGGGCTGCCATGTAGGTTGATTGAGAAAAAGGTAATGAAACAGGGGTATGTACCCGGTGGTGTGAATAATGGATGAAACATGAGGTTGTTGGTAGTATGTATATGGGGGTGGAAGGGTCGAGGTAACCCTAGTGGCAATAGGGGCTAACGATTGTGGAATGGAAAGGACCACGTTTTGAAATGGGGTAGGGTCATAAAAAATGGAGGTGGCAATGTAGCTATGGGTATGTGTGAGACATTAGGGGTGGATGAGGTTGTGTTTTGGGTAGTTTTCGTGAGTATGGTGGATGTAACGGCTGCCATGGAGGTAGTAGAAGTGGCAATCATAAAGAGGTATATGACCTAGTTGTGAAACAACTAGGGGTAAGGTAGATGTGGGCAACACAGAGCTAGATGGGGCTGATGCAGGAGTGGGAGTGAGAGTCGGGGGATAGATACGGGCATGTTGTATATCAACTAACCCGAGGCATCTCAAGTGGATGAGTGGGAAAGGTAAACCGCAGCGAGGGGTTTTAGTCAAGAGTCATGTGAACTCCTCATCTCCAGTAGCAATAGTGATAGGTTGGATGGGATCCATGGTTGGTGATAAAATGGAAGGTGATGAAGGAATAGGTGGGAGTGGTTGATAATTGGCATGAAATACCAGTGCACTTTCTTGTCTTTGGGTTAACACCATGTGAACTAGTACTGATCAGGTAGGGCTACTTCTCTATAAATGACACATAAAATAGTAGGAACAGGTGAATCTGGTGGCAAAAAGTAGATTAGGTACCAAATGGTGGTTGGAATGTGAAACATTATAACTAATTCCGATCGGGAAAATCGACACTATCGGGGTAACCACCGCTGTCACCGTAGAAAATGGACAATGAGTGAAAAATAAGGCGAAGGTGAAATTTGTGGTATGCCAAATTTGATGATGTTTACAAAGTCAATAGGTATGATGGTAGTGACAGGGATGTGAACAATAGAGGATGATGAATAAAATGTCCTTTTGGGTAGGTTAGCAAAAGGACCTAAAAAACAACGTCGGTTAGGTATAACTCGATGACTGATTCTGTGAAATTGAAATAGTGATGAAAGAAAAGTGGTTGTGAATTAAAATATGATGTGGAATTAGACCCAAAATTATGAGAATGATGACAATATGGTCCAGGCACACTTAGGTGAAGCCAAAATACACCAAATGTGATGAGGAGTGTGCAAGGATGAGCAAAAAAAATGAAGAATGTGATCTCTCACCTAAAATGCAAGCCAAGCAAAAACACTAAGAAAATGCTATCTTAGGAGTGCCTTTTCTATTATGTTTTTTTAGCTTATGCTATTTAGGGATTGACACATGAGTTGCGAAATAGAGTTTTTTGGTGAGGATGGCTTCCTAAAAAGAAGGAGATCTAAAAGGTGAGGTTTCATGTATGTTATGGTGGGGGTGGGCTTCAGTTTGAAGTATGACTCGACAGAGTAGCGAACTGAGTGCCCACTGTACCGTGATCGTGTGATCACCTACAACTTCTTCCAGGTAGGATGTTGTTTAAGAATGTGTATATTTGAATTTTTGTGAGGTTTCATAAGAATCGAGAAAGAGAAAAGGAAATAAGTGATTTTCAATGATTTGTTTGTCAACCATCAGCTGGTCATGACTTCCAGTGTATAGGTTGCCCTCAATTAATGTGAGATAATGCAATAAATCAGAATGCAATGCACTTATTTTTAAGCCCAAATCGAAGTGTGAAGTTGGATGACATAGTAAGATGAAGAGGAAGAGGGATGTTCTTTCACTACAATGATAAAAACATGAAGAAATGGTTCTTTTTAATTACACCAAAAGAAAGGTTTCCTTTATAAAAAATAGAAAGAAGAGGTGGGTTACCAAAGAAGAAAATTAGTGCGTATGCTTTTCGGAAGGGAAACAAACACAAAACTTTTCCTATGAATGAATGAATATTCAAGGAACCCCAGATGGATGCTACCGAGGCATGCCAAAATGTTTCACCTGATCCCTAGATCATTTCTTTGAAGTGTTGATGAAATAGATAGGGTAACGGGTGTAGGAGGAATACCTATTCAAATGTTGGTTGATGGGTTGTTGTGCGCGTATGACTTCTAAATCCACAGCTGATTGTGATAACTTCCTCTTGGCTAGGAGGAACTACCTATAATAAAAGAAATACCATAAGAAGGAATTTAAAAATATCTACGGTGAACTCGCCTAGCATATGCTAGATCCAGAAGTGTGATACTTCCTAGATGGTCACAACCCACTTTTAAACAATTTGATGTTGTAAAAAAAGTAAATCCTATTATAATTCGAAATGATTTAGGTATCTCACTTAAAAAAATAAGAAATAGATCTAATCTAACAGGCTAGGCTAGAATAGGATCTAAAGGTCAAGTAACTGGTTTTGGGTCTCTACAGGTCTGACAGAGGTCTTAGGTAGATCACAGGTGGATGAGGGTGAGGTGAAATTAGGTGGGTAGGTCTTTGTTCTAGGCTATATGGGAAAATATAGAGACCGATGTCGGTTAGGGGTAACCGACGACGGTTAGGTGTAACCGGTGCCGGTTACTGTGGAAATCTGGGAATGCCACAGAACAAGATTTAGGTCTCCTTTGTGATTGCACAAAGGACTTTGGTTAGTTGAGATGAGGCATTGGGTGAATTGGAGGGGATTTGGAAAGGTTTTAGTGGGTATATGGAGGTGGAAGTGTTGGAGGAGGTCAATAGGTGGCTAGGTAAACAATAGATGATAAAATAAAATAAACCAGAGAAGTATGACATTATACTTACTTGGATTCTGGTCCTGGATGACCTGTGAGTGAGGGATGGAGGTGCTGATGAGAGGTTTGAAGGCTACAAGTGATCACCAACTGAAGGAAAGCTTCTGCATGGGCTGCATGTACATTCCTCTTTGCTTGGTTAGATCAGATCATGGTTGGGATGGTTGTGTAGGAAAAGATGCTTGATCTCCTTCCTTGCATGCGTGTTCTCTCTGGAATGTGTTAATGTTCGTCAGCTTTTCTAAAATCTTTCACCAACCTTCTGCCAACTTGCTTCCAACCAACCTTGAGAATAAGGTTGTTTTGGGGTTAAAAGGGTAACCGACGGCTGTTCCGGCTTAACCGGTGATGGTTAGGGGTAACTGGCATCGGTCAAGGTGGGATTTCCTAGGCTTACCAAACTAGGGAGATCCTCTTGATTTCCTTGGATTTCATGTCATTAACCCATGGATTAGACTGGGAGCCTCTTGTAAGCATGCAATAATGTGGTTAGAGGGAATGTAGGCATTTCTTTTTAGGGTTTGGGTAAGTCTTAGTTAGTTATGGCAAATTACTAAGAATAGGTCTTAGGTTGAGTTGGCTTGGAGAGGTTTCTAAGTGAACTGTATGTGTGGGTATTATTTAAATTAAGATATTTAAATTGTAAATATGGTGAGGATAATGAATTAATTTAATTAAATTAATTAAATTAATATTAGTAGGGTGAAAGGGGCCATGGTTAGGTGAATGTGATGAAGGGTGCTTATTTGCCGAGGGACCAAAGGGGAGTGTGACCTAATTTTAGTGTCTACAACTTTCTCATGTGAACTGGTGAGTAATAATATATTCAATGCCCCATCGAGGAATTTTGACATGAGTGGGAAAGGAATCTCATCACCGATTATGAAATTATTAATCGGGATATCAGTGAGTTGGAATCGAATGAAAAACAGGCCTACAAGGTACAAGATCACATCAATAGAATAATTCGAAACTTGGAGTGACCATGATGGGAGAAAATATCTCTGCATATGATTTGGTGATTCCGTTTGAAGAACATGTAAAGAAGGAAGTAGGAGACCCACTTTCTTTTAATGAAGACACCTTAGAGTCTCTATCAAGGATTGAAGCCACCATTAAATTCATTGTAGAGAAACATTAGTCATCATTTAAGAAATGTAAATATATTAATGATGATAATCGATGGTTAAACATAATATTTGATTTACATGCACATCCCTCACATATATAAGGTAGCATCTATAACATCACAATTTAAACAAGAGTTCAAAGGAGTTGATATTTTTGATTAGATCCAAATCAAAGAGAGGTTAGGTAGTGAGAAAATATCGAAAGATCAACTTCTTCACTAGCATAATGTCCTCTCTCTCTCTCTTCTTTCTTCCTTTCCTCTTCTCACCCCCATTTTTCTCTCTCTTCATGTTCTAATTCTTTGTTGGGGTTGCACTTTTTCATAATGCCTTATTTTTGTAATTAAAAAGTAACTTTAGGATTATAATGTAATAAGTCACCTTTGTTTTATAAAAAAAGACTTAATATTTCCTAAGAATGTGATTTTTTAAAATTGTGCAAAGGCATATGAAAAGTCATTGGGGGTTAGGTGAAGATTCACTTATGTTTATATAAATTGTAAAGACACCCATTTGCCAAAGGCTTGTCAATTTTCTGAGTTCATTAGATATCATTCCTTCGAAGAAGAAAAGAGATAACATTTCTTCTAATTTTCATTTCTACTTTCTTCCAATCTTTCCATGTACATTTTTTCTCAAAAATAAATAAAATAAGGAGTTCCTAACCTTTTTTACTAGGGTATTTATTGATAGTTTGTGCTAATAAATCTTAACGCGGCCTTGTTTCCATTTTCTTAATTCTTTATTATAAATTTTTGTGTGTTGGAATTTTCATATTAATGGCTATAGGACTCGATTTCCTACTACCACATTAATCCCTCACCCTTTTTCTCACTCCCTTTCCAGCTCTCCAAGCAAATTCCTCTCTAGCAAGTAAACATAGAGACAACTTTTCACCCGTGCATGTAAACACGAGATATATATCGTTCAAGTATATGGACTTGGATTCCTATAGAGTTCTCAAGAAGTCCACCGGTTTGTCTACCTGAAAAAGTTTTATCACCAACACGATCCTTTACTTAATTCTTGTATTGTAATGAATTTTTCATCATTTTTAAAAAAAATACATGTTTTGTGTCATTCCTACCCTAGCTTGTTATATATTTAATTTATTTTCTTTCATTATAATTATATGTGTATTGAGCATTTATTATTATTCTTACGGATTCCAATATATTTTGCTCCATGGAAATGATGTTGGTAAATGTGGTTTGGGACTTTGTCACTCATATATAACCTTTCTCTTCTCCATTCTTCCTCTCATTTTCACTCATTGGAATTTTTCCACCCTTTTCTTGTAGTTTACGATTTATGTTTTATGCACCTCTCTCTCTTCCCAATCTCTTGTAATTTTAGGATAGAACTATATAGTTGCATTTCCCTTCCTGGGACTAGAATAGGATTAAGATTAGGTAGAGAAACCAATCCTCTCTGGTTTTTTGTCTCAATAAAAAGGTCCCACACTTTGAGACAATCCCATGTTACCCAAAAACGTTGATTTCTCATCCATTATCCACAAAAAAAATTAGAGGGTGTTGTTTCTTGGTGATAACAGGGAATGTTGATCTTAAGCCTATAAGAAGAAGGATGGTGTCAAACTGGTGGGAACAAAGTTTGCTTTATAGGTATGACTGTTACACTATTATTTTTAAAGCTTTCAATGTTGTATAGTGTAAAGGAAGGGTATTGAAGGTGTTTTAGAGTGGAAATAAGGTCTATATGGATAATTAAAGTTTGTAGAAACCCTAAGGAGAACAATTTAAGAGACTAAAATTGTGACAAGGTATATAATCCGCTTAACCATGATAAAACAAGTCTTGGAGTAAAAATATTCATCATAATGGGTACTTTGGAAATTTAGAGAACATTGAAAGGGGTAGGAACAAGGTCTGTAAAGGTGTTTATGTCTATAAGAATCTTGGAAATCTAAGAAAAGTGAAATAAAACTCAAATTACTTTGTTTCGGTCTATGAAAAATCTAGTCTAGGGTTTAAAGGAGAAAATAGGTGTAAATTGTTTTATAATTGGTGAAAGTTCATATAAATTGGTATTAAAATATATTTAGGCATGATAAAGGTTGTGGTGAAGTTTCAGGGCTTGCGAATGAGGTTTAGTATATCAAAAATGCAAAAGAATAGTTTGAGTGTGCATGAGGATAGTTTTGAGGGCTTTAGAGCTAGAAAATTGTGAAACAAAAGGAATTCAATTTGAAACTCGTTGTAACTAATTGATAAAGGAATAATTTAAGAGAGGTAATTCATGAAGGTGAAATGAAAAAAATAACGTCTTCATGAAATCTTGATCACTCAAGCTACTACCTTGTTCTTGACAGTGAAAATTTAGTATTGAGAAGTAATTTCAAAACAATAGATTGTTGTATCATCTATGAATATCCATAATGTTAAAATAGAGGTGTAACATGGTTAGAGAAAGGTTAAGAAGGCCCATTTTAAAATGAAACACTAAAACATAACCAAGAACTAACAAATTCTAGAAGGATAAATAATTAAGGTCAACAAATAAGGAAGTAACACCAAGACTATAAGTGATAGTACAAAGTTATAATCATGATACAAGGGAGTGAAAGAGTGTTTGAAGGTGTATGTGGATATTCTAGAGCTACTAAAAAGTTCAAGTTCATTACAACTTGAAAACTTAATCTAGAGGACTTGAATAAGGCCTATGATACTTAATGGAAAATAAATAAGGGTGGATATGAGAGAGATACACAAAGAGTTAGATCAAGAAACTATGCATGAATCTTAAAATCCTAAAATGGTTTCTAGATGTGGTTTTGGTTTGTGTTGATATTTTATGAATTTCTCCAAATTACATGATTTACTCAAATTCAAGGCTACTAGATTAGGCCTATTTGAGGAATTGTTTTGTATGATTTATAAGATATGTATATAGAGATGGAGGTTAAGACTTTCATAGAAGATCTAAGGCCATAATGAGTTACTAAAAATGGTTTCATAACAAGGTGAATATTTATGGAAGATTCTATACAACAGGGTTTGTCATTTTTAAGGGCTAGAAGCCTAGTCTTGCTAAGGAGAGTAAATATGTGAAGATGAAGTCTTAAAGCCTTACTATCTCTTCTTGATGAATATTTTAAAGCAGAGAGTAAAGTTGAAAAATAGTGAAAATAAGATTAAACAAGAGTTTTTCCATCTTTTATTGTTTAGGCCTATTTTGGGAATTGAGAAGCCTAGAAATAAAATGCATGTTTTGTTTCTTATGAAAATAACTGTTGTATTTTGAGTTATTTTATCATCCCCTTTATTATCGTGTGGTATCCAAGTAGGATTTCTATTTGGAGGTTTATTAAGGAGTTGAAATATTTATATTTGGAGGTAAAGTTGATTTTTGTTAATAATCTCTTGTATATATGTGTATGTGTGTTTAGAATATTGGATGGGATGATTTGATTTATTTGAGATAATAAGATTGCATTCTTGTAAGAAGTTTATGAATTCAACAGTTTTCTCCTTAAAGGAAGACATAATAAAATAATTATGAGAGAAAAATGAAGAAAGAGACATTGAAAAAGTGGTGAGAATCCCAAGAGAATAAATAAAGGAAAAGAGAAGAAAGAGGAGTCAAGACACTAGGTGTGAAAAATATCCTAGGTGAGCCTTAGGCAAGGTGAGAAAGACTTGCTAGAAGAATATGGAGGAAGATAAAGTGAATATATTGAAGGGATTGCTTATTATTGTATGTCATGAAAAGAAATAAAAAGTAGAGAGAGAGAGCTTAATAACACTCACATTGTCCCGGCCCCAAAAAAAATGGATGCTAAAGATTTCAAGGACTTCGAGATCTATCACCTTGTGAATGCCATTTATAGAATTTTTACCAAAATTATTGCTACTAGGCTCCACTCATTTTCAATGAAATTATCTCAAGGCACAGAGTGGCTTCATCAAAGGTAGGATTATACAAGACGGAGTGATAATGGTTCACGAGACCATACATTCAATGGAAAATAATAAAAAGGCAAGTATGGTCCTCAAGCTTGATATGAATAAATCTTTTGACAAGGTCTCTTGGGTTTTCTGGACAAAGTACTAAAAAAATTTGGGTTTCGGAAAAATTTAGAAGAATTATTAAGGCTTGCATATCTACGGCCAGATTTTCTGTGGTTGTTAATGGTGAACCAGTGGGCTTTTTTACTAGCAGCAGGGGTCTGAGACAAGGAGACCCTATCTCCCCCTTACTATTCATTCTCTTGGCTGACAGCCTCAGTAGAACAATTGGTAAAGTGGTGAATGACGGGCTTTTAAGTGGCTCTAAGCCCACCTCCATCAGTCAAGCTATCTCCCATCAGCAATTTGCGGACGACACTATCCTTCTTCTTCTGGCATCTATCATTGAAGCCAAGGCTACCAAGGCCTTGCTGCGGCTCTACGAATCTGCTTCTAGGTAGGAGATCAATTATGACAAAAGCACCATCTTCTTCTTCAACACTCCTGAGGAAAGACAACTTAAAATAGCTAAAATTCTGGGCTGTAAAATAAGTGAGCTTCCAGCCACTTACCTGGGGCTTCCTCTCGGCACTAGGAAAGTCTCTTGCAAGGTGTGGGATGATTTATTGGAGAGATTCCAAAAAAATGGCTGGTTGGAAAGGAGCAATTCTTTCTAGTGCTGGTAAGTGCCTGCTCATCAAAAGTACTCTCCAAAATCTACCAATTTATATCATGTCGTTATACAAGATCCCCTCTTCTTTCAAGGATAAAATTGAAAGGATCCAAAAAAATTTTTTATGCCAAGGCATGGATGAGAAATTCAAATTTCACTTAGTGGCTTGGGATAAGGTTTGCACTCAAAGTTTTGGGAGGTCCGGTATAAAAGATATTGAGAAAATGAATGAGGCCCTCATTGCTAAAATGGGCTGGAGAATGCTGACTGAGAAACAACCCTGGATAGATTTAATTAAAGAAAAATATCTTAAACATCAATCTATGTACTCCTTTCTACATGATGAACAGCTCCCCAATGGTTCCATTTTTTGGAACAATTTGGTTAAAAGCAGAAATTTCATCAGGTAGGGTAGTAAATGGAAAGTGGGGGATGGTAGGGACATAAACTTCTGGGAGGATAATTGGTTTAATGGCAACCTCATGGAGAGTTTTGGGATGGCCAAGGATAGTCTTATAAACAAGTATGGCATCAAAATCAAGGGCTATATTGAGGAAAATGGTACCAGAAAGAAGTGGAAAAAACTTACTGTGGAGAGAAATGATCTGAAACAAATTACTTCCTCCCTTCAAGATCAATTAGATCTTATTCCATTAAGTCAGATGGATTCCAAGGATGAGCTGGTATGGAATAACTCCAATGATGGGAATTACTCTGTCAAAACTGGTTACAATAACTTCTTTCATAGTAATCAAACTGAGTTCAATTGGAACAGGATTTGGATGTCTGATTTAACTCCCAAAATAAATTTTTTCCTTTGGCTGGCTATCAGAGGTAGGATTCTTACCAATGAAAATCTGATGAGAAGAGGATTAATGATCCCTAATAGGTGCCATCTTTGTAAGAAAGAATCTGAGGATATCAGCCACCTGTTCATACATTGTGAGTATGCCACTAGAATATGGAGTTTTTCCCTTTCTAAATTTGAAGCTCTCTGGGTGATGCCGAAGGATCTCAATCAGCTTTGGACTCAATGGAACCCACCCTTTAGGCATTGTGTTGTCAAAAGGATCTGAAGCTGGTTATCCCTCATTTAATCTGGAGAATATGGAAGGATAGAAATGATATTATCTTCAGAAATAAAAATAAAAACTACAAGATTAGTATTGGTAAAATTTCTAATGGTATCAAAGAGAATATTGCTGGATTCAAACCCCCCAAGAACATGAGATATCTAGAAAATGAAGAATATATTCTATCCAACTGGCAGATAGGATCAATTAATAGCTGGAACAATCCCGGAATAGCATTGATAGATCTTTGATTAAATGGCATCCTCCTGATCTAAATTGGTATAAGTTGAACTTTGATGGGGCTTCTAAAGGAAACCCTGGGATTGCGGCAGGGGGAGGAGTGATACGGGATCATAAAGGCAATCTGATAGCTGCGTATGCTGGTAAAATGGGAATTCAAACTAATCATTTTGCCGAAGCTCTATCTACTCTTTGGGGTCTGAGAATTTCCCAGACACAAAATATTCAGAACCTCATTATTGAAGGAGACTCCCTAAATATCATTAATCTTCTTAAACAGTGCTCATCTCCAAGTTGGAGCATCAAGGATTTTATTGCAGAGTCCATAAGTATTAGTCATACTTTCAGTAACATCAAGATCACGCATACCTACAGGGAGGGTAATAAATTGGCGGATGTGCTGGCAAATTATGGCATTAATGTTAACCTTACAGTTTGGGACAATAATAGCATCCCTAAACAGCTTCAAAACAACATTCAGGCGGATCTCCATACGCAAGCAATATCTAGAAATGAGTTATGATTTTTGGGCGTGGATCAACTTCAAAAATACTCCCACACGTGTTGATTTAAAGTATTGGTTTATGCAAATCACGTCTAATAATCATGATAGTGTGAATCATATGGGGAATTTCAAGTGGAGATACACGGTTTTGAAAATCGTGCATGCGGGCTACATTGAGACTGTTAAAAGGTGGATTCAAACCTCCATGGAAACCAAAGGCGGTGATAAAGTGATTGATGACAGGGAGCGGGCTATTCTCACATGCGCTTTTCAGCAGGCTCAGATCAGCAGACACGCAGCCGATCGTGGGAAAAGCAACGGCTCTCATTTCCATTATTATGTGGATTACTATAGCAAAAAGTGGACTGGCTTTAGAGATCAGTTAGGAATTTGTTGCAATCAGATCAGAGCAAAGAAGATGGGGGGTCCTCCTTGTCAAATTGAGCCTAGTGTGGACCCAGACTGGAAAGAGAATATTGAGCTATGGAACATTCTTAGCAAGGGTGGCATAACAAACTTCATGGAAAAGGTTCAGGGACATGATCAGAGCATCTCTGTGTGTTTTGCAAAGGATTGGAAGGAGAGGATAGTGGAATATGGGGGGCAGAAGGTCTTAATCAATGAAGATCTTATTGCTGAAGCGACCGGCCTTGGCTTGGAGGGCTTCCGATTCTTCAACAAAAGGGTCGATAAAGATGCTGAAGAGAGGAGATTTGTTGAGGGAGAGGAGAAGCTGACCTACATAATAGCGGGCCTGCTTGTTAGCTCGATCCCTCCACCTTATGATGAAGTAACCCACATGATGATACGGTTCATCTCCTTGGAGGGAAGGTTTGTCACTGTTCCTGCGAAACACCTTATTTTTCTTAATCACTTTCGTAGGGATCGTTTGGTTTGCTTCCCCCATTACTTGCTGAACTCTCTTGAACGCTCCATTTTCAAGTTTCAAAAGCATTCCCGGGTGGTTCCGTTGCACCAAGGGCTCATTTTGTTGCTGCACAAATGTTGTCTCCTCAAGTTTCCCGGTCTCCCATCCTCCCCTAGCTCGATTCCCCCTCTGCCGGGCTCTGCTGCTGCCAGCCCTGTTTCTCCTTTCTCTGCCCCCACCACCGCTTGCTGCCACCCCCTTGCTAGGCTTCTTCAGGCATCTTCTCCCATTCCCCCTTCTATTTCTCCCACCCCCACTTAGCCTCTTCCTCACGGAGACCGGTTACCAGGGCTTCTAGGAAGCTTAACCTTGAGACTCTTGCTGTGGAGAAGGGTTCTCAGGAATTTGAAATTGCTCATGACCTCCTGAATATCAGCAGTGCCAGCCCAGGAAGTGCAATTGGAAAGCCCTTCAAGAAGGCTGGAAGCCCTAGAGGCTGATATGAAATTGTTGAAGGATGAAGTTAAAAACTTGGCAAAACAGAAAGGAAAGAGGAAGAAGGAGGAGGAGGAGGATGTTGACAGCAGCCAAATTGAAGATATTTACAAGAAGCTGCACTCCTTAGACTCCCGCTTAGGGAAGGCCAAAACTCGACATGATTACAACATTTCCATCTTTAGGGTGATTGAGGAGTTCATTGAGCAACACGTCAAAAGTGTCTCCAACCTAAGCGAGTTTCGAAACTCTTTGGGGTAATGATAAGGAAAGTAAGAAGACCGTGGAGCAGCTGGATTATAATGATGCTGCCCACATGACAACTTTGGGAATGTTCAAATCCTGGAAGAATATCAAAACCATCATTGACAAAGCTACTAAAAAGTAGTTGTAGATGCTTCTGCTGTCCTTGTATGTTTTTTTGTTGTTTTTTTGCGGACCCTTTCTTTGCTTTTTGCAGTAATTTGGTTGTTTTGTTTCGTCTTGGTAGCTATTTTTTGGCTACTTTGAACTTCATTGTAACATTTGGATTTTGATCTTTTTCTCTCTGGTTATCTTGCTTATTCTAGCTTCTAGGCCTTCTTTTTGTAAACAAGGGTATAGTCCCTTTCAAAAACTATTTGCCAATAATAATTAAAAAAAAAAGTAGAGAGAGAGAGAGAGAGAGAGAGAGAAAAGAAAGTATGAGAGAGCTAGAATAGAAGATAGAGTTGTGGATGGAACAAGAAATATGAGAGATACATAAGAGTATGAAATATTTTTGGTGTTTATGGAAAGAGTGAAATAAAGACAAAACAAGGTATTGAAATAGTAATGAGGAATATAGTTAAGTGGCATATAAGGTTGGAAATAAGGAAGAGAATGAAAATGAGAACATTGTTAAGAGAAGAGGAAAGAATGTAAAATAAGATGTATAAGAAGATATGTAAACAAGAAAAAGAGAACAAAATATAAGTTATAATTGATTAGAACATAGTGAATAATAAATGGAGAGAGAACAAGAAAATTCAGATTTTAAGTTTTTGTATGAAAGCAAAGAGAAGTTAGAGGATGAGAGTCAAGCACTTGAATGTAGTTTAAATGGTGAAGGAGTGAGGAATAATGATGGTAAAGTTGAGGTTATGGTTAAAAATTAGGAAGAATAAAGAAAAATAGTGATGAAAACAAAGTAAAAAATGGAGAAACAAGAAGAAGTGAAATAAACACATGAAGGGACTAAAAAATCTCTCTATTTTTCATTTAAGGTTTTTTGTGAATGTATTTGTGCATGGTTACTTGATGAAGTAGTGTAATCCTGTAAAAAGGAATCTCTTGAAAGATCTAAAATGAAGAGAAAGAAACATGAAATCCTACTTTTAGAGGACGAAGAATTGAAGAAGAAGATGAAGTAAAATGATGAATAACAAATAAAATTTGTTGCTAAGTAATATGAGAAGAGTACAATAGAGGAAAGACAAATCTTACAAGAACAACACAATTAGAAGAAAGGAAAGAAAATACAAATTTGTATAGGTCTACAAATCTTCCAACTTAGGGAGTATGATGTAGGGGTATCATTCCATGTACATAAGTAAAATTTTGGATTTCATAGTTGTTATAGGTGTTGGAGGTCCTAATGGATGTGTTAGTATGTTAAATGTCCACTTGGAGGCCTTTTGTTATGCAATAATGATGTTTTTAATTTCCCTCAAAAACACTCATTTTCAAATATTTAAATTCTCCATAGAAGTGCCTAGTGAATTAGGTGCTAGTATATATTGAATAAATAATGTAAATGGTTCTTGAGATACCTCTCATGGTTTAAACACATTTATCTCACCATAATAGTTAGAATTCTCATCCATGGTCTCTTCTCATTAGGGTTTAGGTCACTAAACCAAATGTAACTACCAATTTTTGGTTATTCAAAGGAAGATATATTGGAATGAGAAGAAGAAAGAAGTTTTTAAAGAAAGTATAGAGTCTAGGAAGGAGGACAAGATCCATTAAGGCTAAGACAAATCTATGGAGGTCATGATTAATTTTTTATAAACAAATATATCAACAATAAAGAATGAAAAAGGATATATATGTGTGATTTGTGAATAGAGGTTGGAACTTCTAAATTTTATTTGTGAATGGATTTTTGACAGTGATAAGAATGATTATATTGTGTTGTTAATGGTTTTGAGTTGATAGAGATGATGTTAATTTTATTGGAGTTTGGTGAAATTTGAAGTATGCTCTTATATTGAATGGGATAATATTGTGTATTTGAAGTTAATAAGTCTATATAATTTCTTGGCATGTTATGAAGGAATTTTTCAACAGGAGGAACAAAGTTTTAAGATAAATGTCTATGGAATGTTGATCTTAAGCCAATAAGAAGAAGGATGGTGTCAAACAGTGGGTATAAAGTTTGCATTACAAGTAATATTGTTAAACCATTATTATTGAACTTTAAATGTTTTATAGTGTAAATGAAAGGTATTAAAGGTATTGTAGAGTGTAGATAAGGTCCACAAGAACAAGGAAATTTTGTAGAAACCATACGAGTATAGTTTAAGAGACTAAAATTGTGACAGTGTATACAATCCCCTTAACCATGATAAAACAAGTATTGAGAAAATAAATCATCATAATGGGAAATAGAACTTTAGAGAACATTGAAAGGGGTAGGAAAATTGTCTCAGAATGTGTTTAAGTTTGTAAGAAGCTTGTAAATCTATAAAAAGTGAAATAAAACTCAAATTACTCTGCTTTGGTTTGTGAAAAACCCGGTTTAGGGGTTTAAGGAGGAAATAGGTGTGAATTATTGTCTAACTAGTGAAAGTTCATATAAATTGTTTGTAAAATATATTTATGCATGAAAAAGTTTATGGTGATGTTTTAGGGCTTGTGAATGAGGTTTAGTAGATCAAAAATGCAAAAGAACAATCTAATTGTGTATAGAGACAATTTTGAGGGCTTTAGACCTAGAAAATTGTGAAACACAAGGAATTAGATTTTGAAACTTGTTATAACCAATTTATAAAGTAGTAGAATATTTAAGAGAGGTAATTCATGAAGGTGAAATGAAAAAAAAGCATGTTTTCATGAAGTATTCATCACTTAGGCCACTACCCTATTCTTGAAAATGAAACTTCGATATTGAGAAGTAATTTCCAAAAAGAGAGGGGTGTATCAGATTTGAATCTTGATCATATCAAAATAGAGGTGTAATAAGGTTAGAGAAAGGTTAAGAAGGATCATTTGAAAAGGAAACACTAAAAATTAACGAAGAACCAAGAACCTCAATCCTATAAGGCTAAACAAGTAAGGTCAAGAAATATGGAAGTAACACAAATGAGTAGAAGTGAAAGCAAAAAGTTAGAATCATGATAAAAGTGAGTGAAAACATGTTTTACGGTGTATGAGGATGTTCTAGAGCTAGTAACTAGTTCATGGTCATTAAAACTTGCAAACTCCATCTAGAAGAGTTGAATAAGGTCTAGGATACCTAATGGAAAAATAATATGATTTGAGAGAGCTAGAAAAATATTATCTTAAGAAAAATTGCATGAAGATTAAAATCCTAAAAGGGTATCTAGATGTGGTTTTGGTTTGTGTTGAAATTTCATGGTTTTCTCCCGATTCACAGGATTTTCTTGAATTCGGGGTTACTAGATTAGGCCTATTTGAGTAACTAGTTTGTATGATTTAGAGGAGATGTATTGAGAAATGGAGGATAAGATTTTTGAGAAGCTCTAAGGCCATAATGGGTTGCTAAAAATGGTTTCATAGTATGGTGAATGTTTTTAGAAGCTTCTATATACTACAATTTTTCATTTTTAAGGGCTAGAAGACTAGTCTTGCTAAGGAGAGTGAATATGAGAATATGAAGTCTTGACGTCCTGAATAGATGTTCTTGATGAATGTTTTTGGAAAGAAAAGTTTGGAAAAATAGTGAAAAAATAGATTAAACAAGATTTTTTCTAGCTTTTGGTCTTTAGAGCTAGTTTGGGCATTGAGAAGCCTCGAAATGCAATGCATGCTTTTTCTTATGAAACTACATATGGTATTTTGGGTTGACTACTCGTCGTGTTTCTATCAATTTCACATACCAATGTAATTATGTGGTCCTTAATGAAATTTATAAAAATGTTTTATGTGCAATTCTTGAATGGTTTTACTTTTTTCCCAATGTACAAAATAGTCAGTCATAGTGATAACAAAATTGTGTCCAACTAAAAATTCTCATTGATGACACCAAAAATTCCAATACCCATTTTTCAAAGGGCTTAACTTAATAAAAGGTTGTAAGGGCATAGAAGGATTACATTCTCTTTTAGTGTTGGTTTGGAAAATGTGACATTTCCTAACATGAGAATGTACATCCTTAAACAAATAGGGCCATAATAACTTGATATCAAAATATGGTGTATACTAGAATTTCTGATCCATTTCAAGTGTTGTGTTTCTCATGGAAATCAAAAATATTGTGAGAGATTATTCTTAATATAGGTAACACGATAAATACATTCATTATTCCTTAAATATGGTGAACCAAATGTTATCTCAAAGTTAGTAATTTTCAAGTGCAATGCTCTACATTGGGTGTAGTTTAAGTACATAGGACATATTTGATGGAGAAAATTATAGGATAAGTCCTAACACCATTCACTAGGTGTATGTTATTCAAACGTGTACTACTAGAATACCAACTTAGGACCATCCTATGTAATTTTTCAGCTTAAGCCCACACCTCATACTATTTTCATAAGATGGATCTTATAGTTTAAATATAGAGGATGATTATCCATTTTCCATAGTGCTAACTATGCTCATTCCACATCAACCAATTATTGAAAGAGAGATATGTATGCGGGCAAAAATGTGTCTTAGCAACATGCACTCTTACTCATCTATTTAACGAGTAAGAGACACAAAAGTACTGAAATATAAGGGGATAGACTTAAAGGGGTAATAGTGAGTGTTAGGGTCACATATCTAGAGGGAAGTAACACATACACTAGTTTAACCTAGGGTTTCCAAGGCCCGTTATTGACATAGAGGAAGGAACCCTAATACGATATCGGTGATTGGGTGTGGAGAAGTATGAATCAAAAAGTAAAAGAAAAAAATCATGCAATAAATGAAATGAAGGTGACTAGAGAATTGATATGTAATATAAGTGCTAAGATAACATATCAAAATGAAGAGGATATGAACTAATCTATGCAAAGTGACAAAGATTGTTTAGAGAACTTACCTTGTAGATCCGGGATGGTTGTTGATGCATATTTCCCCCTTGATAAACAACAAGAGAGAGAGAGAGTCACTATTAGGTGGAGTAGGGGAAGACCATTCCTATCCTAGAATCACTATATATTGACCCAATAGTGTAATCAATCATCCAAGAAGATAGGTGTCCAATCCAATCAAATAAAAATACAAGATGAACCAAAATATAGGTGAGAAGATGCAAATATGGTGCAAAAGGAAAAAACAAATTGTAGTTCATGCATCTTAGCTTCCTTTTTATGTGTGAGTGTCATGTGAAGTGAAGGCATACATAGGATGCCATGAGAAAATATGATAGTGACATAATCCCCGTGGGCGATTGTGTTATCCAAGATGCAAAAAACGAAGTGATGTGTCAAGAAAAGTAAAATATCATGAGTCATGAAATAGGATGAACAAGGTGTAAAATGGTAGAATGAAAACAATAATTCATTATTCTAACTAGAGATTATGAGGCAAGGATACCTAATGAAAACTGATGATACAACCCAGTACCATTCCCCATTCCCAATAACAAGAGAATGTATACAAGGGTGTCTAAAACTTCTTAATCATCCATTCAACTAGGGTATTTGATAGCAATGATCACAAGTACCAACATACAAGGGGATAAACTTAAAGGGGTTGCTACGGTATAGCTATGGTCACATAGCTAGAGGGAAGTAACTATTACACAAGGTCAACCTAGGGTTTCCAAGGCCCACGATCGAGATAGAGGAAAAAACCCTACTAAATATCATTGATTAGGTATGTAGAAGTATGAATCAACAAGTAAGAGAAATAAGTATGCAATAACTAAAATGAAGATGACTAAAGAAAATATATGTAATAAGAGTGCTAAACTAGCTAACATTAAACATTCATAACACTAAGCTAACATATAACAATGAAGAGGAGATGAACTAATCTATACAAAGTGTTAAAGAAGGGATAAAGAACTTACCATGTACATGTAGGGTGATTTTTGATGCATCTATCTCACTTGAGAAGAATAATTTAGAGAGAGAGAGAGAGTCATTATTAGGTGGAGTAGGGGAAGACCATCCCTATCCTAGACTCACTTTATGTTGACTCAATAGTACAAGTAATCATCCAAGAAGAAAGGTGTCCAATCCAATCCAAGCACAACATAAGATGAACACAAAGCTAGGAAAACATATGTGATGATGGTGTGAAAGAGAAAGCAAGTGGAAGTTCAAGTGTCTTATCTTCATTTTTCCTTATGAGTTTCAAGTGAAGTAAAGGCATATATAGGACTCTCGTGAGAAAATATGACAACGAAAAAAATTATGCACGGTGATTGTGTTAGATAATGATGCAAACATTAAGTTATGTGTCATGAAAAGTAAAATTAATGTGTCGTTTGCGATAAATAAGGTTGAAAAAGGTGTAAAATGATAAAATAAAAGCAAGAAGTCATGAATATGATACTCATGAGACTTAGGAGGACAATAAAACCTAATGAAAAATAAGGCTAAGACCAAATAGTGACACTCTCTCTATGTATTGTCTCCGATCCATAATGGTTACATGAATAACCATCCCCCATCCCCGAAAAGCCCCTTAAGGCACCCGTTGAGAAATAGATGCATAAAAACCCTTATATGCATAAAGATGATTGTTAGTAATAGGTATTAAAGATGAAAACTTAAAAAGTGAAAAATTATGTATATATATATGCCCCATTCATTGATCATTGCATGTCGTAATAGAAAAATTTGGGATAGTCAATGTAAAAATATATCCTATAACACTAATACCGAGAGTAAGTACATAAATAAGTGTTGAAAGGACTAGCTAAAATGAAATATACCCACTAATGTGTACTTGATAGTTTCACTCATCACGCCTCGTGTGGGTGTAATCCATGCTCTAAGAACCATGACATGGTTAATTTTAAGAAGCCACCTCTAAAAAATTATTTTAGAATTTGTGGTGAATCTAAAAAATTGACTCTTGAATTGTTGGCAAATTTTTGAAAAAAATTCAAGGAAAGGCAATTTCACATGGAGTAATTTTCTTAAGGTTTCACATAGTTCGATGGGAAGGTTAGTTTGGCGGAGTTAGCCTGGGAAGGTTGGTGGGTAGGTTGGTAGGGTAGGTTGGTTGGGTAGGTTTTTCAAGTGGGTTGGTTAGGTAGGTTGGTTGGGTAGGATGTCTAGGTGGGTTGGTCGGGTAGGGGTCGGGTGGGTTGGTCATGTTGGTTGGTCGAAAATATTAGTTGGGAAGGTTAGACGTGGCGGTTTGGTGTAGCACGGTTGGTCATAAAAGTTAGATGGGAGGGTGTGGATGGGCAAGTTGGCCATGTGGCTTGATGGTTAACCTTCCAAATTTGTCGTCAAACCCCTTAGTCCTCCACTCATTGGCTATCCAACTCCTTAGCCGCCCAACCCCTCACCACCCAACCAAATACCCATAAAACTCCTTAGACGTCCAACCTTATAACCATCAAACTTTGGTGTCCAATCCCTTATCTGCCCAATGCATTAGCCATCTAACCATTTCCCATCCAAACCATTATCCTTCAAACCTAATAGTCATCACACCCTCAAGTGATTGAATCAAAGAGCTTGGATTTGATGGGTTGTATCATTAGGTTGGTCAATTTTATTGGTCGAGTGGGTTGGTCATACATCAAATGTGGGTTTGTCACCCATCATATCTAACCACTAGTTTTTTTCCATGTGTCCCTTAAACCATTTAGACCCCTATATATACCCCTATAAGGTTCATTTCTTCACGTTTCCATGAACATTTCCATTTCTGTGAGCTCTCCATTCTTTGAAGTTCTCCCAAATTTAAAAATTGAAAAGCACCACGTCTGCTTCTACACCTAAATTTGGATAAAAAAACCTCATGTGCCCACATATTATAGCTCTAATGAAACTAAAAGATGATTAAAAGGAATGGCTGGAAAAATCACAATTTACTGGGCTTGTCAACATGCCCCAATTCGATACTAATACTTATGTCCTTGATTACCTTCTCACCTCTTATAACCAGAATGAGGGACAATTTTTCATTCTCCTTGTGCATTTGAGTCATCATCAAATTTATTTCACAATTGAGCTGTAGAGTACATCGGTTAACTAGGTTTCCATTCAAAAAGAAGCCACCCGTTACTATTGTTGATTACTCAAATGTGTACCCGCATCTTGGATCTCGAAAGGGCCAAGGTGTTTGAGACCACAATGGAACTATCCCCAAGTTGTGGGACCTTGCGAGCTTGGGACAGATCTTTGAAGAAGGCTAGTTCCTCTATCTATCTCTATTTCTACTGCTACTGATAGTGCTGAAATGGGAAACTAAGCTAAGAATGCCAAGGGACTAGGGAAAGAATAATAACATGAAGTAAACTACACTAAAAGGCGATAGCACTAGAAAAGAGGGATGATCACTATCTATTATGAGAAAGAATGATAGGGAATGTGTGAGAGGAGGCTAGGCACAAGTAGCGTAAAAAAACTCACATTCACCAAATTGTTCTCATGGAACACAACCAAATATGGAACTGAGAGGACACAAGTAGGACAACAATACACAATTCAAGAGAAAAGGAAAGAAGAAGGAACACAAATACGCTAGGAAAAAGAATAGTCACAAAAATATGCTTCTATTACTTCCAAAAATGCACAGAACTATTACAGTGATAAGGAGGCCGATATCCACATGCAAAAGCGAAATGTGGAGGTCTATAACTCAAAATACAAAAAATATGGAGTCCTTAGCAACATGTATAAGGATCTAGTGTCCAACATAACAAATGAGACTTGCTCTTACATTTATAGATGAATTCATGGAGCAAGAAGGGAAAAGGAGGAAAACCCGAGTTTGAAACACAACCACCAATAAAAAGAATTCAATGTCTGTAAATATGCTTCCCCATGCCTACCGATGTGTTGAAGAAAAATAGGGCGTATCATACCAAATTGGGGTGGTTGGAGCAATCAGATCTGCTCTTCAATGTTCGAGAGACCTTTTCTCATTTATCACCTACCGATCCACCAAAATTTGAATTTTGAATTTTTTAAACTATAGCTGATGTTAGCATCTCTTTGACAAGTCCAAATGTATGCCAATATGAGATCTGTAGCTAATGATGTGGATGTCATAAGATGTCGAGTCATCATCATACACAAAATATGTGGTGCGTGTTGATTGGCTAAGATGATGGTCAAATGTACAACTATCATCTCTACCACATGATAATCATTCATTTATTGCAAGGATTTGGTGCCCTACTTGTGTGCCTTGATTTGGTTACATGTTGCACACTTAAGCATGTCAAAATATGATTTGCACTTTGAAGGGCACACGGATAAAAAAGTATGGGTATGGCGTGCGAAGGGCCGGCCTTAGGCACACGGGATGGGGAGAAATTGACTCGCATGAAAGGTGAATGCATAGAAGGAGAATGTGAAGGGAAGTGGAAGGATGAAGGAAAGGGGTGCATAGGTAAATCTGTGACCTAAAGGAATGTGCTAAATTATTTTGAGTGTGCACAATTCTTCAATAGATATCTTAGGGATAGAATGTGTATGTAAGTTATCCAAATTTCTAGGAGAGCTATTTGGATATCATTTTTAGCAACGTTAAAGGTTATCTACCTACTAGATGAAAGAAACCAAAATCCTTAGAAGTCCATTAGGCATGGAGTCTTCTTGTTCAATCACAAAATTCCCCTCTTGTCACTTTGAGCATCATTTTTGAACTTTGTTCTAAATCTTATAACTGCTAAGAAAATCTCTACATTCTGGAATTAACAAAAGAGTGTGCGGAGGAAGCACGTGAGGGGAAAGAATTATGTACAAAAAAACACTGTGCATGGATCACACTTGGAGGAATTGAAACTACTTTAATATATACAACATGATGTAGTAAACCTAATGGAAGGATTTGAGATAGATCATGTTTACTGGGATTTGCAACGCACTTCCATTCGGATGAGTTAACTCAAAAGAGTTAGCTTCTTTGTAGGAATTGATGATGTATGGGCCACTCCAAAGTGCATCAAACTTTGAATGATGCCCTGGTTTAGCTCTGTTAGCATCCCATTTTAGAACCAAGTCTCCAAATTTGAAAGCTTGAGGCTTAGCCTTTCTGTCAAACCATTTCTTTGTTACTTGTTGATGTTGTTCTAGCTTGATCATGGAAGAGTTTCTAATATCTTCAAGATAAACCAGATTTTCCATCCTTATATCTCTCTGATCCACACCCTCAAATTCTAGCTACTAGGAAGTACCAATGAATTTAGTTCTAGTGTCAAAGGAAGGGAAACCTCCTTACCATAGATAAGTTTGTAAGGAAAAGTTCCTATTTGCTTTTGACCGTGATTCTATCTACCTGAACGTCGTGGAACCTTCGTATGCCACTATCTTTGGCTGGTATTAATTGTGAGCTTCATAATTCGATCGGTTCTTATTTGTTGATTCTGCTAGACTATTTCCCTAAAAGACCTGTAAGGCATTTTTCGTATCGGTAGGGAAAGGGATAGGATGGATGAAACACACTCAATATCAATTGTGATGCCATCCTTTGAATCCACATGACCTAAGAGCCTTCCCTAAGCCACTGAAAAATTACACTTCTTGGGGTTAAGAGATACCCCAAATTCTCTACATCTCTCAAAGACCTTTTCTAGGTGTGCCATGTGATCCACACTCTGCTTTGAGAATATAGTTATATCATCAAGGTAAACCAAGATGAACTCATTAATGTAACCTTTAAAGGCAATATCCATGCGCGCTGAAATGTTGCGCCCGTATTTTACAGACCAAAGGGCATTTTATGGTATGCATATATTCCCCACTTGGTTGTAAATGTTGTTTTGAATTGATCCTCTTCCTTGACTAGGATCTGGTTGAAACCTGAATACCCATCTAGCATGGAGAACCTTTGCGCACCAACCATAGTCTATAGAATCTGCTCCATTGAAGGCAAAGGATAATGATCCTTTAGAGATGCCTTATTCAAATTTCTAAAATCAACCAAAAGTCTGATTTTTCCATTCTTCTTGCGTACTAGAACTATATTTGCAACCCACGTAGAATATTTGATGGGAAATATAATCCTTGCCTCAATGAGTTTTGATAGTTCCTTTCTCATGAGGGGCTATATCTTTGGATTGATTGGCCTCTATTTCTATCTAACGGGCTTCATGCCAGGATCAAGGTTAATGGAGTGTTGAGCAACACTTGGATAAAAACCTTTGAGGTATTTATAATCCCATGAGGAAATGTCACTATATTTTTGACACAGAGAGATGAAGGCTTGTTTTTCCTCATGCGCACAAGTCCTGTTGAGTAGCATCTCCTTTCCACATGTAATAGTAATAGAGGAGCAATATTTTTGCGTGGCACACATGTATCTTTCTTCACCCTTGAACTCATCATCAAATTGGATCATTTTCTCTAAGGTGACCATCCCTTTAGGTAACTTATTTATCTTTAGCTGAATTACTTGGTCACCATAGCTGTCATGCAAGTCAACTTGCATGCTTGATGAAAATTCAGCTTCATTCTGAATGAACTAGATGATTTTGTGTCACTATCGAACACTTGCCAGCTGGTGTTGTTGTTTGGAATGGATGGTTTGACTATAATCTCAATGTGCTGAGTATTTCCTTTGAAAAAATCCTCAGCAGGAGAAAACTGTGAACCGAGCGTGACCATTTGGTCATCTTCTTTGTTCATTCTACGCAGGACTACCCATGGATTAAGGGCATCAAATCTCTCAAGTAGGTCCCAAATTCTATGTTTATAAGCTTTAAGAATCTTATTATTTATTTGGAATTTGTTGGTGACCTAGTGGATGACCAATTCTATGTCCCCAAAGATCTGCAATGCTTTAATTTTCTTCTTTTCAGCAATAAGCAAACCATGCACCAACACTTCATATTTTGCCACATTGTTAGAACATGCAAACTACAGCCTATGTGCAAAGAAGAATTTCTCATCCTTAGGGAAATGAGAACCATTCCTACTCTTGTGCCATTTTTCTTCTGAGATCCATCAAAATATAACTTCCATAGACTAGTTTGAAATTAGTCTCGTATGAGCGTGCATGGAAGCATATTATATTATTCTAGAATGCAATAAGTACCAAGCCTAGTTTCATAGGCTTCCGGTTCTTCAAAGATAGGGATCAAATCTTTGATGCCTCTCTACCCATTCATTAAGTAATAGGTTTGGAATAGAGGATGGAAGAGACTGCTCTTAAGGAACTAAAACTTGTTCTTCCTATATAAGACAATTGGCTTGGAGAGGGGATGGGAAATATGGCTCTACATGATAAGAAAATATAAGCTCATCTTGTATGGTAAACTGGGTACCATAAATTTCTTGAGTAACATATGAGACAAATATGAAGACAAGTAACTACCCACTTTAGCAGTGAATTTTCTTGATAGACATAGGGAAAACAAATGAGGTAGGTCAATAATTAACACATCTTGAGTAATTTTCAGGCTTAGACATGCATAGAGGTTTAATTCAAGATCCTTGATGAGTCCTAAGGTGGTTACAATTGAACCATCAAGTTGTAGGAATCCTTTAGACAAAGGGATATATTTCAGACCTAAGACATCAACTATCTTCTTAGGCATAACAGAAGTACTAGTGCCTGAGTCAATCAAGCAGTTATGAATTAGGTGTTTTCCTATAATCAAGGACATATAGAAGGGTGGGGTTTTAGCAATTTTACTAAAAATTTTCTCCTCTTCTTAGCATATTTTTATAGAAGCGTGTAGCTTTTGTTTAACCAGTCGGGGTGTGGAAGTTGTGCCAAAGCTTCATGCAATAGATCCTCCGAGATGGAATGGTCAGGGCATCCCACATTGTGACGTTTAGGTTTGTTTTCTTCATCTAGTCAAAAATGTTGAACGGAAGCCCCCACCTTCTGAATTTAGGGAAAAATATCCCTTCTTAATTGTCCGTGGCATGGAAGCCTAAATTTTGTTGGAGTAGAGACTTGGCCTATCAAAGGATGGGCATGCAATGCTTCAAAAGGATATTTACATGGGACCTCATGCATGGGGATTTTAACACTTTTATTGTAGAAGGTCTTGTGTGATTATTTTTATTTTGAATATCTATTTGTGTTGCTAGGATTGTGACTCGTGAATCGACTCTAATATTCTTTTCTTATATCTTGTGTTGTCCACAACTTGGGTGCGCAGTCTGTTTGTATCTTCTATAGCTTGGTTAATTTCACATAATTCCTATGTGCAAAAGAATATAAAATTGGTTTCTAGACAAACTTTTGTATCTTCTAGATTATCTGCTTCATGGTTTCTTATCGAGGGCTCATAGGATGAAGCATTTTGGATCATGAAGGCTTGGGCACGTGTAAAATTATCAAAATGGTACTGACTATGTGGAATTTTGCAAGGAAAGCACCATTCTGATTCTTGTGCCAAGTTTTTCTAAACTAGAACGAGCGCTCAGATCATCTGGGTGATGGGAGAGAAGGCATGGAAGGGACAACTTGCAAGGGTAGATGTGCATTAGGCTTCCACCTATCATTCGCGCCGGTTGGGCATGTATCTCTAATTTCTTTATTGATTCTGCCAAGGCTGATTTCCTTGGCCATGAGCCGATTAGAAACACCTCTATACTCTTGTGCTTACTTATTTTCTATTGATATAACCTTTTTGATAAATTTCTAATAAAGGCCTTCAATTCTTCATCTTACTTTTTCCATGATTGAGAATAGGATGTTGAGGAAACTAGTTGCACGCTTTTCTTAGGGATAGAAATAGGGGCCACAAAAGGCTAGGGTGGTTGTGACATTTATGTGAATAAGGGCATGGATGGTCTAGGATCCAACTTTTCCACCTAGATGAGACTATTTTCTACCCTTCTTGTAATGTTATAAGTAGTTTGGTAGTAGAGTCCTACCTCCCATAGATTGGATCATAACCGAGATGTCACTTTGTTGAGCACCTTCGAGATAATAAAGGAAAGAAAATTGGGCTATAGGTATCACCACAAGAGGAATTAAATCCCAAGTCTTCTAAAATTTGATATTGAAATTAGTCATCTACTCATTGGGTGCCCTCCTTATTGTTGTCAGTTGCTCCACCAAGGATAGGTGATCTGACTTGTCTTCAAAATAACTACATAGAGCTATTCCTAGCTCATCCCAATTGGTGATAGATCAAAGTCTCAAGCCTTGGTACCATTGAAGTGCCTTACCTTTGAAAGAGGTCACAAGGAACAAGAATGCCACATCATTATATGGGATCGAGATAGAATGAACACACATTTACTACATCTTGGATATGCTCCTAAGGGGTGACTTGATTCTCAATAGTAAAGTAAGGAATACTTTTGAGCGCAACATTCAACATATCATCTTGCACGGCTAGGAGTAAGGGACTCCCTCCATCAAAGTTTTCAAATCTTCTTAATGGAGGAGGTGGCTGATGCGCCATTATAGGGGACACGAGGTTGTCTTCTCTAAGAAGGAATTGAATGGGTGTAGCGCCTTTGGAGATAGAGATACATGCACGGGATTCCCGAAAAACTTTTCTTTGGGATAGCTGGAGGTATTCAAAAGAGTCTTTAACTGTTGCACTTCTTCTTATGTGCACTCTTCTCATGAAAGGTGCTTAGGACTGTTGAAACAGAGATTTTAAAATATTGGGAGTCACCAGATGTGTTTGAAATAAGCCTCTTCAAAGGCTGAAACACTAATCTCACACACTAAAACTTAGCGATATGAAGTTTGAGCTTTCAATGTTGGTCCCACCGAGCACATGAGTAGCACAACAAAACTCGCGTTCACCAAATCATTCTAATGGAACACAACCAAATATCGAACTACAGGGGACCTAAAGTAGCAAAAAAATAAACAATGCAAGAGAAAAGGAAAGAAGAAGGAACACAAACACGTTAGGATAGAGAATAGTCACAAAATGACGCTTCTATTAGTTCCAAAAATGCACCAAACTATTACGGTGATAAGGATGCCAATATCCACATGCAAGAGCCAAATTTGGAGGTCTCAGTAACTCAAAATATAGAAAATATGGAGTCCTTAGCAACATGCGTAAGGATCCAGAGTGTCCAACATAACAAATGAGCCTTGCTCTTACATTTATAGATGAATTCATGGAGAAAGAAGAGAAAAGGAGGGAAAACTTGAATTTTAAACACAACCACCAACAAGAAGCATTCAATGTCTATAAATCAGCTTGGAAATATGTGAAATATGCTTCCCCATGCATGTTGGCATGTTGAAGACAAAGAGGGCATATCATACCAAATTGGGGTGGTTGGAGCAATCAGATCTACTCATCAATATTCAGAGAGACATTTTCTTGTTTCTCACCTACTAGATCTGCCATAATTTGAATTTTGAATCTATGATACTATATCTAATGTCAGCAACTCTCTAAAACGTCTAGGTGTGCACCGATCTAAGCTTTGTAGCTTATGATATGGCTATCAGAAGATGTCAGAGTCATCGGCGTACACAAAATACATATCGCATGTTGATTGGGTCATGTGATGATGGTCAAATGTATAACTATTTTTCATCTCTGTAACGTGTTAATCATTCATTTTTACAAGTATTAGATACCCTACTGGCACGCCTTGACTGGTTACACAATGCACACTTAAGAATTTTAAAAGATGATCTGGCACAAAAGGGCATGGGGAGAAAATAGAGGAAAGCACAGAGGAGCTTGTGCGATACACATAGGGAGATGAATAAAACTGGTGAGTAGAGAATGTATGATTTAGGCACAACTATTAGAAAGTAACGAAGTAGTGCACAAAGGGCCAATGCCCTAGGCACGCTAGATGGGGAGAAACTGACTTGGAAGAAGGTGAACACACGGAAGGAGAGTGCAAAGGGAAGTGGAAGGAGGAATGAAAGGAGTGCACGGGTAAACTACGACCTAAAAGAATGTGCCAAATGATTTCAAGTGTGTGTAATTCTTCAATATATATCTTAGGGCCGAATATGTATGTAAGATATCCAAATCACTAGGA
Organism: Taxus wallichiana var. yunnanensis; assembly: GCA_018340775.1. NCBI lineage: Eukaryota > Viridiplantae > Streptophyta > Pinopsida > Cupressales > Taxaceae > Taxus > Taxus wallichiana. The sequence continues at coordinate 5,141,545 of JADAXU010000059.1, read as the reverse complement.
GAGCTATTTGGATAACAATTTTGGTGAATTTTGGGGTTATCTACTTGCTAGATGAAAGAGACTAGCAGCCTTAGAAGTCCATTAGGCATGGAGTCTACTTGTTCAATCATATAATGCCCCTCTTGTCACTTTGAGCATCATTTTTCACTTTTCTCAATCTTACAACTAATGAGAAAAGCTCGCATTCTAGAATTAACAAAAGAGCACTCACAGAAGCACACAAGAGGAAATAATTATGTACAAACAAACATTGTGCATAGAGCACACTTGGAGGAATTAAAACTACTTAATATATACAACATGATGTAGCAAACCTAATGGAAGGGTTTGAGATAGATCTCGTTTATTGGGATTTGTAGCACACTTCCATTCGGATGGGTTAACTGAAAAGGGTTAGCATCTTTGTAGGATTCGATGATGTATGGGCCACTCCAAAGTGCATCAAAATTTGAGTGACACCCTAGTTTAGCTCTATTAACATCCCATTTTAGAACTAGGTCTCCAACTTTGAAAGCTTAAGGCCAAGACTTTCTGTCAAACCATTTCTTTTCTACTTGCTGATGTTGTTCTAGCTTGATCATGGAAAAGTTTCTGAGCACTTCAAGATGAACTAGCTCTTTCATCCTGATTTCTCTCTTATCTGCATCCTCAAATTCTAGCTACTGGGCAAGTACCAATGAATTTAGTTCTAGTGTTAAAGGAAGGGAAGCCTCATTACCATAGATAAGCTTGTAAGGAAAAGTTCCTATTTCCTTTTTGAATGTGATTCTATCTTCCCAAAGCATGCGCAGAACCTTCGTATGTCACTGTCTTTGGCTAGTATTCATTGTGTACTTCATGATTCTGATCAGGTTTTTGTTTGTTGATTCTACTAGACCATTTCCCTGAGGGTAATAGTTGGAAGAGGTTTTTAGGTAAATTCCCAGACTTAGAGATCAATTAGTGATTTTAGCACCAAGGAAGGCCTTCGCATTATCGGAGATTATGGTTTGAGAAATCCCAAACCTTATGAATAAACCTTCGAGAAAGTCGAAGATGACTACCTTAGTTGATTCCTTAAGCGTGACAACTTCTCTCCATCTGGTGAAGTAATCTGTAGTTTTCAACACCCATTTATGTCTAGCACTTGAAGGTGGATTGATCATGCCGTTGAAGTTGAGACCCCATTGTGCAAAAGGCTGATCCAATTGAAATGGTCGGAGGGAGCACCTTTGCCAATATATTCTTTCCTAAAAAAGCACATTCCTTACATTTTGTGACCCACCTATGTTCATATACAAACAAGGTAGGCCAAAAGATACCTGCCATTATGATCTTCATTACTGTAGTTTTGGTAGAGAAGTGTCCACCATAGAATCCATCATGAAATTATGCTAACACTTTTTAGTCTGTGCGTTGTTGATACACCTTAACAACACGCCATCTAGATTTATTTTAAAGATAAGTCCATCAATCAAAACATAAGGAATAGATTGCAACCTCATATGCCTTCTCTTTGCTTTATTCAAATCAGGACATTATGCACCCTTAGAAAGGAATGTGATCATGTCCTTCATCCAATCACACGTGTTGGGGTCTATATTCTATTCACATTCTACACATGGGAGGTCTTCATCAAGAAATAATCAAGCCTCAAGTTCACTATGCGCATCCCCAACAATCTTCCTGCAGATTGCACTACCTCTTACCAGCTTCATGGCCTTAATAGTCACGTCATATTCCATGATTTTTGTCACCCATCATGCTCTATTTTCATTGATTTATTCTCCCATGATGAAATCTCTAACGAGATGAGTGAAACACTAATACCTTGATATGATTTGTGGCGAGCATTTTGAATTTCTTGAGCGTGCACATGATGGTGACGACCTGCTTCTTTGTGTGACTATATTTCAATTCATAATCCTTCAACATCTGGCTAAAGAAGGCCACTGGCTGTTCCAATCCTTGTTCATTTTATTATGTCGAAAGCAACAATGCTTGTGTCAGCCCCCTTAAGCATAAAGGATGAAATCGTTTGAGTAATGTATATTAAGGAGTGTTGGCACACAAGAAATATATTTTTGTATCCTATTGAAGCTTTCTCTTCCTTTTGCTATCCATTTGAAGGCTATGTCCTTCTTAAGCATAAGGGTGATGGGCCGAACCAGTCTTGCAAAGTTAGGGATAAAACACCTAACAAAGTTAATATTGCCAAGGAAGGACTATAAGGCCTTTTTCGTGTCAATAGGGAAAGGGCTAGGATGGCTAAAACACGCTCAGGGTCAATTGTGATGCCATCCTTTGAAACCACATGGCCCAAGAGCCTTCCCTAAACCACCACAAAATTGCACTTCTTGGGGTTAAGAGATACCCCAAATTCTCTACATCTCTCAAAGACCTTTTCCAGTGCACCATGTGATCCACACTCTACTTTGAGAAGATAGTTATATCATCAAGGTAAACCAAGATGAACTCATTGATATAACCTTTAAAGGTAATATCCATGGCACACTTTGAAATGTTGCACCCATATTTGATAGACCAAAGGGCATTTTCTGGTATGCATATGTTCCCCACTTGGTTGTAAATGTTGTTTTGAATTGGTCCTCTTCCTTGACCAGGATCTGGTTGAAACCCAATACCCATCTAACATGGAGAACCTTTGTACGCTAGCCATAGTCTATAGAATCTGATGCATTGAAGCTAAAGGATAATGATCCTTTAGAGATGCCTTATTCAAATCTCTGAAATCAACAAAAATTCTGATTTTGCCATTATTCTTACATACTGGAACTAGATTTGCAATCCGTAGAGTATTTGATGGGAAATATAATCCTTGCCTCAATGAGTTTTGATAGTTCCTTTCTCATGAGGGGATCTATCTTTGGATTGATTGGCCTTTGTTTCTGTCTGACGGGCTTCATGCCAGGATCAAGGTCAATGGAGTGTTGAGAAACACTTAGATCAAAACCTTTGAGGTATTCATACTCCCACGATAAAATGTCACTGTATTTTTGACAGAAAGAGATGAAGTCTTGTTTTCCTCATGCGCACAATTCCTCTCATGCGTAGCAACTCCTTTCCACACGCAATAGTAATGGAGGAGAAATATTCTTGCATGGTGTGCATGTATCTTTCTTCACCCTTGAACTCATCATCAAGACTAAATATTTTCTCTAAGGTAACCATCCCTTTAGGTAATTTATTTTTCTTTAGCTGAATTACTTGGTCACCATAGCTGTCATGCAAGTCATCTTGCATGCTTGATGAAAATTCAGTTTCATTCTGAATGAACTGGACTATTTGTGCATCACTATCAAACACTTGTGAGCTGGTGTTGTTGTCTGCAATTGATGGTCTGACTACCATCTTAATGTGCTGAGTATTTCCTTTGACAAAATCCTTAGTAGGAGAAAAATTTGAACCAAGTGTGGCCATTTGGTCAGCTTCTTTGTTCATTATGTGTGGGAGTACCTAAAGATTAAGGATTTTAAAGATCTCAAGTAGGTCCCAAACTCTATGTTTATAAGTTTTAAGAATATTATTCTTTGTCTAGAATTTTTCGGTGCTCTGGTGGATGACTAATTCTGTGTCCCCAAATATTTGTAGGACTTTAATTTTCTTCTTTTCAGCAATAAGCAAACCATGCACCAATGCTTCATATTCAGCCACATTTTTAGAACATGCAAACTGCAACCTATGCATGAAGAATAATTTATCATCCTTAGGGGAAATGAGAAAAAATCCTACTCCTGCACCATTTCTTCTTCTCGGGTCCATCAAAATATAACTTCCATAGACCAGTTTGATCTTTGTCTCCTATGAGCGTGTGCGTGCGTAACGTCTTCTTCTAGAATGCATAAATACCAAGCCTAGTTTCATAGGCTTCTAGTTCTTCATTATAGGGATCAAATCTCTGATACCTCTATGCCCATTCATCAAGTACTAGGTTTGCAATAGAGGGTGGAAGAGATTGATGTTCAAGAACTAAAACTTGTTCTTCCCGTATAAGACAATTAGCTTGGAGAGGGATGGGACATATGATTCTACATGATAAGAAAATATAGGCTTAGCTTGTATGGTAAACCGGGTACCATACCTTGTCTTGAGTAACATATGAGACTAGTCGAAGACAAGTACCAACCCACTTTAAAAGTGAATTCTCTTGATAGGCATAGGGAAAGCAAAGGAGGTAGGTCAATATTTGACACATCTTGAGTAATTCTCAGGCTTAGACATGAATGGAGGGTTAACTAAAGATCCTTGATGACTCCTAAGGTGGTTACAATTGGGCCATCAAGATGCATGACTCCTTTAGACAAAGGGCTATATTTCAGACCTAAGACATAAACTATCTTCTTAGGCATAACAGAAGTACTAGCGCCTGATTCAATTAAGAAGTTATGCACTAGGTGTTTGCCTATAATCAAGGACATATAGAAGGGTGGGGTTTTAGAAATTTTACTTACTTGTTTCTCCTCTTCTTGGAAGATTTTGACATAAGCCCGTGGCTTCACGTAAACTATTTCAGGTTGTAGAAGTTGTGCCAAAGCTTCATGCAGCAGATCCTGCTGAGATGGAATGGTTAGGGCATCCCACATTGTGACGTTTATGTTTGTTTTCTTCATCTAGTAAAAATGTCAAACGAAGCCCCCCACTTGTGAATTTGGGGAACAACATCCCTTCTTAACTCGTTTAGGCATGAAAGCCTAAATTTTGGCTAGAGTAAAGGCTATGCCTACAAAAGTATGGGCGCGCACTGCTTTAGAAGGAGCTTTACGCGGGACATCCTGCATGGGGATTTGAATTTTTTTATGCGAAGGTCTTGTCTAATAATTTTTTCTTCTAAAGATCTGTTTGTGTTGTTGGTACTGTGACCTATGCGCTTGACTCTAATATTATTTTATTATATCTTATATTGTCTCGTAACTTGGGCGCGCGGTCTTTTTGTATATTTTGCAACTTGGTTAATTTCACATAAGTGCTCTGCACCAAAGAATATCAAATTGGTTTCTGGAGGAACTTCTGGATCTTCTATATTTTTTACTTCATGGGAATTTATTAAGGGCTCACAGGATGAAGCATTCGGATCATGAAGGCTTGGGCATGCGTAAAATTGGCATAATGGTAATGAATATCAGAATTTTGCAAGGAAAGCACCATTCTGATTCTTGTGCCAAGTTGGTCTAAACTGAACAAGTGCTTGACTCAATCTTGGAGTGCCGAGAGAGAAGACACGGGAGGGACAACTTGTAATGGAATATGTGCATTATGCTACTACCTATCATTATGTTGGTTGGCTGCATATCTCTAATTTCCATATTGATTCCGCCAAGGCTAATTCCCTTAGCCATGAGCCTAATTGGAAATGCCTCTATATGCATGCACTTGATGATTTTCTAGTGATATGGCCTTGTTTGATAAATTTTTGATCAAGGCCTTTAATTCTTCATCTTCCTTTTTCCGTGATGGAGAATAGGATGTTGAGGAAATTGGTTGCGTGATTTTCTCAGGGATGGGAATAGGGGCCATAGAAGGCTAGGGAACTTGTGACATTTTTGGGAATAAGGGAATGAGTGGTCTAGGAGCCAACTTTCCCACCTAGATGAGACTATTTTCTTCCCTTATTGCAATGTTATAAGCAGCTCATAGAGTCCTTCCTCCCATAGATTGGATCATAAATGAGATGTCACTGTTGAGTGCCTTTAGATAATAAAGGAAAGCATGTTGGGCTGTAGGTCTCACCAAAAGAGGAATTCTGTCCCAAGTCTTCTAAAATCTGATGTTGAAATCAATCATCTTCTCATTGGGAACCCTCTTTGTTGTTGTTAGTTGCTCCACCAAGGATAGGTGATCTGACTTGTCTTTAAAATAACTACATAGAGTTGTTCCCGGCTCATTCCAATAGGTGATAGATTGAAGTTCTTTACCTTTGAAAGAGGCCGCAAGAAACCTAACTGCTACATCATTATGTGTGATCATATAGAATGGACACACATTTTCTACATCCTAGATATGCTCCTGAGGGGTGAATTTATTCTCACCAGTAAAGTAAGGAATACTTTTGTGTGCACATTTTGGCATATCATGCTCCACACCATGAATAAGGGACTCCCTCCATAAAATTTTACAAATATTCTTAATGGAGGAGGTGGTTGATGCACCACTACAGGGGACAAAAGTTGTCTATTGTGAGGAGGATTTGAATGGGCATGGTGCGCTGGAGATAAAGATGCAAGCGCGGGCATCCTGGAATGAAATTTTCTCGGGGATAGCTGGAGGTATTCAAAAGAGTCTTCAGCTGATGCACTTCTTCTTGTGTGCACTCTTCTTATGAAAGGAGCTCAGGACTATTGAAACAGAGATTTTAAAATATTGGGAGTTTCAGATGTGTTCTAAATAAGTCTCTTCAAAGGATGAAACACTAAGCTCACACACCAAAACTTAGAGATATGAAATTTGAGCTTTCAATAATGGTCCCTCTAGGCATGCTAGAAACTATTGGTTGCTCAAACATGTACCCACATCTCGGATCTCATAAGGGCCAAGGTGTTTGAGACCACAATAGAACCGTCCCCAAGTTGTGGGACCTTGCGAGCTTGGAACAGATATCTAGAGAAGGCCGGTTCCTCTATCTATCTCTCTGCATTACTACTACTCTTGCTATTGTTGAAAGGGAAAACTAAGCTAAGAATGCCAAGGACCAGCGAAAGAAGGATAACATGAATTAAACTACACTAAAAAGTGATAGCACCAAAAAGAGGGATGAAAACTATATATTCTTATCAAGAATGATATGGAATGTGTGAGAGGAGGCTAGGCACAAGTACCATAATAAAACTCGCATTCACCAAATTGTTCTAATGGAACACAACTAAATATGGAACTACAGAGGACTAGAAGTAGCACAACAATACACAATGTAATAAAAAAGACAAGAAAAAGGAACGTAAACATGTTAGGATAGAGAATAGTAATAAAACGACACTTTTATTACCTCCAAAATGCACAGTAATCACATTAAGGTGATAAGGATTCCAATATCCACATGCAAGAGCCAAACGTGGAGGTCTGCAACTCAAAATACAAAAATATGGATTCCTTAGCAACATGCGTAAGGATCCAGAGTGTCCAACATAACAAATGAGCCTTGCTCTTACATTTATAGATGAATTCATGGAGGAAGAAGGGGAAAGGAGGGAAAACCCAAATTTGAAACACAACCATGAATAAGAATCATTCAATGTCTATAAATCTACTTGGAAATCTATGAAATACGCTTCCCCATGCCCGTGACATGTTGAAGACAAAGAGGGTAGATCATACTGAATTGGGGTGGTTGGAGCAATAAGATCTACTCATCAATGTTTAGAGAGACATTTTCCTATTTCTCACCTACCAGATCTACCAGAATTTGAATTTTGAATTTCTTGCACTATAGTTGATGTCAACAGCTCTCTAACAAGTCTAGTCACATGATGATATGAGCTTTGTAGCTAATGATATGGCTGTCAAAAGATGCTAGAGTCATCAATGTACACAAAATACGTGGCATGTGCTAATTGGATGAGATTATGGTCAAATGTATAACTATTTGTCGTCTCTGCCATGTTTTAATCATTCATTTTATGTAAGGATTTGATGCCCTACTTTGGAACACCACTGATTGGTTGCACACTACATAGTTAAGCATGTCAAAAGATGATTTGGCATAAAAGGGTGTGGGGAGAAAATAGAGGAAAGTGCGAGGGAGTGCACGTGATGCATGCGGGAAGATGAAACAAATCGGTGAGTAGAGAATGTATGGTTAAGGTGCAACTATTACAAATTAATGGGTATGGTGTGCGGAGGGCCAAGTCCATAGGTGCGTAGGATGGAGAGAAACTAACTCAGAAGAAGGTGAATGCACAGAAGGAGAGTGCGAAGGGAAGTGGAAGGAGGAAGGAAAGGGGCACATAGGTAAATTGTAACCTAAAGGAATGTGCCAAATGATTTTGAGCACGTGAAATTCTCAATAGATATATTAGATCCGAGAATGTGTATGTAAGTTATCCGAATCACTAGAGAGCTATTTGGATAACAACTACAAAGGTTGTACTTATAGATGAAGATAATTGTTTTTGGAGTCTCACTACAATGTGCAGTTGAAGGTAAGTTTATTATTTTTAAATGCTTTTTTTCTTAACATTACTCAACCACCCAAGCCTTTAACATTTCTTTTATGTTATTGTAGCTCCTCTTAATCGCTCAATAAGAGGCCTTCTTCTACAGGGTATTACAAACAAATTATTTTTTGTAGTTGCATTATTTTTTTAGGGAAGGATTGTATTACAGACAAATATGCGGACATTTTGTATTGGGAAGTTCAATATATATTATGAACAATAGTAGGTCAACAATTTGATTGGTGCACATATTTGTCCAACCAAATAAAAATAGATGTCTCCCACACCCACAATGTATATGATAAATCCAAGATTGTATTCTCTTGTTACAATTATATTCTTTCTTTCTATCAAGAAGCTTTCTTCGACTTGCTGCAAGCAAAAATTCCAATAGAAATTAATGATAAAATGATTGGCCTCACTCTTAAAGAACAACAAGTAACAATTACTTTTACAATTTTCTTGTTATAACAATTTATTATTCGATATTTTTAAGTAAAATAATAATTGTTAGATTTTATTTTGCAGAGAAGAATTATAGGTGCAACATCTCATAAGGAGGCAATTTCTCAAGGTAAATCCCCTCTAGAGGTCTCTGTGGATTATGACATGGATTCAACAGAATCAACAACAATACAATTTCCTCATCAAAAGCAACCTAGGGGTTAGTATGTGCATCATGTCTACCATCACATTTAACTACAAGTATGAAGTTTTCTTTTTATATAATTAACTAATTCAAACAAATAGTATAGATTATGTATGTAGTATTGTTTGTTAATATTTCTACTCTTCTTTTCTAAATTTATTGTATTCAGAAACTACTAAAACTGGTGATGAAGATCAAACTTATTTTGACAATCAAGATCAAAATTTCACATTTGCGTCTCCAAATAGGCAAGGTAAATTATAATATTTAATATTTAGCATGTTTTGTTTAATTATATTTTTTAGCATTTACAATGCCCAACCAAATAATGATAATTTTATAACAATGTTTTGTTTGCTTCTTGTAGGTGATATGGCTTCTCAGCACTTTCCACTTGTAAGGATGCCACCAATACCACCAACACGTACAGTCAAAACAACAAGAAGATCTTCCGAAAAGAATATAAGGTTTTCTCTAGACTCGTCTAAAACAGTTCATCCTGCAACCACATAATTTCTTGGACTCTCACTAGGTGGTGTTTTAAGTATAACGAACATAAATATTTTCAAAACATTGCCCTTGAATAGGATTATTTGGGCTTCAATAGTGGTGATGTAGATAAGGTTAACTATTTTGACACCCATGATATGCTTCAATCTACTCCACCTCCACCACAACCACAAAAAAATGTGCATGAATTATAGGACAGTGACTCTCCTCCTCCTCAAAGAAAATATCCATAAATAGATGATGAAAAGACACTTTTTATATTAGAAAATATGATATCGTATAGTATAGGGGCAATAATTCAAGAATTCACAATGTTTGATGTGGATTTGGTGTGCACTCTTTGGAGATGAGAAATAAAATTATGATAAAAGAAATAAATACACAATACCATAATCACAATCAAAGGCATTCATTGTTCACTTCCATAGAGAGCCAACCGGTAAGGCATGAATTTTTGCTAAACAAATCTTAGTCAGGACAATTTCATATACTAATGATTATAATGATGATATTATAGACATAATGTTAAATAGGTTGGAGAATCTGAATGTTGAAGCACATGATTACTACAACAAATGGGCTAAAGACAAGAAAAATGTTTTAATAACAAATGCAAAAAAAGAAAAAGTTGTGGTGAGTCATCTTTTACATGAAAAATCCTAATATTATAAGCACTACAATATATTTTTTCAACTTATCTAATAGACTAAAAATTTTATATTTCGTTTTTTAGGAAAAATATGAAAATTTAAAGAAATAAGTAACTGTATTTCAAGCACATTTGAAGAATTTCCACACAAGCATGAATTCTTTTGTACAGTTGAAGGAAAAACTCATAGTATTAAATAAACAAAATAATACATTGAGAAGGATAATCAAGGAGCATAAGATGGATGTAGAAGTCTTATTAAAGGAAAAGAGAAATGCGAAGTAACACTTTTTTCAGCAGGAGATGTAACAAGGGAGGAGTAGAATATTCTTTAAAATATTAATACCGCAACATGATATTTACAGGCATCAAGAGTTATACTAGATAGCTCTATACAGACAGAGCATATTCCTCCACCTCTTACGTAAGAAAAATATCAAGCTTCCCCTGCAACATAAAAAATTCAATATGTTAGTTAAGTTCACCTTGTGACAGGCTTTGTTGTCACAATTTTGACACTGGCATAGGAATTAAAAGATAATGGCCAACCCTTTTTTATTTTTATTCTATGTGGAAGACGTAAGGACAACTATTTTTTAGTTACATAGGAAGAAAAGAGGATGCCCTCGTAATGTGTCCTTATATGACAAAACTTGTCCAGAAGCTTTGAAATGTTATTTAAAAATGCTTTGAAATGTTTTTAAAAACCCTTTTTGGAATTGTATTGGCAAATAATGCTTTATGAATTGATACTTTTCTTCATAAAGTAATCCGCCACATGAGAGAACGATTTCAAGAGTAATTTGGAATTTTAACTATATTTATTATTCTTGGATTTCTACATAATAAAATGATGTTTCTCGTTTCTTTGTTTACATAAATGGTGCTTAAATTTTCATGATTTTGTTTTTTTAAAATATTTACGTTTCTAATTTCATGCAGATGTAAAAAAATAAATTTATATATATATATATATATATATATATATATTATCCTTATTTCATTTTAAAACCAAATATAAATAACAAATGGGATACAAGAAAATGGTAGTCACAATGTTCCAACAAAAAGGATAAAATAAAGACAAATATAATATTGCATTTATTGAAATTTGTAATCTCTATATGAAATACATAAATACTTATTACATCAAATTATGTTAAATAGTCTCAATAATGTATAGAAGAAACAAAATCTATGTGAATTCGAACAGTCCTATAGAAACACTTTCATTCATGTCTTGAAAATCAACTGTAGCATGATCTCGTGGATGATTCTTGATCCCCCGGCTCAGAAACATATTACTAACTCCTCTTATTTCTATTATTGAATTCCATAATGCGAGTTCTATATCGTAAGGAAAAGACTCCACTAAGTAACATGATATATATAACCTCAAACAATTTTCTATATTCCTATCCAATCTGTTTCAAACTTTTGAATTTAAAAAGGATAGTGCACTAAAAACCTTCTCATCTTCCACAGAACCTAGAATCATTGTTTGAAAGAGTTCATACAACTTAATATACTCACTCAAATCTTCACGCATAATACTACTAGAACAAATATCCTTCCAAATCCTTTTGATGACACCATATTCCTGTGGGTTTTGTAGAAGCCGAACTTGTCATATCATAGTATTAGCATAATCCATTGACTGGGAACTAAGTTTTTTTCTTTGAAAAATAAATTCTACAGAAACTTTGTTTATCTATTTAGTATTAGAGAAATGGTCAGTTAGATCACTCATGTTTTTGAAAAATAAAGGACTAATAGATGTATAAGGTTTTCCACCGAGAAAATTCCAAAACTATGGATTTACAATTCTCATTGCTTCAAGTATTTTATCATTTTTAAATCTTTCCTAGATCTATTTAGCTAAAGATTTAGAGATCTTTCTCAATTTATTCCTAGTTTCCAATCATATTGCATCATATAAATTCCGTGTCACTCTTACTTCTTCCATTTCTGATACAACCATATCAACTCTTTTTTGAAAGGTATGAAGTGGAATCTCTTTCCTATGTGTTGTTATACATAGATGATCATGTATATTGTATTTTAAGAAGCACCTAGGATTTTCAAGTCTGTGAATACATTCCAGTTTTCAAAAGAAGCACCCTGAAAAATCCCATCTAAAATAAATAAACTTTCAAGACTCATGTACACACGTCTTCTAAGTCTTATGAAGTTTGTTATGTAGAAAGAACGATATTTTACATGCTTTGTTAAAATATTAATCTCCCTTAACATGGGAAAAATATCGTAGAGTGTGAGTAAAGTTTCTATGTCTATTAGATGAAACAATAGATATTTAGCTTTATCTACATCCTTGTGGTATTTATACATAAATCCTATCAATGAAGGATATTCATTGAATATTATATAGGAAGGTTCGTAAATAGATATCCATTTTTATCTACATCTTTGAGAAGATTTTTTCATTTTGTTAGTCTAATTGTAAATTTTTGAAACTCTAAAAATATCTTTGGATTGCTAAAATAATAATTAGGAAAATCACGTATCAATTCCTCCTCTTTAGGTCCATTTTCAAATGTGCTTTGACAATTTTTAGGAAAGATTCATTATGTGAACCATGAAATGGATAAAAATCATATAAGGAGAAACATTTGTTTGAAGTCGAACACAAAGACAATTTATCACTCCCGCATTATAGCTACACCATTGTTCCGAGACAAACTATTTTTTTTGCAATGGTAAAGTCATCTATTCTAGCGATATCCTTCAGATTTGAGACCACCAATTTATAAATATTTTCAAAATTACAATTCTCAATCATTTTATGAATTCTTTAAGAGGTGGGGAGTTCTTATTTCATTAGCAAATGTGTAAACATGAATACAAATCCATGAATTATTATCTACTACAATAACCTCATCTATTTAAATGGAAATATACTTTACTTTTTGAACACACTATTTTAGATCCCCTTTTCTACCGAGATAGAAATTTTGCAATTTCCCAACCACCGTATCTAACCAATGAGATTGCGGAACGTTCTCTAGACCAATAACCCGATAAAAATTTTATTTTCACCAAAATATGACATGGTTCTTCCCCTTTTCAATATATGGAATATAGTAGAAAACGAATACTTTTACATGCATTTTTGCCTCCATATATTTTCTCAATCTTAACTACTATGATGTCATCTTTTCATTTATATTTTCATACATTTTTGTTCCTTTTCATATTCTTCTATGTATTTTACATGTAGACACTCTTTTGCATATTTCCATTTATGTGTTCTGACTATGTTGCCATCCTTTTTCTTTTGGGAAATGTATATTTTCCTGTGGTGATTTTTAATTATGTCAAGTTTGAGTTTATATGTGTGATCCTCCCCATGTTTCCAACCACATATTTTGCATCGACATTGTGTTGGAACATCATTACCATTTTCATTGTACACATGTTCAATAAATAGATATTTTACATCTCATTTGAATTGGAAAGTCCTTCCAATTGTCCAATTTTTCCTCTTTCTTCCGACATATTTTTTTCTTGGGGTTTAACTTCACGCATCTGGGATCTTAGCAAGAATATATTGATTCTCATGTCTCCCATTTCCTGAAATAGACCTTCAAGTAGAATGTTCATCTGCTGGTGTATCATGGAAATTTGATGAATTTAATTGTACGCTATGTCATCAAGAGATGAAATTTTTCCTCAACATATAATGGATCATCAATATCCTTAAATTGATTATTTTGTTAAGGAATTTCAAACGCCTCTACATATAATTCTATAAAAATTTACATATATAGTATTCATTTTATGTATATTTAAATTTTTACTCGTAGTACAAAGAGTTTGTAGAATAGTATGAAAAACATAATTATCAAATTCTATAAGACTAAATAACCTTTAATTAGCACATACCGATATTTTTAGCTAATGCAGAAACCCCCTTCATTTTTTTATTTTCCAAAATAGCCAAGCAAATTCTTTGCACTCTTTTTTGAATTGGCTAACTTTTTAACCTTCTTACCCTAATTTCTATAATCCATGACTACTTAGGGATGACTTTTATGTTTGAATAATCTGAGATTACATGACTTAGTGTTAGATAGATCTAGGTTGGACAGTTCTTTTATTAGATAGCTATATAGTTGGATGACCAAGGTTTGGATGGATAAGGGGTTATACGAGTAAGGGGTTAGATGGCAGGGTTGGGAGATTAAAGGGTTTGATGACTAAGAGGTTTGACGACTAAGGGGTTGGAAAACCGAGGGGTTGGATGGCTAAAGGGTTGGATGACTATGGGGTTGGATGACTAAGGGGTTATATGACTAAGGGGTTGGACGGGTCTTAGAGTCTGAGGTTGGATTGACTTGGGGTTTGACAAATTGCAATTGTGGTTTGATAACATATGTTGTATGGTTTTGGTTGTTTATGTTTAATTCAGAGAATATGCACATGAAATGATTCAAAATGGTGGTGAATTACATTTATAAGCTCTTATATATGTGTAAAATCTAGGTGAAATTGATAGTACAAGGGACATGTCGGTCAATTTTTTTGGTGAATAAGTCAGTTGTGAATCATAAATAAATAAGTAATTTGAATTTCCATAAACCTCGATTTCCGTGAGTTTACAAAATTTACCACTAAAACTTTCCCCTGAACCATGGAGAAGAAAAATTGAAAGGAAAAATAGATAAACAACAATAGAATAAAAAGATAAATCACCTATCTAGGGGCCATTAAGCATATGTCATGATATCGAGAAGTCAAGATGTTGAAATGATATAATGTCAAAAATAGGAAAAAATCTAAGATCGTCAAAAGTAGGCATGTTATAGGTCAAAATAAATGTCATGAGATCATGATCAAGATGCAATTAATGATGCTAGCTATGAAGATGGAGAGAAAAAATGATGAGTATTTGAAAATTGATGTCAATTGAAACCAATTGTTAATATAAATTTGAGATTTATATAGTAATTTTGATTTTTTTGCTTATTACTATTTCTGGAATTGAGAGAACTGAGCTTTAGAACTCCAAATTTGGGTGAATTTTAGACAATATGGAAAGAGTACGAGGTGGTGATGGAGGACAAAGAGGAGGAGCACATGGCGTAAACTTGACTATAGGTAAGTCATCGTATTACATTTTATTAATCAAATTAGGTAAAGTTTAGTTATTTAACTTATTTGGAGTCAATAAAGCATCAAAATTAATAAACCTTGCATTATTGGGTAGGTTAGGTTAAAATACAAGTAGGTTTAGAGGGATTTTATTTTTTATTTTTATTTTTTTGTTTTTGAAAAGTCAAAATTAGGAGGTCACGGTGATGATTTGAATAGATGTCATCATCCCCCGCAATAGTAGGGATGATGTAATAAAAATGGGAGAAAGGGATTTGGAAAGACGATTGCATTGGGGAAGGCTTCCCCAGGGGTTAATGGCATAGGAAAAAAATAGGAAAAATGGATTTTTTGAATTTTTGATTACGAATTTTTGATGCTGATGTCTAATGCATATTTATTGTGATTTTTGATGTAGATAGCGAACATGATCTACTTATGGTGGAGCATAGATAAATCATGGATTATTGGGATGATTGGGGATTGAAACATGAAGATATAACCCATTACTGGGGATGAGGATTTGGAGTCATCATGTAGATGCCAAGGATACCACTAGATATGGATTTAATGTAAATATTTCTGCTACATGGGAGACAAGGTCAAAAACCTTTCATGGTGGATGGGGTGGGATATAATGGAGATGGATTTGACATTTGAGGACATATATGGTATTTTGAGGTTACTGATTGGAGGTACTTGCATGTATTGTAATTTTGAAACCTCGATGCTGCATAGTTGAGAGCCTTGGCCATATGAGCTATAGAGAGTAGTACATATGATGAGCACATGTTATGCATTTGAATCAACATAGTGTAGGAAACATGGATTCCAAATACCAAAGGTGGTTATAGGTATCATGGTGGCACAAATAGTTTACCACAAGCTAGATGGAGTCATCATGTTATTCCTTATAGTTGTATGTCAAGATGTTATAGATTATGGTGTATTATTTAGCTAGGGCACCACCGTATGGGTGAAGTTGGTACATGATATTTATAGGGTGTGACATAGAGGAAAATGGGTTGCATGAGACCCATAATATTGTCGATGTCATGGATAAATTATTGGTTCCTAACATACATGCTAACCAGATGCCACATGTATTAACAACAAATTCCCTAGAGTACTTCAAAGTGGGAACATGGGCTGATAGTGAGAGAACTTTGAGTATACCCGTGTGGGTCCATATGGTGTGGTATGACATCCTTACATGGGGAATATAGATTAGTGACCCAACTGGTCCAAATCTTATTTCTTGGATACCATCAACGATGTGATAGAGCACTATTTATATTGGGTGGAGATAAATATGGTGGATAGAGTACCAAAATAGTTTGGATGGCCAACACTAGAATCGATACAATGTGTTGCCACTGTTTTCATCCTCAAAATCCCCCTCATTTTTAAAGTAAAATTCAAAATTTTGAGCTCACACCCTCCGTATGTTCAAGTAAAGTTAGAAGTCTGAAAAGATAGAGAAATTCATGCTTTGAAGTTGTTTAAACTCTCCAGGTTTGCACGTTTTGATAAATTTTCCATTTTCTAGTCTTGATGCATGAAAATTTTATTTTTGTCCTCATTTGGATGAAATTATAAATCTTTCTATGGCTATGGATTGTTGAACCTTGTATTATTTTCAATTCCTTGGCTCATGAAAGAATTTTGAAAATCAGGTGCGAAATGGTGGAGTTTTCTTCTTCTCTGCATTTTTTCCACAGTCGGGAACGATGGGAATTTTCTTCCCCATAAAATTTTGGCTCCATCATCCACAGTACATGGACATATCTAATAGGAGGCGGACCATCGGGAGATTTGATATTTTGAGCCTCTTTGTAAAGATTGAAATTATCAATCTTTATATGGCTATGGATTATTGAACCTTGCATTATTTTCAATTCCTTGGCTCATGAAAGAATTTTGAAAATCAGTGTGAAATGGTGGAGTTTTCTTCTTCTCTACATTTTTTCCACAATCGAGAACGATGGGAATTTTCTTCCCCATAAAATATTAGCTCCATCATCCATGGGTACATGGACATATCTAATGGAGGGGATCATCGTGAGATTTGAGATTTTGAGCCTCTTTGTAAAAAAGGTTAAAAGTTAAAAAGTGACCTGCAGCTCCAATCAAGCTTAAAGGAAAAAGTCAAATCTTGAGCCTACCATTAGAAATTCAAAGAAGGAAGGTAAACCATCAGGGAGATTTGAGATTTTGAGCCTCTTTGTAAAAATTCAAAAATTTAAAAAGTGACCCACAACCCTGATCATGCTATAAGGGAGAAAGTCAAATATTAAGCCCACATCGAAGGTCAAAGTAGGGAGGTGGGCTGCGGAGCAATTTGTGTTTTTGAGCCCGCATTGAAAAAAGGTAAAATTATAAAAGTGGCCCGCGACTCTATCTCCACTCAAGTGAGGCCACGTGTCAAGACCATATCAAAAGCGGGTGAGTGGGCCAAAATGTTCCAAAATTCCAAATCTC
Source organism: Taxus wallichiana var. yunnanensis (assembly GCA_018340775.1). NCBI lineage: Eukaryota > Viridiplantae > Streptophyta > Pinopsida > Cupressales > Taxaceae > Taxus > Taxus wallichiana. Next base: position 5,123,997 of record JADAXU010000059.1, on the reverse strand, counting down.
TATAAAGTCACAAAATGCAAAAGGAATCCTCCATGCCCGCTCTAGTAAATTTCTCCCATGTGGACGACTCTGGTTTAAAGTTTCAAAGGAAATATGAACGGTTCAAATTCAAAGTTACAAAACGAGTGTAACGACTACATTATGAAAAGTCTGGTTTTTCTCGCCATTGGTGTTTCTTCACAAATCAAGAATCTAAATGGACGCAAATGATTGAAAAGAAATTGTAAACCATTTCTTTCTAACAAAGAAGAAGTTGTAACCATTTCTTGGAGGAGATTTAATGGCTTCTTCATGCCATTGTACATAGGGGGCAATTGATCTTGTAAACTCAAGAGTATATTGTACTTTGAGAGAACAAAGGAGATAGCCATTTTTCTTCCATTTCCCCCTTTTTCTCAATTTCCTCCATTTCTCCACTATGTACAACTTCTGTTTAAGCATCAATACAAGAAGGAGTTTCTAGCTTTCTTTGACTAAAGGGTTTCATGATACTTTGTGTTCATCAAATTCTATTTGGTCTTGTTGCCATTTGCAGGGTTATTTCCTCTAAATTTAGTGCATGTGATGAAGTTTCTAACTAGTGCGTGTAGGAATATGATTTTCTACCTACAACATTAGTTCTCCTACCTATTTTCTCACTCCCTTTCCCACCTTCATAGAAAATTCCCCCTTATAGATAACTGCAAGTAGTTTCCACAGGGTCAGTGGAGTGCCCCTGTTAGATCCCCGATCAAAAGGCCACCACAGAAATCCACATTTTCTCACTCATGCATATACGACAACTACACTTTGGTAAAGTAGAGGGACTTAGATTCCTAGAGAATTAGCAAGGAATCCACGAGTTTGTCCACCTAAAAAATTCTTTGCCAACAATTTTGACACCCACCATGGAGCAGATTTAGCAGCATCTACACCCAATATATGACCGCAAGGTCTGAAAATTCAAAAATAAAATAAAATTGAAAAACAAAAAAGAAAGAGTTCATGAAAATTCAGTACTGAAAGATACACTTCTGATTTCTACACATGTCTTTTCATATTCCCACTTCAAGAATTTCAAAAATTTGGCTAAAGGAAGACACACCAGATTGAGCAGGATGAGGGGTGTTGATGATTTCAATTTCGAGGCTTCACAAATTCAGAAAGAATGAATTAAAGATAATCCATACTTCTTCTCTCAAGCCTCCTCTCCATCTGGATCTTCATGAAGTTCACCAGGAAATCCTATCAAAACTCTTGTGGATACTCCCCCTTAAAATTCTCCCATTTTTGACCACCACCGAGCATTGATCTCCCAAAATAAAATAAAATTGGAGAAGAAATAGGAGAAGTAGAAACAACAATGGAAGACAAATAATAAAGACCCCACCCATTGTTCCATGGGGAAAGAATACCGGCTCGCTTTCTTGAACCTCCTCTTCACGATCTACCAACGGGTTCCCGTAAGAAATTTCCAAAGTTTAAAGGTGACAACACACAACATCCCAAGAACACATCACTACTTTCATGACATCTTGTGGAATTCTTGGTGTCCAATATGAAGACATTGTTATAATATTGTTCATGAATTCCCCCAAGAAAAAGCAGCCAATGGTTCTACCTCCCGCCTACCCGATCCATCACTAGTTGTGATGAAATCAAGACTGCCTTCGAGGAAAGATTTAATCAATTAAAGATTGTTAATACCTCTTGGTGCAATTCACTAAAATGAGGAAAATAGAAAATGAAACCATGAGAGACTTCGTTGCTCATTTCAAATGGTTTCTTCATAGGATACCCGAAGAGGATATGCTATCTCAAAACAATGTCAAGAGATTATTCATCAATGCTCAATCATCAATAGTAGGGTTTTTTCTATGAAGATCCCAACCAAGGAATGTTGTATAAGTATAAAGGATGGATGTTGAACTTGATGACAATCTCATCCCGAATAGAAAGATCAATAATCCATCAAAGGGAAAAACCCAACATCTTGGAGACGAGAGAACCAATCCATCACTGCAAAATTTGGTGAATGAGATGGCATCTTTGAAGAGGGAAATATTTGAATGAGTATCTTTTCAAAGAGAAACAAAAATCAGATTACAGGATCACCCCAAAGGCTCACCTTAGAGGCCCCACCCATGAACATAAATTGCAGATTTCAAGAAGATGAAGAAGATCTTGAACAAGAAAGTGAAGGTGGTGATTTCCTAGAAAATGAAAAGTTTGATAATGATACATAAATCAAATTTTGTGAGTATTCTTGATGTGATGAAGAGGATGCACCTAGTTTCTCGTGTGCAAAGATTCACTCATTCTCGCCTAATAAAAGAGCATCTCCCTCCACTGCTACAAAAGAAAACAAGGTTGATGATCCTCATGTAGTGATTCCGCAAAATAAAATAATCAGTCAAGGATCCCCACTTCCATCTTCCATGAATTTTGCGTTGTTGGAGCCTGACCTTGTAACAAGTAAGAAGATTCCTGCAATCCCAAGTAAGTCTTCTGATGTCTCTTCCAAGTCCAAATCTAAATATTCTCTTGTAAAATCTAATACCTTGAAAGATCCTAGTGTGCCATTCAAAGTATCCTCCATTCCTCAAACATCAAATCTTGCTCCTAAGCCTTTCCATACTCCTAAATCAGTCCCTTCACCCCCCTTGTCCGCATCTACTCCCTTTGACTTCGTAGAACATGAAAACAAAGACAAAGTGTAGATTACCAAAACCAAATATTTGTAGACCCATCCTGAATAGTTTGAGAGGTTTGTTCAATACATCATGAATGGTAGTCTAACACCTAATGATGTAGCTCATCGACCTAAAGGAATAAAATATAAAGATAGCAGGCAGATGAATCACTTGGTGACAACCGAGGAGGAAGAAGATATTCCCATCTTGATAGGGATATATATGCCTTCTCGAGAGAGATTTGAATTTTGAAGAAGCATTAAGGAGATTCGAGTTACAAGAGGGCAGCCCAGAATTTCTAGATGATGCAGACCATGAGGAAGAGGAGATGGTTATTGATGATTTTCAAGAAGAAAAATCAGCCTATATGCTTTTCCAAGATGAGGAGTTATTCTCATTCCCATTTGGGGATGAAGATGATCTCATTCAGGCCATCTATGGAGAGAAAAAATCAGCTTGTGATGATCCTTTGAAAGGCTTGAAAGAAATATCCATACAAGGACTGCTAAGAGCCACAAAAGAAATAGAAGACCCTGAGATCAATCTTGATCTCCTGATGCAAGCCAAAAATCTGTAAGACAAGTGTGAAGCTGATTTGGAAGCCTTAACCAATGTGAAGGTTGGCCATATTGAAAAGTATGATGCTGCTTTTGAGCTAATGATTGATGGATGCAATAACAAAATGGAGGTATTTTCTTTCCCATTTGAAGAGGAAGAATGTTTCCATGATGAAAAAACTAAAGCAAGAAGTTTTGAGGCCTTTGAATTTGAAGCTCCTCTAGACAAAGGAGTGATAAAATGTAGTGGTTCCCAAGATGATGAGGTAATCCCTCCAGATAGTTTCCTTGAGCTGCAAAATAAAGATCCTTCAAAGGCATACAAAGAGGAGCTGCAGGAAACAATGAAGCATAACTCCATGCAAAAATATTGGATGTAGTAGAAGTTGTGGAAGATCCTGAGCTGATTCTTGATCTCTTCACTAGTGCCATGGACATACAAGACAAATATTATTTTCCTCCGATCCTCCCATCAGTACTCAAATTCCTCACAGTGAAGTAGAGATAAAGGATGAATCAAATGTTTCTCATGGAGAAGATGTCAATGAGCATAGACCCGGAAACAAAAGTAACTCATAATATCCAAGGAATTGGAATGAAAATTATCTTTGGGGAAGTGATGAGATACTCTATAGAGAATCAAATATATCAATAAACATGGAAGGAAAATGGCACTATGAAACTAATTTCAAAGAACTTGAAGTTAGTGGAATCTTCAAGCAAGGACCTGAGCATCAAGAAGATCACACGAACTCACTCCTACCAAGTACACAAAAAATTATGAAAGCACTTGGCTTTCATAAGCAATCGAGGGGGAGGATACTTTCTCGACCCGACCAATGGATTTGTAAAACAACATAATTCATTGTTTCACAATCACGGGTAACTTTTGAGAAATGGAAATTTCTTCACTTGAAAGCGGGTTATCCCCATCCCGTACCATAGGTGATTGTTAGGTATGTTTCCCTTTCTATTGCATGTGTTTCCCTTCCTGTTGTGTGTCATGTGTTTCCTTTCCATCCTTTTCATGTGCATGTGTGTTTCCTTCTTCTCTCTCTTGTTGTAGGTTGTACATGACTCCGCAAGGCCCAATGGATAAGGCACTAGTCAACAAATTATATGGTCTAATATTGAGATTCCGGATTCCCATGTAATCTCTTCTTATGCTCATTCCATGTCATGTCCCCAAGCTAGAGCCAACTATTATCATCCTCAAAATATCCCCCTTATTTTTAAAGTGAAATTAATTTTTTTTTAGCTCACACCCTCTAGAAATGTTCAAGTAAAGTTGGAAGTCTGAAAAGATAGAGAAATTCATGCTTTGAAGTTGTTTAAACTCTTTAGTCTGCACGTTTTGATAAATTTTCCATTTTCTTATCCGACGCGTGAAAATTTTATTGTTTTCCTCATTTGAATGAAATCTTCAATCTTTCAATGGCCATGGATCATTGGACCTTGTATTATTTTCAATTCCTTGTCTCACGAAAGAAATTTTAAAATCCGGCGTGAAATGGTGGAGTTTTCTTCTTCTCTCTGCATTTTGTCCATAGTCGGAACGATGGGAATTTTCTTCCCAGCAAATTTTGGCTACATCATCCATGGGTACATGGAAATATCTAATTGGAGGTGGACCGTCAAGGAGATTTGAGATTTTGAGCCTCTTTGTAAAAAAGGTGAAAAGTTAAAATCCGACCCGCAATCCCGGTCGGGCTTAAAGGAAAAGTCAAATCTTGAGGTCACCATTAGAAAGTCAAAGCAAGGAGGCATATTGTTAGGGAGATTTGATATTTTGAGCCTCTTTTTAAAAAAGGTGAAAAGTTAAAAAGTGACCCGTAGCCCCAATCATGCTATAAGGGAGAAAGTCAAATATTAAGCCCACATCGAAGGTCAAATCAGGGAGGCGGGCCTATAGAGCAATTTGTGTTTTTGAGCCCACATTGAAAAAAGGTAAAATTATAAAAGTGGCCCGTGACTCTGTCTCCACTCAAGTGAGGCCATGTGTCAAGACCATATCAAAAGTGGGTGAGTGGGCCAAAATGTTCCAAAATGCCAAATCCCTATAAAGTCACAACATGCAAAAGGAATCCCCATGCCCGCTCTAGTAAATATCTTCCACGTTGATGGCTCTGGTTTAAAGTTTCAAAAGAAACATTAATGGTTCAGATTCAAAGTTACCAAATGAGCGTAATAAGAGAATTATGAAAAGTTTGGTTTTTCGCCATCAATGTTTCTTCGCGAATCAAGAATTCAAAGGATATGAATGATTGAAAAGAAATTGTAAACCGTTTCTTGCTAACAAAGAAGAAGTTGTAACCATTTCTTGGAGGAGATTTAATGGCTTCTTCACACCATTATACAGAGGGGGTAATTGATCTTGAAAACTCAAGAGTATATTGTACTTTAAGAGAACAAAGGAGATAACCATTTTTCTTCCATTTCCCCCTATTTTTCTCAATTTACTCCATTTCTCCACTATGTACAACTTCTGTTTAATAATCAATACAAGAAGATGGAGTTTCTATCTTTCTTTTACTGAATTTTTTCATGATAATTTGTGTTCATCAAATTCTATTCATTCTTATTGCCATTTGCATGGTTGTTTCCTATAAATTTAGTGCATGTGATGAAGTTTCTAACTAGTATGTATAGGAATATGATTCTCTACTCCGCAACATTAGTTCTCCTACCTATTTTCTCACTCCCTTTCTCAACTTCATAGAAAATTCCCCCCTTGCAGATAACTGCAAGCATTTGCTGCAAGGTCAATGGAGTGCCCTTGTTAGATCTCCAGTCGAAAGGCCACCACAGAAATCCACATTTTCTTACTCATGCATATACTGCAGATGCACCGATTAAGTAGAGGGACTTATATTCCTAGAGCGTTGGCAAGGAATCCACAAGTTTTTCCACCTGACGAATTTCCTCACCAACACCACCCTACCAACATTCTAATGCTAGATAGGCTATAAGAGAAGAGGTCCAGGTTCTAACATTATGAACTCATAGGGTATGGGTAGGAGGTATACTAGGGCGGTGACAATGAAGACATAATGGGGATGCGTAGGGCCCACTACATATCATAGTGGAAAGTGGTTTAGAGGAGGGTTTTTATGGAGGATCGATAGAAACATGGCCGTAGGTTGAGACAGTCCCAACACTACAGGGAGAAAGAGTTGGAAAACCAATACCATTATTGAGAGAGAGAAAAAGTTGCAATGGCTAGGAGGATGGTTTTTATGCCATTTTGAGTTCATATTTCCATGCATATGAGAACGAGGCCCAAACCACAAGTGGAGAGAGGCGATGATATTATTTCCATGCAACAAGTGGGAATAATATAGGATCCAAAATTTATTGAGATGACAAGGTGAATGACGTATTAGGTAGACAAGGAGATGGAGAGACCATCATGGAGAGAATTGGGAATCCAAGTATGAGTGATAATATGTTAATTAGGTTTTTCTTTAGACGTATGTGATAATATTAGTGATGTATGTCAGTTTTGGTTTTGTAAATTAGACAGGTGGGGGAGTGGAACTCTTTGATCGCGATTACCCATAATGAGATCCTAGACTCTATGTTCAATGTTCACGATACTATAATGATGGTGGATATATCATAACTGTCAGATGAGGATTTATTGCAGTCATTCCATTTAGTGGGTGAGGAATCTATGAAACTACAATGATATAGAGATGCACAAAAACATGAAGCCACATGTAGTATATATTTGATGTTGTGAAGTATACTAATTGTGTAGAAATCCCTAATACAGGGAGAAGGAAACTTGCCTAATAAATTCCCAGGATAGCTATGGATTGAATTAATTTACTAGAGACCCAACTAGCAAGGGCATAGGGAGAGGCCTCTTGAGCATGATCAAGGGTGGCTTTCCTAGATTACACAATGAGATTAGATTTGCAAAAACCCATAAACTAAAAGAATCTAAAGATCCCCACATGGGGTGAGGGTACTTGAGTTATATGATGGATGGTCCATTTTGTATGATTTTTTATGATTGTATAAAACTTGATCTGATATATCTATATTCTGATTTTTTATGGAATTTGGATATTTGAGTGATGTGTATGTGATGATTTATTTATCATTTTCCTACTTTCCACATGTATGTATGTGATAATAACATGGTACTTAGGAATAATGATAATGAGATAGATAGGTAAAGCCGATGAGAAGGGGATCGATAAGATATCCCAACTCACATGATGTGAAAAAATCAAATAGGGAGAAAAAATGCCAAGGAATCCAACGATAGGATGCCAAGGTATAGATGGCGATGAATCCAAGAGGATCGGATAGCCCAAACAAGGAAGATATTTTTAGGTATTGTAGAAAGTGTGATAAACTCAATGAGGATTGAGATCCCAAACAAAGGTAGAAGGTGTTTGTGTAAAACCCAAGTGGGGGCCGAGAGCCCAAGTGAAGGTGAGGGATTAGGCCGAGAGAAATATATAATCATGGTGCTTGTAGGGAACTAGCCACGAAGGGAGAAATATCATAGCATGTCAATGATAATGTTGTCAAATTGATGTAGAATTTATATTTGGGCACGTGTCACGAAATCCTCAATATCACATTGTGTGATAAACACTTGTTGATGGACTTCAAAATGTGTGGAAAAAGGTGTTTTCTATTAAATCCTCGAATAAAGTGAGGATTTAACATCGATATCATCACGAGTGGGGAGATAATTAGGTTGAGTTGGAGGTCAATATGTAAGCTTTCATCTAGGTGTTTTGGGGAAAGGTACATGATTCTCGAGAGGATCGGCCCCATTCTTCCAAGTACGTGAAGGGGTTTTCGACATGGGATGCTTGTTATGGATAACCTAATAGTCAACGTCACTATGCATGCAATACCCATGATGAGAGAAGAAGTAGAAGGTTATGTATCCTTTCTAGTTTGGTCACGTTTGACCTCGACTTAGAGATTTTTCATACAACGTCCATTAGCTCTACAATTAGAGACATCATTACTTAGAGTCTCATGCCATGTGAAGTATGGCTTATCTCGTAGAAGAATGAGAATCCATAAGGGAAATAGGTAGGGGGAGAGGTATTATATACTATTAAGGGATAGTGGGAGTATCTAATAGGGAAACAATGTCCAAGGTTCATTTTAAGAAGCCCCCTCTAAAAAAATGTTTTAGAATTTGTGGCAAATCTGAACAATTGGCTTTCAAATTATCGGTAAATTTATGAAAAAACATTTCAAGGAAAGGTAATTTCACATGGAGAAAATTTCTCGATTTGGATGGGCTAGTTGGTCGGGAAGGTTGGCTAGGAAGTTTGGTCGAGTAGGTTAGTTGGGTAGGTTGTTTAGGTAGGTGGGTTAGGTAGGTTGTTCGGGTGGATTGGTTGGGTAGGCTAGTCAAGTAAGTTGGTCATGTTGGTTGGTCGGAAGATTAGTCGGGTAGCTTGGACAGGGCAGCTCGGTCCGATGGTTCGTCCGACAAGTTAGATGGGAGGGTGTGGGTAGGAAGGTTGGTTGGGTGGTTTGATGGGTAGGTTAACCATCTAACTTTGTTGTCTAACCCCTTAGCCATCCAACACCTTATCTATCCAAACCCTTAGCCATCCAACCCCTCAACCAAACCCAACCCTTACCCATCCAACTCCTTAGTTGTCTAACCGTGTAATCATCCAAATATGCTTCCCAATCCCTTAGCTATTCAAACCCTTAGTTTTCTAACCCTTGGCCATCTAGCCCATTATCTGTCTAACCTAGCAACCATCACACCCTTGAGTTGTCTAAAAAAGAGCTTGGGTTTTATGGGTTGTATCATTAGGTTATTCAGTTTGATTGTTCTATTGGGTTGGTCATATGTCCAACTTGGGTTGGGAAGGCATCAAATCTAACCAATATTTTTCCACCACATTTCCTTTAAACCATTCAGACCCTATCTATACCCCTACAAGGTTCATTTCTTCACTTTCCCACAAAAATTCCAACACTTTGAGCTCTCCATTCTTCAAAGTTCTCCCAAATTTCAACAAGAGAAAGCCCCATGTATGATCCTACACCCAAATTCCAATACAAAAACCTCATATTCCCACATATTGTAGCTCTAATGAAACTAGAAGATGCATAAAAGGAATGGCTGAAAAATCACAATTTATCAAGCTTGTCAACATGCCCCAATTTGACACTGATAATTCCATCCTTGATTACCTTCTCACCTCTTACAACTAGAATGAAGGACAATTTTTCATTCTCTTCATACATCTAAGTCATCATAAAATTTCTTTCACAATTGAGCCCGTATACGTACATCGCTTACACAGGTTACCATTCAAATAGAAGCCACCTGTTACTACAAAGATTGTCCTTATAGATGAAGAATTTTTTTTTGGAGTCTCATTACAATGTGTAGGTTGATGGTAAGTTTATTATGATTGTTTTCTTAACATTACTTGACCACCCAAGCCTCTAACATTTCTTGTGTGTTATTGTAGCTCCTCTTAATCATTCAACAAGAGGCCTTCTTCTATAGGGTATTACAAACCAATTATTTCTTGAAGTTACATCACTTTTTAAGGTCAGGATTGTATTAGAGAGTAGATCTATAAACATTTTGTATTGGGTAGTTCATTATATATTGTAGACACTAGAAGGTCAATAATTCGATTGGTGCACACATTTGTCCAAATGATTAAAAACAAATGTCTCTCGCGCCTCAATATATCTAATAAATCCAATATTGTATTCTCTTGTTGCAATTATATTCTTGCTTTGTATCTAGAAGATTTCTTTGAATTGCAAAAAGTAAAAATTCAAAATTCAATTAGTGATAAAATGATTGGTCTCACTCTTGAAGAGAAACAGTAACAATTACTTTTATAGTTTTCTTGTTATAACAATTTCTTATTCAATATTTTTAATAAAATAATAATTGCAATATTTTATTTTACATAGGATAATTATAGCTGCAACATATCATAAGGAGGAAATTTCTCAAGGTAAATCCCCTCCAAAGGTCTCTACAAATTCGGACATGGATTTAACAGAATCAACACCAATACAAGTTCCTCATCAAAAGCAACCTAGGGGGTCAATATGTGCATCACGTTTACCATCACGTCTAATGAAAATTATGAAGTTTTATTTTTATATAATTAACTAAGTCAAGCAAAAGTATATATTATGTAAGTAGTATTGTTTTTTAATATTTCTACTCATCTTTTTACATTTATTTTATTTAGAAACTATTGAAACTAGTGATGAAGATCAAAATGTCACGTTTGCATCTCTAAACATGCAAGGTGAATTATAATATTTAATATTTATTATGGTTTGTTTATTTTAAATTTTTAGCATTTACAAGGCCCAACCATATAATGATAATTTTATAACAATTTGTTGTTTTATTCTTGCAAGTAATATGGCTTCGAGCACATTTCAATTTCAATGAGGAAACCAATACTACTAACACATACATTCTAAACAAAAACAAGATCTTTAGGAAAGAATATAAGGTTTCCTATAGACTCAGATGGAATAGTTTATCCTGTAACCATAAAATTTCCCAAACTCTCACTAGGTGGTGTTTTAAGTGTAACAACCACACAACTTTTCAACAACAACACCCTTGATGAGGATTATTTGGGATTTGATAGTGGTGATGCAGAAAAAGGTAACTATTTTGACACCAATGATATGATTCAATCTACTCCACCTCCAACACAACCATAAAAAAATGTGCATGAAGTACAAAATAGTGACTCTCCTCCTCCTATAAGAAAATATCCACAAACAGATGATGAAAATACATATTTTATATTAGAAAATATGATATCAGATAGTTTGGGGGAAATAATTCAAGACGTTGTAATGTCTGAGGTGGATCTGGTGTAGTCTTGGAAGAGGAGAGCTAAAATTTTGATATAATAAATAAATACATGATACCATAATCATGCTCAAAGGCATTCATTGTTCACTATCATAGAGAGTCAACCGGAAAAGTAGGACATTTTGCTAAACAAAGATCAATCGGGAAAATTTCATATACTAATGATTACAATGATGATATTATAGACATATTATTAAAAACGTTGGACAATTTGAACGTTGAAGCACATGATTACTACAAAAAATGGGCTAAATACAAGAAAAATGTTTTAATAGAAAATGCAGAAAAAGAAAAAGCTACGATGAGTCATCTTTTAGATGAAAAATCCTAATATTATAAGTGCCTAAATATATTTTTTCAACTTATCTAATAGACTACAAAATTTATATTTCTATTTTTTAGACAAATATGAAAATTTAAAGAAAGAAGCAATTGTATTTGAAGCACATTTGAAGAATTCCTGCAAAATCCTGAATTCATTTGTACAGTTGAAGGAAAAACTAATAGTATTAAATAAAAAAATACATTGAGAAGGATAATCAAGGAGCATAAGATGGATCCAGAAGTCTTACTGAAGGAAAAGACATATGCATATGCAACACTTTCCTCAGTAGGAGATGTAGTGAGGGAGGAGTAGAATATTCTTGAAAATATCAATACCACAACATGAGATTTGTAGGCATCAGGAGTTATAGAAGATAGCTTTGTACAGACATAGCATATTCTTCTTCCTCTTACACAAGAAAAAGATCAAGCTTCCCATGTAACATAAACAATTCAATATGTTAGTTAAGGTCACCATGTGATAGGTGTGTTTTCACAATTTCGACACTGGCATAGGAATTAAAAGATAGTGTCCATCCCTTTTTACTTTTTATTTTGTGTCAAATACGTAAGGAAAACTATTATTTAAGATCATAGGTAGAAAAGAGATTCCCTCGCAATGTGTCCTTATACGACATAACTTGTCGAGAAGCTTTGAAATGTTATTTACAACCCCCTTTTGGAATTGTATTGGCTGAAAATGATTTATGAATTGATACTTTTCTTCATAAAGTAATCCACCACATGAGAAAATGATTTCAAGAGTACTTTGGAGTTGAACTATATTTATTGTTAATGGATTTCTACATTATAAAAATTATGTTTTTGTTTCTTTGTTTACGTAAATGGTGCTTAAATTTTCATGATTTTTTTGTTTAAAATATTACATTTTTAATTTCATGTAGATGTAAAAAAATCAATTAATAGATATAAAATACAAATATGTCCTTATTTCAGTCTGAAAACCAAATATAAAAAACAAATGGGATACAAGAAAATGATAGTGATAATGTTCCAATGGAAATGGATCAAATAAAGAAAAATATAATATTACATTTATTGAAAGTTGTAATCTTTGTATGAAATACATCCATACTTATTACATGAAATTATTATAAATAGTATCAATAATTTATAGAAGAAATGAAATCTATGTGAATTTGAATAGACCTAGAGAAACACTTTCATTCGTGTCTTCGCAAATCAATTATAACATGATCTATGGATGTTTCTCAATCCCCGTGTCAAGCATAATATTACTAACTCCTCTTATTTCTACTAGTAAATTCCATAATGCGAGTGCTCTATCATAAGGAAAATACTCCACTAAGTAACGTGATACATACAACCTCAGACAAATTTCTAGATTCCTATCCAATCTATTTCAAACTTTTGAATTTAAAAAGGATAGTGCATTGAAAACCCTCTCATCTTCCACAAAACCCAGAATCATTGTTTGACAGAGTTCATACAACTTAATATACTTGCTCAAATCTTCACGTAGAATACTACTAGAACAAATATCCTTCCAAATCCTTTTAATGGCACCATATTCCTATGGGTTTTGTAGAAGCTGAACTTGTCATATCATAGTATTAGCATAATCCATTGACTAGGAACTAAGTATTTTTATTTTTAAAATACCTTCTACAATTTTTTTTTTTATCTCTTCACCTTAGAGAAATGGCCAATTAGATCACTCATATTTTTTACAAATAAAGTACTCGATACATATATAAGTTTTGGCACCAGAAAAATTCTAAAACTGCAGATTTACAACTCCCATTGTTTAAAGTATTTTATCATTTTTAAATCTTTCCCGGATATCTTTAGCTAAATATTCGATATCTTTCTCAATTTATTTGTAGTTTCCAATAATACTACATCATATAAATTTCATGTCACTCTTACCTCTTCCATTTTGGAGACAACCATATCAACTCTTTTTCGGAACGTATGAAGTGGAATCTATTTCCTATGTGTTGTTATACACAGATGATCATGTATATTATATTTTAAGAAGCACTTGGGATTTTTCAAGTCTGTCAATGCATTCCAGTTTTCAAAAGCAACACCCTAAAAACTCCCATATGAAACATATAAACTTTCAAGACTCTAACACACAAATCTTCTGAGTTTTATGAAGTTTGTTATTTAGAAAGAACAATCTTGTGCATGCTTCGTTAAAATATTAAGCTCCTTAACATGGGAAAAATACCATAGAGTGTGAGTAAAGTTTCTATGTCTCTTAGAAAACACAATAGATCTTTAGATTTATCTGTATCCCTATGGTATTTATACATAAATCCTGTCAATGAAGGATATTCATCAAATTTTATACAGAAAGTTTATACATAGATATCCATTTGTTATCTACATCTTTGAGAAGATTTTTTCCCTCTATCACCCAATTGCAAATTTCTAAAATTCTCTTTCGAATTCTAGAAAAATAAGCATGCAAATCATGTATCTATTCCTCCACTTTAGCTACATTTTGAATGTGCTCATAATTTTGTAGGCCAAATTCATTTTGTTAGCCATGCAATAGATAAATCATATAAGGAGTAACAATTGTCCGAAGTTGAATGCGAGATTATTTTTCGCTCCCTACATTACAACTACACCATCATTTCGACACAAACTAATTTATTTGGAATGCTAAAGTCATCCATTCTAGTTATATCGTTCATATTTGAGACCACCAATTTATAAATATTTTCAGAATTGAAATTCTCAATCATTTTATGAATTTATAAGAGGTGGGGAGTTCTTATTTCATTAGAAAATGTTTAAACATGAATACAAATCCATGAAGTATTATCCAACGCAGTAAACATCATATATTGAAATGGAAATATACTTTTCCTTTTGAACACACTATTACGTATGCTCATTTTCTACTAGAGATAGACATTTTTCAATTTCCCATCCACTGATATCTTACTAATGAGATTGAGGAACATTCTGTAGACCAATAACCTGATACAAAATTTTATTTTCTCTAAAATCTAACATGGGTCTTCCCATTTTCAATATATGGAATATGGTAGCAAAATGAATACTTTTTGCATGCATTTCTACCTCCATAGATTTTCTCAATCTTTCTACTATGGTGCCACCTTTTTCATTTAGTTTTTTCATACGTTTTTTTTCCTTTTCATATTATTTTGCATATTTTACATGTAGACACTCTTTTGCATCTTTCCATTTATGTGTTCTGACTATGCTGCCATCCTTTTGCTTTTGGGAAATGTATATTTTCCCACAATGCTTTTCAATTGTGTCTAGTTTGAGCTACATCATGTGATCCTTCCCTTGTTTCCAACCACATATTTTACATCGACATTGTGTTGGAACATCATTACCATTTTTAGTGTACACAAGTTCAATAAATGGATATTTTGTAGCCCATTTGAACTGGAAAGTATTTCCAATTGTCCAGTTTGTCCTCTTTCTTTTAACATATTTTATTTATTTTTCTTGGGGTTCAAATTCTGCATTTGGCCTCTCAACAAAAATAGACCTTTGAGTAGAAGCTTCCTCTATTGGTGTATTGTGAGAATTCGATGAATTTTTTTGTAATCCTATGTCATCAAGAGACAATATTTTTCCTCAACATATAATGGATCATCGATATCTTTAAATTGATTATTTTGTGAAGGAATTTCTGAAATGTTTGCATATAATTCTATAAAATTGTTACATATATAGTATTAATTTTATATATAGTTAAATTTTTACACAGAGTACAAAGAGTTTGAAGAACAATATGAAAAACATAATTATCAAATTTTGTAAGACTAAATAACCTATAAATAACACATACCAATATTTTTAGCTGATGTAGAAACCCCCTTCATTTTTTGTGATTTTCCAAAATAGCCAAGCAAAGTCTTTGCACCCTTTTTTGAATTGGCTGAATTTGTAACCTTCTTACCCTAATTTCTAGAATCCATGACTGTTTAGGGACAAATCTTATGTTTGAAGGCTATGAGATTGGATGGCTTAGGGTTAGACTGGATCTAGGTTGGATGGCTCTAGGTTTAGATGGATCTTGGGTTAGACGGCTAGTGGTTGGATGGTTCTTTGGTTAGATAGATTTGTGGTTAGATGGAAAAGGGTTAGAGGGATAAGGGGTTGGATGGCTAAAGGGTTGGATGATAGATCTGGAATGTTAAATAGTTGGATGGCTAAGGGGTTAGATGGCTAAGTGGTTAGACAACTGAGGGGTTGAATGGATAAGGGGTTGGATGGCTGAGGGGTTAGTCTCATTAACAGTTGGATGGGTTTTAGAGTCCAACTTTTGATGGACTTGGGGTTAGATGGCTTGTAGTTGTAGTTTTCCAACATATGTTGTACAATCTTTGGTTGTTTATGTTTACTTCAGTTTATAAGTGCACGAAATGATTCAAAATGGTGGTGAATTACATTCATAAGATATTATATATGTGTAAAATATAGGTGAAATAAATAGCACAAGGGACATGTTGGTAAAAATTTTAGTGAATAAGTCAGATATGAATCACGAAAATTCACTAATTGAAATTTCTATAAACCTTCATTTTCATGAGTTTATGAAAATTTGTTACTAAAACTTTCCCCGCTAATGTGATGGGTGAGGATGACACCAATGGAGCAAGGTGTGTTTCTCGACCATCATCAAGACCTAATAAATATATTTGTTACCATTGAGATCATTTGGAAGCCCACTCATATTTTTTTCAAAGAGAATGGGTCACATAGGTTGATCTTGGCGTGTGAGAGTGGGTCTAGTGGATCAATTGGAGGCCCTGTAATCGTGAAAAAGTGTCAATATTGTTTGTGGGTTCTTCTTATACTAGAACGACATTCACATCTTGAGTAAATTTTTATATAGGGTTTCTTGGTAGCACAATACTTTCTTATGTTAAATATGGGCATAGCTATCCAGATGAGGGTCATCTAGAGCATATACATCATCATAAGGTGATATGGAAACATCCACCATGTAATAGTTGTCTATGGTTTCGATTTGGGCCATATGCTATCATGGGGGTTGTGGTGTTTATGAGATAACTATAGAAATCGAAGGCTCCATTTTGTGAGGCCAAAAGGAAGGATGAAAATTACATATGATGAATTCAAAAACATCAAAAGTATTGATTTTAAGGGTGACTTCATCAGGCTCATCATCATCCGATTCAAAAATATTAGGAGGCATGCCCCTGACCAACTCAGGATGAATGAAATCACCATGAAGAGTATCTATAGGGTATTTAAAGTATTGATATTCTTGAAATGGGATTGGTGATAATTACTCAAACATGTGGAGCTTATATGTCCCCTTTTGTTGAAGTGTATTGTAATTCTAGGGATTATTGTTCCTTGTATCTTATAAACAACTCTATGGTGAGTGAACTTCACACAATGACATGTGGAAGAGATGATGGCATATATATGGTGATTCTAAGGCTTTGTTAGGATAATATTATATATGATAAGATAAAATTGAATACCATAACTTCTACATGATAAATCCTAGGGGCACAATGATGGGTAAGAAAATACACCCCATAGAAGGCATTTGTCTCAGTATTCGTATCCTTAGCAAGTAGTTTGTGTGGAATTCAGCTTATCGTTGGAATAATAAAGACCTTTAATGAAATATAGTGAGGCTACACATGTGCCTAATCCTTGTAGACAAAAAATCACACACTTGGTTACATTTATAGGTCCTAAACACATACTAGCATTTATTGATTCCTAAGAGAGAAAACTAGTAATTGATGATTGTCTTTGGTCTCTTTTTTGTGTTTATGGATTTCTATCTTGTCTTACATACCCTACATCACAGTCAATATTTTACTCCTTTATCTTTTATGGCCTTAGAAACTATCTCCCAAGTTCTCATGTCCCCTTTAGGCGCCCTTGACCCTTTTTAACCTTACTCTCTTCTTTTGGGTCTCTTTTATCTTTTGGGAATCTCACAATTACGAATCAACCTTCTAGTTGTCAATATAAAAAATCAAACTAGGGAATCATATATATATATATCTCTCGTGTGTGTGTGTGTGTGTGTGTGTGTGTGTGTGTGTGTGTGTGTGTGTGTGTGTGTGCTCAAAATAAAGGACCAATATCTATGTATTACTACTATAACCTAAGCTTACATTCAAAAGAAACCTAAAGCACTTCAAAGCATCCATTTGACATTCAAATGAATAAGGGACTACATTTTATTCATACAAACTACATAGGAAGGGGAATATCATTGTATTCCATCCACACATGCTTTACATTTCAAAATTCTAGATCTAGCCCCTATCAAGTGCAACTTGTAATAGGGCATCCTAGGGCACAATCCTTGTACACACTCACAAAAACTACATGGATTCTGAGATGTAATGCAAATATTGGTCGTAATTTCACTCAATCAGGTGACCGTGGGGTCAGATTCGACTCCTCATATCACATCTTTAGTTTTTGGATTTGATGCATTTTTGTGGGTTTTGCAAGTGAAATTCTATTTTGCAAGTTACAGGTACCTTCTACGATTAGGGAGTGACATACAAGAAATCAACAAGAACTATTTACAACACTTGTGAAACACTGTAAAAAAGTATTTTTTGACCATTTTCATAGTCACAAGTTCCCAATGCAGTCTATAGCACCCAAAACCCCTTCCCCAATCTAGGTGCCCATTTTTGGAAATATTTTTGAGCTCCAAAATTTATCCTGAGCATTGACGAGCGATAGTGTTCACTTCTTACTCAACAATTTTCCTATTCCAGAGCATTTCGAATCAAATGCGAGATAAAATAAGTTATTTGTTCTATACCTCTTTCTTATGGTTTTCATTTTGTATCCTTTATTTCTTATGTCATATTATATTTAATATCTATATATCATAGTTTAAATTTAGTTACTCTATAATTAGGGTTTAATAATAATATGGTTTTTTAAAATAATTTGGTGAACCCCACTTGTGATCGGTCTTTCGGATCGTTATTTTGCACATTTCCTTTTCTTTCATGGCTCCTAAAGTTTCTCAACTCTCATTGCATCAATTGCTT
This sequence comes from Taxus wallichiana var. yunnanensis, assembly GCA_018340775.1. Lineage (NCBI taxonomy): Eukaryota > Viridiplantae > Streptophyta > Pinopsida > Cupressales > Taxaceae > Taxus > Taxus wallichiana. The sequence goes on along the minus strand of JADAXU010000059.1, from coordinate 5,105,525 downwards.
CAAATACACCTACATTTTAAATATGTTCTCCAAAAACCCTAGACACCATGTATCTCCCTAGTGATATGTTTCCTTCACAAGTAAGTTCCATTTTTATCATTTTTTTATGAATATATTTGTCCCAATGTCAATTAATCCATTTTCAAGTCAAATCTAGATTTACATTCTGTATTTCAAGATAAAATTAAAGATATGGAATCTATGATCACATCTATCACAACTAAAATCCAACATCTTAAGGTTGTTTTTCAATCCAATGTTAGTTCTTCTTCTCCACCTCATCCTCATTCTATGTCTTCTACATGTGCTCATATTAGTGAACCTCAATTCTTACCACTCCTGCATCTCTCAAGTTTGATCACAATGCTAAGCAACATGATATTCTTCCTCATCTCCTCACTCATCAATTGGTTAAATTTACAACTACTCATTGCTATCCTCCTTATTAGCTTGTATAATACCAAGGTCACCCATATTCAAATTATCATCAAAGTATTGGACATAATAACAATGATTTTTATGCTATAAAATGAAAAATTGTCCACCTTAAAAATTATGGTATCATTTCAATTACTACACAAAATGTTGCTACATGTTCATATCCAATTTCTAAATCTCATTAGATTCCTAAATTTGTTTCATCTATGTCTAATGATCATTATGTCATTGTTACTAATATTCCTTCTATGGTAAGTCAAGATTCACTTGTGTAACTTCCTCTCAAATGTTTGACCACGTTACTAAATCCTAAACAAATTCATCTCAAAGTCACTCTAATACCTCCTCTCAAGTCTTCTACAATGTTATCAATGCCACATAAGCTACCACCATTCAATATCCCTCCCCACCCTACTCTATTACCACATATAATTATCTTTGTCAAACAAACTATTTCTTATATTGATAGCCAAGACATATTTAAAGCTTTGTCACCATGGCATGGTCCTTCTCACATCACAACATATATCTCTACCATTAACACAATTGGGAGTAATTTATCTCTCCCCATTCTAACACTTATTTCAAGAAATTGGGACTTATTCCAGGTCCCATCATCTAAAAATATACTCAATATCAAAATATGATATTGTTATTTTGGATTCCAAAATGTCAAATATTGGAATTAGTTGTACTTAGAAATCACACTTATTGGATTCAAAATCACACGTATCGATTCCAATATTGGATATATTTGAATCCAAAATCACATATATTGGAATCCAAAATCACCTATATTGAGTTATATGTACTCCAAATTCCTCTATATCGGAATCCGAGAAAATGAAATATTGGAATCCATTATATGGGCTAGCAATCGTTAGGCATTATTTATGATTTTTATGTATAGAACATGTTATGCAATTTCCAACCATTATTTATGTTATGTTATATACAAAAAATGGTTATGTTTTAAATGGGCTAGCAGCCGCTAAGCATTATTTATGGTTTGTCTTAGTGAAGCCCCAAAAAATAAGTCCCCCAAATTTGGTTTTTGATCAAATATCATTCGTACATCTTCTGTCATCCTTCAATGGTCAGCAACAAAGGCCACAACTCGTGTTAAATTTGACGACTGTTTAGATGTTTTTTTATCATTTTTATCCATAAAATAGTTACAAATATTTAAAATAACCATCACATATGACTTGCATATTTTAGATATGACCGCCAATTTTTATAGATTATTTATATATTAATTATATTAAAAAATATTTAAAAACAATTAAGTATATATAATATAATTTAATATTTATTTTATGAACACTGTAAAAAAAATACTATTTTACAAATTTTCAAGGGAAAGTTTTTCTGATAATTCACCATAGAAGAAGTTATTCAATCATACTGTCATCTTATAATCAGTGAAAATATAAATCCTCCCAACTTATATTTCGACAAACTCAACATCATGGAATAGATTTACCTAGTACATTCATAATAACATATAAATGTATATATTATTCACAATGTTAAGAATTACAATCATAACAACATTATAAAAAGATAAATAGTTATTTATCATTTTCTTGCTCCAAGTATTTGATGCCCTCTATCACATTCAATTCCAGAGATACTATTTGTGATATTTTTGTACACATTGACCATCAACCATTTATCTTTTGTACAATATTTGCATATGATTTTCATACCCACCATAACTTTTTAGGAAGGTTTCCCTTTGCACCTAATGTAATACACAGAGTATTTTTCAAACTGTATGAAAAATTGTTTCTACTCCAAACATTTTCTAGGTCTCTTATTGTTATTCCTTGAACTATATTGCAATGTTCCTTTCCCTAAGTGAGTCTTGGATTTAATACTATTAATATTTTTTTATTTAATCCCATTGATATATTTTTAACATGAGCGAAATGAGAGTGTCGGACCGAATCCCGTTCATAGTATGGTGATAATAATTTTATAAATTCTGACAAGCCACCTCGCAGGTTGAAAACTTTCAATCCAAACTTAAATGACATATTCCTATTATATGTTTTGTTTATCCCATATAGCAAGTCCTCCATATCCAAAATAGGTAAATAACTCTTATCGTAACTTGTAGGGAAGTAAAAAAATTTTTTTCAACCGCATATCAATTATAATCAATTGAAATAAATAACATTTTAGCTTATGGCTAACGATTCATCGATTGAGATTGCACCTTGGATTACACCACCTTTACACGCTACTAGATCCGTTGATGAAAGAGCTATTTCAAATAAAAATCATCAATTCATAATTTATTTCTTCCTATTTAAAATGTGAGCATAATGTATTTTAAATAAACATTAATCAATTCATAATAGATTTCATGTTATTACAAACTTAACTTGATAAACATAGTGGTTTATATGGTGATATGGTAAGTAAAATATCAATTATTATCTATTTTATAATTCAAACTTAGTAGTCATTAAGCTACACTTATATTCATTGAAACACCCTTTGGTGGAGAATAGTCCTCAGCTATTTTTGAGGATTTGCAATTGCTAGGCTATGCCATCATTGACTGATCTACACTTAGCTAGAAAACCTTTAATGAGGCTAGCCAAGTGTTTCTTTACATACACATGATATGGATCAAGTTGTATGTAGTTCTATTTATGATGATTTTGAAGCCAAAACAATGTTAATTCAATGTAAGTAGTCAGTATGCAATAGTGAATTGGTGAAACATTGTAGATAGTATGCAGTTGTAAATCAACGAGATATTGATGAATGTAAGGTTTTGTATTCAAACCATTTCTGTATTGAACGTGGATGTATAAAATATGCTAAGCTCTATATAGTTCATTTTTAATTTTTATCATAGCTTACAAATGTATTTCCTTAAACTTTTCTTCGACCCTAAGCCAAGCATATAAAATAATGTCTGATTAGTTATCATTTCCTATAAATTTTTGGGCCTTATAAATAATTTTGTTGTAAAATACAGTGGATATCATATCATTGCTTAAAAAGTTGTAAGCCTTATTAGTTGGCTGCATAATCATTTATTTTCTTATATGTTTTTGGGGCTTATTAGTGGTTTTATTTGTAAATTCACACGATTAACATACCTGCTCGATGGCATTTTTGTGGCCATTATGCCCGGTGTCCTCCACATATGTTATCTAAACTGTAAAAAACATAACTTTTTAAAAATAATTGAAAACCATAGCAATTGAAGATAGAGCTCATTAAACTTATTTATTAAATTATTGAAAGTAAATCACCATGTTGAATTGGTTGTGTAGCATCATAGTGAAATGGTTTTACATCAAATTTTATAGATTTTTGGTTGTCTTGCATAAACAATAATTATATAAGTAGCATATTTAGGTTAAAATACATTAAACAAAATCACTTGTTGAAGTTTTTTTCGGAGATGAACCTTTATTCATATGAGAATAGTAATGTTTTAGAAACATCATTTGACTATGTGTCTCAATAATAAAAATGGCAGATAGTTTAGAATCCACCAATGCATGGAGAGTGACACTACCACCATAAAGCACTAGTACTAGAGAATTTACAAAACAACATCAAGTGAACATCTTAGCCTAGAACTCATACGATCTTTCAAAAATAAAAGGATGGATGTTTCCTTGTAGGCCAATTTCACTTGCAGTTACCAATTTTTGTGGTAGTTTCTCCATCCAATCCATAGTGACCTCTTCTCTATAATCATTTTTATTGTTGCAGTTGTGCACACAAGATATTATGTACATAAGACACAAACATTTGAATATCTCATTACCATCATAGAGTTTGTAGGATCCATCCATAATTGATACTCCAATGTCTTTAACCTTTTCCATGTAACTTTGTGTTGTGTCGCTTAATTTTTTTGAATAACCAGTTAGTATTAGAACAATAATAATACAATCTAGTACATCGTCCCAATAACTATTATAAGCTCCAATATGACATCAGAATAAATATCGCTAGCCAAGTTACAAAAATAAGTGATCACACATTCAACATTGAAAGGATTAATCTAAGGAATAGATAATAAAGTTTATGGAAGCTAGAAACAGATATGCACATTTACAAGAAAAATTGTATGTGACTTTAACCCTTGGTGGTATATTTCCTTCCATTGACATCACATAGTTATTTAATATTATCCAAGCTGCGATGAGAGGCACTTATTCCACCTCATGATATTTTTTCCATTTTTCCTTTTTTTCCTCAATATGGGAATCAAATTTTCTTTTTCCATTGCTTTTTCACCCAACAAAGACAAACAACTAGTGGTAGTGTGATTCATGTAATTTAAATTTTTCGATTACATTGGATTCACTACAGGATGTCAATACAATATTATCTAGATGCTTATTTCTCAAATAATGTAGAATTTTTTTCTCTCATTTTGTTGTCTTTTTTAATTCTCCGGTAATAAGAATCAAATTTATCTCTGCTATTACAATAGCCTTAAAAGACCCATTGATTTAGTATTCCTTTTCAACCCATGCAATTTTGATTTAGATGGATCTATCTCTAATTTAGTCAAATATGTTCACCTCAACATAGTAAACAACTTGGCATGTTTTGGAGGTGAAAGAAAACCTTTTCTATACAAGAAATGAAAAACATAAGATGTTTTCTTATTTCCATACAATTTTATAAATACCGTAAATAAATCTTTTTAATTTCTTCGCATTTGAACATCCTATTTTTTTAGAATATGTTAGAATCCCCAAATACCAACCATATTTTTAACAAGAATATGGTCCACTATTTATGAAGGCATGCATTTCCCATTTTCTGAAAAAATAAACATCCAACTCCATATCCAGAATAAGAAACTTATTGTTTTTAAAGTCGAAGCATTCCACCTAGACACACAAAGTGTCCCCAAATCAATAACTTTTGATGATGAAACAAAACCAACTTCCTCATGATTGTCATCTGTAAAAAAAACAACCATAGGTCAACGTGGTAGTTTTTCAAGGTAATTAAGTTCCACAAACCATTACTTGTCTCTTTTCTTCCAACAAATATCACCTGCGATGAATGGAATTGTTCTAAATGGAGCGCGAACAATGGAAGACATTTTACCTATATGTAGAGTAAAATACATAATTACTTAGGTCATTTATGAACTTTAAAGTGTTTTTATCACATTTTTGTTAAGGAATTTAAATAGCACCCTAGTGGAAACTAACTTCTAGAGATATTTACTATCTATCATAACAGATTAATTAACTTAATGGTTAGCGACCGCTAGGATTCGATAGGACATATTATGTATCATTCAACTAGTTACAGTAATTCATATTTTGTGGATCAAATCAATAATAACAAAATTATTCTAAAATTATAAAATCTAATTATGATGCATTGAAAGATACGAAACCATTTTCACCTTTTGAAAGTATTACATATGATCCGACAAGCCATAACATTATATAGATGGCATGATATGAATGTTAAAAAGTATACACTTTAGTGGCAGATATACTTCTATTCAACATATAAAAGAACAACCTAAAACAATTTTAAAGCCATTTACACCTTTTTAATGATAAACTATAGAGGACATTAAGATGTAATATTTGGTATTTCAAAGAGAGTTTGCGGTAGCTTGGGATTTTTAATTTTACAAGACTATGTGATTTATGCGTATATCAGTCATACTGTAGTAGTGAGGATTATATGTCTGTAACAAGACTAATGAGCATGTTTAAAGGATAACAGTAGGAAGATATAATGTTTGAAATTTTGAGGAGAGTATTTGAGCAACAAATCACATCAAAAAATTTAGTGATAACTCATCATTTTTTGTTACATAAGACAATGTGAACTATATTATTATCGGACATACTTTATACATTATGTCTAACTGTCTATAACTAATCTAAGTATGATATTTTAAGCATGGCGCTTAGTGGGAAATTTCTCAACAAGCTATAAAAAATTGAAAGTATTACACTTTTCCTAAATGTAAGTATGGCCCACTTCACAAAAGTCATTTTCATGGAAACAATGCTATCTAAAAGTCATGGTGGATCAAACCTATTTGAGAAAATATTTGATTATTAACAATGTTTTTTGAGTACCACTACAAAAAGGGTCTATTCTCTCTTACTCTGACTATAAGTTAGATTTAAAATACTAATTGAAGAAATTTATTCCAAATTGTTCAAACTTATATTAACTTATTTATAGTTTCAGTCTTCTTAGGTTGTAAACATTTATTGTCTATACACTTTTGGCTCATATCCATGGCGGAAACAAGTGCAAAAACAAGTGCTACACTATAAATCCTCAAATATGGATCAAGCATATGTATTGTCCATAAAATATATTGTTTGTAATATATAATTCACAACGTTTCATGTTGGAAAAATTATTTACCTAACACTTAATTTCATTAATTATCGAAAGTAACGGCACAATGGATGATAGTTTTAACAATTTATTTTATTGCAAATTGCAATAAAATAATAAATCACGACCCAGTTGAGAGACCATGAGGCTCCTACCATTACATTCATTTTAAACACTATTTGTACAAATTTGAATCGCTAGTGTTTTCCATTGATTATAATTATATCATGTTAGCTAGAAGGAACCTAGGGGAGATAATAGATGCACTATATACCATATAGAGGTATTGAGCCTTATGTAGTTCCCAAAAGGTATATTGTTTGAAACACATAATTCACATTGGATCTTATAGGAGAAAATTCTTAGCGAATGCTAAGCATTTTTTCCTTATCAAAAGTAAGGGAATAGTGGATGCTAGGTTCAATAGTTTAATAATTTGAAAATAATGATAAAATAAAATATCATGCTCTAGTTTAGCGGTTGTTATCCTCCCACCATTAATACCAGACATTATAAATACCATATGTATATATATTTGGGTCACTACTATGTTTTCATCTATTTTTATTAGATATTTAAACACTTTTTATAGGATCTTAGAACCTAGGGATTGGAGGGATCCCACCCAAGTAAAACATAGACCATACCATAAACCATCCAACCCAAACCAAAATTTAAAAACACTTGTAAGCATGCAGGGAGACTAGAAGCCCAAATGCCACACCAGAGACCACTAGAAAAAAAAACCTAAGACCAAAACTAGACATAGAAAAAAAAAAACTAGAGAAGCAGGTAGGCAAAGACTAGCCACCTTCCTACCTCTTGAAGTCCCCCCTTCATGATCCATCTGAAGGAGGAAGTTGTAGGTAAAAATGAGCTTAAAATGAAGCCCCTAGATGCCCACAAACTCCATGAAGACCAACGTTGAGAGACTTGGAAGATCCAATTTCTTAAGGCGTTTCCTTTCAGAGAGCCCTTCCACACAAGAAAACATGCACCTCTTCAATGAATTTCATCAAGACCACAATCCTAGCTGATAGCTCCACTATCACTTGTCACGCCTCCTCCAAAGCTTTTCCATCTTGAACCGAGTTAGGAAAATGCTGAGATCTACCAAATTCCTCTAGCACTTCCACAAAGTTATCTTAGTGCATGGGTTTGATGAAATGCATCGCTATCACCCTAACCTCCTCAATATTATTCCTCACTAACAACAACCATGACATGAACTAGGAAGCCACCTCAGAGTTAACATGAGAACAAGATGAATTTTCTAGATATTCCACCCCTAAAATGTGAGTAATGGATTCCCTAAGAGAATCGGATAGGTTTAGAGAAAATAATCCACATGCTAGCCTTGTGAAACATCCCCATGAAAGGCCATCTCCATATTCTCTCCATGCAATAAAAATAATGGCAGAGCTTGAAATCCCATGGTAAAATGGAATGTAACCTAAACAATTCATGAGCCACTAAGAGGAGATGAGATAGAAACAACCCACACCACCTCAAATTAAAGAGCCTCAGGGCTCCCTTCCGAGAAATAATTTCTTCCAAATCCTCCCATTCCCTCACATGCTCGGAAATAAGAAAGGAAACCTACTATAACCAAATTTTACATGATCCTTTTTATCCAATGAAATACCCATAAATCCTTAAGTTTTCGTTCCCCGATCAAACCTTAAAAATAAAAAAATACCCAATACACTAAAACTCAATAAAACATACCCAAAACAAAATTTCTTCCTTTCAATCAATCCTCTAGAATCTCCACCTCTCCTTCATTGATATCTGATTGTAAATCCTTGGGATCCTTGCCATCGATGAGTTCACCTAACAAAAACACGTGTACCCAAAATGTCCTTCACATTTCCTACAATATGTTTTGTCACGGATCAGGGCTTCATTACCTTCCCAATTTCAATAACATCATCCAACGAGATGTTCTTAGTATGTTTAATGTTTTTCATCTTTTTTTTATCACGTTCGTGTTCCTTCAGGATTTAATGATCAAGGAAATTTATGCTTTGAGAACAACTTTAACTTTATCCTGATGATTTTATACAGTGAGCTTCACGATAACCCTCAAACCCTTATAATCTCTTGCAGTCTCCTTTGCAATGTCTTCTGTGATTTTCTTTGGTGAAATTCCCAAAGGATCATTTTTAGGGGACAATAAAGAGGCCACTCCAACTTCTCCTTTTGTCATATGGAAAAAAACCTCGACAACCTGAGATGGTTCCAAATTTGGTGGCATTATTCATCAACCCTTCAAACCGTGCCTCTTCCACAAATCCTCTACAACTCTGCGACCTGTTACTAAAATGGTAGACTAGGAAAAACCCTATGTCTTTATCTATACTTGGACTTAAAATTACTTAGGGTTGTTATCTTTTGTTTTCTTTTTTAAAGTAATATATGTTGTTATTTCTTAGAGTAATTAAGGTATAATATTAAAGGTAGGTAAAAATAATTCCTAAATTTTGGGCCCTACAATATTAAAGGCGAGTAATATTTTTTTCATATTTTCTTTTCCTATGTTGTTATTTATTAGAGCTATTGAGGTACATGAGGGATCAAGCCTTATGTAGTTCCCATAATATATATTTTTTCAACCATATAATTCAGATCAGATCTTATGCAAGAAAATTCTTAGCAAACACTAAGAATTTTTCCTTCTTGAAATTAAGGGCATAGTGGATGCTAGTTTCAATAGTTTAATAATATGAGAACAATGATAAAATAAAATATCATGCTATATTTTAGCATTCATTAGGCTCCCACAATTACTACCACTCATTATAAATACTAAACATATGTAGCTTTGGGTCGCTATTGTGTTTTCATATATTATATAGTATTCACAAGATTTATTGTTTGTAACATATCATTCACATTTTTTTTACGAGAGAAAATTGTTAGTGACCACTAATTTTTTATGTGTATTGAGTGGAACACCATAACCTAATGAATTGATTGGTATAGCTTAGCATATGCGCTACTTTCTTGCATTTACCTCTTATCAAAATAAACACTATCTTTAAGGTATATTGTTTGAAACATATAATTCACATAGGATCTTGTGGGAGAAAATGCTTAGTGAACACTAAGCATTTTTTCCTTCTCGAAAGTAAGTGCATAGTGGATGCTAGGTTTAAGAGTTTAATAATTTTAAAACAATGATAAAGTAAAATATCATGCTCTAGTTTAGTGGTCGCTATACTTCCACCATTACTACCAATCATTATAAATTCTATACATATATATATTTGAGTCGCTACTGTGTTTTCATCTATTATGTAGTACTCACAACACTTATTTTTTTATCATATAATTCACATCTACAACTACAAGAGAACATGCTTAGTGACCACTTATATTTTTACGTATTGAGTGGAATAGGATAACATATTGAATTGAATGGTATATCCTAGTGGTCGCTAGGGTCTTGCATTTACCTCATATCAATAAAAACACTATCTTTATAGTTTTGGATCGCTAGCCTTAATATGTAGTTCCCATAAGATACATAGTTTTCAATTCTTATTTATCTCATTTACAATAAAAAATTACTTAGCGACCGCTAAGATCCTTTACTTATTGACAAAAATGGAATATCAAACTCTAGGCTCAAATGTTTCTTATTTTGAAAGTAGACATAAAATAATAAATCGAATTTTAGCTTTAGTGGTTCTAGGCCCCTACCTTTACCTTTTCTCATTTTAAACACTATCTCAGTAAAGTTGTGCATTGCTAGGTTTAATATGTAGTTTCCATAAGATACATGGTTTTCAAGACATATTTCAGACATTTCTTGAGAAATAAAAATTCTTAGCACCCGCTATGCTTTTTACTTATTGGCAAATGGCATATCAAACCTTAGGATCATACTTTCTTATTTTGAAAATATCAAGATAAGTAACTCTAACTGCATCTTGGATCACTAGCCTTATTATGTATCCCAAATAGCTTGTTTGAAATTTCCATGTGGCACATTTTAATTGGATAATTAATTCAAATTAGCTCACACTATAGCTAACAATGTAGAAATCAATTTTGATAAAGAATGGAACGTAAATGTGTGTATATTATTCTAATAATATTCAAAACTATGTTTAGGATTTATTTCTTTATTTTTATTTTAATATATATTTTTCTATGCTTGGTTCATTTATATGTTGAATAATATATTTTTATTATGTTTATATTATTAAAGGCTATAGACATTGAAAAATGTTTAGTTTTTAATATTTAAACCATGGGAAAATAAAAATAGGGAAATAAAAATTCCCCGCATTTTCGGATATTTGAAATTTTTTTTTATTAGTGGTAAAAAGAGGGTTAAGGGGACCCTACCCCATACATCAAGAAAGCTCCATGAGAGTAGATAAAGCCAATTATAATAACATCAAAAAACCATAGTATAAAATTTCATAGTAATAAGAGCACTTAGGATCCCATATAGTGATACTAACAAAGAACAAAAAAATCATAGTGAAACTAACAACATCAAGGAACTAACAACCATAGATAGAGATAGTGAAAAAATAGATCACCCCGCACCAAAGTCATTTGTAGGATTTTTCAAGCCCCTCTAGCACCTTAGCCCATTATTTTACAAGAGCATCAATATTAACAACCAAAGAGCCTAGGTCTAAACCATCTAGGGTTGCCTTCCATTTCCTTCCTTGACTATCCACAACACAATAAGAATTGGCAAGCTACCCTAGAGTTTGAAGGTGTTGCAGGGTCAACTTAATAGTCATGATGCTCCATTCCATATAGCTATGGAGGATAGATTTTACCTGATCCATTTCCCTAGTTATGGCCCCAAAGTTGGCCTTTAGGATCTCAATCTTGCCACCCTGCCCATTGCTAATCAGCTTCCTGCACCTACTCTTCATCTTGTGCCAATCATTAAAAAGAAACTGGACCAAGATCTTAGTGAGCCACATGTCCCCCTTGAGCTCATCAATATCAACCACCATCCTAGCCAAGTGATTGTCCCCTTTGATCGGGCTGACATGACCCATAGCCTCATAGTGTTGTTCCAATTGAGCATTTATAGGAGTCGGGGAACCCTATTTGCTAGAATCGCCCTTATTTTTAGCTAAGTGCTCGAGATCTAATTAGATTTAATATCCTTTAGGTTTTGGGCCATGACCACCTCCACCTCATCCTCTTCTATGTCACCATCCAGAGAATCTTCATCATCGCTTGAATCCTCCTCCTCGAATCAAACCCTAAACCATCCACATAAGCTTCCAAATACATCTTGAGGGAATTAGTTTTGTCAATGTCCAGGGCCACCCTTTTGACAAGGGCAAGGATAAAGCCTTGGTGGAGAGGGATAGATATCCTATGCATTTTAAACTGCAAAATAAAGGCACACAGAGAACGATACAAGAAATAGGGAAAACTAAAAGCCTACCCCCATCTAAAATGGTTTAACATTGGGAGGTGGTAAGTGTAAATACTTTTTTGGTGGCATTCCATCGTTAATAATTGACTTATGGTAAAGACATTCTAAGGTAGCCAGTAAAATGGGAGGTGAGATTCTCATTACCTTTAAGAAATAGATTCAATTCTTTAGAGGCTTCCTTCTTTGGTTTATAGACCTCCCTCCCCACCGCCGAATGCCCATAAATTTAGCCACCAAATCCACAATGATCTCCATACTGATCCCCTTCATCTCAAAAACACCTTTTTTGGTCACTTTCCATGCACTAGCAAAGTCTTTCTGAGATTCTTGTAGTGCCCTTCAAAGATTTTTAGAAAGGGGGTAAAACCCTTGCTATCAAATAGGGACATAGCTTCGGAGTGACCCCAGTGAGGTCAGTAGGTTCAGTCCTAATGAGATCCCCACCCATTCTACTAAACAACAAAGGCCTCTTCACAAAATGACTCAGAAACCAGAGAGCCGAGAGCTTACTCACACACCACAAAATGATTCTACAGTAGTGGCTACCAGATAGAGTTCTCCAAAAATACGTGTAAATCACAAACCCAATCTTCTCATAATTAAGAAATAAATGCAAATTCATCATACAACAAAGGATCATGATAGGATAGACACCCCATGAAGATACCTTATACATGAGCATTAGTGTCTTTTAATAAGTGTGCCCGCACCTTGGGATCAAGAATTTCCACCTTCCTCAAAAGTGTCAAATCATGCCCATTAACCCCCATATTAGCAAATAAATCCACCACAAAATTTTCTTCCCTATACACATGTTTGAAGGAGATAAAATTAAAAGAATGGGCCATTTTCTTAATACTCTTAATAGAGTTAAAATTGGCAATAGAGATGGGTCCTTTCTTATTTATGCTATTAATTATGTTCAGGAGTTGCCTTCCACTTCTAGATTAATAAAGTTTTGTTGAAGAGCTAAATATAGACCCCAGAAAACCCCAACAACTTCAAAACATTATTAGTTTGAGTGCCCAAATTGTAGAAGTATCCAAGAATAAAACTTCCTTCAGAATCATGAAAGACCCCACCACAACCAACATGACCAGGATTTCCCTTGGAAGCGCCATCAAAGTTTAATTTTAAATAGTCCTTGCTAGGTTTGACCCATCCATTTAGTCTAGGGTTTAGACTAGGGGGCCTAAGGGTAGAAGGTCCCAGACCCCACTTCAAGGAGAAACAAGATTCATGCTGAGAGAAAGACTTCTTTTGGGAGTTCAAGATAGAGAAGTTAGCAAGGATGGATCTCACACAAGTGGGCTCCAATTTTGACATGGGATTATTTTTTTCCTTTAAATATTCTTCTATTTCTTTCCTTCCATATTTCCCAAGCCAAATGTATTATAGAGAAAATCCATAAGAACTTCAGACCTTGGCTCTTAAAAGGACTAGTCCATTGGATCCACAACAATTTTATGGAGTCCGGAAGACCCAGTTGACATCAAAGATGTTAAGGATGGTTTCCCTAACCAAAACAAGAAAGGGATAGTTAAGGAACAGGTGTGAGGCATCTTCACAATCAGATTCACACAAAACACATCTATTAACCATGTGGAAATTTCTCTTGTTCAGATTGCCAATAGTTAGAATCTTATCATGGATAACCAACCACCAAAACATATTAATCTTGGGGATTAATTATTTGATCCATATGCTTCCCCAATTAAAATTATCACCTATCTCCTCCTCATGAAAGAAAGAGCGGTAGGCACTTTTGACCGAGAAAATACCATTTTCTTCCTTAGACCAGTATAAGCTATCTTCAACAGGATTCTCTCTATTAATAATAACTCCTCTTAATTTGTTGTTAATAGAAGAGATCTCTAAGCTGTTAGAATGATCCAAAGATATGGTTTTCCACTGTCCCAAAGGATCATCCAAATTGAAGTAATCTCTAACCTTAGTCCCATATTTGGACACAGAGTCTCTGTAGATAGTAGGGAAAATAGTCTTGAGAGGAAAATTCTCCAGCCAGTTGTCCTCCTAGAAGTTAATGGTGCATCCATTTCCAACAAGCCATTTGCATCCTTCAGATAACACATGTTTAGCCCAATTTAAGGACTTCCAGAAGCATGAAGAAGCATTAGAGTTTTGGGTACAAAAGCACCATTCATTAGTAGACATGTTAGGCCAGTATTTACATCTTATGATACTAGTCTAGACACTATCTTCCTTTAACAGTCTCCAACTCATTTTGGCTAGCATAGCTTTATTCATTTTAGTCCAATCTCTGATACCAAGGCCACCAATTTTTTTGGGGAAACAAACCTTATCCCAGGAAATTAGAGGAATTATGTCTTTTGATTCAGTTCCACTCCATAGAAATATTTTTGTATGCTCTCCAGCTTGCATGCAATCTCAGAGGGTAATCTATAGATAGACATTGTATAAACCGGTAAATTCTGTATAGAGCATTTAAGAAGGACAACTTTTCCCGCTTGAGATAGAAGCGATCCTTTCCACCCTTCAAGTTTCTTCAGAAATCTATCAATTAAGAAATTCCATTCAGCATTCTTTGTTTTTGTCCCTATAAGCATACCAAGGTATCTAGGTTGGGAGGGTTTTAGAGGGGCAACCAAGAATACCAGCAATTTTGATGCTTCTTCTTTCAGGGGTATTGATAAAGAAGATAGAGCTTTTCCCATAGTTTATCAATTGATCCAAAGCTTCCTCATAATCCATCATTAACTGCTTGAATTCTCTGGCCTCAGGGATAGAAGAAACTCCTATCAACATGGTATCATAAACAAAATGTTGATGAGAAACCCTCTGACAGTTTATCAATAGGGGAGATACCTCTGATTCTGCCCTCCATGGTAGCCTTATTAAGAGTTCTACTTAGGGTTTCAGCCAAAATAATGAAGAGAAAGGGTGATATAGGATCACCTTGTCTTAAACCACACATGCTGTTAAAATAACCACAAGGAGTCCCATTAACTAAGACCAAGAACTTGGCAGTGGAAATACAAGATAGAATCATCTCCTTAAAATCCTCACCAAAGCCAAATCTTGAGAGAATCTTCAGAAGGAAAGACCAAGAGACTCTATCATAGGATTTTTCCATATCCAACTTAATGAACATAGCTTCTTTCTTATTTTGTTTCACAGAGTGGAGGGTCTCTTGTATGGTGATAATGCCATCTTGAATTTGTCTACCCATAACAAAACCTCCCTGCTGATCAGAGATAATTGAAGGTAGCACAACCTGGATTCTTAATGAAAATTTCTTTTAGCGCATTTTATAAACACAATTGCAAAAGACTTATGGGCCTAAAATTTTTAAACTTCGTAGGATCATGATTCTTAGGAACCAAAGCTAGAAAAGTGATATTTATCTCCTGTAGCATCTTTTTGTTCTTGAAAAATTCCTAGATAGCACTGCATATATCATCTCTCACAATGTCCCAAAAAGTTTGAAAGAAGAAATCCGAGAAACCATCAAGTCCCGGGGCTTTATCAGGGTTTAGAGATTTGACCATGAATTCAATTTCTTCCATCGAAGGGATTTTAGTGAGCATGAGGTTGTCATCATCATTTATTAGACGGGGATCACATCAAGAAATTGCTCTTCCTTAGTGTTGTTAGGAACCCGAGAAGAGGTCAGAATCCTACTGAAGAAAGAACATGCCTCTTGTTGAATTTTCTTAGAGTCATTGAGCATAACTCCCTCTCCATTTTTTATGCTTAGAATTATATTAGAGATCCTCCTTTTGAGAGTAGAGATATGAAATAACTTTGTGTTCTTGTCACCCTCTTTAAGCCAAAGGGCTCTAGATTTCTATTTCCAAAAATTTCCTCCTTCGGAGGATGTTATGATACTCAACAAGTAAATCCTTCTCATTATTTTGGGTAAATATAGAATTGCAAACCTCCGGTGACTCCAAATATTTCTGGAGTGAAGAAATCTCCTTAGCCAGGGATTGCTTTTTTCGAAAATGTTGCCAATTTTTTTCCATTCTTTTAGATTTTTTTAACATGAGCAAGATTTTTAACAATTTTGAATAAATTCATACCTTTGATTTTTATATTCCACCACCCCTTCACCAACTTAATAATATCCTCATCAAGCAGCCACATATTTTCAAATCTGAAAGGGACTCTCCTCCTATCCTTATCCTTGATCTGAAAAGGATAGGATTATGATTAAATCCTATGCAAGGAAGGGAAAACAACCTTGGCTTCTTTGTTCAACCAACCCCAAGAGATCAGCGCTCTATCAAGTTTAACCTGAATCAGCTGGTCACCCTTCCTTCTATTAGTCCAAGTAAATCTACTTCCTCTAAGCTCAACATCCATAAGATTATTGAGGGAAATAAAATCTTGAAGGTCTTCCATGCTTTTAGTGAGATCTATATGTCCCCCTTTTTTTCCCCTGACACAGAGGAGTGTTGAAATCCCCCAAAATCACCCATTCCATGCCTTTAATTACATTCTGAAATTTGGAGAGATCAGCCCAAAGTTTTTTCCTTTCACTTTTACTATTAGGAGCATAGATATTAGATAAGATCCAAAACTCTTTAGATATTTTATCCTGAAAAAGCACTTCCATAGCTTCGTACCTTTGATTTTTTTCTTTCTAAATAACAGCCATTCCCCTAGTTATGCCTATCGAACTAACAACAAAACCCCTAAAATTTTTGTAAGACCTACCACAAGTCTCAAGAAAAGGGCCCTCCATCATCTTAGTTTCCTGCAGGCCAGATATCAAAATTGTGATTCATCTCCAGATATTTTATCAATCTCCACTTGACCGGGTTGTTCAAACCCCGATATTCCAAGATATTATATTCATTTAGTCACTTGATTCTTAGTTCTTCTAAAACTCCTTAGATCCAATTTTGATTGGGTACCATCATCTATTTCCTTTTGACTCTATTTCTTTCTCACCACTTGTTTGGAGGGTCTCCCATTAGATTTTTGGGGTCCCTTCAGATTTTTCCCCTTTGAGAGGAGTAGAAGAAGAATAAAAACAGATAGGTTAAATTCCTCCTTACTAGGCTTGAGCAGCTCCGAGACCTCGTCAAGCTGAGAAGAGACCTTTTCTTTAAAGATTTCATGAGTGTTGTTTAAAACTAGTTGGTTTTCATTAGTCACAATATCCTTTTCCTTTTCCTTAATCTGAAGATTTTCAAAAGGATTTGAACACAATTCTAAAGCCTCATTGAGGCTTCCTTCACTTAGATCTTTAGATTGAAAATTTTCCACTTCCTTCAGTAGATTTTCCAGATTTTTTTGTGGATAGAGCCTTTTCCACTTGAACATGGGTCATAGCCTTTTGGAACCAGGGTTCTGAATGGGCATTCCATTGGAACTTCTTATTCCTTACTTCTATGAAACCTTCTTCATCCATAAAGACAAGCTTCAAGATATTTTCCTCTCTAGATTCATTTCCATTATTTTCTGTTATTTGGATGCCCTTAATTGAATTTACCTTCTTTGGAGTAGCTAATGGGGCACTTCCTTTACCTTTGTCCATATCCTTTGGATGCTTTTCTCTGAAAACCTTGGAGATAGTCAAGTTTACATTGGTGCTTTGCATGCCCCCACCCCTGACATTTCTCACATCTTTGAGGGTAGTTTTCAAAATCTATTTTTGTTCCCAGCTTCCCAATTTCAAATGCAAAGATATGGATTTAGGAAGGGTAGATCCCATCAGAGAATAAATACAAAATCTCACACAAACCACTCTAGATTTAGTAAGCATCGCATTATCCACAACGAAACAAAGGTTCCAAGGGTATTAACAACTCCTTTTATAATATCCACATCCCATAGTTCCAGAGGAAGACCTGGGAGTCTCACCCACATGGGGAACTGATTAATATTCTCTTTTCAGGGTTGAAATTTGGAGTCCATTTCCTAAGAAAGAGGCCAAGTTTCCCAAGAAACCAAGGGCCTTCAATGAGTATCCTCTAAGGATCTTCAGAGTTGTTGAAACTAAACAAGAAAAATCCATTAGGAAGGGCAGTGACATCCATATGCCCCTTAGGTTTCCATTTAGCTCCAGCCCAAGATCTAATGGAGTCAATATTAGGTCACCCCCACAAATTTTCCTATCAAGGCATTCTCCATTTTTCTCGATTTTGGTCAATAATGATATCTGGTATTTCTAAGAATTTACCTGAAGCATCCTGCTTGAGCTGAGGGATGATTCCAAGACTCTTCTCTTTCTCCAAGTTCAAAATATTCACATAACTTTGGGGACCCAGACACCACGTGATTCCCACCCAAAGAAAGGGTTTTGCACATACCTTTTTCCCTCGAGGATTGGTCCATTATATCTAAAACCGCGTAGGCGGGATCTGCCTATTGTCGGCTTCCCTACCGTCATTGTCCAAATTCTTCTTCCTCCTCCTCATCTTGTTCATTCTTCCCGTCAATCCCACATTCTTTATCATCTTTCCCAATCTCCCTTTTGCTTTGAAATTTCAAAGCCCACCCTTTGCTTTTAGAGGGGGAAAGTGATATTTTTAAATTTTTGTATCACATTCATTTTCTATTTTTGAGTTTTATTTTGTGAAATGTGCTAAAAAATTATTAAATACCTCAGAGAAATATTGAGTAGGTTTTTGGATGTTTTCGATCAATCATAAAACCATGTCTTAAAAATAAAAAAATACACGTAGACCATTGATTGTGGGGCTCAGTGTTCGAATCCATGTTTTTTTCCCATGCGATTATAATCTTGTTCATAGAGAAAGGAACAAAAAGAATCACAAAAAGGATGAACACAAAGGATGCACACAAAGGAGGATAACAACAGAGGTTGCGAAATGGATTGTGATGATTGTTTGAATGAGATAGTAGATGGAGGTTTCACAGACAACATAAAGCATGAAATCATTCTAGATATTACTAAACCAGGTATTTATAGTAAATGTGTACCTTTTTTATTGTGGGATATATTAGTTTCTATGTAGTTGATTGGTCCCTTTCTTTTACATGAAAGTCCAATTGTGATCCACACAAGCCTTGATTTATTCTATTGAATCGTGCTCCGTAGGTAATCCTTTAATTTTTATCTCCATGCCAAACTTCCTTGTTCTTCATAAAAAATCACTTTTTTGTGCATTAACGAAATAAATTTCAACAACTTTTCTACTCTAGTAATTATCTATGTTTAACGCTTTCCCATTTCTGCCATTCTATGTCTCTTTTTGGCTATTTTTGTTTTGATTTTTTAGTTGTCGTCCCTACAATTATTTTTAGGATAATGATAGCTTCTGACATAGCCACCTATTTTTTAATTTTATTTTGGTCAGGAGAACCAAAAATAGTTTAATGTTGTTCATTAAGATGATGTAAAGAAACCTTGCTAATTAATGCATATTACATTTTATACATGGTTGCCAATTAGATATTTTAGGAAAATATATGAGGTTAAAAAATTAATTCAAAACTATAAAACTATATTAATAATTCAATTGTATGATAATTATTTAAAATTATATATGTGTTTCCATGTAGAATTAACCAAATGTAATGTCTTCATCATTTTTATGGTATATATATTGGAATTTAAGCACATTATATATGCAATAATATTATTAAATCTAATTTTAATCAATATGCATTTTATAATTAATATATTCTTCCTTTTGAGGCTACCATGATATAATTGGATGTTTCACAACTCGTTGACAAAACCCCAATTCTATTTCGAATAACATACAAGAATTGACATTTATATTTATATATCCATTATACAAATTTTGTATTTATTTTTATCATTTGTATCTTTTCAATATGATTTTTTTCTATGAATAAACTCTACCATAGGAAATTTTTTCCACCTAGAGTCCGCTAGGATATAATTTTAATTAGGAAAAAGCATTCGTTTTCCTTGGCACATCATGGATTAGTTTTTGTTATATAGACAACACCACATTTTTGATCCTAGTGATCGCTTTTTTTTTTTTCAGCTATTATATTCACGATATTAATAACTAAGATTTATAAAATAACTTCATTTTGAACATGATATATTTACCTATTAAAGATATTATTTTACACGTATGTTTATGTATCAATTATATAAATACCATATATTTTTTTAATCTTTTATAGCTTTTCAATATAATTTCAAGAAAACATTAAGATTTTAGATGTATAACATTTATGAACATGATATATTCACCTTTAGGAATAGCTTAGCGCTTTCTTAGGGTGGAATGAGTAGATAGCATTATATTTTTAAAAATGTAGTGTAACTTCTTGGTCACTAGTCCAAGTTTCTTTTCTTGTCATAAATGTAAAAATATTCTTCCTTTAACGTAGCTTAGCAGATGCTAGGTACAACGAGTCCAATTCTATACATATACTATTACATACATAAATTCATTTTTTTTTTTATCATTTATATAAACTCCTTTTTGAATACGATCTAAATGAAAAATGTTTCCTACTCTAGTGACCACTAGGATATATTTCTTATTTGGATGAAGTCTTCGTTTACCTTTGCAAACTCAAAGATAGGTGGATTTTTTTATAGGAAACACACATTTTTAGGTCAAGCAATCAATTTTTATTTCTCTCATGTTAAATACGCTTTGTTATTTTTAGAAAACACACTTTTGGGTCAAGTGATCATTTTCTTTATGACTAAGAAAATCTTAGCAGCCGCTAGGCTTCATTGAGTATATCATGTTGTATATCATTAAGATATTATGGTGGGTTGGATTAAACAAATTAAATTAAAATATTTTCAGCTAAGCGGGTGCTAGGTACTTCCACAGTATAATATTTCAAGCTTAGTGGGCGCTATAATCTATCCAGTTACCCAATTATATTTTGAGCTTAGTGTCCACTAGCTTATGACACAACATAATATTTGGATCTTAGAAGTCTCTAGGTTTTAGTAAAAGAAAGTAAGATATTATAAGCATAGTGATGGGTAGATTATGCAACATAATAATACGATCTTAGTGAATATTGGTATTAAGAGCTTAGTGGCTACTTTGAGTTATTCCACAACATATTATTTGGGTATTCAATTCACTAGGTTATGTATCAAAACATGATATGTTATTTTAAATTAATATATTTCAAGCTTAGTGCTAGCTAGGTTATGCTACCATATAATCATTGGAACCTAGTGTTAGTAAGGATTTAAAAACTAAATTGAGGTATTAAGACCTTAGCGGCTGCTAGGTTATGCTACAATCTAAACCAATTATATTTTGAGATTAATGTCTACTAGCTTATGACATAATATAACATTTGGATCTTAGAAGTCTCTAGGTTTTAGTAACAAAAAATAAGATATTATAATCATAGTGGTGGGTAGGTTATGCAACATAATAATATGATCTTAGTGAATACTGGTATTAAGAGCTTAGTGGCCACTAGGTTATTCCACAACATATTATTTTAAATTAATATATTTTGAGCTTAGCACCCACTAGGTTATGCTACCACATAATCATTGGAACCTAGCGGTATTAAGGATTTCAATGATAAATTGAGGTATTAAGAGATTAACGACTATTATATTATGCCACAATATAGTATTTGGGTACTCAATTCACTAGCTTATGTATTACAAACATTATATGTATAAAAAATAAGATATATATAAATTAGATGAATTCACTATATGATTTTAATATTTTAAACTAGGATATTTCGATGATAAGTCTTGAAAAACATTACATGAGGAACCAGTCCATGATAATTCTTCCAGGAGTGGACTCCCATGATGATTACAAAAACTTATGTTAATAAATATATGCCAAAATATGGGGAATAGTTGTAATCAGCTTCACTTCACCCACAAATACTTCTTATATCTATACACTTCGTTATACAGATGGCCATTCCAGCCTTAATAAAAAACTAAAGACAAATTCATCCAGAAAGATTAGGTCATTCAGCTTCTCAACTCCACCTCATCAATAATATCAACATCCATTTCCCTTTACTCGATAAGAGGAGGAGGAAGAATCGACATAACATTTTGACATTTTCACTTTAAGTCAAGCAGGGAGTTCTATACCCTAATTTTAGAATCGCCTTTAGACCATGCACAATCACCTACATCCCCCACATCAAGGCATGTACATGATACTAAAGGCTAACTAGATCCTCTTACAACTTCTCATTCTCCTTATACAAGATGAATTAACCCAAAGAGTTGGACAATATGTTTGTCATGCTCAACCGTTGAGCCATGTAAAAAAGTTCCTTCTCCCTTTGGACTAGTTTAGGTCAAGCATTACCTTGCTAATGTTTTCAAAATATCATCATCATCTTCTTTTTTGAATTTCTCCACGAGTGACTAGACCTTATCAAGCCAATTCCACATAGTTACGTTCTAAATTTTCTCATACATTCAAGAAGTAAATGATTCTGAGAGTCCTTTCTTGTCATAGATCTTTGCCTCTTCTAGCTAAGACCACAATCCATGCTACCCAAGAAACAACCAACACCCTAGTCACTGTCAGCATAGAGAGATAGGAAGAAAAATAAAAATACAAAAGTGGAAAGGGCTAGTGAAATGTCCAAATTAATCGGAGATATAAAGCCACAAGCGCACAACACACAAAATTAGGTAAGTGTGAAAGTATAGAAGATCATTAATTAGATATCCTTATCATAAATATCACACTTCCCGTTAAGAATCTTAAATGTCCAAAGACATCTTACATGTCACGTGTGTATAACCCTTAATCAATTTAGTCTATTGCACAAATGAAAATTATCTATGTCATAAATGATAATTAAAGTCATGCAATGCCATATATCCTCTTGTAATTCATTACAATTTGACAAATTAAAATAAGTTGTTTTGAGCTTATCAACCCTTAAGTTAATTAACCATGTTAAATTTGGAGAAATGTATAGCAATCAAGATCTGTATAAATTATCAAGACTTTATTGTATGATTTTAAGATTTCAAATTAAGATATTTTGAGGATAGTGCCTGCTAGCT
This sequence comes from Taxus wallichiana var. yunnanensis, assembly GCA_018340775.1. Lineage (NCBI taxonomy): Eukaryota > Viridiplantae > Streptophyta > Pinopsida > Cupressales > Taxaceae > Taxus > Taxus wallichiana. The sequence goes on along the minus strand of JADAXU010000059.1, from coordinate 5,082,306 downwards.
AATGTCGTCACACAATATTTTCAGCCTATCAGTGGTTAGGATTTGATAAATTAAATTAATATATTTTCAACATAGCAGCCACTACATTATGCCACAACATAATATTAGGATCTTAGCGCTCTCTAGGTTTCAACAAAAGAAAGAGAGAACTTAAGAATATAAATATTTTGAGCTAAAAAATAAAGAGTATTTAACAAAGAAAAGAAATACATTGACTTTGGAGATCCTTAGAGAAATTAATACCAGTATAAATTAGTTGAATTTTTTGTATGCATTTAAGATTTGGAATTAATAAATTTTAAGCTTAGCACCCACTAGGTTATGATACCAAATAATATTTGATACTACCAAAGGGTTTCATATACTTTGAGATTAGCACCGGTAGCATTTCCCACAACATATTAGTTAGAGATTAAACTCACTAGGGTTCAATAATTCATAGTTATGATATTTTACATCAATTAAAAAATTATGGAAATATATTTATAACTTATCTAACGTTATTTTAAACAAAGACATAATATACGAGAGGTTACGGTCAATAGGATTGAATAAATTAAATTAACATATTTTTACTTAGCAAAGACTAGGTTCTTTGATAATATATTATTTTAAGGATAGTGGTTGCTATCATTTAACGTGTTCTTGAATGATATTTTGAGCTTAGTGTCTACTAGATTATGACACAACATAATATTTGGTGGTTAGCACTCACTAGGTTGAAACAAAATAAATAAGATATTATTAGCTTGTTTGTTGTGCAGTTACGCCAAAACATAATATTTTGATCTTAATGGTTACTAGGATTCAACAAATTTGAATCAACATAGTTTGATCTTGGTGGCCGTTAGATACTTAAAAAATATATTATTTTGATCTTCGTGACCATTAGGTTTTTTCACAACATGTTATTTGGTTATTTCATCACTAAGGTTTAATAATTTATAATTAAGATATTTTACATCATCTAGCAATTTAGAGGTAGATATTAATAACTTTTCTGGTGTTAGACCCACAATATAATATTCCGAGTTTAGTTTTCACTACCACCTAAGTAGTAAGAAATTTATATTTTGATATTAGACAACGCTACATTATGCCACACCATACATTTTTGGAGCTTGGAGGTCACTAGGTTTTATCAAAATAAAGGAGGATACTCTCATTTGAGAAGCCATTAGTTAATCCAAGACATAAAATTTGGAGCATAGAGATCTTAAGGATGTAAGAAAACTCATTAATATATTAGGAGCTTGGCCATGAATACGATATGCCAAAAACATAAAACTATTTGGAATTATAGTAAAAAGGGTTTTCCCAAATGACCCGCATAATTACACAAAAAATCCCTCACGACCAAATATTATAGTGAAACAAGAAGAGAACAATCTTGTATGCAACAAAAACAAAGAACAAAAAATTACCAAAGTGGAAAAAACACAATTACATTTTATGGATATTTGTGAGAGTGGTTTCTTCATCCTCAACATCGACATGCAGTAGGGCTTCCTTAAATCAGCACACCCATTAACTTAATGTGTTCCAGAAGTCTTTGTTGATTTTCATCCAGGTCATGTCCATGTCACTTTTCCATTCCTTGATAGCATATATTGAGTGTAACATAATATTCAATGGCCTCATGCGGATCAGGAGAGATCTTCTCTAAATGGTCCTTGTGTTCCGAAGCTTCCGTGGGGGAGCCCATTTTCTATGACAAAGGATAATTAGGATAAACTAAGGATATATCCCGCAACTCATCTAGAATTTATGATTCCATTCTAATTTCTATGCGAAAATTTAGGATGGCTGTCACACATACTTCCATGATCCGGTGAGTTGAGTCAATTGTAGCCATTACGATGTTAGTGGAGATGAGAGGAGAATTCATAGAAGCGTCGGTAAGAAGTGGAGAGGAAGTAGATGTTGGGTCTGAAAGAATTTCGAGACCGTAGGAGGGAGCTATGATATGTATAGAGGGTTATGATCCTATAGAGAAGACAAGGGAGACCCAAGAGTGAAAGAATGGGGGATAATGATCATGATGTCCAAATCGGAGTCGGAAGGGAGACCAAGGTGGTGGCGGTGACGACGATATAAGGAGATGGTTGAAGAAGAGGAGGGGGGACTTGAATTTTCTTTCCTATATTAGAGGGGAAGTGTGAGATTTATTTTTTGGAAGCTTCCATTTTAAACAACAAAATCAAAAGGCCTTGGTGTAGGAAAGGACCATCATCTTCTATATCCATTTTAAGGGACTTCTCAAGTAATTGAAATAGAAAATTCACAAATTTTACCTTCTAATCATGTCGAAGATGCACAAGAAGAAAAATATGAGGTCCATAGATCACTTTGTAGCATCACTAAAGCGTGAAGTACCTCCTCAATTTCTCGAAACCCTATCCCAAGGTTCTAGAATCAAGTCCTGTTTATAGCCCGAGTGATAAATTGTTGAATTTTTACCAGGATACAAGAAATAATCCATCTCTTCTTGAAGCGAGCATTGAAAATAAATTTATCCCTCTGTGGAGCCTCGTCACACGATTGCAATGGACTATTTCAAAATAAGAAATTTGATCTTTCCCACTTTGACTCTTCCTTTCTTCTAGGTTGCCAGCACACTGCATGCGTTACTCGAACAGAGTGACCAGATAGTCTTTCCATAAATGACGTAACACCACCATCATGAAAAATATTCCATACTACCAGGTTGACCTTGGCCTCTTCACAGAAAGAAGGCTTGATGAATTTTCTAGTGCTACCCATAATGAATAGGGCCATTTTGACAGTTGCTTGCCAAAGGCCGGATATAGAGGATGCATAAATAGAGATGTCGAGAACCTTCATTCCAATCTTTAACTCATGTCTTTAATATTTATAATTTAATTATTTCCTAATTAGTAATAGTCATTAATTTATCTCGTCCATCACATGAACGCAACATATGAATGTTATAAATTCGTAAAAAATCCACAATCTCATTATCCTCTTTCCACCACCAAAGAGTTTATGCCTCAACATAACCTAACAAATTTTAATCTTAGTTAATGTTCAAATAACCCCAACATTAATTATTTAATGTTCTTGCAATTCTTGCATTTAGTGTAGGTTGAAGGTTTAAATGTTAGCAATATTAGATGTATTTAATTAATATATATTATAAATGAAGAATCTACAAAAAAATGAAGCAAGGTGAAATGATGTAGATAATATCAAGAAAGAGATATATCAGCTAAACAAGGAAAAAGGAAAAAGAAAGATAAATGATGATGCGGGTTTTGGCATAAATCAAACTAAAGAAATTTATAGAAAATTGAACTCATTGGATAATAGACTGGGATAAATAATGATAGACACAACCATAATGTGGAAATATTTAAAGCAATCAGTGAGTTTCTTGAACAACATGTCAAAAGCATCACATTGTTGAGTGGAGTCCCTGAGGATATTTGGGGCACTAAAAAGGAGAGAAATCAGGTCATCTCACAAATTGAACGTTAATGACCAAACACATGTCACTACTCGGTGCTTTTTATCTCCTCAGATGATCAAATCAAGGATTGAAAGGGCCTCGAAGAAATAATACCTTATGGGTAGGTGGAAATACTTCAAGTTGTTATTTTGTTTCGATAGTTTACTATTTTTTTAATGTTTAGTCACTTTGCTATGTCCAAGTTTTTCTTCTTATTACTAGTTTCTTTTTTTGACTACTATTGAAATTATCATAATATCTGGATTTATATCCTATTTTGATGTTTTTTCATGTTGATCTGGCTATTGATCCTTTGTCGTAACAAGGTGTAGTCCCTTCAAAACTATTTTCCTTTAATAAAAAAACATTGTTAGACATGATTTTATATTTTATAGATTATCGACAACAAATCATAAATTAATATCTTATTAGAATTTCATTATTGACACTTCTATTTGTTATATTTAGGTTCTCCAAGGTTGTTCATTATACACATGGGAATGAAGTGGGTAAACACATACATGGTAAGGTGATTTCACAACACACTATTTGACTGGAATAAGATGGGGATGATGTTGTCTAGAAATACAAATGCATCCCCATGAGTCCTCTCCATCCCGGGGTCTGATTTTTTCAACGAAGAGCAATGTGTTTAGTTCAGACCAAGATAAAATAAAATGCAAATACAATTACATATACATGGAAAGAATAATATCCTTATTGGGTTTGTGTTCTCTTATAGGTACAATTGCATTCATAATTACAGGTATAATTATAGGTACATGACAAGAATAATATACTTTTTCATCTTTTAACTAGCCTTGTGGATGTTAAAATCTCTTCTTATATTTAACCCTTACGTGAGTTTAGAATGGTGTGGGTATATATATTAACTTGAATCAATATTGTTTTGTTTTAGGTATAGACGATAGTTGGTTGTTTATATTACTTCAAGAGTAGTATTAACTTTCATTTTTCAATTTAGTGAATGATATTTTGAACTTAACATCCGCTATCTTATGACACAACAAAATATTTGGATCTTCGCATGTCTCGGGGTTTCGATAAAATAAAGTGATATATTATTATTATTTTAGTGGTCACTTTAGGATTTACAAAATTAAATCAACCTAGTTTGAGCTTAGCAGAGAATGTATTTGAAGAATATAATATTTTGAGCTAAAGAGTCACCACTATTTAACAAGTTAAAGAAATACATTGAGTTTAGTTTCCGCTTGTATCTCCATTGTTAATCTCATAATGAACTTCCTCCTGGTTGGAGGATTGAATTAAAATAACAAAAAAATGTGTAATATTTTGTGATTGAAGTGTAATTTGTAACCTATTTTTAAAATTTGTTACTACTCGAATATAAGTGTGACTAGCATCATGGATTTTAAAAGTTATTATTATTGAAAGAATTGAAAGATTTGTTAATTACTAAAAATGCCTTGTATTTTGTACTTATAATATGTTGTTGTTTGAATGAAAAAATATTGAACATGTTTCTAAAATAGTCTGGTGTGTTTTAAATGTCCTAGATCAATTGCTTTCACAAAAATGATTTTCTTACATGCATTGATGGAGATCAATGACTACAATGCTTAATTATAACACGTGACATATCAATTATTGGACCAAAAATATTCATTTTCAAAACATATGTTGTCTTGCAAAGGATTTCTGGATGAAAAATTGGACTAAGGATTTACTCCCCAAGCTCAACAACATGAAGAATGTCTACCTTAACTGCAATTGAATTGTAAATATTGGAGGAAAAATTACATTTACTTGAAATATTTGTTACTACAAAATATCTTTTATCTTGTACTTATACTATGTTTTTGTTTGAATGAAAAATATTGAACGCGTTTTTGAAATAATTTGATGTGTTTTAAATGTCCTAGATCAATTGTTTTCACATTATTACTTTTCCTACATATGTTTTGGAGATCAATGACTATAATGCTTAAGTATAACACTTGACATATATGTTCTTGGACCAAACATATTCATTTTCTTAACATATGTTGTCTTGCAAAGGATTTGTAGAGGAAAATTTTGATTAAAGATTTACTCACCAATGTCAACATGTTTTTCTCATTAGTTGTTCAAAAAATATTTTAACTCTAGATAATGTGAGAAAGGATATAATTAATAATTGGACCATAAGCAATATCCTTAAAGATACTAAAGAAAATTTTCTGAAAGAGTTTGATAAGTGTAATCAATTATTCACACCCCAAGAAAGGGCAATAAATGTGTGGATTATTTTTCCAAATTGGGGGCTAAAGGTAGTAATTTTAAAGTGTGTGAGAGGGGAGATGATATCACCAATGTTATTAATCTCATTAAGAACATTAATTACTGATGTGTTGGTGGTTTTTTTCCCCATTAGGATGGCATCCTTGTACTTATTGTTAACAGGACCATTCGACGTGCACAATATATGGCGGGATTTGTATTAATTTTTCTCTTACAATTCATTTTGGCCATTATTTCTTCCTTTTTCAATCTCATTCAACTAAAACCATGGGAGGTGGTCATTTGAGAATTGAGCCCATGAGGTATGGTGCCCTGAAGGAAAAACCCTCCTTGTGGATCATTCTTAAACTTGGGGGGTTTAGGAATTTCATCTCAAAATCTTAGGGTCTAATCCTTATCATGCATTAGAATTTGGGTGGGCATGGAACAATGGAAGCATTGTGATCTGCGACATGAAAATTTAGGTTTTAGAGGATTTGATAGTTCAGGTGAATGGAATGGAGGAGGGGTTAATTATATTCAAATAATGCACTAGATGAAAGCATGAAATTGAAACTTTCTTTTGCGGTAAAGAAATGGTTTGCCTATTGGTAGATAGTATAGCTAGATTTTGCATCCCTGATATTTGGAATATGGTCTGCCTCCACCTTATGAGGTACATTACTCTTGAGGTGAATTATAGAAAGATATTTACTCACCATATTACTATGCTTAATATGTTTAGGCATAAGATTGCTATGAGCCTTCCCTTTTTCTTGTTTATGTCACTCTCTGCGTCGGTGCATGATTTTCAATAGGGAAAGATTAATTCCCTGATACACCATGGACTAATTATTTTTTCATTTTAAGAATGGTAAACTAGTGGTGGGAAAGGAATTAGATCTTGAATCCTGGGATTCAGATGAAAATTTTACTCTTGTGGACCATATGAATAAACTGAGGAGAAAGAATAGAAAGGCACCTAAGGGGAATGAAAATCTTGGTACTAGGGATGCAAGTTCTTTGATTGATGTGAAAGGGGATTCATGTACATGGAAAGAGAGAGTGGAGCTTGGATGGAATGTGGATTTTGATAAAAAATTGTCATGGTGAGTCGATGGAAATGGATATGGAGGCATTAGGTGAAGCTGAACCGATATGGGAAATGGTTTCATACATTACATCGACGCCTCTAAGAAAAATTGCATCACCCAAAACTCTATCAAGGCCGATATGGTAGAGATAAAAATTTTGGTTTTGGAGTTACAGTGGCATGTGGTCAAGTAGGAGCATGGACAAAAATTTTGTAGGTATAATCTCCACCTCAGCAGTTCTGATGAAGAAGAGCAGGTTGAAGATGACATCCCTATCATGAGTGAGCAGGATGATAATATGAAACATTTGAAGACTAACTAGTCTATTGGTTCTTGGATATTTTTTTGAATGTTTGTGGACTATATCATTTGGGATGTTTTCCCCTCCATGTTTTGTGATTTATCCTTGTATTGATCTGTTAGACTTGTAGTTTGGGATAAGTTGTTTTATCCCTTTTTATCTTGTTTCTTTTTTGTTCACTCTTGGTGATGCTCACGATGCATTCTATTGTAAGGTTTTTGGGTTCCTTAATCCCTATATAAAGTATCCAATCATTATGTTCACGTATATTTAATAAACCTTGTTAATAGTAATTTTGTTAACGACATTTTAAATTAAACAAGACAGAATAAAAAGTGCATGCCTCATGGATAGGAGATGTGCTAGTTGTGTGATTGTCTTCATAGAATTATGATATTTATTAAATAGAATAAATAAATTTTGCAACAAGGCCTCAAATTTTTCAAATCAATACTAACTACCAAATAAAGAAAAATATAAATAAATTTCGTAGTTAAAAAAACTACAAACGTTAGAAAGTTGAAAAGTTATAGAATTTTTTTACTTTGATTGGTGGATTGAGGAGAAATTTAAAGTAAGATGTTTTGCGCTTAGCGCCCACTAAGGTAACCTAATACTTCCATAATATAGAATTTTGAGCTTATGGATCGCTAGTATTTAACAATTCAAAGATGACTATTTTTAGCTTAATGTCTGCTAGCTTATGCGACACCATAGTAATTGGATATTATCGATCGAAAGGAATTAACAAAATAAAGTAAGATATTGTCATCATAGAATATGCTACATTATGCAACAACATATTTCAATGTACAAAAACTATGTCCATTTTTTTGTATAAGAGTTAATATGGGGTTTTTGAAAGTACCCACATCCTTTTACAAAAAGGTCCTTAAGGAAAAATATGGCATTGAAGCATAGAAGAGAGAAATCTTGTAGGCAACAAAAGACAAAAAACCACATAGCCATGACGCAAATAGAGCAAATTTACATTTTGTGAAATTTTTGAGGATAACTACTGCTTTCATAGTAGCAACATCTTAGAGTTTCCATGTTCCTCGAATTATCCTTTCACAAATCTAAATTCATTCTTTTGTTCTCCAAAATCTATTTTGTTCTCCCACTCTTGCATTACCATATTATTTTGCAAATAGGTCACAGTAATCCATCACCAACACATTTAATAGCAACTCATTCTTAACATGAATATCTTCTAAAATATTTTCATTGATAATTTCAACTATGTCGTAGCCATTGAATTTTGGTGAGTATGTGCAGCGGAGGACTATTTACGGAGAATAATAAGGCCAACAAAATAATATCAATTTTAGAAAATACATCTTCTCTTATATTCCTCCGCACCATCATGACCATAAATTTATTCTGATATTCAATTTTTTACTGTCTAAATTGAGCCACCATCCATACCACCATGATTCTTTTTCAACACTCAACAAAACAAGTTCTTGACATGTGTTTTGGGTTTTTAAAAATTCTACAAATATTCCTCTCATGTTATTACATATTAAGATGTGTCATTTCTTTGTCAATATATGCTCCATTTTTTCCTCTTTCACTACTCTAACAAATGTTTAATATATTATGAAATTGTTTATTTGATAAACAAAACTACCTTCTACAAAATATTGAAAAAAGTTACTTCCTTTTAATTATCTACAAAATCCATACATGGATATAAGCCCTAATTAGCTATGGAAAATTTTACATAGATATAATCCTTAATCAGCTATGGAAAATTTTACATTAACAGAATTTGGTAATTTTGGAGGGATTGAAGGTGATAATGCATACCAATTTTTGGCACGGAGAGGAAATAAAAATGTTTCCAGAACTTGAGTAGAGAATTTTTTATGCTTGCACTGGTGAGATTTTTGTATTGATGAATAATCTTTCACATTGACAAAGAGAATAGAAAGGAAAATTCTAAAAATATAAACTCAATAATTATCTACTTATAGTGATATGTACACAAATCCAACCACCAATTTTGTTGGCATGCGAATCTAAGAGGACATGCGTATGATTTTACATTAATTTTCATTAAATGGATAGTTAATGGTGACAACAATTACATGCTCCAAAAGGCACACATATTTTGAATGATGAATGTACTTTAAAATGGAAAATTTTACATAGCTCGAATTAATGGCTAATTAATGTTGAGGCAAACACAACATTAATTAGTTAGCATTTTTCCTTACAAAATGGTTATCATTAATACTTCATTTGGTATTGTAAATAATTAATGTAATAATTTAATATTATAATTTTTGTACTATAAATAAAATCCCTTATATAATTCAGGTAAAAATAAAGCCCTTAATTCTTGTGCTTGCACTTCGACGTGCGACTCTTGACACCCGTTTAGACGTTTTTTTTGATTATAGCTATAAAATACTTGTAAATATTTGTAATAAACATCACACGTGAATTGCATATTTAATATTTAACCATCAATTATTAATATATATTTATATATAAATTATAAAAATTATTAAAATTTACATCAATATATATTAAAAATAATGAAATTTATACAGAATAATTGGTATACATAAACAATGTTTTGTATTTTTGAAGGGAAGTGTTGAAAAATGACCATTACCCAAAAATTGTTTTACATGTGACTTATCACACTTAGATGTGTGAATCAAGGCTTGCACTTAGTGGTGCAAATCAAGATTCACACTTAGAAGTGTGAGTCGAGACTAACACTAAGAAGTGCAAGTTTATACTTGTACTTAGTAGTTCTTTTTTCAAGAATCACACTTAAAGTGTGAGTCGAGAGATGTGCAATTCAAGACTCGCACTTAGATGTGTGACCTATCGCACTTGTAAGTTCAATCACTTACAATTATATGCTACTTACAAAATGTATAAATGAGAATTCCATAATTTTTTATCTATGTTTAATATATACGTATAAATTTTTTATTATTGACAATCACCTTTTAAACATGTGAGTCACATGGGCTAGTTCTATAAAATATTTGGAAGTATGTTACATCTAAAATCATGAAAAATGTCTAAACAACTGTCAAATTTAACACCATTTAAGGAAGTTCAGGGAATGGATTTTCAACATCAACATTTATTGATTTTAATAAGGTATGCATGAATAGTTGTATATGTATGATGGTATTAAGATTGATATGTGGCATAAATGACAACAATCACTTACACATTATCTTAAGACTAGTGGCTGCTTAACTTAGATAAGTTAGTGACCACTTGGCTTATGTAATTTAGCGAATGCTTGGATTATGTAAGTGGGCAGCCATCTAGTTTATGTGGAAAAAGTGGAATCCAATAATAGCGTTATTGGAATCCAGAAATAGTGAAATTGGAGTCCAATAATAGGGAAATTGGAATCCAATAATAGCGAAATTGGAATCTAATAATAGAGAAAATGGAACTTGAATAAGTCCAATATTGCTATCAATGGATTCAAATATTATTACTAATGGAATCCAATATAGCCAAAAATGGAATCCAATATATGCAAAAATAGAGATGGATTTCTTCTAATATTTGAAATATGGGAGTCTCAAATTCACTATAATATGTCCCAATTTAGTGAAATAAGCATTTTTTGCATTGCCATAAAATGTTTCAGTCATCTCATGCACTTGATGCTCTACACTTAATGTCAAATATTTCCTAAGAATCACTTTCAAACCCTTTAATACATACCTTGTATCATCATTACCCTGTGATGCACTCTAGTTCCATTATTCATACTTGACTAGCGAGGGTATAAATCTGAAATGAACATCACCTCATTCACTCTTTACACTATGTGCTTCATGATCTGTCTTTCTAGTGAAAACTTTCCAACCATTTCCCGATGACACACTCTTGTTCTATAGTTCATTATTGATTATTGAGGGTATTTTATAAATTAACCTCATTTCACACACATCCGCTTTGGGGTGAACACTTTCTCCTACCATAACATTCACACATTACATACCACCCTATTCCACTCACTCACTACATTTTCATATCTTGGTTGCATTTACTCTTACTTACTCATACTACTTACATGACGTGCTTTGCTTACTATATTATCTAGATATTTTGTATGTCATTATCTTTCTATATATACATTTGTGTTCACTTGATATCTAGTGGTGACTATAGATCTTATATATTCTTAGACGCTGCAATGATGTTTTACATTATACCTTTTACTAGTCCCAACAAGGCTCTTGGGGGCATCTACATTTCCTACTCTTAAACTTCACATGTTCTATTGTTTCATTCTTTATTACTTCTACTTTCTAGCACACTACTTTCTATCAATACATACATGCTTTGACATAATTTTTTATATTTTTAATATACTAATCGGTGCTTCATGTGTAGCATTTTCATTTCAGGACTATTTTCCAAAGCATTTTTCCGATACATTTTACTTCCAACTATTTTCTATTCTATGCCATTTTTGGCAGCTATGCCCTATGTATTGTTTGATCAATGTTTGAATTCTTTTTGCCACTTCGACCCTCATTTTCTTGTGACATTGTGAATGATGTCCCATGTTTAAAACCTAATTTTTGTGATCTACATTTTTTCACACTTTCTTGATTGTTACATTTTCTTCTAATTGCATCATGCTAGATTTCTCTATATTAACACGTGTTTTTAGCCACTTTTTGCATGTTCCTTGGTTTCTAACATGCACATCCCCTCTCCTCTATAGGGATACAATTTTAGATCAACATTGGGTCCTTGTTTTTGGCCACACACTCCTATCAAAGTCACATGAGCCCCAAATTATGGGGAATACATTGGGTGAACAAATCACCCCATACAACAATCGAGTTACAATTGGATATGCATATTATAGAATCAACACATGCTGCAATTATAAAACGGCCTAGAATCTACCTTGGGTTCTCATCACAACAAAGACACTAGCTTCCAACATCGGACACTAGTTCTTGGGTTCCCATGTCTTCCCCTAGGCACCTATGACCTAGGGAACACATAGTAATTTTATCGTATCAACACAGTTCACACAAGTTTTAGAGAATTTTTATAGTATAAGCACGCTTCTCTCAGGACCATAATGCAATCTATCTCCATTTCAATCAAAAAAATAGTATACTCGTAACTAATTTAAAACAGCTTAGGACAACGGGAATAAAATAGGGATGCACCATCTATCTTGGTTCTCATTGGACATATTCATGGAAGGAGAATAACACTAGACCTCTCTCCCCAACACTTGCTCATTAGAGTGAGATCGCCCAAAAAACTCACATTTGGTGTGATATCACCCAAAAAACTTACATCTAGCATGAGATTGCCCAAAAAAACATACTTGGTTTCATATCACCTAAACAACTCATTCATCACCATATTTTTAGGATAATTATTTATCTTTTTACACTCTTAGACATTAGGTGCACACTTTCCTTTTACATACTTTTGGAAATTTTAGACATATTTTTCATACCCACTACTTTGAATACTATTTCTCTCTTCTTTTTTCAGGCCTGTTATTTATACACAACAATAAGTAGTCATACAACAATGAATTCAAGCACAATAACAGGTAAAATCAGCTCATATGCTTCACCCTTAGGGTCACTTTCCTTTCCTAGTTTCCATGCTCCACTTGTTGCATCATTCCACTCTTCACTTGTCTCTTTGAAATGATATTGTCATCATACTCTATAGAAATAAAAGGTACACATCTTCTAACTACTTTATGTTATTGAGTATTCACTCAAAAAAATAAAGTGGGGGTAAATGTAGACACAAAATCATGCACTTGGGTACATTTCTAGGTCCTAAACACATACTAGTATTCATATGATTCCTAAGAGGGAAAACTAGTATGACGATTGTATTTGGTATATTATTTGTGTTTATGTTTTTCTATTTGGTGTTACACACCCAACAAGATCAGTCAATATTTTACTCCTTTATCTTTTATGGCCTCGACACTAGCGCCTAGCCAGACAACAACGCCTGGCACTCCTATCCCCTATAGGTGCCCCTAACATTTTTCTACCTTACTCACTTCTTTTGGGTCTCTTTTATTTTTTTGGAATATTTTTCACATATGGGTAGGCCTTCCAGTTGTAAATTAATAAATTTAAACATGGGAGTCATATAAATACATAGCTATGTGTTCAAAATAAAGGACCGAGCTCTAATAATTACTATTATCACTTAATCTTACATTCAACAGTACCTAAATCACTTCAAAGAATCCATTTGGCACTCATTCAAGGGTCAAGGGAATGCAATTTATTTATACACACTACATAAGAAGGAAAGTTCATTATATTCTATAAACACATGTTATACAGGTGATAAATTTTAGATCTAGCCCGCTATCAAGTGCAACTTGCACTAGGGCATCCTAGGGCACAATCTTCACACACACTCGCAAGAAATACATGTAGCATGAGATATAGTGTAGCGTTCGGTCATAATTTCAATCTATTGGGTGACCCATGGGGTCATCGACTACCCATATTACATATTTACTTTTTGGATTTGATACGGTTTTTTGGGTTTTGTAGGTGAGTTTATATTTTGTAGGTTATAAGTACCTTCTACGATCTAGGAGCAACATACATGTGATCAATAAGAACTATTTGTGACACTTGTAAAAATTAGGTTTTGACCATTTTTACATCCACAGTGCCCAATAGCTATCTATAGCACCTAAGTTCCCCTTCCATAGTCTAGGTGCCTATGTCCAACAATATTTTTGAGCTCCAAAATTTATCCCGAGCATTGACGATAGTGTTCACTTCTGTTAAACAATTCTCCTAGTCCATAACACTTCTAGATCTAGCATAAATCAACTAAGTTATTATTTGTATACCTCTTTCTTATGGTTTTTACTTTGTATGCTTTATTTCATATGTCATATTGTATCTAATGGTTATATATCTTAGTTTACATTCGGCTTACTCTGCAAGTAGGGTTTTACAAAAATCTATATTATTTCTAAATCACTCCCTCATCAATGAGAGAACACTTAAATAAAGTTTGACTGATTTGAAATGAGATGAAGAGAGGTGTATCATCGAATCGAAGCAAGAGATCATATGGTACCATAGAAGTGATGGGGAAATGAATACAAGAATGATATTTTATGGAAAGATCAATACAAATAAAGATTTCCTATTATTATCGAAAGATATCTTTCGAGTCGTGCAATGCCGATTCTAACCCAAATAGGGAAGAAAAGTGATATTCATGTCAAAGAACGGAGTGATGAGACACGCACGATGGTGAGGTGAGATTCACATGAGTTCCAAGAAGAGAATTAGGCCGGGAATTCAAGAAATTTCCTCAAGAGGATCCCACTCATCATGAATAGAATGTGCGGTAGCTTGAGAGTTTTGGGAATCTACAAGAATAGGGCCAAAAGGAATGAGGGTAGTTTGAGAGACTTTTGGAACTAATTTTTGTTCATTTCCTACACCATCAACTCTGCAAGGTTGATCTAAAAGGGGATAATGGTGTTTTTAGGTAGGTATCTAGATCCAAACACTATCGGTCATGTAAGATAAATTCCATAGAGAAAGATGGCATAAGGATGATTTTTTTACTTGAGGAACCTAATTCTAAGGCATATATGGGTAAATGACCCTTTGAGTCCTAGGCTAAAGTGTTATAGGATATTCTAGCTTGACATAAGGAATAACATGTTTTACATCATTGATTGTAACTATTTTTCAGAGGGTAATATGTTGCAACCACATTAGTTGTAGTATTCTTTTACTTTTTAGAACTTTCAATGACATCATGATTAGGCATTGAAATGGAGAATATTTTTATTTTCTCATTTTCATGGTTGATGGATTTGTGATGATAGTTTTTTGAGATGCATCATGTGCTTTGACCACTAAGTTAAATTCTCACGAGTGATGACTTCATAATCAAATTTGGGTCCTAAGAAGAAAATGATGGAATTTGTAGTTCCCACTTCCCTTTGACACCTTTTTATACCGACCATGACACATCGTCACTATATTATGGACATTATTATAGTTTTTATTTAGTATGGTGTTAGATATTTGATCATGGTTTATTGTTGAATTTGATTCTTATATGATGCATGTGTTGATGGTGAATCATAGCACCCCTGAATGTTTGTAACTCGATGGGCTGATAATTTTATTGTGATTTCATAACATGGAGCTTTTCCCAAGAGTGGGACCTTGCATGAAATCATAAAATCTCTCTGGATGAAGGCCGGTTCCTATTCCTCTATTCAGATGCACACATAAAAATGCAGAGGATTTACTCAAAAACCTAAACTAACTTTCCAAGTAGACAGGGTAAGAATATGCATAAAAATAAACCTAAACTAATAAAGGTGATGCACCGAGGAATGAAGAACACTTGTCTTGCCAATAAACACAAACCATTAAAATGCAATGCAAGATCATGCACAGATAACAAAATTTGCAGTGAAATATCAGGGGGATGCAAATGAACATAGAGAGGGTTGAGAATCATCCATGAGACATGCATTATTTGCTCTAAAGATTAATACAATACACTACAAAATGCCAAGAGGAAAAGTTGCATTACAGTTTTAGATGGGAGGTTTGAACTCCACAAATTCACCTGCCAAAGAGAAGAAGGGAGGGGCAAAACAAGAATGTCCAACCTTTAGAAAGAAGCCCCTCCTTACAATTTATAGGAAGAATGAGAGAGAAAAGAGAGAGGAATTCCAAATCTACCCCAACCACCTCCAAGTTGCATTTAATTCATCTCATTATGGCGGTAGGTGAGGACCTTAGCAAACCCAAAAAATGGCGAATTGTATTTTTCATTTTTGAAGAAATTTTTCTCACCCAATTAAATATATCTAGTTGTAGTTGGATAGAGGACCTCGTAAGCTTTCCAAAAATTCCAACCTTGCGTGAATCCGAGCTCCCTGTGAAAAGTTATGGCCATCTGAATATTTGTGCCAGGGTTTGCTTCCTGTCAGGTGTCAATGCTCAAAATGTTGCACCTCCTGAAGATGTGCCTTAGCGCATCCATCCTTATGTCGACATACTCTTAAGTGCACCATAGGTGCTGAAAATTCCATGTCAACACTTTGTGCTTTTTGCCTCCAACCTGCGCCATAGGCGCGAGTTTTTGCATGTCAACATCTTCTTACCTGTGCCATGGGCGCATCCATTTTCATGTTGAAATCATTTTACCTGTGCCCTTAACTGCGTGCCAGGGCACATCCATTTTCATGTTGACATCCTTTTACTTGTGCCCTTAACCTATGCCAGGGTGCATCCATTTTCATGTCAACATCCTTTAACTCGCGCCCTCTAATCCGTGCTTTAGGCGCATCCATTTTCATGTTGACATCCTTTTACCTGCACCCTTAACTTGTGCCAGGGCACATCCATTTTCATGTCGACATCCTTTTACCTACGCCCTCTCGAAGATGGCATGCAATAAATATCAAGGTCTGAGTTCTTTGATTTACATATTCTTCTATTTGTTTATATTTACCCAAGGGAGATATATGAAACAATTTGGTGACTCAATGGGATCGCTTTCCTGCTAGGTAGAAGATCAGTGACATTTTAGCAATCCATTGGGCATGGAGTCATAAGAAATAACCTGAAACCAACTTGATATCTAATCCTGAGCCTAATACTGCAACTCCTTCTCTGAGAGCATGCTGAACTGTAGAAATTCAACTTGAGAGCAACAAAACCTGTGTTGAAGCACTTAGGGAAAATGGAACCTAACTACAACAAGACGATGTGCATCCACACTTAGAGGAATTGAAATCTAGGCTAATATTTACAAGGGTAAACCTTTTCCTTTTAGTAAAAATGTTTAAGATAGATCCCGTTAACCGGAATCGGGAGTTCTTCTCCATCCAATGTAGACAATTGGAAGGCATTACTACTTTTACATCCCGTGACCATGTAGGGGCCACTCCAAATGGCATCAAACTTGGAATGCCTTCCTGGTTTTTCCTAATCTGCATCCCATTTCAGAACTAGATCCCCTTCCTGGAAGGTCCTTGCTCTTGCTTTCTTATCAAACCATATTTTTACTAAGGCCTGATCCTTTTCAATCGTTTGAACTACATGCTCTCTAATTTCTTCCAATTCCATCAACTCTACATATCTAGCCTCCATTGGTTCGAACTTAGACAACTCCAACTGCTTCATGAGCTCCAATGCTAGGAATTCTAATGATATAGGCAATACTACCTCTTTCCCATAGACCAACTTGTAAGGATAACTACCTGTAGACCTCTTTGGTGTTATCCTATCAGCCCATAACACTGATTTTAGCTTGGTATGCCATGTTCTTTGGTTTTCATCCAGATTCCTTCGATGATCCTTAGCAAATTCTTGTTCATGGACTTTGCCTTTCCATTACCCTGCAGGTAATAATTTGAAGAGGTGATCAAATAGATTCCATTCTTGATAGCCATTCTCCAGTAATCTTGGAACCTATGAATGCCAATGCATTTTTGATATGATAGTGGCCGGCACACTGAACCTGGTCACTATTCCTTCATAAAAGTCTAGTATGTTAGACTCATTTGCCTCTTTGAGCGCTACTACTTCAGTCCACTTGGTGAAATAGTCCGTTGCCGTGAGAATCCACTTGTGGCCTTGGCTTGAGTTTAGGTTGATGACCCTGACGAAGTCCAATCCCCATTACATAAATGGTTGGTCAACCAAAATTGGGTGAAATGGAAGCGCTGCTAGTCTTTCTTTTCCCATGAAGAGTGCACATTTCTTGCACTTTCTTATCCATGTATAGCAGTCACTGAACATTGTCGGCCAATAATAACCTGCCTTCATTATCTTGAGAGCTGTTACTCATGGGGCGAAATGTCCTCTAGAATCTCCATCATGAAAATCTCGTAACACCCTCTCAATTTGACCTGTCCCAATGCACCTCAATAGAACTCCATTGATGTCTTTTTTAAACAAAACACCATCAACAAGCACATATGGAATGGCTTGTAATATGAAGTATCTCCTCTTTGCTTTGCTCATTTCTGGAGGGCATAGGCCTACCTATAGGAAGTGTATCATATTCTAAGTCCAACAAGGAGTGGGCATGTCATCATTTTCCTGTTCTTGACCATCCTGTAGTACCAAGATAGTCTCTTTTTCATCACCTACTTTGACTTTCCGACTCAAAGCTAGCTATTCACATAGTCCTTTTCCACGTACTAGTTTTGTGACCTTGATCTCGATGTCATATTCCATGACATGGGTTATCCATCCTGCATGTTTCTCATTCAGATCCTTGTTTAGAAGGAAGTCCTTGACTCCCGCATGAGAGACCAACAATTGGATCTTGTTGTTTGAGACTAGGTGCTTGAATTTATTTAAGCTCCTAATCACTGCAAGGACATGTTTTTCAATGAAAGAGTACCTATTTTTGTATTTCTCCAAGCCCTGATTGAAGAAAGCAATTGGTTTTTCTAATCCTTCTTTGTTTTGTTGTACCAGGATTGTAGAAATTGTGTCTCCACCACCGAAGGCATATAGCATGAATTCCTTGGAGAATTCTGGATTGACAAGAGTCGGAGCTTGAGATATAGCCTCTTTTATTGCCTCAAAACTTTCCTTACCTTCAGATGTCCACTTAAATGCCATGCTCTTCTTTAACATCATTGTTATTGGCTTTACGAGAGCTGCAAAGTTTGGAACAAACCTACAGACAAAATTGATCCTTCCTAAGAAGCTTTGAAGAGCCTTTTTGTGACTTAGCAATGGCGCAGTGCTCAAATTTATTCAACTCTTTCTGGGTCAATCGTCAACCCCTCCTTTGAAACAATATGGCCTAGAAGTTTTCCTTTGTGAGCCAAGAATATGCATTTTTTGGGATTCAACGATACCCAAAATCTTCTACACCTCTAAAATACCTGCCTCAAATGAAAGAGGTGATCTGCTGCATTTTTGGAGAATACAGTGATGTCATCAAGATATATCGAACTATTTTATTGATCGACCCTTGAATGCCATATCCATTTCCCTTTGGAAAGTGGCTCCAGCATTTGATAGTCCAAATGACATCTTCTTGTAGGCATAGGTGCCCCATTTGGTGGTGAAAGCCATCTTAAACTAGTCATCTACTTTCACCATTATCTAATTATACCCCGAGTAGCCATCTAGGAGAGAGAATCTCTCTGAACTGGATACCACTTGCAATATTTGTTCCATTGAAGGAAGTGGGTAATGGTCTTTGAGAGATTCCCTATTGAGGTCTTGGAAGTCCATGCACAACCTGATTTCTCTCGCTCTTCTTCCCCGAAACCAAGTTCACAACCTAGCTTGAGTGCTTGATTGGGAATATAATACTTTCCTCTATTAGTTTTTTTAGCTCTTTCTTCATCGAGGCTCAATGTGAGGGTGGACTAGTCTCCGCTTACTCGCTTCATAGGCTTAGCATCCGGATCCAATTCTATGGTATGTTGTGCTAACTTTAGATCGAATCCTCTCAAGTCTTCATATCTCCAAGCGAAGACATCCGGAAATTCTTAGCAAAGATGTATGAAATCTGATTTCTCTTTCTCGGTGGCCACTTTACCAATTTGAAGTGCCTTCCCAACTAGAATTGGCTTTGAATCTTCTCTCTTGACAAGTATGTTAGCATTTTCCTTATGGAACTGGTCATTAGGGTTGAAGATAGACTCCAATGTTACTAAACCCGTAGGAAGCTTGTTTGTCCGCAGTTGCACTACTTGATCCCCATCTTTGCTACTCTAGTCTATCCCGATTCCTAGCCGAGAATTCAACCTCTTCTTGCAAAAAAATTAACGATCTTTTGATCATTCTCAAACACCTGCCAGCTTGTGTTATTATCTAGAACTGCTAGCCTCACAATCACATGCATATTTGGTTGTGTTTTTTCCCTTCTGATGTTTTCAACCACATCAAACGTCGCTCCAATCTTTGTGAGTCTATCTCGTGGCTTCATTTTTCTTCCTAGGTATAGACACGATGTTGAAAGCTTATAAATCCTCAACGAGTTCCCATATCTTGTTCTTGTAGTTCATCGCAAGTCATTATTTGTAGCATGTTGTCCCCCGACTTGGTTGATGATTAGCTCACTATCTCCAAAAACTTGAAAGTTCTTTATGCCCCTTTTCCCTACCCAATGAAGTCCATGTATGAAGGCCTCATATTCAGTTGTGTTGTTTGAACAGGAAAACTGGAAATGAAAAGATGAAAAATATTTGATGTCTTGTGGTGAAACCAACATTGCACCACCTCCTACACCTTGCCTACTCCTTGATCCATCAAAAATAATTTCCATACCTCATTGTCATCCTTATGGTCTGGTTTGGTGATGCTAGGAATAGACTGGTTTTCTTCATGTATGCAATAGACTCCTAGCTCAGATTCTTCTACTTCTTGGTAGGGATCAAAAGCATGTACCTTGCTTGCCCATTCATCAAGAGTCAAATCTAGGATGCTTCTAACTTTGGTGTCAGCTTCATCTGTGCTTGGATAATCTTCTTGATCAAATGCTGAATAGTTGGCATTGATTTGGCTTGGAGTATGAGGTTCAATATGAAAGTTTGTAATTAGTTTAGATATGATTATGACATTAGTACTATATCTTGTTCTCGAACAAAATGTGTGACCAAATCAGAGATAAGTAGCCTCTAATTCTAGTTTGTGAAATCCCTTGATAAACATAGGGAAAAAAGTGGTGGCAAATCTATCACTGACACATCTTGCAAAATGGTAACGTTGGGGCATGCATGCAAGGTAAGATTCAAACCTTTAATCACTCCCACCATTGCTCTTTGTCCCATCCAATTACACTACCCCCTTAGATATGACTTCATATTGGAGACCCAACTGATCAGCTATTTGCTTGGGCATGATAGAACTACTTGCCCTAGAATCAATCATGCAATTGTGTACTAGTTTATCTCCAATGATTAATAAAACGTAGAATGGAGGGGGTTTCAAACTTTACCTTTTTGTCCTCCATGATTCCCTTTAGGCCGAAAGCAAGCATTTATGAGGACATTCTCTTACATAGGGACCTGCTTTTCGAAGTTGACCAATTCTTCATGGAAGCTTGTAGAAGATCTCTTTGTCCTGGGATGGATAAATATTCCCACATTGATATATTCACATTTGTCTTCTTCATTTGATCAATGATGCTAAATGGGGATGAAAGATCCCTTTGTTTTCCTTTAACCAAGTATATTCCTTTCTTGCACATGGTCAAAGCAATAAATGGTATTTGAGTTGGCTTAGAAGGTGGTTTGGGCTGTCCTTACGTGTTTGGAACTATATTTTGCTTACCAACACCTTGTGGAGTGATGGAAGGTTGTAGATCACTTGGAGCCAATGACTGCCCTTCACCAATATTCCTTTTTCTTTGATCTTGTGTTAGCTACTACACTCTAAGAAATTGTTTGATTCATGCCACAACAAACCTCAGCTTGCCAATTCACAAGTGTGGTATCATTTGGAGCCGTGTTTTGCTGAGATGTTCCTTGTTGCTGATTTGCTTCTTGAATCACTTCACCCTCTATGCCAGTATTTGTCACCATCAAGGCTTGGTTCAAAGTACCATTGAAGCACATAGATTGGTTGTGAGGTTCATTACATGGGAAACACCAATCATACTCTTGAGCTATGTTATTTTGTACTGGCACTAATGATTTAGAAGTAGATGCAACATTGGGGTTATAGGGCTGAAATGGTCTATTGGCGGGAGGCATTACTTGGCTTTGATTTTTATCTAGATTGGGTGGCCTAATGGGTTGGTATGGTGGCCTATTAGGTTGAGATTGAGGCTGATAAGAAGGTCTAAAGCTTTGGGCTTGCTGCCTCTTGAGTGTAACCAACTCATTTCCCAAATTTTGTAATTATTTCATGACCTCTTTGAGTTCATTTGAAGCACTAGAGGATGAAGTAGAAGTTTCATTTGAACTTTGATTTCTAGGAGTGGGAATAGGAGCCAAAGTGGGTGCTTGACTAGTGCTTGGATTTTCTAAGTTTGGATACAAGGGCATGGGAGGCCTAGGAGCCAACTTACCAGCTTGAATAAGATAGTTTTCAGCCCTAATGGAAATGCTATAAGTAGTAGGTAAGGTTGTGCCTCCCATAGATTGAATTAACATAGAAATATCAGAATTCAAAGCTTTAAGATAATATAGAAAAGAACCTTCGGCTGTTGGCCTAATGGCCACTAGAATCCTATCCCAAGATCTTTGAAATTTGAAGTTGAAGTTAGTCAGTTGTTCATTAGGAGCTCTCTTGATAGTTGTCAATTGTTCCAGTAGAGACAAATTATCTCCCTTTTCTCCAAACTGCTCATGGAGAACTATGCATAACTGATTCCAATTTTGGATAGAACTAGCTCCAAGGCTCCTAAACCATTGCAATGCCTTCCCTTTGAATGAAGATTCCAGTAATTTGACAGAAACATCCATTTCATTTATCTCATGGATTACACAAATGTTAGCAATATCTTTGACATGATCACCAGGAGTGGTATGATTTTCTCCAGTGAAAAATGGAATCTTCTTCAATGCTACAATTGGGACTGGATTTTGTGCATTGAGGGCAAGTGAGCTCTTTGTCGGTGAAGTTGACAAAAGGGTTTTGTTGTGCCATTCGATTGGCCCGAGAACCCTTATTGATTGGATGAAAGTTCTACTAGGTGGAGGGGCGATAAAGTCCTCGTTAGGTGGAGATGGTGATCTTTGTGGTCTTCTTCCTCTCCTTCCTCTTCCCGGTGACATTGCAAGTGGACAAATAGCCCCTCTTCTTGAGTATCGGACACTGGTTCAAATTCTTTTCATATGCACGGAAACTTTTGTTCTACATATCAGCTGAATTATATCCCTTAGGAGTTTCCGGATGTGTTGGGGAATGAGCCTCCAAAGGCTAGATCCTGCCAAGTTACATACTAAACCCGACAATATTAAAAATAATTTAAAAATTTGAAGGACCCGAAAGATACGCTTATTCAATTCGGTTATCGGGTCTTGTTGTACACTACTAATCCTTGAAAGGTACATATGAAACTTAGGTCATGCAAGGCAACTTACAAAACCTGAAACACATTGTCTTTGGAACTTGGGACATGCTCAACCCACAGGAAAACCTGAAATACTAAAAAATATGAAATTTTTAAAGTCAAAATCTCAACAATCTAAGAATACCCTTTTGAAGATTATCCCTCGATCTATTAATTGGTGAAATTTTGACTTCTTTTGAGCAAGTTAAGCCCCTAAAAATTGATTTCAAAGTTCGATCACGGAAGGTGAAAAAAATATGAAATTGTAAAACCTGTAATTTCTAAGTCCAAATTTCTTGAAAATTCCTTCAAATCTTGTGGAATTACCTCTTGGTCCCATTGGGCATGCCAAAACTGTTGATGGCAAATCACAACACCCCTAAATGTCTCGCAACTCGATGGGTTGAGACTCTCGGTCACGATGCATAACATGGAGCTTTTCCCAAGTGTGGGACCTTGCAAAATCAGAAAAGCTCTCTGGATGAAGGTGGGTTCCTATTCCTTTGCTCAAATGCACACATAAAAATGTAGAGGATTTACTCAAAAACATAAGCTAACTTACCAAGTAGATAGGGTAAGAATATGCATAAAAAATAAACCTAAACTAATAAAGGTGATGCACCAAGGAATGAAGAACACTTGTCTTGCCAATAAACACAAACCATTAAAATGCAATGCAAGATCATGCACAAATAACAAAATTTATAGTGAAAGATCAGGAGGATGCAAATGAACACAGAGAGGGTTGAGAATCATCCATAGACATGCATTATTTTCTCTAAATATTGATACAATACACTACAAAATGCCAAGAGGAAAAGTTGCATTACAGTTTTAGATGGGAGGTTTGAACTCCACAAATTCACCTGCCAAAGAGAAGAAGGGAGGGTAAAACAAGAATGTCCAACCTTTAGAAAGAATCCCCTCCTTACAATTTATAGGAAGAATGAGAGAGAAAATAGAGAGGAATTCCAAATCTACCCCAACCACCTCCAAGTTGCATTTAATTCATCTCATTATGGTAGTAGGTGAGGACCTTAGCAAACCCAAAAAATGGTGAATTGTATTTTTCATTTTTGAAGAAAATTTTCTCACCAAATTAAAGATATCTAGTTTTAGTTAGATAGAGGACCTTGTAAGATTTCCAAAAATTCCAACCTTGTGTGAATCCGAGCTCCGTGTGAAAAGTTATGGCCATCTGAATATCTGTGCCAAGGTTTGCTTCCTGTCGGGGTGTCAATGCTCAAAATGTTGCACCTCCTGAAGATGCGCCTCAGCGCATACATCCTTATGTTGAAATACTCTTAAGTGCACCATACCTCCTTAACCTACGCTAGGGCACATCCATTTTCATGTCGACATCCTTTTACTGCGCACTCTAACCTACGCCAGGGCGCATCCATTTTCATGTCGACATCCTTTTACCTGCGCCCTTAACCTACACCAGGGTGCATCCATTTTCATGTCAACATCCTTTTACCTATGCCCTCTAAAGATGACACGCAATAAATGTCGAGTTTTGAGTTCTTTGATTTCCATATTCTTCTGTTTGTCTATATTTACCCGGGGAGATTTATACAACAACATGATGATTATTAGAGACACTTTATATGTTGATGATGTTATACTTTTGTTGGACATGGTTACATGATGGATGATGTTTAGACTTGTGATATTTGGATATTGTGAGTAGAACTAGAAAAGGAAATTTATTGGATGATGATATAGTTGTTGATAAAACTATAAATGATATTGTTAGATTGCTTTGATGTTGTTGTGATTCATATATCTAGATGATTTTGGAATTTTAATTATATTTATATTATTTTGGACATTCTGATATGGCCATGAGGCCAAAGGAGGTATTTGTGTTTTACAGGTTAAAATATCACAAAAAACATTAGGGGATTGGAGACCAACCACATTGGAATTCTAGATGAATTCAACAAGGTCACCATGGTAACTAGTATTTGTTTGTGTGTGTTGTTTGTGTTAGGGATTCCCATGGGGGGGATCACCTTTAAATGTGACCAAGAGATTTTATGTATTTCTTTTATTTTGGTCCCTTTTGTTTAATTTTTGCATGTGTTTATTTTGTGATGCACTTACCCCTTTCATTATTTATTTAATGGGTGTAAATATTGTGAGTAATCATATTGTTTAGTTAATTAATTAAAAGATGTCATAAGAATGTAATTAATAGAGTTGTTGGCCATGTTTTAAAGTGTTGTAAGAATGTGTAAGTAATGTGTAAGTGACTTTGTAAGTGATGTGTAAGTTAACTTTTGAGTGTGAAACACTCCACCTTCTTAGAAATTCGAATTTGTCCTTGGAGGCTGATTTTGGAGGCTTGTGGGACAAGTTAAACTTGTCCCATGCCTCTTAAATTTACATACCAACCTTGCCTATGGTTGGAGGGTTAAATTTAGACCTTTTTATGTATTTTTACAAGTCAAGTTGAATGTTGTAATTGCACTTTTCTTACATAATTTAATTTTAGTCCTTATGGGGTATGGACTTGTTTGAGTGTGTAAGTAAATATGTCATATTATTCACCCACCTATTTATTATGCATTGGAGAATGAAATTGAATTTTGTGTTGGAGTTGAGGATGTGTGAAGTGGCATCCTACATGGATCCACCTCACCCTCTTCTCTTCCCTCTTCTATAAAATTTGAATTCCTTGTCTTGTTTTGGGTTTCTTCACTTTTATCACTTCATTTTTGGGAGACTTCTTTTTGGTTTTGGAGAGCTCTTGCTTTTGGAGAAGTTGGGAAGTTTTTTTAGATATTTGTGTTGAGTTGATTTTTGGATTGATTGAATTGGAAGGATCTTTCTGTTTTGAACTTGGAACAAACTCCATCATGGAGAGGTAAGACCTCGGCTCTTGGAAATGCTCTTCTTTTCCCTTTTATGAATATATAAATGTTGGTATGTTTGTTATTGTTGTGAAATGTTGGGTAGATGGCTTTGAGATGGTGTAGGAGAAGACTGTGGGGTACTCTTGAGGGAGGAATATGTGTGTTGGGGAGGTATAAGTGTGGAGGGAGTTGGGTTTTGGGTTCCACCTTGTAAAAAAGAAATAACTTGCATTTATTTAATTGTTATGGGGTGTCATAAGAATT
Source organism: Taxus wallichiana var. yunnanensis (assembly GCA_018340775.1). NCBI lineage: Eukaryota > Viridiplantae > Streptophyta > Pinopsida > Cupressales > Taxaceae > Taxus > Taxus wallichiana. Next base: position 5,056,032 of record JADAXU010000059.1, on the reverse strand, counting down.
TGGGGAGGCATAAGGAAATGTGAGGAATAAGGGGTACTTGAGGATGCATAAGGAATCTTAGGGTTTTGATATACTATTTTTTTGGCGGTTTGTAACTTAGGCGGTGATACCCATTTCCCCATTTGGGAGGCATAAGAAGCATCCCACATAGTTCTTTTTCCTTTGTCTTCATGGTGAAGCCCAAGCTTTGTTTGTTGTCTTTCATGTGGTTGAAAAACTACCATTTGTTTTGGACTATGTTTTTAATTTAAAATGTGCATGTTGAAAGATTTCTTTATGATGTGGAAGCCTGTTGTTGCCATGAGTTGAAATACATTTCTTATTGCATTGTGGTTGCGGCTTGAGGGCCAATGAATAAGGATGGCTTCTCCTCTTTATTGAATGTCTTTGTTGGGAGGAGAGCATCGCCTTTCCCTACTCATGTTTTTATCAAATTGGATGAATGAGAAGAATGTATGTTGCTATTCTGGAGCTGAGAAAAGATAGTTTGACAGTCCCTTGTGAAATGAAATCTCATTGTAACCTTCCCACTTGAAGTGGATGATCTTGTAAATGTTGTAATGGAAAGATGTTGTACAGATTTGCAAGTGAAATTTGAAATGTAAAAGAGTTATACTCTGTATTCTATTTAGAAAGAATGTGAAAGAATAATACGTGTTTGGTATACTATATTTTGTAATCAAATGGAAAGGAAGTTGTAAGTTGTCTTTTGGAATCAATAAATGAATGTAATGCTTTTCTCAAATTGCATTGTTGTATTCAATCTGATCATATCAATGTATTGAAATCTCTGTTTGAAAGGAAGAAATGCATGTGAGAAAAATACAATATTTTGTCTCTTTGAAATGTGAAAAATTTGAATTCAGTATTGCATTTTGGTCTTAAATGTTTTGTTTTGAATCAACCAAATATGTTATATTGGAATTAGAATGTATTCTAAATACTAGGAAGAAGAAAGTGGTAATAGACCTAGTAAAATTTGATCCTTGTTATTGGAAACTTCAAAATGGCAATTATCTAAACCAAAAATGCACAGTTCGAACCTGCAAGCAAGAAATAACAATGAAACATTAAAATTGAGCATGTTGGGGTATAAACAAGTTCAAATTGAATAAAACAGTTAAAGAAATATTTCAAAACTTAACAAAATCGGTCTCAAACCGTTTATAGTCATTTTCTATCAAGAAATGGAAATGTTCAAATTACAAATCAATCAGACAAATTGAAACTTAAATCCTTCCTTAAATCCATTTAGGAATAATCCTCCATGTCTCTTTGACATGTAGAGAGAGGAAGAAGATCAAATTGAATAGATCTAACCAGTCAAAATTTACCGATTCGCCTTTGTAAAAGCCTACAGGCCGTTTTCTTAAAATTGACCCCTTAAAATTTTTCAAAATAAAAAATTAATTATCTCTATGTAAAGAGGACGTCACAATATTTCCATAAAGTCCTAATTTATGCAAAACCAAGCTCTCTATCAAAAGTTATGGCCTTTTGAAGTTTTCTTCATTTGCACTAAAATTTTGGAAAAACTTTCATTAGGCGGGCTCTTTGCCCGATTTTTTTCCCTTAATACACTTAGGAAAAATTTTGGGAAAATTTTCTAAATTTTCCCTGCCACCCCCTGGCCCATAACCAATCAGATTCTACCACGTGGTACCATGAGGTGCCAGCGGTGGAACGGATTCCCTTTTTAACTTAGCACTTTTAGAAAAATTTGGGAAAATTTTCCAAATTTTCCCCGCTGGCCCATAACCAATCAGGTGATGCCACATGGCATCATGAGGCATTAGCGGAGGAATGGGTTCCTTTTTTATTTCACATCTCAGATTTTTTTGGAAAATTTTCCAAGTTTTCCCTGTTGTTCCACTAGCCTGCAGCCAATCAGGGGTTGCCACGTGGCATTGCGAGGTGTTGGCGGAGGCGCGGGTCTCTATACCCTCTTAGCCCTTTGGGGCGTTAAGTAAATTTTCTCCCCCACCCCGCCTTCCCTACGTTGGCTTAGGAGACGCCACGTGTCCTTAGTATTCTCATGGGAGTGTGGGCACAAAGTTGACTTTTCACCCCGCACGGAGAATTTGAAAATGTCTCCCACCGCCCCGCCTTTCCCCACTCTACCCCATGCCACCTTAGGTAGTGCCACGTGTCACTTGTGGACTTGTGAACCCTTAGGAGCATGGGTGCAAATGTTATTTTTCCCCACGTGGTAAAATTTTTCCAAAGGTCTCCCATGACCTACCAACCCACCCTTTGGGCAAATTTTCACCCCTAGGCCCGTAGGCTTGCTCTTGGGGGAAAATTTTCACCCTAAGGCCCGTCAGGCCCATAACTTGAAAAATATGAGGAGTTAGGAGGACTTATTTATATCAATGGAAAGGTGAGGAAATTTCCTATCTAATGGAAGTGATTTAGGGAAATTTTGAATGCGTTAAGTGTGAGAAAAATCAAGTTGAAACTTTAAGCCTGTTAGAGAGTGGGTATGGTGAGGAATTTTCCCTCTGAACCTAATTGAAACTTCTAACCCTAAATTTTGGACCTTATGACCTCTATTAATTATTAATAAAATAAAATTATATTCTAGTAGATTAGAATTGTTTGAACCTGTTAGTGACAACTATTGTCTTGTAACATGGTTGTAGATTCTTTTTAAAAAAATTATTCCATAATTTTCCTAACTAATCCTAGGTTGTTCTTAGGTCTCAAGTGGGTTGTTTTAACGGGTGTTACACTTGGTATCAGAGAAGTGGTTCAAAATATTGGACCATTGGGCACACTAGAAAAATTTAGACATGAAACTTAAACCTAGAACACTTTTAAATCTAGAAAATAACTTAGTTTAGAAATTACATATTTTAGTAAACATGGAAATTAAATAAAAATTAGAAATATGAACTAACTCTGTCTTGGTCTATGCAGGAGGCACATATGGGATGAGGGGACTTTTCACATAGACCCAGACTTACCACCACCAGATGATGCTATAATAACCATCCTACCCCATATTTTATAGACTCTTCAAGATGTTAATATCATTATACATTGAGGATTTGTAGGAGGACATGCATCAAGACATGACAGAGTCCCTTCCATTGAGGGTCAGGTATCTCCTCAACCCAGCGAGGAGCATGGATGAGAGAACTCCCATGTAGATTTAGCCAGGGAAGAGTCACCATAGAGGGGACAAGGTGACTGAGTTTCAAGACATAGAGAGAGGTCTTAGAGCCCTAGGCTTAGGGATGAGCATGCAGAGAGACCTAGAGGCCATTAGACCACAACTGCAAATCAAATCAAGAAGATCCTGAAGCTTTGACCATCACATTATTCTAGTGACATAGGTGGATTTCAGGAAGAGGCCTAGTTAGTGAGCTTGAGCAGATGCTTCAATCTCTGTCCTTGTTCTAGAAAAATGAAATCTCATGTTGTGATCCATCTTCGAGGAATGGAGCTGGTGTCTTGTGGCGAGATAGAGGAGAAAAAGCTCCATGTTGATTATGGGAAATTACCCGAAGATCTTTGTGGAGTGTTTCTAGAGAAGATATTTGTCACAAAGGTTCATACAACAAGAGATAGATGAGTGTCATGACCTCTGACAGCATCTCTTATAGTGGTTGAGTATGAAAGTAGATTTCTAGATATACTCTAGTATGTTGATTACATGCAAGATGAGCAGGTGCAGATCCATAGGTTCATCTGGGGCCTGAATCTAGATATTGGAGGTGTAGTACAGATCCATTGTCCATAGACATTAGCTGAGGCCGTCGAGAAGGCCTATATAGTAGAGGAGACTCGAGGAAAGACCTAGCAGGCTAGAGACTGAGTCTAGAGACGTATACAACAGATGTAGGATAATAGATCGAGGGGGTCAGTACATCTTCCTCTAGGTGGACAGGATTCAACACAGTCATCTTTTAGACCCCGATAATAGCAGCGCGTGCCGCCCACCTTATAGACTTCCATAGAGATTTGATACACATAGAGGATGGAGTATGAGGCCTCCTCTTAGGGGTCCTATCAAGACACGGGTTTCCCAGAGAGCTCACTCGAAAGAGCTTTCCAAGAGACCTCAGTAGACCATAGTCGGATCATCAAGATCCACACCATAGACCTCTAGAGTACCAACTAGACCTGCTACATAGGGGAGAGGATCAGGAAGTTGTTTTGGTTGTGGTGTTATTGGACATTTTGGAGAGATTTCCCACAAAACCCTAATAATAAGGGTAAGAAATAGATCTCAGAGCCTACTATTGGTGATATGGGGTGCAGTCATAGGATGTATGTAGTGGTCGAGAACCATCAGGCAGAGCATCAAAGTACAATTATTGAGACTGTAGGTAGCATTGGTGGTATTCCTACCTCCATCTTGTTTGATTCTGGTTCTTCTGATTCTTTCATTGCACCATCTTTAGTAGAGCGATGCAGGCTGGTGGTAGTTAGGCAGGGTCATAGTTAGGATGTTGAGATGGATTCTGGAGCCAAGATCTCTATAGACTCCTTAGTTAAGGAGTGTGTGGTGGATTTGGGACCTTTCACCACTACCTCATATCTTTGTATCCTTCCTTTGGGCTCATATGGAGTCATCTTGGGTATGGATTGGTTGTTTGCACACAAGGCTAGGGTGGATTGTTACCACAAGATTATATCTTTTGTAGATGATTTGGGAGTTGAGTAAGTGATATTAGGGGTTAGGAGACCCATTTCTATTTTCACCATCTCATGTTATGGAGCTTAAGCGGTATGTACGACAAGGTTTCTAGATGTATCCTATTATAGTCGGTGACAAATCGGAGGATGGCCTTTTGGAGAAAGGCGTTATTTGTCCTAGTGTATCCCCTTGGGGTGCACTGGTGATCTTTTTGAAGAAGAAGGATGGATACTTGTGGTTGTGTATTTATTACCGCTTGATTGAACAAAGTAACGATCAAGAATCATTATCCCATTCCACACATTGATGATTTCTTTGATAAGGTAAAGGGAGATATGGTTTTCTCTAAGATTAATCTTAAGTCAGTTACCATCAGCTAAGGATTTTAGAGGCATACATTCATAAGACCACCTTCCGTATGAGATATGGCCACTATGAGTTCATAGTGGTGCCTTTTGGTTTGACTAATGCCCCTGCAGTATTTATGAGTTTGATGAATGGGGTATTAAGGACCTTATTAGATCACTTCATGCTCATCTTCCTTGTTGAAATTTTCATTTACTCACATATGTTTGAGGATCGGAAGGGGACCTTTTCAAGCTTCTTCAGTGTGTTCGGGAGTAGAAACTTTATGGGAACTTGGAGAATTGTGCATTATTTTAGACGGAGGTGCAGTATTTGGGTCATAACATTTATAGGTAAGGTAACATCATTGATCCTTCCAAGATTAGAGATATTATGGATTGGCAAGCATCCACTACTATGACTGAGGTACACATCTTCATGGGATTAGCAGGATACTACCGGATATTTATTCAAGACTTCTCTCGGATTACACACCCCATCACTTCCCTTCAGAGGAAAGGGAAGAAGTTTGCTTGGTCATACAGATGTGAGAAAGCCTTCATCACACTCAAGGAATGCCTCTCCACCACAACACTTATTCTTGTAGTGTCAGATCCACAGGGTGATTTTTTCATTTTCATGGATTCTTCTTTAGTAGGGCTTGGAGGTGTGTTAATGCATGAGGGAAGAGTAGTAGCTTTTGAGACTCACAAACTCAAGGATTATGAGATCAATTATCTGACTCATGATCTTGAGCTTGTGGTAGTTGTGCATGCCTTGGTTCGATGGAGAAATTTTCTACTTGGTCAGAGATTCACACTTATGACAAATCACTTGAGTCTTCGCCACCTCTTCATGCAGCCCAATCTCAATGATCGTTAGCGGCGTTAGATGGAGTTGCTATGTGAGTATGATATAGAGATAGAGAATTTGAAAGGGAAGGATAATGTGGTGGTAGATTCTCTCAACAGATGGAGACATGTGGCTATGGCCACCTCAGTGAGTATAGATTTGCAGAGTAGGATTCTTCAGCAGCTTCCTCTTCACAGCTTCTACATTATAATTTGAGTAGACATCGAGTCTTAGAGACCCCTTGAGGGGAATTTTGATGGTTTTTCCTTAGGACATATGACCTTCTCGGGAATAGAGGTTGGATTTATGTTCCTAGAGAGGGAGGATTGAGATAGGACATCTTGGCGAGGCACATCGTGCATCCTATTCAGACCATCCCAAGGTGAAGAAGATGCATGTCACCTTGAGATAGTTATATCATTGGAAAGGACTTCATAGAGACATGGCCCTATTCATGTTATGATTTTTAGAGTGCAAGAGAGTTAAGGCCGAGCATCAGCATCCAACTAGCCTTCTTTTCGCTCATGCTATACTGGAGTGGAAATGGGACACCATTTCCATGGAATTCATTGTTGGGATATTGATGTTGAGATATCACCACGATGCCATCATGGTCACGGTTGATAAATTGAAAAAGGTGGCTCACTTTTCTCTGGTGAAGACCACTTATACAGATAGTGTAGTGGCACAAGTGTATTTGGATGAGATTTTCAGGTTGCACGGGATTCCGTGGAAGATCATTAGTGACCACGATCCTTTGTACACTTCCCATTTTTGGACTACCATGCAACATGCCCTCGGGATGAAGATCAATTTCAACACAACATATCACCCGAGACATAATGAAAGACTGAATGGGTGAATCATATTTTAGAGGACATGCTCAAGATGTATGTGATGGATTAGTATTCTAAATGGGAGGATTACTTGTACTTAGTGGAGTTGGCCTACAATAATAGTTTCTAGAGTTCTATAGGCATGGCTCCTTTTTGGGCTTTGTATGGTAGAGAGTGTAGGACACCTCTTAGCTAGGAGAGGCTAGAGGATAGTGTTTCTCTTGGACCAGCTTTGTTGCAGGACATGGAGCGGTGGTGGTATTGATTAGATAGAGACTACAAGAGGCACATGACAGACGAGAAAAAGTATGCGAGATCAGCATAAGACCCGACCGTAGTTTTTATGTGGGCATGAAGGTGTTCCTTTGTGTCAAGCCACATAAGATCCCTATCTATTATGGAAAAGGTTATAAGTTATCTCCTAGATTCGTGGGTCCTTTTGAGATCTTGGAGCGTAGTGGCCCTTTGACCTACCATCTAGAATTGCCACCCATATTTTCTTGCATACATGATGTGTTTTATGTTTCAGTTCTTAGGAGATATGTTGTAGATGCTTCTCATGTGTTAGATTGGACATCATTACAGGTGCAATATCAGCGGCGGTGATGGTGGAGCCTATTCACATCCTAGATTGCAGGACCTTGGGCCTTCGAGCAGAGAGGTTGATCATGTTTGGGTATATATGGATAGATATGATGAGATTGCAGCTACATGGGAGGATGCTACTTCATTACGAGTTTAGTTCCCACATTTGTTCCACTGACTTCTAGGAGGAAGTCTAGTCTAAGGGGAGGGGGAAGTAGTGCCAACTTCCCTTTGACACCTTTTAATACTGATAATGAAACTTTTGGCTATATTATAGACATTATTATAGTTTTGATGTAGTATGATATTAGATATTTGATCATGGATTATTGTTGACTTAGATTCTTATAAGATGCATGATGATTATTAGCGACACTTTATATGTTGATGATGTTATATTTTTGGACATGTTTTTATGATTGATGTTCTTTAGACTTGCGATATTTAGCTATTGTGAGTAGACCTAGATATGGAAAAAAATTATTGGATGGTGATATAGTTGATAAAATTATAAATGATATTGTTAGATTTCTTTGATGTTGTTGTGATTCATATATCTAGATGATTTTGGAATTTTAATTATATTTATATTATTTTGGACATTCTAATATGGCCACGAGGCCAAAGGAGGTATTTTTGTTTTGTAGGTTAAAATATCACAACAAACATCGGGGGATTGGAGACCAACCACATTGGAATTATAGATGAATTCAAGAAGGTCACCATGGTAACTAGTATTTGTTTGTGTGTGTTATTTGTGTTAGGGATTCCCATGGGGGGGGATCACCTTTAAATGTGACCAAGGGATTTTATGTATTTCTTTTATTTTGGTCCCTTTTGTTTAAATTTTGCATGTGGTTATTTTGTGATTCACTTAACCCTTTCATTATTTATTTAATGGGTGTAAATAATGTGAGTAATCATATTGTTTAGTTAATTAATTAAAAGATGTCATAAGAATGTAATTAATAAAGTTGTTCACCATGTTTTAAAGTGTTGTAATAATGTATAAGTAATGTGTAAGTGACTTTGTAATTGATGTGTAATTTAACTTTTGAGTGTGAAACACTCCACTTTCTTGGAAATTCAAATTTTCCTTGGAGGTTGATTTTGGAGGCTTTGTGGGACAAGTTAAACTTGTTCCATGCCTCTTAAATTTACATACCAACCTTTCCTATGGTTGGAGGGTTAAATTTAGACCTTTTTATGCATTTTTACAAGTCAAGTTGAATGTTGTGATTTAACTTTTCTTACATAATTTAATTTCAGTCCTTATGGGGTATGGACTTGTTTGAGTGTGTAAGTAAATATGTCATATTATTCACCCACCTATTTATTATGCATTGGAGAATGAAGTTGAATTTTGTGTTGGAGTTGAGGATGTGTGAAGTGGCATCCTACATGGATCCACCTCACCCTCTTCTCTTCCCTCTTCTATAAAATTTGAATTCCTTATCTTGTTTTGGGTTGCTTCACTTTTATCACTTCATTTTTGGGAGACTTCCTTTTTTTTTTGGAGAGCTCTTACTTTTGGAGAAGTTGGGAAGTTTTTTTGGATTGCTTGCATTGGAAGGAGCTTGTTGTTTTGAACTTGGAACAAACTCCATCATGGAGAGGTAAGAGCTTGGCTCTTGGAAATGCTCTTCTTTTCCCTTTTATGAATATGTAAATGCTGGTATGTTTGTTATTGTTGTGGGTTGTTGGGTAGATGGCTTAGGGATGGTGTAGGAGAAGACTATGGGGTACTCTTGAGGGAGGCATAAGTGTTTTGGGGAGGTATAAGTGTGGAGGGAGTTGGGTTTTGGTTCCACCTTGTAAAAAAGAAATAGCTTGCATTTCTTTACTCATTATGGGGTGCCATAAGAGGTTGGGGAGGCATAAGGAAATGTGAGGAATAAGGGGTACTTGGGGAGGCATAAGGAATGTCAGGGTTTTGATATACTATTTTTGGTAGTTTGTAACTTAGGTGGTGATACCCATTTCCCCATTTGGGAGGCATAAGAAGCATCCCCCATAGTTCTTGCTCCTTTGGCTTGCATGGTGAAGCCTAAGTTTTGTGTGATGTCTTTCATGTGGTTGCAAAACTGCCGTTTATTTTGGACTGTGTTTTTAATTTGAAATGTGCATGTTGAAAGATTGCTTTGTGATGTGGATGCCTATTGTTGCTATGAGTTGAAATACATTTCTTATTGTATTGTGGTTAGGGCTTCGGGGCCAATGAAGAAGGATGGATTCTCCTCTTTATTGGATGTCTTGGTTGGGTGGAGAGAATTTCCTTTCCCCTACTCCTATTGTGATCACAGTGGATGAACAAGAAGAATGCATGCTACTGCTCATTACGGAGTTGAGAAAAGATAGTTTGACTTTCCCTTGTAAAATAAAATCTCATTGTAACCTTCCCACTTGAAGTGGATGATCTTGTAAATGTTGTAATGGAAAGATGTTGTATAGATTTGTAAGTGAATTTTGAAATGTAAGAGAGTTATACTCCGTATTATGTTTAGAAAGAATGTGAATGAATAATACGTGTTTGGTATACTGTATTTTATATTCAAATGGAAAGGAAGTTGTAAGTTTTCTTTTGGAATCAATACATGAATGTAATGATTTTCTCAAATTGCATTGTTTTATTCAAGCTAATCATATCAATGTATTGAAATCTCTGTTTGAAAGGAAGAAATGCGTGTGAGAAAAATACAGTATTTTGTCTCTTTGAAATGTGAAAAAATTGAATTCAATATTGCATTTTGGTCTTGAATGGTTTGTTTTGAATCAACCAAATATGTTAGATTGGAATTGGAATGTATTCTAAATACTAGGAAGAAGAAAGTGGCAATAGACCCATTAAAATTTGATCCTTGTTATTGGAAACTTCAAACTAGTAATTATCTAAACCAAAAATGCACAGTTCAAACCTGTAAGCAAGAAATAACAATGAAACATTAAAATTGAACATGCTAGGGTATAAACGAGTTCAAATTGACTAAAACACTTAAGGAAATATTTCAAAACTTAGCAAAATTGGGCTCAAACCATTTATAGTCGTTTTCTGTCAAGAAACAGAAATGTTCAAATTGTAAATCAATCAGACAAATTGAACCTTGAATCCTTCCTTAAATCCATTTAGGAACAATCCTCCATGTCTATTTGACATGTAGAGAGAGGAAGAAGATCAAATTTAACAGATCTAACAAGTCAAAATTTACCAGTTCGCATTGTAAAAGCTTATGGGCCGTTTTCTTAAAATTGACCCCTTGAAATGTATCAAAATAAAAAATTAATTATCTTTGTGTAAAGAGAATGTCGAGATATTTCCAGAAAGTCCTTGTTTGCCAAAACTTGAGCTCTCTATCAAAAGTTATGGCCTTTTGAAGTTTTCTTCATTGTGCATTAAAATTTTGGGAAAACTTTCCTTGGCGGGGCTATGGCCCAAATGTTTTCCCTTAATGCTCTTGGGAAAATTTTTGGGAAAATTTTCTAAATTTTTTCCACTACCCTGCCATGCCACAATAAATTAGAGGCTGCAACATGGCACCATGAGGTGCCAGTGGTGGGATGGATCCCCTTTTTAACTTAGCACTTTCAGAAAATTTTTGGAAAATTTTCCAAATTTTCCCGCTAGCACGCAACCAATCAGGTGATGCCACCTAGTGTCATGAGGCATTGGAAAAGGAATGGGTTCCTTTTTACCTTTTGCATCTCAATTTTTTTTTCAAAATTTTCCAAGTTTTCCCCACTGTTCCACTAGCCCGCACCCAATCGGAGCTGCCACATGGCAACACAAGGTGTCGAGCGGAGGTGCGGGTCTTTGTACCCTCTTAGCCCTTTGGGGCGTTAAGTCAATTTTCTCCCCACCACCCCACCTTCCCCATGTTGGCTTAGGAGATGCCATGTGTCCTTTGTGGTCTCATGGGAGCACGGGCACAAAGCTGACTTTTCACCCCGCACGGGAGAATTTGAAAATGTCTCCTGCTGCCCTGCCTTTCCCCACTCTTCCCCGCGCTGCCTTAGGGAGTGCCACATGTCCCTTGTGGACATGAAAACCCATGGGAGCGTGGGCACAAATGTGATTTTTCTCCACATGGTAAAAATTTTCCAAAGGTCTCCCCATGGCCTACCAACCCGCCCTTTGGGCAAATTTTCACCCCTAGGCCCGCAGCCCGCTCTTGGGGAAAATTTTCACCCTAAGGCCCGCCAGCCCATAACTTGAAAAATATGAGGAGTTAGGAGGACTTCTTTATATCAATGGAAAGGTGAGGAAATTTTCTATCCAATGGGAGTGATTTAGGGAAATTTTGAATGTGTTAAGTGTGAGAAAAATCAAGTTGAAACTTTAAGCCTGTTAGAGAGTGGGTATGGTGAGGAATTTCCCCTCTGAACCTAATTGAAACTTCTAACCCTAAATTTTGGACCTTATAACCTCTATTAATTATTGATAAAAGAAAAGTATATTCTAGTAGATTAGAATTGTTCGGAACTGTTAGTGATCATTTTTGTCTTATAACATGGTTGTAGATTCTTTTAAAAAATAAATTATTCCATAATTTTCCTAACTAATCCTAGGTTGTTTTTGGGTCTCAAGTGGGCTGTTTTAACGAGTGTTACACTTGGTATCAAAGAAGTGGTTCAAAATATTGGACCATTGGACACACTAGAAAAATTGAGACATGAAACTTAAACCTAACAAACTTTTAAATCTAGAAAACAACTTAGTTTAGAAATTGCATATTTTAGTAAACATGGAAATTGAATAAAACTTAGAAAGATGAACTAACTCCGTCTTGGTCTACATGCGGGAGGCACGAGATGGGACGAGGAATTTTCACATAGCTAGACTTAAAACCACCAGATCATTTTGTAAAATCCATCCTACCCTATATTTTACAGACTCTTTAGGATGTTAATGCCACTCTACACAAAGGATTTGTGGGAGGACATGCAGCCGAAATGACAAAGTCCCTTCCATTGAGGGTCGGTGTATCTCCTTGACTGAAAAGGAGCATGGAGGAGAGAACACCCATGCAGATTTAGCTAGGGTGGATTCACCATAGAGGAGATAGGGTGGCCGAGTTTCAAGACATAGAGAGAGGTCTCGAGCCCTAGTCTTAGGGATGAGCATGCATAGAGATGTTATCCCAAATGTGCCCCCTGCTCATTTTGTGGCTAACTCCTTTACATCTTTCCTTCTCTTGTGCCTCAGTCAGAATATTTTTATTTTCATGCACTCAAAACCTTCTAGAAATGGCACCATTGGATAGAGCTCTCTCTCAGCTTTCCAGAAAGGTAAATTTTTCCTCCTAACTCCTCATATTTTTCAAGTTATGGCTCGGCGGAGTTTTTGTGGGAAATTTTCCCTTAGAGGGCCCGCAGCCAATCAGAATGTGCCACATGGCACCTGGAGTGGTGGAGCGCAGGGAAAATTTGAAAAAAATATCCAAAGACCAAATGGGTAAAAATTCAAACTTTTTGCCCGTCGATCCGATTTTGGCCTGTTTTTGCCCTAAATTTTCAAATCGCCATATCTTTCGATCCAGAGCTTGGATTTTCGTGTTCTTTATATCAATGGAAAGCTGGTGAAATTATCTACATGATTCCGGGTCAATTTTGCATTTTGGTTCAGTTTGGAGAGAAAATCAAGAAACATATCTGGCACGTGGTAATGGCCAGAAATGACGTTTCAACAACCAGTTTTAATGCAAAATGGGTCGCATTCTTCTTTAGCATGGCCAAAAATGTCAGGGCATGGGTCTGTAAGGATGCCCATGCTGTTTTAATGCATATTCATTTAATGGGGAATGACTCCCACATTTTTTACATGTTTTCTCTCTCCTGGGCTTGACCCATGCGTTGTAAAAGCTAGATTTGGCTCATTTTTTGTTGGTTGAACATTTTTTTTGGACAGCAAGCTTCTTCTTTCACCTTCAACAAGTGATTTTTGCAAGTATCAGACCTTATTCATGATTGTAACAGGTTTCTGCCTCTTTGATGTTGCAAATGCAAGGATTTTGACAGTGAAAATGACAGTGCAGACTCTGTGATCAATTTTCAGTCCTTTGTTTGTATTGTCTTGCTTCATTTCAGACCTCTAATTACATCTTATCAGCCTGTGTATGATGTTTCATGTTACATTTCATGAAATTGTGTCAATTTTCATAAACAAGAAGTGTTCACCACTCCTTTGGTGTATCACCTATTAGTTTAGTTTCAATTTTTGCACTTTCTATCTCTGCCTCCTTGGAATCTAGAGTAGGATTAGGATTCAAACCTCTACAATTGTGTAAATAACAGATATGATCAGAGGAATTTGAGGAACTAGACTCTAATCTGGAGATTCCTCTCTCATTTTACAAGTCCCACACTTGGAGAGAGGATTCAATGTTGTGCAATCACACTGCTGGATGTCTCAAATATCAAACTAGAAATCTGATCAATATCCGGGGTGCTTTGCTGATTTGCAACAACAGAGACCTAGAGGCCATCAAACCACAAATCGTAGATCACATCAAGTATATCCTGAATATTTTACCATCACATTATTCTGGTGACATAGGTGGATTTTAGATACAGGCCTAGTTGGTGAGCTTGAAAGGATGCTTCAAGCTCTGTCCTTGTTCTAGCAACATGAAATATCATGTTGTGATCCATCTACTCAGGGATGGAGTTGGTGTTTGGTGGCGACAGAGGAGTAAAACCTCCATGTTGATTCTTAGACAATTACTTGGGAGCTCTTTGAGGATCATTTCTAGAGTAGATATTTGTCATGAAGGTTCATACATCAGTGGATAGATGAGTTTTATGACCTCTGATAGGCATCTTTTATAGTGGTTGAGTATGAGAATAGATTTTTGGATCTACTCCAGTATGTTGATTACATGCGGGATGAGCAGTGCAGATCCAAAGGTTCATCCAAGGCCTAAATATAGATATTGGAGGTGTTGTGTGGATCCATTATCCACAGACATTAGCTGAGGCCATCAAGAAGGCCTATATAGAAGAGGAGACTCAAGGAAAGACCTAGTAGGCTAGAGATTGAGTCTCGAGCCGCATACAATGATAGATGTAAGAAAATAGATTGATTGGGTCGATACCTCTTTCTAGGGGTGGAATGGGTTCGAAACAATCATATTTTAGACCCCGAAAGCGTAGTAAAAGTAATAAAAATAGTCCAATCTACCTTATATACCTCAAAATATATGTGATGCACAAAGAGGACGGAGTATGGGACCTCCTCATAGGGGTCCCATCAGGACACAGGGTGCCCAAAGAGCTCACTTAGTAGGAGCTTGTTAATAGAGACCTTAGCAGACCATAGCTAGATCATTAGGATCCACACCACAGACCTATAGAGTACCAACTGGGCTGCTACACAGGTGAGAGGATCAGGTGGTTTTTTTGGTTGTGGTGTTACTGGACATTTTTGGAGAGATTTCCCACAGAACCCTAATAAAAAGGGTAGGACACAGATTTCAGATCCTACTTTTGGTGATATGGGGCACAATCATAGCATGTATGTAATAGTTGAGAACCATCAGGTAGAGCATTAGAGTATAGTTATTGAGACTACAGGTAGCATTGGTGGTATTCCCACCTCCATCTTGTTTGATTTTGGTTCCTCAGATTCTTTCATTGCACTATCTTTAGTAGAGAAATGTAGGCTATTGGCGATTAGGCGGGGTCATAGTTGGGATGTTGAGATGGATTATTTAGCCAAGATCTCTATAGAATCCTTAGTTAAGGAGTGTGTGGTGGATTTGGGACGTTTCACCACTACCTCAAATCTCCGTATCCTTCCTTTGGGCTCATATGGAGTCATCTTGGGTATGGATTGGTTGTTTGCACACACGGCAAGGGTGGATTATTGCCACAAGATTATATCTTGTGCTGATGATTTGGGAGTTGAGTAAGTGATTTCAGGGGTTAGGATACCCATTTCTATTTACACCATCTCTACTATGTAGCTTAAGCGGTGTGTACGATGGGGTTGCTAGATGTATGCTATTAAATTCAATGACAGGTCATAGGATGGGCCTAGTGGTCCATCGCTAGATGATCACCCCCATGTGAGATTGATTTTCATATAGATTTATTTCTGGGAGCAGAGCCTATCTCATGAGCACCTTATTGGATGACCACCCCAAAGCCTTGTGATCTCAAGTTGCAAGTTGAGGGACTTTTGGAGAAAATCCTTATTTGTCCTAGTGTATCCCCTTCAGTGCATCGGTGATCTTTTTCAAGAAGAAGGATGGATCCTTGTGGTTGTGTATTTATTACCGAAAAATGAACAAAGTAATGATCAAGAATCATTATCCCCTTCCACACATTGATGATTTATTTGATTAGATATAGGGAGCCATGATTTTCTCTAAGATTGATCTTAAATTAGGTTACCATCAGCTGAGGATTTTAAAGGTAGACATTCATAAGACCACCTTCCGTACAAGATATGCCCACACTAAGTTCACAGTGGTGCCTTTTGGTTTGACTAATGCCCCCACAATATTTATGAGTTTGATGAATGGGGTATTAAGGACCTTATTAGATCACTTCATGCTCATCTTCCTTGATGAAATTTTGATTTACTCACGTATGCATGAGGAGCATGAGGGGAACCTTCACCAGGTTCTTCAGTGTGTTTAGGAGTAACAACTTTACTACAACTTGGAGAATTATGCATTCTTTCAGACAAAGGTGTAGTATTTGGCTCATATCATTTTTGGGTAAGTTAATGTCGTTGATCCTTCCAAGATTAGAGCTATTATGGATTGGGTAGCACCCACTACTATGACTGAGGTACGCATCTTCATGGGATTAGCAGGATACTACTAGAGATTTATTCAGGACTTCTCTCGGATTACACACCCCATCACTTTCCTTCAAAGGAAAGGGAAGAAGTTTCTTTGGTCCTATAGATAAGAGCAAGCCTTCAGTACACTAAAGGAATGCCTCACCACAACACCTATTCTTGTAGTGTTGGATCCACAGGGTGAGTTTTCATTTTCACCGATCCTTCTTTAGTAGGGCTTGGAGGTGTGTTAATGTAGGAGGGAAGAGTAGTAGCTTTTGAGACTCACAAACTTAAGGATTATGAGATAAAATATCCAACTCATGATCTTGAGCTTGCATTAGTTGTTCTTGCCTTGGTTTGATGGAGGAATTTTCTACTTGGTCATAGATTCACACTTAGGACAAATCACTTGAGTCTTCACCACATCTTCACACAACCCAATCTCAACGCTCATTAGTGGCGTTGGATGGAGTTGCTATGTGAGTATGATATGGAGATAGAGAATGTGAAAGGGAAGGAGAATGTGGTGATAGAAACTCTCGAAAGATGGAGACATGTGGCTATTGCCACCTCAGTGAGCATAGATTTGTGGAGTAGGATTCTTCAAAGTAGCTTCCTGTTGACGGGTTCTACATTGTAGCTCAATGAGAGATCAAGTCTCGAGACCCCGAGGGAAGTTTGATGGTTTTCCTTAGAGACATATGGCCTTCTCGGAAAATAGGTTGGATTTATGTTCCCAAAGAGGGAGGCTCGAGGTAGGAAATATTTGTAGAGGAACATGGTGCACCCTATTCAACTCATCCTAGGGTGAAGAAGATGCATGCCATCTTGAGATTGTTATATCATTGGAGAGGACTTTGTAGAGACGTGGCCCAATTCATGTCACGATGTTTAGAGTGCAAGAGAGTTATGGCCAAGCATCGAATCCAACTAGCCTTCTTTTCCCTCGTGCTATATCGTCAGTGGAAATGGGACACCATTTCCATGGAATTCATTGTTGGGATACCGATATTGAGATATCACCACGACGCTATCATGGTCACAATTGATAAATTGACAAAAGTGGCTCAATTTTCTCTGGTGAAGACCACTTATACATCTAGTGTAGTGGCATGAGAATATTTGGATGATATTGTTAGGTTACACGGGATTCCATGGAATATCATCGATTACCACAATCCTTTGTACACTTCCCATTTTGGACTACCATGCAAAGCATGCCCTCGGACAAAGATCAATTTCCACACATCATATCACCTAGAGATAGATGGACAAACCGAGTGGGTCAATAAGATTTTAGATGACATGCTTAGGATGTATGTGATGGATCAATAGTATAAATGGGAGGTGTACCTATACTTAGTGCATTTTTCCTATGATAATAGTTTTAAGAGTTCTATAGGCATGGATCCTTTTCGGGCTTTGTATGGTAGAGAGTGTAGGGACAGATCTTAGGTGGGACAGAGGCTAGAGGACGGGGTTTCTCTTGGACCATCTTTGTTGCGGGACATGGATCAGTAGATGGTATTGATTAGACAAAGACTACAGGGAGGCATAAGAAAAACATAAGAAGTATGTAGACCAGCATAAGACCGACTATATTTTTATGTGGGCATGAAGGTGTTCCTTTTTGTCGTGCCACATAAGAGCCCTATTTGTTATGGAAAAGGTTCTAAGCTATCTCCTAGATTCATGGGTCCTTTTGAGATCTTAGATCGCGGTGGCCCTTTGCCTACCATCTATCATTATCACCCATCTTGTCTCACATACATGATGGGTTTCATGTTTAATTTCTTAGGAGATATGTTGCAGATCCTTCTCATGTGTTAGATTGTACATCATTTCGAGATGGAGGATCGGTGGCGGTGATGGTGGAGCCCATTCGCATCCTAGATCATAGGACCCTAGGCCTTTGAGGTAGAGAGCGTTGATCGGGTTCATGTACGGTGGGATAGATATGAAATCTTTTTATACTAATCATGAAACTTTTGGCTATATTATGGAAATTATTATAGTTTTGTTTTAGTATGACGTTAGATATTTGATCAAGGATTATTTTTGAATTTGATTCTTATATGATGTATGATGATTATTAGAGACACTTTATATGTTGATGATGTTATATTGGTTTACATGGTTATATGATGGATGTTGTTCAAACTTGTGATATTTGGATATTGTGAGTAGACCTACAAATGGAAAATTATTGGATAATGATATATTTTTTGATAAAACTATAAATGATATTGTTATATTTCTTTGATGTTGTTTTCATTCATATATCTAGATGATTTTGGAATTTTAATTATATTTATATTATTTGGATGTTCTGATATGGACATAAGGCAAAATGAGGTATTTTTGTTTTGCAAGTTAAATTATCTCAACAAACATCAAGGGATTGGAGACCAACCACATTTGAATTCTAGATGAATTCAACAAGGTCACCATGGAAACTAGTATTTGTTTTTGTTTGTTTTTGTGTTAGGGACTCCCATGGGGGATCACCTTTAAATGTGACCAAGGGATTTTATGTATTTGTTTTATTTTGTCCTTTTGTTTAATTTTTGCATTTTTTATTTTGTGATGCACTTACCCCTTTCACTATTTATTTAATGGGTGTAAATATTGTGAGTAATCATATCGTTTAGTTAATTACTTAAAAAAATGTCATAAGAATGTAATTAATAGAGTTTCAAGCGATGTTTTAAAGTGTTGTAAGAATGTGTAAGTGACTTTTTAAGTGATGTGTAAGTTAAATTTTGAGTGTGAAACACTCCACCTTCTTGAAAATTCGAATTTGTCCTTGCAGGCTGATTTTGGAGGCTTGTGGGAGAAGTTAAACTTGTCCCATACCTCTTAAATTTACATACCAACCTTTCCTAAGGTTGGAGGGTTAAATTTAGACCTTTTCTATGTATTATTACAAGTCAAGTTGAATGTTGTAATTACAATTATCTTACATAATTTAAGTTCAGTCCTTGTGCGGTATGGACTTGTTTGAGTGTGTAAGTAAATCTATCATATTATTCACCCACCTATTTATTATGCATTGGAGAATGAAGTTGAATTTTGTGTTGGAGTTGAGGATGTGTGAAGTGGCATCCTACATGGATCCACCTCACCCTCTTCTCTTCCCTCTTCTATAAAATTCAAATTCCTTGTCTTGTTTTGGGTTGCTTCACTTTTATCACTTCATTTTTGGGAGACTTCCTTTTGGTTTTGGAGAGCTCTTGCTTTTGGAGAAGTTGGGAAGTTTGTTGGATACTTGTGTTGGGTTGATTTTTGGATTGCTTGCATTGGAAGGAGCTTGTTGTTTTGAACTTGGAACAAAATCCATCATGGAGAGGTAAGATCTTGGCTCTTGGAAATTCTCTTATTTTCCCTTTTATGAATATGTAAATGATGTTATATTTGTTATTATTGTGGGTTGTTGGGTAGATGGCTTAGGGATGGTGTAGGAGAAGACTATGGGGTACTCTTGAGGGAGGCATAAGTGTTTTGGGGAGGTATAAGTGTGGAGGGAGTTGGGTTTTGGGTTCCACCTTGTAAAAAAAAGAAATATCTTGCATTTCTTTACTCGTTATGGGGTGCCATAAGAGGTTGGGGAGGCATAAAGAAATGTGAGGAATAAGGGGTACTTGGGGTGGCATAAGGAATGTTAGGGTTTTGATATACTATTTTTTTGGTGGTTTGTAACTCAGGTGGTGATACCCATTTCCCTGTTTAGGAGGCATAAGAAGCATCCCCCATAGTTCTTACTCCTTTTTCTTGCATGGTGAAGCCTGAGTTTTGTGTGATGTCTTTCATGTGGTTAGAAAACTACCATTTGTTTTGGATTGTATTTTTAATTTAAAATGTGCATATTGAAAGATTTCTTTGGGATGTGGAAGCTTTGTTGTTTCCATGAGTTGAAATACATTGTGGTTGGGGCTTGGGGGTCAATGGAGAAGGATGGCTTATCCTCTTCATTGGATGTCTTGGTTGGGTGGAGAGTGTTTCCTTTCCCCTACTCCTATTGTGATCAAATTGGATGAATGAGAAGAATGCATGTTATTGTTCTGGAGCTGAGAAAAGATAGTTTGACAGTCCCTTGTGAAATGAAATCTCATTGTAACCTTCCCACTTGAAGTGGATGATCTTTTAAATGTTTGTAATGGAAAGATGTTTTATAGATTTGCAAGTGAAATTTGAAATGTAAAAGAGTTATACTTTGTATTTTGTTTAGAAAGAATGTGAAAGAATAATACGTGTTTGGTATACTATATTTTGTAATCAAATGGAAAGGAAGTTGTAAGTTGTCTTTTGGAATCAATAAATTGATGTAATGATTTTATCAAATTGCATTATTGTATTCAATATGATCATATGAATGTATTTAAATCTTTGTTTGAAAGGAAGAAATGCATGTGAGAAAAATACAGTATTTTGTCTCTTTGAAATGTGAAAAATTTGAATTCAGTATTGCATTTTGGTCTTGAATGGTTTGTTTTGAATCAACCAAATACATTATATTGGAATTGGAACATATTCTAAATACTAAGATGAAGAAAGTGGTGATAGACCCATTAAAATTTGATCCCTGTTATTGAAAACTTCAAATTAGAAATTATCTAAACCAAAAATGCATAGTTCGAACCTGCAAGCAAGAAATAACAATGAAACATTAAAATTGAACATGCTAGGGTATAAACAAATTCAAATTGACTAAAAATTTAAGGAAATATTTCAAAACTTAGTAAAATCAGGCTCAAACCGTTTATAGTCCTTTTCTATCAAGAAACGGAAATGTTCAAATTGCAAATCAATCAGACAAATTGAATCTTGAATCCTTCCTTAAATCCATTTAGGAAAAATCCTCCATGTCTATTTGACATGTAGAGAGAGGAAGAAAATCAAATTGAATAGATCTAACAATTCAAAATTTACCAGTTTGCACTGTAAAAGCCTACAGGCCATTTTCTTAAAATTGACCCGTTATAATTTATCAAAATAAATTTTCTCCTCACCAGCCTACCTTCCCCACATTGGCTTAGGATACACCCCATGTTCTTAGTAGTCTCGTGGGAGCGTGGGTGCAAAGCTGACTTTTCACCCCGCACAGGAGAATTTTAAAATCTCTCCTACCGCCCCACCTTTCCCTGCTCTTCCCCGCGCTACCTTAGGGAGCGCCACGTGTTCCTTATGGACTTATGGACCCATGGGAGTGTGGGCACAAATGTTATTTTTTCCCCACATGGTAATAATTTTCCAAAGGTCTCCCCGTGGCCTACCAACCCGCCTTTTTGGAAAATTTTCACCCCTAGGCCCGTAGGTTCGCTCTTGGTGGAAAATTTTCACTCCAAGGCCCATCGGCGCATAACTTGAAAAATATGAGTTAGGAGGACTTCTTTATATCAATAGAACGATGAGGAAATTTCCTATCCAATGGGAGTGATTTATGGAATGTTTGACTGTGTTAAGTGTGATAAAAATAAAGTTTAAAGTTTAATCTTGTTAGAGAGTGGGTATGATGAGGAATTATCCCTCTGAACCTAATTGAAAATTCTAACCCTAAATTTTGGACCTTATTACCTATATTAATTATTATTAAAAGAAAATTATATTTTAGTAGATTAGAATTGTTTAGGAACTTGTTAGTGACATTTGTTGTCTTATAACATGGTTGTAAATTCTTTTAAAAAAGAATTATTCCATAATTTTCCTAACTAATCCTAGGTTGTTCTTGGGTCTCAAGTGGGTTGTTTTAATGGGAATTATAGAATCCATATGGATTACATGAAAATTCTCATGTGAGTTACCCCAATTAGCATGCCACCAAAAAAACCTACTCTCATCATCCCAATAAGGATTATGTCGAGAAAGATCTAAGATCATGGTAAATGGTTTAGGTAACCGACACTTGAACTCTTCCTTACTCATTGGTTGATGAGATTTATGTTAACTCTTATACTTAGTAGGTTATTAGTCAATGTTGAAAATAGTTCAGTTTAAATAATCAACAAGAGGAAGAGTGTCGAGACTCCCTTGTTCATTGTATTATTTTTATTTGATCATTGAAGGATATGGACTAGCTTGTTAGTTTATGTCTTGAAATGATCATTATTGAATTACCTCATGAGTTAGTCTTTCCTTTTTTCTTATTTAAAGGACTCTTCCAAGGAATTATGAGAAAAGGAGCTTACCTTTTTATTGAATATGGGGCTCAAGGATCGAAAAGAAGTTGAAATATGATATCATTGGGCATGTTATGCCTTCATGGATAGGGTTTTCGAATACTTGATAAAGTTTTGTGTTGATTCATTTCCATCTTCTTGACAGTTGATGAAAGTATTGATGTCATTTTTGGGTAAATCATATGAAAGCATTGATGTTATTTTTGGGTAAATCATGATATTGGAACTCATTTACTAGGGCTATTAGTAGGGACTCTATTTGAACTATACAATTAGGATGAAAATAATGGTACCAATCTAAAACATCTATTGTAAGGGTATTAGTTAAGGTTTTAGTGGTATCATATGATTTATTTCTTATCCATTCTTGGTAAATATTACCAAAGGAATTCATGTGAAGAGTGGGATTAGTAGACCCATCATAAGAGATAGATGGAAAAATGCCACCAATTTCCATGCTAGTAATATAAGGTCTTAATGGCTCTTGTTGGACTTCTCACAAAACTTTTTTTTTAATGTGGGGTTGAGTGTTGGGCACCCCATTAGGACCTTTTGAAAAAGGAGGGGGCGTGGTGCCCTAAGAGCCTGTTGGAGGGTGGTTGAATAACTGAGCCATATTGCATTGCATCTAGAGAATTTGAGTGGTAGTGGAAGATTATTGCTGATTCATTTTATCAATAAGATGAAGGATAAGATTAGTAGGATCATAATTTGAGGAATTTTTTAGATGAGCCAATTTTAGGGACTTTTCCCTTTTCTATCCTATGGTCAAGTTTGTAAGATACAAAATAAAGAAGACACTTACTAAGAATCTCCTATGATTCTCCCTTGTATTGAGGAAATTAAAATAGAAATTTATGGATCTCAGGAGGATGGTCAAAATAATCATTGTTATGGATTTCTTCATCCTTATCCTTAGGTGGGACATTGCATCGGGTATAAGGATTCTTCCTAGGTGCTCTATAATGAAATAGTCCATATAAAAAGGAAACTTACATTTTTAATATAATATAAGACATTTGGGGAGGGGGAAACCCCCTCCCCACCAAACATATTTTTGGTGTGGATGGTGCCCACACCACCATGGTGGTGTGGACACCACCCACACCCCATTCTCCCCTTTTTACTACGACTACAATCAAGTTTATAAAATAGTGCACATCTCATTCAAGTGCCTTTTTACACAATGCAAAATATTTTTTTATATAATATATACACACACACACACACACACTTTTTAAATATTTACATATCCTATATATAAATTACACATAGTTTTAAATATTAAAACTTGAAACATAAATACACAAATTCTATTTAACCTAGTATTTTTTTCAAAACAAAATGCTTAGGCTAAACACATACCCATGACTAGGAAATAATAAAAAATATATAATGTGGAAACTAAAAACTCTAAGGGTAAATTAAAATATAAGAGAAAGTAAATATGGGAAGACATTTTCCCTCAATGATAGATCTTGAACACAAAAAAGAGAGACCTCCATAGCTCTTCATAAGCCTTCATAGCCTCCTTCTCCTACCTACAAAAACCCACATGTGGAAATGAAGAGATTAGGGAAAACAAAAGAGTAAAAAGGAAAACATAAGGATATTTAGGGATTCTATTCAAACCTAGAATCTAAGGGCTCTTATTGATCTAATCGAAGGGTGGAGATTAGATCCTATTTTTTTAATTTATAGGCTTTTAATGGGAATATATGTTTTTAAAAGTGTATGGTTATTTAATTAAAGGGGTACCCTAGGGTGTTTTAGACATGGGTAATAGTGGATTAGGTTATGTTAGGCATACCTCCTTTTATGGGTAAATAAATTAAAGTTGCACATGGGGATATTTTTAATAAATTATTTAAGGGAAATAAATAGATGACATTTTAATTATGGGTCAAATAAACTAATGTGGAGCATGGGGGTAGATAAATAATTTATTTAAAGGGGTTAAAATGATTAAAGTTAAAAGTGTAGCTAAATAGATTAATGTGTGGCATGGGTATTATTTACCTAGGGAGATATGATTTAATTTAACTTAGGAAATGATTTTAATAAATATGATATGAATGTGAGTGAATCAAAATTATTAATATCAAATTAAAATTGTTTAAATAAAATTCGATATGGATATAAGGAAGGGATTTTAAACCCATAATGAACTGTGGAAAATAAATTAATATTAATTATCAAAGTATTGTATTAAACGACTAAGAAATTATTAGACACAATACTGAGTATGTTTAAAAAAATCTACAAATCTTCCTAAGTGATTAATGGAGTTTTGGCATGGTTTTTTTGTCATTTTTGGGTGTTACACTTACTTTCAAGATGGTATGTTTCTAAAAATTATTACACAACAGATTCGAGAGGACCCCATGTCTAGATAATCTATGATGGAGTGTTAATATGGCTGAGAAAAGGTCCCGAGATAAAGGATACGAGACAAAATCGGCCTAGTAGAAAATCACACATAGGGTTCAAAATTGTGCGGAGGTGAATCTAGTCAAACAAAAGGAACAGTCATGTAACAAGTTTACATAGGGGCTAAAGGAATCTAAAAATAGATGAGACAGAATAAGTAGGATCACCCAAGGGTGATGGTATTTGTGCAAGGAGGTTTTTAGGATTTCTATATTCTTAGAAGAAGTCAAATTAAGATATGGGTGTTTTTAACAAGTTGTGATTGATTAAAAATTTAGTAGGATTCATGTCAAGTTCACCAAAGAAGGTATGTGGGAAATAATATGTCTTAAAAAATACACTCTTACTCATCCATTCAACTAGGGTATTCAAGGAAATGAGTAGGAGACACATAAGTTCCTGCATATAAGGGAATTGAATTAAAAGGGATACAATGAGTGCTAAGGTCACATATATATAGGGAACTAACCCTTACACTATGTCAACCTAGGGTTTCTAAGGACCACGATTGAGATAGAGTAAGGAACCCTACTAATATATTAGTGATTGGGTGTGGATATGTATGAATCAACAAGTAAAATAAAGAATCATGCAATAACTAATATGAAGGTGACTAAATAACTGATATGTAATAAGAGTGCTAAGATAATTAGCATAAACCATGTATAACACTAAACTAACATAGAACAATGAATAAGATTTGAACTAATCCATGAAAAGTGATAAAAGAGGGTTAGAGAGATTACCTTGTAAATTTAGGGTGGAATCTGATGCATGTATCTCCCCAAGAAGTAACATGTAGAGAGAGAGAGAGACTCATTATTAAGTGGAGTAAGGAAGACTATTCATATCCTAAACTCACTAAATGTTGATCCACTAGTGTAAGAAATCATTAAAATAAAAGAGGTTTCCAATCTAATCCAAGAATAATTCAAGATGAACTAAATCCAGTGAGCGGATGAGAAGATGGCGCAAGAGAGAAAATTAAGTGGCAATTTGGGTGTCTTAGCTTCATTGTTCCTTATTAGTGTCAAGTGAAGTGAATCCATATATAGGACACCATCACCCATGGATGATGACATCGACCATGAGAAAATGTGGCATTGACACAATCACACATGGGTGATTGTGATAGCCTAGGATGCAAAACTGAATTGATGGTCACCAAAAGTAAAAAATAATGTGTCATGAATCATAGAAGAGGATGAACAAGGTGAAAATGTTAGAAGGAAAGTAATAAGTCATGAATATGATATGCATGAGATCTAGGAGGATAAGGATGCCTAATGAAAACTTAGGCCAAGACCAAATAATGACACTCTCTCCATGTACTATCTCTTACCCATAATGGTTACATAAATAACCACCCCCATTCCCAACAAACAAACCCCTTAAAGAACCTTCTCATGAAATAGATACATTAGTAACTCTTATCTTCACAAGGATGATTGTTAGTAATAGGTATGAAATATGACAAGGTAAAAAGGTAAAAATTGGGTGTATTTAAGACAAAACACAATGGAAATTACTTTGTTGTGTAATATGTAGGGTCTACATTTCTTCATAGCTTTGATCAATACAAAGGATTATTTATCAATGGAAAAATATCAAAGTTAATCATTGTGCAAATACGAAACTCATGAATGTAACATGTCTCTCACTATCCACTTTTTCTTTAATCTAAGTTAGGAAAGTTGCGAAATAATGATTAGAGGGAAATTCATATATGAATAAGTGGTACTTACAATCCATGATATATAGAACAAGATCCGTGTAATTACTTTTTTGAACTTTGTAAACATTGTGTGTTCTTTTTCATTCAAAATTGACATCTTGATTTATCATTGCACTCAATGGCTTGACTATCTTAGAAAATATTGAGATGAAATTTATGACAAAATTAATTATTTTGAAGAAATATTTTATTTAATTCTAGTTATTGGTGTAGGGGATCTTCAATATAGCCACAATACTCTTAGGATCAATTGATATCTCTTATTAGAAATAATTTATCCCAAAAATTTACCTTTGGTAATGAAAAATATGAACTTATTTTGATTTAGGGAGAGGCCATGATCATATAAACATTAAATAAATGTGCTATGATATTCAACATGGTTTGCATATTCTTTAGATAAGATTGTGAGGTCATCCATATATATTATAGACAATGATACACTTTCCAATAATGTACTTGAATGCAATGTACATATGATGTTTAAAGGTTGTGCCAACATTGATAAGACCAAATTTCATCCTTCTATATGTGAATGTCCACACTTACTGGTGAAGGTCATTTTGATCCTATATTCTCTCGCATAATATGAGCTGATTATATCCTCGAGTACCCATCAAGGAAGGAAATAATTTGCATTCCATCCAAAATTTTAAAAAACTCATCGAAGGATCATACTTTGGTAGTTATATTTCATAAGTTCATTGTTTAAATTGTTGAAATCCATAAAAGGTGAATTTCTTTACTCTTTTTGCAAACGGGAAAAATGTTGGTGACCTAATTTGAGTGACAGTTGGAAAGATGATATATGTGTTTAGACATTTTCACACTTCCTTCAATATGAGATGATCAAGAAAAGGATTAACCAACCTCTACCTTTGGCATACGGCTTCAAACCAAGATTCAATGGACTTGTATGTATAAATATGAAGGGATTAAATATTTTCAATTCATTGTAGCTCTATGTAATAATATATTGACGGCACTTGAGGGTGAACACCAATTTTTATTTTTCTTGTGGGGTACAAGATTTTCCAATCATCACGTTTTTGGATTAATGTAATCTCCCAAGTTTTAAGACTAGTATTATTCTCTCCCGGGAGGGGAGGCACTCTCTTAATTATTTGTGTGATGATCCATATTTTAGAAATTAGGACACTAAGAGGGGGGTGAATCGGCATCTTCACAAATTTACCTTCTTAAATTTGATATGATAAATCCATAAACACACACACACACACAAGAAATTTGTAATAGATTACACAATGAAACAATTTTTAATGTGGGAAACCCAATATGGGATGAAAATCCATTGAAAATATGAACTATGCTTAGGACCAATTTTTCCTGCTTCTGTTACATTCATTTCAAGGTTAAGCTTCAACTCAACCTCGAGCCGCTAATCCTTAATTTAACAAAGTTGCTACTTAGTCTAGAGGCTTTAACCCCAAGTAATTCAATCAGCTTCTACTAATCTTTAGTGAGCTTCAACCTGTTGGTGTCGAATCACAGCACCCCTGGGACTCTGCAACTCGATCGTTTGAGACTCCCAGTGCGATTGCACAACATGGAGCTTTTCCCAAGTGTGGGACCTCGCGAAATCGGAAAAGCTCTCCGGATGAAGGCCGACTCCTATTCCTCTGTTCAGATGCACCAATAAAACGCAGAGGTTTACCCCAAAAACCTAACCTAACTACCAAGGAGATAGGGAGAGAGAAATGCATAAAAATAAACCTAAGCTAAGGAGGTGATGCACCGAGGAATGAAGGACATACGTTTTGCCAATTAAACACAAACCACGTAAAATGCAATGCAAAATCATGCACAGATAAACATATTCACAGTGAAAGATCAGGAGGATGCAAAATGAAACACATAGAGGGTTGAGAAACATCCACAGTCATGCATTTATTTTCTCTCGAAGGTTGATACAATACACTGCAAAATGCCCGAGAGGCAAAGGCGCATTACGCTTTCATATGGGAGGTTTGAACTCCACGATTCACTGCCAAAGAGAAGAAGGGAGGGGCAAAACAAGAATGTCCAACCTTTAGAAAGAAGCCCCTCCTTACAATTTATAGGAAGAATGAGAGAGAGAAGAGAGAGAAAGTCCAAATCTACCCCAACCACCTCAGGTTGTATCTAATTCATCTCATTATGGTGGTAGGTGAGGACCATATCAAACCCCAAAAGTGGAAAACTGTATTTTGCATTTTTAAGAACTTGTTCCCACCCAATTAAAGATATCCAGTCGTAGTTAGGTAGAGGATGCCGTAGGCTTTCCGAAAAGTCCAACCTTGTGTGAATCGGAGCTCCCAGTCAAAAGTTATGGCCATCTGAATATCTAGGTCGTGGTGCTCGCTTCTGTCGGCGCTCGAATGTTGCGCCTCCTGAAGGTGCGCCTTGGCGCATCCATATGCATGTTGACAATCCTTTTTGTGCACCAAAGGCACAAATATGTTTGTGTCGACAACCCTTTTTGTGCGCCAAAGGCGCATTCATTTGCATGTCAACACTCTTTTCTGTGCGCCAAAGGCGCAAATATGTTTCAGTGTTGTCGACACATGTTTACGTGCGCCACTTTACTGCGCTAAGGGCGCAAATTTTTCCATGTCAACATTCCTTTCCATGCGCCAAGGGTGTGTGTATTTCTATGTTGACATCTTCTTCTGTGCGCCAAGGGTGCATTTACATTTATGTCGACATCCTCTTATGTGCGCCAAGGCGCAACTTTTTCCCTGTTGACACTCATTCTTTGTGCGCCTCTTTTGTGCGCCATGGGCTGAGGTTTGAATTTCTTTGCTTTCCATATCCTTCTATTATCTCGTATCTACCCTGGGAAGATATATATACAACACAACCCATAGGGAAGCTTCAACTCCCAACCGCTAAACTTCCACTTAGACTTGTTCGCGCTAATTTGGCCACTCTTGAGTTATTATCTTCAATAGCTGATGATGACCTTATATTTTCCTTTTATCTCTGTTGCACCCTTAAGGATGAGTTCACAATATTTTATTTCTCTATATTCCATTCCTTTTCTTTCAATCCACCTTCTTTGTTATTCATCCAATCATCTCACCCTTCATTCAATATTACTACTCACTTTTCAATTATCATTCACTCCACATCATGCATTCACTATTTTTGCTTAGTACACGTCATACTCGCCCCTGCTATCTCTTCAAAAAAATGCACACAAAAACCCAGTCTTCATACTTGTTAAACTTTATTTTCACCTCATTACAATAGTCCATGGTGTCATAAACTCAATCTCTTTCTCACACTTCAAAATCAAGTCACATTTCTCCTCTATATACTTGCACTAAATTTTTTTATATCTATTATAACATAAGGACAAGATATTATTTTTCATTGTTATCTCTAACCTTTAAACTTCACCCTCTTCCACATACTCATACTACAAAATAGTCTTCTTACTCATCAAGTTTGTCTCTTCATACATACACACTCATTAACTCCCTGTTCACCCACACTATCATCATTTTTTTATACTATGAACAAGTTTTGATTGTTTTCTAACTCCATACTACCTATCAATATTTTCTCCCTTTCATACCTCAAGCTAACCCTTCCAATATTATCACTCTTCAAATCATTTGTACAAAAACATGGGATGACTATTCATGTTTGATTAACTTGTCAGAAGATAAAATATATCTTTCATCTTATTTCACTTCTTGGAGTTCAACAACTTGTCTTTATTCATAAACCTTTCATTTTCCCTTAAAGAGTTTGAGCTTCATTTGGTAGCACTTACTTTCCATATGTCACCTTGTTTGAAAAAGACAAGAAAGTGTCCTTTCCTATTCCTTAACGAGATAAGAAGAATGTAACAATTCATTTTCACAAGAACATGTGCCTTTTAGTCTTCTACAAACTATATATACTTGGTCTCAAAGATATTTAGATTCTTCTACCTCAACTCATTGACAAAACTTAATAACAACACTCTTTCCACTTTGGTTGAATA
The DNA here is from genome assembly GCA_018340775.1 of Taxus wallichiana var. yunnanensis. Lineage (NCBI taxonomy): Eukaryota > Viridiplantae > Streptophyta > Pinopsida > Cupressales > Taxaceae > Taxus > Taxus wallichiana. Next base: position 5,025,649 of record JADAXU010000059.1, on the reverse strand, counting down.
GACTCATCTCTAGTATGAAGCACCTTTGTCTTTGAGTTCCTTGTTCACTTAGATGAACCAATCTTATTCAAATAATATTATGAATTTCATTACTTTAATTACCTTAAATTCATCATGAATCAACTAAGAGGAAAGACTTTAAACAAGATCAACACTATAGACAAACAAGAACAATTGTTTTCTCGAGTCTAGTGTCATTGTTTCAATATTTGAGGTATTCGAGAATCAAACCAATAGCTTATAGAGGTAATTAATGATTGGAAAATATTTTTTAAACTCCATATATGCTTCTTACATTTTTTCCTTCAAATATTTACAAAACATTCCGTCAAAGACCACTAAGAATGTAAAAAAATAACTATCTCTATAATCCGAGCACAACTGCTTTCAAACAACTATGAAGAAAGTCTCATTATCTATACCATATTTTGATCTAAAATATTTTTAAATAGCTTTAAATTGATCATGCAGAGATATTGTCTAAATTTCATTGATTTTTGATGGATTAGTAGTTCACAAAGTCCAAAATACCTCCATGGAAACCACAGGTCAAGGTAAATACACGAGTCCTTTACCCGATAAGGAAAATCAAGCTATGTATTCAACAAGTTTTCATTGAAATGAATTATAAAGGATTTTGAGTGTTCTTTCACTATATTTCCTCCTTTAAAAGTAGTTAGAGACATTTAATTGATGGCATTTTCTGAATGGAGCAATTTTTGCATGCAAAATTTGTAAACCGACTATCAATGTCACTAAGCAAGAAACATTGATGAAGAACATTGTCACTTCTCCAAAAAAGTGGATAAATGTAAGATATATGGTGTATACGTTGACTCCTACCAATACTTGAGTGGTACTTGTCTCAAATAAATTGGTTAAGGTCTTTGTTTTACATGGCCTTCAAATAAGACAGTGAAGATCTCCATTTTATAACCCCGAGTCTAGGTACATTAGAATTTAAATCTTATCATATCAAACAAGTGATATCACACTCAATACATATTAGTTATCTTCTATTCTATCCTCTATCCATGTTGTCAAACATGTTCAAAGCATTTAATTTTAAAACAAGACTCTTGGGACAATGTTTTAAGGTGCATCGAGTCAAATTCTCTTTAGGACATTACTCGAGCCATCAAAGATAATATGATAAACTATACCGAAAAGTATTGTAGATGATCAAAAACCTTATCAATAACCTATGGATGAGGTCTGATATTTTAGTGAGAAATATCTCCTTTTAAAGTAGTTAGAACATTTACATGCCAAGAGCATTCACACCAAGAACAGGTTGACAAAGACAACAATGTGTACCTTTAATAAATAAATCCTTCAAATACGTTATGATCCAAGAAAACACTATAAATTAACTATATAGCACTTTAGAAATGACCAAATTAGACCTGGATTTCAAATTCATCTTCTTGCTCTTATTAATTGAGCACCATCCAGAGGAAGAAGAACTGCTTCACAAAAGTGCTCATATCGTTTCAATGAAAAGTCCAAATGACTTGAAATGTTTTGTACTTGTTCATGCTTAGAGTCCTCTTCAAAACTTCGTTCTATGATTTATAATAATCATACACTATAATTTTGTATGACTGCTTAAGAATCCAGGAAGCTCAAAATGAGCTTTTCAATAGACCTATTTTGCAAAAACTCACATAACTTTCTCAAATGACCTCACAATGACCTAAAATTTTGCATGAAGTACCAAGAAACCTTCATCCATCATCTCCCATGATTTTTTTGAAAGGAATAGGTCTGAAATTTTCTATCCCATCTCATTTGCATACAAGAACACTTCATGTTCTCAACACCATTTCTAACCAACATAGAAAATTGACTCCTGGGGCTGAGATGAGCCTAAAATTTTCTCACACATGTTGTAGATACTCTCTTAAGGCATCTCCCATGCTTATTATGACATGTACCATCATGTCACACTTCATTAAGCACCTGAAACCACCTTAAAATTGAAATACCACTCAATTGTCAAGGCCCTACCTTCTTGAAACCACATGAACTCATCTTGAACCTATGAGAAACACCTGAGAAGACTACTCTTGAATTATCACTTTTCCATCAATGCCTTTGACATCAATGACAACAACCACTAATGCAACAAGGTGCAACAATCTCCCCTTTGTCATTGATGGAAACACACTGAAACTTGATGGAAAGCCATTATGCTAACATTATTATACCATTAACAAGTTTCCAGCACACTCTCCCCCTTTGACATCTATTAAAAAATTTACAAGAAATTTTTTTGATTAGAATGGAAAATTTCAACAAAACAAAGTATGCTCATACCTTGTAGGCACTCCCCTTGGGACAATGTTGTTATCTCGTCTCGAAGATGCTTAAGAATTGTTGTCATTATTCTTCCATGTAGCATTTGTAATATTTCTTATGATGAAATAAAAATTAATCCTTCACTTATTATCTTTACATGACCACTATTTTGTTCCCGGAATTGGGAAACCAACTCCCCTTGTCTAGACTCAAATTGAGCCCTCTTGGAGAAATTTTGATACCTCAGCTATTCCCCCTTAGCAAAATGATAGATTAAGAAATAAAATTCTACCCGTTCTTCCTTCATCTAGTGTATACCTTCTATAATCCAAGAGAAGGCATACCATCTCTCTAAATCACTTCAGAATAAGGGAAAGTCATCAAGGTAACATGATGACTCAACTCTTTCCTTATTTATCCTATGTTTCTTGTTTATCTTCTAAGATGTAATCCTTTTTGTGATTACTAGATCACCTAAACTCTCATCTTCCTCTTGGATGCCAGATAAACATAATTCATACACCTATTCTAATAATGTTTGGATAAAACATTCTTCATGCTTTGTACTGGAGTTGTTTTCTTTCTTCTTTCCTTGTCATAATTTTCCACTTTCTTTATTTTTCTTGCTTCCTATGTGACTGATTTGGATTGTTGTTTTTCTTCAACATCTTCCCTTTCTATCTTCTTGTCATCCTTTGATGTCTCAGTTTCTTATTTTTCTTTCTTAACCTTGCATACCCATTTTTCTTTCTTCTTTCCAACATCTCTCTCAACCATAGTTGACTTGGTCTTACTTTTTGAATTTACATTTTCTCTGTGTATCCTTTTGTCTTGTCTCTGAAAGACATTCAGCTTATAGCTGAATCTAGGTGACTCATGACAATGTCTTACAAAATTTCCTAGCTCATGGCAGTTAAAGCACACAACCTGATTCTTGTCCCAAAACTGATTTAATGAATATTCTAAACAATTCTTGACTGTGTGACATTTTCCTTTGCAATTAAAACACACTATGTTATTCTCATAATCAGTCCTGTAATCTCTCCATGGATAGCCTTCATAAAAATTTCTCCTACAATATCTCTATCTCTATGTCCAAAAATGTTGCATGAAAAACAAACTCCATGAAACATACCTGATAATCTCCTTGCAACTAGCTGCCTAAAGATCCTCTTGTGCTCTTTGTCGTCCTTCTTGAATCGAGAACATCCTTGACAAGAAGTATTAATTGATTCAACTCTCAAAACATTTTTCTTTGTTTGTTCCATCTCTTCTTTTAGGGTCTCTACTTCTGCATTTAACTTTTCACATTCTCCACTCATGGCTTGAATAGTCTGCCTAACATGTCTCACGCTCTACTCCACTAGAATGTCTGTATTTACTTTGCATGTTTTTAAATTGATTAATAACCTTTACTAACTCAATTTTTAGGGTCTTTATATCCTCTTAAAATTTAAGGCATGCAGTTTCTTTATGTTTTAGGGCCTTTGACACTTTTTTAAAAAATGAAGACATCTCATTTAGCTCATGGCCATGACTAACTTCCTTAAGCTTGATTTCTTCCTTTAACTCCTTTATAAGATCTTGATCAATTTCATACCTCTTCTTCAACACTAATTTTGTTGATGTACCCATGTTTGTGTCTTCAGGATCACCTCCAAGTTATTAGGCTTGATTTAGGAGGACCATGCTCTGATACCAATTATTAGAAACTAGGACACTAAGAGGGGGTGAATCAGTGTCTCCAAAATTTACCTTCTTAAATTTGATATGATAAATCCATAAACACACAAACATTTAATTTGTAATAGAATACACAATGACGTAAGGTTTAATGTGGGAAACCCAATATGGGAAAAAAACCTAGTGAAACTATGAACTATTATTAGGACCAATTTTTCATGCTTATATTACATTAGTTTCAAGGTTGAGCTTCAACTAAACCAAGAGCTTCTACTCCTTAATTTGACATAGGTGTTACTTAGTTTGGAGGCTTCAACCCCCTATAATTCAATTAGCTTCTACTGATCTTTAGTGAGCTTCAACTCATAGGGAAGCTTCAACTCCCCAACTGCTAAGCTACCACTTAGACTTGTTCTACCAATTTGGTCACTCTTGAGTTATTGTCTTTAGCAACTGATGATGACCCTATATTTTCTCTCTATATCTCTACTTCCCCCTTAAGGATAAATTCACAATATTTTATTTCTCTATATTCCAATCTTTGTATTTTAATCAACTTTGATTTTTTATTTATCTAATCACCTCTCCCTTTTTTCAATATTGCTACTCGATTTTCAATTCTTATTCATTCCACATCATACATTCACTATTTTTTCTCAGTACACCTCATACTTTACCCGTGATGTCTCTTACAAAAGAATGCACAAAAAAACTCAGTCTTCATCCTTTTTAAACTTTCTTCTCACATCCTTACAAAGATTCTCGGGTCTCATCAACTCATTCTCTTTCTCACACTTCAAAATAAAACCAGATTTCTCCTCTATATACTTGCACTCATAATTTTTATATCTATTATAACACAAGGAAAATATTTTATTTTTCAATTCTCTCATTGAGCTTTAAAATTCACCTTCTTCCACATACTCATACTAAAAATTATTCTTCTTACTCATAAAGTTTGTCTCTTTGTACATACACACTAATTCACTCCTTGTTCACACACACTATCATCATTTTCTGATGCTATGAATAAGTTCTTGACTATTTTCTAACTCCATACTACCTATCAATATTTTCTCCCTTTCATACCTCGAGCTAACCCTTCCAATCTTGTCACTCTTCAACTCATTTACACAAAAAAATGTGGGATTATTGTTCATGTTTGATTAACTTGTTATAATATCAAAGATATATTTCATCTTCTTTAACTTATTGGAGTTCAAAACTTGTTTCTTTCATAATCCTTTTGTTTTCCCTTCAAGATTCGATATTCATTTGGTAGCACTTACTTTCCATATGTCACCTTGTTTGAAAAAGAGAAGAAAGTGTCCTTTCCTATTCCTCAATGTGCTAAGAAGAATGTAGTTCATTTTCACAAGAACAAGTGTTGTTTAGTTTTCTAAAAACTATGTATACTTGGTCTCAAAGATCTTTAGATTCTTCTGCCTCAACTCATTGACAAAACTTAATAATAACACCTTTCGGTTGGTTGAATAGACTCATCTTTGGTATAAAGAACCTATGTATTTGAGTTTATTGTTCAATTGGATGAACCAAGCTTGTTCAAAGAATATTATGACTTTCATTACTTTAATTACCATGAATTAATCATAAATCAAATAAGAGAAAATACTTTAAACATGATCAATACTTAAAACAACAAGAAAAACTATTTTTCTCAGTCTAGTGTCATTGTTTCAGTATTTGAGGTATTCGAGCATCAAACTAATAGCTTCAGAGATAATTCATGATTGGAAATTTTTTTCAAACTCCACATATGCTTCTTATAGGATTCCCTTCAAATATTTGTAAACAATTGCTTCAAAGACCACTAAGAATGCAGAAAATGAACCATCTATGTAGACTAAGAATGATTGTTCCAAAAAACTGTGAAGAAAATATCATTAACTAAACCATATTTTGATCTAAACTCTTTTGTAGTAGCTTTATATTGATCATGCATAGACACTATCTAAATTTAATTGATTTTTGATGGATGAATAGTTTAAAAAGTCCAAAAGACCTCCATAGAAACCCTAGGTCAAGGTAAATACACAATCCTTTACCTGAGAAGGAAAATAAAGCTATGTCTTCAACAATTTGTCATTGAAATGAAGTATAAAGGATTCTGAAAGATCTTTCAGTATATTTCCTACTTTCTAAAGTTTTTAGAGACATTGAGTTAATGGAAATTTCTGAAACAAACCAACTTGTTTGTATGCAAAATTTACAAAGATTAATATACAAGTGTCACTAAACAAGAAACCTTGATGAATAAAATTTTCACTTCTCCATCCAAGTGTATACATTTAAGATAGATGGTATATATGTTGATTATCTACAATATTGCGTGGTAATTTTATCAAAGAAACTGGTTAAGGTCTTGTTTTAACATGGCCTTCAAATAGGATGGTGAAGAGCTCCATTTTACAACCCTGAGTCTAGGTACATTAGACTTTAAAGATTATCATATAAAACAAGTGATATCACATTCAATACATATTCATTATCTTCTATTTGATCCTATATCCATGTTTTCAAAATGATCAAAGAATTTAATTTGAAAAAAAGACTCTCGGGATAGTATTTTAAGGTGCATTGAGTCAAATGCTCTTCAGGATAGTATGACCCATCAAAGATCATATGATCAACTATACCAAAAAATATTGTAGATGCTTAAACACCTTATCAATAATCATTATCCAAAATTCACCCCCCAGGGTAATTTTGATAACATGCATCAAATTACTATGTCCCAGGAAAATAAATTGATTCAGGGCCAAAAATCATGTTTCTAGGGTCCCCTCAGATTTTTTCTAACTCCCCTGGCCGAAGAAGGAAAGAGCAAGTTCTGAGAAAAGGTGAAAAGGCTGCCAAAGCAAGCTTGGGCCAGGAAAAATCATGAAAAATGGCTAAGTCCTAGTCCTCACAACAGTCGGGACGTGAGGGACATCTGGGCACGAATCGGCCAAAAGGCCACCAGGCAGTCTGCAGGGCAAAGGAACATCCGGGACAAAAGGACGCGAACCGCCCGGATAGGCTGAAAAGGAGAACTTTCGCACTAAGCAGTTCGGGACATGTGGGACCAAGGTACGCGAACCGGATGAATCGGGTGAATCTGAAAGAATTTTTCCCAAACATGCAGGACATGTGGGACAAAGGGACGCATGGGACGCGGATAGCCGAAGGAGCCGAAAGCCAATCAAGCAATGCCACGTGTCATCGGCCGAATGAGGGATGAGGAAGCCCATTTTGGGCGGATTGGAAGTTTTGTCCCGGATAGTGCAGGACATCCAGAAAAAAGGAAATGCTAGACGTGAAAGAGCCAATGAGACCCATGAGACCAACCAAATCATGACACGTGTCACAAGGAGAAAAGTCCAATAGTCAAAGGGCGAGTTTTGAAAGGTCAGCCCGAGCCAATCAAAAGAGGACATGTGTACTATGGAGCAAGGAATGTGGAGCTTGGGAAGGAGTTAGAGAATTTGGCAAGAAGCTCACCCAAAAGCTAAAAGTAAAGGTGCCATGCACCCCGACGACGACCAATCAATGCATGCCACATGTCATCCAGGTGGCAGAGCGTGGGAAGGAATTTAAAAATCCGTTTCCCTGTTTTGTGCCCTAAATCTTCAGATCTCCATATCTTTTGATCCAGAGCTCAGATTTGCACGTTCTTTATATCAACGGAAAGCTTATAAGATTCTCTACATGATTCTAGGGTCAATCTTGAATTTTGGTGTAGTCTGGAGAGATAAAATTGAGAAACAGCTCTGACACGTGTTCATGGCCAGAAGTGACATTTTAGCGACCAAATTAATGCAGAATGGGTCACATTCTCCTCCAAATCGGTCAAAGATGGCAGGGTATGGGTTTGTAAGGTTCCCCATGCCATTTTAATACATCTGCAGTCAATGAGGAATGGGCTTGCACGTTTTCCCATTTCTCTCTCCTGGGCTCGACCCATGCAATGTAAAAGCCAGATTTGGCTCATTTTAAAAGGGGGATTTTTACAAGTTGTTCATCGGTTCGGCTCTGCCCTCCCTTCTTTTCTTCTCCAGGGTTGAAAATGGAGTTCGAACCTCCTCCCTACTCTGTAATGGCATTTTTTTCCTTTTACTAATGAAATGATGTTCTGTGCAAACTTCTGAAGCAACAAAAACGTGTTTTGTGATGCATCTGTCCATCCTTGCTCATTTTTCACTTGTTTTCCTCTTGCCTCTCTTCATTGCAGGTATTTGTGCATGTTTGAATGTTCATTGCAGGTTTGGAGCTGTGTTCATGGAGTTTTGGGACATTTTCTATGTGAAATCTATCCTTGGGCCTGTGATGCATCTGTCCATCCTTCCCATTGCTCACCTCTCTTTGTTCCATGGCAGTTTTGATAGATGTCCAACATTCTCCTTATTTGGTGTATCACCGTTTTAGTGTAGGATTTCACTATTTTCCCCTTTTCTTTCTCTCTCTCTCTGTCTCCTTGGCATGGTTAGATTAGGATTAGATTAGCTTGCCTACACTGGAATAGCTCGTGGCAGGTAGTTTAGGAGTAGGAACCAGCCTTCTCTGGAGATTCCTCTCTCATTTTACAAGTCCCACACTTGTAGAGAGGTTTCAATGTTGTGCAATCACACTGGATGCTAGAGTGATCAACCTAGAAGCCTGATCTACATCCAGGGGTGTTGTGAGTCTGCAACAATAGTTCTGGCACGCCGGTGGGACCTTAGAGGTCTTCCATTTCATCTTTTGTAGGTTGGTGTGTTCCTGTGAAGATTTCAGCCTTTGGAGGCACTTGCAAACACATCTGGCGACTCCATCTGATCAGCAACTCATTTCTGAAGTTGCAGACCCATTTTCCATCCATTTCCTTCCATATTTCTTTCCATCTCTTTCATTATTTTCCATTCCATGAGGTTGTGCAATCATGACTTCATTTCCATCATGGAATTCACATCAACAACAGCAGTATATTCCACCTCCAACATGTTTTACAAATCCTCCAAATCAGCCTTTTGAGTAGATTCAAGATCAGTATGCATACCCATATGAGCAGCAATGCCAAAGTCAGTTTGGCTATGGAGCTTTCCAAGAGCAAGAGTATGCATATAATGAAGACCATCAGATCCAAGACGCTGGTTTGTTGGAAAAAATCCAAAAGATGGAGGTAGAGATGGTGCAGTCCAGAGCAACAGCTCAAATGAGAGCTTTTAGAATTGGTTGCAGGACTCCTTGTCCATGGGGAGGCCCTTTTCCAAGACACTTCAGCCCTCAAGAGAAGCTGGACTTCATGATAAAGATGCTGCCCCAACTTGCACAATGGATAGTAGAAATAGAGGCCTATACATTTGGTGTTGAACAACCTTGTCAATGGGTAAGTTCTACACCATCATCTGGTTTTTCTCTTCCCATTACTCAAGCAACATCATCTCATTTAGACTTACAAATTTTAAACTCTCCATCTGCTGTCCCAAATGTTGATCCCATGTCTCCACTTCTCAGTCTTCGACCACACCTCAATTCTTCTTTCCTTTTTCCTTCCAAACAGTCATCCTCTCCACAAGAGCTAAAAGAAATACCCCCTCCTCTAAAGAAACAAGAGATTTCATCTCCTTTACCACCACAAAAAATTTCCAAATCAATTGAGTTGTAACCCACCCCTCCTCTTGCATTCCCAATTCCATATGGGAAAGAAAAAATTGGAAAAATCAGTCATCAAGGACAGCAAGAGGAAGAGCCAAGAAAAGAAGAAATGATTAAGAGCTTAGTAAGTTTGGCTGCCAAGTTTGGTATGACAAAGATCCCCTTGATGGTCAAACCTATAGAAGAGGCTAAGGTTGAACAAATGGTGGTCAGGGCTGATTTTGTTGCAGCAGAAGAAGAAGTTCGTGCAATCCCAACTTGTCCTCTAGAGCAGCAGATTGAAGAGTTTGACTTGAAAAAATTCATGCTAGAGGAGGAGTTCATTCAAGAGCAAGATTGTCTTCAAACATTGGAGGAAGGAGAAGCTACTCCAGATCTAGCAGTGAGGGAGCACATTCTAGGCTGTGGAGGAGAAAGTTCTAGATCCAGCGGTAGAGAGAGCACATTCTAGCTATGGAGGAGAAAGTTCTAGATCAAAGAGCTCTGAGCACAAAGCAGGCTACAAGAGAACCTTCAGTTCTTCTTTCTACTTCACCTCTCTCAAGTTCCAGTGCTGAAGAGGAGTTTGACCTCTCAAACTCAATGTTGGAGGGAGAAATAAACCATGATGTTCAAGTTACAGATCAAGAGGACACCATGGAGGAAGTTGAACATTTGCAGCAGGATAGCCATGAGGCAGTTTATCTGTCAGATTTGGAGGACTGTTTTGATGGAGAAGAGCCGGTTGAGTTTCCACCATACTCTCTTTCATCATCCACATTCCAAACACAAGAGTCTGCTGTCATAAAGGAGAACATTCAATTGTAGCATCTTGCATCTTATAACTGCTCTTCGGAATCAAGATTGGAAGATTTTAATCTTTCATGTTCTTCATTGGAGGAGTTCATTCAAGAGCAAGATTGTCTTCGAACATTGGAGAAAGGACAAAGGAATTTCACCATTGCTTCCACACCATCCATTCAAGAGGGTCTGCAAGAAGACTCCATTTTTGGAGTTGAAAATCAGAGCTATGGGCGTATCAAACGGATCAGACCTTGCCCAATCAGGTATTTGGCTTCATTAGAGCCAAAGGAGAAGTCACAACCAGTCATGCTTGCTTCCGAGCATGAGGGTGAGCTACAAAGTACCAAGGATCAGCTGTCATACCTCTTCAATCCAAATGCAGAGCAACTAAAAGGGGTATTGAATTTTCCTTCAGCAGATACCTTGATGATTTGGGTGGAAGACCAGCTTCTTGTTGATTTTCCACTCATCCTAACAGCCATGATCAGCTCCAAATCAATTGCATGACTGCCACTTTTGAGAAAGGGAAGCTATTTCTCACAACCAATTGCAGGGTTTGTTTAGCTTGCCTTTGCTCCCAGTTATAGTAGAGTAGGTAGGTTTGCTTTCAGTAGAAGAAGTGCTTGTGCACACTCTGCATGTTCCATTTGGAGCATGTATGATTTTCAGTTTTGTACATAGTTTTGGTGTTGCTGGTTCTACTCTTGCACAGTTCATTTCAGTGGCATTTTGGTGAGAACAACTCCATGTTTGGTGGGTTTTAAGTGGTTCAGAGGGAGGTTTTCAAAGTTCGGATCGGTTGCAAGTTCAACTCATGACTCTATGCCCAATGGATGCTTCAGGCAATCTGGTAACTTCATCTAGTAGGTAGATGACCCCCCTGAGTCGCCAAATTGTTATCCAAAATTCACCCCCTAGGGTAATTTTGATAACATGCATCAAATTACTATGTCCCAGGAAAATAAATTGATTCAGGGCCAAAAAATCATGTTTCTACGGTCCCCTCGATTTTTTCTAACTCCCCGGCCGAAGAAGGAAAGAAGCAGCAAGTTAGAAAAAGGTGAAAAGGTTGCTAAAGCAATCTTGGGCGGGAAAATCATGAAAAATGGCTAAGTCCTAGTTCTCAATAGTTGGGACATGAGGGACATCTGGGTGCAAATTGGCCGAAATGCCGCGGGCAGATCTGCAGGACAAGCGAACATCCGGACAAAAGGATGCGAACTTCCTTGGATAGGCCGAAAAGGAGAACTTTTGCACTAAGCGGTTCGGGACATGTGGAACAAGGGTACGCAAACCGGCCGAATCGGGTGAACCGGAAGAATTTGTCCCAGAAAGTCCGGGACATGTGGGACAAAGGGACGCGTGGGACGTGGATAGCCGAAGGAGCTAAAAGCCAATCAAGCAATGCCACGTGTCATCGGCCGAATGAGGGACGAGGAAGCCCATTTCGGGCGGATCGGAAGTTTTTGTCCCAGACAGGACATCCAGGACAAAAGGATGTGCTAGATGTGAAAGAGCCGGCAAACCCACGGACCAACCAAATCATGACACGTGTCACAAGGAGAAAAGTCCAAAAGTCAAAGGGCGAGTTTTGAAAGGTCAGCCCGAGCCAATCAAAAGAGGACATGTGTCCTATGGAGCAAGGAATGCGGAGCTCGGGAAGGAGTTAGAGAATTTGGCAAGAAGTTCACCCAAAAGCTAAAAGTAAAGGTCTGCCCCGTGCCCCTGATGACCAATCAATGCATGCCACGTGTCATCCAGGTGGCAGAGCGAGGAAGGAATTTAAAAATCTGTTTCACCTGTTTTGTGCCCTAAATCTTCAGATCTCCATATCTTTTGATCCAGAGCTCAGATTTGCACGTTCTTTATATCAACAGAAAGCTTATAAGATTCTCTACATGATTCTAGGGTCAATCTTGAATTTTGGTGTAGTCTAGAGAGAGAAAATTGAGAAACATATCTGACGCGTGTTCATGGCCAGAAGTGACATTTTAACGACCAAATTAATGCAGAATGGGTTGTATCCTCCTCCAAATCGGTCAAAGATGGTAGGGTATGGGTTTGTAAGGTTCCCCATGCCATTTTAATACATCTGTAGTCAATGAGGAATGGGCTTGCACATTTTCCCATGTTTCTCTCTCCTGGGCTCGACCCATGCAATGTAAAAGCCAGATTTGGCTCATTTTAAAAGGGGGATTTTACAAGTTGTTCATCGGTTCGGCTCTGCCCTCCCTTCTTTTCTTCTCCAGGGTTGAAAATGGAGTTCGAACCTCCTCCCTACTCTGTAATGGCATTTTTTCCTTTTACTAATGAAATGATGTTCTGTGCAAACTTCTGAAGCAACAAAAACGTGTTTTGTGATGCATCTGTCCATCCTTGCTCATTTTTCGCTTGTTTTCCTCTTGCCTCTCTTCATTGCAGGTATTTGTGCATGTTTGAATGTTCATTACAGGTTTGGAGCTGTGTTCATGGAGTTTTGGGACATATCTGTGTGAAATCTACCCTTGGGCCTGTGATGCATCATCCATCCTTCCCATTGCTCACCTCTCTTTGTTCCATGGCAGTTTTGATAGATGTCCAACATTCTCCTTCTCTGGTGTATCACCGTTTTAGTGTAGGCTTTTGTTGTTTTTCCCTTTTCTCTCTCTCTCTCTGCCTCCTTGGCATGGTTAGATTAGGATTAGATTAGCTTGCCTGCACTGGAATAGCTCGTGGAAGGTAGTTTAGGAGTAGGAACCAGCCTTCTCTGGAGATTCCTCTCTCATTTTACAAGTCCCACACTTGTAGAGAGGTTTCAATGTTGTGCAATCACACTGGATGCTAGAGTGATCAACCTAGAAGCCTGATCTGCATCCAGGGGTGCTGTGAGTCTGCAACAACAATAACCTATGGATGAGGTATGATATTTTAGGAGCAATATCTCCATTGAAAATAGTTAGAACATTTACATATTAGGAGTATTCACACTAAGAACGTGTGACAAAGGCAACAATGTGTACCTTCAAGAAGCAAAGACTTAAAAAACCTTCTAAGCCAAGAACACACTATAAATGAACTACATGGAATTTTATAAATGACCAAACTGGACCTTAGAGTTCAACTTCATCTTCTTGCTTTTATTGATTCGAGCAATGTCTAAGAGGAAGAATTGCTTCACGAAGTTCTCATATATTTTCAATGACAAGTCCAAATGCCTTGAATTTTTTTGCAATGGTTCATGACTAGAGTCCTCTTGATCCATAGGAATCCAAAATGACTCTACTTCATTACATCATCCAACATGAAGAAGGAAAATAAATACATGGAGGTTTTTCTCTTTATAGTAATAGGACCGCCACTATGTGAAGAGTGGAAGTTCTGAGAACCACCGCCCAATAAGGGCAGCAATCTTGAGACCATAGATCTGTATTGGGTGGTGGTTTTGGCTCTTTCAGATAGAAAATAAAACATGAAACGAACATCCTCAGAATTTGAAAGGTTGTTTGTGTCTCTTATCCTCCATGACCTTTCCCATTTTCCAATGCACGGGAGGACATGAGAAATTCTATAAATATATGTTTGTAGAAGATAATAGGATCATTGAAGCATGAAAGAAAGTGAGAAAGAAGTTCTTAGTGCTGGAATTATGTTTTGTAGAAGAAAGGAGTGTTGAGACAGAGCAAGCCGTAATTGGGAGGAAGTGTGAGATATTATCTACTTCTCTTTCATACTTATTGTAATTTAAGTACTTATTGTTTTAATTGGCCAATAAAAGTGGGAAGAAGAGAAATTTCCCTTCTTGAATATTTTTTCCTTTTCTATATCATTACTTGTACTAATTACTTAATAAGGTGGGTTAAGGCAGTTCGTACAAGGGATTTCATAGTTACAACAATAACCAAGTTCCTATGGGAAAATGTAATCAATAGATATGGATGCTGCTTTGAGTTTAACAAGTTATAGGAGTACTCATTTCTTGAATAAAACTACTCCTTATCACCCCCAAGATAATGGAACCATTGAGGCATTTAACAAGATATTGAGTCACATGTTGAATAATATTTTTGATGTGGGAAGAATGGATTGGGATGATAAAGTTTCATTTGTGTTATGGTTATACCGGACTACTTATAAAATACTGAATAAGGCCAAACCTTTTCAATCAGTGTTTGGCATAGAAGTGGTGTTACCTATTGAATTCATGTTACCATCATTGCGTATAGCATACATAGGAGGATTAGATCATGAAAAAATTCTTGACGATAGGATTGATACATTAATGTAGTTAGATGAGGTTTGGGCCATTTCTCGTTGGAGTTAGAAGACGAAAAATCTAGTCAAAAGTTATGGAATGATCGACACATCAAGAACAAAAATTTTGAGGTTGGGAAGATGGTTCTATTTTATGATTGCAAGTTTCTATGCCATCCTGGGAAATTCAATGTCCATTGGATGGGCCCATACATTGTATCATATATACTTGATTCAGGTGCTTTCCAGTTACAAGTGCTAGATGGAACACAATTACTAGGCCATTTCAATGGGAGTAGGCTAAATCCCTACTATAAATAAGTCTTCCTTATGTTTATAAATAAGGCAGTATTTCCATTTAGCCTAGGTTTTACTTTAGTGCATTTCCTTTATTTCCTTTATTTGTGTTTCCCTTTCTTGCTTTGCTTTTCCATTTATTTATTTATTGTGTGTGTCGGTAGCCACTTACAATTTCAAAAGTTTTCTATGCATATAGAACCACACACATATTTTTGTGTGGGGTGAAGTGATGCAACAAGCACTAGAAGCTAGTATTGGAAGCTTTATTTTAATGGCTTGGATAAAAGGATCGAAAGAATGTAGTTTTGAAGAGTGCACATGGAAAAGGTGAAAACAAGGAGTTTGCTTTGAGGAAGGCTTTACAAAAACACATACGAGGGTGAGAAGCATAGGAACAACATGAGGTAGGCTATGTCAAAAATGAGCATAAAGACACGGGAAGTGCCTTCTATGCTGAAAATGCACAAGGATCTTTGGTCGATGGGGTTTTACATGCCGAGGAAGGTTGTAGAAGTTTTTGTGTGGGATTGGGAATGGGGTTAAAAGAATTAAAGGTTGGTAGTAGGAAAACTACACCTTTATTGCAACGAAACATTGGTAGGTGGTGTGGCATTTATTACGAGAAAAATAAAAATCTAGAAGTATAATATCGGGTGCATTATTATTTACCTTAAATTTTTGTTATCAAATATATCTTGTGAACAAGGAATCCTTGAATAAAATTTGTGTGAAAAAGGGTTGCGACTATTTGTGTGCCTATCCAGTTTGATTAACTAATTAGA
This sequence comes from Taxus wallichiana var. yunnanensis, assembly GCA_018340775.1. NCBI lineage: Eukaryota > Viridiplantae > Streptophyta > Pinopsida > Cupressales > Taxaceae > Taxus > Taxus wallichiana. The sequence goes on along the minus strand of JADAXU010000059.1, from coordinate 5,009,936 downwards.
GTGTAAAAATAAGTACATGGGTGTAAGCGAAGAAGGTTGTGTAGAAGAATCCCATGGTTGATTAGGCTATCTTGTGGAAAAAGTGTTTTCCATGTTAGGGTTCCAAAGTTAGGGCACATGATTGAGGGGAGTTTTACAAGGAGTGGAGCCACAGAGTTGAGAAGAGCTAGGATCGGGGAAAGGAATCAATTTTAGTGACCCAACAGAGAAATGGAACTAAGGAAAGTAGCAAACATTTCACCACCAAATAAGGTCAAGGGAAATGGGAAACAAGTCATTTCCACTAGTTTCAATGAGGAATGGTAAACAGAGATGTAATATATAGATGGCATATTGCTTGGAAAATAATGGGTTTCTCATGTTAGAAAGATGGTCGTGAGTGACTACAACCATCGAATGAGCACCATAGAGAATGATATGGTATTATAATTGGTTCACCCTATAAATAAAAGGACACCAGATGGAATGATTATCTACGATGATGAGGTAAAGGTGAAAATGGATAAGGTCGGGTTATTGTCACTCTACAAGGTGCCCTATTTGAGAAAACTTGAGGGACTGTACCAATGGTTGATTTCACCCATACATGAAGACCATTTCTACTTCACAGGACGAAGGATGTGAATAACTCCCCAACTTATTTTTAAGTTTACTTGGTCTTGTCTACGAAGGAGAATATTTTGATGATGACTTAGATGATAAGGATGCCATTAAGAATACTATTGAAGACTATGACTACATTAAGGGTTTAGGATAATTTGACATTTCTATGATTTCGACCTAGTAATGAGGATCGTCGTGCGCATGGTAAAAAAGATGAATGGGCAGTAGAGATGGACACAGATCAAAAAGTCTTGGTTGAATGTTTTCTGTAAGATATCAGAGGGGACCATCCATAACCTCTCATCTTTCATAGTAGAAGAAATAATTAGTTCCATGTGTGATGGAGAAAATATCATCTTTGGTAACTTCCTCCTTACCATTATATTTTGGGATATTGGAGTGCACGATGGGTTAGATAAATTTGTGTGGGATTACCCAGGATGAGAAACCTCCCCCACCAAAATATTTGAGAAGTACACTTGTGACACGATGATAACCACCCAAAAGGCACGCCTAGAAAAATTGTATAAGAGGATGTGTGATGCATTCGACACTAAGTGGAGAATCTCGAATAGTTACTTGTTTCTTTGCAAGGTGAGGATTTATTCATTGTGTACCATCATTTTTGTTTTTTCGGAGTTTACTCGATAGATGATGCTAAGGGTCCTTGGTGTAAATTTTTGTTCTCCTTCACAACACAATACTTCTAGGTGGGGTCAATCGATTCAAAGAGGCAAAGAAGCTAAGGTTTGACCTCAACACAATAGACCAAGATTACCATGAGCTACATAGAACATTGATATATCCAAATAAGTGCACCTATGTGGAGAAGTATGTATCCCATGACATACATATGTTGAATCTAGTGACATTTCTGTTTCTAGGAGGACCGCAACAAGGGTATACCTATGTATAAGGCCTAAGTATGAGAAGGGTGCTTATGTTGAAAATTATTTCTCTATCCCAGAATACCCCACCGTAAGGAAGAAGGCCATGCCAAGGAAAAGGGAGAGAGAGGAGGCCCCTGAGAAAATTAAACCAAGTACACAGATAACACACCATAGGCACATAAAAACTGGGCACAAAACCTAACACCTATGCGTATAGGAAGAAGTCCCCTACAGAAGAGTGAGAGAAGACACTTGAGGAAGAGGAGCCAAAGAAAGAGAATCCCACTGTGAAATAAGAATCACCAATAAGAAAGGAGTCTCCTAGGGAAGAAGAAAAGAAGAGTCTCCTATATTGGAATCACCAATTAGGAATAAGCAAAGAGTAACAAAAAAGGTGAACTCAAAAGAAATAGAGAGCAAGGAGGCCGATAAGGGTGATGAGGATGATGAAGAACATGGTGAGGCACATAAACATCTTATGTATGATGTAAATGAGTCGAGGAGGAGAGAAATGAAGAGAAGGATGAGGACAAAGGAGGCACTCATGGCAAGGGGGAAGTGAAGAAGTCAACATGAAGGATCAAAAGACTCTAATCTGAATAAGGAACATATAGAGGATTCCACGGAAGGGATGTAATAGAAATTATAAAGTATTTGGTTGATCAAGAGGAGGAGTGCATTTTTGAAGAAGTACTAAAGAAGACAAAGGAAAGTGAAAGTGTGGGAAAGGAGTATGAAAGCATGGATGGAGATCCCGGATAGGTTGTAAGCTTCCCAAATCATTGAGGTGGAAAGGGTATGGTAGCGGTGTAAAAAAAAGGAATAACTTACATAGATGATCCAAATAAGGTATTACACGTGTGTTTCCAAAGTACCGTGCATTTAAACCAACTCCTTGCATGGTATTATTTCAATGAAGAGGGTGCTTAACTGTGCACAAGGAATATGTTGTTTTGAGATTTTGAGTCCCATGTTGATGAGCCCAAATTCAAATTCAGCCGAGAGGCGTTGATTAAGATATCGAGATACCAAGGAGAAAACCTTCTCTTGAATTCCTAAGAGCTATAAGATGAGTAATTTTTCAACACGCTCAACAAAGTATCGGTAGAGGTTAAGGAGAGGCTCTTCGAATAAATGACAGAATAAGGATCTTGGACCAAGATATTAAAAAGAAAAATGAAGAGATCATTGAAAATTACGAGTTAAAGTAGGACGAGCTGTTTAGTGCACGATTAAGGTGCAAGTTAAGGGAGGAAAAGGAAAAGGTGCATGAGATCCATAAGAAAATAGAGATGATTTCAGATACCATAATCTTGAAGCACTCCATACTTGGACCCACCGAGAAAAATATGAGTCAACCATGCAATGGTTAGAAGACTTGACCTACATCCTCACCATGGAGAGGCAGACCACTCACATTGGAGTCGGTAGAAGAGGTAATGGCATGCTAGAAGGAGGAAGAAAAATTGAATATTGGGGAGATAATTACTTAGTATTTTGAGATCCTTGCCACTTTGTAAAGACTTACGTGTAAATGGATGAAGATGTTTATGAAAATTACACATTGACAAAAGAATGGGTAATAAGCATATTGGTTTCTACACATGAGGTAGATCTGAAGGAATTTTAATAAAATAACAAAGGAAATAGGGTGGAGCATGATAATATCCTATCCGATGTTGAGAAAAATTTGGAAGCAATTAAAACCTTACAGGGGTTCTATTAAGAATCGGCTTAAGGAGTCCGTATCCCCTAGGTCACTAGTTTGAATGGATGTGTTAGACGATATTAGCAAGCAACTAGAAGGAATTGTAGATACACTGAATGATAAGAGTGACAAATTCAATTTTTATGAGGTGAGCACTCTAGTAGGTGACCTATTTCAGCAGGCATAGAGTGAGGTAGATGCAGGGAAAAGATTGAGGTAACAATGAAGAAGGAATTCCAACTCCTCCTACAACAATAGCATATTCTTCTATTCTTTCATTATTTATTCATATTTTCCCTGTTCCACTATCCTTTATTCTTTGAAGAACAAGGATGTTTCCGAGGATGGAGAACATGCTTAGTGTAGGTGATATTTGGCCTTGAAATATTGGTTAAGTACGGAGGTCGCATGCGCGCAGACTAGTGAGAAGATGTAACATTCCCATTTTAAGACTTTAGAAATAAGGGATTTTTTTAATATAATGTTCTCTTTTCTAAATAAAGAATTATTTATAAAAACATTCCATGTCATTCGAGTTCAAATAGATAACCCTATGCAGTTGTAAATGACTCGGTGATCCACCGATCTATTCATTTCATTACTCGGTAGGTAATCTACCGATCTATTTATGTTATCTTATGTATTAAATAAATACTCTATACTTTGTATACTTGGTTTTCCTACCCTACACTCGGTACTGAGTGATCTGTTTAAAGAACATATCTAAATATTTGTTACCAATATTCATTTGATATCATGTTGTTTTAAACTTGGTGACATAGGACAACACAACTAGCAACTTGCAAAAATTTAGCCAAAGTTTTACAACATACTCGCATATATCTCTATTCCTCGACGACATACTTGTCATTTTGGAATACGTCCCTCAACTCACTCATCTATTATCATGATTGGTATTTACTGACTACCGTCAATCCACTTGTCCCAGGTTTAACCCTAGCCCTAGTTAGAAACATAAATTATTATAGGAAGATGCTCATAATGACTTAGGGTAAATGGTCATACTTAGTTGACCTTAAGTGAACCGGGTGTGCCAAGTTACCTTGAGCCATTGGAAGCTACTTCCTATCCTAAATATGCCACTAACTTTGACCTAGAGAGAAAATAAGTTCAAGTTCTTATTGAGTGTTTGATCTGGGTGATCAATGCGGAAGGGTGATGCCACATGTCAACTACAATGATGTATTCTCGAGAAGACCCAAGTATTCTTGGAATTACAACCTTGCATTTGACATGTGCCAACATCCTACGAAACTACCTCATCAAGATATACATACCCCAAGGATTTTGTTAATATATTGTTAATTTGGATTAATACACTGGTTTTAGTAACCCTACTAAACCCTAATCCAACTCTCCTTAAGTTCTTAATGTATGCTTGTATTAATCGAGTATTAAAGAACTTTGTTAAACTCATGGTTGTTTTTAATTTTTGTTTTCATGGTGTAATCAACAGCTAACCCAAACATGACAAAGTGATATCATAAGTTTCCTTTAAATGTACTTTAACTTTTAGGAAGGTTCAACAACCACATACATCCAAATAAAGTAGACTTCATACAAATGAAGTATAATAATTAGTAATCATATCTCCAAACCTTTTTAAGTTAATATACAATTGAGAGAGAGAGAGAGAGTCTTCCTCTAAATCATTAAGTGTTAGGGTATATCATTCCCAATATCCATAGATCTTACTTCATGTTTATTACGCAACACATTACTATGTTAATTTTTTTAGATAAAACAAATCATATTATTCAACTCAACAAGTTACTTCATTATAAGGAAATTGAACTAATTCCCATTATCCATCTTATCAAAGATAAGAAGATAAACATAACATAATAAAAGAATATAAACAAGATAGAACTATCATCTTCCTTATAAGAGTACGAGATAATTTACACAACAAATGCAAATAATCACAACTCTCAATTCATCATTACATCTTATTAAATTTACAAGACTATGCACTTTAGGCAAACCATATACAACAACCTTCAATCTATAAAGTATACAACTTTTCTTTTATAATTCAACAAAAGAATGAATTAGAATTCTTTAATAAGAATTAGACATATATCATCTAATGCATCATATTAGTTTTTCCTTCTTGTACCACTTACATCATCCATATGCAAAAATAGCTAACACGGGTTAGTTCAATGAATCGAGCATGATAAGCACTAAGCATTAAAACGAAGTGCATTCCATTAATTTTTTCATTAAAGCAACTCTTCTTTAATGAGATAATTAAAAAATCATATAATAAAAATAAGTGATCCCAAATAGAAAAGAATTACATTAATAAATCTAGATCAACTTTTAAGAGAGTAGAATATAAATAATAATATCTTCCTATGAACTTAAAGTTCTATTGATTCAATAAATGTCTTGAAAACAAACAATAAATCCTTTCATTCCTTTATTTTTTATAATTCTATCCTAATAGAATACCAAATTTATCTTCTCTATGATAAAGCATGGTTCATTCTATGATTATTCATCTATAACCTAAGAAATAATAAGAAGAACCATTATGTACCATACCCAAACCTATAATGTCGAAAAGACAGATCAAATTCATAACATGAATTACCTGTTCCTTTCCAGGAACAATCTTGCACATTCAACATTAGAATATACATCAAAACAAAATTCCATAATAATACAAGAAGGTATAGAAAATTGGAACAGACCAACTGCAATTCCAATTCCAACTCTTCATGCTAGAAGCTATCAATCAAAGATCAGAAATCAATGTTCACAAACAAAGTAGCCCTGAAGAGGAGTTAATCTCTACTCAAGTTCTTCACAAAAGATAAAGAGTACAAGAGACAAACTTACTCCTTTCCATATAAACTAGGCAAGACTAGTCAACAACAGTTGAACCCATAAGTATCAATTTACTTATTAGTAGAACCCTCTTGGCTACTAGCTCTCTACATTATTTCAACAATGATTTGAACAAGGTAGACCAATAGATCATAAGGAATCACAATATTGTAAGAGAATCAAGTACAAAGAAGTTCAAACCATGAGCTTATCCAAAGATAGAGGAACGGTAACTCAAATAAGGAAATAACTAATGATAAATCATTTCCTTCAACTCAACAAGAAGTTCCAGATTCAAACCAATTCAGGATGAAAGCATACTGTAGACCCAAACCATATACTAATCTCAAAAGAATACGTGTATATATATATATTCTTTCTTAAAAATTAGTCAAAGACTCAATCACCGTATCAATCGAGAATAACAACCCAAAACAGTAAGTAATAAAGTTCGAATTACCTATGAACCCAATACTGGAGACTTACAATTGCCTCACCACTAAATAAAAAAGGTAAGTAGTTCGTAATTCAAAAGGATCAAACTCAGTACAACTGAACGAAGAAGGTATCCTTCCTTATAATTTCAGTGTCCAAGGTAATAACCCAAATCTTCCAATAAGACCCAAATTATTTAAAGAGACAAGAGAGGGAGAAAGAACCAAAAACACTAATACGAGAAGATGTCTAGTCTTAATTCCAAAGAAAAAAGAATGGAATATCAAAACAAAACTTCACAACTACGAAATTGTGACAATGGTGACTTAGTATAAAAAAATACAGTCAACCCAGGATGCGGGTTTCCTAAAGAAAGAGGGAAAGAACATCCCATTCTATTCTCACACCAATACCATCTCAAGGGAGTCGTTACAGTCATAAAATAGAAGTTCCACATTCCCTTAATCTAGACGTTTAATGTTCCAAATCTCAAATATATTTTAAACGACTCAAACAAGCTTTCACCCAGTTCCCTGGTGAGTAGTCGCTCAAATAAAGAGTTATAAGCTTAGTCATTTAATAAAAGAATAACCCAATACAAAATACCGAGAACAGAATTGAATTGAATGAATCGACCAACAAACATGCTCATAAAACTCAAGTGTTAAATAGAGTACGATGATCAAACTCGAGCTTCACACACAAACGCGTTTAGAACTTACCTAGTAAAATAATGCAAGTACAGCTTCTCAAATACAAACTCCAAGAAACATTTCAGCATTGCATAAGTTTTCCAAACACTCGTTCTGATCAAAATGAAGCTTCAAAAAAATTTAATCAAAACACAAAGTACCAACACAAGTCTACATCCAAATTCGCAACCTAGAAGAAAAATCAAACAAAACTCAAGTTTCCCCTAAGCTCAAATCCATATATTTTCATGAAAATCAGTTCAAAGCTCCATAAATTTGAATAAAAGATCAAGAGTACAAAATAGAGATATAGAAACAAGTTTTGCATACCATTTTAACTTGCATGATGGTTATAAAACTTGCACAAAAATCTAGTTTCCAAAACAACACTATTTAGCCATAGTTTCATATCAAACACACAAGGATTCATAAAACCTAGCAAGAAAAATAACTAGATAGACATGAAAACATGAATCTCATGAGAGAAGAGTTGTTCTAATGAAACATTTAGAGGAACACAAAGAATTTTAATAGTGAGAGTTGATCATGCCTGATAGTGCTTCCACCAAATCGAAGGATACTTCTAGCTGAGCTTCTAACTCTTTTTCTCCTCCCGAAAGATCAACAATCAAACATATTTTCCTCTTACACCTCATATACTTTCCTTCAATCAAAAATAGACCATGAAAACCAAAAATATCTTTGAATTTAAGGTCAAACCGTGGTTCGAGGAACCGATTAGCTCCATGTAGAGAAAATCTGCCATGCATGGAAAACCATATTGACCTCCTACAAACCCACCTTCTAAGTTTCTAAGATGGTTTACACACAAAGAATGAGGATCATAAATGCCATAAATTCCATTCAGTCCAAAATTCCCACTTATCTTTCCTTTCCACCGCCTCCTAAATTTGGTGAATGCCAATTCAATACAAAAATATAATTCCATCCTTTAATGGAGCTTCCACGTAAGCCCCTGCCAAATCTGCCAAGTACTTCCATCATTTAAACCCTATCAATTTATTTAAATGTCATTGGAACAGTCATCCTTGTGACATGGTACCCCTTAGTTTCCTTTTAATAGTTTAGGATAGATCCTAATAGAACTTAGGTTAGTCTAGAAATAACCACTTAGGTATTAAAAACATTTGCCATTAGAATTCCCCACCTTAGGTTAGGATCAATTCATAACCCTTTAGTATTATATATTAGTTAAAGTAACCTAGTATTAATTTAGCAATCCCCTTCCTTATTCATTTAGCACAACACTTATTTTAGGTCGCCAACCCAACAACTAGAATAAGAGGATAAGGTTAATATAGAATTCAAATAAGTAAATGTATCTAGAACATATATTTTCTTACCTAGCTTAGGTTGTAGTTAGGATAATTCTTAGGTTTTAGGACACCGTATTCATCCTCTATGAATTGAATTTTTCTTAAGTCCTTATAGTCCCGCCAAGATCAATCACCAAAGATCTGAGCACAAACATACAGCTGAATGAAAACATGTTCAAATAAGACCAATAATTAGTATCATACAAAGTTCAATCTTCTATGTCCCTTAAACTAATGAATGCTAATTTTACCATTCAGTCTATGAGGAAGATTTGAAACATTTCTTGGATCACTGAAATTTATCCAAGAATGAGTCAGAAGAAGAAATAAGTCTGCAACTCTTAAAACTAGATTGCAGCTCCTCTTTCCAAAGTGAAAATAAATTCTTGATAACCATATAATTTTAGTCTAATGATTTTAAGAACAGAAAAAATTTATCCTTATCAAGCATGATCTTCAACAGTCAAAAGAACACACATTTATCAAGAAAATCACATGTCAACACTTGAATGTAAAAAGAGGAATATATCAGTTGTCGAGAGTGTTACATGCTTCCCTCCTAAAAAGAATTATCATCCCGATGATTATCTCATCTCTTTTTATCAGTTTTCATCAAGGAAAATCAACTTATTCACTTTTCTTACCATATGTCAAAAACATATTAGCATTAATTAAGTTCCAAAAATCAATGTTATATAGTTGTTTATTCAAAATAATAAATATTTTCCCAAAATTGGCATACTTATTGTATTATAAAGATAAAATCACATGTTTTTATCAGTCAACAGAATCAATCTGTTCAAATAGATATGGAAAAATAGTTTTCATATCCTCAAGGGTTTCCCAAGTTGCACTCTCTTCATTAAACTAGTCCCATTGGACCTTGCATTGACTTATCTCATGATTTGTTAAATGCAACTAGTGAGTTTCAAGCACTTGAATGGGTTTAACCATGATTATTCCCTGGTCTTGGACTGTCATTTAAATTCCAATTTAACACATGTGATAAATCTAAAATGTATTTCTTAAGAAAAGAAATATGGAAAACATCATGCATTCGTGACAAAGTAGGAGGTAATGCTAAACGATAAGCTACAGGGTTGATTACTTCAACTATCTCAAAAGGTCCCACATAACGAGGTGATAACTTGGCAGCCTTGGCAAAAGTTATAGAACTCTTTTTCGGTTTAACCCGAAGAAAGACTTTCTCACCAAGTTCAAATTTCCTATCAACCCTCTTTAAGTCAGCATAACTCTTTTTCCTATCTACTGCTTCTTTCAAGTGTTCACGAATCAATTTAACTTGTTGTTCCATTTCAGTAAGAATTTCAGGTCCAATTACCTCTCTATCCTCTATGTTGTCCCAACTAACAGGGGTTCTACATTTTCTTCCGTATAATTCTTTAAAAGGTGTCATCTTAAGAGAAACATGATATGTATTATTATATGCGAATTCAACTAATGGAAGGTACTCTTCCCACTTATAATGTTGATCCATGCAATACATCCATAACATATCTTCTAAAACTTGATTTACTCTTTCAATCTGTCCATCCATTTCTCGGATTATACGTAGAACTGAAATTCAACTTAGTTCCTAAAGATGCGTTAAGTATTTGTCAAAATCTTGATGTCATTCTAGGATCCCTATCTCGTAATGATTAATTCGGGTACTCCATGTAATCTAAAATTTTTGTGTACAAATCTTTTAGCCAAAATTGGAGAATCATCCTTGATTCCCAACAATAAAATGTGTTACCTTTGTTAGTTTATCCACAACCACTAAAATAACATCATGTTTATTTCTTAACATAGGTAACCCTTGTACAAAATCCATGTTTATTACTTTCCACTTGTACTACAAGTATGCTATGAGAATACAACAAATCGGATGGGTGCATATGTTCCACCTTAACACGTTGACATTCAAGGAAATGTGTCACAAAGTCTATAACATCCTTTTTCATCCCTTTCCGTAAATATTTATGTCTTATATCAGCAAGCATTTTTGTAATGCCAGGTGTCCAAAAAAGGTGAATTATGAAATTATGCTAACAATTTATTTCTCAAATCATTTAGCAAAGGTACATAGACTTTGTTTTCAAATTATAAGATTCCTTCATTATCAAAGAGAAAACCTTTATACCTCAAATCATTCGAATCCGCAGCAAGTGCTACTTTTACTTGCTTTGAAAGTAAGAGTCAAATTCCATAAGACTTTTTACTTCATCCTTAAACTAAGTTCTTAATGTTATAAGAGCAGATATTTACTTCCTATGAATTAGAGCATCATTACTCTATTTTCTTTACCCTTTATATAGCTAATATCAAAATTATATTGAGACAAAAATCTAACCACCTTCGCTATCTTCATTAAGATTTGGTATCAAGATATATTTTAGTCCAAGGTGATCAGTTTTCAATTCAAAAGGTTTACTAAGCAGGTAATGTCTCCAAACATGTAGTGCATAAACAATGGCAGAAAGCTCTAAATCATGTGGAGCATAATTCAACTCATGTAACTAATGTATTCTACTTTCATAAGCTATGGCATGTCCATTTTGTAACAAAATACCTCCTAGACCTTCACCCGATGCATCAGTTACCACCATAAAATCTCCATTAGGGTCCTGCAGTACTACAAGAATAGGTGCTTTGAGGTTAACTGTTCCTTCAAGGTTTTGAATGCAATCTCACATTTCTCACTCCAAAAAAACTTTTTATCTTTCTTTTGTAAGGAAGTTATTGGTGTAGCTATCTTAGAATTTTTTTTTACAAATTTCCTATAGTATCCAACAAGTCCCATGAAGCTTCTAACTTCATGTACATTCTTAGGTGTAGTCCACTTTTTTATAGCTACAATTTTTGAAGGATCTACAATAATTCCATTCTTACTTATTACATGTCCCAAATAGTGTACTTTTATGTCATAAAAAGAACATTTAGACAACTTACCAAATAATCATCTCTTTCTTAATATTCCTAAAACTATCTTCAAATGCTCATGATGTTTCTCAATAATTTTTAAATATATGAGAATATTGTCTAAGAATACGAGCACAAATTTTTCCGTGTATTCTTGAAAGATATTATTCATTAAATTCATAAATCTTTGTAGGTGCATTAGTTAATCCAAAAGGTAAAACTATGAACTCATAATGTCCATACCTTGTTTTGGAATATTTTTTATGAATATCCTCATCCTTAATTTGTAATTGATGATATCCAAATCAAAGATATATCTTAGAATATACCGATGCTCCATGCATCGATCAATTAAATCATAAATCCTAAGGAGTGGGTATCTATTATTAATTGTTGATTTGTTTAACATTCTGTAATCAATGCACAATCTAAGGTTTACATCCTTCTTTTTCACAAAAATTACGGAGTTCTCCTTAAGGTGAAACACTTGGTCTAATCAAATCTTTAGACAAAATTTTATACAACCGAGCCTTAAGCTCTAATAACTCTGTAGTAGTCATTCGATATGGTGCTTTAGAAATAGGTTCAGTTCCAGGATTGATCTCAATCATGAAATCAAACTCCCTTTTGGGTGGAAGACCTAGCAATTCTTCCAGAAATATGTCACTGAAGTCTCATAACAATGGATATCGTTCCATAACATCGATGTTCTATTTTGTTAATTTAGTAATTTTTACTGCATATAAGGTACATCCTTTATTTTTGGCCTTTTTAAGTTGCATAGATAACATTTTTCTAACAAAAATCTCATGTTTCCCACCCTGAATCTCTGATGTTTTCTACAGGTTGTCTAAACAACTAATGTGTTTTTCAAAATAGTCCACTTTAGCCTTATGTTCTGCTAACCAATTAACACCTATGATTACATCATAAGACCCCAAAGGTGCAACATAAAGATCAACCTCAATGGAAAAGTTAGGTAAATCAAGGACTGCTCCAAAAAGACACATATTAACTGTATGAACAACATTGTTCCCATACTGTACAGTCCATGTTTTATCAATGTTTCCATTTTTTATTTTTATTTTTGATGTTAATTTATTATAAATAAAACATTTAGTAGCTCACGGTATAAAAAAGAATAGTTATAGGTAAGCCAAATAATTTACCTAGAACTTCTATGGGCATGGCCTATTTCTCAGCCTACTTGTCAGTTACTACAGCATGTATCTTGTGCTACTAATTACGATCATCCTTCTTAAAAGGACATTGATTCACATAATGATATTTTCCACAATTATAATAGCCTCCTATAGGTCCCTTCCTAGGCTCGGGTTTATTTCCAGCCTTAGATTTATCATTTTGACCCGCATAGGACTTCTGTTTGTTATTATTGTTCTTAGCAAAGTTGTTTCATGCATTACCAACAAACTTATTTGTTTCTTCTTTCTTATTAGTATCAGATGAAAAATTACTTTTCATTCTAAATTTCTTCCATGGTCCTTTCTTAGGTGTAAGAGATGATGAAGAGGAGCTGGAATTTTTCTTCCTTACTTCCTCCTTATGAGCAGAAATTGCCTTTAATTTTTGTTCCCACCTTATGGATTTTTCAACAACCCCTTCCATCATGGTTGGGCTATGAACATCCACCTCTCCCCCTATAATGGGGTTCAATCCCATGATGAATTTATGTATCCTGAACTTCTCATCAATTTGGTACTGAGGTACATACTTAAGGAGTTTTGTAAATCGTTTTCATTACTCGGTTCTGATTAGCTTTCCTTGAGCTAAATTTTGGAATTTAGTCCTTTTTTATCATAGTAAAGTTGTGGCAGCCATCGTTTCTGAAGTAACCTTTAAATTGATCCCATGTGATATTAGCTTCATCAATATTCAACTCACCTTATGACTGTCCCACCACAAAGATGATTTGTGAGAAAGATGATATGCTCCCCATATCACCTTTGTTTCTTCGAGAAATTCCTTATTGTAAAGTATTTTTCCATTTCAAAGGTGAGCTAGTTCTTAGCTCCATCCCCTAATGTGGTGCTTGCAAACTTAGGTGGAAGTATCCTTTTTATATCATTCGTGAGTTCAACTGTTAACCTAGCCTTTTTTTTTTTCATGCTAAACAGGTTTATTAATATTGTTATTATCAACACCCACATTGGCATTGTCCCCTAGAGGTGGCTTATTATTGTTATCGACTTCTTCTTCCTCCTCATTACCCATTACTTTCTATTCAAGTACAAATAACTATCTCTTGTGTCCAACGGGGTAGTAAGGATCTCATCAAATTTCTATGAAATTGCTCCTCCTTCCTCAGGTGGAGGGTTATTTGCAACATTTCCTCTTGTTCTAACCATTTTCTGTTATAAGAAAATTTAAGTTTCATCAGATTATGGACACAATAGGTCCAAGAGCTACAACCTTTATCTCTGATACCAAGATGTAACATTCCCATTTTAAGACTTTAGCAACAAGGGAATTTTTTTCTTATATAATGTTCTCTATTCTAAATAAAGCATTATTTAGAACAACATTCCATGTCAATCAAGTTCAAATAGATAACCCTATGCAACTGTAAATGACTCAGTGATCAACCGATCTATTCATTTCATAACTTGGTAATCTACCGATCTATTTATGTTATCTTATGTATTGAATACATATTGTATACTTCATATAATTTGTTTTCCTACCATACATTGGGTAATGAGTGATCTATTTAAAGAACATATCTGAATATTTTTTACCAATATTCATCTGATATCACATTATTTTAAACTTGGTGACATAGGACAATGCAACCAGTAGCTTGCGATACTTTGGCCAAAGTTTTACAACATAATGTGTATGTATCTATTCCTAGATGGTATACTCGTCACTGTGGAATACGTCCTTCACCGCACTCCTCTATTATTGTGATTGGTCTTTACTAACTACCGTCAGTCCACTTTTCTTAAGTTTAACCCTAGCCCTAGTTAGAAACATAACTTATTATAGGAAGACGGTCACAATGAATTAGGGTAAATGGGAATACTCAGTTGACCTCAAGTCAATAGGGTGTGTCAGTTTACACTGATCCATTAGAAGCTACTTCCTTTCCTAAATATGCCACTAACTGACCTAGAGAGAAACTAAGTTCAAGTTCTTATTGAGTGTTGATCTGGATGATCAATGCGAAGTGTGATGCCACATGTCAACTACAACGTTGTATTCTCAAGAAGACATAAGTCTTCTCGGAAGTACATCCTTGCATTTGGCATGTGCCAACATCCTACAAAAACTACCTCATCTAGATATACATACCCCAAGGAGTTTGTTAATACATTGTTAATTTGGATTAATACACTTGGTTTTAGTAACCCTTTTAAACCCTAATCCAACTCTCCTTAAGTTCTTAATGTATACTTGTATCAATCGAGTATTAAAGAACTTTTTAAACTCATGGTTTCTTGTAATGTTTCTTTTCATGGTGTAACCAGAAGTTAACCCAAATAGGATAGAGATATCATAAGTTTCATTTAAATGTACTTTAAATTTTAGGAAGGTTCAACAACCACATAAATCCAACTAAAGTAGACTTCATACAAATGAAGTCTAATAATTAGTAATCATATCTCCAAACCTTTTAAAGTTAATATACAATTGAGAGAGAGAAAATTCTTCCTCTAAATGATTAAGTGTTAGGGTATATCATTCCCAATATCCATAGTTCTTACTTCATGTTTATTATGCAACACATTACTATGTTAAATTTTTTAGATAAAACACATCATATTATGCAACTCAACAAGTTGCTTCATTATAAGGTAAATTGAACTAGTTCCCATTATCCATCTTATCAAAGATAACAAGATAATCATAATGTAATATAAAGAATATAAACAAGATAGAAATATCATCTTCCTTATAAGAGTACGAGATAATTTACACAACCAATGCAAATAATCACAACTCACAATTCATAATTACATCTTATAAAATTTACAAGACTATGCACTTTAGGTGAACTAAATAACAACGACCTTCAATCTATAAAGTATACAAATTTTCTTTTATAATTCAACAAAAGAATGAATCATAATTCTTTAATAAGAATTAGACATATATCAATCAATGCATCATATAAGTTTTTCCTTCTTTTACAACTTACGTCATCCATATATAAAAAAGCTAGCGGTCATTGAATGAACCGAGCATGATAAGCACTAAGCATTAAAACAAAGTGCATTCCACTAATTGTTTAATTAAAGAAAATATACTTTAATGAGATAATTAAAACATCATACAATAAACATAAGTGATCCTAAATAGAAAAGATAAACATTAATAAATCTAGATTAGATTTTAAGAGAGAAGCAAAATATAAATAACAATATCTCCTAATAACTTAAAGTTCTATTGATTCAATCAATGGATTGAAAATAAAAATAAATCCTACCATCCCTTTATTTCATAATTCTATCCTAATAAAATACCACATTTATCTTCTCTATGATACAACATGGTTCATTCTAGGATTATTCATCTATTACCTAAGAAAGAATAAGAAGAACCATTATGTACCATGCCCAAACCTATTACGTCGAAAGAAAGACCAGATTCATAACATGAATTACCTGTTCCTTTCGAGAACAATCTTGCACATTCAACATTAGAATATACATCAAAAAAATTCCATAATAATACAAAAAGGTATAGTAAATCGAACATACCAACTGCAATTCTAATTCCAACTATACATGCTAGAAGCTATCAATCAAATATCAGAAATCAATGTTCACAAACAAAGTATCCACAAAGAGGAGTTAATCTCTACTCAAGTTATTCACATAAGATAAAGAGTACAAGAGACAAACTTACTCCTTTCCATATAAACTAGGAAATACTAGTCAACAACGGTTGAAATCATAAGTATCAATTTACTTATCAGCAAAACCCTCTTGTCTAATAGCTCTCGACATTATTTCAACAATGATTCGAACAAGGTAGACCAACGAGTCATAAGAAATCACCATCTCAAAAGATAATTGAGTACAAACCAGTTCAAACCATGAGCTTATCCAAAGAAAAAGGAATGGTAACTCAAATAAGGAAAGAACCAATGATAAATCATTTTGTTCAACTCAACAAGAAGTTCCACATTCAAACCAATTCAAGATGAAAGCATTCTAGACTCCGAACCATATACTTCTCTCAAAAGAATATGTATATATATATATATGTTCTTTCTCAAAAAGTAGTCAAAGACTCAATCACTCATATCGATTGAGAATAACATTCCAAAATAGTAAATAATAAAGTTCATAATTACCTACGAACCCAAGATTAGAGACTCGCCATTGCCTCACCACTAAATACAAAAAGGTAAGTAGTTCGTAATTCAAAAGAATAAAACTCAATACAACTAAACAGATAAGGTATCCTTCCTGATAATTTCAGTGTCCAAGGTAATAACCCAAATCTTCCACTAAGACCCAAATTATTTAAAGAGATAGAATAAAGGGAGAGAAAGAACCCAAAACGCCTAATATAGAATATGTCTCAATATTAATTCCAAAGCAATAGGGATGGAATATCAAAAAAAAACTTCACAACCACAAAATTATGACAGTGGTGACTTAGTACAAAAAAATTCAGTTAACCCAAAACATGGGTTTCCTCAAGATAGAGGGGAAAGAACATCCCATTCTATTATCACACCAATACCATCTCAAGAGAGTCATTACAATCATAAAACATAAGTTCCACATTCCCTTAATCTAGACATTTAAAGTTCCAAATCTCAAAGAGATTTTAAATGACTCAAACAAGCTTTCACTCAGTTCCCTGGTGAGTAGTCACTCAAATAAAGAGTTATAAGCTTAGTCATTTAATAAAAGAATAAACTAATACAAAATACTAGAATAGAATCAAATGAATCAACCTAAAAACATGCTCATAACACTCAAGTGTTAAATAGGAGTACAATATCGAACTCAAGCTTCACACACAAACATTATGAACTTCCGTAGTAAAATAATGCAAGTACAGTTCCCAAATACAAACTCCAAGCAACATTTCAGCAATGCATAAGTTTTCCAAACACTGGTTCCGATCAAAACGAAGCTTCAACACAAATTTAATCAAACCACAAAGTACCAACACAAGTCTACATCCAAATTTGCAACCCAGAAGCAAAATCAAATAGAACTCAAGTTTCCCTAAGCTCAGATCCATATATTTTCATGACAGTCAGTTCAAAGCTCCATAAATTTGAATACAAGATCAAGAGTACAAAAAGAGATACAAAAATTGTTTCGCATACCATTTTCACTTGCATGCTGGTCATAAAACTTGCACAGAAAGCCATTTTCCAAAACAACACTATTTTAGCCATAGTTTCATATCAAACACACAAGGATTCGTAAAACCTAGCAAGAAAAATAACTAGACAGGCATGAAAACATGAATCTCATGAGATAAGAGTTGTTCTAATGAATCATTTAGAAGAACGCAAATAATTTTAATAGTTAGAGCCTATCATGCCTGATAGTGCTTCCACCAAATCGAAGGAGACTTCCAGCCAAAATTCAAAATATTTTTCTCCTCCCTGAAAGATCAACAATCAAACATATTTTCCTCTTACGCCTCATATGCTTTACTTTTATAAAAAATAGACCGTGGAAACAAAAAATAGCTTTGAAGTGAAGATCAAACTACTGGTTCAAAGAACTAGTTAGCTCCATGCAGAGAAAAATCTGCCATGCATGCAAAACCAAATGACCTCCTACAAACCCACCTTCTAAGTTTCCAAGATGGTTTGCACAAAAAGACCGAGGCTCATAAATTCCATAAATGTCATTCAATCCAAAATTCCTTCTTATCTTTCCTTTTCATTTCCTCCTAAATCTGGAAAATGCCAATTCAATACAAAAATACAAGTCCATCCTGGAGCTTCCACGTAAGCCCCCACCAAGTCTACTAGCCCCCAAAATCTACCAAAGTGCTTCCATCCTTTAAACCCTATCAATTTATTTAAATGCCATTGGAACCATCACCCTTGTGACATGTGACTCCTTAGTGTCCCTTTAATAGTTTAGGATAGATCCCAATAGAACTTAGGTTAGTCTAGAAATAACCACTTAGGTATTAAAAACATTTTCCATTAGAATTCCCCACCTTAGGTTAGGCTCAATTCATAACCCTTTAGTATTAGGTATTAGTTAAAGTAACCTAGTATTACTTTAGTAATTCCCTTCCCTTATTCATTTAGCATAATGCTTACGTTAGGTTTCCAACCCAACAACTAGAATAAGACACTAAGGTTAGAACAAGATTCAAATAAGTAAATGTAGCTAGAACATAGATGTTCTTACCTAGCTTAGGTTATAGCTAGGAAAATCATTAGGTTTTAGGACTACGTATTCATCCTCTATGAATTGAATTTTTCTTAAGTCCTTATAGTCCTGCCAAGATCAATCACCAAAGACCCGAGCACAAACATACAGCTGAACGAAAACATGTTCAAATAATACCAAGAATTAGTATCATACAAAGTTCAGTCTTCTATGTCCCTTAAACTACTGAATGTCAATTTTACCATTCAATCTATGAGGAAGATTTGAAACATTCCTTGGATCATTGAAATTGATCCAAGGATGAGTTAGAAGAAGAAATAAGTCTGTAACTCTTAAAACCAAATTACAGCTCCTCTTTCCAAAGTGAAAATGAATTCTTGATAACCATATAATTTTAGTCTAATGATTTTAAACATAAAATATTTATCCTTATCAAGCATGATCTTCAATAGTCAAAATAACACATCTTTATCAAGAAAATCACATGTCAACACTTGAATGCAAAAACAAGAATGTATCGGTTGTCGAGGGTGTTATAGAATAAGGATGCTCGGGGAAAGTGTATAGGAGAAAGTGGTTTAAGAAGGATTTAAGTGAAACTAGGGTGCATGTAGAAGGTAGAACATTGGTTCAACGTACTTAGTCATATTTGGCATTCTAGGGGCACTTGAGGAAAAGTGTGAGGACTCGACTATGTGTGATGAGTGGACCAGTGCCAACCTGGAACCTTAGAGGTCAAGAAAAGGATATTCCCATGGGGAATATTCCCAGAGGCATCATTATAGAGAGTGGAGGTTTTGCAAATGGATAAGCATTCACCAATGGCATGATAGAAGTGGTGGTAGGTGTTGATCCTATAAAAATATATGCTCGAGATAGAGATACATATACAAGAGATAATGGGAGTCGGAGAGAATGTAGAGAAAGAGGAATAGAGTAAAAAGTGTTGCAGTAATGTTAGGGTGTAGGGAACTTAGTGCCAAGGGTTATAAGGGATTCCATAAGCATATACATGTGTACTAGGATCTCATAACAAGGGATAAAATGGAAAAAGTATAGTTCATGTGGCTACAAGAACTATATTAAATCAATATGTAGATGGGTTCGATTTGTATATCTTGTTTAAGGGTGTAGAATCTTGTCTTATATGACTATCATGGCTAAGATCTAGTTTATTATGCTTCTTACATATGTTATTTAGCTTCGTAATGCATTAAGATGCGGATCTGTTAGTTTCTCCTTCTACCTTTTTAAATTAGTGAATGTACTTGTACCTCTACAAACCATCCTCCATTAATGGTGGAACCCTCTCACAAAGCTCACATAAATGATGGGCTCGGTGGGGTCGCGCATGCCTTGGGTGAGTTCCCAAAGACTCCGTTGGGTGATAGTTTAACATGTTTGGGGTTAGAAAATAGTATTAAGGGTAAATAAATGTGACTACATGGAGCAAATATGATACCTCATCTATTCCCCTTAAAATATGATAGATGCAACAATAAAATTCAGCTTATGCTTCCTTCAGCTATTGTATGCCTTCTAAAATCCTAGAGAAGGAATACCATATCTCTAAATCACTTTAGAACAAGATAAATTCATCAAGGCAACATGATGAATCAACTCTTTCCTTCTTTGTCCTTGGTATTTTTTTAATCTTCTAAGATACAATCCTTGGTGTGATTACTAGATCACCTAAACTCTCATCTTCATCTTGGTTGCTAGATAAACATAATTCATACACTGTTCTAATACTACTTGGAGAAAAAAATTTCATGCTTTGTACTGGAGTTGTTTTCTTTCATCTTACCCTTGTCATCATTTTCTACTTTCTTGTTTGTGCTTTCTTCCTTTATGAATGATATGGACTACTATTTTTCTTTAGCATATGCCCCATATCTTCTTTTCATCCTTTGATGTCTCAACTTCTAATTTTTCTTTCTTTACCTTGCATACCCATTTTTATTTCTTCTTTCCATCATATCTCTCAACCATAGTTGAATTTCTCATACTCTTTGAGGTTACATTTTCTTTGTGTATCCTTTTGTCCTGTATCTCGAAAGAAATTCAACTTATAGCTAAATATAGGTGACTCATGAAAATGTCTTGAAAATTTTCCAAGCTCATGGAAGTTAAAGCACACAACTTGATTCTTGTCCCAAAACTGATTTACTGAGATATTATAAAAATTCTTGATTGTGTGACATTTTCCTTTGCAATTAAAACACACTATGTTCTTCTCATAATCAATCCTGTAATCTCTCCATGGATAACCTTCATAAACCTTTCTTCTACAATCTCTAGCTCTATGTCCAAAAAATTTCATGAAAAAAAAAATCCATGAAACATACCTGATAATCTCCTTGCAGCTAGATGCCTAAAGATCCTCTTGTGCTCTTTGATGTCCTTCTTGGGATGAGAACATCCTTGAAAATAATTATTACTTGATTCATCTCTCATAAAAAAATTCTTTGTTTTTTCCATCTCTTCTTTTAGGGTCTTTACTTCTGCATTTAATTTTTCACATTCTCCACTCATGGCTTGAATAGCTTCCTAACATGTCTCATGTTATACTCCATTATAATGTCCTTGTTTACTTTACATTTTTAAAAATTGATTAGTAACATGTAATAACTCAATCTTCAGGGTCTTTATATCCTCTTCAAATTTAAGGCAAGTAGTTTCTTTATCTTTTAAGGCCTTTGAAACTTTTTCAACAAATGAAGCCATCTCATTTAGTTCATGGACATGAATAATTTCCTTAAGTTGTATTTCTTCATTTAACTCATTTATAAGAGCTTGAGGAATTTCATACCTCTTATCAAACACTAATTCTGCTGGTGTACCCATGTTTTTGTCTTCAGGATCACCACCAAGATATTAGGCTTGATTCAGGAGGACCAAACTCTAATACCGATTGTTAGAATTTAGGACACGAGAGGGGGTGAATCAATGTCTTCAAAAATTTACCTTCTTAAATTTGATATGATAAAACCATAAACACACACAAAAGCAATTTTCAAGAGAGTACACAATGACACAAGGTTTAATGTGGGAAACCCAAGATGGGAAGAAAACCCACTGAAACTATGAACTATGCTTAGGACCAATTTGTCTTGCTTCTATTACATTAGTTTCAAGGTTGATATTCAACTCAACCTAGAGTTGTTACTCCTCAACCTAGTTTCAAGGTGAATATATTTTATGATAGACCCCAACTAATTGAAAATAAATGATGACATGATGTTTCTAAAGGATCTTAAGTAAACTAGGAAATTGTATAGGTTTTTAAAAAAATGCAAATTGCTATAAAGAAAGGAGGAGACTTTAATTTTATTTATAAAAAAACATGCAAATAAATCTATTCTCAGATGGGGTAAAATGTATTTAAACAAGATTTCCTTTTGGTTACGAGATGTGAAGTTCCCACAAATATATAATGGTTTTGGTTTTGGATAAATAATCAACAATGTTATAATTAAAGGCTTTATTAAATATGGAATATATGATTAGAATTGTTTTGTATAGGGCATGTGTCTTTTAGTCATTTGGAGGTGGAGGATTATTGTATGCATGTGTGCTAAGAGACACTCGAGAATAATTGGGAGGATTATAGGTATTTAGTGTCTTGCAGACTTTACTATGGAGAAGATATTTATTTCCTCTCTGGTATTTTTTTTGTAGGTGTGAACTTACTCTAACTTATCATATGGTTCATTTTTTCTCTCCCCTAATAACTCATAGGTTTTCAAGACTAAAGAATTCCTAAGGTTATTCTTAGTATTTTTCACACTATCTTAAGGTGTGAGAACTATCTAAAGGATATCAATTTCCCATTGGAAAACATCAAAGGCCTCATGAAATTCCTCTTCATAGTGAATTTTGGTTTTATGGACTATGCACCAAGAATCTAACGATAAATCTTCCAAGTTTATAGAGTTATAATGATTCTTAGAGCTATTAATATATTACACAATTGGATAGAAAGGACTAGGTTTGACCCCATTGTTCAGTTTGGTGTTCCATCACCTCTTATTGCGTTATAAGCTAAATTTTTGTGTGTGTAGTTAGTGGATGGATGAATTTGATTCAATTGCATATTTTTCTTAAAATTTTATAACATATTTGATAATTTTGGAAATATATGATGCAAGTTACTAGTTTCTACTTTTAAATTTAAAGATGTAGGCATGGAAAAATAAGGCTGGTCTTGGAATCATTACATAATAGGATAAGAATCCTAAGGTTTCCCATTTATTTTTTAATTAGGATATACATAATTTTATTAATAACCACTGTGGAATAATGATTTACTATGGGAAATACAAGGGGTTGATTAGTATCTTATGACATAAACTGGTAGTGTGAAAGAATCATGGGAGAAGAGATATAAGATAAAGTAGTTGGAAATTATGAATATGATGACATCTTCATAATGCGAATATGATTGAGTAAAGGTTTATTATGAATGATTATGTGGTGAATGAGTTACATTTAGTTATGTGTAGTGGATTTCCTAAGGAAATAAAATGTATATCGTAGCCAAGATATTTAGTAATCATTTCATGTTCAATCGTGAGTTCCTCTATATAAGACATATTCAAAATAGTAGGATTTCTATGCAAAAATATAGATGATGAGTTAAGCTCTTAGAGCTAAATGTTGAACCCTGTCTCATTGATGTTTTCATTCATGTCATGTGGCATTAATGGAAAAGAGTGTTGGTGAGGTGTACATAATTTAAGGGCATGAAGAGTGATTGGTAGTTCCATTCTTTAACCTCAAATAGTGTGGTTAAAGTGAATTTATGTGATGTTTTGAGGTGTCATGATGTATACACAAGGTCTTGGTGCATTAGAAAATAACTAGGTTTTTGGTGTAAACTAAAAATTTGTCCCATAGGTCATACGAGGTCTCTCAAATGTGTTATAGTTCTTTCTTGATGAAGAATAAGTTAGCTTTCATGAACCATGGGTTGAAATAAGCTTAACTAGGCATACTTTTAAGATCTAGTGCAAGCATGACTTAGGGTATGGAGTAAATCAAGCTAAGGAAGGTAAGTTCAAGAAATATGAGTGTGTTGTAACATCATAAAGAGGATTTAAAAGGGTTTTTAGGTCAAATATTAATAGGTGTAGGCATGTTCAAGACATTTTTAATGTATGTTCTTGAGGAAAAACTAGGTGTGTATGTGAAATTTATGGTGGTGAATAATATGCAGATCCATTTATGAGTAGGTGAGAATTTTAGAAGTTAGTATAGGTTATCTTAGTGCTATGGGAAAAAACTCAAGGTTGTCTATAGTATATTTTTCATGTTGTGAGGTTTTAGGATCTACGAGATCTCAGAATGACCATTTCCAGCTCAAGGGTCATGTTTGATGTGCTCACTCACATGTTAAATCATGCATGGATACTTGGTTCTTTCAATGAATGTTGGTACATGGAGTCAAGAGAATTTTACAATTAGAATGGGGTATAATGATGTCATATACTTTATGAATGATCCTTAAGAAGTCAAGGTGATCTAAACCCTCCCAAAACCATTATCTTGTAGTGATGGAGAAGAAATGATTGTTTTGGTCATGAAATGACTTCGAAAATAATATCGATGATTCAAACTTATAAAGGACTCCTCGTAATTCATTTTTTAATTGGTGGCATACTCTAGGTCAGCTAGTATGGTACAATTTTATCTATTTTAAAAAATAATTTGATATTATAGTTAAGTATAAAAATTGTCATGGTAAAACCCCAATTGTTGGAGAAATCTAGGGAGGTTCCCAAGTGTTCATGAGAAGTACCGGGTAGGTTCTTTACACAATTTTGGTGAAACAAATCAGCTAATCCGACCTACAAATTAAGGTCTAGCAGAGGAAAATTTACCAGTCATGTGTGATTGAAACTATTTTGATATGAAGGAATGACGTTGAAGAAAAATGTGAGCATGGAAAATTGATAAATTTCTAACATGACATGTTTGAGCCCAATTTTTTTCGGTGATGTGATTTTGTGTCTCATCTCTAATGGTCCAAACTACATCATTATGACTACCAAGAAGGCTTGTGAAATAAGGTTACAAATGTGAGATTATCCATACAACTTGTGAAGGGGAGTGTTTAAAGATGGAGTATAGGTCTCTCAATAAGTTTCTCATGGTTTGGTTTATCATGAAAGTAAAGTTTGGAGTGTTTGAAGTCATATAGGAAAAAATTGGTTTTTGTGATTCACAACCTAGTGTGAGAAGTCTAAAAATACATGCATATTGAATCTATATGCCATAAAATTATACATTATATTCTTTTGAAAAGTTTTAAAAGATGTACATATTTAAATAAATTTTCCATAATATCCATGAATAGGTGATTTGATGAGTGAACTAACTCATTTTGTGAAGACTAGTTTTTCTATGTTTGTTAACCCATTAAGATCTTGTCGTGTCAGTCCTATCATGGTATGAATGAAGAGGTTAGGGATACCAAATTTTATTTAAGGTTAACTATATGTCACATTAGACATACCAAAATCATTAAGAATCTTTGAGATCTCATACATTTATTTTTATGAAGCAATCTTCGACTATGTTTTTGAGCTGCCATGACTATGCACACCCAACTAAGAAGAAAAGTTGAAATGAAGTCTTAATACCTAACCTGTAGCATTACAATCATAATATGGTGTCTTTGACATATTTTATATTCTCCCATCCTATTCTTATTAAATGACATGAACCTGAAGTGTGTTTCATTCATCCAAGTTGAAGACTGTGTTTTGAAGATCATACACCTAGAAAAGCATTTGAGTTCTAATGGAGTCTTAAAGGTAAAATGGTGAGTTGAAAATATTTTCAAGGATTTATATGGAAATTATATAACCTTTGTAACATTCACAAACCTTCTCAACACATGTTGTATGGCCTATGAGAGATAGAAGATAAAGAATCCTTCGATGAAAAAAATAAAAAATTGAATAAATCATTAGAATTACATATGCCGATCTGAAAATTGAATATAATCCATTGTTTCATAGGTGAAAATATTTTGGGAATGTTTTTAGTCCCTCATATGTGTTATAAGTGTAATGAAAAACTCAATAAATGTCAATACCCTGTAACTAACATACCCAGTAGATACACCGACTTCATTGTGGAAGTTTTAGGTGATGTCATCAAAACCTTTTGTACGAGTTGAAACGGTTACAAGTTGTAGGGGTTAGAAGATGAAGTGGAAAATGTGTAATATTAGTTCATCCTTTTGTATATGTATGTCAAAATTTGCATTAAAAATGGCTTTTGAAGACATAGTTGTAGCAATATGAGCAGATGAGAAAATAGGTGAATCAAGGTGTGTGTAGAAGGAGGATGAAATATATGAGCTAATTATGAGATTAAAAATTGTTATTTAAAGAAACTAGGTTAGATAAATGTGATCAAAAACTTTTGAAGACTAAGTGGGTGCTTAGAAAAATTAGGAGTTATTGTTTCCATGCAAGTAGGAGATTGCAAAAGTTGTCAAGTAGGTGCTTGACTTAGATATTAGATTTGATACTTCAAGTTGAGTAGATGCTCAACAAATTGAAATATTTGTAATTTGTTATGGGACAATTTTCCATACTAGTCCATTGATTTTAGTATTTTTTTCTCCCTTAAAGGATTTCCCACATTAACTATTGTCTTCATGTGTTCTTGCATGTTATTCACTTATGTTTGAGTGTTATTTTTTCTTCATGGTAAGGGTATATTAATATTAAATTGTTTTATGATATTTATAATTGTTTTCAAAGTTTAAAGAATCCCTAATTCACCCCTCCCTCTCAATGCTTGTGTTTTCCAATAATTGGTATCATATCTATGTCCTTATGGAGAAAGTTTAACAACTTGAAGGATATCCAACAAGAACAAGCATGACCAAAAATCAAGCTCAAATTTGTTTCTCTACTTCCAAAGCACCTCTCTTCAATGGAATCAACTATGCATTATGGAGCATTAGAATAAAAACATGTCTCATGTATCTAGTATTTGATATATGGAAATAAGTATGTAATGACTACACTATTCCTAAAAACCTCTAACTGATGCAACAGAAAGAAGGCTATTGATAATAGATCAAAGAAAATGAATGAAATCTTACGTGGGATGAAAAAAGTAGTGTTTGTAATTTTCATTCATTGTAATACAACCCAAGATATTTGGGACAAACTAAATACCATCTATGAGGGAGATAACAAGGTCAAAGTAGTTAAGTTGGAGACCTACCAAGGACAATTTGAGAGCCTAAGAATGAATGAAGATTAGAGTATTTCTTCTTAGTTACGAGGGTTAACGAGGTGATAAATGTTATCAGAGGACTAGGATAAAATATGGATGAAAAAATAGTTATTTAAAAGATGTTAAGATTTATGAAACCTATGTATGAATCCAAGGTTTAAGTTATGTAATAATAAAAATACTTGACCACCTAAACATGGATGAACTCCAAATCCTAACTTCTTATATATGAGCACTAATGGATAAAAACCAATAAAAAAGGAGGATGCATTCAAATATGATAATGGACCACAAAAAAAAGAGTAAAGTGGAATCGACATGGATGAGGATGTAGACACAAATTCGTGTCTCACGACCCTTGTGACCCGCATCCCATTTCGCAGCCTAACCTCATTACCTAAACCTTTACACAATTATTTATTAATTACCTTGTAATTGATAAATCCACATCACCTTACCCGCCACCTCACTTTGCCACCTCATCATGACCTAGCCCTAACCTAAACTAACCTAATTAAGACCCATGACTTGGTCAGACTCACATCCATAACTAATGCCTCCTTACTCGCACCCAAAGCCGACCTTCTAGCCACTTGACCAAGCCCATGGCCGATCTCTCGGGAGAAAAGCGGGGAAGGTGGGCTATTTTACTAAAAATAGCCTCCTTTTTCCTAACCGATGCGGTTCTACTCGACCGCCGTCGATTCTGCGCAACCGCCATCGGTTCCTGTAAATGGGCTTCCCAAACCAAAACAACGGATCGAATTTCATTTTGGAGATCAGTCGAAGGATTTTTAATCAAAGGAGAGTCCAAAGCGATCAGCAGAGTCCAGAACTTCACCTGACCAAGCAGAGACGAGTAAAGAAACCAGAAGAGTTGGCAGCAAAGGAGATCAACTGGCACCTTCATCAAATCCAGTAAGTTACATCTTGCATGTCCTCCATTATAACATTTCTTGTGCTTTTGGAATTGTAATCTTCCCAAATCCGTTCCTGAACCCATTATCTAACGTACCATTGCCTCTAACTATCATTCCTTAGCTTCTAACCATCCCATTTCTCAATACTATCCAAAAACCAGCCATTACAAACACCACAACCAGCCCAGAAGATCCTAGAACCAACCGGTATCGGTTATCAGTGACCGCCATCGGTTATAGGTAACCGGCATCGGTTCCTTTGATCAAAACCAAGAAAAACAGCCTTTTCCCTACCCAGTTCCACGAAACAATTTAATTGGTACTCTACAGTATTTTGTGTTAATTCATATTAGCAGGAGAACTGACCACCTTCGAAAGGAAGTTTCATACTTCCTGGGCCCAAGGCAGTTCCCTCATTTATTATCTAATCAAAATCTTGTGGTCTTGTGTTCTTATTTGCAGGTAGTCCTTCCAAGACAAAAAGGAGTTCTTCGCGATCGGCTGATCTTTCTCTACGATGCACGCGCACATCATCTCGACATTCTACGGGTATTCCTCCTAACCCTAACCTTATCTGTTTCTATAAGGAGCGAAGCATTTCAAGTGAAACATTTTGGCACGCCCGGTGGGACCCATTTTGGGTTTCTTTATTTCTTGCTTGCTTTTATTATAGGGAGCATACTTGCTGTTTTCTTCTTCTAGAGATATTCACAGGGTATTTTATTATTCTGGTAAAAGAACTTGCTTTGTTTTTGCATCTTGCATTAGTAAAAGTCATCTCTTTTGCTTCATCGAATATCACTTTCGATTTGGGTTTTAAAACACATGCATTGCATTCCTGCCTGTTGTTTTTCAATTCTAGTGAACATAGATTAAGTAACAGGTCATACACGTGGGGGTGATATCCACGGTATTGACAGGAAATTAACCTTAGTTTCAGCTGCACGCACACGTTAGAATCACTTCACAATTAACACAACAGCTCAAACATCCCCCCTTTTTTTCCGCGGTATTCCTCCGCCCGATTGAGGTAACCTTATAAGCCAAAACAACTTGACATTTCCCCTAAGTCTCTTGTTTAGGATTTCTGACATCATTCTACGTCTAAAGGCATAAGCCCACAATAATTAAAATTAACCCTAAGGTTAATCTCTGGATTTGCGTGTGCATCTTGCTTGTTTGCTGTCCTGTTTTCTCTGTCATACTTTGTCTTCTGTGATCAATAAGTTGCTAAACATACTCAACGTTACTAAATCAAATTAGCAGCCCCTTTGTATCTTCTTATTCTAAATTTTTGACACCGACATCGGTTAAGAGACCGACGGCGTTTGATCTGTGACCGACACCGGTTACTAAACCGATATCGGTTACTGTCTCTCTCAGCCCCTGACAAACCAGCAGCTTGCCAAATTCACCTTTCAGACGTTGTTTTTGTTCTGGATAGATTGAAACTTTCCTGGGTGTTCTAGTCTATGGTTGTCATCACTCGGAAACAAGCCGCCGCCATGGTTTCACATGCCTGCTCTGTGTCTTTGCCTGAATCACCCCCTTCACATTCTATAGGAAACCCTACGGACACCAGTGAGATCCCCCAAATTCCTGTAGGAGACAAGGACTTTGCCAAATTTACGGATGCTAATCCCAGTATTGTCTGATACTATTTGTCTCATACCCACGACCGTCGCTTTGATGGTCGGCTCCTTATGGGCATGCCTATTAGTATAGCTGCTCATTTAGCTCCTACTCCTCCTGATAACAATACCTTACTTCCTGCATCGCTAGCCCCGTCTCCCAATCCGACAGCGGCAGAGGTTCATACGACCCCGATTAGCTTTCCTTTTGTTAATCTTGGATCCCACGTATCGCTACCACCAACTGCCCCTATCTCATCTCTCTTTCAGACCACTCCATTCATGACTTACTCTCTGCCACCTATTCAAACGAGCTTTCCTTCTCAAGCTCCGCCTACCTTTTCATTCCCATATACGTATCCAGTGACCTCAACACCTTATATGGGACACCCCTATTCTGTGGCACCATCATCTCATCCAACCACAGATTTCATCAAGCAAATGATGGACAAAATGCAAAACCTGGAGGCTTCCGTTTCAGGAAGTCGTAGCGCCTTGACATACGAGCAAGTTTGTCGGGAGCCCATTCACCCTTCTGTCCCCCTTCATTCTTATCCGCCTCAATGGGAGTTGCCAAAGTTTACTCGTTTTAACAGTAAAGAGGATCCTCAACAACACTTGCGATCATTTAGACATGCTTGTTATTTGATTGCCCATGATGATGCCTTGTTACTCCGCACCTTTCCCATGTCCTTATCAGGGCCTGCCTTGGAGTGGTACAGTGCTTTAACCCAGCACTCAATCTTCTCTTTTAACCAACTAGCCCAATCTTTCTTGGATCATTTCTCCATTAACATTGCCAAGAAAGTATCTATCACTGACCTCTATGCCATCCGACAATTCGAAGACGAATCTATCGCAGATTTCGTTGGACGATGGCGGGGCCTTATCAACCAACTTACGTATGCCTTGCCTCAAACCGAACTTATCGAACTCTTTACGCGGGCCTGCGCTAAGCACATCTCCCCTACCCTCCAAATTCAAACTTTCCGTACATTCGACGAGGCCTTTACTATGGCTCGAAAATTAGAAATTCGAGCCTTAGAGGAAGAGAAATTGCGGTTGCGCAACAAGAACTCCACTTTCCGAACTCCTGATTCTACCAATAAACCAAATACCACCACTCCTCACGCGTCAACCTCTTCTAAATCAAAGGAGCTGTCCACCCCGGTGATGGTCAAATCCCAACCACCGTCCAATACTCCACCAAAAACCACCTATAAATACAAAGCTGAGCCCACCAATTACACTCCCTTGGGAGAAACTTATGGCGTCATCCTAGAGAAATTGCTCAAAGCTGGGGCTATCACCTTGCCCCCTGTAAAACCTCACTCTGGGTTTGACTCCACCCGCGCAATACCTTCCTGGTACAAAGAAAATGACTTTTGTAACTTTCACCACGTAAAGGACATAGTCATGAAAACTGCAAGATGTTGAAAAACATAGTGCAGGAAATGGTTGATGCAGGGGATATAACACTCGATAATCCTAACGCCCCTGCTAACCGAAATCTGAAAATTTTCAACAAGCCATTCCCGAATCACTCGTCCAGCAGCAACGTAAACCAAGATATCTTAGCTGAGGAGAGTGTTCATGAGATCCATGCAGTATTCGATACCCAGCCAAAAGCCTCTATCGAGAAAATTTTGAATCAAGCCTCTTCACTAACACAGGAGCCCGAACCTCCTTTACCACCATCAAGCCAAAGCGAAATCATTCCTTTACCCATAGAAGAGTTAGCTGCCCAGGCTTCCCTTCCCATTAATGAGTCTTCTTACACCACATCCCTACAAGACTGCGAGCGGATGTTGTCTAATCTATCCATTTCCCAGGACGTCTCCTTCTACCACTCTTGCCGCTGCACAGAGGAGGGTCGCCACTCCTTTTGACATCCTTAGATGAGAAATCTCTACTTGCATGACATCATTAAATTCTTTAGCCATGACGGACCCCCTCCACATGCCCTACGCCTATTAGTCCCTCATCACCTAAATCTTTTCAACAACCCGTTGACCTCTTAGCATCTACTGATACAGTGCCTCATCCGCCTCCTGTGTCACACCCGCAATGGATTGGAATTACAACTCACTTTTCCTCTGTACCAAAATTACAAATTACACAGGACTGTCATTCCCACGGAAGATGAAGCGGGCCCTATGGGAGCGTTTGAGTACTCTGTTTCTACTCAAATGCAAATGGTGATCCCGATGTCTCCACCATCTACCCGAGAGTGCTTACGAAGCTTAAAATGCCCTGTTCTCGCCTTCACCCCCCTCACCTCTACCAAATGCCCCGTCCACTTCTATCAACTTAACCAGATCTTCCCCTACGCTTGGGACCTCACCAATGCCCAATCTGACACACCCACCTAAGCGACTCGATCTATCCAAAAATAAATCCGTCCCGCCACCTAGGAGACAAACGCAATCCGGGTCTCTATCACAATTAAAACCCTCTTCATCACACCCACCTTCCATATTGGGACCTCATCCCTCCACCTTACATCAATATATCATACCTCCTTTGTTTTCTGCAAAACGACCTACGCCTTTTACACCTATACAGAGATCAAAGGATATCACAACATCGTTACCCCGCGTATCCGGTCCACCTATCAACCCTAAACCAATCCCATCGTCAAAGGATTTATTTTCTGTCACTCCCCTTTCTCCGTGGTTGTTTCCGCTACCATGCCATCGTAGCCTCATCATCTAACCAATTTGAGCGTAACCACGTGTCCAGAAACCACGTTTAGTGAAAAACATGTCGACACCCCTCGACTAAACCACCACCCATACGAACTAAACACGCCCAAACATTACCACAACCCACACAATCAATGCCCTCATCTTCTTCTGATTTTGACCCACTCAAAGGATCCTATGCCAAAATCCTTGCTATGTTGGTGGAGAATGCGACCATCTCCCTACCCCCACTTAGACCTTACGACCCGTCTAAGCCCCGACCTGTGGATTATGATGAGTCTAAAATCTGCGCCTATCACCGCACACCTGGACATGATGTAGAAGGATGTAAAGCTCTAAAAACCATCCTTCGCCAGTCACCTCTTCCGGATCGAAAGATTAAGAAAGACAACTTACGAAGGGAGAGACCTCTAGCGCCAATTCCCTCTACTATACCATCTGTCCCCGCCTCACCAAGATCGATCATTATTACTGACCCCACCTCTTGAAGACCATGAATTATCCCAACCATCTTCTTCATCTCGGGTCTACGAGATTAATATGATTAGTGTCATTACTCGAGACGAGAAAAACAATGGGAAAGCGAAAAAAACACACCTACGACATCTCTTTCTCCTTCAACCATCCCGATTACACCACCACCTAAAGTGGTTATTCGCGGACCCGCCTATCCCGTCTCTAATGGAGTTGCCCACCGAACCATGATCAAACAGCTTCATCAATCGCCCGTAAAAATGACACTATATGATCTCATTCAGACTTCTGAATCTCATCGACAAGCTCTCGTTGAGATCCTTCAAGGGATAGAGGTTTTTCCCAATGAAACCCTGCCCGTGGCCTCCATTCTAACACCCAATCACGTTTCCTCTCTCACCAAACAATCCATCTCCCCCACCACTTCTGTCTCAAAACAACAAGCCGCTGCAGTTAGTTTCTCGGAAGATGAAATTATCGACTTTGGTATAGAAGACCCTGACCCTGCCCTTTTCATTTCCGCTTACGTCCGGGACATTCGAGTACGTCGGGTTATGATTGACGGGGGCGCTAGCTTAAACATCATCTCTTCAAAAGCCTTCCAACAAATGAACATCCCTTCTAGTTGCATGTGTGCCAACCCCATCATGTTGCGGTCATTCAATGATGCTATTACTTCTACATTGGGCACCGTGATCCTCAACATTCGCGTAGGACCACGTACTTTACCCGAACTCTTCTATGTCCTTGAAGGAGAGTTCCAATATAATATATTGCTAGGTCGTCCTTGGATCCGGGCCATGGGATGCGTTCCCTCAACATTACATCGATGTATAAAATTTGAGTACGAGGGGAAGTCCTACACTGTAAAAGCTGATCCTCCCCCCTTCAAAACTTGCAATATGTTATACCGCCCAAACGATGTGCTTATACCAATTAAGACACCCATACATTCAACCCAACCATCCTCTTCCAATATACCTCAACCGTCCACCTCAACTGCACCTACAACTGATGAAACCACCGTCGCACAAACCACTTCTCTTCCCATGACTAACATCCCACCTCAGGCCCCTTAGTAGACGTTTTTCATCGCCTTACGCTGGGGGAGTATCGCCTATATAACGTTAGTTCTTTCCCTACCCCGCAGGAGTACGGACAATTACATGCACACCCCACCTACGACCGTCGCGTGGGGGAGATAATCTCTTACGGACCACCCCATTGTCGCACTAACCTAACATATGGGGGTGTTGACGCATCCTCCATTACCCCTGAACCTCCTCTTGGTGTGGTTCCCTTCCAATCCGATTTTCAATACTTGACAAATCGTCGTTTCGCCCTCACCTTCTTGACTCGCTGTGCGTGGAAAGGCTTTGGTTTTGGCCTTTACGAACAAGGCCGACATACTCTCATCCCCATCACCACACGCAAACATAATGATCGCAGTGGTCTTGGTTTTTCCGAAACACCTACGCAGGAGACACCTCCTGTCAGCTGTATCCTGGAAGAAGAGGACGTCGCCCCTACCGAACCATCATCACCCACTTTGCCATCATCTCCCACAGAATCGATGGACCCTGAATCTATCCCTCCTAACTTTTTTTTTTCATAAATGCTATCTTCATAGGTCCTCTCACTTATCAACGCGATAATGAGGACCCATCTTCTCTTCCCCTTCTGTATCCAGACATGATCGAAGAGGATTCGCCTTTGATTAATGTTGTTGAATGCCAGGATGACGACTCCATCCTCACTTACCTAGGCGCGGATGATTCTTATATTCAACGTGCCTTACCATCTGAAACTCAAACCATGCTGAACGAATCTACTATAGAAATCAACATCCACACGGAGGAAGATCCTCACATAGTGAAGATCGGACAATCACTTGACACATCAGAACAAGCCGCCTTTACCACCTTTCTCCGTGCTCGCAACCAAGCTTTCGCATGGTCTTACGCTGACATGCCAGGAATTGATCCTACCATTGCCGTCCATAACATCACTCTAAACCCCGATTCCAAACCAGTCAAGCAGAAATTGAGAAAAATGCATCCACGCATTGCTCTCTTGGTCAAAGAGGAGCTCCAACGACTCCTTTCTGTTTCCTTCATTCTGCCTATTGACTATCCTCAATGGATTTCTAACATCGTACCTGTCACGAAAGCGACGGGGGGACTTCGGATATGCACGGATTTCCGGGATCTTAACCTCGCTTGCCCTAAGGATGACTTCCCCCTCCCAAGTATTGATCAACTTGTTGATCTCACTGCGGGTCATGAAATGCTTTCTCTCATGGATGGCTTTTCAGGTTACAACCAAATTTTGGTTGCCCCTGCCGATCAACACAAAACTGCCTTCATAACTCCTTGGGGAACTTTCTGTTACCGTGTAATGCCGTTTGGCCTTAAGAATGCTGGTGCGACCTATCAGCGGGCTATGACCTACATTTTCCATGACATTATGCACACTATCCTCGAAGATTACGTCGATGATCTTCTTGGCAAGTCTAAACATCGCAGTGAACATCTCGATGTTTTAACCATTATTTTTGATCGCCTGTTACAATATTACATCAGTCTCGACCAAAGAAATGTGTCTTTGGTGTCCTTTGAAAACTTAAGGCTTTATCGTCTCTTTACGTGGCATTGAGGTCGATCCATCTAAAGTAAAAGCTATCCTAGAAATGCCCCCACCCAAAAACCTTAAACAATTGCGTAGTTTGCAGGGTAAACTTCAATCCATCCGGCGTTTCATTTCCCAACTCTCGGATCGATGTCACCCTTTTCATCACCTTCTAAAAAAGGACGTTGCCTTTGATGGGTGAGGAGTGTCACCAAGCCTTGAAGCTCTCAAAACATATCTCTTGCAGACCACCACATGCTTATCCCACCCCAGGACGACCGTCCTTTCTACCTTTATCTTTCCGCCACTGACCATGCTATAGGAGCTATGCTCGCCCATCGAGACCCGGCACGCCGAGAGCAGGCCGTTTACTATATAAGTCGTACCCTCGTGGATTACGAGACTAGGTATACACATGTAGAAAAATTGTGCACAGCCTGTATCATTCGTCGCCACCAAACTCCAACATTACCTCTGAATCACAAAACTTTCGTCATCACCAACACAGACCCCATTCATTATATGTACGCCAAACCACACCTAAACCAACGCATCGCTCGATGGCTCATGCTCCTCGCCGACCTCGACCTTGAGTTTATACAACAGAAATCAATCAAAGGACAAACTCTTGCAGATCAACTTGCGGAGGCCCCTCTACCTGGGGAACAATTTACCAATTTTACCTTCCCCGACGAACTCATCGCCACTCTTTCGCTCGGAGAAGTGTCGTATCAAATGACCCTCTTCTTCGATGGATCTAAGTGCCAGCGCGGCGGAGGAGCCGGCATTGTTCTCATCCCTCTTGACGCTGAACCTATGCCTCTTTCATTCCGACTTGATTTCCCTTGCACTAATAATACAGCGGAATACGAGGCCCTTGTTCTAGGTCTCCAAGTTGCGTTACACTTAGGTATCAAATCTATCAACATTTTTGGCGACTCTCAATTGGTAGTCAATCAAGTTACGGGCATCTACCAATGTAAAAACGAGGAACTTCAGAAGTACAAACACCATGTGGATTCACTTCTAGCTTTATTTACCCACTATTCTATACAAACCATTCCCCGCTCCACTAACAAATTTGCGGATACTATGGCTTGCTTAGCCTCATAAATTCCCACCGCCATGTTGACTCTGAATTATTTGTGGTCCAGCAACTTTTTGCACCATCCTATTCAACCCCGGTAGTTTGCATGATAAATACTGTGTCTACTAATTCGCAGGATACCTGGTACCACCAATTTCACGACTACCTTACGATCTCGGTTCTCCCACCTGACCTTACTAGTAACGGAAAACGTGCTTTTCTTAAAAGTGTTTCGCGTTATGTTGTCATGGGAGGACTCCTCTATAAACGTGGCTTTGATGGCATCCTCCTTCGCTGTCTAACCGGCGCAGAAGTCACCTATACCATCCAACAAGTACACGATGGGATTTGTGGTGGACATTTTAGTGGCCTTGCCGTGGCTAAACGAATCCTTCGCCTAGGTTATTATTGGCCTACTCTCAATAACGACTGCTACGAATATGTTAAGCGTTGTGTCATGTGTCAACAACATGCCAATCTTCAACATACTCCTAGCCACCCGCTACAGGTCGCACGAGATCTTTGGCCTTTCTCACAATGGGGTTTAGACCTTATTGGTGAGATTCACCCGACCTCTTCACAACGTCACCGTTGGATAATCACAGCGACCGAATATTACACAAAATGGGTGGAGGCCGTTCCACTCATTTCAATCAAAAAAGAAAAAATTGTCGAATTCATTAACCATCACATTATCTCGTTTTGGTATTCCTCATCCGCTAATAACGAGATAATGGTAAATCTTTCAAAAATAAGTTGTTCTGAAGACCTTTGTGACAACTTTGGTATCAAACTTAGCTTCTCATCGCCTTCTATCCATGAGAGCCAATGGTGGAAGTGAATCTTCTAATAAAACTCTAACCAAAATCCTCATGAAAGTCGTCAATGAATCTGGAAGAAATTGGCACGATCACATTCCCTTTGCCCTTTGGGCTTATCGTACTAGCATTCGTACCTCCACTAATGCCACACCTTTTTCATTGGTATATGGTACCGAGGCTGTTTTGCCTCTCGAAATACAAATACCCTCCCTTAGAATATCTCTTCAAGATATTCTCACCAACGATGATTTCCGCCAAGAGCGGTTAGCCCAATTAGAGCTTCTTGACGAACGACGTCTTACAGCTCTCGATCACCTCCAAATCTATCAAAAACGCATCAAGCGTGCTTATGATAAGCGACTTCATGAGCGTACATTTAAGGTTGGTGATCTTGTCCTCAAAGAGAATCAACATGTAACCAAACTAGAAAAGAGCAAACGTGGAAAATTTGCTCCCAATTGGATTGGGCCTTATATAATCACTCACACCTATGGATCAGGCACTTATCGTTTAGCTTCGCTTAATGGTAAACCTGAGCCTGAACCCCTTAATGCCTTGCATCTTCGACCATTCTACTGTTGAATCTAGTGTTATATCACTCCTTATCTACCTACTGCTCGTCCCTTGAGCTCATTTACCGCTACATACACTTTGTTTTCTATATCTCCGAATAAAATCAAAATCACTTCGCACCTCCCCTTGATAATGCCTTCCCCTTTTTTAGTCTAGTCCATGACTTTAAAGTATTAAAATAAGCCGTATTCTTATGGGATTTTCTTGAGTCAAACTTCCTACTAAACTAGATGCTTCACGCCAAAAGAACATCTAGTTATCTAAAATTAAATATAGACTGCTCCCTCGAAGGACAGCTATATGCCAAACTATTGCTGCTACTATAAATAGACTGCTCCCCTGAAGGACAGCTATGCACTAAAATCATCTCTGCTACTATAAATAGACTGCTCCCCCGAAGGACAGCTATACACAGTCAGCCTTTATCCGAAGCTTCTCGCATTGATCAGCTTCGTGAAGACCTCAAGAATAATACAATCAATATCCCTTGTAGACTTCCCGCATCGATCAGTCTATATTCAATAAAATAAAAGCCTCATTCAAAAAGAACTTTTTGGGTCATGGACTTGTCTATTTAGGGTAGGTTCTCTTTCGTCAGAACACTCACTTTGTAATAAATTCTCTGTACCTCAGCTATATCATCCACATCACCTCACCATTTGTTCAACTCAAGGGACGTAACGTACACCTGATATATTGTGATCATACAACTCTTTTCAACTATGGACTTCTCGTCTATACACGGCACTTAGGGCTTCAGGCTCGTTCTACGTTGTGTGGTTTGTTTAGCTCTTTTCGCCTACGGAGCACTCTTTCCGCTTTGCCTCGCATCTAGAATTGTGTGTTGATCTTAATCAGGACACTATTCCCTACTACTTGGGTATGCTAACCTTTGCTTTACCTATACCTACACCAACAATATTATCCTACCAACACCAACAACATTACCCTACCAACATCAAATTTCTTTACCAAACGACAAATTGCCTAAACCATACCAAATTGCCTAAATTCACCCCTCCCTGATCCTAAGGGAGAACTACATCGGTCTGAGGCCCTTCCTTGCTTTGTGCAATGGGCTATGTAGGCAGCACTTCGGAGACATGGGGTCTCCCAAGGTTAGCTCGACCATCCCCTACCATAACCTATCTTGTGTGGTGAATATAAATATTTTTGTGTATTTTTATTTTAATCACATTTCTCTTTATCCTTTTTTCGAAACACCGAAAATCAAAACACCGACAATCTTATTATTATCATAACTCAAATCAACATACATATTCAGTTTTATTTAGATGTTAAACAAATACATCTTCTTTATCATCGACACGCAGGTCGGCATCCTTATTTATTCTCATACCTCGCTAACATATACTCAGACCATCACAACTCATCCCGAACTAGGTGATGATCGTGATCGTCGACCCCTCTCGCCGGGCCTCTCTGTCCTCAAAGGTACCGCGGCTATTGGTACCGCCCACTGATCTGCCAATCTCTCCTGTAACATATGAATACGCCCTCTCGCATGGAGGACTTGACCTCTAGTCTCGCCGCCCGTGACTCATGACCACTACCAATCCTCTTGTCTCATTCACCTGCGTTTGGAGCTGCTGAACCAAACGCTGCAGACGATCCCTTTCTGCTGTAATCACCGCTATGTCAGGCCGCTCACGTACACCTCGCAGTTCTGCTACCCACCATAATCTATAGGCCTCTGTCATTCCTGCATCCATTACCCTGCGATCGGCTGCTATCTCCTCAGGCCCTTCTGGAGGTGTTGGCCGGGGTGGTGAGAATGCTGCCTCGGCATCGATCCTCATATATGGTCTATAAGCCTGTGGTATGTCCTGCACAAATCCAAATTGTCGCCGCACGCGATCTATAGGAATCCTCTCATATTCACCTGGCCTGTGCCCCGCGATCCACCTCAATCGCTCTACACCTCTCAACTCCTCAGCTATGATTTCGGTTACCATATAGTTCCCGTAGGGCCTCCAACAGATATCCGCAACTGTCACTCTCTCCCATACCTGCCTGTAATACTCAATGTCACCCGGCACGGCCTGAGATCTTGCCTCTTGTTCTGTCTGGACCCATCGTCGGAATCCCAACCTCTGTACTCCGGTCTCTCCTGCCTGTATAGATCGGCCTATTGGTCGCACACAAACAATGTGCTCATAGGCCCAACAGTGTAATAAGTATGAGCAATCCAACGTTGTCCTGTGACTTCGCCTACAAGCCCATAAACCCCTGTATAGCTCCGCCAAATATGCAGGTGCCCATGCAAACGTAACGTTCCTTTCTATCATCTCCCAGATAACACACATCAATGCCTTTGGAAATTTTCCCCCTTCCGCCCTCGGTAATGCATAATACCCTACTGCTATCATTAATATCACTGCTAACCTTGTCTCCTCAGGGTGTGCTTTGCATACATTACCCCATATGTAAACGATAAACCTCGCTGTGTCAAATCTCGTGCGTATGGACCAAATACTGCTGTTATCGCTCCCCGTGCCGCGCTAGGTAGTGCCTGATATACTGGCTCTCCTGTAATAGGGAGTCTCAAAATCCGAAACACATCTTCCAATGTTACTGTCATCTCACCTGTTGGCAGATAGAAGGTATTTGTCTCAGGATTCCATCTCTCAATCAGCGCCTGTAACATACCATGGTTACGTGCGATTCGTGAATAATAACGGATTCCACTTAACCCCAAACGATTTATCAATGTCCATTCCGCTGGTGTTACATCCGCTCGGATTCGCGACAACAGCGCTGGCACACTATCATTCATCCTCAACCCTGTCTCTGCCTGCATACACCAAAACAACAAACAACCATTCAACCCGTTAGGGTCTTTTTTTCAAACATCACGAAATTTCTCCGATGCTTAGGTACCCGATTATCGTAACCGATATCGGTTGCGTAACCGATACCGGTTCTCCCTAACCGCTACCGGTCACTGTCAATTTTATACACCTTCCTTAAAAACAACCACCTACGACAATAATTTGCTCATTTCTTCGTTTTTATACATATAAACATACCTGGAACCCCTGATTGCCTACCCTGTACCACTTAGCTCACCTGCAACCCTTGTTATCATGTTTTCTCTCTCATATCTACCCACCTACTCTCCCCCATCTTACTCACGAAACATACAGTAATCAAATCACAAACAAAAACAATACCTCTTGAGTTGCAGCAGCTTGAGGTGGCCCTTGTCTGCCCTCCTGTCCTTGCCTGCTGGATGCTTCTCCTCGTTCGGCCATGATCACCACCCTTTTCAACTTTGTCTTTCTGCCTTCTGAACCTCGGATCACAATTCACTTTCCTTGTCTCTTTCCTTCTTCTCACCCAAATCTCTCATGCAAATCCCTGTCTCAGTCGTCAAAAAGCGTCGCGTTCGCGTATTTAACCTCTTGCATGGCTCTAAAATTAAAACTTAAGTTGCCACCCTAGCTTTTCTATTTTTAGAAAAGCTCATACCTAAATAACCGGTATCGGTTGTTTAACCGATATCGGTCTATGACTACCGATATCGGTTCCCTAACCGATATCGGTTACACACCTTCCTTTTTGAAACAGGTTTCTTTTCTTCATTTCTCCTCTAAATTTTTGTCGCGCCCGCCTCTTTGCCTGCATAAACAACAAAATTTACCACATTTGTTCATCCACCACACATAGCATTATAATTTCATTAAACATCATTTATACCAATACACAACCATCAACTACAAATATCAAAAAACTATCAATCTATACATCATTTGGATCCAACTCATCAGTTACATATATCACACTATCACAAAACCACCAATTTATCACATAACCTGTCATTCATATATACGCACAAAAACATCAGCATCATCTATCTATCAACATGTCAATTAAACTCATCACACATTCTATATATTACCAAACCATTAACAAAATATTTCAACACATTTTAAACACAGCATGTGGATCAAAACATCATCTATATATATACAAATTTTCAACAATACAATGTGCCCTACATCGGGGCCTCTGTGATCGCATAATATACCAAAGCCGGCACGCAGGCCGCAATACCTACCACAAATCTCGACTCGGCTCGCAGGCCGGTCTCTCATATCAAAAA
This sequence comes from Taxus wallichiana var. yunnanensis, assembly GCA_018340775.1. Classification (NCBI taxonomy): domain Eukaryota; kingdom Viridiplantae; phylum Streptophyta; class Pinopsida; order Cupressales; family Taxaceae; genus Taxus; species Taxus wallichiana. The sequence goes on along the minus strand of JADAXU010000059.1, from coordinate 4,967,917 downwards.
TATACTCGGCTCGCAGGCCGGTATCAAATGTACAACCCGTACTCGGCTCGCAGGCCGGTATATAATAAATAAATAAATCAAAACAATGAATAAATGTAGGCACGCAGGCCTCTATCAATACAACCGGTTCGCAGACCGGTGCCCGTGTCCCTATACAAAACCACGTCGGGGATCTATCAGCTCTCCCCACCGCCCTCGGCACCTCTCCCCGCTGGTCCCTGTGGCGCCTCTCGCCTCCTGCCTGTCACAGACACGCCAGCTGTGGCTGCCCCTCCCTGAGATCTCTGGCTGTGCGAGGTCTCTGCTCTATGCGCCGCATATGCCTGATACTCGACTCCGGTACTATCAAGAATATCCTGATAATAACGGGCCTCTGCTCTAACCTCCATATAGCGATCTCGCGCCCTTTGCTTGAAAGGCCCAGGGGCTGGTCCCCTGGCACCTAACACCACTATCCCCCGAGGCACATGCACTGCTTTTGTGGGTGTGGCGTAGCTGGTGGAGTCTTTGCTGTGTGCTGTCTGCACTTTTTGTGGCCGTGGTGGTATCGGGCTGTGGGTCTTTCTTCTTTTGAGTGCAGTTTGCTGTGCACATACTGCACTCTGCACACTTTGTGGTTGTCTTCTTGGTGGTGGTGCTTTGCTGTGCACTGCACTGTACACGAGCTGGGCTAGCTTTGCCCTGTAAAACCCCTATACGTGCACATGCGGCGACCAAGTATCCTGTAATATTGCTTTGCCCGGAGCTGATCTCTCTCTGCAGTCACCGCTGCCAAGTCTGGCTGTGCGGGCTGTGCTACCCTCGCCGCTCTCTGTCCAACCCACCAGGACCACATGTCTTGCCGTGCACCGGCATCATCCACACCCTCACTGCTTTGGTCTCTCATTGCCCGGTCGGGATCCCAGGCGTGGTCTTTGGCGGTGGGGCCTCTACATCATCCCTCCTGTACTGAGGGAAGGGAGGTGGCTCGTCCTGTGGCAGCCCCATCTGCCTGCGTACCCTCTCTGGGGTATCGCTCGTACTCTCCGGCCTCGTCCTGCTATCCGAGATGTATCTTTGATCGGGCGCGTATATGCGGGCTCCTCTGCCAGGCTGGTGACCTCTGTAGGGTCTCCATATAATGTCTACTGCGGTAAGGCCCTCTAGCATATGTCTATAGTAGGCCACATCCCGACCTGCAACAACTGCTCGTGGCTGGCCCACAACCCCCAACCACCTCTGAAAGCCATATCGGTATACGATCTGTGGCCCTGGCTGCTGGGGTAGCCCTACTGGCCTGATGCATACGATGTGCTCGTATGCCCAACAGTGCAACAAAAAGGTCGAACAAATACCAAATCGCCTCCTCCGGCGATAGCCCCATAACTCCCTGTATAATTGCACCAGATATACTGGTGCCCATGCAAAACAGGTGTGCTCCTCCACCATCTCCAGTAGCACCCCCATCAATGCCCGTGGGAAGCGACCTCCCTCTGAATCCGGGAGGGCGAAGCAGGTGACCCCTATCATCATCAACACGGCAAGCCGTGTCTCATGTCTGTGTGCGCGGTACATGTCCCCATATCCAATGCTCGCGCTATGATATGTAAGAAGCGCGGCTGCATCCCCAAAAACCTGCAGTATGCTATCCATGGCAGTCTCTGAATCCACCTGGAAAACGGCCTCTCCCTCGATCGGTAGCCGCAGGATGCGATACACATCCTCTAATGTGACGGTCATCTCCCCGGTCGGCAGATGGAACACATTGGCCGCCGGATCCCATCTCTCGATGAGGGCGACCATCAGGCTGTGATCTCTGTCGATCGCTCTGTACCTCTGGACCCCGCCAAGCCCCACCTCGCGCATGATGGCCCAATGCGCCGCAGATATGTGTGGCCTCATCCGACTCAATAGTGGAGGCATCCTATCACGCATCGTCAACTGCTGACGTGCCTGCAAAATCAACCCACATTCTTAGACCCACTCGTTCTAATAACATCTACTTTACCATCTACCCCCTTTTTTTGTAACACCCAAAATCTAACCCCACCCCAACACGCTACCTTACCCACCCGAAACCCAACCTAAAAACCCTAAACCCCATCCTAAACCCAACCCATCTCCCTGCCCTAACCCACCATCCCACCCAGCCTAAAAACCCCACCCCATCTACCTACCCACCCTACCCACCTTGACCCAACCCAACCCAACCCACTGACCCAACCCCCCCCACCCCACCCAAGTCACCCTACACCTTCCAACCTATCACCCAACACCCCTAAACCCCACCCACCCACCCCGACCTCTACCTGACCTATCTACCCAAACCCCACCCACCCCAGGGTCTCTGCCCACCCCACCCACCCAACCCCAACCCCCCCCCACCCCACCAGTCACCCTATCCACCTTCAAACCAACACCACCATACACCCTAAAAACCACTCCCCCGACTCTCTACCCACCCAACCCACCCAACCCACCCCCCAAGTCACCCTATCCACCTTGAGCTTCAACCACACCATACACCCCAAAAACCACTCCCAACCCAACCCCCGACACCCCAACACCATACACCCTAAAAACCACTCCCACCCCACTTTGACACTGACACCATCACCCTAAAAACCACTCTCAACCCCTCCCTCCCCCACCGATACCGGCCGATACGAGACCGATGCCGGTCACCCCATTAAACCTCACCCTCTGTTTTTGCGACCGATGCCGGTCGCTTTGGTAGTGACCGATCATCGGTCCTGTTTCTCTGCCGAGCGCCGAACCATGCGCGCCCCCAAAACTCATTTTTTACCTATTTCTACCCATCTACCCATCCAAAAACCCTAAAATTTTACACACCTAGCCGCCTTAGCATATCTAACCTATCTACCCTCCCCTTTTCTCAAATTACCTCCATTTACCCATTATTTCCTACAAACTACCAATTCCTACCCAAATCCCAAAAACAACATAACTCAACCAAACCACCAAAATAAAGAGTTTAGAACCTACCGGTACGACAACACGTCGTCGTGGTGGGATGGGTGGTGGTGGTCCAGCTGGTCCAGCCCCTCCAGCTCCTCCTGCCTGTGCCATGGCTCCAATCCTGATCTGCTGGGTCCCCGGCCAATCACCTGCCGCCTCCTCAACTATTCGGGCCCACTATCAACTCTCTCCGCCAATCAAATAGCTCCACCTCACTCAATACCCCTCCAAATCAACTCTCCACGTCAGACAAGTCAATATTTGGATTACAAAAAACAAAAGTGACAATGACAGGCCGTATATTTCTTTTTATAGGTTTTTCGACTTAAACCGATGTCGGTTTCCTTTTGCCCTAGGAAACCGGTATCGGTCCCTTAACCGATATCGGTCATGATGAATCGACGTCGGTTTGATACCCCTTTTACCCCATTCTTTGCCGTTCCTTACTCCTTGCCTCTTTTTCACCAATATCGCCTCTGTCCACCTTTGTTGCACAACATTTGTTCCCTGGTCCGGCCCGACCCAAGGCCTCGCCCTACCAATTGGCCCGACCCAAGGCCTCGCCCTATTTGGCCTGGCCTCGCCTACCTATTTGGCCCGACCCAGAGGCCTCGCCCTACCTGTTGGCCCGGCCCAGGCCTCGCCTGTTTGGCCCGAGGCCCAGGCCTCGCCTACCTATTTGGCCCGACCCAGGCCTCGCCTACCTATTGGCCCGACCCAGAGGCCTCGAACCTACCTATTGGCCCGACCCAAGGCCTCGGCCTACCTGTTGGCCCGACCCAGGCCTCGCCTGCCTACTGTTGGCCAGACCCCGAGGCCTCGGCTTACCTGTTTGGCCCGACCCAGGCCTCGCCTACCAATTGGCCCGACCCAGGCCTCGCCTACTGTTGGCCAGGCCCGAGGCCTCGCCCTACCTGTTGGCCCGACCCAAGGCCTCGCCACCTCACCTGTTGGCCCGAGGCCGAGGCCTCGCCCTACCACCCGACCCAAGGCCTCGCCCTTGGCCCGACCAAGGCCTCGGCCACTTATTTGGGCTGACCCATGGCCACCACCCCACAACTTGGCCCGACCCAGGCCGCATCACTTCCATACTATACCCACAATCAACGTTTTATTTTATCCATCCATCCTGTACCTTGTGTTCCATCGAGCTCACTTGTTCGTGTTTTAGCATGATTAGGGTCCTTGACTTGATCTGTCGACCAACTTTGCCTAGACCTAGACCGTGACGTTTATCTCAACCAAACCAACCATTTGAGTGCTTAGAACATGCCTAAATTCTTCCTTACTTACATTATATACCACTGGAGCTACTTCCTATGCCTTGGATACCAGGATTATATCACCCTTGTTTGGATAAACTATCGACCTTTGCCTATACATTGCTGGTTTGCTCGTCAAATCATGTACCCTAGTCGTACTATTGCATTTCAACATGCGTCTGCTTCCTTGGACCTACACCATCACCTTACCATCCTCTCTACCACATATACCCTTTATCAACCCTATCCCTGATTTCCCGTTCACTCAATCTGTGATAGATTTGAGGGGGATTACCTATATCTTTAACATGAGAAACCACTTCATATTATTGTCATGCGCCTTTACAGAACAAGCTACACGACAATAAGGGGCTAATGTAGACACCAAATTCGTGTCTCACGACCCCTTGTGACCCGCATCCCATTTCGCAACCTAACCTCATTACCTAAACCTTTACACAATTATTTATTAATTACCTTGTAATTGATAAATCCACATCACCTTACCCACCACCTCCTCACTTTGCCACCTCATCATGACCTAGCCCTAACCTAAACTAACCTAATTAAGACCCATGACTTGGTCTAGACTCACATCCATAACTAATGCCTCCTTACTCGCACCCAAAGCCGACCTTCTAGCCACTTGACCAAGCCCGGCAACCGATCTCTCTCGGAGAAAGCGGGGAAGGTGGGCTATTTTACTAAAAATAGCCTCCTTTTTCCTAACCGATGCCGGTTCCTACTCGACCGCCGTCGGTTACGCAACCGCCATCGGTTCCCTGTAAATGGGCTTCCCAAACCAAAACAACGGATCGGAATTTCATTTTGGAGATCAGTCGAAGGATTTTTAATCAAAGGAGAGTCCAAAGCGATCAGCGAGTCCAGAACTTCACTGACCAAGCGAGAGAAAGAAACCAGAAGAGTTGGCAGCAAAGGAGATCAACTTGCACCTTCATCAAAACCAGTAAGTTACATCTTGCATGTCCTCCATTATAACATTTCTTGTGCTTTTGGAATTGTAATCTTCCCAAATCCGTTCCTGAACCCATTATCTAACGTACCATTGCCTCTAACTATCATTCCTTAGCTTCTAACCATCCCATTTCTCAATACTATCCAAAAACCAGCCATTACAAACACCACAACCAGCCCAGAAGATCCTAGAACCAACCGGTATCGGTTATCAGTGACCGCCATCGGTTATAGGTAACCGGCATCGGTTCCTTTGATCAAAACCAAGAAAAACAGCCTTTTCCCTACCCAGTTCCACGAAACAATTTAATTGGTACTCTACAGTATTTTGTGTTAATTCATATTAGCAGGGGAACTGACCACCTTCGAAAGGAAGTTTCATACTTCCTGGGCCCAAGGCAGTTCCCTCATTTATTATCTAATCAAAATCTTGTGGTCTTGTGTTCTTATTTGCAGGTAGTCCTTCCAAGACAAAAAGGAGTTCTTCGCGATCGGCTGATCTTTCTCTACGGTACGCGCACATCATCTCGACATTCTACAGGTATTCCTCCTAACCCTAACCTTATCTGTTTCTATAAGGAACGAAGCATTTCCGAGTGAAACAGAGGATGATGAGAGAATTGAAGTAATGTTTATTAGGAGACTAAAAATAGGATCAGTAAATACCATATAAAATTTCCTTTAATTACTTTAGTTATGGCAAATTAGGTCACTTTTCCTCAAAATTTCCTAACAAGAACAAGGAAGAGCAAGATGAGCATGATGAAGAGGACAAAAATCCTCATAAACACAAGAAGAGATTCAAGAAATGTGAAGGAAAGAAAATTTTATTTACTTAACAAAAATAACCTCTATACCAAAGAGGAAACAAGTTCATTATATTCAAGTGACACTAGAAATTCTAAAAGTGAAGATGAAGATATTGTGCTTGAAACCCTATTCATATCCATGGATATAACCTCTAGAATCAACTCAAAAGGTATTAATTTCAGTGAAGATGAAAAATTAGAGGAAGAGGATGTTGAAGTGAACCTTGAGGCTGAATTTATTAGTGCACTTTAGGAATTGAAGCACTAAATGAAGAAGAAAAAAATTGAAGTCAATTTTGAAATATTATGAAGGAAAATTAGTCTTCTTGATAAATCGAAGAGATGGATATAGAGCATGAAGAAAAATTCAAAGATTTTGAAGAACTAGAGTTTCACTCAACATATTTCAAATCCAAATAAGAATAATTCCTCAAACTAAAACTAGATATGGATCCTCTAAAACCTAAACTAGATCAAATATCAAGAAATCTCAAAGCATATCATAAAAGATGAGCCTCTAAGTAGTCAAATGTATTCAAATGATAAAACTAGTATAGGATTCAAGGAAGATCACAAGGATGATAACACATTTGGTAAGAAGGATAAAATTACCACTCAAAAGCCACCTCAAGAAAGGTAGGATACGAACAAAAATCCATAAGAAGGACCAAATCAATCGACAATCTCATACAATAAGGTACACTCACTCTTTCTATGACTACTATTTTTCTTGTAATATGGTTTGACATAAACATATAATGTGTAGAAGATATGCAAGGGGTCATGGAAGGAACTTTCACTCACATTAGATGAGAAGAAACAATGAAATTATATGCTATAATTTTCAAAATCCTAGTCACATAGAAAAATTTTTCAATTAGAAACTCTCAAGGCAAGACAAGAAGGTGTATGTAGTAAGGAAGATCCTACAAGTAAGAGAGAGCAAGGTCTAATAGCTCAAACAACCTTTCATACTCAAAATGAAGACATGACATGGTACATTGACAGTGGATGTTCAAGTCATATGATAGGGAATAAGGGAAAATTCATCTCATTAAAAGAGGATGCATCAGGAATGGTAAGGTTTGGAGATAACACATTTAAATGCATTTTATGTAAGGGAACACTCAATATATATAATGGAAATAAAGTAACTAATAATTTATTGTATGTAGAGGGATTAAAACACAACCTATTAAGTTTGAGTAAAATGTGTAATCAAGGGTACACCTTATTATTTCATGAGAATGTGATATAAGGAATAAAAAATCGACAAGCTAGTTAGCAAGGCCAAAATGTATGACTTGAAAGATATAACCAAGGATAAATTACTCCTAAGCAAGGTGGATGCTAGTTGTATTTGACATAGGATGTTAGGGAACATAAGTTTTGAAAATATTGTTAAAATTAGACACAAGGGATGTGTGAGAAACATGTTAAAGATCACTAAACCTGTCGATACACTTTGTAAATCATGCTTTCATGGAAAACAAATAAGAATACGGTTCTAATCCAATGAGTAATCCATAACAATATCATTAGAATCGATTCATATTGATCTTATTGGACCTATAAGGACTGAAAGTATTCAAGGAGAGTTTTATTTCATGTTGTTAATTGATGATTACACAAGAATGGATTGGTTTGCTTTCCTAAATGAAAAGTAGAAGCACCAGGACAAGTTGAAGACATCAAAATATCTAGTTGAAAATGAGAAAAATGAAAATATAAAAAGCTTGATATCAGATAGAGGAGGTGAATTTTTGTCAAATGAGTTTGATGAGTTTTGTGAAAGTCATTGAATAAGGAGTAATTTTTTAGCAACTAGAACACCTCAAAAAAATGTTGTTATAGAGAGAAAAAATAGAAGCTGTTTAAGAGATGAAAATAACTATGTTGAATGAGTCTAAGTCATCAAATGGCTATTAGAGGGAGGCATTCAACACATCAAGTATACATCTTGAATAAAGAACAAATAAGGATAAATATTAATAAGGCCCCTATGATAGTTGGAAAGGAAGGCTTGCAAGTGTGAAACATCTAAGAGTTATGAAAATAAGTATTTCATTAACAAGGATGAAGAAAACCTTGGTAAGTTTGACTCAAGGACTGATGAAGGTGCCCTTTTGGGATACTCCTTTGTGATTTCATCATATAGGTGCTATAACAAAATATTTAAAAATATAGTAGAAATAACAAATGTTATAATTGATGAGAACTATCAAATAAAGACAAAATCTCAAACAAAGGACACTCCTCAATGCATAGAAATTCAATATGATGATGAAGATACAAAAATAAATCAAGAAGAATAAGATGAGGATGAAGAAATAATAGACAAAATCTCCCTCAAGATAGGTCAAGACAGATCATTCGTAAATAAGATAATAGGAAACAAGGAGGAAGGCATATAAATAAGGAGAAGATTGAAGAGTGCTCAAAACCAAGAGAACATTGCTCTTTTATCCAAGATTGAACCAAATAATGTTGTGGAAGCGATACAAAATAAGAAGTTGGTTGATGCTATGAATGAAAAATTGGATTAGATAGAGAAAAATGACACTTGGGAAATAGTACCTAGGCCCAAGAACAAAATTTCATTGGAACCAAGTTGGTATTCAGAAATAAACTCAATAAAAGGTGAAGTCACAAGAAATAAGGAAATAAATTTTTGCAAAAGGGTATGCAAAATTTAAAGGAATTGATTTGTAAGAAAAATTTACACAACTGGATAAAATGTAGGCCATTAGAATTTTCTTAGGATATATAACATAAAAAAGTTTCAAGGTATACCAAATGGATGTCAAGTCAACATTATTGAATGGGAACCTAAATGAAGAATTCTAAATTTAACAACCTAAATTCTTCTCAATTACGGAGGAAAAGGAATATGTATGTTGGTTGAAGAAATCTATATATGGCCTTAATTATGCCCTTAGAAATTGGTAAAAATATTAGACATGTACCTTATTGATCAAGGATTTAAGAAAGGAGTGGAAGATAACAACCTATATACAAAGGAAGATCAAGATCATCAATTAATTATGGTTTTATATGTTAATGAAATAATCTTTTGAGGAGATACTGGGAACATGAAACATGAATTTGTAGAGGTCATGAAGAAGGAGTTTGAGTAGTCCATGATTGGAGATCTATCATTCTTCTTAGGATTACAAATTAGTCAATATGAGAAAGGTATCTTCATATCACAAAACAAGTACACAAAGATGATGTTCAAGAGGTTTGAGATGGATGATTGTAAGTCAATAAGAACACCAATGATCATAGGGTACATGTTAAATAAGGAATATAACTCACTAAGATTCAATAAAACCACATACAGATCCATGATATGAAACCTATTGTATTCTAATTCCTCTAAGGCTGACATCATATAAGTAGTTGTTCTAGTAGTAAGATTTCACGAATATCCTAGAGATAATATTCTATAAGAAGTCAAGAGGATATTCATATATCTCATGAGGACCATGGAATATGGGATTTGGTATCTAAGAAGCAATGATTTTGGGATAAAATCCTGCACATATGTAGATTGGGTAGGTAGAATTGAGGAAAGAAATATCACAAGTGGAGGAGCATTTTTTTGTGGTAAGTGTCTTATCTCTTGGATAAGAAAAAAAAATCTCTTGTAGCTCTATTTACATGTGAGTCTAAGTGCACAAGTACTATGGATGAGGTAGACCCTAGAAGACTACAAATTTGAATGTTATGGACCTACTACCTTGTATTGTGATATCAAAAGTTTTCAAAGTGTGTCCAAGAACCATGTACTTCAATCTACAACAAAGCATACTGCAATAAATTATTATTTCCTAAGAGAAAAAGTGAGTGAGAAGAGGATCAAATTATAATATGTGTCAACCAACGAGTAAAAGAATATATATTGACAAAACCCCTTCCAAAAGAAACTTTTGAACATCTAGGGAAAAAAATAGGTGTAATCTCGCCCCTAACATCCACTAAAATACTCAATCCATCATGAGGTAGCAATCCAAATGACAAATATACTCCAAGAAATTGTAAAGAGTATAAAAACATGGGAGCTAGGTCACTAGCTTCTTGAATACGTTAAGGGGACCAAAAGGGGATATCTCAGTAAAGAGTGGAAAGGTATGTGTTGATTTCTCAAACGTGTACCCACATCTCGGATCTCATAAGGGACAAGGTGTTTGAGACCACAATGGAACTTTTCCCAAGTCATGGGACCTTGCGTGCTTGGGATGGATCTCTGGAGAAGGCCGGTTCCTCTATCTACTTTTACTTCTACTACTACTCCTAGTGTTGAAAGGGGAAACTGAGCTAACAATGCCAAGTGACTAGGGATAGGAGGATAACATGAAAGGAAACTAAACTAAAAGGTGATGGCACTAGAAAAGAGGGATGAACATTATCTGTTCTGAGTGAGAATGAAAGGAAAAAGCATGAAATGAGGCTAGGAACAAGTAGCACAGTGAAACACGTATTCACCAAATCGTTCTCATGGAACACAACTAAAATGGAATTGTAAGGGACCTAAAATAGTACAACCAGCACATGACACAAAATAAAAGGAAAGAATAAGGAATACAAACATGTTAGGATAGAGAATAGTCACAAAACAATGTTTTTATTACTTAGAAATGCACAGAGATGTTAAAATGATGAAGGAGGCTGATATCCACATGCATAAGCCAAATCTATAGGTCTGCAACTAAAAATACAAAAAGTATGGAGTCCTTAGCAAAATACTACGATCTAGAGTGTCTAACATAACAAATTATCCTTTATCTTAAATTTATAGATGAATCTATGGAGGAAGAAGGGAAGAAAGAGGGAAAACCTGAATTTGAAACACAACCACCAAAAAGAAGCATTGAATTCCTACAAATCCACCTAGAGATATGTGAAATATGCTTCCTAAGAATTATTGGTGTGTTAAAGAAGAAAGGAGGGTGAATCATATCAAATCAGGTGGTTGGAGAAATCAGATCTACTCATTAATGCTCGGAAGTTAATTTCCCATTTCTCACCTACCAGATCCACCAAAAATTGAATTTGAATCTCTCGCACTTGTAGGTGATGTCACAGATTTATAAAAAGTCCTAACACTCACCACTTTGAACTCTATAACAAAAGATACACCTTTCAGAAGATGTTAGAGTTGTCGGCACACACAAAACACGTGGCGTGCACAAATTTTTTGAAATGATGGCAACCTATGCAAATGTTTGTCATTTCGCCATGTGTTGCTCATCGACTTGTTATAAGGGTTTGGCACCTGTTTTCATGATTTGATTGGTTATGCACGACACACTCAAGTATGTCAAGAATACCAAGGATAGAAGGGCATAAAGGAGGACACGAGGGAAGGGCACACATGTGCACATAAGAAATGAGGCAAATTGGTGAGAAGATAACAAATGGTCAAGGCAAAACCATTATAAAGTGATGGGTGTGGCATGCAAGAGGTTTAAGGACTTAGCTTATCAAGCAAGTCTCGAGATGTGCACAAGGTGAAGAAGCTACATATGAATAAAGAAAAATCAAAGAAGGTGGGTGCAAGGGGAAAGTTGAAGGAGAGGAAGGAAAGGGGCACGTAAGGAATTTGTAACCAATGGAATGTTCCAAGTGATATTGAGTGCATAAAACATTACAATAAATAACTTAGAGTCACAATGTATATAATTTACCTAGATAACAAGGAGATTTATTTTGATAATAATATGCATACAAAGTGAATATGTTTAGGGGGAACATTGAGGTTTTTTTATAAACAAGCCATGAATTGTCTGAAGCCATTAGTTACAAGAAAGAGGGTATACTCCAAGGGGGAGCTTCCAAAGTGATAATCCTATGCCTAGTCGTGGTGTGTGAATGCCAAATTACAAAACAAGAATTTTTCATTGATGTAAAATGGGAGAATGCACTCATAAAAAGAAAAGAAAGCATGGAAGGTATTGGTATGAGAATTTACTATCAAAGTATTTGGAGTGGAGTTTGTTTTTATTAATGAAGAAGGGGAGATTTATGAATCTTGTCTCATTGATGTCATGTGGCATTGATGTAAAAGAGTGTTGGTGAAGTTTAAATCATTTATGGGCATGAAGTTTTATTATTAGTGCCCTTATTTTACGTAAATGTTATGTTTGAAGTGACTTGGTGTGATGTCTAGAGGTGTCATGATGTATACACAACATCTTGGTGCATTGGAAAAAAACTAAGTGCTTGGTGTGAACTAAAAAGGTGTCCTAAGGTCCTAAGAGGTGACTCAAAGGTGTGAAAGTGACTTCATGTTGAGGAATATGTCATGTTTCATGAACCATGGGTTGAAACAAACTCAACTAGGCCTAATTCTAAGACCCAGTACACGCATGTATTTAGGTATGGAGTAAAAAAGATAATTTGATCATTACAAGTAAGAGGAGTGTGTTGTGACATCATAGATAGGATGTGGAAGGGGTTTCAAGTCAACTTCATCTAGTAAAGGCATGTTCAATTAATTTTGAAGGCATGTTCTTGAGGACAAGCTAGGTGTGCATGTACAAGTCATGGTGGTCAAGAAGATTGTAACATTCCCAATTTAAGACTTTAGAAACAAGGGAATTTTTAAATTTAATAATGTTCACTATTCTAAATAAAGTAATATTTAGAACAAACATTCCATTCCAATCAAATTCAATGGATAAAAATATGCTACCGTAAGGACTCGGTGATTTATTGATCTATTCATTTCATAACTCGGTAAGATAACAATTTATTTATGTTATCTTTTATATTGAATACTTATTGTATACTTCATATACTTTATCATCCTACCCTACACCGTCTTGAGTGATCTTTTTAATGAACATAGGATAACACAACCAGCAATTTGTGATAATTTGGCTAAATATTTACAACATACTATGTATTTCACTATTCCTAGATGAAATACTCATCATTTGGGAATATGTCCTTCACCTCACTCTTCTATTATCATGATTGGTCTTTACTTTGACTACCATCAATCCACTTATTCTCGGGTTTAACCCTAACCCTAGATAGAAACATTACCTATTATAGGAAGATGCTTGTAAAGGCTTAGGGTAGATGGTCATACTCATTTGACCTAAGTCATCCAAATGTGAAAACGTACCTAAGACTTTGGAAGCTAATTCCTATCCTAAATATACTCCTATTTAGACCTAGAGAGAAACTAGGTTCAAGTCCGAGAACCAGATGTGTGTAGATCTAGATGATCAATGTGGAAGGGTGATGCCATATGTCAACTACAATGATGTGTTCTCAAGAAGGCTAATGCCTTCTTGAAAGTACAACCCTGCAGTTGGCGTGTGCCAACATCCTATAGAAACTACCTCATCGAGATGTACAAACCCCTGAGGAGATTGTTAATACATTATTAGTTTGGGTTAAAACCTGATTACAACAACCTTTCCAAACCCTAGTCCAACACACATCATAAGTTCTTCCTAAATTTGATTCATTTAGCCCATTAAGAACTTTGTTATATTCATTGTCGCTTTTAATGTTTGAACACATAGTTAAACTACCAATTAACCGTAACTGTACAGTGTTATGTTATGTCATATTTAAAAGTACAATAACTTTTTACAAAAGTTCAATGCCAGAATATATCCAATATAAAGTAGACTTCATACCAAATGAAGTCTGATAAATTGAAGTCATGTTACCAAACCTTTTTGGTTTATGAACAATTAAGAAAGAGAAAGAGTCTTTCTCTACATGTTAAGTGTTAGGGTTTATTCTACCCAATGTCCACATTTCTCAATGTAAGTTCATCACACTTTACATTACTATGTTATATAGTTTATATAATGAATATCATATTCTACAACTTTACAACTGCATCACAAGTAGGGAGATTGAACTAAATCCCTTTATCCAATCTTATTAAAAGATAGCCATTAAACATATAAATAATATGAAGAATAACCACAAGATAGAATCCATCTCTTTCATACAAGTACAAAATAATTTACACAACCAATACAGGTAAACTCTCAACTTTCAATTTATCTTTATAACTATACATTTACAATATTTATGCATTTAGGTATACTTTGCATAACAACCATCTTCATTATAAAAGAATACTACTTTTCTTTTTCAATACAATCTCAAGAACGAATCAGAGTTCTTCACAAGAATCAGACTTAAATTAGCCAATGCATCATATAAGTTTTTCCTTCTTTATCACTTACGAAGTCCATCTCAAAATTTCTAGCATGGGTCAGTTCAATGAACTGAGCATGATAAGCACTAAGCCTTAAAACGAAGTGCATTCCAATAATTGTTCCATTAAAACAACTCTGCTTTAATGAGACAATTATTACATCATAATATCAATACAACAATAGCAAATGGAAGAGAAGTATATTTTAACCAATTGAATTCACTTCCAAGAAAAGGACAAAATATAATCCACTATATCAGCCTTACAAAATTAGAGTTTAATTGATCCTATCAATTATCCTTAAGAAAACAACAGATCATATCATCTCATTGTTCCCCAATTCTATCATAATAGAATACAACATTTAACTTTGCTTCAAGCCAAAAGAAGGGTTTACAACATGGTTCTAATTAGGATGATTCATCTAACTCATAAGCAAAAGAAGAAGAGAATCATTACAACTGTACCCAAACACAAAACATCTGAAAAATAGAACAGATTCATAACATGAATTAACTATTTCATTTAAAGGTCAACTACCTTAAAGTTTAACATTTAAGATATTCACTAGAACAAAATCTCATTTCAATCCAAGAAGGAAGAGAGAATCAAATAGTCTACCTGCAAGTCTAAATCTACTTCCACATATTAGAAGTTAACATTTAAAGATCTAAATCAACATTCAAAAATCAAAGTAGACTCATACAGAGTTAATCTCTACTCAAGTCCATCCAAGGAGGGTCCATAAAAAGATAGAGTATAAGAGACAAAACTTACTCATCTCAAACCAAACAAGCAAGCCTTGTCAAACAAACATTCTACCAAACAAGCTTACATTTTCTATTCAACAAAATGAATCATCTAATCTCTTCCTACAGCATTTCAACAAATGATTTGAACAAGGAAGACCAACAACTCATATAGAAATCTCCATTTTATAAGAGAAACATAGCAGGAAAGTTCAACCAATGAACTTATCCCATCAATAGAAAGAAAGGGATCTTAGTTAGAAAAGGATCCCAACAATAATTCATTTTATTGTACTAACAAATGAACTCCCACTTTTAATTCAAACTAGAAATTCATAAGCTAGTTCCCAGGAGAGAGAATGAAATCAACTCACAGTAAGAAGAAAGCACACTACCATTTTCCTTACACTTCTTTACCTTCAATGAACATGAGTTTCAATTCCAAACTCAGAATGAAATACACATAGCAGTCCTAAAACAACAGTTTGTTCCAAAGGAATCACATTCCTTTCTTTTATAAAGACACAAGGTGTATTTACTATATCCAACAAGAGATAGAAAAACAAACCAATCAGTAAGCTAACATGTTTAGAGTATCAACGAACTCAAATATTGAAAACCCATTTCCATCTCAGACAAGATGAAATAGATCTATAAGAGGAGTTCTAATTCCATTATCTTAAGAAAATGTTTCCAGTTAAATCCCCAAAGATATTTAAATAGCTCGATTAAACTACTCTCCCAGATTTCCTTGAGTAAGTATTTCAATTAAAAGAGTTCTGAGCTTTAAAATTTTTAAGAAGTTAAAAACCCAACTCAAATACCAAAACCAAATCGAACATGTCGATAATACTACCAGTTCAGAACTCGAAAGTACAAAATCCAAGCACAATGTCAAACACAAGCTTCTCACAAAGGTTCAGGACTACTCAAGTAAATATTCACAGGTTCAGGGAAACAACAAGTTCCCATTCAAGTTTATATCAATAACAAGGAAAACTCAAAAATACCAAAATAGAACCGACACATCATTCCTACTACAAATTCCAAACACTAAGTACCAAATTACATGTACAGTGTCGAATTACAAAGTCTCAACATGAGCTCAGATATGCACAAGTATCTTAATATGAGGTAGTATATAATACAAATATCCATTAATAGTTCGAGCTACGTAAGTATCTAGTCACGGTTCGGGGTAACACGAAGATCTCATTCCAGTTTATACTTTAAACAAGAAGCCCTAATACCATCTCAAAATGAAACATGAGCTTCAACAAGAGTTCAGAGCTATACAAGTACAAAATAAGAGTGCGGTGTAAAACATGAACCTCCAATAACAGTCTAGATTTTCACAACAATAAAACATGGGTATAGAGCCACATACGGGCTTCAACAACAGTCCTGAGTTACCCAAGATTCCCAAACATAGGTCAGGACAACAAGAAGCTCCAACATTAGCTTTCATCAAACATGAAACCAAGAACAAGATCCAAACCAAATACAAGCTTGATTTCAAGCTCCAACAATACACAACTCCAACAAGGTCAGACGGAACTCAAGGTTCCCATATAGTTTAGAATACACATATTGTAGTGAAGGTCAGTTCCAACACTACAACCTCAAATACAAATTTTAGAAATGAAAATAAGAGCTACAAATACAAGCTTTACATGCATGTATCACTATTAAACTATCTCAAAGATAGTTTCAAAACCAACATTATTTTTGCCATGGATTCATATCCAAGATAAGAGAGATAATAAAACCCAACAAACAAGTATTCGGATAAAACTTGCAAGCCAAGAATCTCAAAAGAGCATAATCATTTTAATGAAAAATTTCGAAGAAAGCAAGTGATCTTAAAGACTAGAGCCTATCATTCCCGATAGTGCTTCTACCAAATCGAAGAAGATCTCCAGCGGAGCTCACAACTTCTCCTCTTCTCCACAAAAGAACAAACAACCATATTCTTTTTCCACATTATCTCTTATACATCCGACAAACCAAAAATAGGTCTAAGACTTCAAAAATAGCCATTAACTGCAGCTTTAATCTCTTCAAGAAAAACTAGAGAGCATGTAGAGCGAAAATCATGAAACATGCAAAGTGAAACAACCCCAAACAAACCCGTATGCATGCCTTCCAAAGCGGTTTGAGCACAAAGACCAAAAACAATAAATTTTATTAATTCTAATTTTCCTTCCTATCCTTCCTTGCCACCAAATTCCAAGTCTGGCGAATGCCAAATCAAAATTAACATGAAATTCCATTTTAGTGACACTTCCACATAAGCCTCCACCAAGTCAACTAGCCCCTACCAAAACTAGCAGTACTCTATGCATTTAAAACCTTATCAACAACTTAAATGCCATTGGAACCATCATCATAGAGCCATGTGACCACCAATTTCCCCTTCATACCCATTAGTTTAGGATAGATATAATTTCTTAGGTTAGATCTTAGGTTAGCTTATGATATGTAACCTTAGGATATAACCCCAACAATAAATTACCACCTTAGGTCTTAACACATTACCTTAGGTAGTTTCCACATAGGTTAGATTAATTCACAACATAATAGTTTTAGGCATTAGGTTAGTTCATCACATAACCATTTAGCATTAGGTTTTAGGTTAAATTAAATAGCCTAGAAACCTTTCTATACTCCCTTAGCACAAGGCTTAGGTTAGAAATAAAATCAATTAAGTAACATAGCATAGGTAGCAAATATTCTTACCTAGCTTAGGATTCCATAGGATAGTCCTTTTTAGGATCCCGAATCCTCCCAATGTCATGAATAGACTGTATTTCATTTACGCCAAAGCATTATCCTCGCCACGATCGATCTATAAAGACCCAAACACAACATACAAATGAATGGAAATACGTTCACACAAAAATCAAAGAACTTGTAACAAAAATTTCAGTCAATATGTCACTTAATTCATGGAATGTCAATTTACAATTCATTCAACAAAGCAGATTTAAAACATTTCTTGGATCACTGAAATTGATCCAAGGATGAGTCAGATTAATAGATAAGTTTACAACTCTTAAACCAGATTGTAACTCACCTATAAGAAGTGAAAAATGGATTCAAGGAAGCCATTCCAATTTAGTCTAATGATCTTAAGAGTAGAAAATATTTATCCATATCAAGCATGATCTCATCAATCAAAAGAACATATCTTTATAAGGAAAATCACATGTCAACACTTGAAATGCAAAGGAGGAAAATAACAACTATCAAGGGTGTTACAAAGATTCAAACCTATTTATAAGGAGGTGAAAATTTGGGAAGTTAGTAGAGGTTTTCATAGTGTTGTGGGAAAATATTCAAGGCTGAATGAAAATAATTTTTAAAGTGATGAGTTTTTAGGCTCTACTGAGCTCTCAGAATGACCATTTCTATCTTGAGGGTCATGTTTTATGTGCTCACTCACATGTTAAATTTCTAAATGGATACATGGTTCTTTAAAAATTTTGGGAATGGATTCAATAGAATTTGTAATTAGAATGAGGTATAATAATGCCATATACTTTATGAATGATCATTAAGAAGTCAAGGTCGTCTAAACCCTCCTAAAACCGTAATCTTGTAGTGATGGAGAATAAATGGTTTTTTTGGTCATCAAATTACTTGGGAAAACTTATTTTATGATTTGGGATTGTAAAGGACTCCTAATTCATTTTTTCATTGGTGGCATGCTCCAGACAGCTAGCCGGTAAGGTACAATTTTATCTCTATTTTGAAAGAATTGTTTTTGAAAGATTTTGATAGTACAATCATGCATAGAAATTTTCATGGTAAAATCTAAATTGTGGGAGAAAGATTGGGAGGTGACCCAAGTGTTCATGAGAAGTGTTACGTAGGTTCTTTACACAATTTTTCTAAAACGAGTCACCTAATATGACTTACCACTTAAGGGATAGAAGAGGAAAACCAATATAAGTGGTTGAAAGGGTTTGATGTCAAGGCATGATGTTGAAGAAAAATTTGAGCATGTAAAAATGATAGATGTACAACATGACATTCTTGAGCCAAATATTTGATCAAGTGAAGTGATTTAGGATCTAAGTTCTAATGGTCCAAACTATCTCATTAGGACTACCAAGAAGGACTGTGAAATGAGGTTTTAAATGTGATATTCTCCACATAACCTAGAAAGGGGAGTGTTTGATGATGTTTCCCATTATTTGTTTTAGCATGAAAGTGAAGTTTGGAGTGTTCGAAATCATCTACAAGGCTGGTTTTTTTGACAAGGATGAAGAAGATTAGTATCTTGGAGCATTCATTGGGCATGGAGTCTGTTATGCAATCCTAAAACTACCCTTATAATCACTTAAAGATAATTCCTTGACTCTTTCCTGAATATTACAACTGCTAAAATAAGAATTGAATTCTAGAAGAAAAAAGAGGGCACACAGAAGCACATGAGAAGAAATAACTATGTACAAACAAACAATGTGTGCACAAAACACTTGGAGGAATTGAAACTAATCTAATATATACAACATGATGTAATAAAATTAATGGAAGGGTTTGAGATAGATCCCATTTATTGGGATTTGTAGTGTGCCTCCATCAAGATGAGTTAACTCAAAAGAGTTAGCCTCCTTACAAGAACTGATGATATATGGGCCACTCCAAAGTGCATCAAACTTTGAATGACACCCTAGTTTAGCTTTTTCAACATCCCATTTTAAAACCAAGTCCCCAAATTTGAAAGCTTGAGGCCTAGCCTTTCTATCAAACCATTTCTTTATTGCTTGTTGATGTTGTTCTAGCTTGATCATGGCAGATTTTCTTGATTCTTCAAGATTAACCAACTCTTCCATTTTGATTTCTCTCTGTTTTGCACCTTCAAATTCTAACTATTGGGAAAGTGCTAATGAATTCATCTCTAGTGTCAAAGGAAGGTTAGCCTCATTTCCATAGAAAATATTGTAAGGTGAAGTTATAATACATTTTTACCGTGATTCTATCTCGCTTACAGAGTGCGTGCAAGACCTTTGTATGCCACTGTCTTTAGCTGATATTCATTGTGTGCTTCATAATTCTCGATCGGGTTGTTGTTTTTGTTTCTCCCATCGCTTCCTAAGGGTAATAGTTGGAAGAATTGTTCGTAAAATCCCAGGACTTAGATCCCAATCGGTGATTTTAGTACCAAGGAAGGCTTTTCCATTATTAGAGATAATGGTTTGAGGAACATCAAACCTAGTGACTATATCGTTCAAAAAAGTCAAGGATGACTAACTCGGTTGATTCCTTAAGTGTGACAATTTTTTCCATCTAGTGAAGTAATCTGTAGCTTTTAAAACCCATTTATGTCCAACACTTGAAGGTGGATTGATCATTCCTATGAAGTTGAGACCCCATTGCGTATAAGGTTGATCCACTTGGATTGGTCGAGGAGAATTGCTGCCAATATTTTCTTTCCTACAAAGAAAGTGCATTCCTTTCATTTTGTGACCCACTTGTGTGCATCTGCAAATAGGGTAGGCTAAAATATTCCTACCATTATGATCTTCATTGCTATAGTTTTGGTAGAGAAGTGTCCACCAAAGAATCCATCGTGAAATTTTGCTAACACTTTTTCAGTCTGCGTGCCATTGATACACCTTAATAGCATGCCATCAAGATTTCTTTTGAAGAGAAGTCCATCAATCAACACATAAGGGATAGATTGTAACCTCAGATGTCTTCTCTTTACTTTGTTTAAACCAGGAGGGTATGTTCCCTTGGAAAGGAATATCATCATGTCTTGCATCCAGTCACACATGCTGGTAGGTCTATATTCTCGCTCGATTATGTGCATGGGAGGCCTTCATCTAGAAATAATTAAGGTTTAGGTTCAGTCATGTGCATCATTAGAAATCTTCTTACAGAGTGCACTACCTCTTACCAAATTTATGTCTTTAATAGTCACATCATACTCCATGATTTTGGTCACCCATCGTGCTCTTTTCTCACTAATTTCTATTCCCATGATGAAGTCTCAGATAGAATAGTGGGATAATAACACCCTGATATGATTTCTTGTGAGCATACTCTTGAATTTCTTGAGAACGCACATGATGGAGAAGACCTTATTCTCCATGTGACTATATTTTAGTTCATAATCCTTCAATGTCTAGCTGAAGAAATCCACTAGTTGTTCTAGCCCTTGTTCATTTTCTTGTGTTAGGACATCAAAAATACTTGCATTAGTGCCATAAGCATAAAGGATGAAATCCTTTGAATAATCCAGATTGATAAGTGTTAATACGAAAGCAATATCTTGCCGATTTTGTTGCATATTTCTCTTCCTTCTGTTGTCCAAATGAAGGCTATGTCCTTCTTAAGCATCAAAGTGATGGGCTGAACTAGTCCTACAAAGTTAGGGATAAAACACCTAACAAAATTTATCTTACCAAGGAAGGACTATAGGGCATTTTTTTGCATTGGAAGGGGAAGAGCCGAGAAAATCTTAAATGCACTTAGGATCAATTGGGATACCATCCTTTGAAACCATGTGGCCAAAGAGCTTGCCTTGCGCCACTACAAAATTTCACTTCTTGGGGTTAAGAGATACTCCAAATTTTATGTATCTCTCAAAGACTTTCTCCAAGTACACTATATGATCCATGCTGTGCTTTAAGAAGACAGTTATATCATCAAGGTAAACCAAGATGAACTCATTGATGTATCCTTTGAAGGAAATATCCATAGTGCACTAAAATATAGCACCCACATTTGACAAACCAAAGGGAATTTTCTAATATGCATATGTTCCCCACTTAGTTATAAATTTTTTTGAATTGATCCTCTTCCTTGACCAGGATTTGGTTGAAACCTTAATACCCATCTAGCATGGAGAATATCTTCACGCCACCACAATCTACAAAATCTTCTCTATTGAAGTCAAAGGATAATGATACTTAAGAGATGCCTTATCCAAGTCTCTGAAATCAACATAGAGTCTAATTTCACCATCCTTCTTGCATAATAGAACCATATTTGTTACCCGGTAGAGTATTTGATAGGAAAAATAATTTTTACCTCAATGAGTTTGGATGATTCCTTTCTCGTGAGGGGCTTTATATTTGGATTTCTTGGTCATTTCTTCTGTTTGATAGGCTTATTACTAGGATCAAGGTCAATGGATTTTTAGTATCACTTGGATCAAAACCTCTGAGGTATTCATACTCCCATGAGAAGATATCATTGTATTTTTGACAGAGAGATGAAGGCTTGTTTTCTTCATGCACACAAGTCCTTCCGAGAAGCAACTCCTTCTTGTGTGCAATAGTAACTAAGGAGCAGGTCTTCTTACACAACATGCATGTAGCTTTCTTCACCCTTGAACTCATCATCGTGGATAAACATTTTATCTAAGGTGACCAACCCTTTAGGAAACTTTTTGTCATCGGTTATACCACTTGGTCACCATATCTATCATGCAAGTCATCTTGCATGCTTGATGAGAACACAACCTCATTCTCGGATAAAATGGATGATCTAGACATCATTGTCAAACACTTGCTAGCTAGTGTTATTATTTTGAATGGATGGCCTAACCACCATCTTGATGTGCTGAGTGTTTCCTTTAATAAAGTCCTCACAAGAGAGAACTGTGAACCTAGTGCGATCATCTAGCTAGATTCTTTGTTCATTTTGCATGACACCACCTGTAGATTTAGAGCATTAAATATCTAAAAGAGGTCCCAAAATATATGCTTATAATATTTGAGAAGCTTATTATTTTTGTGGCACTTATTGGTAACCTGGTGGATAACTAATTCTGTGTCCCCAAAGATTTGTAGTGCCTTAATTTTCTTCTTCTCAGCAATGAGCAAGCCATGCACCAACACTTCATACTTTGCCACATTGTTGGAACATGAAAACTGTAGCCTATGCGCAAAGAAGAATTTCTCATCCTTAGGAGAAATGAGAACCACTCCTGCTCCTATGTCATTTCTCGCTTCTAGATCCATCGAGTACAACTTTCATAGACCAGGTTAAAAATTTTCTTCCTTGAGCATGAGCGACAAAGCATAGCTTCTTCTTCTAGAATGTAATAAGTACCAAGACTAGTTTCATAAGCTACCGCTTCTTCTTGATATAGGGATCAAATTTATGGTGTCTTTCCACCCATTCATCAAGCACTAGGTCAAGAACAGAGGGTGGAAGAGATTTCTCTTCAGGAACTGAAGCTTGTTCTTCTTGGATTAAACAGTTGGCTTGGAGAGGGGATGGGACATATGACTCTACATGATAGGAAAATATAGGCTCAGCTTGTATGGTAAACCGGGTACCATACCTTGTCTTGAGTAACATATGAGACCAATAAGAAGACAAGTAACCACCCACTTTAGCAATAAATTCTCTTGATAAACATAGGGAAAACAAAGGAGGTATGTCAATGATTAACACATCTTGAGTTATTGTTATGCTTGGACATGCATGTAGGGTAAACTCAAGATCCTTGATGAGTCCTAATGTGGTGAAAATTGAGTCATGAAGTTACGGGACTTCCTTAGACAAAGGGCTATATTTCAAACCCAAGACATTAGCTATTTTCTTAGGCATAACAGAAGTACTAGTACTGGATCAATCATGTAATTATGCACTAGGTGTTTTCCTATGATCAAGGACATATAGAAGGGTGGGGTTTTAAAAATTTACTTACTTGTTTCTCCTCTTCTTGGTAGATGTTGATAGAAGCGTGTGGCTTCTACATAGCTGGATCAACATGTGGGAGTTACACTAGAGCTTCATGCAACAGATCCCATTGAGATGGAATGGTCAGGGCATCCCACATTGTGACATTTATGTTTGTTCTCTTCATCTGGTCCACAATGCTAAATGGAAGGCCCCATGTCTTATGTATTTGGGGAACAACATCTCTTTTTGACTATTCATGTACGGAAGCTTGAAATTTAGCTAGAGCAGAGGCTTGACCTACTAAAGGAGGGGCACATGTTGCTTTAGAAGGAGCTTTATGTGGGGCCTCATGTATAGGGATTTGAGCACCTTTACTACAAGATGCCTTGTTTGATTCTTTCTTCTTATGAGGATCTTCTTGCATTTCTAGGATTATGACATGTGTGCCTATATCTAAAATTATCTTTTTATATCTTGTGTTGTCTGCAACTTGGGCATGCAGTCTATTTGTATCTTCTGCAACTTGGTTGATTACACAAAATTCCTCCATGCCAAAGAACATCAAATTTGTTTTTGGAGGAGATTTCTATTATTTCTTGGTTATCTTCTTTAGGGAAAATTTTAAAGGCTCACACAATGAAACACTTTGGATCATGAAGGCTTGGGCACATGCAGCATTAGCATAATAATATTGACTATGAGGCATGTTGCAAGGGAAGCACCATTCTGACTCTTATGCCAAATTGTTCTGAACTAGAAAAAGCACCTGAATCATACTAGGTGCTGGAAGAGAAGGTGCGGGAGGAACAACTTATAAAGGGAGATGTTCATTAGGATGTCATCTATCATCCTACTAGTTGGGTGTGTATCTTTGATTTCCATATAGATTCCATCGGGGTTAATTGCTTTGTCCATGCACCTAATTATAATTTCCTCTATAGGCTTGCACATGTTTCTTTTCTAATGATATGACCTTGTTTAATAACTTTATAATTAAGGCCTTAAATTCTTCATCTTCCTTTTTCAGTGTTGGATAGTAGGATGTTGATGCAACTGGTTGCACGCTTTTCTTAGGGATAGGAACAGGGGCCACAAAAGGCTGCGGTACTTGTGAAATTTCTGGGAACAAGGGCATATGCGGTCTAGGAGCCAACTTTCTAGCCTAAATAAGACTATTTTATGCTCTTACTTCAATACTATAAGCAACAGGTAAAGTCCTACCTCCCATATAATGGATCATAAGTAAAATATCATTATAGACCACCTTCGAGATAATAAAGGAAAGTATGTTGGGCTACAGTATTACCACAAGATGGATTTTATCCTAAGTATTCTGAAATATAATGTTAAATTCAGTCATCTACTCATTAGGTTCCCTCCATGTTGTTGTTGTTAGTTACTCCACCGAGATAGGTGATCTGAATTATATTCAAAGTAATTGTAAAGAGTTATTCCTAGCTCATCCCAAGTGGTGATATATCTAATTCTCAAGCCTCAGTACCATTGAATTGATTTACCTTTGAAAGAGGTTGCAAGTAGCCGAATGCTACATTGTCATGTGTGATCAAATAGAGTGAGCAGACATTTTCTATATCCTAGATATGCTCCTGAGGGGTGACTTGATTCTCACCAATAAAGTATGGAATACTCTTGAGCATACCATTTGGCATATCATGTTGCACAACCAGAAGATAGGGACTCCCTCCGGCAAATTTACAAAGTTACTAAGTGGAGGAGGTGGCTGATGCACCATAAAAGGGTGCGCAAGTTGTCTATTTTGAGGAGGAGTTGATTGGGCATGATGTGCTAGAGATATATATGTGCACATGGAATTTTTTGAATGAACACTTCTCGAGGATAACTGGAGGTACTCAAAAGAATATTCAACTACTGCACTTCTTCTTGCATACACTCTTCTCATGAAAGGTGCTTAAGACTACTGAAATAGAGATCTTACAGTGTTGGGAGTCACTAGATGTGTTGAAATGAGCCTTTAAAGGATGAAATACTAAGTCCACACATCAAAACTTAGAGATATGAAATTTGAGCTTGCAATGTTGTTCCCACCGATCGTGCCAGAAAATGTTGGTTTCTCAAATGTGCACCCGCATCTCGAATCTTAGAAGGGCCAAGGTGTTTGAGACCATTATGGAACCATCCCCAAGTTGTGGGACCTTGTGTGCTTGGGACAGATCTCTGGAGAAGGTCATTTCCTCTATCTACTTTTATTGCTACTACTACTCCTAGTTCGAAAGTGGAAACTTAGATAATAATGCCCAGAGACCAGGGATAGGAGGATAACATGAAAGGAAACTACACTAAAATGTGATATCACTAGAAAAGAGGGGTGGACACTATCTATTCTGAGTGATAATGAAAGGAAAAAGTGTGAAAGGAGGCTAGGAAAAAGTAGCACACAACGAAACATGTATTCACCAGATTGTTCTCATGGAACACAACTAAATATGGAACTACAAGGGACCTAAAATAGCACAACCAGCACACAATACAAAATAAAAGGAAAGAAGAAGCAATGAAAACATGTTATGATAGAGAATAGTCACAAAAATGCTTCTATTACTTCAAGAAATGTATAAATCTACAATGATGAAGGAGGCCAATATCCACATGCAAGAGCCAAATCAAGAGGTCTATAACTCAAAATATAGAAAGTATGGAGTCCTTATAAAAAAACATAAGGATCCAGAGTTTCCAACATAACAAATGATCGTTGTACTTACATTTATAGATGAATCCATGGAGGAAGAAGGGAAGAAATAGGAAATCCCAAATTTGAAACACAACCACCAACAAGAAGCATTGAATTCCTGCAAATCCACATGGAGATCTGTGAAATATGATTCCCCAATCTTTATTGGAATGTTGAAGAATAAAGGAGGGTGAATCATATCAAATCGAGTGGTTGGAGCAATTAGATCTTCTGATTAATGCTCAAGAATTCAATTTCCCATTTCTCACCTACCATATCTGCCAAAATTTGAATTTGAATCTTTGCACTATAGCTGATGTCAGTAGCTTTATGACAATTCCATATGCACACCGGTATGAGCTGTATAGAAAAATATACGGTTGTCGGAAGATGTCAAAGTTTTTGGTGCACACAAAATACTTGGTGTGCGTGGATTGGATGAAATGATGGCCAACTATGCAAATGTTTTTTCATTTTTTCCACGTGTTTCTCACTGACTTGTTGAAAGGGCTAAATGCCCTATTAGCACACTTTTACTAGTTGCATGTGTCAACATAAATTATGTCGAAGAATACCCGCACATAAGGGTGCAAAGGAGGGTGTAAGGGAAGGGCACACACGTGCGCGTAGGAAATGAGAAAAATTGGTGAGCAGAGAAGTAATTGTCAAGGCACAACCATTATAAAGTGATGGGTGTGGCACGTGAGAGAGTCAAGGAATTAGTTGGTGAAGAAATTCTCGAGACATGGGCAAGGTGAAGAATCTACTTAGGAAGAAAGTGAAAATGCAGAAGGTGGGTGCAAGGAGAAAGTGGAAAGAGAGGAAGGAAAGGGGCACATAAGGAAGTTGCAACTAATGGAATGTGCCAAGTGATCTTGAGTGCATGAAACATTGCAATGAATAACTTATAGTCATAATGTATACAAATCACCTAGATAACTAGGAGATTAATTTGGATAGTAATATGCATATGAAGTGAATATGTTTAGGGGGAACACCGAGGATTTTTTCTAAATAATCCATGAATTGTCTCGAAGCCATTGGTGACAAGAAAGAGGACATACTCCAATGGGAGATTCTAGTGATAAGACTATGCCTATTCAAAGGTGGTGTGAAAGCCAAATTACAAAACAAGAATTTTTCATTGATGTAAAATGGGAGAATGTACTCATAAAAAGAAAAGAAAGCATGAAAGGTATTGGTATGAGAATTTACCATCAATGTTTCTCGGAGTGGAGTTCATTTCTATTAATGACAAAGGGGAGATTTCTGAACCATGTCTCATTGATGTCATGTGGCATTAATGGAAAAGAGTGTTGGTTAAGTTTAAATAATTTAGGGAATGAAGTTTTATTATTAGTGCCCTTATTTTACCTAAAATGTTGTGTTTGAAGTGACTTGGTGTGATGTCTAGAGGTGTCATGATGTATACACAACATCTTGGTACATTGGAAAACAACTAAGTGCTTCGTGTGAACTAAAAAGGTGTCCTAAGGTCCTCAAAGGTGTCTGAAAAGTGTGAAAGTGACTTCATATTGAAGAATATGTCATGTTTCATGAACCATGGGTTGAAAAAAACTCAACTAGGCCTAATTCTAAGATCCAGTGCAAACATGGATTTAGGTATGGAGTAAAACAAGATAAGGTAGGTTAGTACAAGTAAGAGGAGTTTTTTGTGACATCATAGATAGGATGCAAAATAG
The DNA here is from genome assembly GCA_018340775.1 of Taxus wallichiana var. yunnanensis. Taxonomy (NCBI): domain Eukaryota; kingdom Viridiplantae; phylum Streptophyta; class Pinopsida; order Cupressales; family Taxaceae; genus Taxus; species Taxus wallichiana. Next base: position 4,939,908 of record JADAXU010000059.1, on the reverse strand, counting down.
GTTTCAAGTCAACTTTCATCTGGTAAAGGCATGTTCAAGGAATTTTGAAGGCATGTTCTTGAGGAAAAGCTAGGTGTGCATGTGCAAGTCATGGTGGTCAAGAAGATAGAAACCTATTTATGAGGAGGTGATAATTTGGGAAGTTAGTAGAGGTTTTCATAGTTATGAGGGAAAAAAATTCAAGGCTAAATGAAAATAATTTAAAGTGAGGAGTTTTTAGGCTCTATCGAGCTCTCGGAATGACCATTTATAGTTTGAGGGTCATGTTTTATGTGTTCACTCACATGTTAACTCTCTACATGGATACATGGTTATTTTAACAATGTTGGGGAATGAATTCGATACAATTTTCTAATTGTGATGAGGTATAATAATTCCATATACTTTATGAATGATCATTAAGAAGTCAAGGTTGTCTAAACCCTCCCAAAATGGTAGTCTTGTAGTAATGGAGAATAAAGGGTTGTTTTGGTCAGGAAATTACTTGGGCAAGATTATTTTATTATTTTGGATTGTAAATGACTCCTAATTCAATTTTTATTGGTGGCGTGCTCCAAGTCAGCTAGTAAGGTACACTTTTATCTCTATTTTGAAATAATTTGATAGTACAATCATGCATAGAAATTTTCATGGTAAAATATGAATTGTGGGAGAAAGATTGGGAGGTGACCCAAGTGTTCATGAGAAGTATTAGGTAGGTTCTTTGCACAATTTTTCTAAAATAAGTCACCCAATATGACTTACTTGCTTAAGGGATAGAAGAGGAAAAACCAATATAAGTGGTTGAAAGGGTTTAATGTGAAGGCATGATGTTGAAGAAAAATTTGAGCATGGAAAAATCATATATGTCCAACATGACATGCTTGAGTCAAATATGTGATCAAGTGAAGTGATTTTGGATCTATGTTCTAATGGTCCAAAGCTGTTTTATTAGGAATACCAAGAAGGACTATGTAACAAGGTTGTAAATGTGATATTCTCCACATAACCTAGAAAGGGGAGTATTTTAATATGGAGTATAGGTCTCTAGATAAGTTTCCCATTGTTTGTTTTAGCATGAAAGTGAAATTAGGAGTGTTCAAAATCATCTACAAGGCTAGTTTTTTTTACTCAAGACCTAGCATGAGAAGTCTAAAAAATGCATGCATATTGAACCTATCTACCTTGAAATTATACATGATACAGTTTTGAAATGTTTCACAAGGAGTAAAAATTTCAATAAATGTTACATAAGGGCCATGAACAAGTGATTTGATGAGTTAACTAACTCATTTTGTGAAGACTAAAATTTTTATGTTTGTAAACCTATTAGGATCTTATCCTAATTAGTGTGTCATGGTATGAATGAAGAGGGTAGGGATACCAAATGTTATTTAATGTTAACTATATATCACATGAGACATCATCCAATAATTAATAAGATTTAAAATCTCATACATTGAGATTGATGAAGCAATCTTTTATTTGTGTGTTTGAGCTGCCATGACTGTGCACACCCAACTAAGAAGAAAAAGTGAAATGAAGTCTTAATCCTAACCTACAACATTCAAAACATAAGATGATTTCTTGGAAATATTGAATAGTCTTCCATATTATACTTGTTGAATGACATGAGGCTGAATTTTTTTCATTCATCCAAGTTGAAGACTGTGTTTTGAAGATCATACACCTAGTAGAGCATATGTATTCAAATGGAGTATTGAACATAAAATTGTGAGTTGTAAATATTTTCAAGGATTTATAAGGAAAGTTTTAAACCTTTGTAACATTAACACACCTTTCTAACACATGTTGCATGGCCTTTGAGAGATAAAATACAAATAATCCTTTCGTTTAGAAGAAGAAAAAATGGAACAAACTATTAGAATGACATATCCGAGATGTAAAATGGAATATCATTATTTTTTCATAGGTGTAAATATTTCATGAAGTTTTTCTAGTCTCTCATAGGTGTAATAAGTGTCATGAATAACTCAAGAGTAATGATATTTCTAAGCCTCTTATACAAGTTGAATATGTTAGAAGTTGTAGGGTTCATAAGATGAAGTGGAAAATTTGTAAGAGTAGTTCATCCTTGTGTATATGTATGTTAAAATGTGCATAAAAATGTCTTATGAAGAAAGAGTTGCAGTAGTATGATTAGATGAGAAAATAGGTGAATCAAGGTGTGTGTAGAAAGAGGATGAAATATAGGAGTTATGTATGTGAAAAAAAAATGTTTCAAGAAACTAGGTAAGATTAATGTGATCAAAAACTTGTGAATACTAAGTGTGTTATTAGAAAAATTGGGAATTGTTTCTACCATGCAAGTAGGAGATTGCAAAAGTTTTCAAGTAGGTTCTTGACTTAGAAATTGGAGCTGGTGATTCAAGTTGATTGGATGCTCAATAAATTTAAATATTTGTAATTTATTATGGGAAAATTTTCCATAGCAGTGTATTGATTTCAACGGGGTTTTTTCTATTCTATGGTTTCCCACATTAACTATTTTGTTCGTGTGTGCTTGTTTTTATTCACTTATGTTTGAATGTTATTATTTCTTTATAGTAATGGTTGATTAATATTGAATCATTTTCTGAAATTTATAAATGTTTTAAAATTTTGAAGAATCACTAATTCACCCTTCCCCTCTCATTTCTTGTGTTTTCCAATAATAATCATGATGGCCAAAACCTCATTTTGATTGTATGTATATATCACTTACTTTTACAAGTTATGAAAGTGGTCATTAAAATGGAAATTAGGATCAATTAGCTCTTTATAGAAAATAGAAAACTGGTGATATAATATGGATGGATTAATGAGGATAATTAAGTGACCAATAAAATCAGCCTCAAGGTTTCCTCATGAGGTTATTGAACTTTGGGGATGCCTATAAACTACAATTAAGATGGATAATTGAACATAAAGGAAAGAAACTATAAGGTACATCCTAATAAAGATTTTTCATCCTATCAAGTCCATCCTTGTAGACCCAAATGTGTTCTTTAATGGTCTAGATGACACCATGAAATTATTTCTTACAAATATTTTGAGCTTTTTGATAAGTCATGGTGTCCTTCTAAAATGGAAATAGGGCTACGATTATTTATTCTATATCATGCCATGTTTTGGACTTATGGTATGATGAAGGGAATGATAAATGGTGTATTTAAGTGAATAAAATTATTACAGAATGAGTTTTCCTTACATTAGATTTTCCCTTATTTATTTTGCACTTACTATGGGTTGTAAGGCTTAAGAGTTCAAAGTAAACTTTAACACAAGTTGATATGGTGATTATTCTTTTATTTTCGGATAATGGCTTATGATATGGAAAATAATCCTCCTTATAGGAATAATAAATGTTGATCTCGATGAATTTCATGCCTTAATTCTCCTCCTTAGTGCTAGGAATGTTGTGGTATGGAAGGAAGAAGAGGAATGTGAAAATGTGGGCTATCTAGATAGATTCTTGTGTAAACAAGAAGGGATCCACCTTTCTTAAAAGGGAGGTACACACACAAGTAGGTGACTACACAATGCATTACACACATGGGATATCTCACTTTAATGTTCAATATATCTAGGTCTTGGTGTCCATATATATGTTGGGAATAGATCAAGTTGGGGAAACTATATGTCTATATTTTTACGGAATTTTTGGTTTGTTTCAGTTCTAGCCAATGTGAGAAAATATTGGCTTATGGAATACATCATAGGGTATTGTTATTAAGGATCCTAAAAGTAAAATAGGTAATTCACATTATTCATAGCCTAATGATTGCATGAAATCTAAAATATATATATTTAACTATGAGTATCACTTATAACATTAATATATATTGCATGTTAATTACATGATACAAGATTTAGTACTAATTCTAAAAAAGTTAAAAAGAGATTAGGGTAGGGTTAAAAGAGATATAATTACAAAATTTGTGAAGTTCACTCCAAATCATTTGAACACCAAGATCCGTGAAAACCATTCCATGCTCAAACTAGTATGTACTTGATCAAGAGAAATACATGTGTGAGAGTATGAGGGGAAATATGTAGAATATCAAGAATGGTACACAACACTATTAGATGAACCTGATGAAAACTATAATATCATAATCACCAAATGAAGATATAATATTTAATAAACAGAAGTGAATCCTTAGCACTCATTTAATTAGAGTATTCATATAGAATAACTTAGGCCAAGAACATGGATAATACAGGTGAGACAAAGACAAAGTGAAAATAAAATTCTCAAAATATTTTCTATTCCAAATTCAAGGGCCTTTTACGATGAATTTGATTGGGGTATTTATAGGAAATCCTCAATGGTGAAAAATGATGTGAGTATTAACGGTGGTAGACTCTTACAACCTATATTTAACATTATCATAATACATGGTAGATGTATGGGTGAGTCCAAATGAATTCCAATTTGGTGATCTAGAGGGTCTATCATGTTAGAAAACATCCTCTTAAAGTAAGGAGATCTTTGTTATATATTTCTTAGGAATATAATAAGCTTGGGTTTGGTACACTTGGGTTTAACAATTTAAAATAAGTATGGCACAAATCGTTATATAAGTAAAATTCTTCATTTAAGGTAGCCAAATACCTCTAGCATGACATGTATTGAGTCAATTTATTTTGAAAACTTCACTAGTTATGACACCAATTTTTGGGGAAATATGATTTATCTCCTACTTGACTTGATTTTATACCATCTTGTGCATATTTAATTTGTGGTGCATAATGATGTATGAAGAAGGTTTTCACAAATAAATTTCACCTTTGGAATTTAATTTTGGTGCACAAATATCTTTATTTGATTGTGGCCTCTTTATTTTATGTGGATCATCCATGTGTAATTTCTTCTTTGATTGCTTAATCATGCATGAATTTTTCATTTTCATAGCTCTAAGAGTTATGTTGCATACAAAAGTTAGTTTTTCACTTAACAATTTAAATGAATAGAAACATAATTACAAAACACACACATGAATGTATACATATTAGTACACACACACAAAATATCTATCTCAATCCTTGACATGTGTTAAACATTAGTTTTACCATGTTCAGGAATATTTTAGACTTGGTTTGGGTATTCGTACCTTGAAATGCAATAACATGAGACATGTAGCCTCAATTGGTGGAGTCAAGTTTGGAAAGGTTTTAAACCTTTATATTTTTTTCCTCTCTATTAATTTAAAACTTTTTTCATGGATCTGTGTGGCAAAATTATTTTTGAGTAATGGTTTGCATGTCAACACTTTTCATATGTTCCTCAACTCATAGGTTCATGTGTACTGATTATATATTCTTAAAAGGTTAAGTATTTTTGCATGATATAGTTAAGTGATTGCATAATGAATTTTTTTATTATATGATGATTAAAACATTTATGTAATGTAGAAGGTAAACTATCTAAGTGTGGTAGTGTGCATGAATATTATAATGATTTTATGTGGCCTCGGGTAAGAGAAAATATATTAGGGTAAAAAGGAATTTACAATACTTATGGTGTGGTTGTGCAAAGATTGCATGAATCTATTTTGAATGTGTTCATGGACTAAAAAATGAATCTAGAATGGACATAGTGAACAAAATTATGTAAAAATTAGTGAAGGCATATGTGAGATAGGTTTTCACAATCGTGCATGTAGAATAAATTTGTGCATTGGTAACTAGGTGTGCATAAGGATTGAGTGATAATGTATAAGTATTTTACACAATAATAATATATACATATTTGCAAAGGGAACAAGAGAAAATAATCATATGAAGTCTTAATAAAATGTGAATAAGACATGGGATTCTTGCAAATGGATAATTACTTGTAGGATATTAATTATTACAAATGAATAATTAGATGATTCTATTTTTAGATTTCACACAATACTTTTGGATATTAATTATTATCCCTCATTATATCCTTTAGTGGTGTGATGTGGCTAATTTTGAGTCATTTATCCTTTGATGTACCCCCTTAATGGTTTTTAACATCTTGTTTTCATGTGTTTTTGCATGGGAAATGTTTTCCTAAAAACAGGACAACTATAACCTCGTGTCAAATTTTTATGTCGTATCCTTCAAGACACCCCCAAATAACCTTTACCCCATAATTTAAAATCAAATATTTCCATTCAAGATTCCATCTATGGTTTCTTTAGTATACCCTTGATGATTTAGGAACAAACAAGATCATTCAAGTATGTTGGAGAAATCATTGGAAAAGTGAGTTTTTTAGTATGCTTAGAAGGGGCTTTCATCAGCCTTTCTAGGCTAGGTGTACTATCATCGAAGTGGAATGAAAGGGTTAATTTTAAGAATCCCCCTATAAAAAAATATTTTAGAATTTATGGTGAATCTCAAAAATTGAATTTGGAATTGTCGGCAAATTTCTGAAAAAATGTTTCAAGGAAAGGTGATTTCACATGGAGAAATTTTCTCAAGTTTCACATAGTTGGATGGGTAGGTTGGTCAAGAAGGTTGACTTGGAAGGTTGTTTGAATAGGCTGGTTAGGTAGGTTGGTCGGGAAGGTGATTCGGGTAGGTTGGTTGGGTAGGTTGGTTGGGTGGGTTGGTCGGGTAGGTGGTCGGTGTAGGTTGGTCATGTTGGCTGGTTATGGAGATTACTTAGGTAGGTTGGATGAGGTAGCTTGGTCTAGTGGTTTTTTGGAAAAGTTATATGGGAGGGTGTGGGTGGGTAGGTTGGTTGGATGGTTTGATAGGTGGGTTAACCATCTAACTCTGTCATCCAACCCCTTAGTCATCCAACCCCTTGGCCGTCCAACCCCTATCCATATAACCCCTTAGCTGCCCAACCCCTCAACTAGCTAACCCCTTACCCATCTAACTCCTTAGCCATCTAACCTTGTAATCATCCAAATCTAGTGCCCAATAACCGAGTCCTTTAACCCTTTACCCATCCAACCCATTATCCATCCAACCTAACAGTCATCACACCCTCGAGTTGTCCAATTAAAGAGCTTGGGTTTGATGGGTTGTATTATTAGGTTGGTCACTTTGATTGGTTGAGTGGGCTAGTCATAATTCTAATGTGGGTTGGGAGGCCATCATATCTAACTAATAGTTTTCCACCATGTGTCCTTTAAACCATTCAAATCCCTATATATACCCCTACGGGGTTCATTTCTTAACTTTTACATGAACATTTCCAGGTGCTCTAAGCTCTCCATCCTTCAAAGTTCTCCCAAATTTCAATAATGGAAAGCACCACGTCTACTCCTATATCAAATTCCAATACAAAAACCTTCTCTTCCCACATATTGTAGCTATAATGAAACTAAAAGACACACAAAAGGAATGGCTAGAAAAATCATAATTTACCGGTCTTGTCAACATGCCTGTTGGTTTTCAAAAAGGAATTTTTAGAAGAGCAACAGTCAGGGGACAAGAAGTCCCTCCTCTTTGATGGGAGAGGTTCCCTTATTCAGAAACAAACCTATTTACAAATGTACAGGACATGATTTGTTGGTTAAACTTGGATACCACGAAAGTGTTTTCTATGAAGGTCATCAATTACAAAAGGACTGAGGAAATGAGAGCATAGAAAAGAGAAGAAAGGAAAACATACAGAATTATAGATATCAGAGTAATTCTTTATGTATGCGAAGTCATCGTGAATTGAAAACAAGATCATTCGTATAGAACAAGTAAGATGGAATTTAAAGACACAAAGTTCTGTAAATAACATCTGCCAGAATGCAAAGTTTCTTAACGTAACACAGATTCATTAATCAAGGACACAAAGTTCCTTCTTGGTTATACAAGATCACCGAGCTTGCAAAGTTGAAGAGTATGTAATCGATGAGACTAACGAATTTGAGATAAATGATCTTCACAAAGAAAACAAATGAAAGCTTAGAACAGACAGAGATCAGATAGACAAAGAAAGGAAAGTCCTTCTGTATTGATTTCTCTATAATCTATTTACACTTGCAGAAAATATGCCAAGTTCTTCCTCCCTTTGGAATGGCGTGGAAAGGCCATTATATAGCTTACAAATCAGTTATTCTTTGTAACCGCTTCTTTAATCAAGAACAGTTAAGGACCGCCAATCGTAACGCCTTAACTTCTTACAAAGAAAACGGAAGGAATAGGAAGAAGAGAAAAGAATGAAGAAGGAGACAGGTGGACAGTCACTGAGAGGGACCCACCATCTTCGGAAACCGCTGCTTGAATTTTCTTCCACGTATCAGCTATGTCCTTGCCACGAGGGACACACCAGAATTTTCATCTTGAGGATGACAATGAATATCTTTGAAAACTGATGTAACCAGCGTCTTGAGAGCTTCGTCCTTCTGCCAGCTGTCCTTGAAATTTGATCTTCGGATTGATAGCATCAGAGCCGCAACTTAAATTCATATTTTAGCATATTCGGGTCGAGCGGGAAAAACTAAGTATGAATTGCATTAGGTTCACTTGGGACATGTGAGACGCGAATGCGCGAAACACGCGGTTCGGGCGATTCGGGTGAAACAGGGAGAAGACGCACAAATGCATTTTGGGACATTTGGGACGAAAACGCATGCGAAGGACGCGGTTCGGGTGTTTCGGCCGAAATTGGAACAGTTTGCATTTTTGGCTTCGGGACACTTGGAACAAAAATGTGCGAAGTGCGCGACTCGGGCGGTTCGGCCGAAAATGGAACAGAGCACACCTTTTAACTTGGGACAGATGGGACAGGAAAGCGCGAAGTACGCGGTTCGGGCGGACCGGCCGAAAATGGAACAAAAGGCCCGTTTGAACTTGGGACATTTGGGACAAAAAGTTCCGGAGTACGCGGTTCGGCCGGTTCGGCCGAAAATGGAACGACTTGCACTTTTTTACTTGGGCTATTTGGGACATGCAAGAGCGAAGTACGCGGTTCGGGAGTTTCGGCCGAAAAGGTTCCAACTTGCACTTTTTGACTTTGGGACAGTTGGGACGAAAACTTCCGACGGGCCCGAAAATGGAACAACTTCGGGGATTTCGGCCGATCGGGGAACAGAACGCACTTCAGAACTTGGGACACGCGGGACAAAAATGTCCGACAGGCCCGAAAAAGGAACAAAATGACCCAAAACATAGATTTTCTCAATTTCACGCTCTTTTCACACCACCAGCTCGACAGAAAAGACACTTAAACTCAAAATTTTGAAATTTTTACTTTTATCAGAGCGGGGAATTTTGAGTGGACAACAGCTGGCTCCTTCTGGGGATGACTTGGCATAATTCAAGGAATGAGGCAAGGCAAGAACTTAGACAAACTCGGTGGAAGTAGACCAGTGCCTTATCCATTGGGCAACGGAGTCAAAAAAAGACCAATACAGAGGGCAACACACCAAAACAACAAAAGGAAAACACACCAAAAGCAGAGAAGCAAAAACACTGTACAGAATATACAAGGGACTCCCTAATCACCTAGGACTTGAACAACTTGAGATACTGCCCACTATAAGGAAGTGGGAGAGGAGAACCATCCATGTAATCAAGATAGAAAGAATTCTCACCAGCAAAATGTCTGATCTTGAAGGGTCCGAGCCACAGGGAATCAAACTTTCCATGGCTGCCACGAGGTTCATGTCTTTTGTCCCATAACAGCACGGTGTCTCCAACTTGGAACTCTCTGAACCTAGCTTTTTTGTCAAACAGGACCTTTACCTTCTGCTGGTGAACGAATATCCTATCAGCAACCTCCAATCTGTCTTCATTCAGTTTGTGCAGGTACATGATCCTTTTATCTAAAGCATCCCTGAAACTGGTATCTTCAATGGCCTTCATCAGGTGCAAGGCCGGCAGTTCCACTGTCACTGGCAATTGAGCTTCAACTCCATATACCACTTGAAAAGGAGACATTCCAATAGCTCTCTTTGGTGTAATCCTGTCTGCCCAAAGAGCATCATAGAGCTTCTTGTGCCAGTTTCGAGACTCATTGACTAACTTCCTTATGATAGTCACCAGATTTTTGTTAGTAGATTCTGCCTGCCCATTTCCTTGAGGGTAGTAATCTGAAGAGTGAGCCAAAGAAATACCATACCCATAGCAGAAGTCCATTATCTCAGCTGAAGAGAAATTCGAGGCATTATCTGTTACAATCTTGTTAGGCACACCATACCTTACCAAGATGTTCTCTTTGATGAAGCTGCATACCACTTCAGAAGTAGTGCTCTTGACCGGAATAGCTTCCACCCATTTGGTGAAGTAGTCAGTGGCAGTAAGTACATGAGTGTGACCAGCACTAGAAGTAGGATTGAGTGTACCAATGAAGTCCAAACCCCACTGTTGAAATGGTTCCTCAATCACAACTGGCTTGAGAGGCAAAGAAGCCAATTTAGGTCTTCCCACAAAAGTCTGACAAGCCTCACATTTATCCACCCACTTGGATGCATCTCTGAACAAGGAAGGCCAGTAGTAACCTCCACGGAGTATCTTGTGAGCAGTGACCATTGATGAATAGTGCCCTCCACATGCCTGATCATGAAAAGCTGAGAGCAATTTTCTCTGCTGTTCCTTGTCCACACACTTCAAAAATCTCCCATCTAAGCCATGCTTGAACAAGGCATTTTCCCACAATACATATTGTGCTGACCTCAATTTAATGATCCTCTTTTCTTTGGCGCTTAAATGAGAGGGGCATTCCCATAGGTGAGAAAATGGGCGATGTCGCATACCATTCATCAACCGAACTCGAATGTAATGTAGGAAGGTCAGCTTTCTCCTCTAAGACTCATGTTTGGCTCCTTCAGCAATGAGCTCACAAAGACCTTTTCCACGAACCAGCTTGGTCGGTTTGATATCAATGTCATACTCTTGGACCTTAGCCACCCAGTTCCCTCTCTTGGATCCAAATTCTTGCTGTGTAAGAATCGACTTAACAGTTGTATCTGGAACCAGCACCATGGAGTGAGAGTTGAGGATATAGAAACGAAATTGTTTAACAGCTTTGACCACTGCAAAAGCATGCTTCTCCATCATGGTGTATTTCAACTCATGATCTTTCAGAATATAGCTCATGAACGCAATTGGTAGCTCATGTTCATCAGAGTCTCCTTGAGTCAAGACAGCAGCCAAGGTATTATCTGTAGCATAGCAATAGATGATGAAATCTTTGCTGAAATCAGGACAGGCCAAAACTGGAGTTTTAGCGATAGCTCTCTTGATACCCTCAAAGGATTCTTTTCCTTCAGAAGACCAACCAAATGTTTGCTTTCCTTTCATCATCTGAGAAATGTTCAAAGTTAACTCTGCAAAATCAGGAATGAATCTTCTTAAAAAATTGATCTTACCGAAGAAGGAATGCACGCCCTTTTTACTGGTTGGGAGAGGAATTTGCTGGATGGCTTGAACTCATTCAGGATCAATCTTAATACCATCCTTGGAAACAATGTGCCCTAATAGTTTTCCCTCTGTAACACAGAAGACAGATTTTTTAGGGTTCAGAGAGATTCCATGCTCTCTGCATCTCAACAGAACTGTCTCTAGGTGATCAAAATGATCCGCTCTTGTCTTGGAAAACACTGTCAGGTCATCAAGGTATATGACAATACACTTCCCTTTCAAGCTTCCAAAAGCCAGATCCATAGCTCTCTGGAAAGTGGCACCAGCATTAATAAGCCCAAAAGGCATTCTCTTGTAGGCAAAGGTACCCCAAGGAGTAGTGAAAGCTGTTTTATGTTGATCTACAGTATCAACCTCTACCTGATTGTATCCAGAAAATCCATCAAGCATAGATAACATTTCAGAGCCTGTTACTGCTTGCAATATTTGATCCATCATGGGCAAAGGATAATTATCTTTCAGAGAAGCCTGATTCAGGTTCCTGAAATCAACACAGATGCGGATCTCACCATTCTTTTTTCTGACAGGCACAATATTTGCAATCCATGTTGAATGGTGAATAGGAAAGATAATTTTAGCTTTCAACAACTTCTGTATCTCCTGAAAGATGGTGTCAGCTACTTTGGGGTTGTACTACCTTTGTTTCTACTTGAAAGGCTTAATTCCTGGTTTGAGAGGGATAGAGTGCTGCATATCTTTTGGCTTGAAGGCTTTCAGATCTTCATAAGAATATGCAAGAACGTCCTTATACCTTCTTAGAAGATCAATTGCTTTTCTCCTCTCATCTGCCGTACAACATTTTCCAATATTTACTAGCTTAGGGTCATTAGAACTCCCAATATCAATCTTATCATACTCGGCTGATTGCTGAGGTCCAGTAGAAGCTTTAGATTTCACATACCTGTCATGTTTATCAAACAATTCCTCCAGACTCACCAAACCTTTAGGAATCTTGTTTCCTTTGAGATTGATGCATCCATCTTGATCTGTTTCTTCTCCTTGGGTGACGGCTTGGTCAGAGGACACACTCTCACGAGGCAGGTTGTCACTTCCCTCAAAATACAGTTGTTCAAATTACCCTTGAGTTCCAGGAAGGAAAGCAAATGCTGGTCATCGTTGAAAACTTGCCAGTTATTGGTATTGTCAGGTACACTAGGCCGATGGACCATCTCAATGGTGAACTTATCCCGAGAAAAGTCAGGATGAGGAATCAGTAGTGATCCTGAGACTGCCAACGAATCAGCCCTGCTGTTCTTTTCCCTAGGTACTGCTTCAATAGAGAAAGCATCAAGGAACTCAATAGAATCCCAAACCTGATTCCGGTAATGCCTTAACCTTCCATTTTTTACTTGAAAAAGGTTTCTGACCTGATTTACAATCAACTCTGCGTCACCACGAGCCAGAAGATTCTTTATACCTTGTTCTTTGGCCACCTGCAATCCGAGAATGAGAGCCTCGTATTCTGCTGTGTTATTAGTATTCTCGAACTGCAACTTAAATGAAAAAGGATGAAGGACACCTTCTGGTGACACCAGCAGGACACCAGCTCCAGAACCAGCCGAGGAACAACTTCCATCAAATTCTAAAATCCAAATACCATTAGGATCTTTAGGTGACATTCTGGGAAGTTGGATTTCATCAGGGGACATAATCATGTAATTTCCATGACCCATATCCTCATAGAGTATTTGTGCTCTAGGATCATCTTTTCTGCACAATATACTCAGACTGCTTCTCGGGCAACAACTTCTTCATTTGTCCATTGACAGGCACGAGTGCATGCGACCAGTCCATTTGGATTTCTCCACCCACATCTTTGCAGAAGTTCCTACTTAGCAACATCCCGTATGAAGGAGGGATATCTGCTACTAAGATAGTAGCCAACACTTTCTTTTCAGGCAAGGCAGCAAAAGCCACTTGTGCATCTTTAATCCTCCCGACCAGGGGCACTTCTTTGCTTTCCATGGAGTAACAGGATCCATAAGTGCGAGTGAGGGTCAGGCCTAAAGCATGAGCTACTTTAGCAGGCATTACATTATCTGAGGCTCCTGAGTCAATGACACAATTACTGAGCCTATGGCCAGCTATTAGGAGCGTTACGTAAAATGGTTTAATTTTGTCACCAGGCGAGGTGACAGCAGCTACCAGACTGGGCTGTGGTGTAGAAGGAGGAGTAGGTAGAAGGCCTTTAGAAGTGGTCTTAGAGTTGGAATTAACAAAGTGGATCATTTTGGCAAAGGCTTTGGGATGGGTTTGATAGTACTCAGCTTCTGAGATTTGTACCTTGGTCTTTTTCAGGTGATCAACAATATCAAAGGATCCAGAAGTGGATGGGCCATCATCATTTGGAATTCTAGGCTTATCAACTTTAGGAGAAAAAGAAGAAGCAACTTTGGTAACTGGATTGATAGGACTCACCTTCTGTGTAGACGAAGTAGGGATAGGAGATCCTCTTCTTGCAATTACAGGGATAGTTGCCGACTGCTCCTTGGATTTCTTAGGTGGCTGGGTCACCTTCTCCCTCTGCTTTGTCTGTTCTCGAGTCATGACAGCAAAAGATTCGCTGTTCATGTCTGCTACCACTTCATCATAATCATCAATGCCCTCAGTGGTAAAGAAATTCACTCGAGATCCCTCAAGTTCCTCTGCCTCATCATCAAATTCTCTCGCAAACTCTTCGCAAGCTTCGTTATCTTCATCATCATCTGGTTCTTCCACCTCGCAGGTCGCATTGACAGGGACTCTAACAGGAGGTCCTTCAAGTGCTAATCTTGTTTGAGAAGTAGGCAAACGATTCCTGGGCTGGAAATTTCTCCTCGGAACGTCTGCATAAGGAGCGTGCTGAGCCAGTTGTTTCTTTATAGCAAGAAGATCATTCACAAGCTTCTGAACTAATGGGTCAGTGTTAGGTCCAGGGGTGGAAGAGGAAGAAGCAGCAGACTTAGATTTGGAAGTGTCTCTTCTCAACTTCCCTGACATGATCAAGTCATCCTCGACACTAACAGCCAGTTCTTGGTCCAGAGCTAACGTTCCGAGATTAGCCCTTCTTAGTGCATAACTAACTTTAGGTGATTGGGCATTCAGAAAGAAACATTTTTGAATCCGATCAACAGGTCGGTGTTTGCTGGAATTTTATTTATCAACCTGTTGAACCGAGCCACAAACTCTCTCATGGGTTCTTGCGAATCTTTCTTTATCTGAGAAATTTGGGCAAGCAAAGCATGCACATCTTCTGCCGGCTTGAAACGATTCTCGAACTGGGTTCTCATGGTGTCCCAGTCGGTTATAGCACCAGCCGGAAGGTGAAAGAACCAATCAGCAGCATTTTCTTGCAAAGTCTCCACGAACAGTCTTACGGAGACATCTTCATGTTCAACTCCCAAAACCCCACATGCAACTATGAAGGCTGCAATATGTTCATCAGGATGTACTTTTCCATCACCTTTAAATTTGGGGAAGTTCTTCCGGTTACCTCTGGGTAACTCATGCAAAGGCTGAGTAAGGGCCAGAGGCCCGACACGCTTGACCCCATGGCAATTGTGCCGCCATTCTTGGAAAAATGGCTTGGAGAGGAACTTTAACACCAGCGAGAGTCAAAGCTCGTAGATTGGGACTAGCAGGTTCTGAAGGAATACCACCCGTAGGACTTCTATCTTGAACAGGTGGAGTGCTCGTTGAACGAGTTCTTCTATTTCTTGTTGAAGGGAAAGGAAAACCCTGCTGCTCCAAAAGCTGAAACTGAGAGTCTTCAATACCAAGGGTCCTTCTCCCTCGAGTAAAACGCGGAGTCGCCAGATCAAAGGATGATCAAAAATTACAGAACTGGAATGTGATTTTCCCCAGCGGAGTCGCCAAAAACTGTTGGTTTTCAAATAGGACTTTTTAGAAGAGCAACAGTCAGGGGACAAGAAGTCCCTCCTCTTTGATGGGAGAGGTTCCCTTATTCAGAAACAAACCTATTTACAAATGTACAGGACATGATTTGTTGGTTAAACTTGGATACCACGAAAGTGTTTTCTATGAAGGTCATCAATTACAAAAGGACTGAGGAAATGAGAGCATAGAAAAGAGCAGAAAGGCAAACATACAGAATTATAGATATCAGAGTAATTCTTTATGTATGCGAAGTCACCGTGAATTGAAAACAAGATCATTCGTATAGAACAAGTAAGATGGAATTTAAAGACACAAAGTTCTGTAAATAACATCTGCCAGAACGCAAAGTTTCTTAACGTAACACAGATTCATTAATCAAGGACACAAAGTTCCTTCTTGGTTATACAAGATCACCGAGCTTGCAAAGTTGAAGAGTATGCAATCGATGAGACTAACGAATTTGAGATAAATGATCTTCACAAAGAAAACAAATGAAAGCTTAGAACAGACAGAGATCAGATAGACAAAGAAAGGAAAGTCCTTCTGTATTGATTTCTCTATAATCTATTTACACTTGCAGAAAATATGCCAAGTTCTTCCTCCCTTTAGAATGGCGTGGAAAGGCCATTATATAGCTTACAAATCAGTTATTATTTGTAACCGCTTCTTTAATCAAGAACAGTTAAGGACCGCCAATCATAACGCCTTAACTTCTTACAAAGAAAACGAAAGGAATAGGAAGAAGAGAAAAGAATGAAGAAGGAGACAGGGACAACCACCGAGAGGGACCCACCGTCTTCGAAAGCGCTGCTTGAATTTTCTTCCACGTATCAGCTATGTCCTCGCCACGAGGACACACGAAATTTTCATCTTGAGGATGACAATGAATATCTTTGAAAACTGATGTAACCAGGCGTCTTGAGAGCTTCGTCCTTCTACCAGTGTCCTTGAAATTTGATCTTTGGATTGATAGATCGAGCCGCAACTTAAATTCATATTTTAGCATATTCGGGTCAAGCGGGAAGAACTAAGTATGAATTGCATTAGGTTCACTTGGGACATGTGAGACGCGAATGCGTGAAACACGCGGTTCGGGCGATTCGGGTGAAACAGGGAGAAGACGCACAAATGCATTTTGGGACATTTGGGACGAAAACGCGCGAAGGACGCGGTTTGGGTGTTTCGGCTGAAATTGGAACAGTTTGCATTTTTGGCTTCGGGACACTTGGAACAAAAATGTGCGAAGTCGCGCTGACTCGGGTGGTTCGGCCGAAAATGGAACAGAGCACACCTTTTTACTTGGGACAGATGGGACAGGAAAGTGCGAAGTACGCGGTTCAGGCGGACCGGCCGAAAATGGAACAAAAGGCCCGTTTGAACTTGGGACATTTGGGACAAAAAGTTCCGGAGTACGCGGTTCGGCCGGTTCGGCCGAAAATGGAACGACTTGCACTTTTTTACTTGGGCTATTTGGGACATGCAAGAGCGAAGTACGCGGTTCGGGAGTTTCGGCCGAAAAGGTTCCAACTTGCACTTTTTGACTTTGGGACAGTTGGGACGAAAACTTCCGACGGGCCCGAAAATGGAACAACTTCGGGGATTTCGGCCGATCGGGGAACAGAACGCACTTCGGAACTTGGGACACGCGGGACAAAAATGTCCGACAGGCCCGAAAAAGGAACAAAATGACCCAAAACACAGATTTTCTCAATTTCACAGACTTTTTCCACACCACCAGCTCGACAGAAAAGACACTTAAACTCAAAATTTTGAAATTTTTACTTTTATTAGGGCGGGGAATTTTGAGTGGACAACAATGCCCCAATTCGATACTTCGATACTTCCATCCTTGATTACCTTCTCGCCTCTTACAACCAGTAATGAGGGGAAAAATTCCATTCTCCTTGTGCATCCTAGTCATCATCAAATTTCTTTCACAATTGATCCAAAGATGTGCATCGGTTAATTGGGTTACCATTTGAAAAGAAGTCACCTATTACTACAAAGGCTATCCTTACAAATGAAGACAAAGCATTTTGGAGTCTCATTATAATGTGCAAAGTTGATGGTAATTTTATTATTTTCAAATTATTTTTTTCTTAACATTACTCGACCACCCAATCCTCTAACATTTCTTGTCATTATTGTAGCTCCTTTTATTACTTGAACAAGAGGCCTTATTCTACTTAGTATTATAAACCAATTATTTCTTACACGGTTGCATCACGTTTTAGGATAGGATTGTATTACACGATAGATATATGCAAACTTTATATATTGGGTAGTTCAATATATATTACGGACACTAGTAGGTCAACAATTCAATCCATACACATATTTTTCAAACTCGAATAAAAACAAATGTCTCCGTTGCCACAATGTATCTAATAAATCCAAGATTGTATTATTTTGTTGCAATTATATTCTTTTTTATATCAAGAAGCCTTCTTTGAATTGCAATAAGAAAAAAATTCCAACTACAATTAATGATAAAATGATTGGTCTCACTCTTGAAGAACAATAGGTAATAGTTACTTTTACAGTTTTCTTGTTATAATGATTTCTTTTTCAATATTTTTCAATAAAATAATAATTGTAATATTTTCTTTTGCAAAGAAGAATTATAGTTGCAAAATCTCATAATGATGTAATTGCTCGAGGTAAAGCCCCTCCAGAGGTCTCTAAAGATTCTAACATGGATTTAGCATAATCAAAACCAATACAAGTTCCTTGTCAAAAGTGACCTAGGGGGTCGGTATGTGCATCACATCTACCATCACATTTAATTACATGTATAAATTTTTCTTTTTATATAATTAAATAATTCAAACAAGTTTATATTATGTAAGTAGTACTATTTTTTAACATTTCTACTCTTCTTTTCTACATTTATTGTATTCAGAAACTACTAAAATTGGTGATGAAGATCAAACTCATTCTAAAGTTTAAGATTGAAATGTCACGTTTGTGTTTCCGAACATGCAAGGTAAATTTTAGTATTTAATATTTAATATTTAGCATGTTTAGTTTAGTTACAATTTTTAGCGTTTACAAGGCCCAACCATATAATGATAATTTTCTAGCAATTTGTTGTTTGCTTGTTGCAGGTAATATGGATTATGAGCACATTCCACTTACAAGGAGGCCACCAATACTGCCAACACATACAATCCAAACAAAAATATATATTCGAAAAAGGATATAAGGTTTCCTATAGATTTGGTCGAACAGTTCATCCTGCAACCACAGAATTTCCTGGACTCTCACTAGGTGGTATTTTAAGTGTAACGACCACACAACTTTTCAACAACATTACCCTTGACAAGGAGTATTTGGGATTTGATAGCGGAGATGTAGAAAAGGGTAACTATTTTGAAAACCATGATATGATTCAATCTATTGTTCCTCCACCGTAACCACAAAAAAATGTGCATGGATTACAGGGACGGTGACTCTCCTCCTCCTCTAAGAAAATCTCCACAAACAGATGATGAAAAGACACATTTTATATTAGAAAATCTGATATCAAATAGTATGGGGGTAATAATTCAAGAAGTTATACTGTTTTATATGGATTTGGTGTAGTCTTAGGAGAGGAGAGATAAAATTTTGATAAAAGAAATAAATACACTATACCATAATCACACTTAAAGGTAATCATTGTTCACTTCCATGAGAGCTAACCAAAAGGTAGGACGTTTTGTTAAAAAATCCCAGTCACGGAAAATTTCATATACTAATTATTACAATGATGATATTATAGACATAATGTTAAACAGGTTGGAGAATCTAAATGCTAAAGCATAGGATTACTACAACAAATGGGCTAAAGACAAGACAAATGTTTTAATAAAAATGTAGAAAAATAAAAAGTTGTCGTGAGTCATCTTTAACATGCAAAATCCTAATATTATAAGTGTTGCATTATATTTTTTCAACTTATCTAATAGACTAAAATATTTATATTTCTATTTTGTAGGAAAAATATGAAAATTTAAATAAAGAAGCAACTGTATTTGAAGCACATTTGAAGAATGCCCGCAAAATCATGAATCCATTTGTATGCAGGTTGAAGGAAAAAAATCATAGTATTAAATAAAAATAATAATACATTGATAAGTATAATAAAGGAGCATAAGATGGATCTAGAAGTCTTACTGAAGGAAAATACAGACGCAGATGCGATTTTTTTCAGCAAGAGATGTAGCGAGGAGGAGAAGAATATTCTTGAAAATATTAATACTGCAACACAAGATTTACAGCATCGGATTTATATCGAGATAGCTCGTATAAATAGAACAGATTCCTCTACCTCTTACATACGAAAAATATCAAGCTTCCCCTGTAACATAGAAAATTCGATATGTTAGTTAATTTTACCATGTGACAAGTATTTTGTCACAATTCCAACACTAGCGTATCAATTAAAAGATAGTGGCCAACCCTTTTTTATTTTTATTCTATGTGGATGACATAAGGACAACTATGATTTAGAATCATAGGAATAAAAGAGGATACCCTCGTAATGTGTCCTTATATGATAAAACTTGTCTAGAAGCTTTGAAATGTTATTTACAACCCCCTTTTTGGAATTGTATTGGCCAACAATGCTTTATGAATTGATACTTTTCTTCATAAAGTAATGCCACATGAGAGAATGATTTCAAGAGTACTTTGGAATTGTAACTATATTTATTGTTAATGGATTTCTACATAATACAAATGATGTTTATGTTTCTTTGTTTACGTAAATGGTGCTTAAATTTTCATGATTTTTTTGTTTAAAATATTTATGTTTTTGATTTCATGCAGATGTAAAAAAATCAATTAACAAATATAAAAGAAAAATATGTCCTTATTTCATTTTGAAAACAAAATATAAAAAACTAATGAGATACAATAAAATGATAGTGACAATGTTCCAATGGAAATGATTCAAATAAAGACAAATATAATATTGAATTTATTGAAAGTTGTAATCTTTGTATGAAATAAAACAATACTTATTACATCAAATTATTTTAAATAGTATCAATAATGTATAGAAGAAATAAAATATTTGTGAATTCGATTAGTCCTGAGTAACACTATCATTGGTGTCTTGAAATCAACTGTGGCATGATCTCGTGGATGTGTCTTGATCCCCTGTGTCGGGAAGAATATTACTAACTCCTTTTCTTTCTACTAGTGAAGTCCATAATTCGAGTGATCTATCATAAGGAAAATAATCCACTAAGTAATGTGATACATACAACCTCGGACATCTTTCTATATTCCTATTCAATTTGTTTCAAACTTTTGAATTTAAAAAGGATAACGCACTAAAAACCCTCTCATCTTCCACATAACCCAGACTAATTGTTTGAAATAGTTCATATAGCTTAATATAATCACTCAAATCCTCACGTAGAATAATATTGGAACAAATATCCTTCCAAATCCTTTTGATGGCACCATATTCCTATGGGTTTTTTAGAAGCTAAACTTGTCATATCATAGTATTAGCATAATCCATAGACTAGGAACTAAATATTTTTCTTTGTAAAATATCTTCTACAGAAAATTCATTTATCTCTTCATCTTAGAGAAATGGTAAGTTAGATCAATCATGTTTTTGAAAAATAAAATAATGATAGATGTATAAGGTTTAATGCTAGACAAATTCCAAAACTTCAGATTTACAACTCCCATTGCTTCAAGTATTTTATCATTTTTGAATATTTTCCAAACCTCTTGAGCTAAAGATTCAGAGTTATTTCTCAATTTATTCCTAGTTTCCAATAATACTGCATCATATAAATTTTGTGTCACTCTTACTTCTTCCATTTCTGAGACAACCATATCAACTCTTTATTAGAACATATGAAATTTAATCTATTTCCCATGTGTTGTTATACACAGATGATCATGTATATTGTATTTTAAGAAGCACCTAGGATTTTTCAAGTCTATCAATGCATTCCAATTTTCAAAAGCAACAACCTAAAACTCCCACCTAAAATATATAAACTTTCAAGACTCCAGCACACACGTATTCTGAGTCTTATGAATTCTATTATTAGAAAGAATGATCTTTTGCATGATTCGTTAAAATATTAATCTCCCTCAACATGGGAAAAATAACATAGAGTGTGAGTAAAGTTTCTATGTTTGTTAGATGAAATAATAGATCTTTAGCTTTATCTACATCCTCATGTATTTATACATAAATCTTGTCAAAGAAGGATATTCATTAAATATTATACATACATGTTCATACATAGATATCCATCTAGTATCTACATCTTTGAGAATCGTTTTCCCTCTATCAATCCAATTACAAATTTCTGAAATTCTAAAAATCTCTTTGAATTGATAGAATAATAAGCATGCAAACCACATATCTATTCCTCCAATTTATCTACATTTTCAAATATGCTCATAAATTTGTAGGCCAAATTATTTTTTTATCCATGCAATAGATATCAATCATATAAGGAGTAATACTTATGTCCAAGTCAAACATAGAGACTATTTTTGACTCCTGCATTAGAACTACACCATCGGTTCCAAAACAAACTAATTTTGTTGTAATGGAAAATTCATCCATTCTAGAGATATCATTCAGATTTGAGATCACCAATTTATAAATATTTTCAGAATTTCAATTCTCAATCATTTTATGACTTGTTAAGAGGTGGGGAGTTCTTATTTCATTATAAAATGTGTAAAAATGAATAAAAATCCATGAAGTATCTGTAGTAACCTCGTATATTGAAAGGGAAATATACTTTTCCTTTTGAACACAATGTTTTAGATCCTCCTTTTCTACCAAAGATAGGCATTTTGCAATTTCCCAACCACTGGTATCTAGTCAATGAGATTGAGGAACGTTCTATAGACCAATAACCTGATACGAAATTTTATTTTCTCTGAAATATGACATGGGTCTTCCCATTTTCAATATATGGAATACAATAGCAAACTGAATACTTTTTGCATGCATTTCTACCTCCATATCTTTTCTCAATCTTGCTACGATGGTGCCACATTTTTCATTTACATTTTTCATTTGTTTTTGTTCCTTTTCATATTCTTCTTTTTTTACAAGTAGACACTCTTTTCATCTTTCCATTTATGTGTTTTGACTATGCTTCCATCCTTTCGCTTTTGGGAAATGTATATTTTTCCATTTTTTTAATTATGTCCATTTTGAGATGCATCATGTGATCCTTCCCTATTTCTAACAACATATTTTACATGAACATTGTGTTGGAACATCACTACCATTTTTCAAAGGTGTACACAGTTCCATAAATAGATATTTTGCAACCCATTCAAATTGGAAAGTCCTTCCAATTTTCTAGTTTTTCCTCTCTCTTTTGACATTTTTTCTTGGGGTTCAACTTTTGCATCCGGGCTCTCAACATGAATATCTTAATTCTCGTGTCTCCTTTTTCTAGAAATAAACCTTGGAGTAGAAGCTTCTTGTGCTGGTGTATCATGAGAACTCGATGAATTTTATTATACTTCTATGTCATCAAGGGATGAAATGTTTTCCTCATCATATAATGGATCATTTTATCTTTAAGTTGATTATTTTGTGAAGGAATTTTTGAAACGTTTGCATATAATTCTATAAAAATGTTACATATATAGTATTAATTTTATATATAGTTAAATTTTTACACTAATTCAACATAGTTCAAAAAACAATATGAAAAACATAATTATCAAATTCTATAAGACTAAATAACTCAGAAATAGAACATACCGATATTTTTCAGCTGATGCAAAAATATCCTTCATTTTTTATGATTTTCCAAAATAGCCAAGAAAAGTTTTTGCACCCTTTTTTTAACTAGATAAATTTGTAACCTTCTTACCCTAATTTCTAGAATCTATGACTACTTAGAGATGAATCTTATGTTTGAAGGTTATGAGATTGGACAACTTGGGTTTAGACGGATCTAGGTTTGACAGCTCTAGGTTTAGACAGTTCTTGGGTTAGACGACTAGTGGTTGGATGATTCTTTGGTTAGAAAAATCTATGGTTGGATGAATGAGGGTTGGATGGCTAAGGGATTGGAAGGAAAATTTATACAATTAAAGGATAATATGGCTAAGGGGTTGGATGGATAGCTAGGTTGGAAGACCGAGGAATTAGACGACTAAGTGGTTGGACAAAAAAGTTGGACGGTTAAAGGGTTGGATGGGTAAGGGGTTAGACACAGAGGGGTTGGAACAATAATGGGTTGGATGACTAAGGGGTTTGATGGGTCTTAGAGTCTGAGGTTGGATGGCTTGTAGTTACGGTTTGACAACATATGTTGTATGGTCTTGGTTGTTTATGTTTACTTACATGAATATGCACATGAAATGGTGGAAAATTATATTCATAAGATCTTATGTATGTGTAAAATCTATCCAAAATGAATATTATAAGGCACATGTCAATCAAATGTTTTGGTGAATAAGTCAGCTGTGAATCACATAAAATTAGCCTATTTGAATTTTCAAAAACCTCGATTTTTGTAAGTTTATGAAACTTTGCAACTAAATTTTTGATATGGAACAAAAGATCAATAATTATAATGGAGAAGTATCTAAGAGTCTGAAACATCAAAGAAATGATTTAGGGAAAATTTGGAAAGAATCAAAGGTTTAGGAACTAGGTCACTGAAGGCTGATTTTTGAGGCCTAAGGAGCTTGTATAAGAAAAACACCTAATTGTTAAAGAGTGATTCTCGGAGCTCCGAAAGGAATTAGGGACTAAAAATATATAATTGGAAATATATTTTAGTCCCCCACATGGTAGATGAATCAGACCACCTTCAATAACCATACATTTCTTAGGACATGATAGTCTTCCCAGGCATAACCAATGATCTCGAGAAAATAAGAAACCCTTTTGAGGTATTTCAATTAGAATTGAACATTGGTACCATCACCATTATTCTAAAAATATAATTTTCATGTGAAATCATATAATTAATTACTCGAAAATCATCCAGGAGCTTAAGATATGGCCTTCACAAGTTGGCTCTCAAGGTACGATCTTCATACTTAGGCAATTTTTGATGGGACACATGGCAGACCATGTGAAGGTGCATTTTCATGTCCCCTTTTCACATTTCTAAATTGAAATTAGGTGAAAAAAATTGTGCTCCACTCCCATGAAGCCTTGTGGTCACCCATATGACCCAAAACCTCCTCTCCATCCCCTTTTACCATCTTAACTAGCCCCTACCTAACCCCGCATGTGTGACACTTGTCAGTCCTAGAGAAAGGAGAATTTTCTTGCACCATTTGAAACTTTTCCAAAGGGATATGAGGTGAAAATAAATGTGCCCCACCCCATTTTATCCTCTAGTTCACACATGTGACCATCTTTCACTCCCAGTGCTTTGTTTGAGACCCTCCTCAACTCAACAAAAATTAAAAGCCAGAAATTTTCCTCATGAGAGAAAGGAACATTTTATTGCACTTATTGCATAAAATAAAAGCTACATAAGGTGAAAAACAAAAATCCCCACCCTTTAACCTCTCATTTCAAAGTATTAAACGCTAGGACTTAGCTAATTTTTCCATTCTCACCCCCACTTTCTCCTCACGCTACCAAATTTTCTCCGAAATTCATACACAATTTATGCTGCAAAAACAATAATTTTTAAGGGTTTCATATCTTAAAAATAGAAAAAACACAAAAAAAAAATCTAGATTTGAATGAATAAAAATGAAGAATTTTTTTCCATAAAACCCCGAAGTCAAGAAAGGATATTTGATCATATATCCCAAAATACTCAACAGATCGACGTGTCACCTTTTGAATTATTCTAATCTCCCAAGTTCCTTGAGGTCCCAAGAACAAGTTTTTACATACACATGCCATATTGTTTACGGTGAACAAACCCCGCTTTCCACTGTAGAAAAATTTGATTTTTTAAAAATCTCACTTTCTAGACATCGTATTGAGCTAAAAATTTAGAGGTGCATTGTAGAATGAAAACCCATATCAGGAAAGTTCATTCCATCACAAAATGATACCTAGAAATGCACTTACTAAAAATAGTAAACCCTTCTCCATAGGTGCCTATTATTTTTGCAAGGATTCTCTAGAAGTAGTTGCGGTGAAGGAAGTGTGCACCACAGACATCCAAGAAAGTAGAACAAGTGAGCAGTGACACAAATAGCAAAAATGCCCACTTACTAAAAATAATAAGTTCCCTATATGGGCACTAGATATAAATAGTAATTCATCACGTAAAAGTAATTTGAGAGGTATAAGTATACAAAGGGGTAGTTTGAAGAAAACAATCTCATTGGCAAGACCAGAAAGGGGAAATTTCAACTTACTAAAAATAGTAAATCCCCTTCTCGGGTGCATGTAAGTGTTTCACGAGCCATGGAATTCAAGTTCATTGAATGGGTTTTCTTCACTATCAACAATGGTGTACTCATTAGTGTTCATGGTTTTCCTTCTCGGTGTATACAAAGATCTCAATAGTGTCTTTTGACACTCATTTAATGGTTTAGGTTTCCTATGTATCACGTGTGAGGTGGATTTTATGATCATAATCGTAAAAATATCCATGGTTTGTTTCATCAAATTGTTAAATTCAGCATGAAAGTGTTGCAAAATGTCATTGCGGGAGTTATTTTTCATTCTCATCTTCTTTAGAGTGGACCTCCGTGAGAAATGCCTACAATCATCCAAGTAAGCATTCAACAATGTTCCTAAACACTCGGTTCAATGATTCCTTGCATCATTCAAAGGAGGATCTCATGGTGTAAAGAATTCAAGGATATATAATTCACTGCATTGAAGTGTTTCATCATATCATCTAATAAGGATCAGTGGAATTCGTCAAAGGCATCTTCTTCTTCATCGAAACTCCTCATTTATCTCTACTCCCTTCCCCCCACTTTCTCTCTCCTCATTCTAATTCTTTGTTGGGGTTGCACTTTTTCATAATGATTTATTTTGTAATTAAAAAGTGACTTTAGAATCATAATGTAATAAGTATCCTTTAATTTATAAAAAGGGACTTAAGTTTTTCTAAAATTCAAAAAGTCACATATTATAAAGGCATATAAAAAGTCATTAGGGGTAAAATGAAGAGTAACGTATATTTTTCTATAAATTGTAAAGGCCTTCTCTTTTCAAAGGGATGGTCATTTTATTAGTTCATGAGAGAGTGATCCTTGTGAAGAACACAGAGATAAAAAATTATTCTACTTCTCACTTTTCCATTCCTCTATCCTTGCTATGTACAATTTATCCTTAAGCATCAATACAAGAAAAAGATTTTATATCCTTT
This sequence comes from Taxus wallichiana var. yunnanensis, assembly GCA_018340775.1. Classification (NCBI taxonomy): domain Eukaryota; kingdom Viridiplantae; phylum Streptophyta; class Pinopsida; order Cupressales; family Taxaceae; genus Taxus; species Taxus wallichiana. The sequence goes on along the minus strand of JADAXU010000059.1, from coordinate 4,913,404 downwards.
TTTGATTGGGGGATTTACTAATACTTTGTGCTCATGAGTCCTAACCAGTCTTGTTACCATTTACAAGTTTGTTTTATTCTTATTTAATGCATGTTAGAAATTTTTAATTAATGGGTGTGGGAATCTGATTTTCTACCCACAACATTAATCCCCTCTTTCTTTTCATGCTCCTTTTACTCAGTAACTAGCAAATTCCTCTCTTGCAAGAAATTTATAGCTTTACCGCAAGTTTAGTGGAGTTCCCTATTGAATCCCCACCATAAGGCCATTAAACAAACCACATTCACAACGTGCATGTAAACACGTAGCCGCATCATACAAGTATAGGGACTTAGATTCCAAGAGCGTTGGTAAGAAACCCATAAATTTGTCCACTTGAAAAAAAAATCCAACAATTTTTGGCACCCATTGTGGGGGTAGACTTGGTAGCATCTGCACCAAAAATATAACCAAAGGATCCAAAATCCAAAAAAAAAAAAATTTAAGTTTTTTTAAAAAAAAAAAAATTGAAAAACAAACAAGAAGTTCATGGAAATCCATTGTTGAAATACACATGATGAGTTCCTACAAATGAACTTTCATATTGCATAGTGTCTGTTCATATTCCTATTTCAATATTTCTTGAAATTGGTTGAAGGAAGATATACAAGGTTGAACAGGTTGAGAGATGTTGTTGATTCCACTTTTAAGGCTTTGTAAAATGAGTGAGAATGAATCATGGATAATCGTTACTACTTTTCTCAAGCCTCATCTCCATCTGAATCTTCAAGTAGAACCTTTGAAAATCCTATTCAAAGTCATGTTTATACCCCCTACAAATTCTATCATCTTTAAACCACCATTGACCATTAATTTCGTGAGTGAAGAAGAATGATAACCATCAAAATAATTTGAGGAAGAATTTGTAGAAGAAAAATCTTTATCGGAAACAGAAACAAAAAAGGTGGAAGAAGCGAAAGAACTCAACCCTTTGTTCCATGGGGAATAAATATAGGCTAGCTTTCTCTTGAAACCCCTCTTCACAATCTATGAATAGGTTCCCGTAATATTTTTCCAAAGTTACAAGGCAACAAGAAACACATTTCTCAAGAGCACATCGCCACTTTCACCACATCTTGTGGGATTCTCGAGTCAAACATGAAGAAGTTGTCATAAGGTTTTTGTAAAATATCTCCAAGAAAAATATTAAGAATGGTTCTACCTCTTTCCCACAAGATCAATCACTCATGGGAATGATATCAAGTCTAATTTTTAAGAATTATTCAAATCCAATGAGGACTATCAAGATATCCTTTTTCATTTGGCACAAATAAAGAAGAGATCAAATGAAACTATGAGAGATTTTGTGGCCCGTTTCGACTAGTTACTTCGTAGAATACCAGAAGATGATGCACAATCTGAAAAAATGTTAAAACATTATTCATTAATGCTCAACCACTAGAGGTAGGATTCTTCCTATGAAGGGTCCAACCAAGATATCTTGCACAAGAAAAAAAAGCATCCATTGAATTTGATGATGATCTCATCCTATCTGGGAAGATCAAGAACCCTTCAAAGGGTAAGGCTCAACATCTTGGAGATGAGAGAACAGATCCATTGCTATAGAAATTAGCAAATGAAATGGCATCATTGAAGAGGAAATTTTTAATGAGTGTCTTCTCAAAGAAACAACAAAATTCAAATTATAGGAGCACCCCAAAGGCTTTCCTAGGAGGCCTCACGTATCAAATACCATTGTAGAAATCAAGAAGATGAGGAGGATATTAAAAAAGAAAGTGAATGTAGTAATTTCCTAGAGATAAAAGAAGTGGGTGGTGACACTCAAAATAGCCTCATTGAATATCACTCAGGGAGTGAAGATGATGATGGTGAAGAGGCACCAATTTTATCATGTGTTGTGTTTACTCACTCCTAGTCTCAAAAAGGAACATTTCCCTCCACTACTACAAAGAAAAATAAGACTTAAGATCCTCTTGTGACGACTCTAAAAAACAAAATAATCATCTCACAATCTCCACTCCCACCTTGCATGGAGTTTGCATTGGAAAAACCTGACCATGTGATGAGCGAGAGGTCACCCACTTTTCCAAGTAAGTATTCCGATACTTCTTCTAATTCTAAATCTAAATCTACTCCTATAAAATCTAGTGCTTCAAAATTTCCTAGTATGCCTTTCAAAATACCCTCATTTACCCAAATATCTACACCTTCTTTCAAACCTATCTTGACTCCAAAAGCAGTCCCTTCATCCCCCTTATCCACATCTACTTCTTTTGAATTCGTAGAACATAATAATAGAATCAAAGTACATATTTTTGAAATGGAATATTTTTGGACTCATCCCGAGAAATTTCAAAGATTCATCCGACATACCAAGAGTGAAAGTTTAACGCCCAATGTTGTAACTCCTAACTCTAAAGAGATATTAAAAAACCTACGTACATCTACATCATAGAACATGTTTTCTCTAAGTGCATCAAAGATCAATAAGGTCAACCCTTTCTATATCTCCCTTCTTGTTGGAGGAAATGTATTGAAAAGTTACATAATAGATTCAGGTTCTTCGACAACATGATGCTTATGAAGGTCACCAAGTCTCTTAAACTCCCCATGACTCCACCCAGTGGCTATCATTACTCTATGGATTCCAAATAAGTCTCAATTTTAGGAAGATACAATATGCACAGTGTCTCATGCCAAATTTCCAGAAAAAAAGGTTTCAATGATGATCTTGGTAGCATACATTCTAGCTTCATTTGGAATGTTGCTAAGTAGAAGCTTCTTTCAACAAGTGGGAGGAAAAATCTAGATGAATTGGTCTTCTGCAATGATTCGATGAAAGGATACATCGAGAAATTTCTTCTAGAGAAGAAGATGAGATACATAATGTAAAAGGTAGGAAACCCGGGAGCTCGATAAGACGGATGCTGCTCATATGACCACGCTGGGCATGTATCATGCTTGGAAAAGAGTAAAGATGAGTATTGATCAAGCGGCCAAGAAGTAGTCCCGACTACTTTTGCTGGTCCTTATTGTTTTTATTACTGCTTCTTGGCTGTAGGCTTGCTGTTTTTTTGCCGTTGTTTTGCTGTTAAGTCTCGTTTGTGTAGCTGTTCTGGGCTTCGTTGTTCTTTGCTGTAACTTTTGTGCTTTGCTTTCGACTTCTTCTCTCTCTCTCTATTCTGGCTTTTAGGCCTTCTTTTTGTACACAAGGGTATAGTCCCTTTCAAAAAACTATTTACCAATATTAAAAAAACATTTTGTACCAAAATAGTAGGAGAATAAATCATTTTGTGATGACCAAAGAAGAGGATGAGATCCCAATCTTGATAGGACTAAGCATTCCTTCCCAAAGGGGTATGGATCTTGAAGAATCATTGAAGAAATTTGATATGTAAGATAATAGCCCTGAATTACCAGATGATGTGGGACATGAAGAAGAAGAAATGGTTCTTTATAAATTTCAAAAGGGAGAAATAATATTTTATTCTTACCCAAGAGGAGGAGATATTATCATTCCCATTTGAGGATGAATATAATCTCAATCACATAATCCATGATGAGATAAAGTAAGCTTGTGATGAGCCCTTGAATGGTCTAAAATAATGATCAATGAAAGATATCCTAAGGGATTCAAAATAAATAGAAGACCCTAAGCTCGAGTCTCAAACTCATGATGCGAGACTATGCCATTGTAAGACAAGTATGAATCAAATCCTAATCCCTTGACTGATTTAGAGATTGTTATGATGGAGAAAAGAAAGGTGAAGAACTAGATGTGTCTCTTGAGCTAATGGATGATTAAGGTGGTGATGAAAGTGAGGTATTTTATTTCCCATTTGAAGAGGACTCTTTCTCTTGTGAATGATCTGAAGCAAAGAATTTTGAAGCCCTAAAAGTTGAGATTCCTAAAAAGGATGTGGTGGAATGTTTTGATGGTAAAAATGAAAAGACAAAACTTCTTAATTGTTACCTTGAAATTTAGAATGCACATTCTTCAAATGAAGGTAAATATGATCTTCTGGAAGTTTCCAAGAAAGATTAGATACAAGATATTTTAGAAGCAGAGAGAGCTCAAAATATCCCAAGCTAAGTCTCAACTTTTTGGTCAAGCCATTGCACTAGAAAAGATGGATATGAGGTCATTTTTTATCCTCCATTCGACATTCAAACACCTCATATTGATAGGATTTGAAAATATGAATACAATTATTATTGTGAAAAGGATGTCTAGGAATGTGAATGGGTGGAAAAAGAAAACTTGGGGTACTCAAACTATTCAAATAAGAAGTAGTAATGATATGATAGAAGAAAAACAACATTGTGGATAAGTGCAAAAGGAAACTGCACTATGAAACTAATTTCAAAGGAAATGGAGGAAATGGAATTTTTAAGAGTATGCATGAGCATCAAGGAGCTCATGTAGGCTCACTCCTACAAAGTACATAGAAAATCATGAAAGAAACTAGATTTCATAATCATTTGAGGAGAGGAGGCTACTATCCTGGAGCTAGTTAGTGGCTTTGCAAAACATCATCATTCAGTGTTACCTCTTTGGGGGTAAATCCTAAAAAGGAAAGTTCTTAAGTGAAAGCGGGTTGTACCCTTCGTCATATACGATAGGGTATTTTTAGGTGTGTGTTTCACTTTCTTGTTGTGTGTGTCTTTCCCTTTGTGTGTGTTTGTGTGTTCTTCCTTTCTTATTATCTTGCACAAGTTATGTGTTTTTAAATACCAATGGATAAGGAACTGGTCATGTCTAAAATTGAGATTCATGAATTTATCACATTATATTCTCGGTGCACTTGATCCATAATGTGTCCAAAATATAGAGCCAACTGTTGTCGTGTGTTTTTACATCGAAAAAATTCACCCGAAAATAGGAAAATTGTACCCTAGTGTAACTTTTTATGTTGTATCCTTTGATACCCCCTTATATCACCTTTCCCGCATAGTGTCAAGTCTATTATTTCCATTCAAGAGTCCAATTGTGGTGTCATTAGTACTACATAGGTGATTTAGGAACAAACAAGGTCATTAAAGAATGTTGGAGCAATGGTTTGTAAAGTGAGTTTTTGAGTATGCTTAGAAGGGGATTTCATCAGCCTTTCCATGTTGGGTTCACTATAATCAAAGCATAACAAAAGATAAATAATCATCATGGAGGTGTATTTAAGAGTAGAGAAAATAAAGGAAATGATTCAGGGAAAATTTGGAAATAATCGAGGTTTAAGAGCCAAATCACTGAAGGTTGGTTTTTGAGGCCTAAGGAGCTCGCACTAAAAAAGCACCTGATCTTCAAAGAGTGATTATAGAATCTTTGGAAGGAGTTAGGGACCAAAAAATATATAATTGGAAATATCTTTGAGTCCCCCACATGGTATAGAAATCATACCACCTTTAAGTAACATACATTTCTCGAGCCATCTCGGTCTTCTCACACACAACCGGAGATCTTGAGAAAAAGTATCCATTTTGAGGTATTTTAGTCCAAATTGATCCTTGATACCATAAAAATTATTCTCAAATATTCATTTTCATGTGAAATAATATAAGTAAGTGCTGAAAACTCATCCGGAGCTCAAGATATGGCTTGTCACAAGTTGGCTCTCAAGGTACGATATTCATACTTAGGAAAATTTTTGATGGGACATGTGGCGATTAGGAAAATGCACAATTTCATGTCCCCTTTTCACCTTGATAAAGTGACATTAGGTTCAACAAAATTCACCCCACTCCCATAAATCCTTGTGGTCACCCATATGACACGAAACCTTCTTTCCATCCCCTTTGACTGCATTGACTAGCCCTACCTAATCCCGCATGTGTGGCATTTGCCACTCCTAGAGTAAGGAGAATTTTCTTGCACCCTTTAAACCTTTTCCAAGGAGACATGAGGTGAAAAAAATGTTCCCCACCCCTTTTTAGCCTCCAAGTCACACATGCAACCATCTCTTAGTTCCCATGTGCTCTGTTTCAACCCCTTCTCAACTCAACAACAAATTAAAAGTCGTCACTTATCCTCATGAGAGAAAGGTACATTTTATTACACCCATTACACTAAAAAATATGGATATAAGGTGAAAAAATAAATTATCCCACCCTTTTCCCTCTCATTTCATAGTATTTAGACAAGAGGACTTAGCCAATTTTTCCATTCCCACCCCCACTTTCTCCTCACGTTACCAGAATGCTACTAGATTTTCTCTAGAAATCCATACACTATTTGTGTTGAAATTACAATATTTTTAATGCTCCCATATCTTGAAAAAAAAGGTTTCAAACAAATAAAAATGATTTTTTTCTAGAAAACCCCGAAGTCAAGAAAGGAGATTTGATCGTATCTCCCAAAATACTCAACGAATCGATATGTCGTATTTTTCATTCTTTTAATCTCATAGAACCTTTAAGGCCCAAGAATAAATTTTTACATGCATGTCCTAGAGTTTTTACGGCAAGAAACCCTAATTTCCTATAGAAAAATTTGATTTTTAAAAATATCTCACTTTCTAGACATCGAATACAACTAAAAATTTAGAGGTGCATAATAAAACAAAAACCCATATCGGGAAATTTCATTCTATCACAAACTGATAAAAAAAAAAAAACTTACTAAAAATAGTAATCCCTTTTATATAGGTACCTGCTATTTTTGGTAAGCCATCTCTAGAAGTAGTTCCGGAGAAGGAAGTGTACACCACAAACATCCATGAGAGAAAAACAAGTGAGCAGTGACAAAAATAACAAAAAATGACCACTTACTAAAAATAATAAGCTCCCTATATGGGCACTAGATATAAATATTAAGTCATCACAGGAGAGTATTTTTAGATGGAGCAAGATATACGTAGGTGTATTTTAAAGAAAACAATCTCATTGGAGAGATCGGAAAGGGGAAATTTCAACTTACTAAAAATAGTAATTCTCCTTCTCAAGTATAGGAAAGTGTTTCAAGTCTGTGGAATTCAAGTTCATAGAATGGGTTTTCTTCACTATCAACAACGAAGTGTACTCATTAGTGTTCATGGCTTTCCTTCTCTATGTATACAAAAGATCTCAAAAGTGTCTTTCGAAACTCATTTCTTTGTTCATATTTCCCGTGTATCATGTGCGAGGTGGAGTTTACGATCATCATCAACAGACTATCCATGGTGTGTTTCATTAGAATGTTCAATTCAACATGACAATTTTGCAAAAGGTCATTGTAGGATTTGTTTGTCATTATTAGCTTCTCTGGAGTGGACCTCCGTGAGAAATTCCAATGGTCATCCAGGTAAGCATTCAACAGTGTTCCTAAACACTCGGTTCATGGTTTCCATGCATCATTTGAAGGATGTTTTGACAAAGTGTAAATAATTCGAGGATCTAGAGTTCATTGCATTGGAGCATTTCATTAGATCATCCAACAAGGATTTGTGGACTTTGTCGAGGTTGTTTCTTCTTCATCAACACTCCTCATTTATCTCTCTTCTCTTCCCCCCACTCCCTCTCTCCCAATTCTAATTTTTTGTTGGGTTTGCAATTTTTCATAATGATGTATTTTATAATTAAAAAGTTACTTTAGAATCATAATGTAATAAGTCTCCTTTATTTTATAAAAAGGGACTTAAGTTTTTCTAAACATTCTAAAATTCCCATATTATAAATTCATATGAAAATTCATTGGGAGGAATGAAGATTCACCTATCTCTTTCTATAAATTATAAAGGCCTTCTCTTTTGAAATGGCTGGTCATTTTGTGAGTTCATGAGAGAGTGATCCTTATGAAGAAAAAATAGACAAAAAATTCTTCTACTTCCCATTTTTGCATTCCTCTATTCTTTCTATGTACAATTTCTTCTTAATCATCAATACAAGAAAAAGGAGTTTATAGCCTTTTTGATTGGGGACTTACTTGATACTTTGTGCTCATGAGTCCTAACTGGTCTTATTTCCATTTATAGGGTTTTTTTCTTCTAATTTAATGTGTTTTTGAAATTTATGAGTAATGGGTGTGGGAATACATGATTTTATACCAAATCCATTAATCCCCTCCTTTATTTTTCTCACTCCCTTTCCCGTTCACTCTCAAAATCCTCTCTGGCAAGAAATTTCAAGTTGTGACACGGGGTCGGTGGAGTGCCCCTGTCACATCCACTTTCACAACACGCATGTAAACAAAGAGATTCACTATACAAGTAGAGGGACTTATATTCATATAGTGTTAGTAAGAAACCCATAAATTTGTCCACCAGACAATTTTTTTGGCCAACACAACTGGAAATTTTCTTTTGGATGTTCCATCTAGCCTATTTGTTTCACTTGCTACAAAATATTTTAATTTTATGTTTCAACCATAAAATATCTATGAGCTATTAAATTTTCCTATTTTTAAATTTATTTATCCCTTTTTACCTCATCATATTTCTTACTTTATGTGTGGTTTTATCAATCTTAATCAATTTATTCAATATTTCCTTTCTTCATTTTCTATGTTTACACACTTAGCTATTTGAAATTAGATTTATTAAATTTTACTACACTCAACCACATATAAATAAAATCCATCAAATAAAATTCTATACTAACTGTAGAAATGATGAAAATTATTTTTTTTATCTTTCCGATGTGAAAGTATGCATTGTGGGCTTTTATCCTACATATGTTAATTCTCCTCAGTAAACATTTCCCATGTAAGTCTCATAATACAATTTAGTCTTACTTTGTTATGTGATGATTAATATAGTAACATTTATACCTAATGAATAATTCTCCTATGTGTTCTCTAAATCTTCTCGATATATCAACACCATTTTCTCTATTGTAAAATATTTACTTGTGAAGCTTTTCTATCATGCCATAATTTTTACTCTATTTTTTTCTTCTTGAATCCATCATATAGTCATCTTGTTTTATTCCATATTTACATAATAAACAAGATCATTATCTATAGAATATGTATTCTCTAATTGTGTAATTATGGAAATGTGTAGAATTAACACAGTATATTTAATTGGCATGATTGATTATATTCTATACACTAATTGAAATGGGGTGTTTCCTATATCACACTTGAAATTTTTCTATAAACCCAAATTACTATGGGTATATCATGTATTCCTAACCATCCATTTGTAAATTGTAAATGTTTTCAAGCACTCTTCCAAAAACAATTAGTGACTTCTTCTTGTCCATTTATCTATGGGTGGTATGACATAATTTTATGGTGTATGACCACAATTTTTTCTATGATGAAATTAATTGTGTTGCTGATAAAGTGGGTTTTTCTATCTCCACTAGAGATATTTTAGGTCTCAAAAATGTATTGGATGGTTGATTCATCATTTTTAAAGATACAAAAGAAATTATTTGATTGCACTACTTGAAGAATCAACATGTACATGAGTTTTTTGTTCTAGTAAAAAGACTAATATTATCACACTTGACTAGTTTATATTTGAGATGTATGAATGCATTATGGAACTATATTGTCCTCTCAACCTTTGCTCCATGAAATAATAACTATTCAATTAGTTGGAAGATGCTAGTGTATTCCCTGATGAATTTTCTATAACATCTTATATGTCCTAGGAATACATGCACTTCATAGGAATTTGTAGGATTTTAATCCCAATTATGAATGCAACTTTTTATTTGTCTACTAATACCCCTTATTTATAAACAAATTATCCAATAAAATATCCAAAAGGTTAAAAAAATAATCATTTATTTAAATTTAAAGAAATAAAAATCTCTTCAACATTCTAACATGAGGCATACCTTATAAATTTATTCCTTTAACAAAGATAAGAATTCCTAATCATTAAGGTATACTTAAAGAAATTCATGTATGAAGTCTTTGAATGCAGTGGCCACATCTCAAGAAGATACTATGGGTATATTATTTTGTGCAAATGGAATAACCCAATACAAAAAAATTCCTTTCTATGCTGCAAAATTAGTCTTTGATTGGTCCTCTTATACAATCTGATGATAGCAAATAAATCCATATATAAATGAATATACTTCATAACTTGCTACCACCTCCAAGATTTCATATATCAAAGGAGTTGGAAATGAATCATTGATAGATCTATAATCTTATATATATTTTCATCTCCCATATTTTATTTGGTTGAATGACCAATGGAATCACCCAATCTGATTTTATACATGATATATTAAACCTACTTCTACCATATAGTCTAATCCAAACTTGAATTTAGCTTTCAAATTAGGATTTAAATTGTAAGGAATATTATTAACACTATTCACACCTTTAGCTCAATGTTTATTTTACCTAAGGATGGGTTACTCCTTTAATTTTATCAAATTTTGTATTGAACTCATCGTCATATTTTTATAGTAATTGGTGAATCTCAAACATTTATTTTTATTTCAAATAAACTCTAATAATAGCTAGCTTTACTATTCTTGATGGGCCTATCTATGTGGGGTAAAGGATACCTATTTTTATTGTGATATTGTTAAACATTATATATTACACACACAAATTTAAGGTTCCATCCCTCTCTTTCATAAAAATTATAGGAGCTCCTCATGGTGAACCACTAGGGTCTATCAATCATTTTGATTAAAACTCATGCAATTAAGACTTTAACTCAAACAATTATGTCCTTATCATCATATATGGTGCCTTATAAATAGTTTCTAATCCATTCATAAGATTAATTGAGAATTAATATTCTTTCTTGGAGGTTAATCTAGGAAATTCCATTAAAAATACATAATGAAATTTCTACAAAATGTGTATTCCTCTATAATGGGATCCTTAATTTCATTTTTTTAATTTATTGGTAAAAGGTTTTGGAGGAGCTTACCCAAGAGTACAACCATAGGCTCAACAACCAAGATAAAAATAAATAGAAAATTGGCTAAAAAAATAAGGGGATACACCCCAACTAAAAGTAGAAACTAACAAAGTGCTAGGGTAGGGGTCATCTTCCAATAAGAAGCCCTACTACAATAAAAAATGTAAAATTGTAGCACTACAACAACATCATAACAACATTACGTAAAACTGCACCAAACATAGAGACACAAAGAAACTAATTGATGGAATTTTTGTAAACCTTGATAGCAATTCTGAGTGCCTTATATAGATTCAAAGCAGAAGTGATGTTTAGATCCCAATTTGAGGCTTTGAACTTTTTGGTGAGATTCCCATTCTTCCACGTAGAGTCTAGTATTCCATTGACATAACTAATATCTCAAATGTACACTTATATGAGGTCAAGAACTACCCCGTGGATGGATAGGAATTTCTTATGTTTATCTTCTAGAGTTTTTCATTAAGTGGTAAGGATGTGAAAATCCTCTCTCGAACCTTGAGATGGAGTCAAAGAATCGATTTTTTAATTCCGTATTTGAGAAGAAAATTGACATTATCTTATAATGTTTTCGAGTATCAACTTGAAATTTCATCTTTTCCACGACATTAACCTGATCACTAACATCAATAACAACAGGGAGCTACCAAACATCATGACTTATTTTCCTCTGTTTCTCCTAAGAATGACTTTGGGGGATGGCTCAATGATAGGGTCTCAATACATGGGTTTCTTGGAATGGATATGGGGCTGCTTTGTGGGGGTGGTGGGGCAAGTGGGGGATGAGGATAATTGGCCATAATATCAATAATGTACTAGTGGATGATATATATGACCCCCCTGATGCAAAGGCACAATCCTTTTATGACCTTGAACCTCCTCAACTGACTTTTCAAAAGATTGTAGAATATAGTAAGACAAACTCACATTAGCTTCTCCTAAAATGATTTATTAGCACTAGGTGTTGAAGTGAGATTTTATAAAAACATCCCTTGAGAGTGATATAATGAACCATCATACGAGATACATCATCAAAGGGATTTATAATTGTGTCACAAACAATGCCTTCTTAATTTCTAGGTGTTCCCCATCATCTAGGAAGATTTTTTCCTCAGCTTCTTTATCAAATTTATTCCTAAAGAACTTATTGCCATCCATGCTTAGCCCAGTTATAAAAGAGATGAACTTCTCAGAGATATTGAAATATTTTCCTCTATACTGGATGTTCCTCCCTTTCCAATTTTCCACAAATTGGAGAGATATGTGTTGGTCATGCCCTTGATCCTCTAAATAAAATCTAAAAAAACCCCAATGTTAAGGGTTTCCCAAATCTCTACATTCTTCTTCAACCGAGGATAAAAAATAGGCCAAAATCAACATGGAGATCCCCCCATAGTGAATACAAATGATGACCGTGAAGTGTATCATTGATAACAACTATAAATAGTCTTACCGACAACATGCCAATAGCCTAAAATATTGGTATTGATAGAGATGAACCACGACTCCTTCCCCTAATTCTATTTGAAAAGAAAAAAACACCCAACTATGAAGTCATCTATGAAGACACAACCAAGAAGTGTAATTACCTATTCAACAAGTGTAGTCTTTATTTACCAAGACATCTATTCATGTTGACACCCCATCCAAACAAGTCTGGAAGCTCACATAAATCGTGTGTAGCCTCCAAGTCCCTCCTTTGATTTACTTAGCAATATGTTAGTAGACATGTTCATATTAAAAATTGTTCATATTAAAAATTATTCATATAAGGATATTTGTCATAGCATAAAAAAAGCAACAGAGATATAATAAGTTAAACCATAGGAAACAAATATTCATATCGATTACTAATCAATCTATGTACAGATTATTGTCACATTATCCATTCATATTAAATTATCCATTATAAACAATAATTTTTATAAAAACAAATCATTAATTACATCATATATTGCTTACAGCTAACACACAAAACTTGGTTATTGTCTCTTACACTACATGAATCAATATATATCTAATAGCACTAGTTCACAAAAACATACTTCCCTCATGTTATTCACCTTATATGGACGCATAACCCACATATATATGGTGGGTATTTTTCCCTTCACCACCTCCATGCAACTTCCTAATAATAGGCATGCTTACAATAAAGTGCATTATTTTTACAACTTGTGTTAACAATATATTAAAACTATAACTAAACCAAATATTACATGTTTTAATCATATTATTAGCCTAATCCATGTGTGTTATTTATCCTTTCTTTTCATATAATTTTATTGATTATATCTCCTTTGTGTGCATCCTAAGTTTCCTTTATTTTTTCTATTTATAGATATTTCTTGGATGCCACTCTATCTCTATTTTTCTATTTTTATCTATGTTATGGAAAATTGGCTAAGTCCCAACCTTGTGTGTCCAACACATAACCTTTGCATGCTGACCCTTCCTACATTAACATGTACCTTCACGCATCCCTTACACTCAATGTATAACCTCCTTACATGGATATTACTTAGCTATTTTATTCACTCTGCATCACCTCACACTAAAATCATTTCCCATCCTCATAAATATGACATCAAACTCACTTCGTAATGAATGACTAAATCAAAAAATTCTCATGAACAAAGAATATAGACCAAAAATTTATGAATTAAAGAATAATTATTCATCAACATGTGCACATATGAACTTATACCTGAGGAGACTATAGAAGCTCTAGGAACTCCTTACCCAATACATTTTTCTAACTCTTCACACTTTTTGAGTTCCTTTATAGATTTACTTGGCGCGCCTCAACATTGCCGATATTTGATCAAACATTATCTCATCATATTTCTCCTTAAGATCCTTCACCACCACATCCATCTATATGGTCACTCCTTCCATGGCATCCATCCTTATCATGACCATGAGTTGAACTTCCTTGAGCCATAAATCAAGTGTCTCTTTCAAGGCCTTATTTAAGTCCCTTTGCTAATGTCTACGCCATGAGTTTCACTCACTAAATACTATGACTCTTTGTTTTTTTGAATTTCCTTAATTTGTTCCTCCCCATTTACAACATGCACACTCTAGATGGGATCAAAATTTTAGCACCTATAAAATTCTAATTCATCATTTTTAGTGGCCTCTTTGACCTTGGTGATTAGTGCCTCATACTCTACTATCTTGGCCTCCATTTCCTTGTTATTTCTCTTCTTGGCCTTGGCCAACTATTTTGCAGATGGCATTACACCACTCTTTATATTATGAAGCAACATCTCCACAAAGTATTCAAGATATTCCATTTTTTTAGTATAATCCAAACTGGCCTAGATCACCACTTTGGGAATGCACTTGTAATTTATGTTACCGGTTTCCTAGCCCTATCATATGCCTCTCCTTTCTTCTTATTTTATTCTTTCAACTCCTTCGCAATATATTGATTCACCTTTTATATTTATTTCTTTCCTTCTACCATTTCTATGATGATAGGCCCCTTATCTAAATTTATGCACGTGACCTCTATTGTCATCTTATACAACACATTGCATGCTTGTTTTTGGGTTAGCTTCATGGGGTCAATGATATTGTATAATTTTTTTGGATCCTTATTCCATGTCAAGTTGGAATAGGAATTTTTTCTTATTTCAAATTTTGGATCTTCCACATGTATATGCATACTATATGATAGAATTTTTCTTGTGTGTGATATTCCTCAATTTATTATCTCCCAAACAAATAATATTTCATTGAGGAAAATACTCTAAAACCTATCCCTCAACAAAATTTTAGGATCATCGATGAATGACATATGTGGTAACTATGGAGGCCTTATCTTCCTTACCACCTTGGCCTTGATGTGTTCCTTCCTTGGTGTAAATGGTATTGTGCTTGAATCTTTAACAAAACCCTTATCTTCCTTGATGACATACGTATCATCACCCTCTCCTTTGTTTCCCTTGATATATTCCTCTTGTGTACTTCTCCTTACCTCACTAAACACCGGTGATTCTTCTCTGCATGAGATTCCATTATTCCCACCTTATTTTCCTTTCTCATAGTACTTTTTAAGGATTGATTCTATGTGCTGTAAGTTCTCCTCTCCCCCTTCATCTTTGCATGCAAAATACTCACGCTCTACTTCTTTATATTTCTCTTTTTCTTCATCCTCCTCATCATCAAAAATAATTCGAGGATTTTTGGTCTTCCTTTTTCCTCGGTGGACTTACCATGGTCATGTTTTCTAAAGGATACCCTTTTTCTAGTTGTGAATATGTTTCACCCTTTCTTTCCTCCTTCTCTTATTTTACATTTCTCATCTATGGATATGATCCAATGTAAAATCCTCTTCTTCTTCTTCTTCTTCCTCTCCTCCTTATCATCTTCCTCATGGTTCAAAGGAGTTTCCTCTTGTCTCCTCTTAGGAATCCTAACTATAATCTTGTTTGGTTGCTAAGGCATATGGGATTTACATACCTCAATCTCCTTCACATCCTTCATTTTTTGTCATAGGGTGAAAAAAACTATGCATATCACGCTTCTAACCATCAAATTCAAAAACAGATTAAGATCCAATATATCTAGCTTATTTGTTTCTAAGTATGTAGGCTTACAAGCATATCCAAAGGTCTTGCCCAAGGTTTTCCAATATGAGTCCAAATTTTCTGCAACAAAGGTCATCTTCTACACCTATTTGATCGTGTTTATTGGGCATTTGAAATAATTTGTGGTGAATGAAAATGGGAATTCACACAATGGACCCATTTCACCATTATTCTACATAAATCACGCAAGGATAAAGTGTTGCACGACGCAAAAATTTTCCTACTGGCCTACTACACCTAGTAATTCTCTTGAAATGCACCATTCCTTCTCAAAGGATGCATGCATCCTCTTATACCAATTCTCTAATCGTTCATTGTATGGATTTTTTATTATGAATTCACATGTGAAATTGGAAAAATGTTGCACACGGGACTCTTCTCCTAGATGTATCCACATTTTTTCATCTCTGCCCATCTGGGACACTAATCTTCTAGATGAAAATTAGCAAGTAAGATATATCCCCATGTTATCTTTTCTCCCTTTTTAGTTTGTGCCATAATATATTCTATAATTACATTGGTAATGTATTGTGAAATACTATAATGATTTTGTGCACTATTTTGTGTGCAATATAAAGGAACTTCCTATTTACTTCTCCCTAATGCTTAGATAACCAAGTTTACAACTAACTAATAATGTTGTCACTTTAGTTACGGGTAAACAATTTTCTCGACACTTATTTCCTTGTGTCCCATATCATATTGAAATATTGTGGCCAACTCGTTAATCTTCATCTCATTACACAGATCTAGGTCAAGGTCTTCACTAGTATCCCAAAACCATCTCACTCTCCCAATAAAATGAGTTATGATCCTTATCCTCCATTAAAAAAACTATAAATAGTCTAAATGCACTTGCGAAACTAGCCACTAGAAGAGGTGTGTTGGCCTTCCAAAGAAGGGTAATTCAAATAGTTGAAGAACCCCTACCTTCTCTAGAGTCTTCCAAACCGAATCATCCTTTAGCACTCCATATTTTTATTTCTTATTGGGTAAATCCCACAACATATCCTTATTCAAAGTGGCCTCATGTCCCCGTGACCTATGAATATACTCAATAATCTTACATTTTGTAAGTTGTGAGGTTCATTGTTGTCCCACAATTACCTTTGAGGGTACTGCATTTCCAAGAACTAGCTCTTTGTAGTTCCTCCACATCCTTCTTGTTATTTGGTGCCTATTTTCTTTTTTGTACCCCTTGCAAAAATAAAGAGACTTGGTATATCGTGGAAGTGTTTAAGTATACCACGGATTGAAAGGCAATGTTGTGGCTAAGGATTGAATGCCACAGAGTGAAGGATGTACTATAATGAATTCATGGGAAAAGTAGATGGAATGTCGTGGTATAGGTTGTTTCACGAGAGGTTATAAAGAGAATGTGGATGTTTTAGAAATACCCGATATATAAAGAAGGAAAACCGCATAACAAAGCAAATACAAAAGTTGTGGGGTAAATAATAGGTAGTCCACGGAGGTCAACATGAGGCTATGTCATAGTAATGTCATAGAATAAAGAAGAAAAGTTAGTGATGCCACGGAACATAAGAGAAAACTACGGAAGCCAAAAGGCATGCAAGAATGAAAGAAGAAATCTATGTATTGAAGGAAAACAATAGTTTTCCACATATTACTAAATGAACATGAATATAATTTGATATTTACAAATATGATATTATTTGAAGGAATCTTAGCCTTCTCAATGTGAAGGGAATCATATTTCATGGATTAAATGTTGGTGGGTGGTTGAAGTGAAGAAATATGTCTCCAACAAACAAACGGGTTGTTCTAGATGGCTCAACCGCTAGAATTTATTGCATAAGTGTGAGCGTTGTTTCCTATTTAAGAAAGAAAGTGGCATGGGGAGGTGGTTTTTGTAGGAATATCATATCTTCTCAGAGAATTTAATGGAGGTGGTCAGTTGGTGTAATAGGGAATTCAAATTTCCTCTCTTCTTTCCTTCTTTCTCTTCTCCAAATTTCTATATATTGTAAAGTGATGCCCAGTTTTAATGTTGGATACTTTAGAAATGCAAGGGCATAATTTTTTTTTATGCAAGTATTCTAAGGGTCACATGCCTTGGGCTCGAGTTTTGTAAATTCTTTGCATATTATTCTTATATCATGATGATCTTTACATGATCTTTAAGCAATAAATCTATGGTTTTGTGGCTCATTTCAGCCTTAGCTATTGTTCTATTGCACTCTCTTTCCTCTCATTTACTTACAGGTTTGTTGCATGCATTGTTTTAATGTTTATGTTCATTATGCATCGTGGAACTGGAACCTTCAAAATGGTTATGATTTTTGGCTTAGTTCAACCCTCTTCATCATTGTTTTCTTCCATTTTCCCTCTTTCAAAAGTATTAATCCCCTTATTTTTGGTGTTATCGCCTTCTCTAGTTCAGGTTTACATTTTATTCATCTCCTTCTCACCCTGGTCTCTTGGAAAGTTAGAGTAGATCTAGATAGTTGCATTTCAATTCCTAGGATTAGTTTAGCATTAGGAGTAAGTAGAGGAATTTGGCCTTCTTCGAAGGTCTGTCTCAGTTCGAGTCCCACAACTTGGAGACAGTCCCATGTTGTCTCAAATCCCAAATTTTCTATGATTCAGAACATGTGCATATTTGAGATCCAACACTTTTTACACACCCTATGGGAGGTTGAAATTAATATTTCCAATTTTATCAAATTTTTATTTGTATCTTTATGGAGCTTTATCCTTTAGAGGCTCTGCAACAACACATCTAATTACTCCATTCAAAATATCAACTAGTTTGAACATTACTAGTGACTTAAGTGTCTCTAATTCATGAGAAGAATTCAAACATGGTCAATAAAAAGAATATGACATATTTGATTACTTGAAGTTATCATTAGGTAGAGGTAGGAGAGGAAGAAAATTCAAATTTCTCCATCTCCTCCAAACTGAATCTTTCAACACCTCCACCTAGTAGGTCATTCTTACAGTTGATAATAGTTCTCAGACCTATCAGAATGGCTCATCAACAACAAAATCCATTTGTAAAATTCATAGGAAGAAATTTTCTTTCCTTAAATGCCTTGAATCCTATTCCAATAGCAAATTTGAAAAATATCACATATTTTAATAGGGAAAAGCAAACTACTCCAAATTGACCACATTCGGGACATAAAGAAAATTTCTTTGTTATACATGAAGTTGCTAAGATGGATGTGGCAAGTAAAATTTTGGCTTCATCACTCAAAGGAAAATCTCTACAATGGTTCATAATCCTAGGGAAGGAACAATTCAAAATAGGGATGAATTATGGACATCCCTTTTGACTAGTTTGGAGAAAGAGAGGACAACCTATCTCTATTAGAGAAGTTAACTACAATCAAGAGAGAACCTAATGAGAAAATGGTGGATTTCAACTTCAGATTCTAGAGAACTTGGGATAGAATTCCAGTTCTTGTGAGACCTACAACAGAAGGTGCCTTTCTTTAATTTTTAAAATCTCTTAACTCTAATATATCTGTTATGATATAATCTATGGGAGGAACAACTCTACCAACTTTCTTTATGTAATTACAATCATAGTTGAAAATAGTTTAATACAAGCTAGAAAATTAGATCATAGGCCACCCATGCCATTGCATCCTAAAATTTCTAAAGTTTCTCAACCTTATATTGCTCCTATCCTTGGGCCAAATTGGCAACCTCGTAGCTTCCACATCAAAAAATCCCGCTCAAAAAATGGAGGAGGAATAAAAGAAGTATTTGGTTAGAAACTTGACAAATAAAGTTATATCCCTAGAGAAACAACAAGCCCAATCTTATAAGAATTATAAAAATCAAGGGAAATATTCTAATCATGGGTATCAACCATGGAAAAATCAACAGGCTAATCAAATAAATGCACAAAACTAGTAGAATAATAGATGGCAGAACCAAAGTGATCCTCTTCCACTGGAAACAATCCCTCCTCCACAAGCACTTCCTCCTATCAGTTTAAGGCAGGCCTTATTTCTTGTGCAAAATAATATAGCACAAGAGAAAGAGTGGTGTTTTCCATGTCATCTACCACATAACCAACTTTATTGTGAAAGGGAAATGCACTTTCAAGCATACATGGTTCAATGCTCTTCCAAATCAACAGAACCAATGCTAGAGGCACTAAACCCATCCACGAAGCAAATCAAGACACCAAAATGACACTAACCCGATGTTCTTCGAGCTAAGGATTTTTGTGTGGTCAACTAAGTGGTAGGAAATTCCAAAAGACCATCAATAAACATGGATGATAATAGGAGGCCCAATACAAGGATGTTGGAGTTACAATCTTCACCTTCCATGGATCAAGTCAAAGCCACAAAGAAAGGAAAAATAAGCTATGGTGAACAAAAGTATGTAACCTGAGCTTCCGGGAAAGGCTGCAAATAAAGAGGTTAGTACTCAACCAAAGCCACTAAATAAAACTCCACCACATTAGAGGAATGAAGACCATGAAGGGAGTTTAGGCATGCCACAGATGCAAAAATACATGGGTCTTCCTTTTAACATTGTTCAGAAAATGAAGAAGACCAATGTCAACATTTCAATGTGGGATGTGTTTTCCATTCCATCACAATGTGATCTCCTATATGACACCCTCTAGTATCTGTCTCCCACGCATCCAATAATGAAAAATGATCATGTTGCGGTCAATGTCTATCAAGAAAAGGATGATCAAGTAAGTAAAATGATCAAAATCCCACCCTTCTACATGTTGATAATTATGGGTAAATACCTAGTTCATAACTATATGATTGATTTTAGGGCTAGTACTTTTGTAATGCCCAAGAAAATAGTTGATATCATATGTCTCAAAAATAGTCATGTGTCTAGGCTAGTTTTGCAACTTGATGGGTCAATTTTGAATGTCCTAGAAGTAATTAAATACCTTGAGTTAACACTTCATGTCTATCCAAGACTCACCATAACCCATGATATTTCAGTCACTAACATTCCTCCCATATTTTCCATCTATTTGTCTAGAGACATCACTATTAAACTAGGCAGCTATCTATCCTCAGATTGGACTCATATGATTTTGAGAACCAGATATGGTACCCGATTCACAATACAAGTTGAGCCCATATTTTCCTACCATATTGAGCCCTTTGAACCCAATCCTATCCAATCAGTTTTCCTAATCCAAGAAGAACATGAGCAAGAATCAAATATAGAGGAACAAGTTATGCCTCCTTTGATGCCTAATTTGATATTAGATGACTGGGCTGAGAGGGATCATAAGCGTGATCCTAATGATGAAGATATCAAGAATATTGATATTGTTCTGGGAATTTATTGCATTCTCCAAGGAGAATTTGTAATACTCGTGGCATTCAAACAAGAAAAGGAAAAAATTTCTGGACTATGACAGATGTTCTTTGATGGTTCTAGATCTGGGGCATGTGTTGCAATCATTTCTCCAAAAAATGAAAAATTTATTCTTTTATAATAGGATGTATTTTGAATGCTCAAATAATGTATCAGAATATGAAGAATTAGTGCATGGTCTATTAATCATGTAAAAGAGGAAAATTAAAGAGCTCTAGGTCTTCGGAGACACTGAATTACTCATTCGCTAGGTTTGCGTAAGATGTGTGACGAACAATAAGTTATTGAAAGCTTACAAACATAGAGTCTAGGATTTGTTAGAAATTTTTAATGTCCTTAACTTACAAACTTGTTCCCATAAATTTGAAAAAAGACACGTGACCAAATAGTATCCCTTCGCTCCCAATTCTCACATGATGAGGATTTGATCAAAAGGAATGCCCAACATATCAAAATGGTGGTTAGGCCATCTATTCTAGACAACCAAGAATACTTTGGAAAGTATTTGACAAAGTGATGAAAAATACTGCAGCTTATCCAAAATGAGGCGAGAATTCTCCTTAAAAATGCAAGCTAATTTGCAAAAAGTATATGGGGATTAGATTATTCAACAAAAATAAAACATGCTACCCAAGAGATTAGTCACTATAGAAAAATTTAGCCCACATGATGAGTTAAAAGGAATGTAAAAGAACATGAAAGTGAAGAAATAATATTTTGAAAAAAATTCAATTGCTCTAGGCAAGGAACTTTTACTTGGGAAGGTATGCGATGAAAATGAAAAGAAATATTTTGTTTCCTTGTGCCAAAAATTTAGTGATGTGTTTTCATGGGACTATGAAGATTTAAAAGAATTCAATCCAAACATAGTTAAGTAATATATTTACTTGGATCCCAACATCAAGCCAATTAGATAGAAACAGAGGCCAGTAAACCCCAAGATTGAACCCCTCATGAGAAAGGAGCTCTCCAAACTCATTGAGGCCAAAATAATTTTTCCAATCAAGTATTCTACTTGGGTGGAAAATATGGTCCCGGTAAGGAAGAATAATGGTGAAATTTGGATCTGCATGGATTTTAGGGATTTAAATAAATCTTCTCTCAAGGATCACTATCCTTTTCCCTCCATGGAATAAAAGAAGAGAGGTTTTCCATGCTCGATGGCTATTCTAGTTTTAACTAGATCAAAGTGAAAGAAGAAGATCAAGTATAAAACCACATTCACCACCAAATGGGGAATGTTTTCTTATCAAAAAATGTCTTTTGGCTTATCAAATGCAGGTGTTACCTTCTAAAGAGAAATGAATATTTCTTTCAAAGGGTATATCAATCAGTTCATCTTGGTTTACCTAGATGACATTATTGTTTTCTCTAAGTAGAGCACGGATCACATGAAGCACCTAGAGAAAGTATTTGAAAGATGCAGAGAGTTTGGTGTATCCCTTAATCCTAAGAAATGTAACTTTGTAGTCCCTAGAGGAAAGATCTTGGGGTATATTCTATCAAAAAATACATCACCATTGATCCAAAGAGAATTGAAGTTATTGTGGCTCTTTCCTTGCTAACTCATAAGAAGGAATTGCAGAATTTCCTTGGAAAGATAAAATTTGTTAGGAACTTCATTCCTAACTTCACGGGTTTGATAAGACCTATTACCCTCATGCTCAAGAAGGATGCAATATTAAAATGGACCACATAAGGGAAAGACAACTTTGAAAAGATAAAACAATATATTGTTTAAGGCCTAACATTGATTAATCTAGATTACACAATATATTTCATTCTCTATGCTCAAGGGGGAATAATCTAGTATAGCCTCGGTTTTGAAACATTGAATGATCAAGAAATGGAGTAGCCTATGGATTTTTTTAGCAAAAAAATGAAAAAATATGAGCTCATGTATAGTCATATTGAAAAACATGTGTTTTCCATCATGAGAGCCTTAAAGAAATTGAAAATCATAATTTCTACTAGCCACAGTAAAGATTTTGGAATCACATTCCAATGTTAGAGACTTCATTATGGGGGAGAGAAATCAATGAGATATGAGTTAGATGGGTAACTAAGATCATGGAATATGATGTGATAATCAAGGATAAAAAAATGGTAAGAGGAAGAAAACTTTATGAACAGATGGCTTTGGATGTTTTGGGACCTCAAGAAACCACCCTTATGAATGAAGTACCATCAAATCATGAGTTTTCGTATGATGTTGAATCATAGTAAGATGAATGGAATGTATTCAATGATCACATTTGGATTGCTGATATGTAATTTTTTTTTTGTCTACTAGTGCATACCCTCTTATTTTTAATAAAGTGAAAAGAATAGATCTGATGTTGTCATCTATTCCTTATTCATTTTTAATGGTTCCCTATTTAAAAGGAACATCAATGTAGTGTTTCTCAGGTGTATTGAAGGTGAGCAATGTGACAGGGTCTTGACTGAGTTCGATGATGGCTTCTTAGAGGACATTTCTCTACTAAAGCTACAACCATGAAGATCATAAAAGCAAGCTATTTCTGGCCTACATTGATTACGGATACCCACAAGTGTCTTAGGAAGTGTAAAGAGTGTGTGCTCTTCACTGGAAAAAAATATTGGTAGCCTCACTTCATCTAATTAAAGCAAATCAATCATTTTTCTCAACTTCATTGGTATGATCAATCTACCATCTAGTGTTGGTCACAAATGGGTACTCATAGCCACAAACTATTTTACTAGGTGGACCAAGGCCACACCATTGAAGGAAGCCACTAAATCAGTCATCCTAGAATTTCTAGAAGAAATTGTTACAAGGTTTGCATTCCTCAGACCATCATTTATGATAATCCTAACTATTTCTTAGGATCTAAGATTTTTAATTAAGATTTTAGACTTGGAATTTATCTAAAAACTTATTCCAATTATTACCCCCAAGGTAATGGATTAGCGAAGTCTAATAATAAGAACTTGATCAGAATCATAAAGAGGAGAATGAACATCAATCAAAGACAATGGCACATAAAGGTAAAAAATGATTTTTAGGTGGACATGATAACAACTAAGAAGGAAATTAGAACTTCTCCCTACTCAAACCGGTATATGGAAATGAGGAAAGATTACCATGTCACTTGAACTACCTTCATTTGAGTTAGCTCAATAACTTGAATTTGAAGGTGTGGATCAGAGGGAAATTAGAATGGCAAAATTAGTGCAGTTAGAGGAAAATAGAAATTCCACCATGGACAAGATGGAACAAGATTAGGCATCAACCAAGCGGTGGTTTGACAAAAGATAGAAATCAAACATTCAAGGTTAGAGATATGGTTTTGAAGTGGGATGCGAATCAAGCTAAACCTAGAAGACACTCGAAATTTGATGCTATTTAGAGTGGACCATATATCATTACCACTTATAAGGTGATAAATCATTCGAGTTGTCTGATCTTGATGGTAACATGTTTCAAATCCCAGACAATGGGATTCATCTCAAGCTTTCCCATTAGGATTTTTCATTCCTCAAAGTTATTTTAGCACAATGCATTATTGGTAGTGTAGGTTTCTTTCCCTTAGTCCTTTGCACAGTCTTGTTTTCTCTGAGATGTTCTTGTGCACTATTTCATCATGTTCTCAAGGTGTTTTTAAGGAGGTTCAAAATATAAGGGATTAGTTGCATAGTCACCTCGTAGAATCAAATGCAGAGAAAATAAATCATAATTAAGGAATTTAAAGCTAATCCAATGCAAAATGGATGCTAATGATACTAATCATCTCATCTAGAAGGCAGATGGTCCCTACGAGTCGTCAACAATGTTGTCTATTTTTGCACCCGTCGTAAAAATAGAGTAACTTGGTTTACAATAGAAGTGTTTAAGTATATCATGGATCAAAAGGAACTATTACAACTAAGGATTGAATGGAGTGGAGTGAAGGATGTGCTCTAATGAAGTTGCAGGAAAATTAGATGGACTTCTAGGGTCTAGGTCTTGCCACGTATTGAAGGTTAGAAAGAGATTACGGATGTTTTAGCAAGCTATGATTTACTAAAAAGGAAAATCACATAATAAAGAAAATAAAAATCTATGGGGTAGACAATAGTTAGTCTCATGGAGGTCAACATGAGACTGCATACTATAGTAATGCCATGGAATAAAGAAGAAAAATCAGTAATGTTGCGGAACATAAGGAAACACGAAAGCCAAAACCCACACAATACTAAAAGAAGAAATCCGCGTATTGAAGGAAAACAATAGTTTTTATAGATTAATAAATGAACATGAATCTGATTTGATATTTGCAAATATTATATTATTTAAAGGAATATTAGCCTTCTCCATGCAAAGGTAATCATATTTCATAGATTAAATGTTGGTAGGTGGCTGAAGTGAAGAAATATGTCTCCAACATGCAAAGGGGTTATTCCAGATGGCTCAACCACTAGAATTAAATGTAGTATGGGTGTCATTCCATTTTTAACAAGGAAAGTGACATGTAGAGGTGGTATTTACAGAAATGTAATATCTTTTGAGAGAATTGAATGGAGGTGGTTGGTTGGTGTAATAGGGAATTTGAATTTCCCTCTCTTCTTTCCTTCTTTCTCTTCTCCAAATTTCTATATATTGTAAAGTGATGCCCAATTTTAATGTTGGATACTTTGGGAATGCACATGCATCATTTTTGTTGTATAAGCATTCTAAGGGTCATATGCCTTGGGTTCAAGTTTTGTAAATTCTTTGAATCTTCTTCTTGCATCGTGATGATCTGTGCATGATATTTAAACAATAAATCTCTTATTTTATGGCCCATTTCGGCATTGGCTATTGTTCTATTACACTCTCTTTCCTATCATTTACTTACAAGTTTGTTGCATGCATTGTTTCAAAGTCTATTTTCATTACGCATCATGGAATTGGAACCTTTGAAATGGTTTTGATCTGTGGCTTAGTTCGGTCGTATTAATTTTTTTTTCTTCCATTTTCCTCTTGCTAAAGTATTCATCCCCTTATTTTTGGTGTTATCACCTTCTCTAGTTTAGGTTTATGTTTTATGCATCTCCTTCTCACCCTGGTCTCTTGGAAAGTTATAGTAGATCTAGATAGTTGCATTTCAATTCTTAGGAGTAGTTTAGTATTAGGAGTAAATAGAGGAAGCGGGACTTCTCTCGGAGGTCTATCTCGCCGAGTCCCACAAATTTTTGATACCCCATGTTGTCTCAAACCGTGAATCATATATGATTTAGGAACGAGTGCACATTTTAGATTGAATTATGAAATTTGTGAAGTCATTGCTATTATAAAATTCAAATTGTAACCCTTACTTAAAAATATCTAGGTACTTGAGAGAAATGGATTTTCTTACCCATTGTACCCTATTTCCTTATGTCCAAACTTCTATGTGTTATTGTATACCCTTCCTCGGAGCCCTAATTTCATAATTTCCAAACCCTATAAACCCTAGCTTTGAGATTTACAAGCTTATGTGAAGCCCAAATATACAAGTTCGATTCTACAAACCCTATCTCACCTCTCTCATGCCCTCATAATTATCTTAAGCTTCCACTTCCTATTACTAAAGGAGATCCCCAAAAAAGTCTTTGTGCACTCTCTTTGATTCACTTTTCTGCTTTTATTTTCTTCTTCACACTCACTCTTCAAAATTCATCGCTTAGATCTTTGATTGTAAAATATCTTTGAATTCAAGGTAATAATGAACTCTTTTGTCCACTATTTATAGATTTTCCAAACTTATTTCCTCTAGTGACAATCACTTTATAGATTTCTCTGTAAGTTTTGTTTTAAAACACCTTTTTATTTTTTAAGACGCTTTTGATTTCCTTCCTTCTTTTTTCTTTCATGTGCATCACATAGCCTTTAGGCACGCCACTACTTTCTAGGTAGTAGTATTCCTTACGCGTAACTCATTGTTCCATAGACCATATTCCTTTGCACCATATCTCAAGTAGTCCAAATTGTTTTTGCCTTCCTTATGTTACACTACTTAGATCTCCATTAGTGGGTTGTCGTATGAGAAATGTATATCCCATTGAACACCTATTTTATTTTCACACCATCACATGCACCATTATTTTTATTTTACACACTTGTTCTTATATCCATGCGTACACTTGAACCAATTCCATAGCCATACCAATATTGCATAACATTTTTTTCCGGTATGCACACCTATTTTACCCCACACTAAAAGTATGTGTGATCCTATGTGCATCAACTTATAAACTAGTAATGATCTCCTTCACACGAACACACTTATTACAACAAAATAAGCAAAAAAAAAACATGAAAGGGAAATCTAATCTAAATCGAAATATTGCCTTATCATAAACACAAAGGAAGATTATTTATGGTAGGGCTTTAGCCTACTCCCATTTAAGTAACCGGAGACATAATGCCATCCAAAGTTTGCAATTGACATGTGTCTCGATTCTAGTATCTTGGTCACTACAAAGGGTCCTAACAAGTGGAATTTAAACTTATTTGGATCACGCACAAACTTGGAGTCATAAAAAGTACCATCTCTCCAAATGTAAAAGAATTTTTCTTGATGTGCCTATCATGCCAAAAGCCTTTTTCACGCCATTTCTATTTTATGACTCCAACGTGAAATGGTACACCACTTGTCCAGTTCCTCTATTTTTCAATGTGCTCATTAACTTCCTGCTCATCTTCCAAACTATATGTGTGTGTAATACGTAGGGATGGTAACATAAATTTGATAGGTAATACAACCTCTGTGCTTGACACCAACTAAAATTATGTGGCTTTATTCAATCATTTATAGGTTATTCTTTACACCCAAAGTACAGATGATACCTTTTCATACCAATCCTTTCTTCCAACATTACATATCTTTGTTAGTATCGACCCAAGATCTTTTGAAAGATTCAAAGAGTTCCATTAGATTGATGGTGATAAGGAATGGTCTTATGGTGTGCCACCATAAATTTTCTGATAAAATTGTAATGGTATCATTCAAAAATGAGTCCTTTTATCACTTGGTAGGATCAATGGACATCCATACCTATTGATGATGTTTTCCCAAAACAACCTAGCTATTATTGCCACTAAAAATATTTTTAGGAAAAACCTCTACCCACCTTGTCAAATAATTATTACATGTGATAATGTAGTGTGCACATGTCCTGTGTGGGGGTGTAATAGGTCCTACAAAATCAATTTCTCATTTCTCAAAAGTCTCCACACTAGATATAGGCCTTAATGACATCTCATCTATATTTATAGGATTCATAATTATCTGATAGTGATAACATGCCTTAAAAAATTCATTTGTGTCCTTGTATAATGTCTCCCACCATAGAACAACTAATAAGATCTTGCGTGCAATCGCATCCCCCGTATAGTGTCCTCCAATAATTTCTCCATGTGTTTCTTATATAAGATTTGTGTGCTCATGCTCTAGATCACATCTACGTAAGAACC
The DNA here is from genome assembly GCA_018340775.1 of Taxus wallichiana var. yunnanensis. Taxonomy (NCBI): domain Eukaryota; kingdom Viridiplantae; phylum Streptophyta; class Pinopsida; order Cupressales; family Taxaceae; genus Taxus; species Taxus wallichiana. Next base: position 4,885,199 of record JADAXU010000059.1, on the reverse strand, counting down.
CATATCTCCCAATTTTATAAATGTATCCCCCAATGAGCTGATATGGTGTGACTCAAATAACAAGATATTTTTTTCAAATGTTTTCATTTCTTCTAGAATAGGTCCAAGATGTAAAAACACTACAATTTATTCCAAATTAGTGGGCACAAGGTTCAATATGAACAATTGGGGATTAAGCGTAGTATCCTCAATGCTTTGTAGGTCCTCTCTATATTTGATCCTTGAAAAGTGTTATGGCCCTAGGTTGATCTTTCCCGGATTTACTATGACCGTAAAATCAAAATCCTGAAAAAAAAGTATCTAGTAGAATATGTTCCTTGTAAGACCGATTTGTTGACAAAATAATTCAATGCAATGTGATCTGTGTAAAATATAAATGGTGTGGAAAATACATACTATCTAGACTGATGGAGAGAACAAATCATAGATAATTCCTAACGCTTTGTCATTATATAGTTATTCTCTATCGGTGTGAACTTCCTACTACAAAACAAATAAGGTGATCAAAATTAACTTCACCTAGCTATGCCAACATTTATCCAATGGCCATACTAGAGGAATCAACATGTACATGGAAAGGATTTTTCCAAGAAGGAAGGGTCGAGATAGGTGTAGTAATCAAACTTTCCTTTAAGGTTTTTAAAAGCATGTTATTGTGCATCACCCAAATAAAAATTTCTTTTTTCCTTGAGTAATTCCTCTAAGGGCATGGAAATAGTTACATAACCCTTGATGAATTTTATATAGTAACCAGTGTGCCCTAAGAAACCACACACTTCACTCTAATTGGTATGTTATTTTATCCCCAAAATGACATAAATATTAGCTAGATCAACCAACAATCCATCCTTGTAAATAATGTGCCCAAGGAGAGTGCCAAATGGGGTGGAAAATATACACATCTTAATGTTTAAATATATGCTAAACTACCTACACAATTTAAACATTAGCCTCAGATTAACAAAATGATCCTTTACTATCTTATAGACAGTGCAACCATCCAGCTAAAAAAAAAACTATGAATGAAGTCCTAGAATTCCCGAACAAAGATGTGTGAGAAAACCACCGACACATTCTTCAAGCCAAATGGTATGACAATGTATCCAAAAATTATCCATTTAGTTTCAAAAGTGGTCTTCTAATGATCCTCGCATGTAATTTTTACTTGATGGTATCCCAAGAATCCTACTATGAAGGAAAATATTTCATACCTTACAACACCTTCAAGAATCTCTTTAGTGAAAGGCATAGGAAAATGATCTATTACACATGAAGCATTGAGTATCTTGTAGTCCACACAAATCTTGATCAGGGCCATCCTTCTTTATACAAATCACCATGGGGCTGACCCACTAAAATTAATCAATAGTGTTTATGATCCTTGATTTAGGCATCTTGTCAATCTCCTCTTTTAGCTTCTCATGTAGGTTTGGGTTCATTCTATAAGGCATATTCCAAACCAAACATGTGCCATATTTTACCTTAATATTCATCTCTCTAGATGAGGGATATACGCCCTTAAACTCATGATAAAACCTTGGGAATAATTCCTTGAAGTCCCGAAAAACTCAATGATCTTTGTAACCTCAGTGTTCGACCAATAATATCCAATAATAGCCTCTTTTGGTGCATCTTAAGTTCCAATATTCACCTTCTTAGTTTTCATAGGAGCATGGTATGCACGTGCCTTTTCTTTTTTTGGATTATATCAACTTGCACACACCAACCCTCATTTTGCTTAATGTCCACATATTTGACTTCCTCATCATTAATGAGGTAGAACATCTTACCTTTTTCCTTCTCTTTCCACGTGCACCCTAGAGTATCTCTTCATTTCCAAAATAAACTTACGTATCTCAGCCCCTGTGTTCTCTTAAGATCTAGACCATAAGTTTCTTTACATTCACGTAATCTTCCAAAATGATGTTCTTCATGATATGTAAGGCCTTATGGATTGGTGGTTTATTATAAAAATACTCAAAAGTGTGATCCATACCTTCATCCACGTCTCACCAACTTGTAGTATCTTTCTTTAACTTGGCATGTACATACCATTACCATGCCCGAACCCATCCATGTAGAGTAGAGTAAAATTTATGGACCCAAAGAGATGGTGGTATAACCTCTTGCCATTGTGCTAATTGTCTCTCACAATTTTAGATGTGAACCAAACTAGGATTCTTCCCATCATAGTCATGTACAATAGAGGAAAATTTTCTATAAGTGAACCTCATTAACAAGGCTAGTCTTACCTCACGTTAGCCTAACATATTATCTATGCATGTCGCCCACCAAAACATTGTTGTTCCACCCAATGTGTAGACCATCATATTTTGTCTATCTCCCTCATTTCATCCCTATTCCTCCATCACATGTAAGATATAATTAGTTTTCTCTTCCCCAAAGGTGAACCTTTGTAACCAATTATTTACTAAATACATAATAATGTGTGGCCTAATCATCCTAGTGAATCTTCCTTGACCTCATGACCCACTAACTCAAAAATTCCATGGGCCCAATTTTGAAAAACAACATTGGTAGTGTCACTGATAGATTGCATGTATTCCCAATTAAGTATGACTTCTTTAGATGGTTCTACATTTTCAAGGTCATGTATTATATGTGCATATATTATATTGCTTCCTCCTCATTGATAGGATTTGTATATGGTGTAATGTTCACATCATCAAAGGGTATGACCAGGTGCTCATCTTTATTCTCAAAACTAATATATGTTTTTTTAAAGTGTAGGTATGTATTATTAGCATAACACCAAGGGCATCCAATTAGTGCTTTGGGAAGTTATCTACCTCAAAATTTCCAATACATAAAATCACTTATACATTTGAATCCTTGAATAGTGATTAAAGCATCATTCAACACCCTAATGGGAATGAACCTTGTTTTATTTTCCATGTATAACATATTAGATGATGGCTATAGTTGTCACCTCCCAATATGGTTCCAAGCATCCAATGTTAAAAATTTAACTCTATACCCATTTAAATAATAATGTTACTCAACAACCAACCATCTATCACTACATCTATTGTAATCTTCTTATCATATTCATGGTCCTATGGTGCTAAATTTTTGTGAAGGATCTAGTACTCCTTAAATCTTCCGCACGATACTTTTTTGTATAAAAATTCTCTAAAAAAAGGAATGATGGTCTCCTATCGCAGCATCTTACATACTTCTTTCAAATCATCCACATCCTTATAAGGAAGTTTAGTACTCTTCACACATTCTCTCTCACATTCCTGCTCTTTCAAGCACTAGATATCACCCTATAAATCCATGATAACTAGCATGGTCTCCTGATATACCTCCTTCTAATGAGCTACATCTAAATACTTAAAATATATAACCTCATCTCTATTTCTAACGGGTTTTTCTTTAAGAGGATTACATGTGTGTGCTAATTTTACACACATAGTAACTAACACATGTTGAAGTTTTGGATTAGATTCCTTCTTAGGTTCCCATTGTTTATGCTTCACACTTCTACCTTAATCATCCCTACGCCTTTATCCTTCTTGTTATTCTTACACATATGAGCATAGAGGTCAAGTAAATATTCAATCTTATGTGGCTTTCCATAGTAAGTGCACACCTTATTCTTATGCACTATGTTGATAATGATATGGTGATCCACAAGTATAACATGTGCCATGTGTGAATGTTAATCTATCACCATGGCCTTTACTCGATAAAATCATAGAAATCCACCATATTCATTATTGCATCCTTCATTGGTATGTCCTTCTTACAACTAATAAATACTAACCACAATGGTATGTCACAATCCAGTCTCACATGCCTCATGAATATGGTCGATCAAACGACATTCAATTTTATAATGGATGTGTGCGGAACAAATCTTGTAGTACATAGATATGTTCTTTTATGTTATGCGCTGAAAAAGTGGAAAATTTTAAACATCATGATTCTTGTGGAAAATCTCACAAGATGTTAACAAGCCGTGCACATTATTTTGCAAACAATTTTCCTTTGTATGTCCTTCCAGTTTGTAAGTAGTACACCATAACCCAATGTGCATCTCATGCACCAAATTGGTAGACAACTTCTCCAACTATATATCCATAGATTCTATTTGCATGCCAAGAAAATACTTACCCATGTATTTACACTCTTAAATACTTCAGCACACGAAGCTTCTTCCAAGGCCTCAGACAAATCGGTAAAATGTTTTTGTGATAAAACCATTTAGAAAGGAGTCAATAAACCTCTAAAAATAGCTGCGCATGTTGGATTTGATGAATATCATAAGATAAATTAGAAAACAAAGTTTTAAATTTCCAATCATACTCCTTTAACACATTAATTATTTACTTTTTAAACTCAATAATGTGAAATTCAATTAAAAAGGTAGCATTAAGTGCATCATAATCCACTCTAGTCTAACATGGATCATATTTTGTAAACCAATTATGTGTGCACCCTTGAAGTGTGGTGGTAAAATTACTTGCATTTCTATCAGAATTTACTATCCCCTTAGCTCTCCATAATAACTCACACTTGTGCACATGCTCACCACATCCTCCACACCTCTATACTCTGGAAAGTGAAGTGACATATCGAAATAGATTTGAGGTGTCTTGTCTTGTGTTTTATGAGGCTACAATGGTTGTTGTGATGAATGTTGTGGCCTTTATCTTAGAGTGGGGCCAGATCCTGAACCTAAACCTCCACATGGATTCCCTCAGCATGTTGGTTAACATGAACACCCTAAGCCTCTTGTCATGACCTGTGGTACTGTAGATGATCTCCTTGCATCCCCTGTGGTGTGCTAAACTAGACATAAAGTGTATGTTCTATAGATGTACCTATAGGGTTACTTCAAATAGGTTGTGTACCAACACTCTTCCCTATCAACATGCATGTGAAATTACCCCCAAATATACTCATTCCAAACACCGGTAATTATTGTGTTTCATGTGCACGTCCCTAATCTAATGCACCTATTTAGAGGAAGATGAAATATGCCTACATGTATCTCCTACCCAACGTGTAGATCCTCCTTTCTTTCCTTCACTGTGATTTTCTTCTAAATATAAATTTGGATTCTCAACACCTTATGTAAGCGCTAGGTGGCCAGGATTGGTTATATATGCACATGCAATTCTCATTATCTCCTTATACTCACTCTAATAAGATGCCGATGGGATCTCGCTATTGTGATTTCTCACTATTAGGAGGACGTGATCCTAAAATCACGCACCTTCTGTGGGGTTTTCATCACTTCTATCAACCTCGGTGCCTCATCAACTACCCTCTATCACACATTTTTATACCTAATCCATATTTCCTCTCTCTGTATTTCTTCCATCATGTCTACCACCATCCTTCCCAAACCTATTTCTTGCCCCTACATGTCATGGGGTTTTGGCTCACCATCGATAGGTTCTTTATTCCTAGTTCAACTATCAATAACTTGAGAGCTAAAGGTGTCATGCATGAATAAGATCCTCATAGATCATGTAAAAACCAAAACTCTACTTCCTTTGGGCAATATTATGTCAAAATTGCGTACTCCATGGTATAATCACGCAACACACCTTCCCACCAATGATCTACAACTTTTGTCCATGGCTCATCCAAATAAGATTTTTCTTGATAATATTCCTATCTCTAAGCTTTCTTCCTTCCTATGTAGAAACCTTTTTAGTTACGTAAGATGCCAAAAATTGGTATAATTTTGCTGGGAAAAATATGAATAATGTCTCATGCAAGGAGTCATAGAGATTTTATTCCACACAATTTTACACATTAAAATCAGGTCTAGTGTTATTTCTTTGAGTGAATGCATCTTGGCCATTGTATATCCAGTTCTCAATATTTTCCTCAAACATTTAGAACACCATCTCGCATGAAACATCTTGGTAGAAAGGTTGAAAATGAGGTCCTTACAATGGAACCAGAAGGTATTATGTTATTTACCAATACAACTATGTGTATGCACCTCATCCTAAAAATTATGGAAGCTCACCTAAAGCATGTGCAACCTCCATGTACCTCCTTTTATTTTATTAGTAATATGTTAGAATGCATTTTCATATTCATAACCATAAAAATTATTCATACAAGGAGATTATTCATAGCATAAAAATTAGCAACACATATAATAAGGAAGTTAAACCATATGAAATAAATATTCAGATCTAATTACTAATGAATCTATGTTTAGTTATTGTCACATCATCCATTCATACCCAATTATTTGTTGCAAACCATAATTGATTACAAAAGCAAGTTTTCTTATTACATCATATATTTCTTACAATAAACACATAGAACTTGGATATAGTCTCTAGCACTACATGCATCAATAGATCTCTAATAACACTAGTTCACAAAACCTACTTATCTCATTCTAATATCACTATAAGGACACATAATTCATATATATATATATGGTGGGGACTTTCTATTCACCACCTCCATGCACCTTCCTAATAATAGGTGTGCTTGCAATAGAGTGCACACCTTTTACAACTTGTGCTAACAATAGATTCAAGCTATAATTAAACCAAATCTTACATGATTGAATCCTATTATTAGCCTAATGCATCCATGTTCATTATCATTTATTTGCATGTTCTATTATTGATTACAGCTCATTTATGTAAATCCCAAGCTACCCTACTTTTTTCTATTTCCATATCTTGCTTGGAAGCCACTTTTTCTCTATTTTTCTATTTTTAGCTACGTTCAAGGCAAATCAACTAAGTCCCAACCCCGTGTTCCCATGTGTGAGATTCTACACGCTGATCCTTCTTCCATGTGTGCATACCTTTGTTCATCCCTTGCACATGGTTTCTAATCTCCGTGCATGGCTAGTAATTAGCCATTTTCTTCACTCAATAACAAGGATCTATATTTTTTCCAAAAAAATTTAGTGCATGTTATCCAAAATTCACCCCCTGGGGTAATTTTGATAACATGCATCGAATATTCAAGTCCCGTGAAAATAGATTGATTAAAGCCTAAAATCATGTTTTTAGGGCCCCTCATCTTCTTTCTAACTCTCCCATCCAAGAAGAAAATCCAACGGGTTACAAAAGGTGAAAAAATTGCAGAAAACCAAGCTTGGGGCCGAAAAAATGAAGAAAGTCGGCTAAGTCCTAGTTTGGGATAGTTGGGACGCTGAATCGCGCGGACGCGAAAAGCCGAACCACCAAAAATGAAGAAAATTGCCTAAGTCTTTTGTTTCACTCGGTCTGGGATATCCGGGCCAAAAGTACGCGGAGGACACGGATCGGCCGGTTTGGCGCAAGACAGTCCATTTCGGGTGGTTTGGAAATATTTGTCCTAGGCAGCTCGGGACAATTGGAACAAAAGTACACAGAGGACGCAAACCAGCCGATTCGGCCGAAACAAGAGACTTTAATCTGGGACATTTGGGCCAAAAGTACGCGGAGGATGCGAAAAGCCGAAAGAGCCGAGAGCCAATGGAATCTCGCCACGTGTCTTCACCGCAAAGAGGGACAAGGAAGCCCGAATCGGGTGGTTCGGAGATATTTGTCCCAGATAGTTTGGGAAAGCTGGACCAAAGGTATGCGAGGGATGTGTGGAACATGAAAAGCCGAAGAGCCGCCACTGAATCAAAAACGTGCCACGTGTCAGAAGGAAAAAGTTGCTAAGTGGTCGGTAAAAGTTTCAAAGGGGAAAATGGAACAGAGGGCCCGAGCTAGGTGACACAGGACACGTGTCCTAAGGAGCAGAGGAGTTCGGAGCTCGGGGAGAGCTTTGGAAACTTAGCAAAGTTTTGGCCAAAAAACTAAAAGGTAAAGGTTTTCCCCGCGCCCCTGTCGACGAACCAAACGATGCCACGTGTCCCAAGTGGCGGGGCACGGGGGGAAAATGAAATTTTTTCCAAAGTGTAAGAAAAGTCAAAATTTTCAAGGAAAACCCATGGAAAGGGAAGGAAAGAGAAAATGCATGGCCAATCAACGCTGACACGTGTCATCCAGTGGCGAGTGCGGGAAAAGTCAAATATTTTCCCGCCGATTCGTTTTGGCCTGTTTTTTGCCCTAAATCTTCATATTGCCATAACTTTCGATCCAGCAGCTCGGATTTTCACGCTCTTTATATCAATGAAAATCTGGTGAAATTATCTACATGATTCCAGGGTCAATCTTGCATTTTAATTCAGTTCAGAGAGAGAAAATCAAGAAACATCTCGACGCGTGGTAATGGCCGTAAATGACGTTTCAACAACTAGCTTTTAATGCAAAATACGGTTTGCTGATTTTGCTAAGATTCTCACCTACCGCCATGATGAGATGAATTAAATGCAACCTAGAAGTGGTTGGGGTAGATCTGGATTTCCTCTCTCTTCCCTCTCTCATTCTTCCTATAAATTGTAAGGAGGGGCTTCTTTCTAAAGAGTGGTTCATCTTTTCAGCTCTGCCCTCCCTTCTTTTCTTCTCCAGGGTTGAAAATGGAGTTCAAACCTCCTCCCCTTCTCTGTAATGGCATTTTTGCCTTTTACCATTAAAATGATGTTCTCAGGTAAACTTATGAAGCAAAAAAAACGTGTTTCATGATGCATCCGTCCATCCTTTCTCATTTTCGCTTGTTTTCTTCTTGCCTCTCTTCATTGCAGGTATTTGTGCACGTTTGAATGTTCATTGCAGGTTTGGAGCTGTGTTCATGGAGTTTTGGGACATTTTCTATGTGAAATCTATCCTTGGGCTTGTGATGCATCTATCCATCCTTCCCATTGCTCACCTCTCCTTGTCGCCATGGCGCTTTGATAGATGTTCAACATTCTCCTTCTCTGGTGTATCACCATTTTAGTGTAGGCTCTGTTTTTTTACCTTTTCTCTCTCTGTCTCTCTCTCTCTCTCTATCTACTTGGCATGGTTAGATTAGGATTAGATTAGCTTGCCTGCACTGGAATAGCTTGTGGCAGGTAGTTTAGGAGCAGGAACCAACCTTCTCTGGAGAATCCTTTCTCATTTTTACAAGTCCCACACTTGGAGAAAGGATTCAATGTTGTGCAATCACACTGGATGCTAGAGTGATCAAACTAGAAATTTGATCAACATCCAGGGGTGTTGTGATTTTTCACTAACAGTTTTGGCATACCTGGTGGGACCTTAGAGGTCTTCCACTTCATCTTTTGCAGGTTGGTGTGTTCCTGTGAAGATTTCAGCCTTTGGAGGCACTTGCAAACACATCTGGCGACTCCATCTGATCAGCAACCCATTTCTGAAGTTGCAGACCTATTTTTCATCCATTCCCATCCATCCTTCTTTCCATCCCTTTCATTCTTTTCCATTCCATGAAGTTGTGCAATCATGACTTCATTTCCATCATGGAACTCACATTTACAACAACGAAGTAATGTTTCCCACCTCCAACATGTTTTTTAAATCCTCCAAATCAGCATTTTGAACAAATTCAAAATCAGCATGCATACCCATATGAGCAGCAATGCCAAAATCATTTTGGCTATGGAGCTTTCCAAGAGCAAGAGTATGCATATAATGAAGACAATCAGATGCAAGATGCTGGTCTATTGGAGAAAATCCAAAAGATGGAGGTAAAGATGGTGCAGTCTAGAGCAACAGCTCAAATGAGAGCTTTCAGAATTGGTTGCAGGACTCCTTGTCCATGGGGAGGCCCTTTTCCAAGACACTTCAGCCCTCAGGAGAAGCTGGACTTCATGATGAAGATGCTACCCCAACTTACACAATGGACAAGCAGAAATAGAGGCCTATACACTTGTTGTTGAACAACCTTGTCAATGGGTAAGTTCTACACCATCATCTAGTTTTTCTCTTCCCATTACTCAAGCAGCACCATCTCATTTGGAATTGCAAATTTTAAATTCTCCATATGCTGTCCCAAATGTTGATCCCATGTCCCCACCTCTCATTCTTCCACCACACCTCAATTCTTCTTTCCTTTTTCATTCCAAACAGTCATCCCCTCCACAAGAGCTAAAAGAAATAAGCTCTCCCCCAAAGAAACAAGAGGTTTCACCTCCTCCACCACCACAAAAAATTGCCAAATCAATTGAGTTACAACCCATCCCTCCTCTTGCATTCCCAATTCCATGTGGGGAAGAAGAAATTGCAAAATCTCCCATGAAGGACAAGAAAAGAGGAGCCCAACAGAAAAGAAATGACAGACAACTTAAGGGTTTGGGCTGCCAAATTTGGGATGACAAAGATCCCCTTGATGGTTAAACCTATAGAAGAGGATAAGGTTGAACAAATGGTGGTTAAGACTGATTTTGTGGTAGTAGAAGAAGAGCAAAAATAAGAAGCAGATCAGCAGTCAGTTTGCTCATAAAGTAGTGTCCATGTTAGCACTCTATTTGAAGGGAATGCTGATTCAATTCAAGTTGCACAATCAGCCATAAAGGAAGAAAGCTCAGAAGAAGATCTTGCAGTCCCAACCTGTCCTCTAGAGCAGCAGATCGAAGAGTTTGACTTGACAAACTTCATGCTGGAGGAAGAGTTCAATCAAGAGCAAGATTGTCTTCAAATATTGGAAGAAGGAGAAGCTGCTCCAGATCCAAAAGAAGAGGAGCACATTCTAGTTATGGAGGAGAGAAGTGCATATCCAAGGGCTTTGAGCACAAAGGAGGCTATAGAAGAACCTCCAGCTTCTTCTTTCTACTTCACCTCTCTCAAGTTCTAGTGTCAAGAAGAGTTTGATCTCTCAAACTCAATGTTGGAGGGAGAAAGAAACCATGATGACCAAGTTACGTATCAAGAAGACACCATGGAGGAAGTAGAGCATTTGCGCAGTAGGACAGCCATGAGGCAATTTATTTGTCGATTTGGAGGACTGTTTTGATGGAGAAGAGCCGCTGAGTTTCCACCATTCTCTCTTTCATCATCCACATTCCAAACACTTGAGTCTCTGTCATGAAGGAGAACATTCATTTGCAATGACCGCATCTTATAGCAACTCTTTGGAACCAAGATTGGAAGATTTTAATCTTTCATGTTCTTTATCGGAGGAAGTGAAAGGACAAAGGAATTTCACCATTGCTTCCACACCATCCATTCAAGAGGGTCTACAAGAAGACTCCATTTTTGGAGTTGAAAATCGAGCTATGGGCATATCAAACGGATCGACCTTGCCCAATCGTATTTGGCTTCATTGGAGCTACCACCATGCTTGCTTCGAGCATGAGGGTGAGCTACAAAGTACCAAGGATCAGTTGTCATACCTCTTCAATCCAAATGTAGAGCAACTAAAAGAGGTGTTGGATTCACCTTCAGCGATACCTTGATGATTTGGGTGGAAGACCAGCTTCTTGTTGATTTTCCACTCATCCTAACAACCATGATCAGCTCCAAATCAATTGCATGGCTGCCACTTTTGAGAAAGGGAAGCTATTTCTCACAACCAATTGCAGGGTTTGTTTAGCTTTCCTTTGCTTCCAATTAGAGTAGAGTAGGTAGGTTTTTTTAGCAGAAGAAGTGCTTGTGCACACTTTGCATGTTCCATTTGGAGCATGTATGATTTTCAGTTCTGTACATAGTTTTTGTGGTGCTGGTTTTGCTCTTGCATACCCATTTTAGTGGGTTTCCAAGTGGCTTAGAGAGGAGGTTTTCAAAGTTCGATCAGCTTGCAGCTACAAATCATGACTCCATGCCTAATGGATGCTTCAAAACCGGTAACTTCATCTAGCAGGTAGATGACCCCGCTGAGTCACCAAAATTGTTATCCAAAATTCACCCCCTAGGGTAATTTTGATAACATGCATTAGAATATTCAAGTCCCAGGAAAATAGATTGATTAAAGCTTGAAATCATGTTTTTTGGGGCCCCTCAGCTTCTTTCTAACTCTCCCATCTAAGAAGAAAACCCAATGGGTTAGAAAAGGTGAAAAAAGCTCGTAGAAAACCAAGCTTGGGGCCGAAAACTAAAGAAAATTGGCTAAGTCCTAGTCCGGGACAGTTGGGACGCCGAGACGCGCAAGACGCGAAAAGCCAAACTAGCTGAAAAAATGAAGAAAATTGCCTAAGTCTTTTGTTTCGCTTCGATGCCGACATCCGGGCCAAAAGTACGCAAAGGACACGGATCGGCCGGTTTGCGCAAGACATCCATTTCGGCGGTTCGAAATATTTGTCCTGTGCAAACGGGACAGTTGGGACAAAAGTACGCAGAGGACGTGAACTGACTGATTTGGCTGAAACAAGAGACTTTCGTCTGGGATGTTTGGGCCAAAAGAAAGTGGAGGACGAGAAAATCTGAAAGAGCTAAGAGCTAATAGAATCTCGCCACATATCTTCACCGCAAAGAGGGACAAGGAAGCCCGAATCAGGGGGTTCAGAGATATTTGTCGCAAACAGTTTGGAATAGCTGGGCCAAAGGTATGTGAGGGACGTGTGGGACAGGAAAATTCGAAGATCCACCAATGATTCAGAACGTGCCACGTGTCAGAAGGAAAAAAGTTGCTAAGTGGTCAGTAAAAGTTTCAAAGGGGAAAATGGAACAGAGGGCCCGAGCCAGGTGACACAAGACACGTGTCCCAAGGAACAGGGGAGTTCAGAGCTTGGGGAGAGATTTGGAAACTTATCAAATTTTTGGCCAAAAAATAAAAGGTAAAGGTTTTCCCCACGCCCCTGTCGACGAACCAAACGATGCCACGTGTCCCAAGTGGCGGGGCGCGGGGAAAATGAAATTTTTCCAAAGTGTAAGAAAAGTCAAAATTTTCAAGGAAAACCTGTGGAAAGGGAAGGAAAGAGAATTGCGTGGCCAATTAGTGCCTGACATGTGTCATCCAAGTGGCAGAGCGCGGGAAAAAGTCAAATATTTTCCCGCCGATTCGTTTTGGCCTGTTTTTGCCCTAAATCTTCAGATTGCCATAACTTTCGATCCAGAGCTCGGATTTTCACGTTCTTTATATCAATGGAAAGATGGTGAAATTCTCTACATGATTCTAGGGTCAATCTTGCATTTTGGTTTAGTTTGGAGAGAGAAAATCAAGAAACGTATCTGACGCGTGGTAATGGCCAGAAATGACGTTTCAACAACCAGTTTTAATGCAAAATACAGTTTACTGATTTTGCTAAGATTCTCACCTACCGCCATGATGAGATGAATTAAATGCAACCTAGAAGTGGTTGGGGTAGATCTGGATTTCCTCTCTCTTCCCTCTCTCATTCTTCTATAAATTGTAAGGAGGGGCTTCTTTCTAAAGAGTGGTTCATCTTTTCACTCGCCTCCCTTCTTTCTTCTCCGTGGTTGAAAATGGAGTTCAAACCTCCTCCCCTTCTCTCGTAATGGCATTTTTGCCTTTTACCATTAAAATGATGTTCTCAGGCAAACTTATGAAGCAAAAAACGTGTTTCATGATGCATCTGTCCATCCTTGCTCGTTTTTCGCTTGCTTTCTTCTTGCCTCTCTTCATTGCAGGTATTTGTGCATGTTTGAATGTTCATTGTAGGTTTGGAGCTGTGTTCATGGAGTTTTGGGACATTTTCTGTGTGAAATCTATCCTTGGGCCTGTGATGCATCTGTCCATCCTTCCCATTGCTCACCTCTCCTCCGTCGCCATGGCGCTTTGATAGATGTTCAACATTCTCCTTCTCTTGTGTATCACCGTTTTAGTGTAGGCTCTGTTTTTTCCCTTTTCTCTCTCTCTCTATGTCTCCTTGGCATGGTTAGATTAGGATTAGATTAGCTTACCTGCACTAGAATAGCTTGTGGCAAGTAGTTTAGGAGCAGGAACCAGCCTTCTCTGGAGAATCCTTTCTCATTTTTACAAGTCCCACACTTGGAGAAAGGATTCAATGTTGTGCAATCACACTGGATGCTAGAGTGATCAAACTAGAAATCTGATCAACATCCAGGGGTGCTGTGATTTTACACTAACAGCTTCCTCATTGAGAACCTAGTTTCGTGTGTTAGTAGGTCATTTTTGAGTAATTGGAAGTAATGTAATAAATATGGGACAAATTTTTGCTAGAATATATATAATTAAGTAGTAAATTATTTAAATAATGATAATAATAATAGTAGTTAAAATAAGATAAGATAAATAAAGCAAATAATAAAATGTGTTAAATTTCTAGTAATAAGAGTGTAGTCATAAAATCAACATAATGCCTTGGGTGTTCTTACATTTTTACTTGATTTATTTTCGATTGATTGGCAACGTAGACATGTGATTTTTCTTGAGTGTGTGATTTGTTGAACTTCTTAAATCACGTTACTAGAATGATATCGCTTACATGTTAAAATAATATTTTAATCATGTTTTGGAAATAATGTACTTATTATGATTTATCATCAAGTACTCACTTGACTGGTTTTTGAAGTGTACTAATTGATTGAACTTACTGGAATTAAGATCAGTTATTGGCACATTAGAATAAGTAGGTAACCTTGTAAGCTATCTAAGTTTTGTTATTATTTTTTGTTCCTAAGACTATAATATGAATGCTAGTGAAGAACAATTCCTTGAACACTTTTCGGTGATCAAGGAAATCTCCTTGATCATTTTCATATTTCGATTACAAATGGATAATTCTAAATTGGACACTTAATGTTTTTTGACTTACTGTATATTTAGACTTGTTGATTCTAAGCTTGCATTGGTGTTTCTTAAATGGCTTATATTCAGTAGTCTTACTACTGCCTGATTTAATGTTGATTTGATTAAAGTGTTAGGATATATTTTGAAGGCCTAAACTAATTATCCTAAAGTAATACTATACACTATGTGATCAAATACTATCCTAGTGTTTTTGATTAAATATAATCAACCTAAGCTAATGTTGACACTTTACATTAAGGGGATCTAAACCTAACCTAATATGTAACCATGGGTGGTATCTTTACTAAAGGCTTAAGCATGGTTATCATGGCACTAACCAATGTATTACATTGAAATAAATGAGGGTAAAGGGTCATTTCTACCACCTTTGGCATAGACCAAGTCTAACTTGGCATGCATAGGAATTAAGGTAACCAAGGAGGTTGGCGAGTTTTGTTTAATTATTAGTCATTATTATTTTTGAAACTACGGTTGGAAGATTTGGTGGTGATAACGGCAGTCCTACCATGGAAATTAATGTCTTGGAAAATGGGAAACCACCTTGGGGAAAACACAATGGTTTTTGGCAAAGAGATAGGAGTTGTTTTTCATTTCTCCTATGGTATTTTGAGCACTTTGGCTCTACATGTTGATATTTTTATATTCGAACTATTAGTTCATTTCTGCTTCATTAATGAACTCTCCATTGCATGGAGGATTTAGTGGAGGAAAATTTATGGTTTGGGCTATAAAAATAATGAGGAAGAGGAATTTGGGATTTCTATGTAATCGATCAAAGTTTTTGAGAAATATTACAGAAAGCTTGGATAAAGAGTTTGGAAACTTGGAGATAATTTCCATGAGCTCTACCAGGTATGATAGGCTCTAACTCATTATAATAACTTTCTCTATTTAATTATTTCATGAAAAAGAACTTTGTTCTTCATGTGGAATCGTATTTTGAGTTCTGGTTTGGTTGTTTTAGTATTATTTAGTGTTGTTAGGTTTTATTTTTACATAAGATTTGAATTCGTTTTTAAGTCAAATGAAAAAAATCTGGTTACATGCATGGCCTTGAGATATTTATGTGAAGAAATAGTGATTTAATTTGTTATTTGGTTGTGTTTTATTTGATTTCTATCGTTTTCATATAGGGTATACTTGCTGGATTTATATAATTGATACCCACAATAATGTAAGACTGAGTTCTTTTTAAAGCACTCGTTTATTAAGAATGGAAACTCACCTTTGTTGGGTTGGTGTAAATATTGAGCTAAAGGTTTAATATCTAGTTGCTTACCATTCTAAGTATATACATTTTATGGGTTTGTTTGGTTTTACTTTTCAGCTATCTATTCGTCACATGGTTATTGAATCGACCTCTAAAGACTATATATGGTGTTTTTAGTCTGATTTTTCTTTAAGAATCAAATACTTGAGTGGATACCTTAATTAGGTATTTATGCTTTGAATATTGATAAAATTTTGTTTGGGTTTAAAAACTATAATGAAGGTTGTATTTTGAGTCCTTTGTATATTAAATTGGGTTCTTGGGTAGATGATACATATCTATTTAGGATTTAGGATAGTAGTAGTCATAACAAATTTTACGACTTCGTCCTCTTACGTGAGTACTTTCGTATCATAAAATATGGGCCATGTTCTTCAGCTATAGGTTGTGCTTATCTTTGTATCCATGTTCATTCCACTTCATGGATGTAATTTTATATTGAAGGGTTTAAGTGGTTATCAACCACTGAGAGTTTGAATCATCTATTTAGATAGTAGCAGGATAGGATACATGAAGTTGAGATGGGTCAAATCCATAGTATCGTATGATTAGATTAGTGTCTACACCCTTAAGAAGAGGTCCAATATTTCTTAGATCCACACCTTGAACCACATTAAATATTGATTATGAATGACTTAAAATTGTTTAATTTCTTAAGTTAGATTATGGAAAATTGATCGATAAATGAAACTAATAATTCTTGTTCCAATCGGTTTTTGTGAAGTTTACAGGAATTCTAGGTCAGCCTAGAAGATTGAATTGGTTTTTGATAAGTTAGCTTATTGATCATTGTTAATGTATCCGGGTATAAGAATTTAGTTTTTTCTAACAAAATGGCTTCATGTTGAGTGGTAATGGAAGTAATTTTTGACTAAAGAACGTTTCAAATTCTTTATTTGAAATGTTTTATAATTTAGTTCGTTCTTAACCAAACTTGATTAGGAGTTGTAGATTTATATTAGATTATTTACTTGGAACTTAGTAGATAGAACAAGATAAGGAAATAACTTGACGGTTATACCAAATTATATTGTTGCTTAAATGTATAATGGTGTTTGACTAGAATAGAAGGATTCCTTAAGTAAATTTGTATAAACTTGATTGATGATATTTAAAGTTCAAATCATATAGTGATGGGATTATATGAATGAATTTTTATGGATCTTATTCTTCTTATATTTAATAAGACGCTATTTAATTACTATTATGGACTATAATGTAATACTTAGATAAGTAAGATATTAAAAGTGTTGAACAACGTAAATGATTTCAGGAATACAAGAATGGGATTATATGACTGAAATAATGTTACACTTGTACTTTTTTATGATTGAATTGGATCAAATGTACTTGTATTGTACCTTAAGTGACTGAAATTTATTATTGATAGAAAAAATTGTGTTGAAGTGTATGACTAAAATTAGCTTCTTACATGTTTTCATTTATCATGATTGTTCATAGCATGTATAAGATAGAGTTATTTTCTTGCTTTGAACCTTGGTATGATTTCATTTAAAAAAAGTGTTATTTTTATGAAATTGTTAAGTTAGAGCATGTTGTTATGAAGAGTTAGTACTTATCATGCTCAGTTCATGTGAACTGACTCATGCTAACAATCTTGTAGATGGATTTCGTGAAAGATAAAAGAAGGAAGACGTAGAAAAGTTGCATTTATTCTTTTGATTGAAGAAAGTTGAATGGAATAATTGATTATAGTATTCATAATTGAATTACTTCTGTATAGAAATGAGAAAGGCCCTTTGCCATTTAATGTGACTATTTGAAAGAAAAGATTATGATCAATTTTATGAACATGATTTGATACCTATTTCTAAGAAAGTAATAAAGTTAGATTACTTGTTACATTATCTTGATTGGAAATGATTGTTTGGAAAAAGATGAATTTAGTAGTTCTGCATTCAATAAAGAAAGGTAGTTTTGTGTGTAAGTTATTGTTATAAAAACATACGTATAAGTCAAATAAAGTGATACATGAATTATATATTTGTCTACTATTATAAAAGAAATAAATTTATGCATGGGTTACTTTTATATTGAGCTTAAGTAATAACTAATAAAGTTTTATATACTTGTAATTTTGAATAAGTTATTATTGGATGGTTACCTAGGTAACTTTTGAACTATGTCAAGTTGTTAATACTATACGATTAAGTTTATTTAGTGAATGTGAATAATTTATACTTTGACAATGAAGGGTGAATTATGTTAGATGATCTCTTTGTCTATATGAGTGCTATTAAATAAAAAGTTGTGATGAACTTAGGAACTATAATAAAGTTATGAAAAGAGAATAATTTCATGTTATAACTAATTTATAATTGGAAGGCAAATTAAATCATAAGTTCATGAATGATATGGTTTTTTATGGATGCCTTAGGTTTTGTAAAATGATAGGGTAAGTATTTTGTTTAAAGTATTAAAGATACCTAGCCCTGTGATATATGAAAAGTAAAACTTTTACTAAAGCATTTTAAATATATATGATATCAAGCGGTTGTTGTCCTACGATAAATACAATCGAAATACAAACATTCCACTTATATGTATATATGGAAAATGTATGCTTTAATAATTAAACATAATGTAACCTTCAATCTAGAACCCTACACATAAGTGAATTAATCATTATGATCCTTGCTTAAAGGAATATTCATTTCAAACCCTAAATGAACCTTAGGAATAACACCTAATGATAAGATTAATAAGGGTAAATTAACAAGGTGTGAATTAAATTAATTAATGAAATTGTTAATTTATAATATTTCCTTAATGGATCTAGACAGTGTTGCATCATAGTCATTGCTACATAGTACCTAGTCAATGAAGTGATTCATTATTTGGTTATTGAGCAAAAATATGACATGATTATCTACCTAGCTCCCTTAAGCATTAAAATCATAAAAATGTGGATCTAGGTCTCCATTATACACTAGTTAGTGATAGCAGTATGGCTTAGTGTCAATGTCATCTTATGATTACTATAGGTGATGAAGTAGATCTAAAGTGACATAAGTCAATTAGGATGTAATTGTTTTCCCATAGTCTTCATAAGCATACTATCATCACTAGATTATGCATGGCAGCTCTACTTAGTATATAACAAAGACATGGATGTGTTTAACCTAAGTCAAGATAGTCTAATCTAGATAAAAAGAATTGATTGAGGTGAAAGATATATTCATGTTGACAAGTATGTCATCTTAGAATAAAGACATGACATACATTTCTTGAAAATTTGGAAAAAGTATTGCAAGTTGTTTATTGCATTGTCTTGATTTCACCTGGACTAAATATGCATGATGTCGATGGGTATCCATAATGAGATACTCGATTATGATACACTTTAGTTGTTAAAAATTGACTGACACTTGATGGAATAAGGGAACCACAAATATACTAGGTATACACATGAGTGATTGGTTTATTACCGAGTCATGAAATAAGAGATTGGATATGAGTTTACTCTATGGTTACTTTGTGAGATGGATTAACTAAATGAATTTTTTTCTAAATTATGTGAATTTAGGATAGTGAACATTAAGATTTATGTTGGATTTAATTATATGGGTATCTAGATCAAGAAGCATAATGTAGAAAAAAAATTCCCATGTTAATGAAGTATTAAAATGAGGATGTTATATTTTGGTATCAGAGCCAAAGGTTTCTGATATTGGAACTATTCGAGTCCATCACCGATAAAAAAATATTTATTGTTAATAAAAATTGTTAGAAAAAGGGGAGAAGTTGTGAATGACCAACCTTTGGGTGGTGAAGCAACTACAAATCAAAAGTTGGATGAGATCCTTGCTGCTCTATTGGACACAAGGGACCATATTACTATAATTGAACACCAAGTGGTTGGAAATAATGTTGAGTCTGAAAGTGAACCATCTCAAGAACAACCACATAATGAAAACAACGTACACGCTGGAGATCCCAATGCTAGAAATAACTATAATGCTGCTAATAATAATGTAAATGTACCCAATTATCCTCCAAATGCAAGAGCACACTTGGTAGATGAGTTATCAAAATACATAAAAAGAATAAGTCCACCTAAGTTTGATGGTACCACACTAGGAGATGGGGCTAAGAATTAGCTCAGCGAGATGGAGAAGTACTTTGCAATAAGGAACTTCTTTGAAGAAACCAAAGCTGTATGGGGAGCTTATCAACTCTCCAATGAGGCTTCCTCATGGTGGGAGTGGAATTGGGAGTGGATAATGAAAACATAACATGGGATCAGGGCTTTAAGGCCTTTGTCAGGGAAGCATTGGTTACCCCAATTATATTATGACTAAAAGATGACATAGTTTCAAAACCTTGAACAAGGTAGAATGACTGTAACTGAGTACTGGGAGAAATTTACCAAACTCCTTAAGTATGTACCATAATACCAAATAGATGAGAAATTCTACATAAGGAAGTTTATTATGGGCTTGAAACCTGTAATAGGTGGTGAAGTTGATGTGCATGGGCCACCAATGATGGAAGTAGTATTTGAGAAATACATAAGGAAAGAGAAAAAAATTGAATCCATTGTTGCTAAAAAAAAATGAGAAGCGTAAATTGAATAACACTCCTCCATTGTCACTGAAAGACATGGGAGAAGAAGGAGAAAAGTAAAACTCATAATGGTGGAAATAATATTGTTGGAAACTTTAAAAAGAATGGACAAGAAAATGTTGTTGGTAGTAATAATAGGTTTGAAAGGAAGATACCTTTCATTGGTTGCTTTAAATGTGGTGACAGTGGTCACTACGCTAAGGATTGCCCCTTGAGAAATAAGGAGAACAATCTACAAAATAATATTCAGACTATAATTATTGATCGACAAAATGAAAAGGAAGCAAAAAATGAAGGATTTAAAGACTCCGAAACCTGAAAATTGTTATGGAGATACCAGTTAGACTATTGGTACAGTCTGGGAAAGATAAAAACAACATTTTTCTTGATATTGAGAATACTAAAAACTTGGTTTTGGATAGTTTATTCTGTTTTTTCTCAAATATTGATGTACTCAAAATATTTAATTTAAGAACTATCTCTGAATTTACTATTTTTGAGAAAAACACTTTTTAATAAGTGTTGTTACAACCTTTTGATGTTGTTATGAACCTCTAAAAAACTTGAATTTTTAGCAAAATTATGTTTACTGTTTAAGAATTGTATGGTTGAATAAAATATATTATTACCTATATTCTAAAAATTGTTTCAAACTAAGTTAATCATCGAGACAATGATGATTTTTAGAGGGGAGGTATGTAATGCTTCATTTTTCTTACATTTGTATGTTATTTCTTTTGGATTGATTGGAAACATAGACATGTGATGGTGTTCTTGAGTGTGTGCTCTGCTAAACTACTTAAATCACGTTCTGAATGATATCAATTTCTTGTTAAAATATGATTTTAATCATGTTTTGTAAATAATGTACTTATGTTGATTTATATACAAGTACTCACTTGACTGGTTTTCGAAGTGCACTAACTGATTTAGCTTGTTGGAATTAAGATTAATTGTTGGGACATTGTAATAAGCATGTAACCTGGTAAGCTATCTAAGTTTTGTTATTATTTCATGTTCCTAAGACTATAATATGAATGCTAGATGAAGGACAATACCTTGGATAAATTTTAGTGATCCAAGGCATTCTCCTTGATCAATTTACTATTTTGATCACAATGGATAAGTTTGAATTGGACACTTAATATTTGTTTACTTATTGTATATTCGTAATTGTTGATTTTAAGCATGCATTGGTGTTTCTTAAATGGATGATATCTGCATACATATTGCTTCCTAATTTAATGTTGATTTGATTAAAGTGTTAGGATATATTTTTAAGGCCTAAACTAAACTATCCTAAGGTAAGACTATACACTATGTGACCTAATGTTATCCTAGTGTATTTGATTTAATAATAATCAACCTAAGCTAAGGTTGACACTTTACATTAAGGGGATCTACACCTAACATAAGTACTAACTACAGGTAGTATCTTTATTAAAGGCTTAAGCATGGCTACCATGGTGCCAACCCATGCAATAATTTGAAATAAATGAGAGTAAAGGGGCATTACCGCCACCTTTGGCATAGACCAAGTCTAACTTGACATGCACAAGAATTAAGGTGATTAAGGAGGTTGATGAGTGTTTTGTTTAACTATTAGTCATTATTATTCTTGAAATGGTGGTTGGAAAATTTGGTGGGGATAATTGGCAATCATGCTATGGAAATTAATGTCTTGGAAAATTGGGAAACCACCTTGGGGAAAATATGATGGTTTTTTTCAAAGAGATAAGAGTTGTTTTTCATTTCTCCTATGGTATTTCGATCTCCTTGGCTCTACATGTTGATCTTTCTATATTCAAACTATTTGTTTGTTTCTTCTTCATAAATGAAATCTCTATTTTATGGAGGATTCAATGGAGAGAAATTTAAGGATTGGTCTCTAAAAATAATGAGGAAGAGGAAGTTTGGATTTCTGTGGGAACTTGCTCGAAGTTTTTGGAGAAATCTTGTGGGAAAGATTGGATAAAGAGTTAGGAAACTTGGAGGGAATTTCAAGGAGCTCTACCAAACATTATAGAATCTAACTCATTATAATAACTTGCTCTATTTAATTATTTCAGAAAAAATAACTTTGTTCTTCATGTGGAATCATATTTTGAGTTATGGGTTTTATGGTTTTAGTATTATTTAGTGTATTCGGGTTTTATTTTTGCATATGATTTGAATACATTTTTAATTCAAATGAAAGGAATCTAGTTACATGCATGGCCTTGAGAAATTTATGTGAAGAAAAAATGATTTTATTTGTTGCTAGGTTTTTTTGTTTGAGTTCATTCATTTTCATGCAGGGTATACTTTTTGGATTTATAGAATTGATACCTGACAATAATGTAAGACTAAGTTATTTTCAAAGCACTATATCTTCATAATGGAAACTCACTTTTGCTGGGTTGGTGTAAATAGTGAGCTAGAAGGTTTAATATCCGGTTTGTTACCAGGTTTGATTACATACATTTTATGGGTTTGTTTGTTTTTACGTTTAGGTTATCTATTCGTCACGGGGTTATTGAATCGACTTCGTAAAGACTATATATGGTGTTTTTAGTATGATTTTTATTTTAGACTCAAACACCGAGTCGATACCTTATTTAGGTATTTCTTCTTTGAATGTCGATAAACTTCTACTTGGGTTTAGCAAATGTAATGAAGGTTGTAGTTTGATTCCTTTGTATCTTAAACTAGGGTTTTGGGTATATGATACAGATCCATTTAGGATATTTGTAGTAATATTTTATACCCTTAGACCAATAGTCTAATCACATGCATGTCACCTATCACCCAATGGGTGTTGGGCGCTCACCTAAGGCACGTACGTGCATTGAGTCTCTCCTTTATGTGATTCTTGTGGGAATGTACCATCTTTTAACAAAAGAATAGAAAAGAAACATGAAACATTATAAGATCCTAGAACAAGTTGTTATCTAATTGCATCCAGAAAAGAGAAATAAAAAGCAAGATATGGAAATGGTTCATACAGAGAGGAAATGCATAAGTATTATACTCTCGAACACATACATGAGTTATTACAGATCCTTATATACATATTAAGAGATTTAATAATCCACATTACATCCCTTGAGGTCATAAGAGATACTTATATAACTATGTAGAGACAAGTCACGCATCGAGCTATAGTATGTTCATCATATTACAAACAAGAATGAAACCCATCCCCCTAAATGTGCTATCACTTACAGAGTCCTCCTAATCCCTAACCCATAACATCGTTAACTATCTTTCTATAGGGAATCACCTCTCTCTTCTCTCCTTCACCCATTATATCTTTCTTCTATCAGGTGCTTGTATTTATAACCTTAGCACCCACCGCCATGCCTTCTGAAGTTACAGATTAGTCGCCAAGTGTCGAAGTGGTCCTCCATGGGAGCATTCCTTCACAAATTCTATATCTCCACTGTATGATGATGTTCTTCTAAAACCTTCCATTGTGTGCATGGAATATTCCCTTTTGATCCCATAGTCACCAAGTCGGCATACTATGCACAAGGGTCATGCTTTTCTCATGTGCCGTTTGGGATGCCAAATATGGCTAAGTAAAAAACATGTTTTTCCTTGCGTGAACAATATGTTTTGTGACCTACTACTAGGAAACTTCCCTATGCACCTTTAACCCCACATGCCCTTCTTTCAACTAGGTCCTGAATGACCACACACATTCTTGTACTTAGTTGATATTTTGGGGTCCAACATCACCCCACACTACACTTGTTCTCCATTCTTAGAAACACTCTTCAAAGAATGAAGAATGTAAGATCATTACAAATGGTTAGAATGGAAGAATAAAGGAATGAAGAAAAGGTAAAAAGAATGAAAGAATGCAGAACTTTGTTTATTTCTGGAGGAGAGGTAAATGCTTCCCTAATTCTACTTCTAACTTTCCCCAAGTGTCAACCTCATTCTGAGCTTGCTCACAGAGGTCCCACACTAGGGTGCTTACCTCTTCAAAACTAAACTTCTCTCTCTTAGTTCTCATTGTCTCCATGATCTCCTCCAATTGTTTTCCCAAATCCTCAAGCACATCCATCCTCCGAGTGATTTAGGGGTATAATTCCTTCAACTAGTTCTTAATTGAGCCCCACAAGGTCTCAATGGCCTCTGATTTCTTTTCCATTTCAGCTAGGATTTTGTCTTGCTTAGACTTGTTCACCTTGTTCTTTTCTTGAAACTCCTTGAGTTACGCTTCATGGGTGGCAACCAAGATACTTGCCACTTTATCCCTATCCATGCAAGCTTATCATAGGCAGCCTCAACAGCTTGTGTGGTGGAATGCCACTTCTACAAATTCTAAGGCAATTGGTTGCCTCTCCATAGTGAGTATGCGGGTCAATTCCTCTAGGCATTGTAAGTTTGATCCATATTTTTATGTGAGCGGTGTAAATTTTGGATGCTTTAAGACAATGGCATCCATGATCATCTCTATTTTCTTGTATGCCTCGCGCACTCTTGCCTTCTCATCTTTTAATTCATTCCTTAACTGAGTGCTGATTAGTTCCTCTTGCTTCAAGTACTTTCTTTTCTCAAGGAGCTCTTCCTCCTTTTTCTCCAACTCGCATATAGGAACTTTACCCTGTCATTTCTTCCGAAGAGTCTAGCTTCAACCTTAATCAAACCTTATTGAGCACGTTGCAGATTTTTTCATCTCATAATTGTTGATAATTTACCAAGGGGTTTATTCCTTTGTTTATAGCATTGTCATCAATGCTCCTTGGCTTATTTTAAATTCAATCTCATCAATGTGGGACTCAAATGCCCATGATAGTATTTTCCTCATCCGAGGGTATGCGCCATCCTCATTCGAGAGTATGCGCCTTCCTCATCAAATGAAGCCATGGCTAAGATATTTTTGTTAGCATGGTGCTTTAGAAGCATGCATGTAACACTTTGTTTGGATCATTTATGTATCCCATTCCTTAGCATTGTTCTACTTTTGTGATCTTCTTCCCTATACACGTAGCCCTTGGAAAGCTTACAACTAAACTGGGATCTCCTTCCATGTTGCCATATTATTTTCCTACACTTTCATCCTCAAATTCCTTCAGCACCTCATCCACGCCACATTCAACCTCTTGTTCCACCAATTCCTTGATGATTTTCACCACTTATTTCTCTGCGGCCTTATCTACCTATTCCTACGTGAGGCTTGGGGTCCTTTTTATCCTTTGTATTTTCTTCTCTGCTTACCCCCTTGCCTTGAGTCTCAGCTTCTTCTTCATCCTCCTTCTCCACATCTTCTTCGTTATACTCCTCATCTCCTTCTTCCTTAGAATCATGTATCTCATAGACATGATGGTCTTCTCCTCCAAGTTTTTCATCATCATCCCTCTTGCCAATGTAGGCATCTAGACTCTCCATTTCTTCTCGCCCATGCCTCATCTGTCACCTTCTACTTCTTCCTTACTGGGGATTCTAGTACAAGAGATTCTTCTTTTTCTTTCTCCTTGACAGGTGATCTCTTCATTGGAGATTCCTCATGGGTAAGGGGATCTTTGTGCTCTGGTGCCTCTTCTTATGGGGTCTTCACCTTGATAGGAGAATTATTTCTCCATGCGTAAGTACTAGGCTTAGTGCTTGCCTCCGACGTGCTCACCGTTTGTGTGGTTTGAAAACTTGGTGCCTTCTGCACCTCTTCTCTTTCTCTATTTATAGGCGCAGCCTTCTTCCTTCATGTACAGTCTTCAAGGATGGAGACATCATTCTCCAAGTAAGCGCCTTTTTCAAATTTTGGCCTTATGCATAGATACACCCTTGTTGTGGTCCTTCCTACGATAAAAATCATTAAATGCTTAATCATATGTATCTCGTGGAAGACATATCTCTCCATGTATGCATGCTTCTTTGGGTAGATGAGCTTCCAATGCAGCTTGCAATGGTTTATATCTACCTCACTAAGGTCTAACCTTAGTCTCTTGGCCTCCTTGAACCAATTAAATCTTTCTTGGAAGTATTACACGGTGAAGGAGAAGGGTAGCTTGAGCCATGGACTCATATTCCCATCTCACATGTAAAACTACTAATATAGAAGTGTTGGTATACTACAAACTCTGCCTCTCCACTCACAAGCATGAGCAATCTGCTCTGGGATCCTCCACTCACCCAAAATGTGTCATGCATTAATTTATACCACACCCACTTATCCAAGCACACCTTGTGAGCGGCCGTCATGGTTTCACAAGTGTATTTGAAAAACCTTGTTGCGGGCAAGGGATCCTCTTCTAGATATTCCCAAAAAAAATTTTCTGGCCCATCGGGCACTCCAATCTCTAAAAATACAATGGTGAGGAGGACATTACTGAAGAGTATCTTCTTGTCCCTCCCCGTGTGCTACTTATAATCTCATCCACAATGAAAGTGGAAAATTTGTAGATGGTTCCTTCTAATATCTTCTAGCATTCAATTATCCATGCCTTGTTTACTTGTTTCCACCATTCCTGATCATTGAGCTTGGTGACCAATCACGTGGCCATCCTCATCACTGGTCTAGTATCTTGGTGATTTCATAGTATCAGCAACCCCTTATTATAGTCATACATGGCTACACATCACCTTGATATCCTCCTTGTCACTCATATAATCATCAATGTTATCTCTGTCACCATTATGGCCTCGTGAACTTGGATATTAGTTGTGGTGTGATGTGCATCTTACGCCCCGTAAAGTAAAAGTGATCCTCATGCATGCATGAAATAAACCATTGGTAGAGGTGCTCGGGCTTGTCATAGTAGGGAAACTTGTACAATTGCAATAATCCATCCTTCTCTAATTTGAATTTTACCTCATCGTTGTAAATAGGCATTCCATCTAACATCCTCTTGTTAGTTGGTCAGACCAACTCTAACGCCATTTATTTCTCAGTTGTGCTCATGCAATGATTATAACCACTCATGGCCATCTTTCACAAGTGTGACTCCTACTCTTTTCCTATAAATACCCCATATAGGTACTACATTTCCACATACCATTCTTTGCTAGTGTTCACGACGTAAGCAATTCACTTTCCCTTTCTCTTGTTCTTTGTTTTCTTTGGTGAAACGATTGGTTTCTTTGGTGCCATATTTTCTAGTGGGATTGAACTTAAATACTCCTTTCTCTTACTCACTCTACTACTCTACTCAATCCCAAATCTCAAAGCTTCAACTCCTAGAATGAATCCCTCTTTCTCTATGCCCTAGCCGCCAAACCCTACCTAGGAAAACCTCTACTAGACGATGCTCTTTGCACAACCTTTCCTCACGCCCATGTACTCCTTCCTTCTCGGTTTAAAGATCTACTCTAGATGCACACTCAAATTTATCAGATTCTCCTTTCTTCACACAAATTTCTCTTTGGATGCTCTAGTTTGCAAGTGCTTCTTTCAATTCATAATCGCAAGGTAACAAATGACTTGTCCAACCTTGTATTTATAGTTATTGCTTCTTTCCAGCATTAAATGATATACCACCTACCAATATAATTTAACATTAAATGCATATTTTTCCACTAAGTTGAATTTAAGAACCCTTAACTACGTGCCACATCCTGCATGAAAACCTTTACAACCTTCTAGCGCGCAAAAATCCAATCCGATCAAGACTCTTACGCTTGCGTCCCACAAGTACAAAGGTACTTCATCTATCATTTACCTGATTTTTACCATTACCTACCTCATGTTGTTCTTGTGCTCTTCATCCTTTCTATATGTGGTTTCCACAAAGCCTTTTTGACACCAACCATTCTCATCCACCTTCTCTTCTATGTGCTTCTTAACCTTATGCAATTTTTATCCTTCAACTAGGCCATTCACCGCAACTTCTACTACCAACTCAAACTTGTATTACAAGCCTATAATTTGTATCAATTCACCCCACACTAAAAATGTGTGGTCCTCTATGCATACATAACCTTGGGAAAAATAATGTGGTTACCAAAGAAACAAGGTGCAAAATGAAACAAAAAGAAAAGAACAAAAATAAGAAGGGAAAACAAAAGAAGGGAAAATCATAACAGGAAAATCTAAGGTAATTAGAAATAATGCCTTATTAAAAACACCAAGAAGACTTATTTATATTAGGGCTTTATCCTACTCCCATTGAAGTGACCTGCAACCTCGTACCATCCAACACTTTTAATCTGGCAAGCACCCGAATTAAGAATGTATGAGATGATGTAAGGTCCCAACCAATGGACTTTCAACTCGCTCAGATGGTGAAAATACTTAGAATCATAAAAATACCAACTTCCCAACCTCAAACTTCTTTTTCTTGATATAAATATCATGCCATGACTTTTTCTTTCTTCTTCTATCTTTTGACTCCATCTAGCAAGTGATCACGTTTCTTCTAACTCGCATCAAGTTATCTACTATTTCTTCCAACACTTGCTCATTAGCTAACCATCCTACCTACGCTATACATAGCGATGGTAACATAAACTCCATTGGTAAAATAGCCTCTGTGCTAAACACCAATTGAAATAGTGTGGCCTTGTTTAACCTCTTATAGCTTGTCTTGTATGCCCATAGACGATTGATACTTTTTCATCCTAATCCTTCCTTCCAACATCGGTGATCATAGTTAACGTATGACTTAGTATCTTGTTAAATGCCTCAACAGTTCCATTTTCTTGAGGGTGATATGGGGTATTCTTATGATGGGCCACAATAAATTCTACTAATAGAATCCTGATGTTTCATTGAGAAAGTGTGTAACCCTATCACTTGTTAAAATCACAGACAACCATACCTATTGATTATGTTCTCCCATAAAAATCTAGTAGTTATCACCGTGGTGTCATAGGAACTGCCTCTACCCACCATGTCAAGTAATTAGTGCAAGTGATGATATATCGTGGACCAATCCTTCGCGTGGCTGGCATAATTGGCCCTACAAAGTTAATTTCCCATTTTTCAAATGGTTCAATGCTGGCTATTGGTCACAAGGGCATTTCATCTCTCTTTCTAGATTTGTATAGGAAATGAAAATGGTCACAGGTCTTACAAAACTCAATAAAATCATTATAGATGGTTTCCCAACAAAGCCCTACTAATAAAATCTTCTACGTAGTATCATTTGCTGCATAGTGTCCTCTTACAATCCCACCATGTGCTTTCTCTATAATTTCACATGCTCATGTTACAATACACATCAGCATTGAACCTCATCACGACATAACTTATACAAGTCTCCACTAATCAACATGTAAGGTGTGACGGGTATTACTAATTGCTTTCTCTCTAGAGCCTTCATCCCTTCTGGTCCCAACCCTATTTTTAAGAACATTGTGATATCTTCCAAGTTTGAGGGCACGCGCCACAACCTAAATAGTTATGCATCTGGCATGATATCCTCAATACTTTTCACATCCTCCCTTGATTTGATCCTTGATGAGTGGTCAAGTTGTGAATTTCTCTTGCCTCAGTTTTAAGACCACTATGAACTCAAACTCTTTAAATAACAAGACCCAATGGCATATGTGCCCTTGTAGAATGGGCTTGTTGACTAAGTATTTCAATGGCATGTGGTCTATGTAGAATATGAAAGGTTTTTCCAAAAGATATTGTCTGAAATTGTGGAGCACGTAGATCATAGACAATGCATCATGCTCGTGAGTTGTGTAATTTTGTTCTATTTGTGTCAATTTTCTAGTTATAAAGCACAAGGGATGATCAACAATTCCCTCACCATGTTGTGTTAGTATTGCTCCCATAGCTGTTCCTAAGGCATCAACATGCACATGGAAATTCTTATCCCAAGAAGGAAAATGTAATATGGGCGCCATGACAAGCTTATCCTTCAAAGTGTCAAATGCCTTCTATCGCGCTTCTCTCCAATGAAAGCCACTCTTATGTTTTAACAATTATTCCAAGGGCACAGAAATTTTGGCATACCCCTTGATGAAATTCCTGTAATACCCCATATGTCCAAGGAATCCACGCACTGTGCTTTGACTAGTAGGCTCCCTAATCCTACAATAACTATAACTTTGGTGGGATCCACTAGTAAGCCTTCTTTGCATATAATGTGTCCTAACGGGCTTCCAAATGGAGTAACAACGCCATATTTCTTAATATTGAGAGATATCCTTAATTTTTGACATCGCTCAAACATCGACTTAAATTGTCACAATGGTATTTCACCAATCCATACACATACCAATCAGTCATCCAGGTAACTTGAAGAAACTTATGGATGAAGTCCTAGAATGGTTATACCACAATGCATGAGAACACAATAGGCCCATTATTTAATCAAAAAGGCATAGCCATGTAGGAAAAATTTCCCATTCAATGGTGAAATTTATCATTCTTTGGTATTCTTTTGCATTATGGACTTGGTGATACCTTGATAACTCATACGTGAAAGAGTAGAATTCGCACTCGGCTACTCCCTCCAAAATTTCTTCAATAAAGGGGGTTGGAAAAGGATCGATGACACATATTGCATTCAGATCCTTGTAGTCAACATAAATTATTATCCTACCATCCTTCTTGATACTGATAACCATCAGGCTTATCCATTCTTATTCTTCCACTACCTCAATGATACCAAATGCTATCATGTTTGTCTATTTCTTCTTTAACCCATACGTATAAATTTGGATTCATCCGATAAGGCCTCTTCCGAATCGGGTGCACACCTTCCTTCAACTTGATATTCATCTCCCCTAAGGAATGGTGAACTCCTTTGAGTTCATGGTACCCATGAGGGAACAAATCTTGGAACTCACGCAATAGATCAATGACCTTTGAAACTTATTTTTCTGACAAATAGTCCCCAATGATAGCTTCCTTAGGTTCTTCCTCCATCCCAATGTTAACCTTATTTGTTTTCAAAGGATCATGGTAGCCACATGATCTCTCATAAGTGTTATCTATGACCTTTTATGTACCTTCTCCGAGTGGTTAACATCTAAAGCTTCCATTTCTTCACCGTCTATTACATAGACCATTTTTACTTTTAGTTTTTCCATACATGCATGCTCACATTGTACTTCCTCCGATTATTCTTCATTGAGGTGAGTCTCTAAGTAAGGCTCACAGTCTAGTAATTCCAACAACCTATCCTCTTTTATAACACAATCTCCTATCGTAAGGTGTTTGATCACTTGTAACACCTTATCTACTCGATGGCTTGGTAATCCAATGCTCGAATGATTGAATGAGATCATATGCCAACTCCTACCAATTACATCTCGATGACACATTTCTAAATAAAAGTATTGTTAGTGTAAATTCACAACACCCCCAAAATGACCTTCAGATCTACTTTTCTAAGGTAATGTCATTTGGTGTGAATGCACAAAATTGAGCTTTCCCAAGTGTGGGACCTTTACAAATTGGGAAAGCTCTCCAGAGAAGGTTGTTTCCTCTTCCTAAACTACCTACCACAAGCTATTCCAGTGTAGGCAAGCTTTTCTAATCCTAATATAACTATACAAAGGAGAGAGAGAGAGAGAAAAGAGGGGAAAATAGAGCCTACACTAAAATGGTGATACACCAGAGAAGGAAAATGTTGAACATCTATCAAAACTACCATGGAACAAGAAGAGGTGAGCAATGGGAAGGATGGACAAGTGCATCATAGGCCCAAGGATAGATTTCACACAGAAAATGTTCCAAAACTCCATGAACACAGCTCCAAACTTGTAATGAACATTCAAACATGCACAAATACCTGCAATGAAGAGAGGCAAGAAGAAAACAAGCAAAAAAGAGCAAGGATGGACAAATGCACCACAAAACACATTTTTGTTGCTCCAGAAGTTTGCATAGAACATCATTTTAATGGTAAAAGGAAAAAAACACCATTACAGAGCATGGGAGGAGGTTCTTGTCAGAAATAAGGGATAAAATATGCGAATAATCCCTCACGTAATCGCAATAAAGAGAAACTAATATGTAGAAATTATTACAGATCTCAAATAAAATTGCATAATAAAATAACACAACACAAAGAGACAATATTTAACGTGGTTCACCCAATTTGGGCTACGTCCACCAAGAATCACTTGCTTAGATTTTATTACAAGCCACCGCTCTCTCAATACAATACCTAGATCCGTTTGGAGCTATGCTCAACAAACTCTATAGAATTCACAGCCGAATTCAAAACACATCTGTAATATATTTTCTTGTACATCTATCATATGCATAAGACCATATAAATAGACAACTACTTAAGCAGTTTTACAAAACCATGGGTATCAAAACCATGGGCAAAACCCGTCCCATAAACCTATGGGTCAAAAAACTCACCCATATGAGAAAAGCACGTTTCCCGATATGTCGGTGCATTTTTCGAGGCCAAAAAATTTACGCCTAATTTTTTTTTTTTCGGGGCCTGCACCCGAACCCCATCTACCGGGGTTGCCACCCTAGACCCCCACTCGGGGCCTAGTCCGGCCCCAACCCCGGTGAGGATACATGAAAAGTGTATAGTACTCTTAGTGTACAGTCTTCAACACTTTCACACATGAAAACAGGCTCCACAACCTAACAATCTCCCACTTGGAGACTATTTTTCCTCTAAGAAAGCTTCTCAACCCTTCACTAGTTTCTGTGAAGACCAACCAAAGCTGAACACAACTTTAGTTTTTCCCTTGTGACCACCTTGGTCATCATGTCTATAGGATTTTGACTGGTATGAATCTTCTCCAACTTCAACTTCTCTTCCTCCAAAGTTGTCCTGATGAAATGGTACCTTAACTGTATATGCTTTGTCCTAGAGTGGAAAGCAAAGTTCTTAGCTAGGTGTATAGCACTCTGACTATCACTATGCAGCTTACATTCCTCTTGCTTATGCCCCAACTCCTCAAGAAATTTTTGTAACCAAATCATCTCTTTGCTTGCCTCTGTGGCAGCAACATACTCAGCCTCTATGGTTGACAAAGCCACTAGCTTCTGTAGTCGTGAAATCCAACTCACTGCTATCCCACCTACAGTGTAAATATAACCTGTCATGCTCCTCCTGCTTTGTCTACATCTCCAGCCATATCTGAATCTACATAACCACGTAAAGTGGTGTTTGATCCATTATAGCACAAAAATGTCCCCATGGTCCCTCTCAAATACCGAAGGATCCACTTTACTGCTTGCCAATGCTCTTTACCTGGATCACTCATAAATCTACTCACAACTCCCACTGCATGGGCAATATCAGGCCTAGTGCACACCATAGCATACATCAAACTGCCAACTACTGATGAGTAAGGTACCTTGGACATCTGGTTTCTTTCCTGCTCTGTCTTGGGACACTGCTCCTTTGATAACTTGAAATGGCCTGCCAAAGGAGTCCCAACCGGTTTAGCATCCTGCATATTAAACCTCTCCAAGACCTTCTTAATGTACTCTTCCTGAGATAAAGTCAGCTTTTGTTCCTTCCTATCCCGAGATATCCTCATACCAAGGATTTGTTTGGCTGCACCCAAATCCTTCATAGCAAATGATTCACTTAGCTTCTTCTTGAGTACTTTTATTTCCTGCATGTTTTTACCTGCAACCAACATGTCATCAACATATAAACACAGGATAATATAACTTCCATCCTCAAATTTCTTTGTATACACACAATGGTCAGAATGACATCTGATATAACCTTGCTCCATCATGAAGCTATCAAATTTCTTATACCATTGACGTGGAGCTTGTTTCAGGCCATACAAGATTTTCTTCAGTTTGCACACCATCTCCTCTTTACCTTTGACTTCATATCCTTCTGGCTGCTGCATATATAGCTCCTCCTCCAAATTGCCATGGAGAAATTTAGTCTTTACATCTAACTATTCTAAGTGCAAGTCTTCTACTGCCACTATTCCAAGAATGAGCTTCGATCGAAGTCATTTTTACTACAGGAGAAAAAATCTCATCAAAATCTATACCTTTTTTCTGATGCAAACCCCTTGACCACCAACCAGCCTTGTATCTTTTCTTGCCTCCTTCTTCCTCTTTGACTCTAAACACCCACTTATTCTGTAATGCTCTTTTTCCTTCAGGTAGCTTTACCAAATCCCATGTCTGGTTCTCCATGAGAGCCTGATGCTCCTCATCCATGGCTTGCTCCCACTTCTTCCTGGCATCTACCTGCATTGCTTCATCAAAGCTCTCTGGTTCTCCACTATCAGTGAGTAATAAATAATAAAGAGAAGGAGAAAAATGTTCAGGTTCTCTTCTTACCCTAGAAGACCTCCTCAATATAGGAGTTTGGGGTTCCTGTTGAGGGGTTCCTGAACTAATTCATGTGTCACTTTCCCATCCGGAAGATCCTCTACCACTGCATATTCTTTCTTGGATTCTTCCCTATTTTCCTGCAACTGCTGCTTATACATGACTTTCTCATTAAAGACCACATCCCTAGATCGAATGATTTTCTTGTCCTTAATACTCCAACATTTATATCCAAAGTCATCACCACCATAACCAATGAAAGTACATTTTTCTGATTTAGCCTCTAGCTTAGTCCTATCATCCTTGTCTATGTGAAAAAACACCTCACATCCAAAGACTCTAAGAAATGAATAATCAACTTTCTTACCATACCAAGCCTCCTCAGGTATGCCTCCATCCAAGGCACTTGAGGGTCCTCTATTTATCAAGTACACAGTTGTGCTCACCGCTTCTACCCAAAAAGAAAGAGGCAGTCCTGCATGTAACCTCATGCTCCTAGCACGTTCCATTATTGTTCTATTCATCCTTTCTGATACCCCATTCTGCATGGAGTTCCTGGAACCGTCTTTTGCCTATGGATTCCATTCTTAGAACAATAATCATTAAATTCATTGCTGCAATACTCCCCTCCATTATCTGACCTAAGACATTTTAGCTTAAGACCTGTTTCATTCTCTACCAAGGATTTCCATTTAACAAAAGTGTCAAATACATCAGATTTGTTTCTAATACAATAAACCCAAAATTTCCTTGTTACATCATCAATAAAAGTAACATAATAACTTGAACCCCCAAGAGATGATACCTGAAATGTCCCCCCACACATCAGAATGCACCAAATCTAACTTACTCTCTTTCTTTGTAGGTCCAACCTTGAGAAACCTTACTCGCTTCTGTTTCCCATATATGCAGTTCTCATAGAAATCCAAACATGTTTCTGTATATCTAGGAAAATTCTTATTTATGATGTTCATGCCCTTATGGCTCATATGACTGAGCCTATAGTGCCATAATGTTGTATCTGCATCTGAAGCCACAAGATTACAATCATTAGTACTATCATGGTTAAATACAAGGTTCCAACCCTCTTACCTCTTGCCACCACAAGAGCACCCTTGGTAACCTTCCAAGATTCTACTGTAAATATCACAGTACAACCATCACTTTCCAACTGCCCTGCTGATATCAAATTTCATCTTAATGTAGGCACATGTCTAACATCCTTCAATAGCCAAGTATACACATTCTGCATCTTAACCTGAATAGAACCTTTTCCAACTATGCTGCAAGGCTCATCATCACCAAGAAAAACATGCCCAAAATCTCCTTGAACATAATCAACAAAATAATGCCTATGTGGAGAAGCATGGAAAGAAGCCCCTAAATCTAAAACCCAAGATTCAGTAATATTGTGCAAAGAAAGAATCAAAGCATCCTGACATACATTACCCATTGCCACATTTTCCTCCTTTTTTTCTTCTTATTGTTTCTTCTTATCCCAAAGCTCCCAACAGTCCTTCTTTGCATGCCCAGGCTTTCCACAATTCCAGCATACAATCTTGTTCTTGGATTTTGACCTTTCCCGATCTTTTGATTTTCCACGGTTTCCTCTATTCTTCTGTCTCCCTCTAGTTTCCACTGTCAAAGCATTCCCTGAAGTAGAAGATTCCCCAGAGCTTTTTCTTCGCATTTCCTCGCTTAGAATCACCCCTACAACATCCTCAAACTTCAACTTTGAGTTAGCTGAATCGAGTTACTTACCGCCATTACCAAGCTATTACAACTCTCAGGTAAAGAGCACAGAATTAATAAATCCCTAACTTGTAACACCCTAAACTATTGTTACTTCCTCCTGAGCATTCAAGTGTTGATATGTGATTTCTTTTGTAAAAGGATGTGCTCCTTTGATTGTGAAGTCATGCTTGATATGCACTGTATCTTCTTTGAAATTGCAGATCTTTGACTGAGTCCGAACATAATTGGACTCTTTTAATTCTTTCATTTAAAACCTGAGTTTAATCTGATCTTGGAATGAATATGGAGTTATCCATCTATAAGACCCACCTTGAATCAAGGGGCATTGATCCAAGTAATGCTTTTAAGTTTATTTGGGATGAACTAAAATTATAGACCTTACGCAGTCAGAAGGTCCGATGCATCAATAAGCTAGTCCGAAGTCTAACTCAGGTTGATCGTGTTAAATGAATTGGTTCCCGATATTGTAATATCAGGAAGGTCTTGATCGTGGACCAGGTAATAAATTCATATACATTTATTTCCACTAGCCTATTGGCAGTGCAGGAGTGAACCCTGTTCATGAATGTATGTTGTAGGTTCTTTTTCTGAGCATTTGAAATATTAGACCTAAACTAGATTTATTAAGGTTAGTAACCTAAAACTAAACTATAACCTAGGGGTTAGATTAGTGTTAATCTAACCTAGGCCTAGGCTATAAGCTAATGTTCTAAGTTAGTAACTATGTGTTATGAGGTTAGACTAAGTGTTATCCTAAATCCTAACCTAAGTTACTAACCTAACTAATGAACAAGGAAGAAAGGGGACCTATGGAAGGGTGCAAACCATGGGTGGCAGTTTCTATGGCATTAAATGGAGGGATAAGTATGAAGGATAGGTAATTTGGTAGAAGTTTTAAACGGCTAGCTAGAGCCGATGTGGCAGGTCGCCAAAGTTGGAAATGGTCTTCAAACTGGTTTTATCCATCGCCAACTATGGCGGTCGGTGGCAATGGAAATTGAGCGGGAAATTTGGAGTAAATGCCATTTATGAACTCGGTCTTCGAGCTTGGGTTTCACGGGAAGGCATGCAAAATGGAAAATTAGTAGTTTGTTTGGTTTTTCATGCACTCCGGTTTTCCCTCTGTCTGATCACTAGTTCTTTGCACCAGTCTTCTTGGAGTTGCATGGAAAATATGAGTGTAACTTTCTCTTTCTCTCGGCAAGGAAAATTTATAAGTCGTGGAAATAACAAATTTTTGTTGGTGAATCTAACTTGGAAAAAGAGGAGAAGGCTCGAGCTCTTTCTGTGGTCTTCTTTGGATTTTTAAGCAAATAACCAGGCATGTTAGGCCCTAACCTTTAAAAATCTTGCTCTCTTTCAAATGATTTCATTAGAACAACTCTGTTCAGATGATTTTTGGGTTCAGATGGTTTTTATGGTAGCTTTGTGTGATTTTTGTTACTGTATCTTCTTGCTGGTTCGATTTTTCAAGTTTAACCCTTGATGGGTGTGTATTGTGTTTCAAACTGTTGCACTATTTCATTGTGTTTTGCATTCCGCTTAAGTTTGTGAAATGCATGCAAGAAAGTATACTAGACCTGCTCTGTGAGAGCCCATGAATTGTTCCCTTGTTGGGTTCAAGCTACAGTTGATACTTGTTGTTGATACTTGTCAGAAAGGATACTGATGGACTTTTGTTTGAATGTTCAGTTTGATTGGACTTCTTTGTAAGTTCTGTCATAGTTATTATAGGTGGTGGTTACTGGATCTTGTTGAGTTTCGCTATGATACTTAGGTTATGTTGAATGGATAACTCGGGCAGTGTTACAAGTATTTAATGCGACGACCTCGTAGAAGTTGTTTTTCCTCCCTTGTGTTGCAATTACGGGATTTAAACCGTTGATGGTTTGCATTATATTTATTTATTTACAAGATGACTCTGTGGAGTCCTTGGATTGGTTTGTATATTATGGACTACCGTATATAAGTCATGTATGTGAATACTGTAGCATGATTCTCGTCATGAGTCCTGGAGGGGTAACTAGTAATATGACTTCGAATACCTTCATTTAAGTAATGAATTTTTGGTACAGACTCGCTTGGTGTACTTTTTATGTTTCCTATCTGTGTAAGCTTGAGTGAATAATGTTGTAGAGGCTCAGTTGGATTCTTTGTTATAAAATTAGTATTTAACTTTTGTATAAGCTGGATTTTGAATATTTACCATTGTTAGCATGGTTGGAATCCTTAACTTATGTTTATCTTGTATATCAGCTTCTGTAGAAGCTTTATCGTATATACTGTTGTTAGGATTCATTGAAATCATTGATAGTTAACTGTGGTATCTACCTATATATAAGCCTGATTTTGTACACTTGTTGTTTTTGGCTCTGTTGGGTTCCTTAAGTATAGATAGATATCATGTATCTTGGCTTCTGTAAAAGTGGGTCGTGATTACCATACTTTTCAAACTCTGAATGAGTTCAGATGTGAATACAGTATGTTATGTTTCCTTTCTGAATAATTCCAGTTAAATGAGGCTGTGCATGTGCATGGATTTTGTATGAATATCTCTGCATAGTCTTAGGGAAACATCATTTGCTTTAATGTCAAGAAGTCTCTTGTTGATTGCGATAAAAGAGAAGTTCTTTGATTTCGACATTGGATCTAAAGCCTTACAGTGTTTAGTAGGGATTAGAATGAGATGTAGGTTGCTGAGAGGGATTGTTGTCGTGTTTGAGCATGATTACGTCTTTATGTTGCATGGATATCTAGTCTCGAGCTTGATTGAACTAAGGAGTCATCCGATGCGCACCTCGATAGGAGATGGCAAAAATATCTTCCCGTTTGTCGCTTTCGTGTGGATGGTCATGTGGAGTCTGTTTGGTAGATAGTCATCCTTGTTTGGCGTGAGAGCTATTGTATGCTAGCAAAAACTACGTAGTTTGTTATATTTTAAACTTTAACAAAATCTGTGGTGCTTCGTGGCCTCGTCTGATTTATTCGCATGTGTTTAAGCCGAATGCTTTGCTTTTGGAAAGACGGTATAGTCATGAGCTAGTTCTGAGGGAAATATGTATGATTCGTTTATTTCTCTTCTGTTGTAAAGTATAGGTTGATATAATTGTTTATCTAACTTTTGGAATTGTTCTATCATGCTGATGGAATCATGAAAGGTTATTCATTTATTATGTTGAATATATTAGTCCGTCTGATGTTGCTTGTCCTTGAGATTCGATGGATAGTTGTTTAGATTCATTTTCTTCTTGGTCACTAACATTTTGATGAAATATTTGAAAGGTATCTGAGACTATTTAGTGACTATAATATGAGCTACGCATTTATAGTCATGTTGTATTACAAGAGCATAGTCTGAAATATGTTTACTTGTTTGGTGAAATGATCTCATTTAAACAGAGTGTTTAATGAAAACAATTGGAGGATTGCAATTGTTTTAAGAGTTAGTGCTTATCATGCTCAGTTCATCGAATCAACCATGTTGAAATTTTTTTGCAAATGGTTGCCGTAAGTGGTAAAAGCACGCAGATCCGATAGGATGTTCGATTGTTTAATATTGTTTTAGGATGAATTTCAGCTTGATTCTCTAAATGTACTATATGAGGAAAGATGTTCTTTTTCCGTTGAAGTATTGTATCAAGTAAGTTTCAAAGCATAAAATGTATTTGATTAGCTCAAGGGAATAAAGTGAGATATTTGTTACTTATGTGTTTGTATTCTTCTCTGGATAGTTTGACCTTCTTTGGATCAAATGATCTTGAGAGCTTGTTATTATTGTTTAAATTGGAGACTTTTGTGATTATCAATGTAAGCTTGCAAGAATATGTGAATGAATACTTATGATTGTTTAGTAGTTCTAGTATGTTCCATTTAAAGCTAAATTGAAATTTATATCACCTGCCTTTTTCTCGAAGCTAGGGTAAAAACTAAACCTAAGCAAGATGCTAAACAAGCTGGATTAAATTATTAATTCCTAGTCTTGATTAAGCCAGGACAACGTTTAATTGGATTCTTAATCATTATATCTTGATACTAATAAGTAAGATATAAATTCAGTTATGAGAACTGATATAAACCTAAAAAGGGTTTGGTTAGCAATCTCATGTGAAGGATGGGAGTAATTGTCCAATTTCGTTGATTTAGAATTATGTATATTCTATGAACTCCTTGATGGGACCTCTAGTCTTAATAACTTCTCTTGTGTATTGGGTTTTATTAAGAAAGGTCATTCTAAGGTGAGGAACCTAGGGGTTGGGAAAGACTACCCTTAAAGGGAGCGTCTTATGGTATAATTTAACTCAACATATGTAACACTTTTTAATAAGTAGATCTTTTCAAGGCGGATTTAAAGGTTGACGGCACAAGTCAACTACAGGGTTGTACCTCCGAGAAGATTAGGATCTCCTCGAAGATACAACAATGCAGGTGACTTATGACGACACCCTTTGCATTGATCGTTAAGATTTACACCTTAAACTCGAACAAGTTATTTCGGGGACTGATTAGGAATGTTGTCACGTTAGAAGGCTGCCTAGAGACTCGGGGTATCTTGACACATTGGTTTAACTAGGGTTGACCCATTATGTCAAGTGTATCCCTAGTCCCTGGAGCACCCATATAACATTGTCACCTTACTAATCTATTTCTGAGTGAATAACTTGGGATAGGAGGGACTAACAGAAGTCAGTATAAGACATTCTACATAACATAGGAATGGGGTGAAGGACGTATTCCAAATTGACTAGTATGCCGTTAAGGAATACGAGACATAAGCACTATGTTTCAAATCTTTGACCAAAGTATCGCAAGCTACTGATTGTGTTCTCCTAAGTCACCTAGTCTAAGGGATGAGATGCCGATGAATAATGGTAACAATTATTTAGATAGGTTCCTTAGACAGAGCATTCTGAATCCCAGAATAGGGAAGAGAACCGCAAGAGTGGTGTGTTAAATAAAAACGCCAACTCTTAATACTCATGAATAGATCGGTAGATTACCGAGTCATGGAATGAATAGATCGGAGGTACTTCGAGTCATTACAGCTGCATATGGTTATCTGTTATAAGAATGGTTATTTGATTTGTGAGTTCTAAATTATGTATTTATAACCAGGAAGCATTTATAAAAATTTTTTTTTGACTTGTTCTAATGTATAAAATGAGGATGTTACATCTTGGTATCAGAGCTGAAGGTTGCATCTCTTGGACCTATTGTGTCCATAATCTGATGAGAACCTG
This sequence comes from Taxus wallichiana var. yunnanensis, assembly GCA_018340775.1. Lineage (NCBI taxonomy): Eukaryota > Viridiplantae > Streptophyta > Pinopsida > Cupressales > Taxaceae > Taxus > Taxus wallichiana. The sequence continues at coordinate 4,843,630 of JADAXU010000059.1, read as the reverse complement.
AATTTTCTTGTAACAGAAAATGGTTAGAATAAGGGGGAACATTGTGAATAATGCTCCACCTGATGGAGTGGCGGCAACAACCCAGAAACTTGATGGGATCCTTGCTGCCCTGTTGGACACTAGAGATCGTTTAGCTGTACTTGAATAGTAGGTGATGGGAAATGAGGAGGATGAAGAAGCTAGTAATGACAATCAGCCACCTCCTGAGGACAACCCCGATATGGGTGTTGATGTTAATGCTAGGAATGCACCAGTCCAACCAGAAAACAAAAAGGCCAGGTTGGCAGCAAAACTCACTAATGATATAAAAGGATAAGTCCACCTAAGTATGATGGCACCACATTAGGAGATGGAGAAGTACTTTGCAATAAGAAACTTCTCTGAGGAAACCAAAGCTATTTGGGGAGCCTATCAGCTTTCCCACGAAGCATCTTCATGGTGGGATAGCCGTAAAGAAGAGCTAAATATTGATGAGACCAACGTTACTTGGGATCAATTTAAAGGCTATTTTAGGCAACGTTGGCTGCCACAACTTTTCTATGATCAGAAAATGACAGAATTCTAGAACTTAGCTCAAGGGAAGCTAACGGTAACTGAATACTGGGAGCGGTTTACAAAACTCCTCAAGTATGTACCGTAGTATCAAACTGACGAAGTTCAGAATACGGAAATTCATCATGGGATTGAATCCCGTGATAGGGGGAGAGATCGATGTTCACAGTCCAACCACTATGGAAGGAGTTGTTGAAAAGGCCATAAGGCAAGAACAGAAATTAAAGGCTATTTCTGCTCATAAGGAGGAAGTGCGGAAGAAGACTGCAAACCCTTCTTCAACCTCTCTTGCACCCAAAAAGGGACCATGGAAAAATTTTGGAAACAAAAATAAGTTTCCAGGGGATAACAGTAAGAAAGTAGTAGTAAATAAGCCTGCTGGAAATGTAAGGGATAATTTTGCCAAAAATTATAACAATGGGCGTAAGCCCTATGGAGGACAATGTGACAATTACAAGGCCGGAGGCAATTTTGAGCCTAAAAAGGACCCGTAGGAGGTCACAGCTACAATTGTGGCAAAGACCACTATGTAAATCGCCCTTTGAAGAAGGATGATTGTAATCAAGCAAAGATAAGATACATGTTGCATAGAGCGCATGCAAGTCGAAAAGCAAGTGACACCTATAGAAGTCCCTGGGTAAGTTATTTGGCATACCCGTCACTATTATTTTTGATACAGAGCTACCGAATGTTTCATTTCTAATAAACTTGCCTCTAAACTTAAGAGAAATGCTGGAAAATGGATAAATCTTGGACCTGTATGCATAAAGATGGTAATAACTCGTTCATACAAAGAGTATGTGTCTTTTTGGGGCAGTCCTTGACTTACCTAATTTCTCCATGGAAGTTGGCCTCTATGTTACACCTTTGGGATCATAGGACATTGTCATCGGTGTCAATTGGTTAGCTAACCATAAAGCAAAGGTAGATCATGCTATTGAAAGAACATAAAATGTTTAGATGATCACTAGAAACAACAGATATTCAAGGTGTGAAACGGGAAATTTCGAGTTAGAAAACTCACAAGTGATGCAGCTTAAAAAGGCTAAAAACAAAGGATGTACCCTTTATGCAGTAAAGATGTCTGAATTTTCAGAAGAAGATGGTGATTACATGAAACGATTTCCTCTATTACAAAGTTTCAGGGATGTTTTTCCCGAGGAATTACCAGGGTTACCACCTAAGAGGGAATTTGACTTCACCATCGAAATCAAACCAGGAACAAAACCTATTTCCAAAGCACCTTATCGGATGACTACTACAGAGTTAGTCGAGCTTAAGGCACAATTGCAAGAAATTTTGTCTAAAGGTTTGATTAGACCAAGTGTTTCACCTTGGGGTGCGCCTGTAATATTTGTGAAAAAGAAGGATGGAACACTTAGGTGTGTATTGATTATCGGATGTTGAACAAAGCAACAATCAAGAATAGATATCCACTTCCAAGGATCGACGATCTATTTGATCAGATGCGTGGGGCAGCGGTTTATTCTAAGATAGATCTTCGATCTGGTTATCATCAGTTAAGGATTAGAGAAGAAGATATTCATAAAACAACTTTCCGAACAAGGTACGGACATTATGAATTCACGGTTCTACCCTTTGGATTAACTAATGCACCCGCAAATTTTTTATGAACTTAATGAACAATAATTTTCAAGAATATCCGGACAATTTTGTACTTGTATTCTTTGACGATATTCTCATTTATTCTAAAAGCATTGAGGAGCACAATGAGCATTTGAAGATAGTTTTGGGATTTTTGAGAAAAAGAAAGTTGTATGGTAAGTTATCCAAATGTTCTTTCTTTGATTTAGAAGTTCACTATTTGGGTCATGTCATTAGCAAAGAAGGAATTGCTATAGATCCTTCAAAAATAGTGGCAATAACTGAGTGGCCTGCACCAAAGAATGTGCACGAAGTAAGAAGCTTCATGGGTCTTGCTAGTTACTATAGAAAATTTGTAAAGGATTTTTCTAAAGTAGCTGCACCAATAACTTCATTACAGAAGAAGGATAAGAAATTCATATGGAATGATAAGTGCGAAGTGGATTTCAAAATTCTGAAAATCCAGTTGACTTCCGCACCTATATTAGTTGTACCAGACCCTAATGGGAGCTTTACTGTTGTAACGGATGCTTCTGGGGAAGGCCTTGGAGGTGTTTTGCTACAAAATGATCAAGTCATAGCATATGAAAGTAGAAAACTTAAATTACATGAGCTGAATTATGCTCCTCATGATTTGGAGCTTGCTGCCATTGTTCATGCACTTCAAGTCTGGAGACACTATTTACTTGGGAAACCTTTTGAGTTGAAAACTGATCACTTAGGACTGAAATATATTTTCACTCAGCCTAATCTTAATGCTAGACAGAGAAGGTGGTTAGAATTTTTATCACAATATGATTTTGATATTAGCTATATCAAAGGGAAGGAGAATAGAGTAGCTGATGCTCTAAGTCGTAGGAGGCACATTTCTGCTCTTATAACATTAAGAACTCAGTTTAAGGATGAGGTAAAAAGTGCCTCAGAATCTGATATTTACTTTCAAAGAAGTAAAATCAACGCACGCAGTAACCTAATGATGAAAGGTATAAAGGTTTTCATTTTGATAATGAAGGAATCTTGCGTTATGAAAATAGAGTATATGTACCTATGCTGAATGATTTGAGAAAGAAGTTGTTAGTTGAATTTCATAATTCACCTTTCTTTGACACCGGTATCATAAAAATGCTTGCTGATCTGAAACAACAATACTTTTGGAAAGGTATGAAAAAGGATGTCATTAATTTTGTGACTCATTATTTGGAGTGTCAGTGGGTTAAGGTAGAACATATGCATCCTGCTAGACTGTTATATCCTCATAGCATACCGTAGTACAAATGGCAAGTAATAACCATGGATTTTGTACAAGGATTACCTATGTCCAGAATAAACATGATGTTATCCCGTAGTTGTAGATAAAATAACTAAGGTAGCTCATTTCATCGCTGGAAATCTAAAGGATGATTCACCAGTGTTGGCCAAAAGATTCATACACGAATTTTTAGATTGCATGGTGTACCAGAATTGATTATATCTAACAAGGATCCAAGAATGACGTCAAGATTCTGGAAAACGCTTAACACAGCTCTTGGAATGAAACTAAACTTCAGTTCTGCATATCATCCGGAAACAGATGGACAAACCGAGAGGGTAAATCAAGTGTTGGACGACATGTTGTGTATGTATTGCATGGATCAACAGTATAAATGGGAAGATTATCTTCCATTAGTTGAATTCGCATACAACAACACTTATCACTCATCTCTTAAAATGGCACCATTTGAAGCACTTTATGGAAGAAAGTGTAGAACTCCTGTTAGCTGGGATAGTGTTGAGGATAGAGTGGTAATTGGACCAGAGATTCTCATAGAAATGGAACAGCAAGTTAAGCTGATTCGTGAACGATTAAAGGAAGCAAATGGATAGCGTAAGAGATATGCCGACCTTAAGCGGGTTGATCGAAGGGTTGAGCTTGGTGAGAAGGTTTTTCTTCATGTTAAACCCGTAGAAGAGTTCTATAACTTTTGGCAAGGCTACCAAGTTGTCACCTCGATTCGTGGGACCTTTCAAATTGTCGAAATAATCAATCCTGTAGCTTATCGTTTAGCATTACCACCTGCTTTATCTCACATGCATGATGTTTTCCATATTTCTTTACTTAAGAAATACGTTTTAGATCTCATCACATGTTTTAAATTGGAATTCCTTGCAGGTCCAAGACCAGGAATAATCGTGGTTAAACCCACACGAGTACTCGAAACTCACCAATTGCATTTGAGAAATCGTGAAATACAAAGAATGTAAGGCCAGTGGGACCAGCTTTAACAAAGAAAGTGCAACTTGGGAAAATCTAGAAGAGATGAAAATTAATTTTCCTTCTCTTTTTCAATAGAATGAAATCTGTTGACAAAACATTTCTTTTATGAACTTATTTTTTTAAGTTTATATGAAAGCCAGATGGAGGCAAACATTATTCAGGTTGAATAAAATGTGTTGTGACATTGATTTCTGGAACTATTTAAGTTGGAAAATAGTCGCATTGTTTTGTGAACTAATAAATTGGTTGACCTGAAGGTTAATCGAATATGTAATCATCGGGATGATGAATCTTTTAGGAGGGAAGCATGTAACACCCTGAACTGTTGTTACTTCCTCCTGAGCATTCAAGTGTTGATATGTGATTTCTTTTGTAAAAGGATGTGCTCCTTTGATTGTGAAGTCATGCTTGATATGGACTGTATCTTCTTTGAAATTGCAGATCTTTGACTGAGTCGGAACATAATTGGACTCTTTTAATTCTTTCATTTTAAACCTGAGTTTAATCTGATCTTGGAATGAATATGGAGTTATCCATCTATAAGACCCAGCCTTGGATCAGTGGCATTGATCCAAGTAATGCTTTAAGTTTATTTGGGATGAACTAAAATTATAGACCTTACGCAGGTTGCAAGGTCTGGATGCATTGAATAAGCTAGTCCGGAGTCTAACTCAGGCTGATCGTGTTAAATGAATTGGTTCCCGATATCGTAATATCAGGAAGGTCTTGATCGTGGACCAGGTAATAAATTCAGATACATTTATTTCCACTAGCCTATTGGCAGTGCAGGAGTGAACCCTGTTCGTGAATGTATGTTGTAGGTTCTTTTTCTGAGCATTTGAAATATTAGACCTAAACTGGATTTATTAAGGTTAGTAACCTAAAACTAAACTATAACCTAGGGGTTAGATTAGTGTTAATCTAACCTAGGCCTAGGCTATAAGCTAATGTTCTAAGTTAGTAACTATGTGCTATGAGGTTAGACTAAGTGTTATCCTAAATCCTAACCTAAGTTACTAACCTAACTAATGAACAAGGAAGAAAGGGGACCTATGGAAGGGTGCAAACCATGGGCGGCAGTTTCTATGGCATTAAATGGAGGGATAAGTATGAAGGACAGGTAATTTGGTAGAAGTTTTAAACGGCTAGCTAGAGCCGACGTGGTAGGTCGCCAAAGTTGGAAACGGTCTTCAAACTGGTTTTATCCATCGCCAACTATGGCGGTCATGGAAATGGAAATTGAGTGGGAAATTTGGGGTAAATTCCATTTATGAAATCGGTCTTCGAGCTCGGGTTTCACGGGAAGGCATGCAAAATGGAAAATTAGTAGTTTGTTTGGTTTTTCATGCGCTCCGTTTTTCCTCTGTCTAATCACCGGTTGTTCGCACTTTTGCCTTCTTGGAGTTGCATGGCAAATATGAGTGTAACTCGCTTTTTCTTTGCAAGGAAAATTTATAAGTCGTGGAAATAACAAATTTTTGTTGGTGAATCTAACTTGGAAAAAGAGGAGAAGGCTCGAGCTCTTTTTGTGGTCTTTTCAGATTTTTAAGCAAATAACTGTGCATGTTAGACCCTAACCTTTAAAAATCTTGCTCTCTTTCAAATGATTTCATTATAACAATTGTTCGATGATTTTGGGTTCAGATGGTTTGTATGGTAGCTTTGTGTGATTTTTGTTACTGTATCTTCTTGCTAGTTCGATTTTTCAAGTTTAACCCTTGATGGGTGTGTATTGTGTTTCGAACTGTTGCACTATTTCGTTGTGTTTTGCATTCCAGCTTAAGTTTGTGAAATGCATGCAAGAAAGTATACTAGACCTGCTCTGTGAGAGCCCATGAATTGTTCCCTTGTTGGGTTCAGGCTACAGTTGATACTTGTTGTTGATACTTGTCGGAAAGGATACTGATGGAATTTTGTTTGAATGTTCAGTTTAATTGGACTTCTTTGTAAGTTCTGTCATGGTTATTATAGGTGGTGGTTACTGAATCTTGTTGGGTTTCACTATGATACTTAGGTTATGTTGAATGGATAACTGGCTGTGTTACAGTATTTAATGTGACCCTGTAGAAGTTGTTTTTCCCTCCCTTGTGTTGCAATTACGGGATTTAACCCGTTGATGGTTTGCATTATATTTATTTATTTACAAGATGACTCTGTGGAGTCCTTGGATTGGTTTGTATATTGTGGACTACTGTATAAGTCATGTATGTGAATACTGGTAGCATGATTCGTCGGAGTCTTGCAGGGGTAACTAGTAATACGACTTCTGTTATCTTGTAATGAATACCTTCGTTTAAGTAATGAATTTTTGGTACAAACTCAGTTGGTGTACTTTTTACGTTTCCTATCTGTGTAAGCTTGAGCGAATAATGTTGTAGAGGCTCAGTTGGATTCTTTGTTATAAAATCAGTATTTAACTTCTGTATAAGCCGGATTTTGAATATTTACCATTGTTGGCACGGTTGGAATCCTTAACTTATGTTTATCTTGTATATCGGCTTCTGTAGAAGCTTTATCGTATATACTGTTGTTCGGATTCAGTTGAAATCCTTGATAGGTAACCAGGGTATCTGCCTCTATATAAGCCTGATTTTGTACACTTGTTGTTTTTGGCTCTGTTGGGTTCCTTAAGTATAGATAGATATCATGTATCTTGGCTTCTGTAAAAGTGGGTCGTGATTACCATACTTTTCAAACTCTGAATGAGTTCAGATGTGAATACAGTATGTTATGTTTCCTTTCTGAATAATTCCAGTTAAATGAGGTTGTGCATGTTGCGTGGATTTTGTATGAATATCTCTGCATAGTCTTAGGGAAACATCATTTGCTTTAATGTCAAGGAGTCTCTTGTTGACTGCGATAAAAGAGAAGTTCTTTGATTTTGACCTTGGATCTAAAGCCTTACAGTGTTTAGTAGGGATTAGAATGAGCTGTATGTTGCTGAGAGGGATTGTTGTCATGTTTGAGCATGATTACGTCTTCTGTTGCATGGATATCTAGTCTTGAGCTTGATTGAACTAAGGAGTTATCGACTGCACCTCGACAGGTGATGGCAGTGAATATCTTCTTGTTTGTCGCTTCATGTGGAAGGTCATGTGGAGTCTGTTTGGTAGATAGTCATCACTGTTTGGCGTGAGAGCTACTGTACTGCTAGTAAACTACAGTAGTTTGTTATATTTTAAACTTTAACAAAACTGTGGTGCTTCTGGTGGCCTCGTCTGATTTATTCACATGTGTTTAAGGTGAATGCTTTGCTCTTGGAAAGACGGTATAGTCATGAGCTAGTTCTGAGGGAAATATGTATGATTCATTTATTTCTCTTCTGTTGTAAAGTATAGGTTGATATAATTGTTTATCTAACTTTTGGAATTATTCTAACATGCTGATGGAATCATGAAAGGTTATGATATTCATTTATTATGTTGTATATATTAGTTTGTCTGATGTTGTTGTCCTTGGGATTCAGATGGATAGTTGTTTAGATGCATTTGTCTTCTTGGTCACTAACGTTTTGATGAAATATTTGAAAGGTATTTGAGACTATTTAGTGACTATAATATGAGCTACGAATTTATAGTCATGTTTGTATTACAAGAGCATAGTCTGAAATATGTTTACTTGTTTGGTGAAATGATCTCATTTAAACAGGTTGTTTAATGAAAACAGTTGGAGGATTGCAATTGTTTTAAGAGTTAGTGTTATCATGCTCGGTTCATCGAACGACCCATGTTGACAATTTTTGCAGATGGTTTCCGTAAGTGGTAAAAGCACACAGATCTGATAGGATGTTCAGATTGTTTAATTTGGTTTTATGATGAATTTCAGCTTGATTCTCTAAATGTACTATATGAGGAAAGATGTTCTTTTTCCGTTGAAGTATTGTATCAAGTAAGCTGAAAGCATAAAATGGATTTGATTAGCTCAAGGGAATAAAGTGAGATGTTTGTTACTTATGTGTTTGTATTATTCTCTAGATAGTTTGACCTTCTTTGGATCAAATGATCTTGAGAGCTTGTTATTATTGTTTAAATTGGAGACTTTTGTGATTATCAATGTAAGCTTGCAAGAATATGTGAATGAATACTTATGATTGTTTAGCAGTTCTAGTATGTTCTATCTAAAGCTAAATTGAAATTTAGATCACTGTCTTTCTGGAAGCTAGGGTAAAAATAAACCTAAGCAAGATGCTAAACAAGCTGGATTAAATTATTAATTCCTAGTCTTGATTAAGCCAGGACAACGTTTAATTGGATTCTTAATCATTATATCTTGATACTAATAAGTAAGATATAAATTCAGTTATGAGAACTGATATAAACCTAAAAAGGGTTTGGTTAGCAATCTCATGTGAAGGATGGGAGTAATTGTCCAATTTCGTTGATTTAGAATTATGTATATTCTATGAACTCCTTGATGGGACCTCTAGTCTTAATAACTTCTCTTGTGTATTGGGTTTTATTAAGAAAGGTCATTCTAAGGTGAGGAACCCGGGGTTGGGAAAGACTACCCTTAAAGGGAGCGTCTTATGGTATAATTTAACTCAACGTATGTAACACTTTTTAATAAGTAGATCTTTTCGAGGCGGATTTAAAGGTTGACGGCACAAGTCAACTACAGGGTTGTACCTCCGAGAAGATTAGGATCTCCTCGAAGATACAACAATGCAGGTGACTTATGACGACACCCTTTGCATTGATCGTTAAGATTTACACCTTTAACTCGAACAAGTTACTCTGGGACTGATTAGGAATGTGGTCACGTTATAAGGCTACCTAGGAGACTCGGGGTATCTTGACACACTGGTTTAACTAGGGTTGACCCAGTATGTCAACGTATCCCTAGTCCCTGGAGCACCCATATAACGTTGTCACCTTACTAATCCGCTTCCGAGTGAATAATCGGGATAGGAGCAACCGATGTAAAGTCAAGTATAAGACATTCTACATAACATAGGAATGGGGTGAAGGATGTATTCCAGATTGACAAGTATGCCATTAAGGAATACGAGACATAAGCACTATGTTTCAAATCTTTAGAAAAAGTATCACAAGTCTGCTGATTGCGTTGTCCTAAGTCACCTAGTCTAAGGGATGAGATGCCGATGAATAAGGTAACAATTATTCGAGATAGTTTCCTTAGACAGAGCATTCTGAATCCTAGAATAGGAAGAGAACTGCAAGAGTGGTGTGTTAAATAAAAACGCCAACTCTTAATACTCATGAATAGATCGGTAGATTACCGAGTCATGGAATGAATAGATCGGAGGTACTCCGAATCATTAAAGCTGCATATAGTTATCTCATATAAGAATGGTTATTTGATTTGTGAGTTCTAAATTATGTATTTAGAACCAGAAGCATTTATCAAAAAAATTTTTGACTTGTTCTAATGTATAAAATGAGGATGTTACATAACTTCTTCATCAAATTCTATCAGAACCAAAGATAGCATATTCACTACCATCTTGAAATCATTTAAATGATCTCGCTACTAAACTATTCTCGACATCTTCATATTAAAAACTTTTTCATTAAAAATATCTTATTAGAGGCAGAGGGTTTTTCATACAACTTCCTAATGCATCCATTAAATCTTTTGTAGTATTTTCCTTTGAAACATTAAATAATATTGAAGATGCAAGACTTAGTCGGATCGTTCCAAGTGCGTTCCGATCCAAAAATCCCATTATGCATCTGTCATACTTGAGGGTTTGTTCACCTTCTCGATAAACGGAGTATAAAGATCCTTCCGATAAAGGTAATCTTCCATCCGCATCTTCCAAAGACTCGAAATTCTACCCGTTGAATTTATCAACCCTAGATCTTCCTTCATCTCGCCATAGCTCCCACTCAAGAAAAAAACTTTCTCTCGCGATTCAACACTTCAAAGAAACCAAACCAGCTCGATACCAATTGTTAGGAAATAAGGGATAAAATATGCGGAATAATCCCTCACGTAATCGCAACAAGAGAAACTAATATGTAGAAATTATTACGATCTCGAATAAAATTGTAGAATAAAATAACAAAACACAAAGAGACAAGATTTAACGTGGTTCACCCAATTTGGGCTACGTCCACCAAGAATCACTTGCTCGATTTTATTACAAGCCACCGCTTCTCAATACAATACCTGATCCGTTTGGAGCTATGCTCAACAAACTCTCTGAAATTCACAACTGAATTCAAAACACATATGTAATATATTTGCTTGTACATCTATCATATGCATAAGACCATATAAATAGACAATCGCTTGCGCTTTTTACAAAACCGTGGGTATCAAAACCATGGGAAAACCCGTCTCATAAACCTATGGGTCAAAAACTCGCCCATATGAGAAAAGCACGTTTCCCGATATGTGTCGTGCATTTTTCGAGGCCAACAAATTTTACGCCTAAAAATTTTTTTACGGTGAGGATACATGAAAAGTGTACAAGATACTCTTAGTGTACAGCCTTCAACACTTTCACCCATGAAAACAGCTCCACAACCTAACAGTTCTAACTCCATTTTCAACCCTAGGGAAGAAAATAAGGGAGAGGCAGAGAAGAATGATGAACAACAACATTTACAAATGAGCCAAAACTAGCTTTTATCACAAAGCAGAATGAAGAAAAGTGAAAAAACATGAGAAAATTTGATTTGTAACTCCAAACACCGAAAAATCCTTCTAATTAGCCTACAAAATGATGGGTTCCCATGGAAAATCCCATACTTTGAAGTACATTGCTCTGCAGATCCAAAAACGACCCATACTTCATTAAATTTGGTGGTTGGTAACCATTTCTACGTTTTTTTTGCATGTCGGGGACGTTTCTCCATTTTCTCTAAAAATATCCATTAAAATCCAAAATTGAACCCTCCATCATGTAGAGAATTCCACCAGCTTTCCATTGACATCAAGAATGTAAAAATCTAAGCTCTAGATCAAAATTTATGCCCCTCTCGAAGATTTAGGGCAAAGATAGGGAAAAAAGAGATTGGTGGGCTGAAACTTTAAAATTTTCCCTTTTTGAATTTGCAAAAATTCCCCAAAACTCCCCACACCCCACCACTTTTCTACCATGTGGCACCTCCTCATTGGTTGATGGAAACGTGGGCCCAAACCTCTCTTCTATCCTTCGATTTTTCAATTGGAAAATTTCCCAACTTTTCCCTATGCTCTGCTGTCCCAGTAACACGTGTCACTTCCTCATTGGTTGGCATGGAGGTGCTTCCAATTTTTCCTTTTCCACCTTGGTGAGCTTTTGGGTCAGATTTTTCCCTTGTACCATTTTGACCACTTTGCCAAAATTTTCCAAATTCTTCCGCGCCTCTGACCTTCGCCGACATGTGCCACACTTTAATTTGGCATGGGCCTTAATGAATTTTATTTCTTCTATGGGCCCTCGAAAAATATTTTCCTTTAAACCCTATGACTACTTTGGCAAACAACCAAAATTTACTCCGTGCTTCTGACTTCCACCTCTGGCAAGACACATGGCGGCTTCCTATTGGATGGCGTGGATCTCAAGCCATTTCTTTTTCTCTGTGGGCCCGCAGGAAATTTTTTTCCCTTGTGCTCCACCCACTCGAAATTTTTCTAACTTACCCCATTGACCTGCCATTCCACCCTACCATGTGGCACATTCCTATTGGATGCGGGCCTTGCCAGGGAAAATTTCCCTCAAAAACTCTGTCGATCCATAACTTGAGAAATACAAGGAGTTAGGAGGAAAATTTTACCTTTCTGGAAAGGTGAGGAAAAATCCTATATGATGGGATCATTTACAAAATCTTTTGAGTACTCGAAGCATGTCAAAAATTCATTTAACTTCTAGAAAAGGAGAAGAAGGAGGAGTTAGCCAAAAATAAGCATGGGGCTTATTTTGGATAATAATTTGGCGACTCATAGGGGTCATCTTCCTGCTAGATGAATGATCAGTAGCCTTTGAAGCATCCATTGGGCATGGAGTCATGAGTTATAGCCTACAAACTAATCTGAACTTTGAAAACTTCCTCTTTGAGCCACTTGGAAACCCACTGAACTGTAGTTGTTTCCACCAAAATGCCACTGAAATGGATTGTGCAAGAGCAAAGCTAGCAGCACCAAAAACTATGTACAAAACTGAAAATCATACATGCTCTAAATGGAACCTATAGAGTGTGCACATGAACTTCTTCTACTGAAAGCAAACCTACCTAATTTACTCTAATTGGAAGCAAATGTGGGCTAAACAAACCTACTAAATCAAGTTGTGCAAAATAACTTCCTTTCTTAAAATTGGTAGCCATGCAAATGATTTGGAGCCGAGTATGTCTCTGTCTGATGAGTGGAAAATCAAAAATAAGCTAGTATTCTACCCAAATTAGCAAGGTGTTAGCTGAAAGAAAATTGAATACCTCTTTTAGTTGCTTTTCATTTGGATTGAATAGGTATGGCAGTTGATGCTTGCTAGTTTATAGCTCATCCTCATGCCTAGAAGCAAACATGACAGGTTGTGACTTCTCATTTGGCTCCAATGAAGCCAAGTACCTTATTAGGAAAGGTCTAATCCATTTGATATGCCCATAGCTCTAAAATTCAACTCCAAAAATGGAATTTTCTTGTAGACCTTCTTGAGTGAATGATGTGGAAGAAATGATGAAGTTCATTTGTTGTTCTCCTTCCTTCATGGTAGTATGGAACTCTTCTACAATATGCAGCTCCTCATTATTGATTGCAACATCCAATGAAGTTGCTTTTGCATTATTGTTACCTGCTGCAATACATTGTTGGCTTTGGAGTTCCTCCATTGTAGCTTTTAGAAGATCAAATTCTTCCAACTTTGATTCAAGAGGCATGTTGCAAACTACAGGTTGTTGTCCTTGAATCCTCTTGTCCATGGTAGTAAGTTCTTGTTATTGGAGAATGAATGGTGAAGAAGGAAATGTTGTAATTTCAGTTGGCTCTTCATCCAAACATTCTTCTAAGTCTGATGGAAAATCAAACTCTTGAATGTCTTACTACAACAAAGTCTCTCCCTCTTGTATGGTGGCCTCAAAATATGCATTTTCTTCACCATGTGTAGTTTCATTTTCAAACACGAAACTTTTCAATTCAAACTCATCCCAAAAATCAGATTTTTGGAGAGATGAAGTGGGAGAGAAATATGAAATTTCTTGTGCCTCTTGCTCACAATTTGGACCTATTTTTTCACCTTCATAATGGCTTCATTCATCAAATCAGCCCCTTCAAATGAAAGTAAAACTATATCAATAATGCTTCCTTCTTCTGTTGTTGTAAAAACTGACTTGATCTCATCCATTTGCTCCTCTTTAATGGGATTTGGAGCTGGTTTTTCTTCCTCCTTTGCTTGAAGACCATCTTGCTCTTGATTAAAATCTCCCTCTAGCATGAAGTTTGTCAAATCAAACTCTTCAATCTGCTACTCTAGAGGACAAGTTGGGGCTGTGAGATCTTCTTCTTCCATGGCTGATTGTGAAACTTTAATTGGATAAACATTTCCTTCAAATAAAGTGCCAACATGGACACTAAACTCTGAGAAAACTGATTGCTGATCTGCTTCTTCTTTTGTCTCTTCTTCTGCTGAAACAAAATCAGTACTAACCACCACTTGTTCAACTTTCAGATCCTCTGAAGGCTTAACCATCAAGGGGATATTTGTTACCCTAAATTTGAGAGCCAAGATTACCAAACTTTTGATCTTTTCATCCTTGTTTAGCTCTTCTTTTTGTTGTTGTTTTCCTTGACTGAAATTCTGATTTTTATCTTCCCAACATGGATTTGAGAATGCAAGAGGAAGGGTGTGTTGTGACTCAATTGATTTTACAGCTTTTTGTAGTGTTGGAGCAGCTAGAAATTCTTGTTTCTTTAGAGGGAATGGCTATTTGGAAGGGAAAGGGATAGAATAATTGAGATGGGGTGGAAGACTAGGGAATGGAGAAATGGAATTAAGTCTTGGGGCAACATTGAATAGATTTATAATTTGGCATTCCAAATGAGATGGTGCTACTTGAGGAATTGAAAGAGAAAAACCAAATGATGGTGTAGAAATTACCCATTGACAAGGTTATTCAAATCAAGTTTATAGGCCTCTATCTCTTTTGTCCATTGTGCAAGTTGGGATAACATCTCCATCATGAAGCCTATCTTCTCCTGAGGGCTGAAGTGTGTTGGAAAATGGCCTCCCCATGGATAAGGAGTCCTACAACCAATTCTGAAAGCCTTCATTTGAGCTATTGCTCTTGATTGCACAATGTTTACGTCCATATTTTGGATTTTCTCCACAAAATCAGCATCTTCCATTTGATTGTCTTCATTGCATGCGTACCCTTTCTCTTGATATGCTTCACAACTAAAATAATTTTGGTATTGGTCATATGGGTAAGCATGCTGATCTTGAATTTGATCAAAATGCTGATTTGAAGGAGTTGTAAAACATGTTGTGTGAATTCCATGATGAAAATGAAGTCATGATTGCATAACTTCATGGAATGAAAGAGATGGAAATAAGAATGGATGAAAATTTATGGAAAATAGGTTTATAACTTAGAGAATGAGTTATTTACCAGATGGAGTTGTCATATGTGCTTTTGAATATGCCTCCAAAGGATGAATCCTTAACAAGAACACACCAACCTATCAAAAATAAGGTGGAAGACCTCTAAGGTCCCATCGGGCGTGCCAAAACTGTTAGTGCAAATTCAAAACACCCCCAAAATGACCTTCAAATCTACTTTTCTAAGGCAATGTCATTTGGTGTGAATGCACAACATTGAACTTTCCCAAGTGTGGGACCTTTTCAAATGGGGAAAGCTCTCTAGAGAAGGCCATTTCCTCTTCCTAAACTACCTATCACAAGCTATTATAGTGCAAGAAAGCTAGTCTAATCCTAATCTAACCATACCAAGGAGATAAAGAGAGAGAGAAAAGAGGGAAAAATAGAGCCTACACTAAAATGGTGATACACCAAAGAAGGAAAATGCTGAACATCTATCAAAACTGCCATGGAACAAGAAGAGGTGAGCAATGGGAAGGATGGACAAGTGCATCACAGGCCCAAGGATAGATTTCACACAGAAAATGTTCCAAAACTCCATGAACACAGCTCTAAACCAGCAATGAACATTCAAACATGCACAACTACCTACAATAAAGAGAGGTAAGAAGAAAACAAGTAAAAAATTAGCAAGGATGGACAGATGCACGACAAAAAACATTTTTTGTTGCTCCAGAAGTTTGCACAGAACATCATTTTAATGGTAAATGGAAAAAACATCATTATAGAGCATGGGAGGAGGTTATAACTCTATTTTCACCCCTAGGGAAGAAAAGAAGGGAGAGGAAGAGAATAATGTTGAACAACAACCTTTACAAATGAGCCAAAATTGGCTTTTATCACAAAGCGGAACGAAGAAAAGTGAAAAAACGTGGGAAAATTTGATTTTCAACTCCAACCACAAAAAATCCTTCTAATTAGCCTCCAAAATGATGGGTTCCCATTGAAAAGTCCATACTTCGAAGTACATTGCTTTGCAGATCCAAAAACGACCCATACTTCATTAAATTTGGTGGTTGGTAACCATTTCTATGTTTTTTGCATGCCAGGGACATTTCTCTATTTTTCTCCCACAAATATCCATAAAAATAAAAAATTGAACCCTCCATCATGTAGATAATTTCACTAGCTTTCCAATGACATCAAGAACGTAAAAATATGAGCTTTAGATCAAAAGTTATGCCCCTCTGAAGATTTAGGGCAAAAATAGGGCAAAAATAGATTGGTGGGCCGAAACTTTAAAATTTTCCCTTTATTAAATTTGGGAAAAATTCCCAAAAATCCCCATGCCCCTCCACTTCTCTACCACGTGGAACCTCCTCATTGATCGATGGAAACACGGGCCCAAAACTCACTTCTATCCTTTGATTTTTCATTGGGAAAATTTCCCAAGTTTGCCCCACACTCCGCTGTCCCAAAAACACATGTCACTTCCTCATTGGTTGGCATGGAGGTGCTTCCAATTTTTCCTTTTCCACCTCAGCGGGATTTCGGCTCGATTTCTCCCTTGCGCCATTTTGACCACTTTGGCAAATTTTTCCAAATTCTTCCGTGCCTCCGACCTCTGCCGACGTGTGGCACACTTTGATTTGGTGTGGGCCTTAATAAATTTCTTTCTTCAGTGGGTCTGTGAGAAAATTTTTCATTTGCACCCTCTCGAATACTTTCGAAAAAAATCAAAATTTACTCCACACCTCTGACTTCTACCTCCAGATGGACACATGGTGGCCTCCTATTGGTTAGGCGTGAGCCTCAAGCAATTTCTTTTTCTTTACATGCCCATGGGAAAAAAATTTCCTTTGCGCTCGGTCCACTCTGGTGCATTCCTATTGGTTGCATTCCTTCCTAGGGAAAATTTCTCTCAAAAACTTTGCCTTGCCATAACTTGAGAAATACAAGGAGTTAGGAGGAAAATTTTACCTTTCTGGAAAGGTGAGAAAAAATCCTATCTGATGGGATCATTTCTAGAATATTTTTAGTACCTGAAGCATGCCAAAAATTCATTTAAGTGCTAGTAAAGGAGAAGAAGGAGGAGTTAGCCACAAATAAGCATGGGGCTTATTTTGGATAATAATTTGGCAACTTAGAGGGGTCATCTTCCTGCTAGATGAATGATCAATAATATTTGAAGCATCCATTAGGCATGGAGTCATTAGTCAGTAGCTCCGAAAATATTCTAAACTTTGAAAAATTCCTCTCTACGAGCCACTTGGTAACCCACCGAACCTGGATTTTTTTCACCAAAATTCCACCGAAATGGACTATGCAAGAGCAAATCCAAAGAGCACCAAAAACTATGTACAAAATTAAAAATCATACATGCTCCAAATGGAACATGTAGAGTGTGCACAAGAACTTCTACTAAAAGAAAACCTACCTAATCTACTTTAACTGGAAGTAAAGGTGGGCTAAATAAACCTTGCAATCGTTGGTTGTACAAAATAGCTTCCTTTCTTCAAAATTGGCAGCCATGAAAATGATTTGGAGTTGAGTATGGCTGCTTGGATGAGTGGAAAATCAACAAGAAACTGGTATTCTACCCAAATTAGCAAGGTGTTAGCTGAAAGAAAATTGAATACCTCTTTTAGTTTCTTTGCATTTGGATTGAAGAGGTATGGTAGCTGATTGTTGGTACTTTATAGCTCATCCTCATGCTTAGAAGCAAACATGATAGGTTATGACTTCTCCTTTGGCTCCAATGAAGCCAAGTACCTTACTGGGAAAGGTATGATCCATTTGATATGCCCATAGCTCTGAATTTCAACTCCAAAAATGGATTTTTCTTGTAGACCTTCTTGAGTGAATGATGTGGAAAAAACAATGAAGTTCATTTGTTGTTCTCCTTCCTTCATAGCAGCATGGAACTCTTCTACAATATGTAGCTCCTCATTATTGATTGCAACATCCAATAAAGTTGCTTTTGCATTATAGTTACCTACTACAATACATTGTTGGCTTTGGAATTCCTCCATTGTAGCTTTTAGAAGGTCAAATTCTTCTAAATTTGATTCAAGAGGCATGTTGCAAACTACAGGTTGTTGTCCTTGAATCCTCTTGTCCATGGCAACAAGTTCTTGTTGTTGGAGAATGAATGGTGAAGAAGGAAATGTTGTAATTTCAGCGGGCTCTTCATCCAAACATTCTTCCAAATCTGATGGAAAATAACACTCTTGAATGTCTTGATGTAGCAAAGTCTCCCCCTCTTGTATGGTGGCATCCAAATCTACATTTTCTTCATCATGTGTAGTTTAATTTTCAAACACGAAACTTGTCAATTCAAACTCATCCCAAAATCATATTTTTGGAGAGATGAAGTGGGAGAGAAACATGAAATTTCTTGTGCCTCTTTCTCATAATTTGGACCTATTTTGTTCACCTCCATAATGGCTTCATTAATCAAATCAGCCCCTTCAAATGAAAGAAAAAATGTATAAATAATGCTTCCTTATTTTTCTTTTTTTTAAATGACTTGATCTCATCCATTTGCTCCTCTTCAATGGGATTTGGAGCTGGTTTTTCTTCCTCCTCTCGCTTGAAGACAATCTTGCTCTTGATTAAACTCTTCCTCTAGCATGAAGTTTTTCAAATCAAACTCTTCAATCTGCTGCTCTAGAGGACAAGTTGGGGCTGCAAGATCTTCTTCTTCCATGGCTGATTGTGCAACTTGAATTGGATCAACATTTCCTTCAAATAAAGTGCCAACATGGACACTACATTCTGAGAAAACTGATTGCTGATTTGCTTCTTCTTTTTGCTCTTCTTCTGCTACAAAAAAATCAGTCCTAACCACCACTTGTTCAACTTTCACCTCCTTTGAAGGCTTAACCATCAAGGGGATCTTTGTTATCCCAAATTTGAGAGCCAAGCTTACCAAACTTTTGATCTTTTCATCCTTGTTTGGCTCTTCTTCTTGCTGTTATTTTCCTTGACTAGCATTCTGATTTTTATCTTCCCAACATGGATTTGGGAATGCAAGAGGAGGGGTGGGTTGTGACTCAATTGATTTTGCAGTTTTTGTGGTGTTGCAGGAGCTAGAAATTCTTGTTTCTTTGGAGGGAATGGCTGTTTGGAAGGGAAAAGGATAGAAGAATTGAGATGGGGTGGAAGACTAGGGAATGGAGAAATGGAATTAACTCTTGGGGCAGCATTGACTGGATTTAGAATTTGGCATTCCAAATGAGATGGTGTTGCTTGAGGAATGGAAAGAGAAAAACTAGATGATGGTGTAGAACTTACCCATTGACAAGGTTGTTTAGCACCAAGTTTATAGGCCTTTATCTCTGCTTATCCATTATGTAAATTGGGGCAAAGATCTCCATCATGAAGTCCAACTTCTCTTGAGGGCTAAAGTGTCTTGGAAAAGGGCCTCCCCATGGACAAGGAGTCCTACAACCAATTATGAAAGCCTTCTTTTGAGTTGTTGCTCTTGATTGCACCATGTTTACCTCCATTTTTAGATTTTCTCCACAAAATCAGCATCTTCCATTTGATTTTTTTCTTTGTATGCGTTCCCTTGCTCTTGATATGGTTCAAAACCAAACTAATTTTGGTATTGCTCATATGGGTAAGCATGTTGATCGTGAATTTGATCAAAATGATTATTTGAAGGAGTTGTTAAACATGTTGGAGGTGAAGAATATTGTAGCTATTGTAAATGTGAATTCCATGATGGAAATGAAGTCATGATTGCACAACTTAATGGAATGAAAGAAGATGGAAGAGATGGAAAGAAGAATCAATGAAAATGGGTGGAAAACAGGTCTACAACTCATAGAATGAGTTATTTTCCAAATGGAGTTGCCAGATGTGCTTTTTAATATGCCTCCAAATGTTGAATCCTTAACAAGAACAAACCAACCTATCAAAAATAAGGTGGAAGACCTCTAAGGTTCCACTGGTGTACCAAAAATGTTAGTGCAAATTCACAAAGACTTCCCAAAATGACCTTCGATCTACTTTTTTAAGGAAATGTCATTTGGTGTGAATGCACAACATTGAGCTTTCTCAAGTGTGGGACCTTTGCAAATGGGGAAATATCTCTAGAGAAGGTTGGTTCCTCTTCCTAAAATATCTCGCCACAACCTATTCCAAAGTGCAGGAAATCTATTCTAATCCTAATCTAACTATGCAAAGGAGAGAGAGAGAGAGAGAGAGAGAGAGAGAGAGAGAGGAAAAATAGAGCCTACACTAAAATAGTGATACACCAAAGAAGGAAAATGCTGAACATCTATCAAAATTGCCATGGAACAAGAAGAGGTGAGTAATGGGATGGATGGAAAAGTGCATCATAGGCCCAAGGATAGATTTCAAACAGAAAATGTTCAAAACTCCATGAACATAGCTCTAAACCTACAATGAACATTCAAACATGCACAACTACCTGCAATGAAGAGAGGCAAGAAGAAAACAAGAAAAAATTGAGCAAGGATGGACAGATGCACCACAAAACACATTTTTGTTGCTCCGTAAGTTTGCACTAGACATAATTTTAATGGTAAAAGGAAAAAAACCATTACAGAGCATGGAGGAGATTCTAACTCCATTTTTAACCCCGGGAAGAAAAGACGGAGAGAGGAGAGAAGAATGATGAACAACATCCTTTACAAATGAGCCAAAACTGGCTTTTATCATGAAGCAAAATGAAGAAAAGTGAAAAAATGTGGGCAAATTTGATATACGACTCCAACCACCGACAAAAATTTTATTTACAAATCCATTTTTCTCCCGCAAATCCCCATAAAAATCCAAAATTGAACCCTCCATCATGTAGATAATTTCACCAGACTTTCCAATGACATCAAGAACAAAATCCAAGCTCGGATCAAAAGTTATGCCCCTCAAAATATTTAGGGAAAAAATAGGGCAAAAATGGATTAGCGGGCTGAAACTTTAAAATTTTCCCTTTTTTGAATTTGGGAACAATTCCCCAAAAGTCCCTGTGCCTCATCACTCCGCTACCATGTGGCACCTCCTCATTGGTTGATGGAAATGCGGGCCTAAACCTCACTTCTATTCTTTTATTTTTCAATTGGAAAATTTCCCAACTTTGCCTCATGCTCTGTTGTCCTAGCAACACATGTCACTTCCTCATTGATTGGCACGGAGGCACTTCCAATTTTTCCTTTTCCACCTCAACAAGCTTTCAAGTCAAATTTTTCCCTTGCGCCATTTTGACCACTTTGGAAAATTTTGCCAAATTCTTCTGCACCTCCAACCTCTGCTGACACATGGCACACTTTGATTTGGCATGGGCCTTAATCAATTTTCTTTCTTTGTCATGCCACGCAAAAAAAAATTTCCTTTGCACCCTCTAACTACTTTGGCAAAAAACCAAAATTTACTCTATGTCTCTAACTGGACACGTGGCGGCCTCCTATTAGTTGGCGCCATCCTCAAGAAATTTATTTTTCTCTATGGGCCCATGGGAAAAAAATTTCCTTTGCACCCTGCCCACTCTGTAAATTTTTCCAACTTACCCCACTAACCCACCATTCCACCCTGCCACGTGGCGCATTCCTATTGATTGTGGGCCTTCCTAGGGAAAATTTCCCTCAAAAACTCCGCCGAGCCATAACTTGAGAAATATAAGGAGTTAGGAGGAAAATTTTAGCTTTCTGGAAAGGTGAGGAAAAATCCTATCTGATGGGATCATTTCTAGAATCTTTTGAGTACCTAAAGCATGCAAAAATTCATTTAAGTTTCAGCAAAGGAGAAGGAGGAGTTAGCCAAAAATAAGCATGGGGCTTATTTTGGATAACAAGTACCAAGCACACACACAACCTTCTAAGGTGAAATAAAACTTATTTACCCATAATGAAGGTGGTAACCCTTCTCTCGATCCCCATCCATCCCTTCTAACATGCTTAGATATGAAATGAGGTGATCTCTTTGCCATGGTAGTCTTGTATGACTTGGGTGCATTGATTTTGGAGAACCTTACAAAAATGCAATCCTCACCACTTCAAGAGGTTCTCTCGACATGTATCCCACCAGCGTGTTATAGTTCCAAGTAGGTTATATATAAGCATTCCCCTCCTCTTGTCCTTATTTTTCACTGATCTTCCATTTCCTACAAGAAAATATCATTATACACTCCTCCAAAGTAACTTGGCACCTTATTTCCTCCTAGGGGATTGACAAAGCATACATGTTTTACCCTTGTTACATATCCTCTCAAATATCACCCAATGAACTCATAAGTCCCATGCGCCCAATTTTCACATGCCACACTAATGGTATCATTCAAGGATTGAGCATCCTCAAATTGGATAACTCCCTCCGTGGGGTGGTTATCTCAAGATCTCTAGTGGATCACACATAGCTTCTATCAAGGACTTCCTCTCCTAAGGGATCAATATAGGACATTGACTTCCCATCTGTCAAAGGGATGATCACCCTTTCTTCATGGTTTTCAAAGCTTATATACCCTTTGTTAAACCATAGGTCGGTATTGTTCTTGTAACACCATGGGCACCCAGGCATTGCTAGAAAGTTGTCTACCTCGGTGAGAGCCAAGACTTCAAAGTCTCCAATGAACTTAGCCCCTTGAATGGTGATAATTTCATCCTTCAAGACTCCAATGGGCATTTCCTTAGTCTTGTTTTCCATATACAACATATTCAAAGATGGCTACAACATGGGCCTTCCCATTTGATGTTAGGCATCTAAGGTAAGAACATTTACCTCTACTCCTATGTCGATGAGAATATTTCTTAGAAGCCATCCATCAATAACTGCATTAAAATTAATCATGTTGTCATATTCAAGGCTATGAGGAGGAAGGCTTCCATGAAATACCTCTCTTTTGTGCTCTACTCTAACATGTGGTACCTTCTCCCTTAGCCATTATCCTAGCAAGGGGATAATATGCCTTAACATCCTACACACTTCTTTAAACTCATCCAGTCATCCTTTAGAACCTCAAAATTTTTCCTTTTCTCTAACTACCTTAATTTCTCCTTCAGACATTAGATCTCCCCTTGTAAACTTTGAATCACATCCATAGTCTCTTAATACACCTCTTTCTAATGAGCAGGGTTTGAATACTTTCCATGTACCACTTCCTCTCTTGAAACTAGTTTCCTTTGTCTTGGCATCTCCCTCGCACATGCGTCCTCTACTCGTGTCATCACCAAGACAAGATCTAGCCCTGACTCACACACCACTCTTGGAATCCATTGTGAATTAGACTTCTTGATGCTCACCATACTAGTGCCCTTGTATTTTTTTGTTGTTGCTAGTTCATATGCTCATTAAGTTATCGACACTCTTCATACTTGTGTTTCTTTCGCACCATGAGCATTGTAATGATTAGGAAACTCACGTTTATAATGCGTTGTAGCCATAATTATACAAAGTTCCTCAAGAGAACTCACTTTGTCCCGCACTATGGTTACTGTGACCATGAAATCCCCTACAAGAACCTCTTCCACGTGCTCCTCCATCTCATGCACCTTTCATAATGATGGTCATCATCATTTGAACTTCTTATGAGGATAGCCTAGCACACACCCGATCAATAACATAATGGATTTGATCAATTAGTCTACAATCCTTGGTATCATGGGTCGTAGAGGTACAGATCTTATAATAGAAAGAAACATTCTTTCGATTACATGCTGGAGTAGAGGGAATATACTTACATTATTATCCCCATGGAAAATCTCAAAGTCTACTGACATAGCATGCACCAAATTCCAAGAGAAACTATCCTTTTCATGCCCCTCCACTTCAAAATTTATACACCAAAGACCACTTTGTGTACCTCATCCACCGAGTTTACGACAACTTCCCCATCTGTTTGGCCATTGTAGCAATTTGAGCCTCCAAAAATGACTAGCACCAATATCAATGCTCTGAACATCTTTGCACACATGGCTACTTCCAATGCCTCACGCGGGTCTATGAAATTCTTGTGTGACAAATCCCTTATAAATGGTATTATAAATCCTCCAAAAAAACCATTGAGCATGTTGAGAATGATAAATTTCATAGGATTCTTTTGACAAGAGAGTCTTGAAACATTTGTCATACTCCCGCACACTCTCTCGCCCTTCCATAATGGATCTCCTTCATATTTTTGATGCTCTTCTCTTAAAAATCAAGGATATGGAACTATGCTATGAAGGAATTATTCAATGCAAGTGTAGTCTACCAAAGATCTCGGTGGGGTCATACTTCCTATACCAACTATGTGCATGCCCTTGCAATGTTGTTGAAAAATAAATTTCCTTCTAATCCGGGGTAGTGATCCCCTTTTGCGTGCCATATTAACTCACACTTGTGCACATGCTCGCAACATCTTCAATAGCCATATAGTATGGTAAGTGTAAAGACATCTCAAAAACACTCGAGGAGGTGGTTGGGGTCCTTGTCCTTTCGATCCGCAGCCTTGGTTCCCCCGATGTTTCCTCCTCCACCGATCCACTAGATCCACCAAGTCTTGTTCCTCCAATCCCACCGATCCATCCCTTGTAGTAAAAATGTCCTAAAGTGGTCACGCCAAGGGTTCCCAACGTCCCACTAAACTGTTCACCAATGGTCTCGTGATATTGTCCCACTACCAGGTTGTGTGTCCCGCACCACTCCTAGATGTGATACCCAAAGTTTACGTACTTAGATATTTTCTAAAGATTCCTTCAAATAAATGAATGGATTGTACAACCATGGATGTTCCAAATGACAAATTATGTCCAGGGCATAGATCGATTACTCCCACCAATACTAATTGGGTTAACAATACTTCTCCCTTGATCTAGAAAACCAAGCGCTAGGGGTTGGTTGCTAGGTGGGTTTAGAGGCGTGCCGATGGATCTTCTCTCTATGTGCTATGAACTCTCATTAGAATATGAAGGGTCTTCTCTCTCATGCTTTCTAGGATGGGGTAACAAAGACTACTCAGGTTCCATGTCCTCTGCATGAACCTCAACTCCTTCCCACAATGTTTTCCTCCATAGATCTATTACAATTACAACCTCACATTGTCTAGTCATATCCCTTTAATGAGATTTTCTATACTTGATTCATCTCTCCTCCCTTTCCTTTTCAGCCAAAATTTTTGCCATCTTCCTCTACCCTATCTTCCTTTCACAACACTTAAAGAAGATTATCCGACTATGGGAAATGATTCTAGACTCAAAGTAATGACCAAGATATTCATAGCCAAAGGAATAACATGTAAAAATGATCCTCTAGGCTCCCTCATAAACTCAAACTCAGCAACTTCTGGGCAAGAATACGTTGAAATGGCATATTCTAAGTATAACTAGTCAACACCCTCTCCCACCAGTGATCAACAACACACGTCTAAGTTAGATCTACATCCCCAGCAGCCTCATATAGTCATCTTGGATCCATACACATGATCTATAATACTAGCTAGATCTGGATGCATATGTTGAAAGCCATTTATATAGTTCTATTGGGAAGCAACAGAAGAATGTCTCATACACCTCATGGTATAGGTTCTCTTCTACCCATCAACGTACATCGAACTTAGGTCTAGTTCTAAATATTTGAGAAAACTCGTCCTCTATGCTCTTGAACCATGTTTCAACACTTTCTAATGTCAAATGCTCTATCATCACGCATTACATGGACAAATTTACATGTAGTTTCTCACAACAACTTTGAAAAGAGGTCCCAAAGAACGGAACCAAGTTGTAGTCATATTTTATACCCTTAGACCAATAGTCTAATCCCATGCACTTCATCCTATCACCTAATAGGCACGAGGCACACGTGGGCACCAAGTCTCTCCTTTATGTGAGTATTGTGAGAATGCACCATCTTATTTCAGATAATCAAAGGCAAAAGAATACAAATTATCCATGCAACATTCTAAGAGCCTAAAACGAGTTGTTATCTTGTTGCATCCAGAAAGAGAAATAACAAGAAACATATGGAAATGGTTCATACAAACAGGAAATGCATAAGTATTATACTCTTGAACACATATATGAGTTATAACAGAGCCCTATATTCATATTAATATATCTAGTAATCCACATCAAATCCCTTGAGGTAATAATAGATCCTCATATAACTATGCAAAGCCAAGTCATGCATCATATCTATAGTATGCTCATCATATTACAAAGAAGAATGAAACCCATCCCCCTAAATTTTCCATCCCTTACAAAGTCCTCCTAATCCCTAACCCATAACATCCTTCACTTTGTGTTTGTAGGGCTTTGCCTCTCTCTTCTCTCCTTCACCCATTATATCTTTCTTCTATCGGGTGCTTGTATATATAACCTTAGCCCCCACCACCATGACTTCCAAAAGTTATAGATCAGTCACCAAGTGTTAAAGTGGTACTCCATGGGAACATGCCTTCATAGATCCAAGATCTCCACTGTATGATGATGCTCTTTTGGAACCTTCTATCACATGCCCGGAATATTACCTTCTTGATCCCATAGTCACCAAAGCCAAGCACCTTATCCACAAGGGTCATGCTTTTCTCGTGTGCTTCCTGGGATGTCGAATATGGCTAAGTACAAAACCTATTTTTCCTTGTGCACATGTAATATGTTTTGTGACCTACTTCTAAGATCCTTCACTATGCACCTTCAACCCCACATGACCTTCTTCAACTAGGTCCTCGTGTGCCCGCACACCTTCTTGTACTTAGCTGATATTTTGGGGCCCAAAATCTTTGATACTAGTAGTCATAATGAAGTTTTCAAATCATTCCTCTTACGTGAGAACTTTTGTATCATAAAATCTGGTCCATTCTTGTTGGATGTAGGTTGATTTTGGTGATCTTTAAATATTGGTATGTGCTTGGCTTTGTATCCCTATTCATTCCACTTTGTGGATGTAATTTTGTATTGAAGGGTTTAAGTGGTTATGAACCACCGAGAGTTTGAATCGTCTATTTAGATGGGGCAAGATAGGATAAATAAATTTAAGATGGGTCAACTCCATAGTCTCGATGGTTGGAATAGTGTCTACACCCTTAATAAGAGGTTTAATATTACTTACAGCCACACCATGAACCAAATTCAATATTGATTGTGATTGCCTCAAACTTGTTTAATTTCTTAAGTTATATTATGGAAATTTGATCGATAGCATCAACTGATATTTCTTATTCCTTCTATTTTTTGTGAATTTTAAAGGCATTACAGTCATCTTGACAGATTGAATCATTGTTTGATAAGTTAGCTTGTTGATCACTATTAATGTATCTAGGTATAAGATTTTAATTTTTTTATCAAATGGTTTCATGTTGAGTGGTAATGGAAGGTGTTTTGTGACTAAATAAATCTTCAAATTATTGACTTGAAATTTGTTATAGTTCGGTTCATCCTTAACCAACCCCGATTAGTAGTTATAGATTTATATAAGATTATGTACTTGAAACTTAGTAGACAGAACATGACAAAGAAATTATTTGGTTGTTATACCAAGTTATATTGTTCTTTAAATGTATAATGTTGTTAGAATAGAATAGAATATTTCCTTAAGTAAATTTGTATAAACTTGATTGATGATATTTAAAGTTCCAGTCATATAATTCTTGTATTATATAACTAAAGTTTTATGGATATTCTTCTTCTTATATTGAATAAGACACTATTTGATTACTATTGTTGACTGTAATGTAATACTTAGATAAGTAAGATATTAAAATTGTTAACAAGGTAAATGATTTCAGGCATATAAGAATGGGATTATATGACTAAAATCATGTTACACTTGTACTTCTGTTTTATGATTGAATTGGATCAAATGTACTTTACTTGTACCTTAAGTGAGTGAAATTTATTATTGATAGAAAAATTGTGATGAAGTGTATGACTTAAATTGGCTTCTTGTATGGTTTGATTTATCATGATTTTTCATAACATGTTTAAGAAAGAGTTGTTTTATTGCGTTGAACCTTGTTATGATTTCATTTAAAATTAGTGTTATTTTTATGAAATTGTTAAGTTAGAGGATGTTATTCTCAAGAGTTAGTACTTATCATGCTCAGTTAATATGAATTGAATCATGCTAACATTCATGCGCAGATGGATTTCATGAATAATAAAAGAATGAGGACGTAGAAAATTTGCATTTGTTCTTTTGATTGAAGAAATTTGAATGGAATAATTGATTATTGTATTCCTAATTGAATTACTTCTGTATAGAAATGAGAAAGGACCTTGGCCATTTAATGTAACTATTTGAAAGAAAAATTATGATCAATTTTATTAACATGATTTGATACCTATTTCCCGAAAGTAATAAAGCTATATTACTTGTTACATTATCTTGATTGGAAATGATTGTTTGGAAAAAGATGAATTTAGTAGTTCTACATTTAATAAAGAAAGGTAGTTTTTGTGTAAGCTATTGTTATAACAAGCATATGTATAAGTCAAATAAAGTGCTACATGACTTATATGTTTGAATACTATTATGAAAGAAATAAATTTATGCATGGGTTGCTTGTATATTGAACTTAAGTATTAACTAATGAAGTGTTATATACTTGTAAGTTTGAATAAGTTATTATTGGATGATTACCTAAGTAACTTATGAACTATATCAAGTGTTAGGACTATATGGATTAAGTTTATCTAGTGAATGTGAATAAGTTATACGTTAACAATGAAGGGTGAATTAGGTTAGATGATATATTTATCTATATGAGTACTATTAAATAAGTAGATGCAATTAACTTAGGAATTATAATAAATACATGAAAAGAGAATAATTTCATGTTATAACTAAATTATAATTGGACGGCTAGTTAAATCTGAAGTTCATGAATGATATGGATGTTTATGTATGTCTTATGTTTTTTCAAATGATAGGCTAAGTATGTTGTGTAAAGTATTAAAAATACGTAGCCTCGTTATCTATGAAAAGTAAACCATTTCCTAAGGCATTTTAAATATGTATGATATCAAGCGGTCACTATCATATAATAAATAAAATTGAAATGCAAACATGTAACTTATCTATATATATGGAAAATGTATGTTTTAATAATTAAGCATAACGCATTCTTTAATCTAAAACCCTACACATAATTAAATTAAAATTTACGGTCCTTTCTTAAAGGAATATTCATTTTGAACCCTAAATGATCCTTAGGCATGACACCTAATGATAAGATTAATAAGGGTGAATTAACAAGTTGTGAATTAAATGAATTAATGAACTTGTTAAGTTATGATGTTTCCCTTAATAGACCTAGACGGACTTGTCAATATAGTCACTCCTACATAGTACCCATTCAATAATGTGAGTCATTATTTGGTTACTATGGATCATCCACTATGAGATGGTTATTTCCTAGCTCCCTTAAGCATTACAATCATAAAAATGTGGATCTAGGTCTATGTTATACACTAGTTAGTGATAACAGTATGGCCTAGTGCTGATGTCATCTTATAATGACTACGGGTGATGAAGTGGATCCAAAGAGACACAAATCGATTAAGATGCACTTGATATCCCTTAGTATTCATAAGTAGACTATCAATGTTAGCCTTTACATGCTAGATCTACTTAGTATAAAATAAATACATGGATGTGTTTGATGTAAGTCAAGATAGTCTAATCTAGATTAAAAATTTCAAGTGAGGTGAAAGACATATTCCTATTGATGAGTATGAAATCTCAAAATAAATACATGGCATACATGTCTTGAATATTTTGCCAAAGTATTGCAAGTTGCTGATTACGTTATCTTGATTTCACCTGGAGTAAATATGTGTAATGTCATATGAGTATCTGTAACAAATACTCAGATAGGATCTTTAGTTGTTAACACTTTATTGACCCTTGATGGAATAAGGGAACCAAAAGTATACTTGGTATACACATGAGAGATCAGTTTAATACCGAGTCATGAAATGAGAGATCGGTTTGGTACTCGAGTCATTACAACTGCATATGGTTACTATTATGAGATGGATTAGCTAAATGAATGTTTGTTCTAAATTATGTGAATTTGGAATAGTGAACATTAAGATTTATGTTGGATTTAAATATATGGGTATTTAGATCAAGAAGCATAAGTTGAAAAAAATTCCCCTATTAATGAAGTTTTGAAATAAGGATGTTCCAATCATGTACTCTAGACATTTATTTATCTTGATTTGATACTACTATTTAGAATGTTCTTGAGTTAAGAAAGTAATCTTATTTTATTTTATTTCATCATTACAACCCCTTTTAAGCCACATGCCTAGTCTGTTTCAGCCATTTCCCATTATTTTAGCCTTGGGTCAGGGCACCTAGGCTGCCGATCTTGGGCGCCATGGGCACATTGGTCCCACCAAGGGCAGCCTAGTCCTTTTCACACTTTCTCGCCACTTTTTAGGCTCTTTCTAGTTGTTTGGAATATTTATTTTTCTTTTTGTCATATTTTTCCAGTTGATTACAAAATTAGATCAAGAGAACCCTATAAATATAATTTTATGAGACCATAATGAGGGACCTAGCATCACTTACTACTATCACTCCATCGAGATTTGTATCCATCTATTGCATTCGAGATCACTTACATCCAAATAGATCCATCATGAAGGCTAAGAAATATTCATCACACTTCATAGGGGGAGGTATTCTATTCTATTCCATGTGCACATTCTATAACATTTTCTACACATAGTTATTTACTCACTACTTCACAAAGTATGACTGACACAAGTGAAACCTAAAACACGATCACAAATAATTACACATAGAAATACATCGGGATGTAGTGCAACACTTAGTCACTAAGTCCACCATTGTGGCTACGAGGATAGTATAAACCCTTCATATGTATTATTATTTTTTAGGGTTTGATGTTTGTTTTAGGGTCTTCCAAGTGTTTTTTTCATCTTGGAGTATTGGCGACATCCAACGCCGAACAGTGAAGTTGATGCAATACACAACAAGGGTTTTAGACCACCTTTTGATCCTGTAAAAACAATTTTTAGGTATTTTTCATAAACCAGGCACCCAGATTACATACAGAGTGCTGCAGTGCCACAGCCTCTTTCAGTGCCCTAGTCCGTAGACATAGTCCAGTCCACTCTTTCTAGGAATTATGCACAGTCGTTCTTGCTCCTGATTTTTCGAGTTACCTTTGCACCACTCTCTCAAAATCATCTATTATCATCTGATTTATTTCTTCAATCTCTTTTTCACATTGGGGTTATCATTTATTTTTACATAGTTGTTTAGTTTACTTACATACTTCTTTATTGCATTTGTTTATTTTATTTTCAACTATTTATAGCTTATATTAAGTATCTATATACAACTTAGTCTTTTTTTATTTAATCATAGAGGAAGGTGGATTTGTAACCACCCGAATGAATTATTCATTAAAAATTATATATCTATTGTAGTTTTTTCTTTTAAAAATCTTGGATCTTCTTCTAGGTAGTAAAATTAGGTCACATTCCCCTTTGGTCCCGCGACAAATAAGCACCCTTCATCACATTTACCTAGCCATGGCCCCCTTCACCCCACTAATATTAATTTAATTAAGTTAATTCATTATCCTCACTATATTTATTATTTAAATAATATCCACACATACAGTTCACTTAGAAACCTCACCAAGCCAACTCAACCTAAGGCCTATTCTCAAAGAAGTTGCCATAACTAACTAAGACTTACCCAAACCCTAAAAATCAATGCCTACATTTCCTCTAACCACATTCTTGAATGCTCACAAGAAGGTTCTAGTCTAATCCATGGGATATTGACATGAGATCCAAGGAAATCAGGAGGATCTCCCTAGTTTAGTAAACCTAGGAAATCCTACCTTAACCGATGCCGGTTATCCCTAACCATCACCGGTTAAGTCGGACCGCAATCTATTACCCTTTTGACCCCTAAACTACCTTATTCTCAAGGTTAGAAAACATTGGGAGAAGGTTGTCAAGTAAGAAAAAATCTTAAAGAGATAACGCATCTTCAGAGAGTGAATTCCAGAAAAAAACCTTCATGCAAGTAAGGAGATTGAGCATCTTCTCCTACACAGCCATCCCAACCATGACCTGATCTATCCAAGCAAAGAGGAGTGTACATGCAGCCCATGCAGAAGATTTTATTTAGTTGGTGATCACTTGCAGCCTTCAAACCCCTCATCAGCACCTCCATCCCTCACACACAGGCATTCAGGACCGGAATCCAAGTAAGTATAACATCATACTTTCTGGTTTATTTCATTTCATCATCCATTACTTACTTCCCCCTATTGACCTTCCCTAATGTTTTCACCTCAATAATACCCATTAAAACCTTGCCAAAGCCTACTCCAAGAACTCCAATACCTCGCCTCGACTAACCAAAGTCCTTTGTGTAATCACAAAGGAGATCAAAACTTGTTCTCGTGACATTTCCAAATCTCACAAGAATCGACACTGCTACACTTAACCATCGTCACAATCACCACCGACCGACATTGGTCTCTATATTTTTCCACATAGCCTAGAACAGACCTACCCACCAAATTTCATCTCACCCTCATTCACCTGTGATCTACCTAAGACCTCTGTCAAACCTACAGAGACCTAGAACCAATCATTTGACCTTCGATTCTCTTCTAGCTTAGCCTGTTAGACTAGATCTATTTCTTATTGTGTTTTAAGTGAGATACCTAAATCATTTCAAATGACAATAGGATTTAGTTTGTTTACAACATTAAATTGTTTAAAACAATGGACTGACAACCATCTATGAAGTATCACACTTCCTAGATCTAGCATACGCTAGGCGCTTCCACTTGCCCTATATTATTTAATTCCTTCTCGTGGTCTTGTTTTCATTATAGATAGTTTCTCCTAGCCAAAAGGAAGATCTCACGATCAGTTGTGGATCCGTAAGTCATATGCGTGTAAATCCATCAGCCAACATTTGAACAAGTATTCCTCCTATGCCCGTAACCCTATTTGTTTTGTCAACACTTCAAAGAAACGATCTAAGAATCAAGTGAAACATTTTGGCATGCACAAAGTGGAACCCATCCAGGGGTTCCTTGCATTTCATTCATTCCTAGTAAAAATTGTGTGTTTGTTTCCTTCTAAAAAGTGTACACACTAATTTTCTTCCTTGGTAACCCACCTCTTCTTTCTATTTACTTGTAAAGGAAATTTTTCTTTTAGTGTAATTAAAAAGAACCATTTATTCATGTTTTCTGCATTATAGTGAAAGAGAATCCCTTTTCCTCTTCATCTTATTGCGTTATCCAATTTCACATTTTGATTTGGGCTTAAAAATAAGTGTATTCCATTAGCTCACATTAATTGAGGGTAACCTATATGCTAGAAGTCATGCCTAGTTGATGGTTGACAAGCAAATCGTAGAAAAGCACTTCTATCCTTTTCTCTTTCTCTCGAGTCTTACCAAAACTCAAAAAATTCAAAATACATACATTCTTAAAAACATCCTACCTAGACGAAGTTGTAGGTGATCACATGATCACGACACAATGGGCACCTAGCTTGCACGCTCTGTCAAATCATACTTGAACGAAGCCCACCCCCACCATAACATACATGAAACCTCACCTTTTAGATCTCCTTCTTTGTAGGAAGCCATCCTCACCAAAAACTCTATTTCAAAATTCATGTGTCAGTCCCTAAATAGCATAAGCTAAACAAACATAATAGAAAAGCCACACCTAGGATCACATTTTCTTAGTGTTTCGCTTGGCTTACATTTTGAGGTGAGAGATCACGTTAAATCACTTTTTTCGTTCATCCTTACACGCTCCTCATCATAGCTGGTGTATTCTAGCTTCACCTGAGTGTGCTTGGGCCATATCATCATCATTCTCAGAATTCTGGGTTTGAATCTACATCAGATTTTAATTCACAACCACTTTCTTTCATCACTATTTCAATTTCACAATAACCATCATCGGTTACCTCTGACCGCCATCAGCTTACACCCAATCGACGTTGGTTCCGTGTCCTTTTTCTAACCTACTCAAAATAAAATTTTACTTCACTTTCTTCCACTTTTCATAGTCCCCTCACATCACTATTATTCCCATTGATGTTTTAAACATATTCAAATTTGGCATACCTGTCATATTTTATCTTCTGCCTTGCTGTTTGCTCACTATCCATTTTCTAAAGTAACCGGTAGCATTTACCCTTGATGAGCATCTTTTTTCCCTAACTAGCATCGGTTGCTCTGTTTCACATTCCAACCACCATTTGGCACTTAATCCACTTTTGTCACCAAATTCACTGTTCCTAATGTTCTCTGTGTCATTTACTGAGAGAAGCATCCCTACTGATCGCATTAGTTCTCATGGTACTAACTGGAAGACAAGTAAGTGTACTCGTATTTCATGCCAGTTGTCAACCACTCCCACCTAGTCCTTCACCACCTTCCATTTTATCACCAGCCATGGATCCCATCCAGCCTATTACTATCACTACTGGAGATGAGGAGTTTACATGACTCCTTGACCAAAACCATGTCACCTTGTAGTTTTACCTTTCCCACTCGTCCACTCGAGACGCCTCAGGTCAATTGATAAAAAACATGCCTCGTATCTATCCCCCCGACTCTTGCACCCACTCCCACATTGGCCCCATATGGCTTCGTGCTGCCCACATCTACCTTACCCATAGTTGTTTCGTAGTTAGGTCCCATACCCACTATGAGTGCCGCGTATGTTACCTTCATGGCCCCCGTTACATCCACTTTACTACCATCGACAACTACCCCAAACACAACCTCATCCACCCCTAATATCTCACACATACCCGTAGCTACATTACCACCTCTAATGTCAGTGACCCTACCCCATTTCAGAACATGGTTCTTTCTATTCCACAATCATTAGCCCCTATTTCCACTAGGGTTACCACGACCCTTCCACCCCCATATACATACTATCAACAACCTCCCGTTTCATCCATTATTCACTCTCTGGGCACGTACCCCCTATTTCACTACCTTCTTCTCCACCACCCTACATGGCATCCCCATACACCGGAGTGCCACCACCGTTATATGCCCAAAACCAACCTCCTCATGCTACAGAGGCATCTAATCATCACATCCCACCAACGACCTAATTAAATTGATGTTAGAAAAGATGTATACATTAGAGGCATCAGTTTACGCTCCCGCAACACTCTCACCTATGAAGATAATTGCAATGAGCCTATTCACCCTTCCATTCCTATTCGTTCATACCTCATGCATTGGGAAATGCTTAAATTCAATCGTTTCAATAGCAAAGAAGACCCACGAAGCATTTGTGGTCATTCAAGCACGGGTGTTATCTAATCACTCATGATGATGCATTGCTTTTGAGAACCTTTTCCATGTCCCTCACTGGACCTGCATTAGATTGGTATAGTGGGTTACCTAAACACTCTATATTCTCATTCAATTAGGTAGCCCAAGCCTTTTTAGATCATTTCTCTATCAAGATTGTCAAGAATGTTACCATGACTCGATCTATATTCCACACATCAAGATGAGGATGAATCTATCACGATTTTGTCGCTCCGGGTGAAGCCGGATCAATCAACTTACCTTCCAACTGCCACAAATTAAACTCATCGAGCTCTTCACATGGGCTTGCACTAGACATATTTCACCGACCTTGCAGGTCCAAACCTTCCGAACATTCGATGAGGCATTCACTATGGAATGAAAGTTAGAGATTCGTGCCATTGAAGAGAAGAAAATCCAATTACACAATAAGAATTTGGCATTCAAGTCAAATGATACCTCTTCGTATTCCAAACCCCAAACTAATTATTCAAAAGCTAAGGGCACCACTAATGTAGTGGTACTCAAGGCTGGCCAAGATCATATATCATGTCGCTACACCCTCATCTAATCTCTCACTGCCTAGAATTTTGAACTCGATTTAGAGCAGCAAAAATATACTCCAATTGGGGAACCGTAATCTTTTTCTTAGAAAATCTTATCAAAGCCGAGCCATCACCCTTCCACCTATAAAACCTCACACTTGTTTTGAACCTGCTCGTCCCATGCCTCGCATGGTATAAAGAACATGATTTCTATAACTATCATCGAGTAAAGGGTCATAGTGATGGAAACTCCATCACTTTCAAAAATATTGTCCGTAAAATGTTCGAGAAAGGTGAGTTAACTATGGATAATCCCAACGCCACCCCCAACCAAAATCTACAAATCTTCAAAAAACCATTTCCCAACCATGCCCCTTCATCCAATCAAACTAGTGAGACATCAACTCATGATACCCATACCCGTGAGGTTCACACTATCTTTAATGAGGTACCTATCACCTCCTAATTACCCCATATTCCTTCCATAGAGGAGATCCTATCCTGAAATCCTCCTTCCGCATTGGAACCAACCTCCCCTGTTCCTTCACCAACAAAGGAACACCTTTCATCTCCTTCATCACCTACGGAGGGGTCTTCCGCTAACATTGAGCCCATCTCACCCCTGGCTTCACCACTTAGAGAACCTTTACCTACAGTACCTCCTCCACCCATAGAGGAGCACCCATTATCTCCTCCACCCATAGAGGAGTACCCATTCTATCCTCCACCCACGCAGAGGAGCACCTATTGCCTTCTCCACCCACAAAGGAGCACCCATCTATTCCTCCACTTATAGAGGAGCTTCCATCATCTTCTCCACCCATTATAGACCCAACTGAGATATCTTTTCCTCTGGAGAGCATTCTCCATCAGCTACCTAGAATCCTATAGACTTACTTTTGGCTCTCTTACCCATGGAAGTCTGAAGCTAGCCAATTCCCTGTCTCTAAGACACATTTTATGGGAATTTCCATTCGGCCTCACCAAATCCACCCATAGACATGCCATTCTCATGTTTGGCCAATCATTTAGATTATGTGGATAGAGCCATACTATGGGGCCATCTTTTGCTTCTTGTCTCAACATAGATGTATTGATCCTTGTTGATACCTCCACTATCTACCCAAAAACATTTGACCAATTGAATCAAACACAACCACCTCTATCAAAACCCCCCATTCCATGACACCTGTCATAACACAAACCACACCCTTACCCATAACCCAACCTACATCTAAAATCAAACCCACACCTACAACATTTACCTCAACTAAACCTATTACCACTTTATGGGTCACCCTAAACACTAGCCTTACTCATCCACCT
Source organism: Taxus wallichiana var. yunnanensis (assembly GCA_018340775.1). Classification (NCBI taxonomy): domain Eukaryota; kingdom Viridiplantae; phylum Streptophyta; class Pinopsida; order Cupressales; family Taxaceae; genus Taxus; species Taxus wallichiana. The sequence goes on along the minus strand of JADAXU010000059.1, from coordinate 4,806,561 downwards.
ATTAAAATGAATTTAGCTACATCCTCCAACATCAATACCACACCTACTCTAACACCTAAACCAAAGAACCAAACCCATCAACCTCATACCACACATGTGCTTGTCCCATCTCTGTCTTAAGACCTCAGCTGCCCAACATGGTCAAGAAACCTCCACCCATCCATAAACCAATAACACAACAACCCATTCATTCCTCACAAACCTCTAACCTACCTAGGCACACAACATGACTTACACCTACACCTGTAGTCTCTTTACCACCAATACCTCCAATACCCTCAGCTGTTGCTTCACTACCCACTATACTTCAGTCATTGTCCTGCACACCCCAAGCACGACCTATGTCATCTACCTTCACAACACTGTGTTATCCCCATGGGTAGATCTCCCTCTTCCTCCATCTACTTTTCCTTCTAGACCTCGTACAACCACATCACCTTTACCAAAAAAGATGCAACCCAAACACAAAACCCCACTACCCCACAATAAGGTAGTCCAAACAACCACACACCCTCCTACCCATCCATCTACTGTACCCCTACCCAAACAAACATGACCGATACCTAAAACCACACCGACACCTAAAACCATAACTCAACCCATTCCTCCTCTTCTAAAAACAGTTCCTCGACAATCAACCACACCTACACCCAAACCCACGTTCACTTCCCATTGTGATCCACTAGTAGGATCCTATGCCAAAATTTTAACCAACCTCCTCGAGACCTCTATTATCACATTACCACCACTCCAACCTTACGACCCCCTCAAACCCAAGCCAAAAGGGTTTGATGATACTAAAATTTTCACATACCATTGTGTGTCAGGGCATGATGTGGAGAACTACAAGGCCTTGAAAATTGTCCTTATCTAATTGTGTCCACCAGAAACCAACTTTGACGATGATGACCTTCTTGACAAGGATCCTACTTCATTGACACCCATTCCCACACTTCCCACTCGAAACCACAAGTTCAACCTCAAGATTTGAAATTAACATGGTTCACATTAGAGAGCTTGCCACACCACCACCCCAATGTCACTGTGCCTAGCTCACCTCACAAGGATTTTCTCCTCCAATAATTTTTTTCCCTTCATGTTGTTATACCACTCACCCTACACCCTCTCCATTTTCCAAATCCCCTCAAATAAACATGATACACGTCACTACACATGTGCGTAAGGGAAAAGAAAAGGCAATCGACCCACCAACTAATCCTATACCTAACCTACCATCTCGCACTCCATACCTAAAATAACTATCCACGGCCCCATCGCATTCCCCATTTCGATGGCGTCACACATTACACCATGCTCAAATAATTACATGAACCCCCTTAAAAATGTCCTTATACAACCTCATCTAAACCTCGAATTCCCATCATCAAGCTCTCATGGAGGTTCTTCGATCTATTGAGGTTTTACCCAATGACCCTACACCCGTAGTCTCCATTATCACACCCCATCATGTAGCCTCTCTCACCAAATTACAACCTTCATCCTCACCCCACCTTGTTCACCAAGTGGCCTCCCTTAGCTTCTCAGAGGAGGAGATCGTGCCACACCAAAATGATGACCTGGACCCAACCCTCTTCATCTTTGTCCACATTGATGACATACGGGTATGTCGTGTGATGATTGATGGAGGTGCTAGCATTAACATCATTTCATCCCATGTATTTTCTCAAATGTGCATACTTGACAATTGCATGCATAAACATCTAGTCATGTTGCGTTCATTCAATGATGCTATCACCTCTACATTACGCACTATCATCCTCCATGTGCATGTGGGTCCCCGAACTATTCCGCAATTGTTTTACATTTTGGAGGGGGAATTCCACTATAACTTGTTGCTTGGAAAACCCGGATCTTTGTCATGGGTTTTATTCCTCCCACTTTGCATCATTGTGTAAAGTTTGAACATGAAGGACACACTTATACCATTCCAACTAACCCATCACCTTTCAAAACATGCAACATGCTTTACCGACCCAATGATGTACTCATACCTATCAAGCCATCTACCTTCGCAACCACTAGTGATTCACCTAAACCTCCACCTACCAATACAGCCACTACTTCTACCACACATACCTCCTCCATTCCTACCACTGCCATAACCTCCATGGCTGACCTCGTTAGCTTCCCAATCCATTAATTCCACCTCCACATTGACCTATGACACATCATCCATTCCAACTACCTACATACCAATGACTGATCCTTGGAAGGTTTTTTTAATGCCTAACTCAAGGGGAGTACGCTATATAGTGTCAACACATTCCTTACTCCGCAGAGTATGGAAGCCTTCACCAACTCCCTCACTATGATCATCGTATAGAGAACACCTCCTTTATGGTCCTCTTCATCTTCGTACTAGTCCCATGTATGGGGGACTTGATACTACCACTTACACACTTGAACCGCCATCACAAACCCACCCATTTTCTCGCTAACTTCCAATCACTTACCAATTGCCGTTTCACCCATACCTTCCTCGCACCACTGTGCATGGAAGGTTTTGGTTTTGGCTTTTATGAACAAGGCCGCCATAATGTTATTCCATGTACCACTTGCAAACATAACAACCGAAGTGGTATCACTTCCTAAAACTCCTACCAAACAGGCCCACATTGAACTCATTGAGAACCTTAGCCCTTCTCCACCTTCATCTTCATCACCACCTTCACCCACTCCACCTTCATCACCACCCATCACGGAGTTGATAGATCTCAAATCTATCCCTCCTAATTATTTTTAATAAACAACATCCACTCTTCCATTCTTATATCTTGAAATAATCAATGATGAAACACCTACAATTAATGTCATTCAATGTCAGGATGATGAATCCATACTCACCTACCTTGGTGCAGAAGACTCATATATGCATCAGTCGTTACCCTCTAAGACACAAACCATGTTGAATGAATTGACTATCGAGATCAATATTCATACTAAGATTTACCCGCACATCCTAAAGATAGGACAATCTTTAGATCTTTGCTAAATAGGAATCCATCACTTCTTTTCTCCAAGATCATAACCATGATTTTTCTTTGTTTTACATAGACATGCTCGGTATTGACCCCACCATAGTGGTCCACAATATAATCATTGTTCTTGATGCCAAACCCATTGAACAAAAGTCGAGGAAAATGCACCTTCGCATTGCCCTTCTCATCAAAGAAGAACTTCAGCACTTCTTTCTGTTTCCTTCATATTACCCATTGATTATACTCGTTGGATTTATAACATTATCCCTATTACTAAAGCAATAGGGGACTCTACATTTGCACAGACTTCCGTGATCTCAACCTAGCCTACCCAAAAGATGACTTTCCCTTTCCCAAGATTGATCAAATGATTGACCTCACTTGCTGGTCATGAGATTCTATCAATCATGGATGGCTTCTCGGGTTATAACCAAATTTCCATTGCCCCAGAAAGATCAACACAAGACCACATTCATCACCCCTTGGGGGACCTTTTACTATCGAGTCATGCCTTTTGGCCTTAAAAATGTTGGTGCCACATATTAGCGTGCTATGACTTACATCTTCCATGATATCATGCATCACATATTAGAAGATTATGTGGATGATCTCTTGGCCAAATATAAACATCACTCCGAGCACCTTGCCATCTTCAAAACCATCTTTGACCGCCTCATTAAATATTATGTCCACCTTCAGCCTAAGAAGTGTGTCTTCATAGTTCTCTCAAGAAATATCCTAGGATTTATTATTTCCCTCCATTGTATAGAAGTTGACCCTACTAAAGTCAAGGCCATCCTTGAAATGCCTCTACCTATTAACCTTCACCAACTCGTAGCCTACAATGTAAATCACAATCCATTCGCCATTTCATTTCACAATTATCTGATCGATGCCAACCATTTCATCATCTACTCAAGAAGGATGTATCCTTTAAATGGGATGATGATTGTCACAAAGCTTTTAAGGCCCTAAAACAATACCTTCTCCAACCACCTGTACTCATTCCACCTAAAGAAGATCAACCTTTTTACCTATACATATCCGCTACTGATCATTCCTTGGGAGCCATGTTTGCTCATCGCGATGAACAACATAGGGAGTAGGTGGTTTATTACATAAGCCATACTCTTTTGGACTATGAAACCCGATACAACCATTTAGAAAAAAATTGCTTAGCCTTAGTTTTCATTGCCACCAAACTCTGCCATTACCTACTTAACCACAAAACCTATGTTGTGACGAACAATGATCCCTTACACTTCATGTATGCCAAACCTTATCAAAATCAACATTCCGCGTGATGGCTTATGATTTCAGCTGATCTTGACCTCAAATTTATTCATCAAAGTCTATCAAGGGAAAATCTATCACCGACCAATTGGCGATGCACCTATTTCCGGGATCAACCTCTAATTTTAAATTTCCCGATGAGTCAATTCTACTCTTTCCAGGGACAAACCCCCTTACCAAATGAAAATTTTCTTTGATGGTTCCAAGTGTTAGCATGGGGGCGGGGTTGGTATTATCCTCATTCCTCTAGATGGAGAACCCATTCCTTTGTCTTTCAAAGTATACATTTAATGCACCAACAATATTTTCAAATACGAAGCACTCATACTAGGTCTCCAAGCTACCTACACCCTATATGTAAGATCAATCAAAGCATCTTTGGTGATTCACAATTGGTCGTAAACCAAGTCAATGGTATGTACCAATGTCATAATGAGGTACTTCAAAAGTATAAACAACATGTCAACATAATTTTTACCACCTTTGATCATTACACCCTTCAAACCATCCCACATTCAACCAACAAATTTGCAAATACCATGACCTTCTTAGCTTCCCAAATACCCGCTTCCCCCACCGATTCCAAAATCTTTGTCACCGTACAACACCTACATTCACCTTTTTATTTACCTCATGATGTTTACCCAATCGGAATCGACACCCCGACTGAATTACCTTTAGTATAAACAATACTCCGAATACCTTTATCTCTTCATCTTACCTCCCAGATCTCACCTGTAATGTAAAACGTGCCTTCATTAAAAGGTCTCTCATTTTGTCATTCTGGGGACTCCTCTATAAGTGTGGCTTTGATGGTATTCTCTTACAATGCCTCACAAGTTCTAAAATTCCTTATACCATTAAGGAGGTTCATGATGGCATATGTGGAGGTCACTTTAGTGGCCTTGTTGTTACTAAGCGTATTCTTTTCCTAGGCTATTACTAGCCGACCCTTAACCATGATTGTTACGACTATGTCAAACATTGTGTAAAATGCCAACAAAATTCCAACCTTCATCATACACCTAGTCATGCCTTACAGGTCACTTGTGACCTTTGGCCCTTCTCTCAATGGGGTTTGGATCTTCTCGGAGAAATCAATCCCCATTATTCCCAATGCCATCAATGGATCTCGGGTAGAAGCCATACCACTCATCTCCATGAAAGTTGAGAAAATATGTGAGTTCATTAATCATCACATCATTTTTCACTTTTGTGTTCCTCATCGCCTCATCACTGATAATGGAAAAAAATTCAAAAACAAAACATTGCAAAAACTTTGTGACGCCTTTGGCATTCATCTTAGTTTCTCATCACCTTATTACCCACAAACCAATGGCCAAGCCAAATCCACTAACAAAACCCTCAACAAAATTCTCATGAAAGTGGTTGACGATACTGGGAAGGATTGGTATACTCACATTCCTTTTGCCCTATGGGAATACCACACTAGTATTTGCACTTCCACTACGGCCACACCCTTTTCGCTAGTCTATGGTACAGAGGTTGTTCTGCCTCTCAAAGTCTAGATCCCCTCACTCCACATTTCTCTCCATGACATGCTTACTAATGTTGACTTTTGTTAGGACCACTTAGCACAGCTAGAGTTATAAGATGAATGTCGTCTTCATGCTTTGGATCACCTTCAAGTTTATAAACAATGTATCAAACATTCTTATTACAAACATGTTCATGAGTGAACCTTCCAAGTCGGTGACCTTGTTCTAAAAGAAAATCAACATGTAACCAAATTAGAAAAAAGTAAATGGGGAAAATTTTCTCCTAATTGGCTTGGACCATACATTGTAACTCATACCTATGGATCAGGTTCCTATCATTTATCTTCACTTGATGGTAAACCTAAACCTAAGCCCCTTAACGCATTACATCTTTGACCATTCTATGATTGACTCATCATCATACCTCACCCTTTTTCTCTTTATAGGCTCATCCCTTTAGCGATATCCACTTCATACACCTCCTAATGATTAAACAAGATTCATGTGAGTACCCATCACTTGTTATCTTTTCTTGAATATGTGTACCACGGTGCTTTACACATAGCATGATTCTCATGGATAATTTTCATCTACCTTAAGATGATATCCCATGGTCATTCCACCTTGCCTTTTAAACAAGAGTCCTATCCTCCACCTTGGTCTTGTCCATGATTTCAAAGACCTCACATGGGACCAAACTCCTTAAGTCAAAATTCTAATAAAAAGATGACTCCCTCAAAAGGACATCTTCCTCTAGACAAAATTGCTGC